>LR990109.1:5470181-7970181 GCA_905147225.2 Euproctis similis
CATCTCTCGTCGCCAGTTATTATACGTTTCATAAAGGTCGGATCCGTAGAAGCTCGGGAAACCATGTCTTCAGCGACATGCTTTCGCTGCCCTTTTTGAACAAAATTGAGCTCTTTTGGAACTAGTCGCGCGGCGACGCGTTTCATGCCTAAAATGTCAATGAGAATATTGTGGACGGACTTAAAAGATATGTTCACCTCACTAGCCAACTCTCTTAGACTCATACGTCGATTTTCGAGCACTAGCTTCTTGATTCTGTCGATGTTTTCTTTGGTCGTAGCGGTTGAAGGTCTACCAGAACGAGGAAAGTCTACTACTATTTCTCGGCCTTCTTTAAAAGCCTTATACCATTCATAAGCCCTTGTTTTCGATATACATAATTCGCCGTAGGTATTTCGCAACATTTTTAGTGATTCACCACATGAAATATCATTCGAAACACAAAATTTAAGGCACACACTTTGTTTAACAATATTTTCCATTGTAAAAATCGCCGAGGACTCAAAACTATGACCAACAAAAAGTTTAGTTTAAAACAAATTAAATGACAGATCCCGTTCAAATTTTGCGCGCTAAATCAGTACAGTGCTACCAACATGCAGTAAAAAAATTAGAACGACCTCTTTTACGCGGGTCTCTTTATTGACATATCCCCGATACTTTTTACACAGAGTAGTAATTTATACTATATAATGATGATTATTCATCATTCTTCTGTCGCTTCTCCTTATCCCACTCTTAACAACAACAAGAGTCGGTACTACATGTTATCATTTTCCGTTCTCCTCTATCAGTCGTCATCTCCACACATACTCACTTCATGCTTATTTCCACTCCTACACAATTCAACCATCTCTTTTTCGGCCTTCACCGGCTCGACCGGTGAAATACCACGACCTCTCAGAAGACCGACGTAAAGTGGCTCATGCCGCGTTTCGTTCGGTGAGAGAGGTACCCGGAGGCCCACCCCCCTTCCCCATCCTTTCCTATCCCCTATCCAAAGTCAAAGTCAAAGTCGGCAACGCAACAGTAACACTATATGTGTTGCTGGTGTCCATGGGCGGTGTTGGTTGCTTACCATCAGGTGACACGCCTGCTCGTTTGCCCGCCTATCCCATAAAAAAGATGATCCACATTCACTCTCCTTTTAACCTGACTTTTTTCCCTCTTCATTATATACCGATACCCTGCGAAACCAGCGATTCTATTTGATATAGTACCGGCATCCTTGTTATATTTAAATAAATACGAAATATTAATATGTATATTTAAGTATTTAATGCTAAGTATTTTTAGTCCTGTGGATTTGTCGGTCTATTTTTTTTCTTTATATTCAAGACCGTACGTAATGCAGTCGTTCATGACCTTCAGAACTTAGCGCTCTTGACTTCACCTCATCTGTTTTGCTTTTTTTGTGATGTCGTTTTAAATGGAATTCTACTATTAAGCTTACTCAATATGTTTGTATGTCTCTGCTACTTGTAGGTAAATTTAATGATTTTTTGTCTATGAGAATGGAGCAAGTGGATCACTTAGCGATAAGCAACTAATGGTGCCCTAGGACATCTGCAGCATCAAGAGGGTTACAGTTGAGTTACCGGCCTGTAGAACAGGACATAAAGAGATGGAGAGATGGAGAGGGAGAATGAGTAACTCTCCAGTTACATCTTCTCACCGAGAACGCGGCATTAGCCATATTTCGGAGATTTTCTGTGAAGTGTGATATTTTATCGGCCCAGCCACCTATTCATGTAAAGAATTGTGTGGCTCCACAACTGTCTTGAATTATAATCGGTTAGTACTATTGTGCCCTTAATTATAGGTCGATTTAAGTCTCCTCGCGTCGTAAAGGCATGCAAGTAGTGCATCTTGTCTAGGTCTCCTCGCGTCGTAAAGGCATGCAAGTAGTGTAGTGCATCTTGTCTAGGTCTCCTCGCGTCGTTGGTATGCGTAAAGGCATGCAAGGAGAAACAACTGGCCTGGTGAAAGATTTTACTAAATTTGTTGTTGTGAGTCTTATCAAATTTTATTTTAACATATTTCTAAACAATCTTTTATCATAGCAAAACCTTCAAACAGATTATTGACACCGAATTATCAGATTCTCAATATGTATTTGGATATCGAAGAGTTCAAAATAACACAGTACGTATTGTGAATTGTTCACATTCAACCTTCACTATTAAATACAGACAAGGATAATAATATTGTGTTAACCTTGCCACTGACAGATATGGTTGGAAAATTGTGTTTTTATGAAAAAAATTTAAAAACCTTTAATATGCAAATGTAATGTTTTGTCGTAAAGATAAGTATTTTAAAACTTTTGACGGTATTTATTCAGCTGGTCGTAGTAATTAGGTACTTACGGGCATTACGGTAGTACCGGCCGGTACTTCTTCGAGAAATCATTCCTATTTATCAAATTTTAAAACGGAGATTATCAGCGTAGTTGCTAATTCATTGACGGTAAACAAATAAAACAAAAAAAAATATTCTTTTTTTAAATTGCAATCAGTAAGTGAGTTACCCAGTGGTATGACTTACCACTGGGTAACTCACTTAAGTCAAAGAAAGAAAGGTAAAGAAGCATTGTTTTCATGGGACAGACACTTAAAAATAGCCAACAAGTACAATTTAACTTAATTAATTAAACTGAAAGTTTAAAATGAAATACTTAAGACGAACGCTTGAGGAAAGTGCCTCTGTAGAACAAGAAAACACGGACGCAGTCGCCACGAGCTACCCGAATCCGAGTGTAGGGGTTATCGTGAGAAGAATTGGTCAAGAAACTCATGTCCCACATACTCTTTAAAACTGATACAATGGTATTAATATCGCTACTGAACACATAGCAGTAGGCTCGTGCATAAACGGTGTAGCAGCCAGAATACTCGACTATCACATTTATGGCCCAAGCAAATTAACATCAACGTCCTAAAGAGAAATTCTGTGCAAATATATTAGTCGAGCGCAACTGATCGTAAGCAATTACCATAGTCCATAGACATCTGCAATATCAATAGCGTCTCAGTTGCTTTCCTAGCATTTAAGATGGGATATGGAAGATTCAACGGAAGGAGAAAGAAGGAGAAATAGACGTTTTTCTGAGATATTTGAGGGATATTTCAACAGTGGAACGGTTTGGACAGTTGGGAAAAATAATTATTGACAATTAATATCACAGCAGTAACAAAATATAATTAAACAGTACAACAGTACAAACATGCCATCTGCAATGAACCGTAGAATGAAATTTCAAAGTAGTGACAATTCATTGAAAGGTTTACAGTTTTGCACAAAAAACCATTAATAACAACCGGTAGCTTCACTTCCGGCTACATTGTGCCATTGTGATTGTTGATTTATGAGGCCAGCAGCTGGTGACCATCCAAATAGGTGTGAAATATAGGTCGAGTTTTACGGATGATATGTGATGTTGGTCGGTTAATAGTACGTTGTATAATAGTTCCAGTTTTGTTTCGTTTGATTTTGTTTTTATTAGCAAAATCTAGATTAGGACCTATGTGTGGGTGTGTGTTTGTGTGCGTGTGTTTGTGTGCGTGTGTTTGTGTGTGTGTTTGTGGCACACGCATGTGCTATTTCTCTAGATCGAAACCAATTAGTATTTAGCGTTACATTTATTTAGTAGGTTATTTTTTTTTTATAATTGTTTGTTTTTTAAATATCGGTTATTTGCAGTAAAACGACTAAATATTCTTATTTCTAATAAAAAAGCTATTCGAAAAAATAATATAATTTTTATTAATATCTACACACACACACACACACACACACATATATGTATATATATATATATTTGGGTGTACTCAAGCATTTTCGCACTCACGTAGACCAGATTTCCGACGAGAACCTATTAACAGCGGTAGTCTTGCAGTTCGCTGCATGAATGTACAGGCTCGACCGGTGAAATACCAGGACCTCTCGGAAGTGAAGACTCTCGACGTGAAGTGGCGTGCCGCGTTTCGTTCAATGAGGGAGGTACCTGAGGCCCAATCCCCTTTCCCTTTTCTTTCCCCTCCTACTGTTTCAAGGACGTCAACGCACCGCGGTGTTCATGGCCAGTGAGGAGTTACTTACCATTAGGTAATCCATATGCTCGTTAGCCTTCCTATCAAATAAAAAAAACGTTAAAAATTAATATAATAATATAATATAATATCTTGGACACAAATCACACAGCGCCCTCTAGTTCCAAGCTAAGCAACTAAATGCTTGTGTTATGGATACTAGACAACGGATAATAATACATATATATTTTTCTTTTGTAAATACATACTTATAATACATAGAAAAACACCCAGACGCCACACAAATATTCATGTTTGTCACAAATATTTGTGCTCGGGTGGGAATCGAACCCCCGACCTCGTTGCTGCAGCCGGTAGTTTTTTACCAATGCGCCACGAGGCTCATACTCAGGACTATTAGCGCTAAACATCACGAAGAATCGAAAATCGAAGGTTCGAGATCTTATTAAAAATGCAAACAAAACTATTTGATATAGAGAAGGTCAGAACGAATGCAAGGATAACTCATTTAACAGGACATGACGTAAGTACTCCAGGAATCAACGAATGAGTTTGTGTGTGTGTAGGTTTTGGTTTGGTTGGTTCGTGTGTATTACAAAAAAATTTTTGAAACGAAATATCATTTTCGTCTCGTGCAGTTAGGTAAAAACAGTTTTTATATTCTACTTCATTGCCAATAAAATAAAGTTGAAAAAATAGGGGTTTATAGAGAGGTGAAAATTTGCGGTTGTGTGTATTTTTGCTTCACGCCAAATCCCATGCGGGGTAGGCAGAGAGAACGGAGCGCCATAAGGCACGATTCTAATACACCTCACTCGCTTCGTTGACTTTCATAACTCTTTACACACACGCGTCGATTTTTGGGGCTCCTAACAGCACCTTCCTCCAGATGGTATTTTATATTTGGTCATGGAATGTATGTCTTGGCCGTGCTCGTCTACATACTCTCCTACATCCATCCGCTTTTGCATTGTATATCTGCTTAGTCAATTTTGCATCATCCATTCTTTATACATGTCCGAATCATCGGAGCATGCCGTTTCTTACTTTTACACCGACACTATCTTTCAATCCGACTATCTTCCTTACAATCTTGTTTTCAACGCGTCAGCGAGGGTCACTCCGCAGATTTTGCGCAGTGCTGTCATGTCGACCGCGCTTATCCTACTTTCGTGCATACTCTGCCATACTCAGATCTCGCTTCCATAAGTTACGCCACGTCCATTTACGTTATATCCTAACGCTAATCTCTCTACATCCGTACCGGTGCACCTTCCGTCCCTGCTAAAAGCGCAAACAAGATATACAATTTCATTCACCTGTTCCAGCGCTACATGAACAATAAAAGCCTTTAGATATAAACTAAACTTAACAATTAAGGGGATGAAAAATTGACGTTCTTAGACCTACCCGATATGCATACAAAATTTCATGAGAATTGGTACGTGTTTAGGAGGAGAATGGTAACTAACGATGTTACACGAGAATTTTATATAATAGATTATAATATTATGTCGGCAGAAATAAGACAATGTCCTAATGATGTTGCTATTTTAGTCTTCGTATTATCGTTACTGATCTCATAACAGTCATAATAGATGACGTGATCTGTCCTTTGAAAGAGTGGGATTCCATGGAGCGTAAACAAAGACCTTTTGTCTTCAAAACTATTATTTGTCTGTATCTCCTCTATTGTATAGTTAATTAAATAGTTTTTAAATGTTATTGTCTAGTTGTTAAATAAAATTTACTGTAAAAGGGGCTTGCGTAGGGTTAACGATTTTGTCGTCGTACTGGAAAGGAATGACTGTTTCAATGTGATATGTTTTATTTAGTGATATTCATCTTATTAAATATTGTCTATGTTAAATTAAAGATGCATATTTTTGACAATCTTGTATTGGTTTTTTTTTAAGTTAATATAGTGTTAGGAGTCTTTTCATTTCGTTACACACTACCCGCCGATAAGGTATATAAGGAGCGCACATACAAGCTTGCCTCCCTATTTGCTCGTCGACTGTCACAGTGGACAGAAGTGTTGCGTTAATCAGTGTCGGTTATTGTCAAGGTCACGTAAGCCATTTCTAAATTGTCATTAAAGTTTGCAGTAATTGTAATTGTTGTGATTCTATGATTGTACTAGTATTGATCCTTTTTGTGTAACTTTATTTTAAATTGTAATTAAATAGATTTCTGGTAGATTTATTTTATTTTTTAATTAATTTCTATTATTAATGCTAAAATCAGAAGTGGGATAAAAGACTTTTAAGCCCACGATAACGTGAAAATTGCCCTTTTATTTGTAAAACATTTTTCTTACTAAATTAGAAATACCCTCACATTTTTTTTTTTGTTTGAAAATTGCAATTACTGCTTACTTCATTCCTTTATTATTTTGTTTGTATACTTGTTCGTGTGTATACTTAATTCACAATGATTAGACGTACTAGGACGCCTAGTCCACAGAGGCGTCGCTCGCGTAGTGGCTCTCGTAATCGAGTTCGCCGTGTTTCTCGAACGACTCACGAATACGATGGCGATAGGCGAAATCGTGATTCGAACAATAGCAGTTGTGTTTCCCGCGATGGCTTGCGTGTCCAAGATCGCCGTGATTTTCGCAATACTGATGTGCATCGGTCGCGTCGTCGGGTTAGATGTGAGTTGCGTAGTAGGGATAGCTCTCGTAGTGACCTTCACGTTAGGCCTAGGTCACGTTCGCGAACCACTTCGCCTAATAAGACATGTTCATCTAATGATAAGCCGCGTCCGGTTCATAACGGTAATATCCTACCCGCGCTTACGACTCCGGCATCCGATACTATAACGCCGCAATCAGAATTAATGGAACTGACTACCCTCGCTAGCGCCTTGATGCAAGCAATAAAAACTATGCAACCCTTAAGGTCCCAACACTATTATGTTTCGAATTTTGACCCATCAATCAATAACATTGAAGCATGGTGTGAAGAGGTTGATCGCGCGATGGAAACTAATGGGTGGAACGACCACGAATGCTTGTCTCGCGTTGCTTCGTGCCTTAGGGGAGATGCTAGGATTTGGTTAGGTGAATGGGTCTCTAATGACCGCACCTGATCTAATTTCAAACGCGAGTTCAAGTCTCTCTGTCCTGGTAAATTAGACTACGCTAATATATTGTTCGAAGCTATGAATTCAACCTCTGGAAAATATTCCAACTACGCCGAGTACGCTCGTCGTACCTTACTACGCTTAAAAATAGTTCAAGGGTTAAGCGACGATTTGAGAATCCTTATAGTAATACGTGGCATAGATGATGCACAAGAGTGCGCTGCCGCCGCTAACGCTAATCTGACCCCTGAAACTATTGTTTCATTCTTGTCAATTTATACCAAGCCCATAACTGGGATGCGGGATAGAGCAATTGAATATAAACGACCTAGCCAAGTTGTGAGCACTACTGGCACATCAGTACTGAAATGTTTTAACTGCAATCGACTTGGACATGTTAGCCGGGTCTGTAGGCAACCCAAGCCTAATGTGTCTGATAGTCGGTCTCTCCAGGTAGTTTCCGACACATCACGCATTGCTCAACCACCATATAGTAATACTTGCACATTTTGTAAGAAATCGGGACACACCGAGGACAAATGCTTCATTAAAGCGAAATCAGATCAACGAAATCAACTTAATGTAAATCTTTGAACATTTCGATGAAATGCCTCGTATAGTAATGACATTACTCCCGCGATCGTAAATGGTAGTGGAGCCCTTGATTTTTCTCTCGTTTCTTCTAACATTTAAACGTCTCTACTTGTCTCACTGACAAAGAATTAATCGCAATATTTTATGTAACTCTCACTATAGAATGAAACTACTGAAATGTAGTTAATTTCAGTAAATGTCGATTTAGTTGTTCCGGCTCTTTTCTTGAATGTGCAAAATATTTGTTTCTAGTCACAGAAGTCGAGTCGGGTAGTGTTTTAAGCCAAGGTCAGGTTAGGCCGAGTCCCCGAAAGATAGAAGCCTTGGTTGCTGTGCTACATACATAAGGGTCACCCTCTCAGCATTTTAAGAGTGTTCCACGATGACCATTAGCACATTAATGGGGAGAAGACTCTCGACCTCACTCTCCGACATTTTTGGTTTCCTGGTCTTAGGCAGTTTGTAACCAAATACGTCTCACATTGTCTCGTCTGCATTTCTCAAAAATGGAGTTTCTCGAGCACCTTTACAAACTTTAACGTCTTTGAAAAAACTCGACACTCCATTCAATACGGTTCATATTGATGCTTTGTGACCCTTACCTTTGTCAGCAGAATAAAGATTCATTCTTCATGTTGTGGACGCTTTTATGAAGTATCCTCATAACTTAGACTATTTCCTTATTTGGAGTACCTAAGCTTATGGTCATGCACAAAGGGCGTATGTTTGAGTCCAATGAGTTTGTGACATGGATAAACGATTTGGGCTGTGATGTACACTACATCACACCAGAAATGCACCAGGCGAATGGTCAGGCGGAGGGATGCATGCGGATCGTGCTCGATGTGTTGCGCATCCAATCCAGCTGTAAAGGCCTGCAGTGGTCGGAGACTTTGTGGAAGTTGCAGCTGGTCCTGAATATAACAAGACGGAAGACTACTGGAGCATCTTCTTTGAATCTCCTAATCGGGCATGCGTGGTCCATATAAAGTGATTGGAGTTCTACTCAGTGGACTATGCACTCTACAATTACTAAGTGGCAGTTATGGTAAAACTGCGCAAGCCGCTGCACAGCGTATGGTGTCGTGGTGGGGCGAGTGGACCCCTGAGACATGTGCCGTTTTATTTTAAAGGAAGTAAAGCTGATGGAGTTATTACGTATTCCTGTGGTGAGCCTGATGGGTGATCCATGGATGATTTACAGTATTCCTCACTTGCGTAAATCGCTCTATATTGTGAGATGCCTCAATACGTATGATTGCGGTCAGCGTATTGGGAAGCCTCGACACGTTTGAATATGGTCAGCGTGTCGGGAAGCTTCACACGTTTGAATACGGTCTGCGTGTGGAATGCACTCGTACGTTCGAATACGTTCTTCGTACGAGTGGGTCTGATTGGCAGACCATATTACAGGTTACGCTGGTAGCGGAACAAATCAACTGACAAGACGAGAATACAGGCCTTTTGAAGCAACAGGAATATGCTAGCTGGTTTATTTCCTCCAGAATGATGTACGCGTGTTATGTATATAAGAGCTGTTTGAACGAATGATGGATAAATTGATTGATAGAAGATGAAATGGTTGAGTTGTGAGACTGAGTGTATCTAACTTGTTGAATAAATAGTAATGACACTTTTATTTTAGATGAAACTGATGACAACGAGGATATTATATCAACAGAATGAACCTCTGCGGCTGGATTTTCCATGCCCCTACTAGATGAAGACGTGGCTCCTGTTCTACAGAACTCTTCAACATCGGGCCCTAGTGGTTCCCGAAGGTTTTGCGTCGAGGACGACTCAACGTCAGGAGAGGCCGTGTTAGGAGTCTTTTCATTTCGTCACACACTACCCGCCGATAAGGTATATAAGGAGCGCACATACAAGCTTGCCTCCCTATTTGCTCGTCGACTGTCACAGTGGACAGAAGTGTTGCGTTAATCAGTGTCGGTTATTGTCAAGGTCACGTAAGCCATTTCTAAATTGTCATTAAAGTTTGCAGTAATTGTAATTGTTGTGATTCTATGATTGTACTAGTATTGATCCTTTTTGTGTAACTTTATTTTAAATTGTAATTAAATAGATTTCTGGTAGATTTATTTTATTTTTTAATTAATTTCTATTATTAATGCTAAAAATAGAAATATATTAATACAGAACTTAACAAAAGTAATACTTTTCCGGTGTTCTAATTCGGATATACCTACACCAAGAATTTGGTGAAATAAGTAAGTTATATGTGATAAATATCGAGGAATACTGATAATATTATATTTGGTGTATGAGGATATGTTCCGCCTGATATTCCATTTGTAACCTCAAAATTTACTGCGTCGGGACGTAACAGCTGCTGCTACACCTCTGAGTAGAAAAATGCGTGAATTTACAAAAAAAGAGTTCACGTAAATATTGCCATCACAGACTCCGTCCAAACAAATACTAAATGTCCCAGTGTGTGACACTATGTAGTGTACAAGTAGACAAAATAAAACGTAAATATTGACGTGATGCTTATATTTAGTATCTCGTGATGCAATCACGATACTTGTACGAACCCACGTACGCTGTTCATTTTAATTATAGATAATATGTCAATATGTCAGTTATTTTTAGCTCCGAGGATGCTGTGGTAGGAGAAGAAAGTCAAACAATATCAACTCAGCCGCTCCCTACACCTTAGGGTAGAAAAAGACGACATGAACTTATGTTAACTACTTATTACAAAGTAGTTAGTCAAAAACATAATCTTTCAATAGTTTTATTGATTTTATACAATACTAGCTGACCCGGCGAACTCTGTTTCGCATCAAAAGTAATAACTGCTGCCCCGCTATGTTAATACTGCAATATCTTCGACAAATTTGAAGTCGATAGCAGCTATAGGTTAAAAATGGGAATTTTCCATTGTTAACACCCCCGCAACCCCCCTTGTGGGTGGAATTTCGTAAAATCCGTTCTTAGCTGACCTCTACTCGGCGAAAGGAATAATTCTACCAAATTTCAAGTCGCTACGCCTTATGGTTCCAGAGATATCGTGATGAGTCAATATATAGGTGGAAATCTCTTATATATATATATATATATATAGATAGATATGTGAGCAATAACAGAAGTTTTAATAATGTAATATAAACATAAATAAGTACCTGAAGATATATTTTAGGTCAATAATAAAAACAACATTGTTGGAAATAAAGCTGCGTGTAGCAGTGGTAAACATCAAAAGCCAAAAGACTAGCAATCCAAGCAGACAAAATCTACATAATATTTGTTTTCTACGCGAACAATTTCACAGTCATATAGGTGTCCAATATATCATTGATATTCAAGAAGCGTTTCACTACCGAAATGTTTATTTTTAAACCAATAATAGTTATGTTACGGTACCTTAAAGGTCATCTAGGTTCACAGATGTTTTTCACTAAATATAGCAACAAAACAATCGGTTATTTGAATTACAAGTGACTATTTATAAATATTACATTTCTAAAAATATCTACAACTCGGTGAAATAATGGAAGGAACGTGTGCTGATCTTGTCTGCCAAAGTCGATTCATAAAATTGATTATAAATAGGTACTGACAGTCGACGCTTCAGAAACATCTTCGATTGGTTAATTTAATCAAATTTTAATAATTACTGGACTGATAGGCGATAAACAGGCAAGTTAAAAAGAGTAAACATTTTAAGGGAAAATGTTTAACAGCAATCATATTTATTTCAAACGCGGTGGTCCAGTGATCGAGCTCCCCGCTGAATGAAAAAGTCTGAGATCGATTCCGGGCTCACACCAATGAGTTCTCGAATTATTTTCAGAAGTAATGTGTGGTGTATAGCGATGACTGACAACATCATGCCGCGTTTCGTTCGGTGAGAGAGGTACCCGGACGCCCACCCCCTTTTTCCTATCCTTTCCTTTCCCCTATCCCTTAAAGGTCGGCAACGCAACAGTAACACTATATGTGTTACAGGTGTTCATTGGCGGCGTTGGTTGCTTGCCATCAGGTGATACGCCTGCTCGTCCCTATTCCATAGAAAAAACCTTCCTGGGGAAAAAAGCGTGAAATCTTAAAAAAAAAACTGGCTATGCTGGCGTATCGGTTTGCATGGAATTTATCTATCAGTGCTAGCTATCAGAACGCGGAATAAAAACTAGTATTAACCAATATACGATATAGTTAACTATAATCTATATATTATAGACATGTTGATATCTATTTGTCCATTTCGATTTGTATCAAATAATAATGATATGATTACTTCCTTGTACAAAACGTAATCCATTCATTGTTAGAACTGCGCAATAACTGTTTGACGTCAAACTCGAAAAACACTTTTATAAGAGAATAATAAGTTCCGATGTGTGACGGATAAGAAATAAAAGAATAGAATTATTCAATTTATTGTTGTAATAAAAATAGTCTGTAGAGTTATTTATAGATACAGGAGATATGTTAGGGCTGTGTAGTGATATTAAATACAGATATTGTGATCCTACAATATTTATGTCGAATTTAATTGACAGTAATATTTGTTTATTTTTTAAATAGGTAATAATTTAATTATTTTATGAGCAGTTTTCGAGGAGATGTATTTAATGGTACTGGAGTCTTGAGCAAAAAGTATAGTTATCATTACATAGTATAAAACAAAGTCACTTTCCGCTGTCTGTCCCCTTATATGCGCATATCTTTAAAACTACGCAACGGATATTGATGCGGTTTCTTTTAATAGTTAGAGGGTGTCAACGGGGTGGTTTTGATCTAGAATTCATGTATAGTGTAGTAAAAAAAGTAATAATTTTCGAGATTTAGGACTTTAATTGCAAACGCTGGCTGAACCCTAAGTGATAGATCAAAACAATGTTCTACATTATTAAACACCTTCAAAACTCTACAAAAAAGGTTTACAAAAAAGTCCGCCAGGGCATATGTCTATCTCTTAGTGATAACCCACATTATGACATTTTTATTTTTCTACTTTTTACGAGAAATAATGGCTTATTTACGAAGCGATTTTAAACATTACAGCATTTATTTTCATCCAACTAAGTGTCTTAAATAGATTGTGCATGTAATATAATAATAATAATATCTTCGACAAAATACACACAGCGCCCTCTAGTTCCAAGCTAAGCAACTAAATGCTTGTGTTATGGATACTAGCTGACGGATATAAATACATATATACTTTTCTTTTGTAAATACATACTTATAATACATAGAAAAACACCCAGACACCACACAAATATTCATGTCTGTCACAAATATTTGTGCTCGGGTGGGAATCGAACCCCCGACCTCATTGCTATAGCCGGTAGTTTTACCAATGCGCCACGAGGCCCGTCAATGGTCAATATAGATGATCCTGGCCCTTTACAGTATGTAATTTAAACGAATATTTTCGGAGATATTGCAGTATTGACGTAGCGGGACAGCAGCTTAAGCCGATAAATAGCACTAATTGAACTTCATGACATCCAAAATTTACTCATTTATTACTTTTGATGCGGAACAAAGGTAGGCGGGTCAGCTATTATCAAAGAAAAGCCATAGGAGGTTCGTTAAACTTGCGTACCACAATTGGTTATACTGCCTAGCTTGTAAAGGAATTAGCTTTAATATAGATTTGTGCGTATACTATAATCTTTAAACAGCTGTTGAAGTATAATTGCGCGTATTTTAGTAAAAGGTTTAAGTTTAAATCGAAGTTTTAAGACAAAAATTGGGTCTGTAAGTGAGTTTTGTCATTAAAGTAAGAAAGAGTTAACACACAACTCTTTCTGTACGGTTAAATGATGCGAGACTGACTAAGCAGATATAGAGTTAACGCGAAGAGATGTAGAAGCTTCTAACGGAATTGTAAAACTAAACAGCACTAATAACTCTCGTTTTCATAATTAATTCTTGCATCTCGCGCCACATGAACATGACGGTAAGTCGAGGTTTAACAGCTACTACCTAAACCTTCGGGTAGAAAAAGGCATGAAGTTATGTTATGTTATTCATGTTTTGATTGTAACATAACATAATTTACAAGGCTGGAATTAAGAGTTCATAATACGCCAGCTGGTGGGGATCGAACTCGCCGACCTATACTCAGCAGCCCTTCATTTTAGCGATGCACTACGGGATGCGTCATAAAATTCAACATTTCAGGTAGTAAAGGATATAAATATATAATTTATCTTTTGTGGCTAACCACAATAGATAGAGTTCCTAATAATAACCATGATTATATTTACAATTTATACAATATAAACACACACATATACATATATACTTATATATATAAATTTATGATAACAGCATTGGGTTTTACACCAAAGTTACAAGGACAATATGATTGCTGATACTATTGTATAGGTTTTCCGGTCACATTATAAAGTTTAATTGGTTGAACTGTAACAGTTATTTTTGCTTTTCGAGAATGGCCACGACACACTGGAGGAAGGTTAATGTTAGAGCCTTAAAAATCGACACGTGTGCATGAAAGTCCGCTGTGTGGCGCCGGCTTAGAATACCGCCACCCCATCTCTTCCCGTGGGTGTCGTAAAAGGCGACTAAGGGAAAAGCAAGAAGAATGGGCAGCAGCATTCTCTCTCAAGACAATACAGCCTACTGCGATCGCCAAGCGTGGGGATTATGGCAAAAACCCCCCATGATTGAGCGGACCGGCAGTTGTGGCGCTTTATGGGGGAGGCCTATGTCCAGCAGTGGACTTCAAAAGGGCTAATGATGATGATGATGATGCATGAAAGTCAAAGGAGCGTGAGTGAGTCGTACAAGGCTCGTATCGTATGGCGCTCTTTTCTCTTTGCCTACCCCACAATGGATTTTGCGATTTGAAGTGATTGAAATATGTTGCCAACCTTATGTAAATAGTTTCTGCTATAGGTATGCACCTATATCTTTTTAAAAGCGGGTCAAAGGCATAACCATAGATCCATCCATAGAGCGCTCATTATCAGAATAATGACGTGTGACTAATGCCGCATTACGTTCGATGAAAGAGGCTCAACCCCGTGCCCTCACTTTCTCCATTCCGCTGTTGATACCTTTTCTATTCAATAAAAGCCGGCAAGGCAACTCTAACTTTATCTGTGTTGCAGGTGCCTATGAGCGGCGGTGATCCGCTTACTCATATTTTGCTATATTTAAAAAAAAATCTCAGGCAACAAATGTTAAAATAGTATACCCTGTTTTTATATTTGATCATAATCAAACAGGAACTGCAAGTATCACGGACTAACTACAACAATAACGGCTTTAATTTGGCACAACAGTCCAATGACTTCATATTGAAGTCATAACCGATAGGGCAACGACTTCAAAAAGGTTAGTATTATTATTAATGACAAATCACAGAACAGCATTATCTATGTATATCTAACCTTGGATATTAATGATAATATTAGATTTTAAGATATTATTTTAAGAAACATTTGATTGCATTATCATTACATAGTGTAAAACAAAGTTATATGCTTAGATCTTTGAAACTACACAACGGATTTTGACACGGTTTTTTTAATAGCTAGAGGGTGTTATCGGGGCGGTTTTTGTGTATAATTCATGTACAATGTAGTAAAAAGAAGTAATAACACGAGATTTAACACTTTGATTGCCAACGCTGGCTGAACCCTTAGTGATAAATAAAAAAAAAGGAACTACATTATTATACACTTTCAAAAGGTCTACAAAATTATCGGTGATGCTGTACGTCTATCTCTTAGGGATAACGCTTACGTTATTGACTATTTTTATTTCTTCTTTTTGCTTCTGAGGTGAAACAAAGTTCGCTGAGTCAACTAGTTGTACATATAACTAAAAGTAGGTAGATTTCTTTTTGTATCTTCACGTCCATAATAGGTGGTCTCATCAAACAATTAAAGTATACTCACGCCATATAAGAAACCTTTTGAAATGCCATTGGTGTAGGTATATTAGGATTATTTTTGGTAAAACTTATTATTGGAATAATACTAGCTAAGTACTTTAATTACACACATACATAGATAACTTCACACCTTTTAATACCCGAAGGTTTGTTATATGAAATATGCGTTGCAGACAACATTTTTTATCTTGTTCTATTCTGATCTGATGATAAGCGTAGTGTAGGACACCCACCAGCCCGACGGTCAGATGACCTCAGAAAGGCTGCTGGAAAAGACTGGATGCGGAAGACAGAGAATCGGATGTTGTGGCGCAAATTGGGAGAAGCCTATGTTCAGCAGTGGACTGCAATAGGCTGATGATGATGTATGCTGATCCTTATTATTTTCACGAGTTTAATCTTGTGGAAAATTTACGGCTAACCTGTAAAATTATCTCAATTCAGTTTGCCTTGCTATCTTTAGATGACTGGTGCAAAATTTATCTAAATTTCAAGATAAAGTTGTCATGTATACCGTTTAATATCTATGCTAATATTATATATTATAGAGGAATGATATGTATTTTGATTTCAAAAATTCTTTCACCATTGGAAAGCTGCATTCACCCAGAGTAACATAGGTTACTTTCAATCATCATCGTCCTCGCCATTTTGCTTGTACGCGAGTAACACCGCGAGGCGAAACGGTAGTACTATATATTTAGAACACAGTCTGTTCAACGCTGACACAGTGTTCAATTTTTGGAAAACCAATTAATTTTTGTAACTACATGACTATTATAGTATTATTCCTATATAATGAATTGACCTTGAAACATTGTCTGTTGAAACATTGAACATCCCTAAAAATAAATGTCACGTAAATACAAAATACATTATGAAATACATAAGTCTCGGTGGTCCAAGTGGTCGAGCACACGGCTTCTGATCCAGAGGTCTGGGTTCGAATCCTGACACTGGCTCCCACCGATGACTTTTCGACATTGTTTTCGGAAGTTAAGTGTGATAATTATCGATGACTGAAAACTTTGTGCCCGGTATGACAATAGGTTCGCCACCTATTCCATTTGGGACGTAAACATAACGGCGAGACGAGGCTTAACAGGCGCTGCCTATACCTTTGGGTAACAAAGACGTGAAGTTATATTATTATTTATGTTCCTAACAACTATGTGTGCCTAATGAATTCATAAACTACAATACTAGCAACTTCAAAATTAAAAATAGCTTTAATTTCATAGGTCTTTGCAGATTATTAGAAGTGATAGAGCCAAGTAATTCGCGGCATGGATGGGCCTGCTCGACCGGTGAAATACCACAACCTCTCAGAAGAGCGACGTAAAGTGGCTCATGCCACGTATCGTTCGGTTCCGGCGTGCCACTTGATAGTGAGCAACAAACTCCGCCCATGGCCACCTGAACACAAATATTGTTATAGTTGCATTGCCGGCCCTCACAATGAGATATGAAAAGGATCGGAAGTGGGATGGGAAGGGGATAGGGAATTGGGCCCGCGGATACCTCTCTCACCGAGCGAAACGGGGCAAGAGCCACTTCACGTCGATATTCTGAGACGTCGTGGTATTTCACCGGTGGAGCCGGCCCATTAATGCAGCGAACTGCGAGGCTCTACCACTGTTGGCACTTGGATCCAAGAGCATAACAACAGAGACAGAGTCCATTATTCTAATCACGTCAATGTTAGTTCAGATGTTACAAATCCATCATTAATCATATTCTATGCACCGTTACACTTGATCAAATTCACAACAGACAGACATTGAAACAAATATTTTCATAAATATTTCAGTTTATTGATACAATAATGCAATATTTATTGAACACAATCGTATGTAAGTGAGTTATGTATTATTTATTGTATAGTTAAGTGTTTACGAAGACAGTGGGCCGACATACTTAGATAACGTTACGACATGAGTTTGTCTTGTTGTTTGAGACATGACCTATCGCAAAGTAACCGCTTGTATATATATAACATAGATATATATAACTTCACGCCATGTCCCTTGCATGGTAGACAAAGGGGGTACAGCGCCATAAGGCACGATTCTTACACGCCTCACTCGCTTTTTTGACTTTCATAACTCTTGTCATACGCGCTTGTCGATTTTTGTCGTTTGTTACATCACTTTTTTCATAAAAATTAGCTGTTACATTACTCTTATTTTTTAAACAATCATAACTATCCAATATTGTTTGTTTTGTGACTAGTTGTTGTTCTGAAACTCTGACAGGGTCGCCTATCCAATGTCCTTATTTGAACAGGTATAACATTTGAATATATTATGTAAATTTTCCCATACGAAACGGTACGACCAATCAATCAATAAATGATTGGAAGGGTGAAGGAGATAGTTTAAGAGACCTGTGAGCACATAATATGATATATACATATAAAAACAATCAAAATGACTCCTTAAATGTATCTAAGTGACTATAATCTATCGAACTGACTTCAAATATTTTATTTCGTATATCCTTAAAGTTTACTGGTCACTAATTTGTTCATGATAATTTCAACAGCCTCTCAATAATACTGGGACAGTTACTTAACCTAAAAAAAAAACAAAACTAGCAAACAACTGGTGACGTAAGTCAAATATGTTTTTTCGTCTTTATTTTATAAATTTTCAAATGCATGTATGTATTGGGGCTTGCGTGAAAATAACAAGATTATTTTCAGTTGAAAACCGTTATTTTTTATTCCGTTAGTGGAACGGATACGGTATTATTGTTAGGTTTTTGGGAGCAGATTTACAACTAAATTTACAATTTATATTTTATGACCTCAATAAAATAGAACTGTTATTTTTTATGGGATAGGAGAGCAAACGAGCATGGGTGTCCTCCGAGCACCTGATGGTAAGTGACCAGCGCCGCCCATGGACACCTGGAACACATATATGTAGTGTTACAGTTGCGTTGCCGACCTTTAAGGGAGTAGGTTAGGAAGGGCTGGGGAAAGGCAGTGGGCCTCCGGGTACCTCTCTCAAGGCAATAAAACGCGGCATGAGCCACTTTACGTCGATGTTCTGAGAGGTCGTCTGAGAGGTATTTCACAGCTCGAGCCTGCCCATTCTTGCAGCGAACTGATTTTTTTTATGATAGAAGGGGGCAAACGAGCCTGCGGGTCACCTGATGGAAAGTGATCACCGCCGCCCATGGCGTCTGCAATACCAGGGGCATCACATCAGCGTTGCCGGCCTTTCAAATGAGCTCGTTTCTTGAAGGTTCCTAGGTCGTAGCGGTCCGGAAATACCGTCGCCGGCAACTTTTCTGTACCACTGTTGAAAACTGCTCAACATGGTGTACCTACTCGTAGCACTAATAAATAAAGTAAACGAGGTTCGATTCCCATCTTAGATTTAGTTTTAGGCTTTCCCAGTGCATTTTTTTACTATATGGTTTTTGATACACTAAACTTTATTTTTATTTGGTTCAGTTACGTGGATTAAAATTATGTAAGTAAAATTTAAAATGTTTTAATATAAAAAAACTTAAACAAACCATTTGTATGTGTATATTTTTATTATCAGTTGTATTTGACAGGCAGCCCTGTGAAATTATCAGTTCGGCGGACATCCTGCGGTTATTTTCATTCCGACAATGACCCACAGTGGGTGCCGTTAGAGGGCGTGTCAGTCACTGATGAATTATTACAGCTATACAGGAAGAGCAGGTAACGATCAAACAAGCCTGGGAACATTTCAACGACATGTATTTAGATTATTATAATGCATATTTTTAACTTCGATATTTTTTTTTATTGAAATGAATAATTTATACTAAATACTTTTAATAAAATAACATATTGAAAATACTTATAAAAAAAAACGCGTAGATGAGATTTTTTGTCAGTCTGCAATTTGTATTCTGAAACTGTTGAATGCTTTCCTTTCCGCCTTAAAGATTATACATATACATACTTCACTCCAAGTCCTTTGCAGGGTAGGCATAGAGAATAGAACGCCATAAGGGATTACCCACCTCACTCGCTTCTTTGACTACATACCTCTTGTCATACAAGCTAATCTATTTTGAAGGCCTTTTTAAGGCACCTTCTCCAGGACTCGTTCCGTTTGGTCATGAAAAATGTGTCGTGGCTGCCCTCGACTCCTACATTTTTCATTATATATCTGCTTAGTCAATCTTCAAGAATAAATTACATCTTTTTATTTAAAGTTTAGAATATAACTTAGTAATCCCTAGACGTACCAAATAATAAATACAAATAAACATTTTTATAACAATCAGTCACAATTGACGAGTTTGAAAACTACCAGTGCGTAACGAGATAATTGTGTTATTTTATTTGTTTATATAGTAAACAACACAACTACGTTTATAATACACAAATTAAATACATTAAAATTAATAATATAATAATAATAATAATTAATAATCATTATTGTCGCTGATAATGCCGTTATCTTTATATCAAATAATGGTTTAACTGTGACGTCAAACAGTTTAGTAAATTAATACCTAATTAAAACTATATATCATGCTTACTAAAAGACTTATTGACTGTTATTAAAAGAAATCACATATATAATTATTTTGAGGTTATCTTGTGAGGTTTTGACATGGACGTAGAAAATGTTATCGAAATAATTGCCTATATTTTATTATCTGTATAACCGTTAATGTTTAAATCCTGTCCGCCATTTTGTTTGATTTTGTTTACCATCTTGTATGTGCTGAATGGAATATCGAGATACGAGGAATAAGAAGCGAGCTTATATCACTGTATTTCGGGTGCATATTTTATAGATATCGTTCATTATGCTCATTCATGATTATGGTAAAATAGTAGGCACTATTGTTATAATTCTTGGTTATTCTTGGATTTCAGATTGGGATTTTACAGGCAGGATTGGAGCCGTTCCGTTAATCATTGCATTCCCGATCGATTCTTCTATGCATTATTCCTCCATTTGATTATTTTAATTTATTTTTTTATTTATGGGATAGGAGGGCAAACGAGCAAGCGCGTCACCTGATGGTAAGCAACCTACGCCGCCCATGGATACCAGCAACACATATGGTGTTACTGTTGCGTTGCCGACCTTTAAGGGAGTGGGATAGGAAAGGATGGGTAAGAGGATAGGGCCTCCTCTCTCACCTCACCTCTCTCACCAAAAGAAACGCGGCATGAGCCACTTTACGTCGATCTTCTGAGAGGTGGTGGTATTTCACCGGTGGAGCCATGGCCCATTCATGCAGCGAACTGCTTGGCTCTACCATTAGGATTTTTTCAAGATAGTTATGCATTTACAAATAGTCAGTGTCTAACAATAGATTTTATACATACTCAAAATGTTAATATTATAATTACTATGTATTTTTATACGTACTTTGTCAAAGAATTTTTAATGGCGACTTTAAAGGTCATGGGTAGCAACATGGCGGCAGTACGGCGACGTCTGGGACGTCGCCGTACTGCCGCCATGTTGCTACCGGTATAATGATATTCATTCATTTCATTCATTCAACCGCATTCTAATTATCATTCACCTTCAATTGCCATCGTGGAAATACACAGATAGTGTTGTATAATATACATATTAAAGTATCAAGTTCAAGTAGAACGACATCTGTACAATGTGACACGTAGGTACCTACTACTTGAATACTTAATGCATAAATTTAAAAATAAATAAATAAATTTTAATGTACATTTATGATTATATTTAAGCAAAAAAAGCAGACGCCTAATGTATTTAATAGCTTAATATATATATTAAACATTATATTTCCATGGTATACTAGTTATTCCCCATATTACTGCCCGAATGCCTATTTTATTCTTTATTCTCTGTTTTAAAACAGACAAAAATACGACGAAAAAGAAAATAATAGGGCAAGGAGAAAAACAATCAAATTTTAATAAAATAATTCTTAAGTTAAACCAATAAATTTGTTACCTAAGATAGTCAATAGGAAGAAATATATTATTTACCGACACGAGAGAACACTTTCTATACATTTGCTTGTTAAAAACATGAAGGTAAACACAACGACAAATGCAAGTAATGTTAGAATTGCATTAATATACTTCATGTAATGTTTCTAAATGTATTTAATATAGGTATCTACTAGTTACAGCAGGAAGGAAGTTGATATTATACGTAATAATGTTCAATTTCATTGGATAAAAATAATACTCTCCGCTTCGCTTCACTCAGACTATTTGGACACTAAAAAAAAGGTAATAGTATCGCGTTTTAAAACTGCATTCACACAAACCAATTACACATTTTACGAGTATAATTCTTCCAACATATATGTATAAACATGTCGCATCAATAATGGAAGGAAAACTTTTAACGCAAACAAAAAGAAATGACAGCGGAACGACAACTGTCGGTTTTCTTTTTTTTTTGTATTTTTAAATTAAGAATGTTTTATATTTGACGCCATCTTTAAGCCATTAGCCATTACGACACCCACGAAAAGAAATGTGTTGGCGTTATTTCTAGGGCAATGTCACTGGTAACACTTTCATAATACTTTACAATTTAATACAATAAAATTACATTTTAAATGAAAAAAGGGGCAATCGGGCTCAAAAAGGGGTCACCGGGTGGGGGACAGAAAATAATAATCAATAAATATTTATTTTACGAACTACGTTCTACGTAGTTAAGTGAAAAACGCCGCTCATGGTCTTTGAACTTTGAGGTGGGAAGTGTTCCCTTTAACAGTGGTATGGCCACGTAGTTTGCTGCATGAATCGGCGAGGTCTACCGGTAAAATACCGGTAAAATACTCTCAGAATTCGACATAATACCGTGTTTCGTTCGGTGGCTGTGGATTAAAGGGTGGCAACGCAACTGTAACACTATCTGTGTTGCAGATGTAAGGACAGTGGGCAGCGCTGGTCACTTAACCCGCTTGCTAGTTTGCCCTCCGATTCTATGAAAAAAAAGTGCGTAGAATCCCTTCGTGAAAGAGAAAGTGACACTTTGTAAAATATTATAACTTACATTACATAATAATAGTCTATACATACAAATAAAATGGAAAGGTCTGTCTGTAATATTGAAATAACTATTTTCTACTACATTAATATGAATATGATACATGTACCAAAACAACATTTTTATTTAATTTGTCTGTCCGTCTGTTTGCTCCGGTTAATCTCTGTGTCTAGAACGATTTTGACGGGACTTTTATTGGTAGGTAGCTGGTATAATAAGGAGTTATTTTTGTTAGAAAAATCATATATTTATACATTTCTCATCTCTCATTGCTTCCAACGTAAAACAAAGTTCGCCGAGTCAGCGAGTATGAAATATATGTTGAATTTATATAAGAAAGCAAAAATTAAGTGTCGATCCACTTACACCCGCTGTTTGGTGTAGGGTTAATTACTGGCCCGCTCTGTTCCTACAGGACGACATACAATAAAAGTATTAATTATTTAGAAGTAACTCAACTTTTTGCTTATAACCCTCAACATTTTGTTTAAAAGTATGATTTGTAATAGTTCCTTTGTAATCGACAAATTTAATAACAGGATATTTGTAGGTTATCAGTGCTGTTTTCAAATGATCCGGGAATAACCAGGCCTGTATGTTTATCTAAACTAAATGGGAGGGTTATCCCCACATCGGTACAACACTTGTTACGTACAAAAACAAAAACATACTATAGTATTATTCAATTACTGAATTTATCCTGCTGTAGTGTTTAGTAAACATGTTTCGTGATACATTTTGTTTTCCTTAATATTACTCCATTGTTTCTCAAGATTTTGTGAATGGTCGAGCACCCCGCTTCTGAATCAAGAAGACTCGAAGATTCTTTTAACAACCTTTAAACAACCTTTTTAATTTAATTTATTATTGGAAATACTTTGACATATATAAGACAATGGAAAGAGATCCGGTTTATTTGTTTCTAACAATTAGTACCTAACTACACAGACTACACTCCTTCTTGGGTTGGGCAGCCGGATATTAACTGGATCAATTTCATACATTTGAATAGCCGAGCTACTTAACGAACTATCTGCTCAGTTGAGCAGATAGTGCATCTATTTGAATTATAAAAATTATGCCACCTTTCCACGGAAACAAAATATGACATTTGGCTAGAAGAGTAAACATTGAGCCAAGCAATTCGCTCCATGAAGGGGTTGACTCGACCGGTGCAATATCACGACCACTCAGAATATCAACGTAAAGTGGCTCATGGCGCGTTTCGCTCAGTATGAGATGTACTCGGAGGCCTACTTCCCTTCCCCATTCTTTCCTATGCTACTCCCTTAAAGGTTGGCTACGAAACGGTAACAGTATATGTTGCAGGTCTCCAAAGGCGGCGTTGGTCGCTCGGTTTGTCCTCCTATCTCATGAAAAAAGTACAAAAAGTAAACGCTACCTATCTATACACTTTTCGTAATTGAAGGTTTGACTATAAGAAAATGTCGTATACTATGTAAATAAAACACATTATTTTCAGTAACTAATAAGGAAATGCAAAATTAATTCTCGCAACAAAGACATGACATGACTGACGTCATGTAACTTTTATTACGTTATCGTAAAGGGAACACGACGCTCGTAAATAAAGCTGTCGTGTTGATAAGCTGATCTTGGCTGATGAATGAACCAACCAAATAGCTGGTCTTCATGAAAATCCACCACAAGTAAGACGTCAGTTTAGTAAGCATATTTTGAAATATTGCTTACAAACAAAGAACGATAACACATACGTACATAAACACGCGCCTGTATACCATACGGATAGGCAGAGCTAGCTAGCTTGCGCTTTCCAAGAGCTACGATCCTGACACATTGATTTCACCTCTCCTCAGTCGTGAATTCACGTCGGTTTCGGTTGCCATTTTACCTTTTTTAAGTAGACCATTCATTTGGTCGTGATAGCTCTTTTTTTACTCGCATTTGCTCTTTTGCAGATGCGTTAGATTTAAAAAATGTAAGTGTCAATGAAAATAATAAATAATCAGTAGATGATAAAGACGATCGATAACCGATGAACTCGATTAAGACGAACTTTTAAAACTTTTCTAGAAAAAAGACTGCAAAGAATAAATTAATCTTAGAAAAAAGTTAAAGAATTCAATTTTAATTATTATAAATGTAACTTCACACCTTTTAACAGTGGTAGAGCCAAGAAATTCGCTGCATGAATGTACGTAAAGTGGCTCATGCCGCATTTCGTTTGGTAAGAGAGGTGCCCGAAGGCCCACTCCCCCTTCCCCATCCTTTCCTATCGTACTCCCATAATGGTCGGCAACGCATCAGTAACACTATATGTGTTGCTGATGTCCATGGGCGACGCAGGTTGCTTACCATCAGGTGACACGCTTGCTCGTTTGCCTTCCTATCCCATAAAAAAAACTTTTTCTAACCAAAGGTGTAGGCAGCGGCTGTCGAGCTTCGACTCGCCGTTATGTATATAAGTATACATTTGTATATATTGTGTATACGCTGTACAAGTATTACAATGTAGGTATAAAGACATATTATTTTGTTGTCATATACAAATATACACAACGAACGCAGTGAACGTCAGCAAGGAATAATATAATATACTCACATAATTGTAACTTCACGCCTTCTTCTACATTCTTGTAGCGCATTGATTCGGAATAGGTGACGAAATCTATTGCCATATACCTAACTTCCGAAAAGAATCTCGCAAATTCATTGCTGTGAGTTCTTCGAAATAGAAACTTCTTGATTCAGAAGTACGGCTCTCAACCTTTTTTTTATGGTATAGAGAGACCCGTGAAGTTGTGTTGACTTAGGTAGAGTGTTATGATGACCTAAGTAGAGAAGTGAAGGATAAGTACCTAGTAGTACTGGGCTCTATTTGTGATTCGTCTCTCTGTCCCATATTTTGACATGACCTTTATCAAAAGATCAAGCATTTATAAACGTTAAGTGTTTATTGACTAAAATCATTATCATGTGGACCTTGTCAATAATCGTTATGGTCAAATACCAACAGATCGTGAGTTCCGTGGAAGGCTAAGTGATTAACAATGTAGTAACAGGTACCTATTTATTTTACGTTTCTTAGAACGATTTTGTTAGAGTCCAGTTTAATGTTAGTTATGATGATTGTTGAAATTATTATTATTATTCTTTCATTTAATGGTACAATCATTTAGTATTATTTGGGGGGTAAAATATTGATGTTGTTTGGAACTAAAATTGTTAGTAAAATAAAATGTTATTGGAATTTGTTTCATATTATTTTTAACAAATTGTCAAAACCGTTCACTATTCATAATCTGGCTAGTTATAACTTTTCCTGTTAACTTTTAATAATATGTAAACAACCTCACAACTTAAAAACCAACTTCCTTGTGGGACACACAGAAAAGGCAGAGTGACTTAAAAGACTTCTTTGACTATTGTTGTGTTACATCATCATGCAGTATAAAACAAAGTCACTTTCCGCTGCCTGCCTTTTAATTTATCTTTAAAACTACGCAACGGATTTTGATGCGGATTTTTTTATAGATAGATGATGTCAACGGGGTGGTTTTTATTTATAATTCATGTATGATGATGTGATAAAGGAAAATGATAATTGCGAAATCCACTTCTTTATTTCTTTTGATGCGGAACAACGTTTGCCGTATTATTAAATGTATGTTCCCATTTGACATATATAAGGAGAATATTATTTTTTTAAGTGTACAACAGTAAAAATACTCAAAAACGATAACACTCCTGAAACTCTCAAATAAATTGAGTTAACGTTTTACCACCGAAGACGGCGTGGCACCGATCGTCAAATTATTATGACTGTCGGAGTGACGGCGTGACGTTACGACGACATCAGTTTTATGCAATTTATTATATTGATACTTGTGTTTACAAATGTGTAATGTTTTCTTGGAACAACTAACATAAGAGGTTTTTGGGTCAATGCTTTGAAAAAGTTTTCCGAGAAAATTTAAATTTAAATAAAAATTTTAAAACGATATACGACAATATATATTTGTCAACGTATGGCGATGTTACGTTTATTCGTTAGAAATAATATAATGGCGGATAAATTTTTCAAATTGAATTTGGGGTTACCGCGAATCAGCATTTAATGTATGTTCGTAACGAAATATTTATGTAAATAGTGATAAATACGTGTTTTTGATCTGTTTTATGTATATCGTTTATATTTTAACGATACAGGGGCGGTTAGGTAATTCATTTTTGTGATAGTATATTTTCTCTATGCATGTAAGTTGGGGCTGGTAAACTGCTCAGTTATCCCTAATTACTAAGATAACAAAACTTACGCTTTACTTTTCGTGGACTATACAGCTTCACTTTTCGGAAAAAATACTTTCGTAAAAATGATAAAAATAAGTTATTTAAGTCTTTTCAAAAGCATTACCTCAATTGTTTTATCTCGATCAAAATCTTTTCATTACACGCACCAGACAAGTGCAGTACCTATATTTAGAAGAACATGTGATAAGTTTTATCTACAGTACATTTAGGTTATCTTTAAGATGTGTCGAGATTTTCTCCTAGAGAATAAGGCTGACGTTGTGATTTCTAGATCGTTTGATATACTTTTCATTATTTTTACTGTCACTAAAGAATCTTTCAATAATCGAACTCATATTTTTTCTATCTACAAAAAACTTTCAAACCTCGGACGTTTCCTTCAATATTAGGAGTCCTTCCATCGATACGATCACAAAGTATAGAACCACAGGATTCTGAATAGTCTAAGCTTTTTCATAGTATTAATGTAGACAATAATAAAGTGAGATCTTAGTTCTCTTTTCTGGCACTGGCTGCGCTCGAATCTGGTGATTACGTACGTACGTCGAATTTAGTATTAAACACCACTGTCAACGTCCACAAAACTTCCCGCGTAAGGATTTGAACGAGTGCTTCTCGAAGGAAGGCGGCCTCTACCGGCAAAAATTCTTCCCCAAATAGAGACCATTCGTTTAACATTACGATCAAACTCCTGTATTTCTATACTTCGTGGATATAATTAAACTGTAAGACTCAAATGAAGGGCTATATTAAAGTTGCATGCTAAAGTAACTTGGACGTAAGTCGTTCTAAGACTCCGGTGTGTCTGCATCTGTTTTTCTACAAAATAAAATACGTCATTCAGGTCATTCAACTCGTTCAATCATTCACCAGATCTATTTTAGATATTCTCTTTAGAGTTTTTCCACTTTTCCGTTTGATGTCTTCACATTAAAGAGTCTGTTTAAACATTTTATTGCTCTGTAAATTGCTTCAAATAAAATGTTTGATAGAGTAGAGAAAATGTCATCTATGTCCAATTTGTGGTTATCTGTGACAATGTATACGTGTGTGTGCGTGTATATCTAATGTATATGTGTAAATAATATTTGACCACACAAACCCATTTTAATATTTTATACTGAGTACTACCTACTTTTATAAATGTGCAAAATTTATATACGTATTTCCAAGAATCGGGTTAATACGCGAGATACGTCCCACTTTTTGTACCAATACGGCTTCCCAATTTGTTACGAATGCAACGAGTATTTCTTTTGGGAATAGTTGTTTTTTTATTCGTATTTTGTGGTGACTGTAGAAGTAAGTAACATATTTACACTAATACTGTCCAATAAAACTATAATTCTAATGTCAGACGCTAACAATTGATAAAATAAAAGCCATACATAAGAGTAAATTAGAGTATTGCAATAGTGCCACCACCTATTTCATGATTTACAGTTAAGACACAGACTATAAAATTCGGCGTGCCATTTAGGAAATGACGATAGGCCCGGTGTTGGCCCCGGCCTCCACCAATCCTGTTAAAGCTTGGTTGCTTACCCAACCTTGCTTTGAGTCTGGGTTGATAACTAAGGCCTAGGCTTGGTTTACTGCTGTAAACCACCCAGTACTCTGGGCCAAGGCTGACTATTAATGTTGGTCTAGGCTCGGCCCAATATCGAATAGCCGAAGCTTGGTTGCCCAGAGTTAGTCCAAGCTTGGCCCCATCGTTCAAGACTGGCAGTTCCTACATCAGGTTTTGACATATAACGGCCGCTGCCTTCACTTTTTGGTTTTAAGGGCGTGAATTTACATCATCATATTAGAATTAGTTATAAGAAGATATACAACACAAGATAACGAGTGAGTATAGCGGTTGGAGATGTATATACTTACAAGGTATCTCCAACCGCTAGGTTCAAACATTTAAGACAAGTCTCAAAGCAAGAATAACACAAAATAACTATTTGAGTCAAAATAAAAATAATATCATATATTTCAATCACGTTACGTTCGGATTACAAATAACATTTGTTAAAATAAAAAAGTTGTCATTTTTATTAACCGGTGATATCAACTATTTAGTCTGGAAATATTAATATTGCGAATGATTAATTAAATATGAGGAAGTCTAGCACATTTTGGAGATATGCCATGAGACATTAAAGTTTGTAAAAATAATTGAAATCGACGTTTTTCGTCACCAGACAGCAATAATGTATTTTTAATATTTTTCATTGAATCCTATGCCACCTGTTTCTAGGGAGTCCCTGCTGTTTTTAATTTAGACTTTGTTTCTTGACTTTGTTTCAATAAGTTTACTTATTTAAAGATTTCGCAGATCATTATGGGAATACAGAGGTTTTTGAGCGGTAATCACAAACAGAATCAAGTAGCGTACTCCAATGAGGTGAAACAAAGTTGCAAATTTTATCTCCTAACTAAAGACACGCCACACTATCTCCATGGGACGCTGAGCGAATTGGTGTTTTGTGATAATACTAAGATTTATGAACAATATCTCTCCATTCCATAAGTTTAGTATCCTAATTATCTACAACAGATTGGTGAGACTGCAAATTTTGAACACCCTACAGAACAGCTATAAAATTTTGATCAATTTAAATTCTAATTAGTAAAATAAATATGCAAATGATGCCAGAGTATGTAGTGTATTGTTATAATAATTGAACTATTGTAACATTAATTTCAATATTACCTGAAAACCAAACTTATCCAAAAAGCTTAACGTAACGTTTATCTACTCTATATGCGTGGTCTAGATGAGTTTTGAATTACCAAATTCTTGTACGTAGGTGACAAAAAAACCACTAGAATTTCTGTTTAATTTATTGGTACTTTAAAATTGCTCCCACGTACCTACGTGCTCAGACCAGAATATAACAACATTAGGTACGTATTTACCCAGTATCATGTCGCTCTTGAGAGTATATTAAAAACTTTTCGAGCGTAGAAAACCTGCCAGTGTAACTAATAGTAGTAGTAGCCATGTAGGCAAACAAATAGGCTTTTTAGACTTGTGGAATACATCCTTTTGGAAAATGAGAGTAGCTCATGCCGCATTTCTTTCCGTTCTCCCCTTCAGGTTCCTCCCAATATAATATTTGAAGCCACTAATGCAACTGTGATCCTCTCGGTTCTGCAAATCTCCATGGACGACGCTAATCACTTGCCATAGAAGAATCTTTTTGATTTTGCAATACGTGCAAACACCTTAAGGTGTAGGCAGCGGCTGTCCAACCTCGACTCGCGGCTATGTTTACGTCCCAGATGTATGATAAGTGGCGAACCAATTGCCATACCGGGTACAAAGTCTTTAGTCATCCATATTTAACACACATAACTTCTGAAAATAATTTCGAAAAGTCACTGGCGTGAGCCAGGAGTTCGAACCCACGACTTGTTGATTCAGAAACGGGGTGCTCGAGAACTGGACCACCGAGACACAGTATAGTCATCTTATTAAATAACTTGGCTGTTTACAATCTTATATCGATTAATCAAACAAGAAGTATTTTGAATTGTTTTCTTATACTTACAAATCACGGTGAAAGTAGTACTCTTTGCCAAGAAATAGCGTTTTTATTTTATTGTGTTAAAATACTTTTATGTACATCACAAGCTAGTGGTGGATATGTGATACGAATCGATTTATCATTCATAAATTAATTGGTAACTGAAACTGTATAATTACTTTGACATTAATTGAGAATGAGTACAATTCCGTTTAAACATGGCTGTACACGTGATCTTTTCCAGTCGAATGCAAATATTACGTGTTATTTATTACTTACAAACCAGTTATATCTGGTTATTAATTGAAAATGGTAAAAATAGCTTCTTCCTTTTTGGCATATTTACGCTAGGAAATTCTGTCACGCGTAATTGATTTTGGCAATGGCTATTTGAATTATGTTTTCTTTCAAGTCGACCACATATAGTCAAAATAAATAATACATAAACCATTCCCATCTCCATAGAATATTTTTATTCCAATTTAAGAATAAATTTAAAAAGAATATGTGTATTATAAAAAAAGCAACAAAAATTGAAAAAAAATAATTTTTCAAATTCAAATTTCGAATAATAAAATTTTTGAAAATAATTTGAATATTTATATCATCCAAAATATACGTTGACATTCAAAACAAGTTCTACATTTTTTAGATTAATATATGTATTTAAAACATTTGTATTTTAATTATAGATTTAACCTTCATGCAAGTAATGAATGATATACTGTGGTACAATGAGATACTGTGAACTCAGAACTGCAATCATAAATCAATAGTTTAGTCTCCCACATACCGTCTCTCTCACACCAAGAGAAACAATAAAGGATAGCTACAGTAGAGCTTCATAAAAGGTGAATGCAAAAGTGCATAGGTAGGTAAAGAGTTTTTATTGCGGATTAAATAAATAAATGTTTGTCTGCGTTTAAAGGTGAAGGTAGCATTCAGCTATGGAGATTGAAAATAAAGACAAACCTGAATTTATGGTGATTTGACTAAATAACAAGAAAACCTCACACTGACGTCAGAGCAGCCGAATCAGACTTAATTTTATAAATATGGATGTCTTATAACAATAGCAGATTCCAGATCCATGTTGGTTATAAATTATGTAAATATACAAACAATGAACACGCTTTAATTGACTTATTTTCATTACAACGGCCATATTTAGGATTTTTTGAAATTTCCTTTATCTTTTTTTTCTTATATGATAGGAGAGCAAACGAGCATGTGGATTACCCGATGGTAAGCAACTACTCACCGCCCATAAGCACAGTGGTGCGTTGCCGTCCGTTAAGCGACGGGAAGGGGAAAGGGGATCGGGCCTCCGGATACCTCTCCCACCGAACGAAACGCGTCACGAGCCACTTCACGCCGGTATTCCAAGAGGTTGTGGTATTTCAGCCGGCTTATTCATGCAGCGAACTTCAAGACTGATCATGGGAAATAGAGTGCATTTTTTTATTTCACAAGTTGATTGTAAAGTTTTCTTTGATGGATTAGATGATTGAAAACGAACCAATTGGGACTGTTAACATCTTAATGGTCTCAATGCCATATTAATAAAAAACCTATAATAACCCAGTTCAGCCGTATGATGAAAGAATTTCATACGCATCAAATACCACCTCCCCGAAGGTAAATTGCAGGAAAATCGTTCAAAACATCCAAGAAACGTTCCGTTTGCAGTGCAATAAATTGCTCGAATGTTCGGTAAATAAAATATACAAACGCACTTGACCTTATTCAAAAGAAATGCAGGAAAACGTGAAAAATAATATTAACAGGAAAAAATGTGCCATATTTAAGCATGTTTATTTATTATGTCAACGGGAAAAATGTGTATCATTATTTTACGGCGATATGGAAATTCACAGGTCAATAATATCTCCGCCCTTTAACCTTTTTAACGGTATTTTAACCTTTACTTTTTAACCTTGAACCGGTGCTCTTCTCTACGTAGACAGAAAAGTAATGACCTTAATTTCTACAAAGATAAAGAATTTGCTTACGGAATAGTACAATAATATATATTTTCAGCAATCACAACTTAGGCGACATCTGCCACAACTTCAACAAATGGTCATATTAATAACTACTAAACTAAGAAAGCCTGCAATTAATATGCATTAGGAAAATATTACTCTCTTTCTGGTCTACTCAATCATTAAAAAAAAATACTTCATAACATTTTTTTTTATGAAATAGGAAGGCAAACGAGCAGACGGGTCACCTGTTGGGCAACTAGCGCCGCCCATGGACACCTACAACACATATAGTGCTGCGGTTGTGCTGCCGGCCTTTATGAGAATAGGATGGGAAAGGAAGGGGGAGTGGGAAGGGGTGGACCTCCGGATAGCTCTCAATCCGAACGAACCACGGGATGAGCAATTTTACGTCGATATTCTAAGAGGACGTGGTACTTCACCAGTTGCGCTGGCCCGATCATACAGCAAATTGCGTGGCTCTACCACTGTAAAAATTTTAATGGAGATATAAAAATAAATCTTCGTGTAATCGCACACACTAAATTAATACTTATTTAGTTATTTACTTGCATCAACCCATTCTATTGTTATATAAAAGAGAACCATGAACTCTTAATATAGAAAATCATTTACACGAATGGCTTGAAATTAAAGCATTAATATATACCGAGTAATTTAAAATAACAATTGAACATCCGATGTTTACGTGCAAAGACATAATTAAAAACTGCCAAAAATAGACTATTAATTCGAAATTTAAAAGTACACATTTGACTTGTGTACGTAGTTTTTCATATTTGGCATAATAAAAAGGAAAAAAAAACAACAACGCGATGTAATTTTTTTTTGTTTTCGAACGAAATTCAAATATAAAAATATATCACACAAAATATGAATCGAGCAAATGTTGCAAATATTGCAACGTAGCCTGATGACAACCGGATAAATATGGATCAAACGATATGTAAGATGAATAATTTGGTCAATGAATTGAATAAAACAAAAATAAATGCAAGCAATGCTTGTGAACACAGAACGGCAAAGTTAAAAGCTCTTTTGAATAAACAACTTGCAACATGAACGGATGAAAAATAAAAATGATACATAAATATATTTAAATAAAAAATAAAGAATCTCGCTCTGACAACAGATACTAGTTACTAAAACTAGTTATGTATATTACAACTTAGTGCTGGAATGATGGAACATTCCATGAGACGGTAAGGAATAGCGAGCAAGAAGAGTAATAAAATCTCAAACAAGAGAAAAACCTGCAACAATAAACCTCTTTGATTGTGACATTCAAATTTTACGTAGCATTTACTATGTATAAATGCCACCGTAAATTTCAAACCAAGCTACCTTGAAACAAAAGTAATTTTAACTAATATTCTAATAATAAACGAAACTTTAACTATACATTGTAGTATTTAAATAGAGGAAAAAATTACGGTTCCTGTGGGATCAAATTTCACGCGTACGAAATGTCAGACAAATGAAAATATTATACGATGTGCTTACAACTTCTGTCAGCGTAGTTTTTCAGAAATGTCACATAAATTAACGTCCTCGGTCCCAGTTATAGAACAGACCACTGATATATTGGTACAGAAATAAATGTAGATTTGCGTCACTAGAGTTTAATAAAACAAAAAAAAAACATTTATATTGAAAAGGTCGCGCGGACGCCGTGCTGTCTCGCATTTGCAGTTATTTTAAAACCTCCCTGAGCCTATATTATCTTATGAACATTTTCTTATATGTACCATGATGAAATAAAATCTCTTTAATAATCTAAGTCGTATTTTGATATCATCTTATGAAATTACTTTTTAACTCCAAACTCCACGAGTATTGTAGTCATGGAGTTCAAAAGTAGACATAATTAAAAAAGAGAAACAGATTGTGACAAGACGCGTAGTAACCGCGGCACTATAAAGGTATAACCGAAAGAAGACGCCTGTGTTACTTGAAGTCTGTTTTATTACTCTTTTTAATACTACATACACAGTACAGTAGTTTTTAAATACACAGATATATAGTCTTAACCTAACAACTATATCTACTTTAGTAATACAACACAGTACCTATCAACTGTATCGTGGGCCTCGTACCACTAAGTCCACGGAGGCCCCTGACAGTGAAACATTTATAAAATGAAATTTCATTACCCATAATTTAATTTTGATACAAATCTGAGGCATTATTTCGAAATTCACTTTTAATTACTCTTATTCAAACGTTTCTGTATTTTTTTTGTTTATTTTAAAGTTTCTTATTGTTTTTTTAATGATCTTAGAAATTGAAAAGTATCTAATAAAAAGGTCGTAAACTATTGCATCAAATAAAAATCTATTAAGAATTCTGTCAGTAATATTGAGCACATATAAATGTTACTGACAAGAAAATGTATGTCATACATTTTTAATATCGTGAAAGATGAAAGATATATTATTAAGTACAATCTACGGAATAATAAAAATGATATTATTCATGAATGCAGGTCACTTTCATATTTACACCTTCAACAAAGTTCTCGAAAATACAAATGACGTCATGTTTTTATAGGATATGGGGCAAACTATCATGCGGGTCACCTGATGGTAAACAAGTAGAGCCGCCTATGGACAACTGCAACACAAATAGTGTAAGAGTTGCGATACTGGCCTGAGTATGAACTTTAGAATTAGTTTAACAAATATTATTTTTAATTCGACTCAATACAGTTTTCCGTGAATTTTTTGCTATTCATAATTGTAACCACAAAAACATTGTCATTAGATGAACATTAGAAATAAATACAACTATATTATAATTCCTTCTCCTTTGCTAATAAAATCAACAATAATAGAAAATAACTAAGTTGCTTAAGTTGTTAACATAAATATGGGGAAAACATCAAACAAAACACACTATTTTCACATTGAGTACAAACAACAAGCATAACCCATATACATAGATAAATAAGTACTCGTTTTGATATATTTATATTTTGTTATACTAAAGAACATTACTGCAATGCAAGTGGGAGTCGTTATCAGTTAGAGTCTGATAATAACTAATATAGGACTTTGCGAGTGGGTTGTTTTATCTACAAGACTATCAAATATTATCCAACATGAGTATCTATATAATCTAAGTGCCACAGACAAAAAACTGAAAGATATAAAAAACAAGTATGTTCTATAAGTTTTACTCATTTTTATTTGTGTTACATTTCGAGCTATGTCAATGAGAACAATGATCAAAGAAAAAAAAGACTGTTCACAATTTTTTTTATTTGTCCATTATTGGACAGGCTAAAGCTTTTAAGCCATACTGCCTTGTCTGACGTTATTTTTTATTATGAAGTAATGCCGATGAAAATGATGATGAAACTTAAAACTAACCTAACCTAACCTAATCATACTTAAAGTCGTGGCACTTTATGCATGATGTTCTGACGATACTGTAGGAGAGCACACTAAACACGATATATACACCATTCCCCACATTTGCACTCATATACGGACCTTATTAAACAAAATGCCACGAATTTTATATGGATATTATTATATCCATTGAAACACAAATCTGAGAAAATAATGCAAAAACGGACATGACTCTTCCACAGTGCCACCAAAACTACTCACTGTGTTCACAAGTTTAATTCGAAAAAAAAAACAGTAGGCCTGCTTTAAAGCTAGGCAGCTTTAATGCAGGCGACGTCACAGTTTCACTTAACTGTTTTACCGTAACTAAATAAAGTGATTCTTTTTAAGATAAGCAACAGAAAATGAAAGTTTGATTATTACGCGTAATTGTGAGTAACTTAAACAATTCCCTGAATACAAGTCATTTCTGCTTTTATGCTGGTAAGTAAGAGACAAGTCGAAGAATCAAGTGAAGTATGTTAAAGCGCTCTGTTCTTTCTGCCTACCCCACAAGGCAGAGCCATATTTATAATCACGTGAACCAAGATGTCGTTATGAATGTATTATGACGTTGTTTATTTATTTACATAAATGTTCTGTTTGCCTACTCACTAAAATTGTAGACAAATTTTGAAAAGGAAAACCGACGTTATCCTGTATTTCTCGAACAGAATAGTAAACTAGCAAAACATTTATCCTCATTGAGAAGTTGTATACTTATATACCTTTAACATAATATTAAATAATAAGTTCTAAACTTTTCCTCTTAACTTTAAATACCGTATAGACAACGGCGACGACAAATGAATTCATCATCGACTTCACAGTTACAATACGCCACCTAGTTACAAGCTAAACAAATAAGGCTTGTTTTATGAATTTATGTTATTACGTAATTTATAAGTAGATATATATTTTTGTAAGTATTTAGCACTGATCACACAACTCTCGGAGAATTTGAGCTGTGATTAGAACTTGGAATTTCTGGATTAGAAACAGGAGTATATCCAATAGGCATCGATCCTGTCAAGTAAAATGCCTTAACTACGTCTTTCAGCACTATAGAGATGGTTTGGCACTATTCTCTAAGAGTGTTACTAATCATCACATATATTATACATAACTTCACGCCTTTTTCTACCCGACGGTGTAGGCAGTGGCTGTTAGGCCTCGACTCCCCGTTATGTTTACGTCCTAAGTGGTATAGGTGGCGGACCTATTGCCATACCGGTCACAAAGTTTTCAGTCATCGATATCTATCACACATAACTTTCGAAAAGAATTTCAAAAGAAGTCATTGGTGTGAGCCAGGATTCGAACCCGCAATCTCTGGATTCATAAGCGGGGTGCCACCGAGACTTATGAAATATATTATATCTCTTTAGAATTTAAGATGGCGCCGTTGATAAAACGCTTTGACAAGTTATATATATATCTCAACAGCTGATAATTGATGATCTATAGACTTGTTAAATAAGACAACGATCTCTCAATGTGGCCATGAACTGATAAGATACTTCAATATAAATACATATCAATACCAAGTTCGAAGTCAGGGTTTTTACGATGACTTCTTTTAAAATTAGTCTTCTTGATTGACTTCAATATACGACGGTATAGGCAGTGGGTAGTGATTAATGTCTCGACACACCGCATAAATTAGTTTTGGTTCCATCCAATAGGTTAGTAAACCCATATCCATACTTCATTACCAAAAATAGAACCTAGAATTTGTAACAGTGCTAGTCTGGATCTATATCTCAATTACTCGAATTTTGGACTTGGAGTACAAAATTATTTTTTAGATGGCACCGATGTTGGATTACTTTGTTTCATTATATATTCATTATATAGCTGCTGATTTTAATAACCCCCACTGACGAATATCAATAGCCTGTGAAAGTTGATTGTTAACTGCTAGTTTATTTCTGCACGTTTTTCCTGGACCTGTAGTCACCATGTCTGCAGTACATTCATGCGATGGCTGATTGCCAACATACTACTTCAACTGGAGCAATATACACACAAGAGTGGCTTTGATCTCTGACACTCTGATTTATATAGTGTCAAAAAACTTAGCAATATACACGAATCAGTGGTTATTTTAAATAATGTTATTTATCCACTTTTAGAATAGTAGATACTACAGTTAGTAGATATCAGGTAATTTGGAACGATCTGTTTTTGATTAGGGTGATTGAATAATGTTTGAACGTAGGAAAGTAGCATCAATCTCTTGTGAGTAACTTGGGATGGCGTGCTTTTATTAATAATGCAGCAGATATTCCAACCTGTTACTATCTGAATTTATAATGAATAAACTTTTCTTAGATATATGTTGCAACACTTGCAACTTAACCTCTGCCTGTCCCTGAGCTATAATAACGTAAAAATTCACCCTTTGTTACCCGAAGGTAATAGACATCAGCTGCTGAGCCTCGACTATATAAAAATCGGCGGAACCCATAGCCATACAGTGAACACAATATTGCCATTCATCTATATTTATCACATGACTTCGTAAAAGAATTTGCTAACGTCATTGGAATTAGCTAGAATGTGATCCTACCAATTTCTTGATTCAGATATGGGGGTGCTCGATCTCTAGACCGGCAAGACCGAGTCATGACAGCTGTAGTAACATGGTTCTTTTTTTATTATTTACTAAAAGCTATTTCAGCTAGCGTTGTACCTATTATAAAGTTTATTGCATTTTTAGATGAACGCGGAAACTATTTACTTCAATGTCACGAACAAGTAAATACTTGATTTGAGGAAAATTGCGAACTCAGTATAAAATGGACGAAGGTAAACCGAACGATTTCTATGTTAAAAAAGGATGTTTGTAGAATTTCGTCTAGATTTTCCTATAGCCTTATCTAGAAAATGGACATGGACATGCACTGGCATAGTTAACCGGTATTATCGAATGGCTTAAGTTCAATTACAATGACTGAGATTCTCTACAGAAATCATTTGATAAAGTTAGTATCTAATGTATAAAATTCTCGTGTCACAGTTTTCGTTCCCATACTCCTCCGAAACGGCTTGACCGATTCTCATGAAATTTTGTGTGCATATCGGGTAACTTTGAGAATAGGACAACATCTATTTTGTCATCCCCCTAAATCACAAGGGTAAATCACACCCCTCAATATTTTTTTCTAATTTTTCGATATATTTCTGTTTCTTATTTTTTTTATTACCTATATACCCTAAATTTTCAACCACCTACGATCACCTATTTTTAAAATTTTATTTTTCGGCAAGCCAACGTTTGCCGGGTCAGCTAATTAATATATGTATTTTCAAAAAAGGAAAATTTTCTACCAATGAAATCAATACACATATTAAATTATCTAATATAGAATATTATTGTATGTTTTTATCATATCGTACAATATAAACAGATAACAGATTTATTAAACGTAACTTCACGGCTTTTTCTATTCGAAGGTGTACGCAGCGGCTGTTTAAGGCTAAACTCGCCGAATCGTTAGGTTACGTCTCGAATGGAATAGGAGGCGAACCTATCGCCATACACCGGACACAAAGTTGTCAGACTTCGATATTCATCACACATAACTTCCGAAAATATTTCCGCGAAATCATTGGTATAAATCAGTAATCGAATCAATGACTGCTGAGTCAGAAGAAGGGAGCTCGATCACTGGACCAGCGATACCTATATAGGGGATTATAATAATAATAATAATAAATACTCTTTATTGTACACCGAATTAAAGAATTTACAGAAATATAAAAGCATGATTACATAAAATTTGTACAATTGGCGGTCCTATCGCACAAGGCAATTTCTTCCGGACAACCGCTGGACGGAAAGAAAGAAAGAGAGAATAGAGGTTGTCGGCGCTATACAAATTATGATCGCTGCTGAATTATTAATAGTAAAATATGATATATACATAAACTTACATAGTACATAAATAACCATATCAATACAAACATATATACATAAAGATACATATCGATACAATTATAATAGAATATACATATATATATATATATATATATAAGAATACAAACATAATAATGTCAATCGAGTGATAAATAATGATGTTTTAACCGTGATTTGAAGATGGCAACGGACTTGGCTTTTCTTATATCAACGGGTAATTTGTTCCAGAGAAGTACAGCTTGAACAGTGAATGACTGTCCAAAATAGTTTGTTGAATGACTAGGAACAGATAAGCTCAGATTTTCAGACGACCTCAGACACTTTGAATGTGTGTCATTTAAGAACGCAAACCGCTCTTTGAGATAGTGGGGTGATTTCGGACTGAATAAAATGTTATATAACAAAGTGAGAATATGAGTATTCCGGCGAAAACGAATAGGAAGCCACTTGAGTTTTTTACGAAACTCTGAGATGTGATCATATTTGCGAATACCAAATATGAATCGTATACAGACATTTTGAAGTCGCTCAAGTTTATCCAGTTGTGCTTCGGTGAGATTTAGATAGCTGACATCGGCATAATCGAGTATTGGAAGAAGAAGAGATTGAGCAAGTGCGATCTTGGTGGCAATGGGCAAGAAATTTTGTAATCTACGCAAGGACCCCGCAGAAGCAAAAAGTTTACGGCTTACTTCCTGCAATTGGGGACCCCAGGACAAAGTTCTGTCAATATAAAGACCTAGGTTCCTTACTTTTCTACTGATTGGTAGATTAATACCATTAAAATGAACCCGAGGTAAAAGTGAAAAGTCCAATTTAGCTATTGTCCGGGAGCTGCCGACAACTATAACTTGAGTTTTCGATGGATTGACTCTAAGACCATAGTTGTTGCTCCACTCGCAGATTGTTTCCAAATCCATATTCATAGTCGTGAATGCCTGCCATATTGTACTAAGTGAAGCTTGCGTATACAACTGAAGATCATCTGCATAAAGGTGGTAGGTGGAAGTAATATTTTTAGAGATAGAATTGATAAAAATTGCGAAGAGAAGAGGTGAAAGAACGCCACCCTGCGGAACCCCAGCAGTAGTGCTAGTCCAAGAAGAATATCTCTCTTCAACGTGCACACGCTGCCGGCGTCCGAACAGGTAGTTACGAAACCAAGCAATTGCAGTTGGAGATATGTTAAGTGAGCGAAGTATACCCAACAGGACATGAAAGTCTACAGTATTGAAGGCATTACTGAAATCAAGTAAGGATAGTAGTGTCAATTTTCCATTGTCCATGCCTAGCCGAATATCATCAGTTATATGCACTAATGCGGAGACAGTACTATGTCCAGCACGAAAACCTGATTGGAGAGGATTTAGGAGATTGTTTTGTTTTAGAAAAGTATTTAATTGAGTATGAATTAAACGTTCTAGGACTTTTGAGAGGAAAGGCAGGATAGAAATGGGACGATAATCACTAAAAGATAACGGACCGGATTTTTTGGGAAGTGGAATGAGTTCAGCTTCTTTCCATAGGATTGGAAAGACGCCATAGGTAATGGAATAGTTGAAGATGTGACATATGATAGGTAGGATCTCATCAAGGATAGGAAGAATCATGTTTCGGCTGAGACTGTCCGTACCTATCGCGTTAGATGTTATTGAGAGTATGCACTCCTTGACATCACAAGCTGCGAATTGCTGAAACCCAAACGGTGAATAAGTAGGTGTTGGAAGGGATGAAAGACATTTGAGTGTATTCGTTTTTGTGGTCCCATCAAAATTGGACGAAGCAGAGAAATGCTGATTAAGCGAATCTATATTGAGATTAATAGGAGTTGTGTCATTACGTTTCCTTCCAACTCCTAAGGTTTTAAGAAATTTCCAGACCCTGGCTGGATCTCCGTTTTCGATAGATGAATGGATGTGCTGGCGTTGTGCGTTCCTACACACCTTATTGCAGTGATTTCTAACAGCAATGTATTTCTCAAAGTTAGAGGTGGTAGGCCGACTACTATATTTACTTTTGGCTGCTGCCTTTTGCTTGATAATGCACTTAATATCTTCCGTGAGCCAAGGAGAGGGCAAATGTTTAACCCTAATAGATCTTATTGGTGCATGGACATCATACAGCTTTAACAGAGCCTCATTGAAATAAATCACTTTATCATCTATATTGTTTGTGTCAAGTAAAGGGTTCCAGTTAATGTTGCCAACATCCTCACGAAGCTTATCACGGTCCATACCACCAAAACTACGCTGCATCAGAATTTTACGATTAGCCTTGGGAGGACGTATTTTGTAAGAAAGATAGATTAGATCATGATACGAAAAGGCATCTGCTGGGCACTGCCCATAGGAGATGGCATGATCAGTTGAAGAAACAAAAATTAGATCAAGAAGAGAAGGTGTACAATTGGGAAAGTGATGAGTTGCTTGAAGAGGAAGAATTGATAGATTAGTAGATTCAGCGACAGAACGAAGAGACAGGGCACGAGAATCGTTTTTCAGCATACATGTATTATAATCGCCCATGATAATTGTATGATTATAAGATGGAGTGAGATTTTCTAGGATTTGTTCAAAGGAAGAGAAGAAGTCAACGCGAGAAGAGGGAGAGTAATACACGCCAAGAAGTAGTTTTGAATGGTGAAGTTCCACTTCTATAAAGAGATGTTCCCCGGCGTTCTGAGGCGGAGGCTGAATCGACGCACTAACAACGGAGTGTGGTAAGTGGTTGCGCAAATAGATAGCGACACCCCCGCCACCAGAACCCGTACGATCATTTCTGATTAATTTGAAACCAGGAAGAGAGAAAGAAATGGAGGGGAGGCAAGGCTTTAGCCAAGATTCAGAAATAAGGATGGCGTGCAGATTTTTGCAGTCAAAGTAGGTCAGCATATCAGTGAAATGAGCAGGAATACTCTGGGCGTTAATATGGACTACATTAAAGTGTTTCGGTACATGAGAAAACTGAGACTGTAAAGTACTATCAAGAGAAGGTAAGCTTAAAAAACTATCATCATCGCTACAAGCAGAGAGAAAATTTTCATCATCACTATTATTTCCACTCATATCATAAATAATAACAATAATATATAAGTAAATATAACTATAACTAAATTAAACTGTTTAAAAAATAACAGCTAAAAACAAACAGTAAAAATCAAAAAAAGGGTAAATTAACAAAAAAAAACAATTTTAGTGTACCCGCTGGTTGGGTTTAAAAAATAAATAAATAAAGAAAAGAATACTAGACACTAGAAAACTTCATTTGAAGGAAATAAAAATAATTATACATTGGCCAGAAGAAACCGTTACAGGAAAAAGAAAAAAAAAACAACAACTTTTTCTAAAGCTAAGCATAATATGACGTTGGCAGAATATGATAGTTTTTACAACAAACAACATTAAAGTGACAGTTGTCAATGTCACTAGCAGACCGTGAATATTGTGTGATAATTGTGTGTTAGGTACGGTAGTGCTAATAAAAATAAAATAATAATCTTTAACACGTATAATAATTTATATATCTACCGGACTGATGAGAAACATTGATATTGCAAGTTTATATAATTATGGTAAAAGGATTGTTTAAGAGACAAAATGAACTACCAAACGTCAGTAAACTTATAAAGTGAATCATTTGTACAAACAAGCAAATATACATACATTATAACATCTTGATGCTGTAAAAAAAACACGAATTATTTTTTGGCCGTAGTTGCTCTTTTCTGCCTCCCGGGCACGATGGTTTTAACAGGTTTATCTGGTTCGTCACTTTTAATACTCTGCAAGTCATCAATGGTTTGTATACAATGACGAGACCCAGACGCAGATATGACGAACACAGATCCGTCTTGAGTCCAGCATTTTGAGACTCCAAACTTTTCGCGCGCAGCCATAAAAGATGCATGACGGGACCGTGTTAAAAATTCGGAGACAGTGACTCCGGTGCCCTTTAACCTCGTCTTTGCTGACCAAATATTGGCTCTCATCTGAACATTCTGAAACTTAACCAATATTGGTCTGGGCTTCATAGATGTTACATGCCGACCCATCCTATGACATCTTCTTATATCAGTAATTTGAAATGAGTCCAACATCAGCTTTGCCTTGACAGTCTGCGTCACAACCTCAGCCAGAACCTCATCCTTATGCTCCTTGATACCATGAAGGAGGAGTATTTTTCGTCGGCCCCTTGTCTCAATGTTATCTATTTCACGAGAAAGTAAACTAAACTGTAATTGGAAATTTTTCAGGGTCTGAATGGTGAAAGATTTGAATGTAGTGAACTCCTCCCTTAAACTTGCAAGATCAGCAGAATTATTAGATTTTGCTTGTAACTCCGTCTCAAAGCTGGCCATCCGCTGTTCAAAGTTCTTTTGCATGTCAAGCATGGTGGTGTTGAGTGTTTTCTTCACTGACTCCATTTTCGGGTATATTAGGTGCAGATACAAATATTTTGTCTAGACAGTAGTAAACCAGCAGGTAATAACTATTATGTATAGATTATTTTCATTAAATACACAAAATTATCAAAAAAAACTATTTTTATTTCAGTTTTTAAAAGAAGAAACAAAAACTATGTGTTGTTACTCCGACTACCCGCAAAGTAAATTAGTTATCTCCTATAATTTATGTTTATTAATCGAGATTTAAATGACACAACTATGTATGTTATAAAGATAGTTATATAATTTCTTATTTCACAAGTTTGTCACAGATTAAGTTTATAATGTATTAACAGTCTAATGTTCTGAACGATATTGTTTATTATTTACACTGCACTGAACTACGATTACAATGAGTCTTTGTATATGGTTTGTTTACATTGAGAGTGGCGAGAAATTTTATTATAAATACGTATGAACGGTCTTCTAGTAGGTGTGCGACTGTTTGTGACTTGATTGGATGAATGAGTTCATTGTATGTGCATTATTGTATACTTTGGTGGTTGTAACTGCATCATGAGGTAAATGAGAAATATTGATCTTAAATATAATTATATAAATTATGGAAATATTGTTTTGGTGGAAGTTCTCCACATCACTCCCCTGCCGAGACCGGTTCACGGTCGATAGTAATCTGGAAATCTTACTCTTCTACCACTTCGTGTCTTTTTTTCAATTTCTGTGGAAGGTGGTGGTTCTGGTAGTATTTCTGTTGGTTTAGCTGTTGGTGTCTGATTTGTGCTCTCTTCGAAGGCGCTGTAGGCTGGTTTTAAGCGGTCAATGGTCACCGTTTCCTCTTTATCTTGCACTTTTATTTTAAAAACTTTAGAGTTTCTTTCTAACACTTTGTATGGGCCTGTATATGGTGATTGAAGTGAGCGTTTTTCGGGACCTCGACGAAGGTATACATACTCGGTTTGCCATAAGTCTTTAGGTATGTAGAAATATCTGTTGCTCAGGTGGTTTGTTGCAGGAGTTGGTGTTAAATGTGCGAATTGTTTTCGAAGGCGTTCCATAAAGTTAGCTGGATCGAGTGTATGTGTGGATGTTGGCGCGAAGAACTCTCCAGGCAACCTCAGTGGTTCACCGTAGACTAGTTCTGCTGCTGATGATTTGAGGTCTTCTTTCCAGGCTGCTCGTATGCCGAGTAAAACTATGGGTAACGTCTCTGTCCATTCATTTGAGTTGTGGCAGACTATGGCTGCCTTTAGTTGCCGATGTAGTCGCTCCACCATTCCATTACATTGTGGATGGTACGATGTGGTGTTGCGATGTTCAGCACCGATGAGTGATGTCAGGCTATTAAATAGCTGTGATTGGAACTGTTGTCCTCTATCTGTAGTGATTGTTGCGGGACATCCAAATCGTGATATCCAACCAGATACGAAGGCTCGTGCGCAGGTTTCGGCTGTGATGTCTGCTATAGGAAAGACTTCCGGCCAGCGTGTGAAACGATCGATTGCAGTCAGACAGTACCTGTAACCATTAGAGTATGGCAAGGGGCCAATTATGTCAATGTGGACTTGTGAAAAACGTTGGGAAGGAATAGGGAATGTGGATAAAGGAGAATAAGTATGGCCGTTAACTTTGGATATTTGGCAATCTGTGCATTCTTTTGTCCATCTCTTGCAGTCTTTTTGAACTCCAGGCCAAACAAATCTTTCGGCCACAAGTTTAGCGGTTGCTGCTGATCCTGGGTGGCTTAATTCATGCATTTTGGAGAAGATTTGTTTACGGAATTTCGGTGTAATATATGGACGAATTCTGTCTGTCGATACGTCACAGTAGACTCTGCCATGCTTTCTTAAGGTGAGTGCTGTTTCTTTTCTTAACAATTCTTGCAATTCAGGATCTTGTTCCTGATCTGTTGCAAGGTCTGCGTAGTTAATGGCTTCTGTGATTTCGTTAATTCTCGACAGTGTATCCGCTACCACGTTGTCACTTCCCTGTATGTATCTGATGTCTGTAGTATATTGGGCTATTAAATCAAGATAACGGAATTGTCGTGGTGAGCAATTGTCTCGTTTCGTTGAGAATGCGAAAGTAAGTGGCTTATGATCGGTGTAAATTGTGAAATTTCTTGCTTCTAACATGTGTTTGAAATGTTTTATTGCTTCGTAAATTGCTAGTAACTCTCTGTCGTACGGGCTATATTTGATTTGACTAGGTGAGAGTTTGCGTGAGAAGAATGCTAAGGGCTTCCATACGTTAGAAACTTTTTGTTGTAGAACAGCACCGATTGATTGGTCAGAAGCGTCTGTAAAAAGGGCTAGTTCTGCCTGAATGTCTGGATGTACAAGTAAAGTGGCTTCTGCAAGGCTCTGCTTGCACAGTTCAAAGGCCTTTAGCATCTCTTCTGACATTTTTACAGGGGCTGCTCCTTTGTTGTTGTTCATGAGGGCTTCATTCAGTGGAGCTTGCAGTTTGGCGGCTTGTGGAATGAATCTTCGGTAGTAGTTTATCATTCCTAAAAATCTTCTTAATTGTTTGGCTGTTACTGGTGGTTTTAAGTTTCGTATTATTTCTATTTTATCTTCCAGCGGTCTGGTGCCTTCTGCTGTTATATGGTAGCCTAAGAAACAAACTTCTGGGACGCCGAAAATAGATTTGGAAGAATTTATTAATATTCCGTATTTTGATAGTCTTTGAAAAAGTTGTTCCAGGTTTTCCAGGTGTTCGGCTTCTGTTTTTGAATAGACTAAAATATCATCAGAATAATTGTATATATTGTTCATTCCTTGCAACACTTCATCCATAAAACGCTGAAAAGTTTGCGCTGCGTTTCTCAGGCCAAAGGTCATGAATGGGAATTCGTAAAGGCCAAATGGAGTTGTTATGGCGGTTTTGGGTATATCTTCTTCAAAAACGGGAATCTGGTTATATGCTTTTATTAAATCTACCTTCGAGAATATGGTAGCTCCTGCCAGGTCATAAGAAAAATCGTTGATGTGACGCATTGGGTAACAATCTGGTATAGTTCTCGCGTTTAAGGCACGGTAATCACCGCATGGTCTCCACCCATCATCTTTCTTCTTCGCTAGATGTAGCGGTGATGACCATGAGCTCTCGGATCTTCGTGCCGTTCCGTTGTGTAACATTTCTTCAAACTCTTTCTTGGCGATTATCAGGCGGTCTGGGGCTAAACGACGTGGACGTGCGTTCACAGGTGGTCCAGGTGTCGTCCGTATGTGGTGTTTCGTGCTGTGTTTAGGTTCTACTGGTGTACCAGCGGGTCTTGTGATGCTTGGATACTTCTTGAGAAGTTGGTGGTATAGTGAGTCACCCGTGACAGCTTTGATGGTAATTGTATCTGCTTTTGTATTGGAATGTGGCACGGTTACAGACAAGCTAGTTAAATTATCAACGAGACGATGATGACGGCAGTCGACTAGTAAGTTGTAATGGCTTAAAAAATCGACGCCTATTATAGGTTTCTTAACGTCAGCTACAACAAATCGCCATACGAAATCACGGCGCAAGCCGAAGTCCAAATGTAGTTGTATGTATCCATAAGTTGAAATTTTAGTGTTGTTCGCGGCATACAGTTCAAATTCCGTTTTATTACGGTGTCCTCGGGTCACTGTTTTAGGGAATACACATAAGTCAGAGCCTGTGTCAATTAGGAACTCTAACTTAGTCTTCTTATCGGTGACAAAGAGGCGGCCGTTACATTCGTGGCAGTCATTAGCCGCCGCTACTGACTGCCGCTGGCATTTCCCTGATAACTGCAGGGTCGCGTGCACTTTACGGCTTTACTACCAAATTTATTGTGATAATAACACTGACCGTTATTCCTCCTTTGTGATTGGGATCGTGATCTTGATCGTTGCCAGTAAGGTTCTCTGTAACGCCACTGTGGAGGTGCTTGTTGTGCTCTAAGAACTGCTACTTGCTTGGTTAGCTCTGCAATCTGCTTGGCCATGGCTTCCATTGCTACCTTTAGCGACGGGACCGGAGTATGTTGTGCCATTATTAAGTTTGTTTTCACTGTATTCATCACGTCGGGGTCACCAGTTTATAGGGGATTAGTTATCTCCTATAATTTATGTTTATTAATCGAGATTTAAATGACACAACTATGTATGTTATAAAGATAGTTATATAATTTCTTATTTCACAAGTTTGTCACAGATTAAGTTTATAATGTATTAACAGTCTAATGTTCTGAACGATATTGTTTATTATTTACACTGCACTGAACTACGATTACAATGAGTCTTTGTATATGGTTTGTTTACATTGAGAGTGGCGAGAAATTTTATTATAAATACGTATGAACGGTCTTCTAGTAGGTGTGCGACTGTTTGTGACTTGATTGGATGAATGAGTTCATTGTATGTGCATTATTGTATACTTTGGTGGTTGTAACTGCATCATGAGGTAAATGAGAAATATTGATCTTAAATATAATTATATAAATTATGGAAATATTGTTTTGGTGGAAGTTCTCCACACCTATATGAAATAAACAGAGTACACTCTATTAGAATTTACTTATTCACTTGCCATATTATTATGTCAAGTACACCGTCAGCATGAAGGCGACACGTAATTGGCACCGATCCTGCGAACGTGCAAGGAGCAGTAACCTGGCCTTATCGAATGACTTCAATAGTAATCAATCGCTATTCTATATATTTACAATAGCAATTGCATTCAATAGATTCATTATCAGTTTGGTTTTCCCCCACAGAGCTGACCTACCGGACATGCATTTAAATAAATTATGCAATAATTTACAATTTAACATAATAGGATATTATTATATATTAATTATTCCATATAATAATGTAAATATATCTTCAAAACGGCCGGATTCAAAAGGTATTAGTCAGCAATGTATTGACAAATGTTCATTTCACCTTGAGGGGAAATACGTTATAGTCCGTTAAATCGGAGGCTGTTTTTATGAGTCATTTTGTTAGGATCGTTTTTTATTGTTATTGACATAAAACCGTCCAAAATAGGTAAATAATAATAGCAATGTTGTTTTTGGACTCAATTCAAACAGCGCTGTTTAGTTTCAAGTAATTATGGCTTGTGTGCTGGAATAAATAATATACACACTTAAAAATTGATCTCGGTGGTCTGAAAGTCGAGCACCTTGTTTCTGATTAATGAAAACTAAGATTCGGGTCCTGGCCTAAGTTATAGATAAATATCGATGACTGACTGAAACAAATTATGGCTGATGGCTGACAGTAAATTCTGCCGAGGCAAAACGTAACAGCCGCGTAACATCGTCATCCCAGAACTAATTTTTTTTTTAATATGGGAGGGAACCAAACTGACCTCAACTCAGCAAAGACTGCTTGCTAATTTCTACGCGTAGTGTTATATGTATAATAAATAAAACTGTATTTCGACTAAACATTGAACCGCCCACAGTTATTTCCTTAGTTCATTTAAAATTGAAGTTTGTTCAAAGAAATTAAAATATAAACATTTCCTTATTTACAAACAATCTTGGCCTCGATTTAGACACGAAGAACTTAATAATTCTTGATGTTTAAAAGCAAAATTAACTTTTGTCATGCAGTAGAGGCACGTTCGTGATAAGAAAACAAAGACAGTACTAAATGCAGGTATCAAGACAGGTATTATACGACATTTTGTTCATTAGACGAAGTTGTTTTGGTAGTTTTTCTTTACTTAAACAATATATTACATAAAACATACAATACAATAAGCCTGGAAAATTATTTTTATCTGGAACATTGTATTTCTAATTTATTTTATCTTTATAATATACACGTAACTTTACGCAAAGTACATGGAGTAGGTAGACAACAGCGCTTCATCAGACACGGCTTCATTTTTAGACACATCACTCGCTTCTTCGACTTTCATAACTCGTGTGCTACGTCGCTACGCTCGTCCGTTTTTAAGTTGTTAATAAACAAATTAAAGTCTTCTCATGATATATTTGTAAATAATCCCAATATCTGAAAGGGAAATAAGATAAGATAGGTAAATATTTAACTGTGACGACGAATGTAACATTTCAAATAATCATGTGCAGTGATAAGTGATAGCATACATTGACATAAACATTCATACCTATATCTAAAAAAAATATATAAGTAGGTACATGTCATGTTGCTAATCAATTATATTACGAATAGCTGTGCTCGTGACCATCTACTGTGCAGTACTAAGCTTTACATATCAGCTATTTTTTTGTGAAAGTCCCGTAAAAATCGGTCAGGTCGGTTTTAAAGATTTGACGGGCCTCGTGGCGCATTGGTAAAACTACCGGCTGCAGCACTGAGGTCGGGGGTTCAATTCCCACCCGAGCACAAATATTTGTGACAAACATGAATATTTGTGCGCCGTCTGGGTGTTTTTCTGTGTATTATAAGTATGTATTTACAAAAGAAAAGTATATATGTATTAGTATCCGTTATCTAGTATCCATAGCAAAAGCATTTAGTTGCTTAGTTTGGAACTAGAGGGCGCTGTGTGATTTGTGTAAAAAAAAAAAGAAAAAAAAAACGTTATTAGAACTATTTAAAGAAAACTGTTTTTGTAATATGTGTACTGTGTATATATCCATATGCATAAAATTAAACGACGTTACTTTTTATATAAATTTTAGTTTTATATAACATAACATAACTTCACGCCTTTTTCTACCCGAAGGTGTAGGCAGCGACTGTTAAGCCTCGTCTCGCCGTTATGTTTACGTCCCAAATGGAATAGGTGGCGAACCTATTGCCATACTGGGCACAAAGTTGTCAGGCGAAAAATTTCGAATAGTCATTGGTGTGTGCCAGGATTTGAACCCACTACTTCTTGAATCAGAAGTTGGGTGCTAGCCACTGCGCCTAGTTTTATATAAATTCTTTTTAAATAAGTTTCCAATTTCGACAGTAATCGATATCAATCACAATGACATTTTATCTTGCAATTACTAATTGGCGCTTGAAATCGAAACTTATCAATCAGAAGAAGTCTAAATGCTACGCCAGTAACACACTTTGATTGCAACCAATATTTTCAATTTGAAACAATTCTTTAAGTTTAAACAATAATGACTTATAATAACATTTTCACTGAATAAATAAACCCGGCTGTCCGGGTAAAATTCCGTGCAGAATAATAACTCGATAAATCAAAATGAATTATCATAAAACAACTCAAGGTCAGACTGTCAATAAATATAATACATACAAATATGTATATCAAACTTTCTACACGATAGCAAAAATATTAATAACATTGTTGATAAGTTCACATGGCAACGGATTGTGATAAATGTGATAATATGTTTTTTATGGAAAAGGCGGGAAAACGCGGAAACTGGTCGTCTAGTATTTTTTTTTTGCGGCTAGTGACTTCTGACTAGTGACTACTGTGACTAGACTGACTAGTGACTAGGCAGTAGCGTCGCCCATGGACATCTTCCATTTTTTTTTTCATTTTTCCAGTTTTTTTCTTTTCAATTGTCCACTTTGGACAGGCTAAAGTCAAGGCAGTATGGCTTTGAAGCCATACTGCCTTGTCTGCCGTATTATTTTTTTAGAAAAAGTAACTTAAACTACACATAAAATAATCGAAACAAACCTAACCTTATCATTCATAAAGTCGTGGATCCAAGGGAGTTTTGACGACAATGTAGAAGAGCGCGCTACACACGATTTTTACACCATTTTCCACATTTACACACTGATAGGAACACTTATTAAATAAAGCGCTACGAATTTTATTAAATAATTTTCATTGAAAGACAAATTTTAGAAAATACTGCAAAAAACGGACATGACTCTTTTACATTCCCGCCAAAAATCTGGACGTCTATAATATGGAGAGGGACACTGTTCCCGGTTTGCATTGTCAACCTTTAAGATACCTTATGGAGAGGGATGGTGATAAGAAAGTCAAGGCGTGTGAGCCTCATTAAATCTTTCAAATAATCAGTAAAAGTACACACTACTACATGGACTAAACACGTAATAACTTTTTTATTATTTGAAATACATACATAATAACTTTTTTTATTGTTTGAAATATTTTGTCTGCTTTTACACTCTTGACTAACAAGAGTGACTTTCTGGCTAGGTTTTGCCATGAATTTTACAACAGATATTTAAAGTGTTCAGAAGCGGAGTTATCTATAAAGAGTTATGATGATGATTCAAAAAGTTTATAAATTTCCCAAGCGATTATAGTAGTGTGGTCTTATACAAAGTAATTATCTGATAACAAAAAACAGATTAATAGAATTGGGCTTTTATCAGGAAAAGGTTGGCAGCCACTAACGTCGTACAGTAAGTACATATTACTTTTAAGATACTTTTGCTTATCATGCAAGTCCTAAATAAATAAATGCAATCAATAATTTTTATTGTCATCTACTATCTAATGATTGGCTGCTAAAGGAATGCTTGAAGTCGTAGAGCTGATATCTACCAAACAATTCATAAGACAATTCAATTTCACATGACTTATCTCGTGACGCAATTTGTAATAAAACTATTTCCATATCCAGAAAAATGCGAATATGTAAATTTAAGACGTGTGTGAAGCTTTATGGTAGGGTAATAACAAATTGTGGATTAAAAATGTAACTTAGTGGCATCCAGTAAATGTTGTAGATTCGACGTTTAACAGCCGCTGCCTAAACCTTCGGGCAGAAAATGCGTTAAGTTATACGCATACGCAACTTCACGCCTCTATTACCCGAAGGTGTAGGCAACGGCTGTTAAGCCTCGTCTCGCCGATATGTTTTTTTTACGTCCCAAATGGAATAGGTGGTGATTGCCATAATTATGTTATAAAAAGTATATAAATATAAATTGAGAGAAACTTAGAAGCCCTTTATTGTAGAAAATGTCTTTAATTGGCTTAAAAATAATTTAAAAAAGTGTAATATGATCAGAACGCCGTTGCGTCAATGAATAAATAACTAACTTTGTGATGACTAAATGAATAACTTTGTAATATTATCCTCATTATTGTCATTTGAGAATCAAATACCTACAGAATTAACAATAGGTACAAATTATTCAATACAGTGAAGTACCTATTAAGTGCATTCATATCTGTCAATAAACTGTTTTTGTTTAGTCAGTTGGTATCCCTGCCAAGTACTCGCAAAAGAGTATCTGCTAGCTAATTGACCTCTTTGTCTTATCAATGCGTTTCAATAGGCGTTCTCTTTAACTAGCAGTACAAATTACGGCTTTCATCATTCACACTCTAAGCAGAGTCAGCACAACATGTCGTTCCTTCGAACTATCAATGTTCTCAAAAGATTTGTCTATGGTCTTATGATTGGCCATCTGCCGGAAATCAACCCTCCTTGGGAATGATAACGTTGGTTGGTAAATTACAAATTAACAAATTTCAAACAATTTTCCTTCAAATTAATGTTGCCATTTCTGAAATTAAATAAACACTTAACTTAAATTATAACCGAATAAACAAAGGGTAATAACCCTTTGTTTATTCGGTTACATAAAAAAACATAATAATGTTGGTACACAGTCCATATACTTAGACCAGTCGTAAAATTTAAATTTACTGTTAACAATATTTGAGTTTTCAATAAAATTGAAAATTTATTCAAACAATTTGTGATTGATCGCGTATTGCATCAAATCTTATATAAAATAGAACGAGTAAATAGACCAGACGGAGTTATATGTCAAAAGAAAAGTTAAATATAATAATAGCGCCATCTAGTTTCCCGAGAGAGCAACTATCACTGGTGTTGTGGCGCTAATTTTAATGAATACATATTTACTTTTTTGATCTATAAACTTTATCGAAGCAGGGTACTTGACCACTGGACCACCGAGATTTTTTAAACATTTTTTTTAATTGTTTCACGCAAAAAAAATCAAAGCCTGAGGGTTTGCCAAAACGGTGCGGTGTCTCATCCCAGTGCTAGAAACTGTAGTAATCCAAAGATATCATTAATTAAACTGTCATGGGTTATTAATAATAAGTGTACAATCAATGAACACTCGATAGATATACAGTGTAAACTCTTTATAACGTTATCCTTTATAACGATAAACTCCCTATAACGTTGGAGTGAGCCCAAGTTGGTTGATTTGCGTTAAAACTCACATATTGAAACACTCTTTATAGCGATACGCCACTCTCTATTACGAAGAAATGTGTTCATATTTGTAGACAGTAAATATTTATTATCGGAATTATTGTTTATGTTATGTTATCAGGTAACAAAAGACTAGGAAGCTCCGAAACATCCGAGGTCGGTCTAGCTTTTGTTATCCTTAATTCCCTTGTACACGTGCCGTATGACGCATTGTTTTCTCGGAAGTGATGGTCTTCGACCAAGCATATTGGGTACCTATATATCGTATTATCAGTCGTAAACCTACTTTGATACTGTTAACATGGCCAGTAAACGGAAAGCGATTAGTGTTGACGAAAAAGTTTGTGTGATACGTGCGATTGAAAAGGGAGAAAAGAAAACTGACGTTGAAAGGCGTTTTTTTTGTTCACTCCATATAACGATAACTCTCTATAACGACAAAAAATGCTCAGTCCCTCGAGTTTCGTTATAAAGAGTTTACACTGTATTATACATATATATATTTAGATTTAAATGACTAAGTGTAAATGTCGACGTGTCAAAGATATCAGGTGACGAAATGCAAGCGGCGAGCCGTGCCAAATCTGCAGACGACGCCCTCGCCACACATACATACATAAACACACATACATACATACGTATTATTAGTAATGTCCGACCGAAGCTTCGGCTTCGGCCACCTTCGGCCAAAAATGCATCTTCGGCGAGACCTTCGGCTTCGGCCCGGAATCCGGCCGAAGCCGAAGGTCTCGCCGAAGGTCCCAGAACAGTCGGAATTAAACAAACTGTTACGAAAGAGTGAGTGGCTGACGGACTAGACTGCACTTAGTTCAGTGCGGATACCTCTATCACCGAGAGAAAAGCGGAATGAGCCACATTACGCCGATATTCTTCTTTTTAATTACGAATAGTTTATAAACCTTCGGCTTCGGTTTCGGATTCGGACAAAAATAGACCTTCGGTCAGACACTAATTATTAGATATATTACTTACAAAACCACTTTAGTATCTCGATTGGTTTTGTTTATGTAATTACAAGTAAATAAATACTGCAAATGTAACATTGCGTCATTAATATCCGAAGGTGTAGGCGACGGCAAACATATAATAGGTGGGAAAATATGTTGTAGTACCGATACTTATATTGTATAACTTCCGACTTTAGGAATTTGTGAGCCAGCACTTGAATCGCAGCCTCTAAGCAAAGCCTCGGAGTGCTCAAGAGCTAGGCCGTGAAGCCCACTAACAAAATCTATTGTAATCCATAGATTTAAAAATAATATTATTTGAAATCAAAATAAGTACATAAGTTTAATGTATATGTTGAGTGGACAGCTTGAATAATGCCAATGCACACTACTCTTTATGTATATCTATCTACTCTATGGCACTTAGTGAGAGAGGCCTTCATACTCCTACGGTCAAGATCAATTCCGTAAATTAAATAAATTGAAAATCATCATTAGAATTACAGGAGCAGTCATCACCTATCTACGATGTGGGTCATCGTCTGTCTTGCTCATATATTACGCTTTAAATTGCTTGTCAGAAAAAGATGGCGACCAAAAAAATTGACAATCGTCTCAGGGTTGCTAATTGGCTTTACTTGTTTTCCTGATTTTTTGCGAAGTTTTTTTGTATTTTATTTCGATCTTATTGCGTCTTGTTTACGTAAAACGAGGCACAATAAGATTATGCAATGTTCATGAAATGTTAATAAATTTGATAAAGTGAAGATATTATTTATGTCTTTTTGAATTATTTGGAGTACAAAACTTTTAACAACCTGCAAAAAAGATTGGCCACCGAAATTATTTTCGATAGATACAGTATAATGGGTACATCCAGCCGTGAAGCATCTAACATAGAGCAACAATAAAACTTATAGAACCTAGCAATGAAAAGTCACTTCCATGGTTAAAGCTAATTTAACTTAACCTCTAAAGTTAACCACCATTCCGTCGTTCAGGTTTCAGGGCGAACCATAGTCTATACATATAAACTTACACGTTCTCTAAAAAAAACATAACCCTTCTTTAAGCACAATCGTGTTAAATTTTGTTAAGGCTCCATCCGTAAATTTTATTTTATTTGTATAGAATAAGATTTGGGACAAATTGTGTTCGCTACATCATAAAAAGAAAAACCAATTAATAATATTCTTATTATGCAACCCTAATTCTATTTTCTTCGTCATAATAATGCTCAGTATACGAAGTTGGCTCTCATCCAGGACTTGAAGCTGCTACATAAGAAGGTAAGCGTCACTTTATTTACAACTTTTCAGCAAATAATATTGCTATATTGACTCATAAGAAAGTAAATCCGTCTAAAATCTCCATATAATACAGGAAATTTGTAAATTGTGTATTTTGAATACTATTGTACTATTGTTTTCTGATGTCGTGAGTTCGAATCGGGGCTTCACATTAATGAATTTTCGAAATTCTACACGAAAGTTACGTGTGATAAATATCGATGACTGACACTATTGTATTCGGTGTATGACAATAGATTGCGCCACCTATTCCATTTGGGACGTAGAATTCAGCGAATCGGGTTTTAACAGCTATTACCTAGTCGTTCGGAAAGAAAATGGCGTGAAGATATGTGATGTTATGGTTAAACTTGTGATGTTTGAATGATTATATATATAGATTAATGAAACAATACATAGAGTAGTTTAAAGACAAATGTACCTATACTGTAAGTACCTAATACCTATACGTATTAAGTGGTAACAAGTTTAGCGACCCAAATAGTTCAACGACATTGACTCGGTCCGTACTCAAGGTTGGGTTCAGTCCTCGCTCCGGTCTGGAGCTCTGTATACCTACAAAATTGTACAAAGTATACCTGATTGTATTATTTCAAACTAAGCTCTGCTCTCTTGTATTTATATATATGTGAATTTTCCATAGTTAAGTTTTCATAATATATACAATCAACCACCCCTTCCCTATCCTTTTCTATTCTACTCCCTTAAAGGTCGGCAACGCAACAGTTACACTATATGTGTTGCTGGTGTTCATGGGCGGCGCAGGTTGCTAACCATCAGGTGACACGCTTGCTCGTTTTCCCTCCTATCCCATAAAAAAAAAACAGAAAAAACAATCCAGTTCTTTTTTCCAGTCCTGTCCAATTTAGTTCAGTTAGTTTAGTTCAATTTAGTCAAGTAGAAAAGCGCATGACATATCAACAAAAACCTTTTACATAATTACTTGTAGCGCAATATGTTAATTATACATTTTTATACCTTCACCCCATTAGTATCAGAAGTTGTAGGCGGAATGCGGCGTAGACAATCGGCCACGAAATGTAACGTAGCTAGGTAGATACTCCTGTGTGATAATTCTAACAAATATATACATACATTACCTCACTCCTTTTTCTCCCTGAAAGTGTAGGCAGTATAGCAATACTTTTCGAAAATCTTCTAAGTTTCTTTAAAGTGGCGGCTAGATTCTAATCCAGTATTATTTTAATATTGTGCTATTTTTTCTTACAGAGCGATACAGAAAAGATTAATTGTATATATAAAATGATTATCATTCATTAAGATGGTGTAATGGTAAAAATAAATGGTGTGAACTGAGAAATTTATTTCCGAAAACAACGTGTGAATTTTGCAAGCACGTCGCTCATAGTCGTAAGCATTCATTGCAGACACTTTAAAATAGTCAGAAAAATTTACATAATCTGTATAATTTTATAACTTATAATATTTATTATATCTGTTTAAGTTAAAACTTGTGCTTGAATATGTATTAATTTAAACAGTTGTGAATGGACTTCCTTATTTTAATAGTATTATGAGAATAGGTCAAGGAACTTATGAATTATGAGAGGTCGAGGAACTTATCATCCCTTTATTAAAAGGAAGATTAGGATTAATGAGGTCATTTTGTGAACTCACTCAAATGGAAACCTGAATTTGAAAAATATGGTAGAGCCACGCAGTTCGCTTCATAAATGGGCTGGCTTGACCGGTGAAATACCATGACCTCTCAGAAAGTCGACGTAAAGTGGCACATGCGGCGTTTCGCTCGGTGAGAGAGGTATCCGGAGACCAAGCCAATTCCTCTCTCCTCTTCTCATCCCGCTTCCGACCCCTTCCTTATTCCATTGTAAGCGCCGGCAACGCAACTGTAACACTGTGTTCAGGTGTTCATGGACGTCTTTTGTTGTCTGCCATCGGGTGCCATTAAAAAAATAATTACTCCAAATTTGTGTTAAATTATAAATCATCTTATGTTTCAATGTTATTTATTTTCAAACAATGGGTTATATGTTCTTAACAACAGCAATTTTTTTTTATAATGTTACTCGTACACCGGCTACGCAAACAAATACGTCTCCACTTCATTCACATGTTTTCCTAAAGTTCCTCATTTGGAACACACGTGTCACATAATAGGTAGGTGATTAAAACATTCGCAGTGGTAATTAAAACTTGAATTTGATCACGAACTTGGCTGGCTGTATATAAATAATATAAATTAAATGAATTTATTATACCTACATAATAATTGTACACACCGATCTTAGAGGTGAGTTACTTCTTGTTAGAGCCACAGTCACGTGCTAGAGCCACGCAATTTGTTGCATAAATAATGGGCCAAAATCGATAAATCGACGTCAGGTGGCTCATGCCGTGTTTCGTTCGGTAGAAAGGTATTCAGAGGCCTGACTCCTTCCACCTTTCCATCCCACTAAGTAGGATACATATCTGAAAGGTCCGTAACGCAACTGTAACACTATCTGAGTTGCAGGTGTTCATGGACGGCACCAAACACTTACCCGCCATCATGTGCCGTGTTTGCTCGCCTGCCTCCAACCCAAAAAAAAAGGTGCAGACAGTGGCTATATGTCGCGATAGGCCAGATTAATTTTTAAGCCCCAAATATGTTGGCGGAACCCATACATAGGTCAAAATTTGGTTAGAGACTTAAACATGAGTATCGGGTTTATTCCTTTACTGGCATAATACGAGACCCTCGGGATACAATGGGGCGATGTAATTCCCGAATCTAGAACCACAGATATATTAGCTATAATTAATTTATCAATATGAGGTCTCGGTGGTCCAGTGATCGAGCGCCCCGCTTCTGAATGTAGAGGTTCCGGGCTCGAAATCAGGGTCAGGAAATCAGACCCAGAGGCAAATGACTTTTCGAAGTTGTTTTCGGAAGTTATAGGTACGTGATAAATATCGATGACTGATAACTTGTGCCCGGTATGGCAATAGGTTCGCCACCTATTCCATTTGGGACGTATACATAACGGCGAGACGAGGCTTAACAGCCGCTGCCTACACCTTCGGGTGGAAAAGGCGTGAAGTTATGTTATCTTATTTTATTTTATCAATATGATCTATTCATTTCAAAATGAAGCTGAATATTTACAAAATGTATCGTTACGTAAAAACACTCCTATGACAATGTTTTGAAAAACAATAACAAAAATGTGTAGATTTTCATTGTTTTGTTTTGAAACTAGTAAATTGTTTATTAATATACTCCATAACTGTTATAATTGTACTGGCAACATTCCAGAATCTTTTCTTGTATAGACTATAAGACTTGCACACTGTTCTACCCGGTTAGTATTAACGAGCTGTTTTAACGCTGGCAACACTCCTATTTTGTTGCCAGATGTTTCAGTGTTATTATTAAAAAGTACGGTTTAAATTCATTATTACTAACTTACATTTTCTATTTGTATACTAGTTGACACGGCAAACTATTATATGTTCCGCAACAAATTAATAAATAGGTAAATTTTGGATCTATCACTCACATACATGAATTATAGATAAAAACCACCCTGTCATTACCTTCTTTAAAAACACCACATCAATATCCGTTGCGTAGGTAATACACTAATAACTTGTCGCGTTTACAATTATTTTCAAAGCGAAAATTTCGTGATTCTCTTTTTCTGTAAATACCTATAGGTTATATATTCTGACAGTTTCAAATACTTTCGAAGCAAATTTAAATTCATACACGTATTTAAATTTATTATCAGCCATTTTGCTACCTTAACAAAACATTCAACTATTATCCCAAAGGAAGGCGTTACTGGGATGAACAGTATGTAAGATTGTTAAATGTAAGTTAACAATTTCTTAAAAATATTCCATGTATATGCCAATTTTCAATTAGTTCCATTCAAAGTTTGACCCATGATCGAGTAGCAAACATCCAAATAACTTCACAAATTTTCGCATTTATAATAAGTATTAAGTAAAATGTGATATGGTATTTTTTATTAAACATAAAATACAATTAGTGAATATATTATATTAACATAACAAAAAACATAACTTCACCCCGTCTCGCCATTATGTTTAAGTCCCAAATGGAATAGGTGGCGAACCTATTGTCATACCGGGCACAAATTTTTCAGTCATTGATATTTATCACTCATAACTTCCGAATAGAACTTCGAAAAGTCATTGGTGTGAGCCAGTGTGAGGATTCGAACCCGCGACCTCTAAATTCAGAAACAGGGTGCTCGACCACTGGACCACCGAGACCTTATATTAAATATATTATTATATAACTGTTCCATAAACCGTAGTTAATTGTGTAATATAGGTATTTCCACACGTAACAGAGACTAATTCCTGAAATTGCTACGCCCTATTAACAAACTATGGCTTCACGATCACCGTTATGTACACGTATATAACTATTTTTTTTTATGGGATAGGAGGACAAACGAGCATGCGTGTCACGTGATGGTAAGCAACCAACGCCGCCCATGGACACCAGCAACATATATAATGTTACGGTTGCGTTACCGACCTTTAAGGGATACGGGATATGAAAGAATGGGAAAGGGAGGTGGGCCCCCGGGTACCTCTCTCACCGAACGAAATGCGGCATGAGCTACTTTACGTCGATCTTCTGAGAGGTCGTGGTATTTCACCGGTCGAGCCGGCCAATTCATGCAGCGGAGTGCTTAGCTCTTGGCTTGGCTTGGCTTGGCTCTACCAGCTAGATATATAATTAATAATTGAGTATCCATATACATTTAAAATACTTATCAATAAAGTTAATAAACATGGATTAGTTTAGGTCTTTATATCTGAATGTCCTTGACTTTTCCCGTATTTTACAGAAAACCTGAAGTTGACACAGGTGACATTATGTTTTAATAAAAATATGATTACTTATACTAATAACTTATACTTTCTATTAGTACTACTGGAAATACAAACTTTTTAGTTTTTGATCTTAAACCCAATATTTTGTTTATAGTACTTACCTCCCTACTCATTAATTAAATAAATTTATCATTTTTTTTTGTTTTCAGTAGCCTTGTTGTTGTATTTTTTTTTGGAATATCATATAAATTTATTTAAAACAATTCAATAAGAACGACGAAATAGGCTTTGATTAAACTCAAGAATTTATTTAGAAGCATAAAACCTTTGTATAAAAAAATGTCTCGTTCACACAAAAAAGTCGTGAATATTTCAGAGACACAACCAATTACATAGACTAGCTACGCATTATTTTTTTTTTATCGAACCAGGTCAAGGGAACTGGGTGACTTCGTTTATGTTAAATTGCCGCGGTTTTTTTTTCAACTCGACGTAAATTGTTCACTCCCTGATGACATCAATTAATTGAGGTGTGACTCGTTCCATTCATTCGGCTCGTTCTCGGAAATTACAGCCATGGGAACGCGGGCTCACAACTTTCGCGGAATTTGGACATCACTTTTCAGAATTAATTGAAGGCACGTTTCAAGCGTGATATAATTTAGGTACGTAATGAAAAATATATAATTTATTTATATAATTTACTTCAATTTAATTAGTATAGTTGCTTTAGAGTGTTGAAAAAGCACGCGTATAAATATAATAATAATTTGTAATGATACCTAGTTCCTGTTAATCGAAAGGCGATGCATTTGGATTAGCAGGAACTTGATGATATGACATTAATATAATCCAATGTATGATAAAGAAATAGAAAGTACAATCAATGCCAACCAATCTGTAAACGACAACTGAAACAGACAAAACATAAGAACTTATTAGTAACTAGTACACACTAGTGTACTATGTATGTATGTACTAGTACTATGAATACTCTGGGTACTTGAAGATATACATAAGTCGTCTCAAAGAACGGAATATTTGGTCCAATGGAATGGGTGGCGATCTACATCAACCAAAATTTATCACACGACATGGATATGTTTTTTGTAGGTATACATAATTTCCAAAATTTCAATGGTCTGGCCTCCAGACAAATATCTTGTAAATATTTTCAAATTTATGTACATCACAAAACCACAGTCGTCGCGACGATTGTCGAAAAATATAAATATGTAATCAATTTTTGTTATCGATTATACGATTTTTCATATCAACAACGTCACAATCAATAAATAACAAAATTTTCCATCAATATTTTATCAAAACCATAATTGGTTTACATTTCTAATCTTATGTTATAACATGTGACACGATGTCACTTCTAGTAAAGACAGATTAGTCAGTTCAATGTTCAGATTAGCAGATAGTGTATTTATTTTTTATCACGAATGCATTTTGTGATTAGCACTAATATTCGATAAAACATGAAATACTTATCGTCAACGAATTTATTCGTGTGAGAGACGTGTGACGTCGTGTGACGAGAAATAACTAAAGAGTTCGCTGCCTGAATGGGCTAGCTCAACCGGCGGCTCAATGCACGGCGTTAGTTACCCGAGGTTACCTATTTGTTCGTGTGCCCCCTTTCTTTTATAAATAAAACAAGATATTTAGATTATAAATAAAATAAGACAATGAATGCAGAGTAATATTTTCATTAGTTTTATTTACAATCGTCGACGTTTCCATCGTGGAAATTAAACTCTGATCAAATAAATACACGTGCTGTCAATTCATCTATCTGCACGGTAGGTAATATTCCATTGTAAATCAAACGAAACATATAATATTCTTCATAGGTTTTTATTGATACTTATAAACGCAATTCAAGTAAAAATAATTAATGAGTTTATGGAGTACGAGTCGTCTTCCGAATCGATAGGATTTGGGATCGAATCCGGGCTTCACCCCAACGACTTCTCCGGAAGTTATGAGTGATAAATATTGATGACTGACCACATAACGCTCCAATAGTTACAATAGTTTACGCAAATGATACCATTCTGGGACGTAAAAAATCAAATTTTACAGTCGCTACCTACATCTTCGGGTATAAATTATCGGTAAATAATCAATAAACATAAATTATTAAATTTAATAACCTCGGTGGTCCAGTGGTCGAGCACCACCAAACCAAGGATTGCATTGCAATTCTTTGCACCATTATCCTTGATAATGTTTGATAATGTAGTGCTGGAGCAAGTAAATGAAATTGTATATCTCGGCTGCGCTTTTAGAAGAATAGTAGGTACACAGCGGACATCGAAAGGAGAGTGGCAGTGGCAGAGTGAGTATATCGTTCATTTTCCTGCCCTTATCCCACTATATGTGGGGTCGGCACAACATATCATCTTTTCGAACAATCCATATTGTCGAATAATTTGGCTGCGGTTTTATAACCGTTTTATCATCATTTTCGTATTTGCTTTTAATGAAAGTTATGTGTGATAAATATCGATGATATCTTTGTACCTGGTATATGACAAAGGTTCGCCACCTATTCTATTCGGGAAGTAACTTAACGATTCGACGACTCGAGGCCTTAACAGCCGCTGATTACACCTTCAGGTAGAAAAGGGCGTGAAGTTATGTTATGTAAGTAGTTATGTTAAACACAATTTTCACGTGGGATTCAATGATATTTCTGTAGTAACACCATAGCAATGAGGATGTGAACCAAGTACAAACATACAGACAAACAAAAATTGTGTTGTTTTAATGTTCTAATGATAAAAAATAGTTTTATTCCGATATCTCCAACGTACGGACATAGCTTGCGACAATTTTATTATAAGTATAGATATATCGATGACTAATAGACAATTCTCAATAACTTTGCTAGTTCAAATAGAAATACTAATTTTAAGAACTACAGTGTTTAAACTGTATGTGTAATGTGTATATTAGACAATAATATTTGCAGTACGTATGTAACGAGATTATTTAAAGAAATCTATGAGCGTTTACTTGTTAACTGTCCACTCAATGGTCCAGTTGCTTAGCGTACAATCTTCTTTTTGGCAATTTCGGGGTTGTAGAGACGTACATGATACGTGTAATAATTATCGATTACTGAAAAAACTGTGACTTTATTTTTATTTTATTTAACTGGAATATGCTGTTTTTACTATAATGTATTAAACTATATATAAAACTCACTCTTTCACATCACTAGTTCTTTCCTCATTCATTCTAAACATAGAAGTGTAAATTAATTGTCATAACCAAGGGCACACAAAAGATAAAATATGCTCATTGTGTACGATATTCTTTGTTAATATGTTAATTATAACTTTTCCTTAAATAAAGATCAAGTCACAAGCAGATAAAGTTAATTTCGTTATTTTTTTATATTAAACAGGATTGCATTCATTCGTTCTATCACTCTCGGTCTTTTTCTTTTTTTTGTATCTTATTAAATAGGTATCTTAGATAATAGTTTTATAGTTGGCCATTCTGATTGAGGCTAAATCTTACAAGAAATCTAAGCAGAGCAACTTAATACAATGTTATGCATGTGATCGATTGTCAAATTTATAAATCACGTTCCATTTCCAGTCCATTGTGTTTTAAGTATTGTCAAAAGTTTGTCCGCACCTTAACAACCGGATATTGGGTAGCTAGATTCATACACACATTAAACGAGGTGTTAAAATAATAATAAGGCTTCCTGCCTTGTAATACATACATAATGTTGATGCGGATATTTTTAAGACACCATTTAAGTATGTATCTATGTAAATTGTGTTGTGACAATGCGGAAAAATAGAACATGTCAATGCATGTGACTTTTTTTTTTTTTTATAATGAAGCAAATAGAGCGTAAATTAGGAAATGATTTCAATATAGTGGGCATATATAAATGTACTCTTTTCATAGTTATTAATGAGGTTCAGTAAACCGACATATATTTAAAATTTATAAAGTTTTGTTTGAACATTATTGAATAAATTACTTGCCAGAGTTTTGTTTTCAATTAGTCTGACATTAATCAGTGTGTAAATGTAAACAAAACGAATACTTCTAATGTTATTTATTTTGTATTCAATCACTTCTCGAGAGATATTGAACTCAAAAGCTGTGACGTCATTGTATATTAATGTATTCCCCCACACCCGCCAAGCAGAAAAGGCGTGGCGTATACTCAAGGGCAAACAATAATAGTAATCTGTATTGTACACGTAGTATTGCATATTAATCTGTATATAGTAATTACCCGCGTAAATTTCGAGTTGAAATGAAGCAAATATTTTTTCAATATACTTATTTAGGTACAAGTTCGCACATTCGCGTGAAATATTAAGAATTAGTAGAATCGGATATATTTAACATTACAGTCACTTTTTTTTACATTTTTAATGTTATATTTGCGGATAAAAATTTACAACATCCACGTGTATTCATAAATATCTATCTTGAAATATATAGCTCAATGTTATCACAAGAAAATTTTAGTCTCGGGATATAATTATCCCTATCTACAAAACTGCTACGATTATGACTAGTTTAAACAACTTTTATTAAAAGAATAAATACAGTTTCTTTCACTGTCTTTATTTTTGAAATTTAAGAAATTTAGTTGCTACGAGGCTACTGAAAAGATTTGCTTGTTTATAATCGATAAATTTTTGAAAATAAAATAAGTTAAAAGTGTTTGCCAAAAAGATAGAACCCAAACAGTGCTATTCTATTTACGGAAACGATATACATTTTACTATGAAATATTTTATTGCAATACTAATAATAATAATAAATTTATCTATACATATAATAAAATTGTAGAAAAGTCAAAACTGTACATTGAATATTTTTTAAAAAGAATACTTGGTGTGTGATCTGCAATCGATACCGAAGCCAAAAATATACTTTTTAGAATTTTTGTCTGTTTGTCTGTTTGTCTGTTTGTCTGTTTGTCTGTTTGTCTGTATGTATGTCCGGGATAAACTCAAAAAGTACTGCATGGATTTACTTCAAATTTGGCACGAAAATTATTAAGAAGTCGGGTCAACATATAGGCTACATATTATCACGCTATCACCTACGAGGAACGAGCAGTGAACCTTTATTTCTTCAATGTATTCTGTAGCAACGTGTAATCTAACGACGCATATTTGTATGTTGTTATGGTGTTATTATGTTAATAACCATGCTTTAATCTATACATATAATAATAATAATAATATAATATAAGTTAGCTTCACATTTTAATTAACTTATGCCGTTAAACATAACAGACAATTTTAAAACAGTGCCATCTATGAGATTTACAAAACAGAAAACATTAAGTTGAATTACACGTGTAAGCACTTTTTGGTTTTAGATATAAATAAATCTTTGAGATTTTAAAAACATCAAGTCGAATTACATGTTTAAACACTTTTTGAATATAAATAATTGAAATTTCATCATGCGCTTGCGGTCAATAGATGTTTTTAAGAGTCATAGATGGAGTTGTGCATTTTCTTCTTTAAAATTGTATCGTTAATTCTTTTCAGAGATGAGCAAGACAATTAAAAAAATGTATTTGTATATGCTAAAAACTGTTAATATTTTTGTTCGGTATTTATTGGTGTAATGATTGCTTCGTAATTTTATAATTTTACACCATTAAAAAAAAATGTTTCCTATTCGCTAACTAGATGGCGTTGGCGTCGAATTAGATCGCGCTATAATTTCGTTCACCAAAAGTGATGTTATGAGTACGGATGTCGCCGCGACAACTCATAGAAACTGGGGTTACCTGCGTTGCTATAAGTTATCGTGTGCTTAGTCGAATTTAACGTGAAAACTGAAAATACTTTCCTGAAATATAATTAAAAAAAAAAATATTTACTTAAATAAACTTCATTCGGAATCGGACTTCGGACTACTGCTTACTGCTTAGCTATCATTATCTGTGTGTAAATTCTCAGCGTGTAAATTATTTTCTGTTATTTTTCAAACTTAAAATAATCAAAATGCCTAGAAAACGGTCTAATCTATCCCAATCCTCAAACGATAGTCGAAGGAAAAGGTTAGCTCGATCTCTTGAAACCACCATTGAGCGTGAGGCAAGGATAGCTACTCTTCGAGAACACAATGCGGAAATTCGAGATGGAGAAAGTAGTACGTCGCGCCAGTCCCGATTAGATACTATGCGCACTCAAAATGCATCGTTGCGGTCTCTGGAAAGTATAGAAGCATACGAAATGCGGCTATTAAATGATCGGAAGCGCCATGCTGAGTCTCGCGCGTCAGAGACATACACGCAACAAGAGACAAGACTGAGTTTGCAGCGCAGCCGCACTTATGCCGCTCGATCGTGCGAGAGTGCTGAAATTCGAGAAGCTCGATTGGAAAGCGACCGGGAGCGTCACGCTGAGTCTCGCGCGTCAGAGACGTACACGCAGCTAGAGACGAGGTTGAGTTCCCAGCGCTCTCGCACAGATGCAGCTCGATTTTGTGAGAGTGTCGAAGCGCGAAAAGCTCGACTGGAAAGCGACCGGGAGCGCCACGCTGAGTCTCGCGCGTCAGAGACGTACACGCAGCAAGAGACGAGGTTGAGTTCCCAGCGCTCTCGCACAGATGCAGCTCGATTTTGTGAGAGTGTCGAAGCGCGAGAAGCTCGACTGGAAAGCGACCGGGAGCGCCACGCTGAGTCTCGCGCGTCAGAGACGTACACGCAGCAAGAGACGAGGTTGAGTTCCCAGCGCTCTCGCTCAGATGCCGCTCGATTTTATGAGAGTGTCGAAGCGCGAGAAGCGCGACTGGAAAGCGACCGGGAGCGCCACGCCGAGTCTCGCGCGTCAGAGACATACACGCAGCGAGAGACGAGGTTGAATTCGCAGCGGAGTCGCACTTCTCTTTCTCGGTCGATCGAAGATCATGAAGAGCGGATGACCCGGTTAAGAAGAGATCGTTCTCAGCATGCCCTTTCACGGTCGTTAGAGAACGATGAGCAGCGTGAAGAACGTCGTGCAGCTGCTCGGCAGCGGTACCACGACGTGTGTGGCGATACGTCTGCTCATCTATCGCTAGAACGGGATAGAATTCAAGAGTTTCGAGGATCTTGGTCGGGTGAACAGCGTGCGGCACAACTAGAACTAGATCGTCTGCGGCGTAGCATGAATCAACTTTCAACATCTGACGATGAATCCATGGTTTACGATATCGAAGAGCAATCGTGGCTAAATAAAGAGGGAAGTGGATTTATGTACAATGTTGCGATTAACTACGCCGCACACGGAGATATTGGTGTCTTAGAAGAAGTGTGTGCCCACTGTCAAGCCCGCAAATGGAAAGGAGAGCCCAATGGGATGTGTTGTGCATCTGGTAAGGTACGCTTGGAGTCTATGCAAGACCCACCAGATCTGTTAAGAATCTTACTAAATGGCGAACATCCGAAGTCCAGCCATTTTTTGAAAAACATCCGAGCTTATAACAGCGCCTTCCAGATGACTTCGTTTGGTGCAAATCAAATCGTTGAAGCAGGTTTCATGCCGACATTCAAGGTCCAGGGGCAAGTTTACCATCAAATCGGTTCGCTGCTACCTACAGACATTCCAAAATTTTTGCAAATTTATTTTGTAAGTGATTTTGAAGAACAAGCAAACCTACGAAGTAGACACATCCCCAATTTGGACCCTGTTCTGGTCAGAGGATTGCAAAGTATGTTGCATAACGTTAATCCGCACATTGGCAACTTCAAAGCCGCTCTGGCGTCGGTGCCTGAGAACGAGCGCAACCGCTTTAAGTTTGTCATCAGTGCAGATAGAAAGCCGATTGCAGCCCATCCGGGACGATATAATGCGCCAACGACGAATGAGGTCGCCGTTCTCTTAGTCGATCAGGAGTGTGATAAAAGAGATATCGTCTTACGCACGCACGATGACCGGCTTCAAAGGATCAGCGAAACTCACCGCGCGTACGATTCTCTTCAATATCCGCTCATGTTTTGTCGCGGAGAGGATGGCTACCATTTCGCCCACTATAATGTAGACCCCCAGACAGGCTCCCCAAATTATAACAAAAAAACGTCCGCCATGCAGTTCTACAGCTTCTTGATCCAGCTGAGGGTGAACAATGGCTCTTATCTCCACCATCATCGTACACTCTTTAGTCAGTTTCTGGTGGACATGTATGCCAAAATTGAGACAGAGCGTTTGGTATTTATAAGGTCCAATCAAAGAAAGCTGAGAGCTGAGAACTACGTCCATCTCAGAGATGCCATGCAGAATGATGCCAATGCTCAAGATGTAGGAAGGATGGTCATTCTCCCCTCCACCTTCACAGGAGGTCCGCGGTACATGCACGAGAGGACCCAAGATGCATTTTGCTATGTGCGAAAGTTTGGTCGCCCGGACCTCTTTATTACTATCACTACCAACCCAAAGTGGCCTGAAATAACAGCTCAACTCCTTGCAGGACAGGTTTCGTACGACAGGCACGACTTGATCTCTCGCGTATTCCACCTGAAGTTGAAATGCCTTATGGATCTTCTAACAAAGGCAAAAGTGTTTGGTACAGTCCGATGTCATATGTACTCCGTGGAATGGCAAAAACGCGGCTTGCCACACGCGCATCTGCTTTTGTGGTTGGAAGAAAAGATCAGGCCTATCCAGATTGATCAAGTCATAAGTGCAGAGCTTCCGGACCCTGACGTTGATCCTGTTCTGCATCAAATTGTTAAAAGTCACATGGTGCATGGCCCCTGTGGCACGTTAAATCCAAGTTCCCCTTGTATGAAAGACGGACGTTGTACAAAAAGATTCCCAAAAAAATTTACCAACGAAACCATTACTGGTGAGGATGGATATCCCTCATACCGGCGCCGATCACCAGCAGAGGGCGGGCATTCCACTGAGCTGAGCGTGCGTGGCCAGGCGCGACCGGTCGATAACCGATGGATTGTTCCTTACTCACCAGTACTGTCCAGGACCTTCCAGACGCACATCAACGTCGAGTCGTGCACCAGCGTCGGGTCGATCAAATATATCTGCAAATACGTGAACAAAGGTAGCGATCAGGCGACGTTTGCTTTACAGAACACTGACAGAGACGAGGTGACCAAGTATCAGTCCGGTCGCTACATCAGCACGTCTGAAGCAGTTTGGCGGATACTGGCGTTCTCTATACATGACAGGCATCCTGCCGTCATGCATTTAGACGTCCACCTAGAAAACGGTCAGCGCATATATTTTGATCCCAACAACGTTGCTGAGCGCTTAGAAAATCCGCGCCAAACAACTCTCTTGGCATTTTTCAGGCTCTGCGAAATCGACCAGTTTGCGAGGTTCCTTACGTATGACGAGGTGCCTTCATATTACACGTACGACAAGCAAAGGGGAATATTTAACCGACGTCGAAGAGGAGGTGCTGTCGAAGGTTTTCCGGGAATTTTCAAGGACACCGTATTGGGTAGAGTTTATACCGTGCACCCGAATAATGGCGAATGCTATTTTCTGCGGTTATTACTTCACACGATCCGAGGCCCAACGTCTTTTGCCTTTCTGAGAACATTTGATGGCGTGGAGTATCCCACTTACCGCGCAGCCTGTGTAGCACGTCACCTTCTCGACGGTGACCAAAACTGGGATGACACCCTCGCGGAGGCGAGCGTCAGTAACAGCCCCAGCCGTATGCGTCATCTGTTTGCCGTCATCTTGGTGTTTTGTGGAGTCACGAACCCGGTAGCTTTGTGGGAAAAATATCGACATCATCTATCTGAAGATTTTCTACGAGCTTTGAGGCGTGCTACTGGAGACGAAGTCGAAGTAACTGATGAACGCGTGCTGAACACCTGTCTTAGTTCACTTCAAGACGTGGTCATTTCCATCGGCGGCAATCCATTGGTCGAATATGGGTTACCAGCTCCCCAATCATCACCGCATCAAGACCGTGGAAATCGAGAGTATAACGCTGAGACAATTTACGATCCGAGCGAAATGACCACCATACGAAATCACCATGTCGCTTTGTTCTCTTCAGAGCAAAAACAAATTTATGACACTGTTCTTAAAAGCGTTGGGCAAAACCAGGGTAAAATGTTTTTCTTGGATGCTCCTGGTGGAACAGGAAAAACATTTGTTACCACTGGCATACTTGCAGAGGTCAGGAGGCAAGGCAAAATTGCCATTGCTGTAGCGTCGTCGGGAATCGCTGCCACACTGCTTCCGGGTGGCAAGACAGCACATGCCATGTTTAAAATTCCCATCGATTTAGAGAGCACCGAAACGCCTGTTTGTGGTGTGTCACGCAATAGTGATAAGGGACACGTGCTGAAGGATTGCTCTCTGATCGTATGGGATGAGTGTACGATGGCCAATAGAAAAGCAGTTGAGGCCGTGGACAGAACCCTGCAGGACATCCGCAGGAACGAACACTTGATGGGTGGTGTCACAGTTCTATTCAGTGGCGATTTCCGACAAACGCTTCCCGTGGTGACGCGGGGATCGAGGGCTGACGAGGTGAATGCTTCGTTGAAACGATCTTCGCTGTGGTCACGAGTTCGTACGCTGCGCTTGACCATTAATATGAGAGCTCGGCTCGGCGGCAATGCACGTGCTCAAAAATTCTCCGATGTTCTTCTAAGTCTTGGCGAAGGCACTCTACCAGAGGAGAGAGGTGGGCAGGTGGTGCTTCCAGAGTCTCTCGGTAGAGTCGTATCCAGCTTAGAAGAACTCATTCGCTGTGTGTACGGGGACATCAGTCATATACCGCACCAGCAGAATTCTTGGGTATGTGAGCGGGCAATTTTGACGCCCAAAAATGGTCAGGCTGAAGCAATCAACGAATGCATTCCCTCGAAAATTGAGGGGAATGAAGTGGTTTACACCTCTATAAACACTGTCATCGAGCAAGATGATGCCACACATTATCCCGTGGAATTTCTGAACTCTCTGTCAGCAAGTGGACTTCCAGCGCATACTATCAAGCTGAAAGTCGGTGTCCCGATTATGCTTCTTCGGAACCTATCTCCTCCGAAGTTGTGTAACGGGACCCGCCTTAAAGTCATCTCGCTCCACAGACACAGCATTGAGGCGGAAATTCTTACGGGTTGTGGCGTAGGCGAGGCAGTATTTGTACCACGCATTCCCCTCATACCTCATAACTTCCCGTTCCAGTTCAAGCGCGTACAGTTCCCCGTGAGTGTTTGCTTCGCGATGACCATCAATAAGTCGCAGGGGCAGACACTGAGAGCAGCGGGTGTCGACCTCAGGACGAGCTGCTTCTCACACGGGCAGCTGTACGTCGCTTGCTCCCGCGTCACCAGTCCTGACTCTCTTTACATTTTGGCTGCGGAGAGCCAAACCAGCAATGTTGTTTATAGAGAAGTTTTATAAGTATATATTTTTATCCTTTTCTATATTTATATTTTCTTATTCATTATTTTCTACATTTGCTTCAGTCGCAACTTATTACTTAATTCAGCAGAATCACCATAAAGTCATTTATTCAAAGCAGACTGAAAATCAGCACTTTTGAAGTTCAACAATTTTACAAAAGACAGTCTCCCTCTGTTACTGTACTTTCTGTATTTATGAAATGTAAAGAAGTAACGGGTAAATAAATGTTATTTTAAAAGATATAATCGTAGGTATTTTTGGTGCTGTATAGCGTTCAGGCAGATGACGTCGCGGGCTACAGCTATACTACAAAAATTCCTGTTAAAATGAAAATAAACAATGCGGGCAACAACCATTGCTACCGCAATCTGTACTTATCCTACCAGTTACAATTTCATTTTAGAGGTAATTACTTCTCAACTGTCTATGTAAAAATATAGCTATCTGATCACAAATTCCACGCGTACGAAGTCGCGGGCACAGCTAGTATGACAATAAAACTATTCCACATATTGTTAAAACACGACAAAACATTTTTATGTCGTTTTATACAAGCACAGACAATAATTATTTCCAATTCACGTGATGTTTTGTAACAATGCGGATGATGTTTTTGCAAGAAACACGTGTTGATGTGTAATAACATGGCTACATAGTCTTTCTTCTTCTTTTAAAGATTATGAGTGTGTGTGTGTGACGTGACAACGAGACTTTTATCTTCTAATAAATACCGATTTTAGATTTTCTTGCCAGTACATGTCTTTAGATAGAGAAGGTAGAAGTAAGGAGGACCATCTCAGTATATGAAAAAGTGTCCATGGAAAAGGAACAAATTAAGATAGCGCAAGCAAGTGGAAGTATTTTAGCCACTGGTAGAGCTGCATGAATTGTTCTCTAAATTATTCTTTACAATATCTATCGGCAATTAATATTACTGTCAAAATCCTTAAATATTTTTTGTATGATATTGTATGTATATATCACTCTGCCTACCCCGCAAGGGATTTGGCGTGAAATTAAGTATGTACTAACAGACCGCCCGAACTTCGTACCGCCATATTGCTGTTGATATTAGCGACTAACAACCTAGATATGATGAAATGTGTGTATATTGTACATACATACATACACATACATAACTTCACGCCAAATCCCTTGCGGGGTAGGCAGAAAGAACAGAGCGCCATAAGGCACGATTCTTACACGCCTCACTCGCTTGTTGACTTTCATAACTCTTTTCATGTACGCGCGTCGGTTTTTGAGGCTCTTAACATCACCTTCCTCCAGAACACGTTCTATTTGGTCATGGAATGTGTGTCTTGGCCGTCCTCGACTCCTACATCCATCCGCTTTTGCATTGTATATCTGCTTAGTCAGTCTTGCATCAACCATTCTTTCTACATGTCCGAACCATCGGAGCATGCCCTTTCTTACTTTTACACCGACACTCTCTTTCAAACCAACTTCCTTCCTTACAACCTTGTTTTCTACGTGGTCAGCGAGAGTCACTCCGCAGATTTTGCGTAGTGCCTTCATTTCTACCGCGTTTATTCTACTTTCATGCACACTCTGCCATACCCAGCTCTCGCTTCCATAAGTTAGCGTTGGGATCAGGACTGCATTGTGGATTGCTAGCTGGGCTTTTCTGCTAATGTTTTTCGCGCCCAGGAATCTGCCCAACGCTCCATTTACGCTATTTCCTATCGCCACTCGTCGTGTATATTGTATGTACAGATATATTAATATGTCTTTATTAATAAGTTATGTATGTATGTATTGTGTATGTATAATGAAGTTATGTATGTATGTATAATTAAGCTAATGAAAGGAGTTTATAGTGATTATAATTGCAATAATATATAAGTAGTTGTTGGGCGCAATTTATGCGACGCCATCTAGTTTAGAAGCTAAACAACTGACTCTTGTGTTATAGTACTAGAAAACATATATATATATATTTCAAAATATATTTCTTCAACACCCAGCAACATTCGCGTTCATCTCACAATTATTTCTACTAAAATGGCCATCGAACCACCTTGTTTAATTTTATCCTGTGTATCCGATGGTGTAGATTGTATATGGAATTTTCCATTTTTGCCTTTGGGCCTACGAGCCATAACCGTGGGCTTATATCAGATTAAATGTATTCAGTTGCTAATTTTAATGTATATAATATATCATGGGTCATGTCAAGAGCGTGCGCGTCGCGATCCCTGCCGTCCCAGTGGGACGCAATCTTGACCAAAGCAAACTCAGCCGGACGGGCTGCTAGGGCGTGCCCCGCAAGCGACGGGCACCGATTAGCCCCCGTCGGTGCGGCTGCATGCGCATGCGGCGAAGGGGGCCGCCACCCTTCACGCAGCGCCAATCCTGGCGGGACGAGGAGAGGGGAGTGCCGTATAGGCACGTGGAATGTTAGAGGTAGCATGGCAAGGAAGATGAATGAGATGATGGATGTATTAAATGAGAGATGCCTGGATGCCTTATGTTTGACGGAGACAAAGCGGAGGGGGAGGGAGACCGAGGACCTCCCCGGTGGCATGGTAGCCCTTTGGTCCGGAGTGGACCCGGACGTCCGTGCCAGTGGGGGTGTTGGAGTCGTTCTCTCCTCCCGCTTTGCTTCCGGAGTGAAAGATTATGAGTTGGTAGGCCCAAGACATCTTTGGGTTCGAATAAAACTGGGGATCACGCGAGTTTTCCTGGTCGCAGCTTATGCTCCCGTTAGCTCCGCGGATCCCCGCGAACTCGAGGAGTTTTGGGAAACTGTTAGGGATATTCTGGATCTAGCTGAGGAAAATGAAAGGATAATTCTGTGTGGTGATCTTAATGGGTGGGTCGGAACCAAGCGAGACGGCCTGGAGGCCGTCCTTGGTCCGAATGGTGACAAGAGAGTGAATGATGCTGGTAAGCCGATATTGGACGTATGCCTGGAACGGAACCTCCTTGTGTCTAACACATTATTCCGTCATAAAGATATTCACACGTATACGCGGAGACGGAATGAGCAAAAGAGTATGATAGATTTGATTTTGATAGATAGTCGTCTCCGAAATACTCTAAGGGATACAAGAGCCTACAGAGGCCCCACTCTTGATACGGACCACTACCTGGTGGTAAGCCGATTCGTGGGCCTTTTCAAGAAGTGGAGACACTGGCGAGTGCGTACCCATTTCGGAGAGCTTGAAAGGATAAAATGTGAGAAATTAGAAGATGAAAGTGTACGGAGTATGTATGTAGGCCTAGTCAGTAAAGGACTCAATGAGACGAGTCTTTCTGACCTAGGTGTTGAAGAATGCTGGGAAAGAATGAAAGAAAGTATAGTGAATAGTGCAAAAGAAGTATGTGGTAGTGCAAAGAGGCATAAGATTCTGAGAGGTGACGCCTGGTGGGACGCGGATGTGAAATCCAGCGTCGAAAGAAAGAAAAAAGCATGGTTGGATTATGTCTCAAGTTTGAACCAGAATGATAGTATGACAGAGAAAAAGTATGAGAGCTACCGCCGCTGCAGGAATGTTACCAAAGCCTTAGTGAAAGAGAAGCGTGAAAGACTTGTTGCGAATGAGGAAGTGAGGTTGACGGAGAACTTCGAGGCGAATAACAAACTCTTCTGGAGGGAAGTTAGAAAGTCTCGGGGTTCTTCGTCAACATCCAGAATGGACAAAATTATGTCTAAGTTTGGTGACATTCTTGCAAACCCAAGCGATGTATTGGGCAGGTGGAGTGAGTATTTTGGGGAAATGTACGAGTATGTTCCGGATGTGGGCGCCGCGAGTGAGCCTACGGCTGACACCGCTGCGCCAACATCTGATGAGGACATTACTATGGAAGAGATTGAATGGTCGATACGAAGTATGAAAAATGGTAAGGCAGCTGGAATTGATATGATGTCTGCTGAAATGATCAAACACGGTGGATCCTGTGTCCGGGACGCTTTCCTGACCTTGAGCAATCTGTGCTGGAGGTCGGGTAAGGTTCCCATGGACTGGAGGCGCGCTGTCATCGTGCCCTTGTATAAAGGTAAGGGATCACGTATGCAGTGCGCCAGTTACAGGGCCATCAGTTTGATCAGTTTAGCAGCAAAAGTGTATGGGAAAATTATTGAAAGGAGAATGAGGATGATATCTGATGGAGTGTTGTGGGAGGCTCAGGGTGGTTTCAGAAGCGGACGAGGGTGCATGGATCAGATTTTTTCTCTCCGCAACATCGTGGAGAAACAACTGGCTGTTAACCGGAAGGTTTTCTGCGGTTTTGTGGATCTGGAAAAAGCGTTTGACAGAGTGTTACGAAAGGATCTGTGGGATATACTCCCGGGCTACGGGGTGAGCGGAACACTGCTGCGCGCTGTGCAGTCCACTTATGAGGGCTGCACAGCGTGTGTGCGTGTTGACGGCGGCTTGTCCCCCTGGTTTGACGTCAATATCGGCGTCAGACAGGGTTGCGTGCTGTCCGCTCGACTGTTCATCCTGTACCTGGACAGTTGTCTCCAGAGAATGAGATCGATGGATGTAGGGATGCGAATGGGTGACCTAGTTGTGAGCTGCCTGCTTTACGCAGATGACGCCGTGCTTCTAGCCGAATCGCCGTCGGACCTGCAAACACTAGTCACTACTATGAAAGATGATTGCATGATTAAAGGCTTGCAGTTGAATGCGACGAAAACGAAAGTAATGGTGTTTGAAAGGGAGGAATCCAGAACAGATGCAAGGATAATGGTTGATGATGTAGTGCTGGAACAGGTGAATGAAATTGTATATCTTGGATGCGCTTTTAGCAGAGATGGAAGGTACACCGCGGATGTAGAAAGACGAGTGGCGATAGGAAATAGCGTAAACGGAGTGTTGGGCAGATTCCTGGGCGCAAAAAATATTAGCAGAAAGGCCCAGTTAGCAATCCACAATGCAGTCCTGATCCCAACACTAACTTATGGAAGCGAGAGCTGGGTATGGCAGAGTGTGCATGAAAGTAGAATAAACGCGGTAGAAATGAGGGCTCTACGCAAAATCTGCGGAGTGACTCTCGCTGACCGCGTAGAAAACAAGGTTGTAAGGAAGGAAGTTGGTTTGAAAGAGAGTGTCGGTGTAAAAGTAAGAAAGGGCATGCTCCGATGGTTCGGACATGTAGAAAGAATGGTTGACGCAAGACTGACTAAACAGATATACAATGCAAAAGCGGACGGATGTAGGAGTCGAGGACGGCCAAGACACACATTCCAAGACCAAATAGAACGTGTTCTGGAGGAAGGTGATGTTAAGAGCCTCAAAAACCGACGCGCGTGCATGAAAAGAGTTATGAAAGTCAACGAAGCGAGTGAGGTGTGTAAGAATCGTGCCCTATGGCGCTCTGTTCTCTCTGCCTACCCCGCAAGGGATTTGGCGTGAAGTTATGTATGTATGTATGTGTATGTATAATATATCAAATGTGTACTTTTATTCCATTTAATCATTAGCTTTATCCTACCTGAAGGTTAAGGCAGCGGCTGTTAAAGCCTCGACACGTCGAATTGTTAGATACGTTACGTCGCAAACGGAATAAGGGCGATTTATTGCCATACACCGGGCATAAAGTTGTCAGTAATCGATGTGTGCCTCGAAAAGAATTCTGCGAAATCATTGGTGTGAGTCCGGAATCGTATCCACGACGTTTGACTCAAAAACGGGGAGCTCTATCACTGGACTGTTAAACTAAACGCTTAAAAATATATGGTGTCATTTTACGCATGAAACCAATTGGTATGACTCTTCTATACAACATTCCACTTAAATGACAAATAAAATTGCGTTCAGTCATTCTGATTTAAACAAGTTTAGATCAATCCCAGGCAATTTTATTACCGGATCGTACCGCTTGTGGTCAGGACTAATACTGAATTGCTCTAGACTTCGTCGCACTGACAATGTCGTTATGATTTGAAACTTGATAGTTGATATGTAATTGTGATGTACTGTCTGGCTGGATATTGAATAAAAAGAGTATAATATATCTTCCATATCTTGTTTGTTTTCTTAGACGACATAAACTAAACTAATCAAATTAAAATCGAATATTTTGACACTCTTTGACTCGACAGGTGAAACACCACGGTCTCTCAGAATGTTGACGTCAAGTGGAATCCCACCCTGTTTCCTCTCCTCTCCCATCCTACACCCTCATAGGTCGGCAACGCAACTGTAACACTATATGTGTTGCAGGTGTCCATGGGCGGCGCTAATCTAGTCTAGTCACATTACATCAGTGTATCAGCTCTATGAAAAAAAATATATAATCAAACGAAATTTCAGATGATTTTTGGCGAGAGTTTCGCCATTAATATTTTACCAAACTGTAGGCGTCTATATCAATTAAGTAAATTTGATTCCAGCGCGTTCAAAGATGCTGTTAAATTTTACAGTGCACACGGTCCACGTTCAGGCCTGACAATGTCCGAAAATATTATACCAGCATCCTTGAACAAGAGAAGGTTCATTTGCCCCGTGTTAACTAAATCTATTTCCCATCGGTAAAGTAGAACAAGTTTGACGTAATACCAACGCTAATATACAATTCTTTTTTTATAATAATACTGACTCTGACTTTTTAAAAATGGGGTTACTTCATCGTGAAAAATAGCATTCATAAATATCAGCTGACATATAAACATACAAATAGCTCTTAATTAGCAGTTAATACAAAAATGCACCTATTATTTAATGACTACGTATATACCTACTTACATATTGGTATATTTTTATTCGATAGGGAGGCAAACGATCATGCGTGTCACCTGCTTATAGTGTGGACACCAGATAGAGTTACAGTAGCATTGTCGGGCTCTAAAATGGGATAGGGAAGGGGTCAAAAGTGGGGAGGTAAGAGGGCCTCCAAATACGTTTTTATGTCAATATTCTGAAAGAACTTGGCATTTATCCGGTCGAGCTGGCCCTTTCATGCAGGAAACTACGTGGCTCTACATTCAACTTATTTTATGTAGGTTGTTATTCAGATTCAAATTCATTTCATTTGTTTCTCATGTGATTTAAAATTTTGTTGACGCAGTGCTTTTGCTCCAATTTTTTGGCAGAACAATGTCTGTTAGTTCTGTTAAATCAATAGTTTTGTTATTTATAACTTTAGTTAGTCCCGTTAGTCGAAGGTACGGCAATATTAACATTACCAAGGTCCAAGCAACTGTCGGGAAATGATTAAATGCTCCAACTAAGTCCAATGAATTATCGGGCATATTTTTTTATGTAAATAATTTGATTAAATAATTTGATTTATCGATTACTTCCAATAATAATACTAATCCGTTTGTTCTGTATGACGTTGTTTAAAAATGTGCCCGAGTAGATATTTATTTTTCATTAGAGCAGCGGTAAAAAATGCGTGTGGTGCACTTTGTTTTGTTTAAATACATATAATAAATAATTGCTTGTTCTAATTAAGAAATAGTTTTGCACGTGTTACGTTTTGATAGCAGCGAAAATAATATTATGTTTACGCAACACTATTTGAACACGTGTGGCGTAAAAGACGCAGCGACGTCACGTTCGACCACACATCGCCCCTCATGGGGATCGACTTATACGAGTAGGTTAAATTATAAACAGTTTTTATAGTTTACCTACTGAGCTGTTATTATCAAAGTCTCACTTGAAACCTTAACAGGAAATTAGTTTTAAGATTTCTGAAAGAGTAATAATAGTGATTTCATATAGTTCTTGTTCTTAATTTGGCTTTTTAAATAAATAAATTCCCACGTTTTTCTGTCCAAAATTGACACTGACTGTCACGCCTCGACTCGCCTTATTTTGACGTTTTAATTTTTCATTTTAGTTTAATTATTTTCAAAATAGATCTCACGTGAAGTTACATAATTATTGTTATTATTAATTATAATAACACTGCTAGAGTAAGGGAGGCAACCGTTGCTTTTTATTTCTAGATTGCTTTTGTGACTTATAGATAAATGGAAGGTATAGTTCTTTTAAGAGTGTCACATGCTAAGTTCTACAGTCATAGTTCAAGATAGCACTTAAGTATACTACAGCTGTTAATTAGTAGTCGATCGTCCTCAATAGTAGCGATAAAGCTAATGTTCTGGAACTTACGAGTAAATAAACAAAGGGTACAAAAGGATTCTACGCATAAATTTGTAAGTCGTTTTGTTATCACGGAGAGTATCTATTTAAAGTAACAAATTTTATACAGTAACACTTATTGAGACTGGAAATATGTTTGTGATATGTGAATCTGCATGAAAGTAGGATAAGCACGGTCTAAATGATAGTAGGCACTGCCCAAAATTTGTGGAGTGACGCTCGCTTACTACGTCGAAAACGGGGTTATAAGAAAGGAAGTTGTTGATCATCGGGATCGGGAGAGAACCGATCCCGCTCTTAGGCGAGCTCAGTGATCGCCGCCGCCGGATGAGTACCCCCCCGTGACAGTGGGGGGGCGACGGCGGGGCGGACCAGGGCTGATGCACTGGCCTCGGCCACCCCAACGCCGGAGAAAGGTCGCCGCGAGGTTTTAGTGGGTAACCCTAGGATTGGATTGCAGTTTCCTGTTTTGGGAGTCCCAGACTACCCCCTGCCGTACCCAGGCGGGAGGTGTGTATAAAGCATTTCCTTGCGTAAAAAAAGGTTAAAAAGCGAAAGCATAGATTAGATAACTTTTTAAAGCAAAAGTGAGTTTATTCGAGACGCTTTCACGTCTCAGTTGTCCCGAAAAAAAACTGCACGTTTTTTATAATAATAATAATAAATAATAATCTTCTTATTATGATGATGATGATTCTGAAGCTTGCAATCGCAAGCTTCAGAATTATCTACACTATGACATGTCATCTCGATTTCCTGAGACGAGTGTAATGGTCTCTGTTTAAAACATCCCCAGTTCGAATACTGGCTTTTACGAAATGTAGATATGCTTTATAAAAAGGATTAAACGAATTATGTCCTGGTAAAGCTACTAAATATTTTTATTTTTTGACAGCAAAAAGTAAGACTCAAAGTCAAAGTAAGTATTATTATTAAGAAATTCTTATGAAAAAGTATACATGATTATGAAGCTCTAAAAATCAATCTTTGTATTACTCATAAATTGTTTGTGTTTTAGTCTCAGGTCAGTCAGGTCTAATATTTCTCGAGCAACTCGTACTATTTGCAATTAATATATCATTAATAAGTACACGTTAGTTACGACGAACTATTTATAACCAGAGATATCCTGTAACGCTTGACTCGGACAAGAATCTTCTCTTATTTACTAAATGAAGAATTCACAAACCATTAATTTAGATTGATGTGTCCACGAATTTGTAGTCACTAATTAATATTAATTGAGAGCTCTAAATGAGTATGAGTAAGTATGAATTTCATGAAAAAGTTACACATACATACTAGTGATGTAACGAATATTCGCATTCGCATTCGCGAATATTCGCCTGTTTTTGGATATTCGCATTCGCAAGAAATATTGCGAATGTTGGGCGAATGTTTTCAATAACAAAAAATAAAGAAATTATATATAGCTTTTTGTATCAAGATGATACAAATATTGAGCTTTATATTTTGTTTATTATTTTACCCTCCTAGATTAGTGTAAAAAGTAATATATTATGCATCAGCCATTAGTTATATAAATAACTGCACGTCTAGTCCCTTGCGGGATAGGCAGAGAGAGCAGAGCGCCATGAGGGACGATTCATACACGCCTCACTCGTTTCTTTGAGCTTCATAAATCTTGTCATACACGATCGTCGACCTTTACCTAAGGCTCCTAACATCACCATCCTCCAGAACTCGTTCTATTTGTATGTCGTGGAAGTCGGCGTATCCTATATTCATCCGGTTTTGCATTGTATTATCTGCTTGGTCAATCTGGCATCATCCTTTCGTTCTATATTTCAGAACCATCGGAGTATGCCCTTTCTTACTTTAACATCGACACTCTCTTTCAATACTTCTTCCTTCCTCACAACCTTGTTTTCGACGCGGTCTGCGAGAGTCACTCCGCAGATTTTGCGTAGTACCCTCATCTCGACTGCGTTTATCCTTTCGTGCAAACCCTGCCATACCCAACTCAAATCGATTTTGATCAAATTTTCATACCGTATGCAGTTTGATCCAACTTAAAATTTCTAGTTCATTTTTTTATAAAACTCCAACCGCAAGATTGAACACGAGAGCGTTACATCAGGAAAAGACACGTGTTATTAAGTATGAAACTTTATTTACAAAATGTTAACGTGACTAATAATTAAATAACTGTACCAATATGGCTTGACCGATTTTAATGAAATTTTCGAATGCGTTTGCGAAGGCTTAAAATAAATATTCGCCTTCGCATTCGCATTCGCATTCGCATTCGCGAATGTTTTTAAGAAATATTGGTATTCGTATTCGCATTCGCGAATGTCGAAAATCCAACATTCGTAACATCACTAATACATACATACATAACTTCGCGCCAAATCCCTTGCGGGGAGGGCAGAGAGAACGGAGCGCCATAGGGCACGATTCTTACACGCCTCACTCGCTTCGTTAACTTTCATAATCCTTTTCCTGCACGCGGGTCGATTTTTAAGGCTCCGAACATGAACTTCCTCCAGAACACGTTCTATATAAATTAATAAAAACTTTTAGGTAGTGTGATAGGAAAAAAGATAGACAGAGAGGACGGGAAAGAGGGTGGGCCACCCAATACCTTTATCACACAACAAAAAGGCATGACCCACTTTACTCCGATTGTTAGAGTGGTCGTGGTATTTCACGAGTTGAGCCAGTCCGTTCTTGAAGTGACCAATATACGTCTCGGCAGCGCAGTGGTTGAGCACACGGCTTCTGATGCAGAGGTCCGGGTTCGATTCCTGACACTGGCTCACACCAATGACTTTTCGAAATTGTTTTCGGAAGTTATGTGTAATAAATATCAATGAGTGAAAACTTGGTGCCCGGTATGGCAATAGGTTCGCCACCTATTCCATTTGGGACGTAAACATAACGGCGAGACGAAGCTTAACAGCCGCTGCCTACACCTTCGGGTAACAAAAGGTGTGAAGTTATGTTATGTTATCTACATAACAAGCCTACGTGACTCCTAGAGACCACATCCTCAAATGGCTACTATTTTCAAAACTATTAATTACGAAACATGTTCATCGGCTTACACACGTGTTTCAAATTTCAACTCGATAAGATCTGGTATCAATGTTTATATTATAAACGTTTCGTTTATCTTGTGAGAAATCATAAAATCGATTTCAGTAACAAACAATAGAGTTTGTTTGATATTGAAATCGATTTTATTACGCGCGGTACTTCTAATGATTTTATTAAAAAATAACTCAACAAAACTGAATCTGTCTGATAATATTAAATCTTAAAATAATGTATGTCTCAAACTATTTCCTTACTTATACTGACAAAACCACGAAAACGCGACAAAACGATCTAATCTCTGCAAATTGTTTTCCCAAAAAATACGCCGGATGAATCATCAGATGACACATCTATGTGAAACACAACATCCGAACTATTATCACGTGTATTTCCCACAATATTATATCCATTTACGTCCGTTTTCATCCCATTCTTTCATTTTATTGCTCTATTGTCGTATAAATTACTTTTATACTACATAATAAATTGTTGTTTACTATATCTGGAAAGAAACATACGGAACAATGTAGACATTTTTTATTAGGTATGTAGTAACTTTATTCTTAAAGAGTTTGGGAATTGATTCAAATAGGACCGTTTTGGAGCAAAATATTTCAAAATAAAAAAAAACTATAGATTGTTAAAATGACAGAATTAATACACCACTGTCCATTGAAATGTTGCAATTAATGGAATGAAAGGGCCTAATATTGTCAACCCCAAGTTTTCGGAGTTGCCAGGCAAAGCGATTTGTTACAAATTATGCATTTGTGAATTTGTTGTAGGACGCATAATTTTCGAGTATTGGGAAAAATGTGTTTGCACCCCTTTTATCAAGATGGCGGCCGGGGGACAAGGGTGGCAACTCCGGACCCTTGGGGTTAAGGTTCTATTGAACCAATATTATTCTTGATATGTAAAGGGATTATATGACCCGAATAAAATCGCGTCCTTGAAGAAATGTAAAATATGTGTAACATCTCGATTCGATGTCGATGATGATATTTTAAGGGATAGGTGGGCAATGGAGCAGGCGTGTCACCTGGTGGTAAGTGACCAGCGCCGCCCATGGACACCTGCAACTCATATAGTTTTACAGTTGCATTGCCGACCTTTAAGGGAGTAGGGTAGAAAAAGATGGGGAAGGGGGTGGGCATTCGGGTATCTCTCTCACCGAACGAAACGCGGCATGAGCCACTTGACGTCGATCTTCTGAGAGGTCGTGGTATTTCACCGGTCGAGCCAGCCCATTTATGCAGCGAACTGCTTGGTTATACCAGTTATACGCATAGTCCATTGAAATGTTACAATTTAAGGGCCGAATATTTCATTTTTTATAACGAACTGTTATTTTTAGTACATGTAGGAGGGATCAATAGAACTTTAACCCTAAGTTTTCGGAGTTGCCAGGCAAATCAATTTGCTACAAATTATGTCTGTGTGACTTTGTTGCAGGACGCATAATTTTAGAGATACTGGGAAAAAAGTGTTAACACCCCTTTTTTCAAGGGTGGCGACCCTTGAAACTTGGGGTTAAGGTTCTATTGAATAAATATTATTCTTGGTGTGTAATGGAGATACACGTAGAAAAATATAGCGTCCTTGAAGAGATCTAAAATTTGTGTAACATCTCGATTCAATATCGATGTCGATTAAAAGGTCAACCAACTAACTGTCAACCAACTGTCAAACAACTGTCATTTTAAGAAACTACTTGATCAGTACACTATTTAGTGATACTGATATTATTTTTAAATAAATATTCAAGTCACGTTTAAGAATTAATTATAAATGAAGTGAAGTAAATATATAAAAATGATGGCAGGATGCCAGTCTGATAGTTTTATATAAACAATAGTACATTAATGTTTTGTGGAAGATCTTAAACAAATATTATTATTAAAAATATTAGCTATTAGTCATCATAATAACTAACTACTAACTCATACTTGGCGCCATACTGTAATAAATTTATGTAAACAAAACAATGATGTAAAAGAAATAGTTAGGAATATAATATTACAAAAGAGAATTAATCAGTGTTAAATAAATATTTAATTTTTAAAAACATATACGTTATCTTATTTCAAGGAAACTTCGATTTAAATCAAATAAATAAAATTGTCACGGTGTGCCTTATTGAGTTCCTCCGAAACGGCAGGCTTGATTCTCATGAAGTTTTGTAGGGAAATCGGGTAGGCTTAAGAATCCGACAACATCTATTTTTCATCCCCTAAATGTTAAAGGTAGTTCACCCGGATGATTACTTTTAATTATATTTATTGAGATAATAATATATTATGCAAAGGGCAACCAGAAAATGTTAATTTTATGCCCTATAATAATATAAGTCTTGTTTATATTATATTTTTTTAAGCTGAATACTACATTTTCAGGTAATTTGTGTCTTAACGATATGCCGTTATACACTTAACTTATTGATTGTTAAAAAAAAAACAAATAAACCAAACTGCAACACTTTTCAAATATTGTTGTAGGTTCCAAATTAACTTTTCGCCAATATTATCTTCAATGTACAGACGATGCATGACATGTTATAATTTATTTAAATGTTTAGGCAATAATAAATTTTATAGCTTAGTCATCAATCATCATACTTTGGAAATCATTACATAGTATAAAACAAAGTCACTTTCCGCTGTCTGTCCCCTTATATGCGCATATCTTTAAAACTACACAACGGATTTTGATGCGATTTTTTTTTAATAGTTAGAGGGTGTCAACGAGGTGGTTTTGATCTATAATTCATGTACAGTGTAGTCAAAAAAAGTGATAATTTTCAAGATTTAGAACTTTAATCGCAAACGCTGCCCGAACCCTAAGTGATAATTCATAACAACGTACTACATTATTATACACCTTTAAAAAGTCTACAAGTCCGCGAGGGCATATATCTATCTCTTAGGGATTATCCACAATGACCATTTTTATTTTTTTACATTTTACGAGAAATAATGGCCTATTTACGAAGCGATTTTAAACATTACAGCAGTAATTTTCATCCAATTAAGTGTCTTAAATAGATTGTGCATGTAATATAGATGATCCTGGCCAACAAAGTTCGCCGGGTCAGCTAGTTGTTCAATAAACATCACGTGCGCCAGACCATTCGAACTGTTAGCTGAAATATAAGTGTGTTTAACCTCTCAATTCAGAACTATTAAAGGCTTATTACAATAAATAATATATTAACTAAAGTGTCTAGATGATGCAATGTAACTATATTCTTACAGTAATAATGAAAGATACAATGGACATGAAATATTCAAATTAAATTCAAGTGATTGCAAACCTTACAATTTTCCCCAACCTTTAATCCACCTATAAATAAAATAAGTTTTTGAGTCCCAAACTTGACTTTATTATAAAAATATAACAATCTTTTCGAGCATGCAATATATCGAGCAAAAATATCGATATGTTCGAAAAACTATTACCTTACTACCTACCCTACTGCGCAAAAAAGAACGTGAAAATTTTGATTCCTTTATGTCGAGAAATGCAAATCGATAAGGCCCATTATTGTATCATGGCTTTGACGAATCCACTGATATCGTCAAACCTAAATTAATCCAGCTGTTTAGGTTACCAAAAAAAACATACAAGCAAACATAGCTACGTTAATTTAAAAAAAAAAAACAACCTTTCTTGTGAAGACGGGTAAAGAAACACATAACATATTACACCATTAGTAATCAAAATAACTACTTCAATTTCTGTACATTTAAATTCCTACGGATTATTTTATTTTCACTACCGGTACGTTATCTATCTTATTTCAATTCGTGTTATCAAAACAGTACCGGAGTCTCGGTGGTCCACTGGTCGAGCTCTCCGCTTCTGAATCAAAATTCGTAGATTCGATTCCAGTCTCACACCAATGAGTTCTCAGAATTCTATCGATGACTGAAAACTTTGTGCCCGGTATGGCAATAGGTTCGCCACCTATTCCATTTGGGACGTAAACATAACGGCGAGACGAGGCTTATCAGCCGCTGCCTACACTTCAATGTTTACATAATGTATGTAAAAGCTTGAATGGCCATTGCGTACGAAGATTTCTTGTCTTATAAAGAAAAGCCTAGTCCTCTCCCACACAATGCGGTACTGATCCCACCGCTAAGTCATGGAAGCGAGAATTTAAATGTACGTACAAAAATAAGAAACAACACACGCGGTTGAAGGCAAGGTGTTCATGAAGGAAGTCCAATTGAAAGAGAATGTAGAAGTAATATTAACTAAGCAGATATACAGTCCAAAAGCGGAAGAGCAACAACGACACATTTTTCATTAACAAATTGAACGCTTCGTCACAAAAGGTGATGTCAGGAGCCATAAAATCCAACGAGCGTGCCTTATGATGGTCTGTTCTATATGTCTACTCTTTGAGACTTTTCGTGAACTTATTTAAGTATTGTGTAAAGAGCCTCTAATCTTGTTTAATTTTGGGAATCCAAGTTAAAATTTTCTGGACCACAAGTACCCGGGACATAAGACTATTAACGCAGCTTAGGACAGTTAGAACAATCAAGACAAAATAAACATCAGGATTGTTTTATCAGCCACTTAACACACTTTCAAAGTTTGTGCGTAAGTGTCTATTATCAGTGAAAAGTTTACTTTCAATCGGCCTACTTTCTCAGCCGGCTTACTGGTCTTGGCTGGATCTTCGACCATTAACATAATTTGTTTAATACCTACTCGGTAACACTATGATTATTAGATTTGAAAAACTTTTACTTTCATTCGTTTATTCATCTAAGACAAGTAGTAACTAGTATATTGCTTACAAATCCGGGTCGTATCGTAAAAATCCAAAGCTAATTACACGTCGGCAACATGGAATCTTTAAAAATGTTAATCTTTATAAGTAATAGTCTCGTTGGTCCAGTGGTCGAGCACCCGCTGCTAAATCTAGATGTCGTAGGTTCGAATACTCACACTGGCTCACACCAATGACTTTTCGAAGTTCTTTTCGAAAGTTATGTGTGCAAAATATCGATGACTGAAATCTTTGTGCTCGGTATAGCAAATAGGTACGCCACCTATTCAATTTGTGACGTAAATATAACGGCGAGACGAGGCTTAACAGCCGCTGCCTACACCTTCGGGTAGAAAAATGCGTGTTATCTTTATAAGTATACGTTTACGGCGTCCGTATTACCTTCTCTGTCCGTCCCTTATTTCCCATCTGAACTTCCTTACTTACTTCCTTGAATTGCCTCCCTTTTTGGCAACTTAACACACAAAACTATACTATCAGCAAACTGTAGCAAAATGGTATTTGATATTATTTTGAAACATTACAAATCTATATAGGTACGTATTACGTATACAAATTATGTACCTACTATCTACTAAGTCGGTCGATTTAATCACAAGTATGATGTGCCAGTTACACTTAAGTTTCATTAAATGTTATGTTAAGATGTCACAAAGCGGTTGCATCATCTCTGTATGATCTCATCTGGAATGTATGCAGATGTTTGTTAGCAATTTGAGATATCGCCGATTAACTATTTCGATGTGTTGAAACATTTTACTCGATACAAATTGGAAGTATTTTTATAGTATTTGTTTTTTATTTTATCATGGTAGAGCCAAGCAGTTTGCTGCACGAATGGATCGGCTCGACCGTTGAAATACCATGACCTCTCAGAAGATCGATTTAAAGTGGTTCATGCCGCGTTTCGTTCGGTGAGAGAAGTACCCGGAGGCCCAACCCCCTTCCCCATCCTTTCCAATCACCTATCCCTTAAAGATCGGCAACGCAAGAGTAACACTATATGTGTTGCTGTTGTCCATGGGCGCCGTTGGTTGCTTACCATCAGGTGACATGCCTGCTCGTTTGCCCTCCCATTCCATAAAAAAAACATTGATGAATGGTAGGTATTTTCGACGGGAATAATATTTAAACCAAATTACAAAAAGTCAATGGTTTTTCAAATAATATTAGCTACTAACAATACAGTATACACAACTAACATTGAAAACCTTACGATTACAGTCAATATACCAAATAAATAAATATTACAACAGTTGTTTAGCTAAATTGAGAAAGTCAACAGCCTAACCTTTTGTTTGAACTGTTTGAAGCCATATATTATATAGGTGAGCAAATTTTCAATCAACCTGAACAATATGGATGGTCTTTGTTTACGAGGTCATAAGTTCATATTGAAAACCCTTAGCTACGTTTGTTAAATAAGTGATATTAATGTACGAAACAATGTGACCCCTATGAGAAGTCTTATCAATCAATAGCTCAATCAAGCAAAATTATACTTAAAACAGTTTTTTTTTTGGGATGAAATTGTTTTCACAGTGGATTAGGACGGCAAACGAGCAAGTCGATCACCTGCAACACAAATAGTGTTACAGTTGCCTTGACGGCCTTAGAGGGAGTAGGATGGGAAATTAGAAAGACCCCGTCTTCCTAATTTTGGTGGTCCTTTTGGATACTTCTCTCACCGAACGATACGCGTTATGTGCCACTTTTCGTCCATATTCTGGGAGGCCTTGGTATTTGACCGGTCAAGCCGGCCTATTCGTGCAGCGTAGCTGGGCTGCTCATTTATGTTTACCAATATTTAGAAGATGCAATTTTTTTGACAATCACATAAATAAGAAATCAAATTCCTCTTAACCTGGATTTTATTGTTTTAAAATGGCTAACCGACTTCCCTTGAAGCAATGATTGGATGAGAGAGAATTTGTGAATAAGATCAGACATTAAACATTACGTGAAATAATATAAATATGGCACCTGCAATAAAGGATGAGTATTAAAGCATAAGAAGACCTATAACTTGGATAAAGCATGATTTCGATTGTATGAAAGTTACGTCAACTATAATAACGAAACACCTACGCGATGAAGACTAACACTTATGCAACCAGAATTAATTAACACAAAGCTGGAAACAAATCTATTCCCTATACAAACAGTACAATAGATTGTTTAACCAATATTTTATAACACATAAGCAACAAAACAGACGTCGATTTTACTTGGAAAACAAAAACCATTCTTAATGGCTCAGAAGCTGTTATGAACTTAAAACTATTTTTAGTTATTGCACAATTTTAGTTATTCACTCAACACTACAAATGGCGTGAGTTGGTAAACACCTCTTATGCCCGCTCCACACTTAGTCCGCGGATCACGGCGCGTCATCGCGCCGCGGAGCTGCCGCGCATTCAACAACGGCTCCACATTCGCCTTGGTTCGCGGTATTTTCACAGTTCAGTTTAGTCGTGGGTCGTAACGTCTTTTACGCGTAATCGTTATACGCAGTTTCGTATATATGAGTAAGCAGTTTCATAACCGCTTATTTTTGTAACCGCTTATTTCTTTATACAGACTGATGTTATGTTTACGAATATTCAATATTGAACGTATTTTATACGGTTTTGCAACGTGCATACATTGTCGTTTAGTTTGAATACCTACATAATTTTATTAGTTAAATTTCCTTCGCATGTTTTTTGATGTTCGCATTCATAAGAAATATTGCGAATGTTTTTAACAACAACAAAAAAGTAATTGGGTATTTTTTATTTTTTGTAGTTTTTTTTACACCTTTAAAGAAATAAGTGAAATGATAATGCAATTGACAATATTTAAATTTATTGCAATGGGCCGGCTCGACCGGCGAAATACTAAGACATCTCAGGAGATCGACGTAAAGTGGCTCATGCCACGTTTAATTCGGTGAGAGAGGTACCCGGAGGCTCACCCCCCTTCCCTATCTCCTATTCCTTAAAGGTTGGCAACGCAACAGTAACACTATATGTGTTGCTAATGTCCATGGGTGGCGTTGGTTGCTTACCGCCTGCTCGTTTGCCCTCTTATCCCATAAAAAAATACATATATTTTTGCAGTTTTGTTAAAATATTTACACTTTGAATATATATTAAATTTATTGTATTAAATTATATTTATATTTATAAAATAAAAGCAACAACATTTTAGAATTTATTCTCTTTCCAATTGCTTACAAATTTACATGGGCATTAGAAATTAAAACAAACGTAACAATTATCATACTTTAATGTTACGCGAGTCGTATAAGATAACTAATATTAGTATAATAATAATCTTGGTTGAACGAAACACTTACACGATTCGCTTACACAGTAAGCGCTTACGCGTATATCGGCCGTTGTGTGTACTGTGTGAGTGGAACCGCGTATATAAAATAAGCGTTACACAGTAAGCGCTTACGAGTTACGCGTGCACCGGCCGTTGTGTGTACTGTGTGAGTGGAACCGCGTATATAAAATAAGCGTTACATAACATAGTAAGCGCTTACGCGTGCACCGGCCGTTGTGTGTACTGTGTGAGTGGACTGTGGAACCGCGTATTTAAAATAAGCGTTACATTCGTGTCTACGAAACTACGTATACGGTTATAAGCCGCGTAATAGGTTACTGAAACCGCTTACGATAAATAACGCTCACGCCTAGTTCAGTTCGCAACGTTGAATGAAATGGACGTCGAAGTTGCTGTTGCTGCTGCTGCGTCCCTATGCGCGTTAGCGTATTATAATTATGTATATATTAAAAATAAAACGCTAAATAAGAATCGGTGGAGAAAACGAAGGTGGTGGATGACAAGTATCCATCGTAATCGATCAAAGTAGGTTTGCAATCATCAGTTTCTTATGTAAATGAATAATTAGCTTTAATCTAATCTCTTTATGTTTCTGTTACAGGATAACTATGGAAAAACTGCTTAATGAGTTAGTGGCTGAACCTTCTGGGGAATTCCATAAGTTTACTCGGATGTCTTTAACTGATTTTGAATATTTACTAAACCAGATTTCAAGCAAGATTTCAAAACAAGATACCCAATTAAGAGAAGCTATCCCAGCTCGGATACGTCTAGCTCTAACATTGAGATATTTGGCTACAGGGGACGACTTCCAAAGTTTACATTTCCTATTTAAAATATCTCCTCAACTGATTTCCAATATCATTCCAGAAGTATGTCACGCCCTGAACGAAGCACTAAAGGATGAAATTAAAGTAAGAAATAAAATTATTATAATTTAATTATCTATTTATTGTAATAACCAAACAAAATAAATCAAGAGCTTACTATACTAATAAAATAGTTAACTTATACATATTAGGGTAAATTCACTCTTTATAGCCTCTTTTAATTACTTAGGTTTATTATTTCAAGGCAAAAACGTAATATTTAATTGACGTTGAAGGCTTTTTCAATAATGTTTGATTCATTGACCACTTGATATTCGTCTGGATTTGGCAAGCGAACCACGGGTGGGCAAATTAGTTCATTAGAATGAATCAAAATATTTGAGCCCACATCAAGGGCTGTATTTGGGGTATGTATTGGAAAATAATTATAAGATGCTGGCATGGATTGATTGGATTGATTTGAGGACTCAGTCCTAGGTGCACTCTTTGAATTAATGATTTTTATGGTCTTCGGGGTGCAGTGTACTGCTGAATCGGAATAACTTGAAGCTGAAGTACCAGGTCGCTGAAATTGGTTTGGAATATATGATGGGGAGGGTGATGATCGTAATGGAGAAAACTGCGTTTCTGATTGGTATCCGTACTGATGACGTAAAATCATGCCATCAATATCATGCATCAGTTTAAGTCTTTTTTCCTCAGACATTTTTCTCAATTTTGTTGCCAGTAGTTGAGCATATAAATCACAATCGTCAACTTCTTTATTACATTGTCTTGCGGCATCGGTTCTTTTCAATGTTGACGCGAAAGTATTCAAAGCTTCTTGGACAACTTTTCCCGCCGATAGAAGTTCGGGGGGATTTTGGCGTCGCCGAATTGTTTGTATGGCATTTCCGTCGCTGTTTCCATTCTGATTGTCACCAACATGCTGATTTTGACTTTCTTCATCGATATTTGGTAGTTCCCTTTCCTGAAAATAAATGAAAATGTATTTTTTATGTTTCAGATTCCGTCGTGCCCAAATGAATGGTTGGAAATCGAAAAAGGATTTGCAGCCAAATTTCCCCGAGCAGTAGGGTCGATAGATGGGAAGCATATTGTTTTGGAAAGTCCAATTAACTCAGGATCTCAATATTATAACTATAAACGAACATTCAGTATAGTTTTACTAGCGGCAGTAGACAGCCAATACAAATTTATTTTTGCTGATATTGGATGTCAAGGCAGAATTAGCGACGGTGGAGTGTTTTCAAATAGTATTTTGTGGAAAAGAATTTGCACCAACCGATTAAATTTACCAGTACCACATCCTCTACTACCTGATTCAAATGTTGACGTACCCTACATCTTCTTGGCAGATGGGGCTTTTGCTCTTTCAGAACATATCATGAAACCATTTCCTGGTCAACACAACGTAGGCACTAAAGAACGTATCTTTAATCAGAAATTGTCAAGAGCACGGGTTGTTGTAGAAAATACGTTTGGTATAATGGTGACAAAGTTCCGAATCTTCAAAAAACCTATTCAACTACAGCCAGAGAAAGCTAGTGTCGTTACAATGACATGTATCTTATTACATAATTATTTGAGGCGAAGCAGAAGTTCTTCACACATTTATTCACCACCCGGTACTATCGACCAATATGACAACAACGATGTACTTGTACAACCCGGTTCATGGAGGAGTGAAATTGAAAGAACATGTGCAGTTCGAAATGTACGAAATATACCACGCCGTTCACCTGCTACTGCCACGGAGATACGAAACGAATTTTGTTACTATTTTAGTCACTAAAATGTGTTGTACGAGTAGATACAAATTATTGGCATTAATAAAGTGTTACTTACCGTATTTATACTTTTAATACATTTTGTGGTGTTACTCAGGAAGGAATCCATTAATTCATAGGCGAACCAAACGGGCTTGTACACGTCGTCCACACTGGCACCAGAACTTAGCGATCTCTTTACTTTAGTTTTATAACTTCTGTAACTGGAAAGTAACGAATCCCTCTTCTTTTTTAAATCAGGAACTGATATATCCATAATTTCGCTGATGCGCATCCATGCATCGTGAATTTTTAATTTATTTTTATGGTCCTTTTGCTTAGGATCCCACAAAATAGGTTCCGCTTGGTAATATTCCAAGAATTGCAATTCTATCTCGTTCGTCCACGTTACGTTCATTTTTTTGATAGCCACGGACGCAGGTCTAGCTCAGACTATGGCTCGAACAATACTGACCATTGCGGACTGCGAGTGTGGAGTCATGCACGTTCGCGTCGCGTTCGCGCTTCGCGCTCCCTTTGACGCGGAACAAAAAACCGACAAAAATTGGGGAACAAAGCGCGAAACCGCGAAAAATATGCGAAACGGCTCCATACTTAGCGTTCGCGCCCTTTCGCAGCCATCGCGCGCGATCCGCGGACTAAGTGTAGAGCGGGCTTTAAATGTGCTTCACCTGTCACGTTTTGAAATGTTCCGGTACGCCATTTATATTATAGTAAATTAACTAAAATATTTTCATAGTAGCACTTTTCAAAGGTGTTTATTTAATCCAGTGGAAACTTTTAAGGGTACATCAGCTCGGGGCAGCTAACAGTTATTCCAGATTGCTGTTACCCTGCCAGCCTCTATGTAAGACAGTAAATCAGCCACAAACACTGGGACGTTCCTCCTCACATTTGAGACCTAACATGAGAGCATCTTATGCGATCTATTCTGTCAACATTCATTGAGAATGGAGGTAAAGGGGGTTGATATTAACTAAAAAGAATCATAAATGTAATATAATACAGCACGGTACTGATGCTTTCTGGGAAACATCAAAACTGTTTGTGAGTCGGTTTTCCCAACAGCAAATTCTTTCTTTCAATAACACAAAACAGCTACTAAGAATTGCTCATCATCAACACATTTACGTCAATTTATATTGCGTCATGTACTTAGGATTTTTTAAATCTGCAATTAAAACTCACTTTAGTGTCTTTCTGCCTACTCCATAACTAGCTCTGACTTTTTTCATGGCTAGGGAGGCAAACGAAAAGGCGAATACAGATATTGTTACAGTTGTGTTGCCGGCCCTTCAATGCGATATGGAAGGATTCGAAAGTGGTTTGGGACGGGGAAAGGGGTCGGGTCTCATCGAGCGAAACGCGGCATGAGCCATCGATATTCTGAGTTAGAGTTAATATCAATAGCCCGTTCAAAATGAAATAATAATCAGTTTTGCAGAACAGCCGCTGAGTTTTCTTGCTGGATCTTTCTCAGGACTGGCCGCGTTTTTGACCCAGTGGTAAAAATTTTTTTAATAAACACTTTACCTTTTAATTTAAAATCAATGAATATTTATTAATTTATATGTACTTTAATCTCAACCAACTTAGAAAATAAGATAATTTGTAATAATTTTATAATAACAACTTTTACTTATTAAATCATACAACAAAGGATCTTTAGAAGCAGGATATATGAATGCATCTTATAAATAAGTATTTAACTTTTGTTCTCATGGTCTGATGTGGGTTACCAATAGTAAAAATCATATTTTTGACATCAACTTTTTGATTTTTATTTCCAAAAAGTGGGTGCTCTCTGTATCAATGAAAATAGCTTTTGAACAACTACCATCTTTTTGTTCATCACTCGTGAAAATGATCTCTGTAAAGAGTTCGAAACGTCGGGAAATGAATATAAATAAATAATAAATAAACGCGATATAATCCTAAAAGTTGTTTTAATCAATATTTTATAAATATTAGCGATCGTTAGTAATGATCCGCCATTATGTTGACATTAGATGAATTTCCAAACAGTGTCTTGTGAACAATCTTTATCACAGACACCTTATGCCTCCATTGTGTGGGAGTAAATTTGAGATATCAATGAGTTCCCATGCCTCGCTTGCTTGATACATGATTGTTTCATTGTTTGATCATTGTGTATTATAATAATTATAATTCTATCAAGTATCAGAGACAGTTGTCAGCTATGGATACTAATTTGATATATACTTACACTAGATGACCCGGGAACTTTGTTCCGCAACAAAAGTAATAAATAAGTAAATTTTGAATTTTCACTTTTTTTAGTACACCATATATGAATTATAGATGAAGACCACCCCGTTAATATCCTCTATCTATTATAAAAAACCGCATCAAAATCCGTTGGATAGTTTAAAAGATATAAGCATATAAGGTGACAGACAACGGGAAGCAACTTTATTTTATACTTTACATTGTATGAATGATTTTTATTTTATATTGACTTTATTTTATACTATGTATGAATGTATGTACTCAGAATTATATTTTTAGTACAGAATATCAATTATTTTATAAACAAACTGTAAAGCTATTACTACTTAAAATATGATTAAGATAATATTTTAGTAATTAATCCAGTTTTAGCTTAACACAGAAATACCAATGTTTCTATCGGCCTAGGCTAGGTGCTTTAAAAAGTAACATATAGAGAAAGAATTTGTAAGTCACGAAATAATATGGAATGAAAATAAACAGTCTTTTTTAATTAATTTAATCATACACGACAAAATTACCCGCGTAGGTACTTATTGATAAATAAATTATTACTTCTGGTTGAGAAGTTCCGAGTTCGGGATAAAAAAACAAAATGACCATACGGGACGCGATTTGCTATATTACCTACATGGTAAATTCATACAACATCTAGAGGCTTAGTAAACGCTATCTATGCACAGAATGCAGATATACACGTGCAATTAAAGTATTAACGAGACCAAATAATGTTACATAGATTGTAAGCTTATATTATAACTTAATACATATTAATATCAGGTACCCCGAAGCTCACCACCCTTCTCCATCCTTTCCTATCCTACCCTTAAAACGCAACGGTAACGCTATATGTGTTCATGGGTGGCGCAGGTTACTTACCATCAGGTGACACGCTGGCTCGTTTGCCCTCGTATCCCATAAACAACACAAGTTTGGTTGAAACTAGGACGAATATTGGAAAATACGTTTACTTATAAGTGACTGCCAATTATGTTATGTGCAGCTTATACCTACAGTAACTTAAAAAAAAACAGTGCCCTCTATTTCCAAGCTAAGCAACTAAATTCTTTATTTTATGGAAACTAGATAACGGATATTATTACATACATATGTATACTTTTCTTTGTATAAACTTTTATTTATAATACAGACTTATGCTTATATTACAGAGTGCCATACGGCACGATTCTTACACGCCTCGCTCCCTTCACTTTCATACCTCTTTTTATACACGCATAGATAGGTAGTAACATAGTCTTTATGTTAACAAAATTTACAAGTATTGCTAATTTGCTGACATTCTTAATATATTTATGTTAAATCTGACATTCGTCTGCCGCTATAGCAATAAAATACATTAACCTATGAGTTTAAAAGGTGATCGTAGCACGTGATATGTATTACAATATTGATAATATTCATTATCATGAGATTTCCATTAAATTGTATTAAATATTACAAATCATGAGTTGTACTACTCTGTGTAAAAAGTATCGGGTATATGTCAATAAAGAGACCCGCGTAAAAGAGGTCGTTCTAATTTTTTTACTGCATGTTGGTAGCACTGTACTGATTTAGCGCGCAAAATTTGAACGGGATCTGTCATTTAATTTGTTTTAAACTAAACTTTTTGTTGATCATAGTTTTGAGTCCTCGGCGATTTTTAAAATGGAAAATATTGTTGAACAAAGAGTGTGCCTTAAATTTTGTGTTTCGAATGATATTTCATGTGGTGAATCACTAAAAATGTTGCGAAATACCTACGGCAAATCATGTATATCGAAAACAAGGGCTTATGAATGGTATAAGGCTTTTAAAGAAGGCTGAGAAGTAGTAGTAGACTTGCCTCGTTCTGGTAGACCTTCAACCGCTACGACCAAAGAAAACATCGACAGAATCAAGAAGCTAGTGCTCGAAAATCGACGTATGAGTCTGAGAGAGTTGGCTAGTGAGGTGAACATATCTTTTAAGTCCGTCCACAATATTCTCATTGACATTTTAGGCATGAAACGCGTCGCCGCTCGACTAGTTCCAAAAGAGCTCAATTTTGTTCAAAAAGGGCAGCGAAAGCATGTCGCTGAAGACATGGTTTCCCGAGCTTCTACGGATCCGACCTTTATGAAACGTATAATAACTGGCGACGAGACATGGGTATATGAGTATGACATGCAAACAAGCCAACAGTATTCAGAATGGCGTCTCGAAAACGAGCCGAAACCCAAAAAACCGCGGCAAAGTCGCATCAAAATCAAGGTGATGCTGACAGTTTTTTTGACTACCGTGGTGTGCTTCACTCCGAATTCCTTCCAGAGGGAGAAACAGTGAATAAAGAATATTATTTAGGCGTCATGAAGCGTTTGCGTGAGAGTATCCGCCGAAAACACAACTCATGGATGCTGCACCATGATAATGCACCATCACACACAGCCATTATAGTGAAAGAGTTTTTAGCGAAAAATTCAACAAACGTTCTCGACCAAGCACCCTATTCACCTGATATGGCTCCGTCTGACTTTTTTATTTCCCAAGTTAAAATTACCACTTCGAGGAAAACGTTTTGAGTCAATAGAAGCCATAAAAGAAAATTCGCTGAATGAGCTAAAGGCCATACCGCAAATAGCCTATGAAAAATGTATGGAAGACTGGGTGAAGCGGTGGAGATGTTGTATTGCAAGCGATGGGGCCTACTTTGAAGGCGATAAAATAAATTGACAAATTCCCGATACTTAGTACACAGAAGGTGCATTGATTACCGTACATTGATAGTAAGAGCCACGCAGTTCGCTGCAACTTTGGCCTGGCTCAACCGGTTTCGCTCGGTAAGAGAGGTATCTTGAGGCCCAACCCCTTCTCTATCCCACCAACTAAAACATTCCCAAGGAGGGTTGAAGTCAGGCATGCGACCGGTCATAAAACCACAGCCAAACATTGGACAACATGGACAGTTCGAAACGTGAAATATTGTGCCGACCCCGTGCCGGCGAGAAAATTATTATTTATTATAAATTTTTATAAATAAATATTATTATTATGTTTTATTCTATCCCTTTGGATCTCAGCAATTGCTGGTAAAATTGACGTGCTACTCACGGGCTTACACCAAGTGAGTAACATCGTTGCCTACTGAAGTCGGTGTTTGTGTAGTTGATGTGAGGAATCGTCTGACTATGGAGCATGTGTCCATGATAACTGATTTCTGTAAGGATATGTATGTAGCTTTGTGTAGATTTAGTTATTCTATGGATGCATGTAAAGATTTAGGAATAAGGCCTGTGGAAGATATTATAATTGGTACTATTTTGACTACGTTTTGTTGCCACATTTGTCGTATTTCATCCGCCAAGGGGATGTATTTTTGTATTTTCTCTGTATATTTCTTGTTAATGTTTTCTGAATTAGGTATCGATATGTCTATTAAATACGTTACTTTTTGGTCTTTAATGGTAAGTGTAATGTCCGGTCTATTATTTTGTGTGGTTTTATCGGTGATTATGTCCCGATCCCAATACAACTTCGTAGTTTCACGATTTAGTACGAATTTTGGCTTATATTTGTAATAGGGTTCTATTTTATCTATTAAATTGTATTTTTTAGCAAGTAGTGCATGAATTTGTTTAGCAACATTGTTATGTCTGTCAGTATATTGTTTATTGGCAAGAAATGCGCATCCCCCGGTAACGTGGTCTATAGATTCAGCCTGTGAGTTGCAAAGTCTAGACATGTCTGAGATTATGCTAGGGTCTTTCATTATTCGTTTCTGGTAGGTTCTAGTTTTAATGGTTTGATCTTGGATTGCAACCATAAATCCCTCAGTTTCCTTATAAATATTGCCTTTATACAACCACGCGTAGGATGCCTCTTGATCTATATGGTGTTGTTGGGTGAGATTAGGGTATTTTCCATGTAAAGGTTTATTCTTCCATTGATCTATTATTTGTGTGTCGGATGTTAAATTTTCTATTGCATTAAAATCGTTATTGTTTAGTTTTAGCGGTGTTCCAGACGTTTTTATTTGGGTTAGAGCTTTATGAATTGGATTATCTAATGCCTTATCTAGGAAATAAGTTCTTATGTTATGTACCTGTTTGTTATGTAACCTTTTAATGTCGGTGAAACCTCTCCCTCCTGATTTTCGTTTGAGATTAAATCTCTCTGTAGCTGCGTGTATATGATGTATATGGTGCTTGAAGCATGTAGTCCGTGTGAGTCTATTAAGTCGGTCCAAGTCCGTTGCTGTCCACTTAATTATACCGAAAGAGTACGTTAATATGGGTACTGCATATGCATTAATAGCTTTTATTGTATTACGCGCAGATAGTTCTGTTTTTAGGATTCTATTAAGTCTTACTATATATTTGTTTGTTAGTTCTTCTTTAATATTAGTGTGATCAATACCAGTGCTCTGGCAAAAACCTAAGTATTTGTATGTGTCATATATGTTCATTGTATCAATAAGTGAAGATTGTTGTGTTAAAAGATATGGATCTGTACTATTGTGTTTACCTTTTAATATGCTGTTAATCTTACATTTATCTGTACCAAAATTCATTTTTATGTCATTACTAAAACTTTCAGTCGATTTCAATAAGGAATTTAACTGTTGTCTATTTGCTGCATATAATTTTATGTCATCCATGTATAGAAGGTGGTTAATTTTGGTGCTATTTTCTTTGTTTATACAGTAACCATGTCCTGCATTATTAAGGATTCGGGATAGTGGATTCAAAGACATACAAAACCAGAGAGGGCTTAAGGAATCACCTTGAAAGATACCTCTTGCTATTTTAATTGGTTTAGATGTAATAGTTCCTGTTTCTGTATTTATTGATAATTTAGTTGTCCATTGTAACATTAACTGATGTAGTAATGAATGATGAATTTTATAGATTTACATAATTTGTATTAACCATGAATGGGGTACACTATCATACGCTTTTTGGTAATCAATGTATGCCTAATATAGATTTCTGTGTGTTTGCCTAACCTGATTGTGTATTTCTGTGTCTATTACTAACTGTTCTTTACAACCTCTGGACCCCTTTCTGCAACCTTTCTGTTCTTCTGAGATTATTTTATTGTGTGAAAGATGTGTGTTGATTTTTTGTGAGATAATAGATGTGAGGAGTTTGTATAGAGTTGGTAGACAAGTTATGGGGCGGTATATTGCGGGATCAGTAGTTTCACAGTCTTTGGGTTTCAAGTATGTATTTCCTTGGGTAAAAAATATAGGGATATTATTTGGGTCTTTAAATAATCTATTAAATGCATTTGCTATGTGTTGGTGACTGCTGGGAAAGTATTTTAGCCAATAATTCTGTATTTTATCTGGCCCAGGTGTCTTCCAATTTAATATTCTATTGACTGCTCTTTCTATATCTAGTTTATCTATTTCAACTTCTGGCATGGGGTTAATATCTTTGAATTGATCTTTTTCATCGTTTATCCATTCCGCTTCATTGTTATGCTCTACTGGTTTTGGCCATATGTTCTCCCAAAATTGTTCTAAATCTGTTATGCTAGGTGTTTCTGTAATTTTGGTTTCTTTATTAAAGTTTCTGTAAAATAATTTCTGATTAGTATTAAAAACTATGTTATCTTTATGTCTTTGGTTTGATTTCTTGTATCTTTTTAATCTTTTCAATAAGGCCTGCAGTTTTTGAGTTTTTAGGTCTATGTCATTAATTGCATCTTCTTTATTATTTAAACAATAATAAGAACAAATAAATTAATTACATTATTTACAATATATACAATTAAAAAACTACCTGAAATCAAATTTCTCCGCATCTCGGTCTACTGGCAGCGTGCCCAGAAGACTGGCCGCATTGCCACGCTGAATAGCAATGCTAATCCTCTGTGCGAAGAATAGACCAGCCCTGTGGTCGCGAGAGGTCTCGATCAGCCTTTTTGCAAGATCTTTGTAAAGTGCACGAGCACTCGGACCCCATGTTATTATTAAATTTATATATAATGGTAATTCTGTTATTGTTCTTGACTGATAAATTTCCTTTAACGTATTGGGTTAACCTTCCTATTTCCTTTCTGAGAACAGCGATTTTATTTTCTAGGCGTCTTTCCCATGGGGGCTTATTATTTTTTGGAATATTTTTATTTTGGCTTTCTATATTTATATTATTGTGAAAGGAAGTGGCGGTCAATGCAGCGCAGTAGATAATCTCCTGAATTTCTTCTAAATCTGCCTGTTCGGATTTTGATAATTCTATACCTACATGTTTATCCAGTATCCTAACAGTTTGTTTAGCAATGCGCGAGATTTTAAGTTTTGGAATATTGGGGCGGCTTATGGGATCAGTTCTTTTGTATTTAATCATTATGTCTTTATAAGCTTCTTCTAATTTAATTTCATCTATTTCTGTGCCTATTCTGTCTTCTAGATTTTGTATTTGGCTGGTTTGTATTTGGTTTGATTCTTGAGGGTGTAAACTAAATGAGCTTATGGTTTCTTGTGATAAGGAAACAATTTGTTCTGTGCTGATTGTAGGAATACTTTGGTATGAACTGTTAAGAAGTGTGTTGGAAACTGGATTGAAATTTGGAGGATTGGGCATGTTTTGTGGATTTTGTCTACTGTTTTCTAGAGTAATTTCTCTCTTTATTTTCTCTCTATCTGGTAAAGGGATTCTGTTATTTCTATGAATTACTCTGATTTGATCAGCGAGTTTCTGTTCGGTAAGCATATTAAGGTCTGGGTATTTGTTGATGAATTTGGCATGTAGTGTTGAGCGATATCCTGTGAGATTAGTTTCGCAATTTGTAACTGTGTAATAGCAGCGCAGAAGTTCACGGTTAATATCATCGGTCCATTTCATCCGCTGCCTGGTTTTGCCAGAAAGGGCGGTTGCAGGAAGTAATTCCTGCAAAACACTTCTTCCTGTATTTTGTGTAGTGTTATTTGATGGTGTGTCTGTGTTGGTGTTATCGGCTGTAACATCTTGAGCGATCGCGACCCGCCTGTTCAATCTACGACCACTGACGGGTCGCATGCTGCCACGTCCAGCGTCAGCTCCAGACGTGCCCTGGCGATCCCCAGGTAGCGACCCTATACGTACTCTATTTCTATTTCTCTCCATGTTATTGGGTTACCCTTTCCTGCTTAGCTGTGTATGTTTCTATACAGTTTGCTCCTGTATTACACGTGTCCGCCCCCCACGTGAGCTCGATCTTCAGCTCGGACGTGAGTCGGGGATTTTGGAGGGCTTATTATTATTATTATAAATATTATTATTTATAATAATAAATATTATTTATTATTATAAATTTCAAAAGGTGTGCTTCTTGTGTATATCGATGAAAATGAAATTCCTCAGTTTCATATCTATGCCATATTTTGAAATCAAGAATATCTTTATAAACAATTAATCTACGTCAATTATATTTTAAATGATATTTCTATATTTTTCAAATTTAAGTTATATTATATTTATCAAATTATTTATATTTTTTTTATCATTATAAGAAACTAATTAGAGATAAGTATAAGCTTTATGAAAGAAGCTTCATATTTCTTCAAGAAATTTCCAAGTGACAGGGATAATTAACACGCAAATTCACTTTGCATTAAATTACTATGCAAATGAACTTTTCTCGGTCTGTCTATCGAGTTAGAAAGTTCAAATTTATTGCTTTCAATTAATGCTACGTAATTGATTTTACTAAACTGTATTATCAGTTAACGTTTTACGTAACTAAATGACAGTCTTATAATCTCATTGAGAATATATTATCAAGACAAGCCAAAACAAGGACGTGACAAGGTTCTGTTAGGTTCCTGATTTTGCAGCTGTTTTTTTTTAATAATTTTTACCCGATTTAAATTCGATTTTTAAAAGAATAGCTCGGAACCACTAGACCCCGAAACTTTGTTCCTTTCCAGACCATCCATAACGTGTAACATTCGGAATATATTGTCATCACAATTTTTTTCTTACCTATTATGGATATTTGAGAAGTTCAGGACCGGCTTAATTTAAAAAATTGCATTCAATATTGAAAATAAACGTGGATTCTGCCTTCTACTATCATGTCATATCTCTGACAATGTAATATCGATAATAACAGAACATAAATTATGAGTTACTTCAATCTATTCGTGTGATTGATAAATACTAACTTTCCGGTCGGTCGATAAATCGTTTATTATCGCAATGGAATCGATTAAAATTGGCGCCAAATGTTACTCATCGTTACTGTGAATTAGATAACAAGTTCCAAATACGAATTAAATTACCGGGCAAACGATGTTAACATAAAATGCAGTACAAGGGTCCATAGCTATTTCAGATTTTTGAGGTTCAAGAGTGTTCCAAATTTACGGTTGAAAATGTTCATAACATCTACAAATGCTGTAGTGATCGTCTCCTTAATTTAAACAACTATCGAAATATTGCAGATATCGAATTAATTATCTATTTTTTTTAAATTATTTTAGTTATTTTACTACCACGGCTACTAACTTACACGACAGTCTGTTGCCCGTCGTATGTTACTTGCTGCGAAACGGAGGTCATCAGGCGCTCGTGTTTAAATGTTTAATTTAAAATAAAAAGCTTAAATAATTTTTGAATTTGTTGATTATTTTAAGGTGTCTATGAATACCTATGAAAACAAAGCTTCTTTGATGCTCTGATGTTTAAAATCGCTAGGTAAATAAACCACTATTTCTCGTAAAAAGTAAAGAAATAAAAATGCCCATTATTTATTATCCCTATGAGATAGACATATACTATCGCAGACTTTTCTGTAGACTTTCTTAAAGTTTATATATAATACACATTATTTTGATCTATCACTTAGAGCTCAGCCAGAAGCAAGGTCGCAAACCTCGAAAATTATCACCATTTCTCTACTAGGTGCATTGCATGGATTATACATACAAATCACACAATTGAAACCTTCTCTCTATTGTAAAATCCGCGTCAAAATCTGTTGCGTAGTTTCCGAATCCTAAGTATTTAAAGGGACAGACAGCGGAGAGCGAGCTTTGCTTTATACCACGATGATTACGGTTAACCGTTTAATAATATGAATGGTTTATCGAATCGAATTTCCTATTGAGTATGACTATCTAAAAATCTCAACAGTTCTACCTAGATTTTGTATTTTCAGCGAAAACCATTATCAGGTGATGATGTAATTACAAAAAAAAGCGGGAAAATCGTTTCGGTTCGCCTCTCGGCGAGCTCGTTCCATGAACACGTGGGCGTTTTGTTGAACACGAAACAGCACTGTCATTTAATTTTATTTGTCCCACAAACACTTTCCGCGTATTTTAATTCAAACTATAATAATAACATTACGCAATACAAGTCACCCATCATCATCTAGTATATTTATTAATTATACACATTTGAAATGTATATATTTTATTAAATTATTTTATAGCCTAAGCAATAATAAAACGTTTATAAAAATAAAATGACCCTGGTCTTTGTTATACTCACACGTACATCGCATCACGTTGTTGTTAGTGAATTATTCTTGTTTTAAATTTATGTTTAAAAGAATGAGATCATTATATAAATTAACGTAACTGGGTAATCTGGAGCTTTAGCATTTGATTTTCGAATCAAAAGTCTCGGGATGGAATCTGTGTGGTACACCAATAATTCTTTATAAAGTTTATTAAAGTTATTAAACTACAAGCCCATGTAAAAAAATTAACATGTGAAATGACCCAACATGTGTAGCGTTTGGAAGGCTGTTACTATATCACTTAATAACTCTACTATTTCTGAGCGTTACACGAGGCGGTAAGAGAGTAAACGAAACTTAACTTTTCAAGTACAAAAGAAGATTTTTTTAGCTTAAAGATGATCAGAGAAAATTCGAAAAACCTAATGCCGCACTAGACTGTGATTATGGCGGAAGTTGGTGCGATTGCCCGGAATTGAAAAAGCAATAGGTAACATAATAGTGCACGTCATATGTGTAATTATCTTTATATATATACAGAATGAATATGAACTAGTATAAGTGTCAACTTTCACATAATTATTGTTATATTATATTATCGTGTTGAATTTTATACATCCTGAAAATCGCCCCTTCATAGCCCCCTCCCCCATAGCCCAATCTACTACAGTCTAATATAAATCTATGGAATAGGCAAAGATATTTTAAATCAATTTTATACATACTATAATAAGTCTATGCCTTATATTATATATTCACCCATGAATGTCGTACTTATTAAATTATAGACGGGTCATTTTAATAGCCAACATTTGACAGTTTAACAAAATTCAACAATTTAACCTTGTAAGGGTGGGCATTCAATAATATATTTTTATCGTTTTGTAGGAACTGAACAATTTCCTTTACTCGTTTTATTTTTTCCAATTACAACAATTACATATTTATTGTAGTAAGGACGGATACAAGAAATGTAACAATTTTCTTGCACGACGACGCTGCACCGAATAGCAAGACTTGAACAAATTAACAGTTGAAATTACCAGGTAATAAATAAATAACAATCTATCAGTATGTTACATTATCACGTGTATTTCCTTACGGGTCCATAGTTATAACTACCACTGTTATATTAAATTGCCTTTTAAATTGACCCGACTTTATTATAATGACTTTATAACAAAGATCATTATAGGATGACTAGACTAGGATGACTTTATTATAATGTAAAGTAAATGTGAGGAGCTCCTAGATTGGACCGGGCTAAGCATCAACATCCACGGCGAATACATCACTCACCTTCGATTTGCCGATGATATCGTGGTCTTAGCAGAGTCACTGGAGGATCTGGGTGCAATGTTCAAAGATCTTAACAAGTTATCCCAACAAGTGGGTCTACGAATGAATATGGACAAGACAAAAGTCATGTCCAATGTCCATGTCATTCAAGTACCGGTAACTGTAGGAGATGCGATCCTCGAAGTTGTCGATCACTATGTTTACCAATTCAACTAGGTAGAGCGAACTTCGAGAAAAAGATTAACCGACGGATCCAACTCGGCTAGGCAGCGTTCGGGAAGCTTAGGCATATCTTCTCGTCCAAAATTCCTCAGTGCCTAAAATCCAAGGTCTATGACCAGTGTGTGTTACCAGCGATGACATATGGTTCTGGGTCTCTTAATGCTGGCCGTATTAAAAAGCTCAAACTCGCTCAGCGTGCTATGGAGAGGGCTATGCTCGGTTTATCTCTACGGGATAAGATTCGAAATACGGAGATCCGTAGACGTACGAGAATAAATGACACAGCCCGTAAAGTTAACACGCTGAAGTGGAGGTGGGCAGGCCACATCACTCGAAGAGCTGACGATCGCTGGGGAAAAAAAGCTCTTGAGACGTGACCACGGGTTGGTATGCGCAGCGTAGGCTGTCCCCCAACTAGATGGACAGACGATCTTATAAAGCAGCTGGAAGTCGCTGGATGCAGCTGGCAGAGGATCGGGAGTTATGGCGCGCTAAGGGTGGCCTACGTTCAGCAGTGGACTAATCTGGGCTCATGATGATGATGAAATGTGACGAATACGATGTTGGCGAAATAGTGCTTAAACTTATTCTATGATATAGTAACAGCCTTCTAAGCGATATTTATGTTTGGCCATTACACATGTTAGTTTTTTCTATGGCCTTGTATATATAGATCATATTTACATGATACAATGTTGTAAATTATTCTCTAAAAACAATGGATCTTTGCTGATTGAGCCATAGACCGCATACCTAATGAAGTAATATAAAGTAATAGCTAGTAGAATATATTGCGTAAGACATTACGCACACCTTTGTAGGTCGTCCACATGGTAGAACAAAATGCCCTTCAATAAGGTACATATTTAACTAAGTCGGTCAAGGATTGTTTATTGATTTTCATGTAATAGAGATAAGATTGTCTCGATTTTAACAAAACACATAGCTATGTCTCCGCGTTTTACGTAGGCATAGACTTATTATATTATGTATAAAATTGATTTAAAATATCTTTGGCTATTCCATAGATTTATATTAGACTGTAGTAGATTGGGCTATGGGGAAGGGGGGCTATGAAGGGGCGATTTTCAGGATGTATAAAATTCAACACATGAACAATAATTATGTGAAAGTTGACACTTGGAAGCACTTTTTATGCACAAATTGATAAGTCACTAACACATAAACAGCCCATTTTTGGCCTGTTGTTTGGGTGACTATTGCCGATCTATTATTCTTTTATCTATAGGCTATTAAACCATTTGTATCTGGCTGGTTTGGGTATCATTAAAAAGTTACTACGTACAGGATGGCAAAAAGTTAACCAACAAAATTGCACCTACATTCCTTAGTCAAATGTAAACAAAACTTTTTCCCTGACCCAATATTTGTGAAAAGACTTTCTCCCCAATCTATTATATGATAATATGAGATAAATAACCATATAATAAAGAATTTATCCCTTAATTATTTCTTTCCAAGTTCTCAAAATAGTAAATAATAACTGGATTTGTGATAAGTTTATATAAGAAAACGTAGACTTAAATAGTCGCGAGCTAGCTATAAGATACATTTTTTTAGAAATAACATAACATAACTTAACGCCTTTTTCTACCCGAGAGCAGTGGCTGTTAAGCCTCGACTCGCCGGTATATTTACGTCCCAATGGAATTGGTGGCGAACCTATTGCCATACGGGGCACAAAGTTTTCAGTCATCGATATTTATCACACATAACTTCCGAAATTTCGAAAAGATATTGGTGTGAACCAGTGTCAGGAATTGAACCCTCGAACGACCTCTGGATCAGAAGCCGTGTGCTGGACCACTAGGCCACCGAGACTATAAAATAAATAATTATGCAATAACATTTACCAAAATGACTGGTGTCACTATGCAAAGTAATACCTTAGAAGTTAGAAGACTTCCAAATAAAAAAAAATATCGGCAAATGAATCCTTAAGAAAAGGTCTGACACAAAAGAATTTGCCAGACTCGCCGGTTTTTTTGACATTTAAAAATATTCTTATACATACGTTCGCCCTTTTTCAACATTAATATTCATTGAATGGTCTTTCAGTCATATTATAAGGTCACACTTTACCAAAATCAGAAGAAGTATGTCATAATACCGTTGAAAAATGTCTTTACAAGGAATCTAGAAAAGGATCCGCAATTTATTCACGCGAACAAAGTGGATAACTTTGTTCGCGTAAATAAAGCATTTTCTCATTCAAGTCAGCTGATGTATACAGCTCGAAGAATGTTTCGGTGCCCGTGAGAGAGATTCTAATATAGAATAGAATAGAATATACTTTATTGTACACCATAAACAGGACAAATTACAGTAGATATACAAGGTAAATGTAAGGCAAGTACAATTAGGCGGTCTTATCGCATGCTGCGATCTCTGCCTTTTGATGGATATGCTAGCTAGGATGATAAATATGCGGTGTAGAGTTGTTTCTTTAAAATATACATGATAGACTTTCATATAGATAATACCTCTCTCACCGAACGAAACGCGGCATGAGCCACTTTTCGTCGATCTTCTGAGAGGTCGTGGTATTTCACCAGTCGAGCCGGCCCCATGCCTTTAAAATTACGCAACGGATTTTGATTAGGATTTTTTTAATAGATAATAGAATGGGTTTCAACGGGGTGGTTTTTATCTATATTTTTCATGTATAATGTACTAAAAAAATGATAATTTTTCGAGATTTAGCACTTTAATTGTCAACGCTGGCTGAACCCTTAGAGATAGATCAAAACAATGTTCTACATTATTAAATACCTGCAGAAGGTCTACAAAAACGTCCGCGAGGGCATACGTCTATCTCTTAGGGATAACTCACAATGACCATTTTTATTTTTTTACTTTTACGAGAAATAATGGCTTATTTACGAAGCTTTATTATTCTTTGATTCTATGTATGTAAGTATGTATGTATGAAGCGATTTTAAACATTACATAATTAATTTTCATCCAATTTAGTGTCTTAAATAGATTGTGCATGTAATATAGATGATCATGGCCCTTTACAGAATGTAATTTTAACGAATGTTTTCAAAGATATTGCAGTATTAACGTAGCGGGACAGCAGTTACTTCGCGAAGTAGTACCGGCCAAGACGCGTGCTGATAAATAACACAAATTGCACCTCATGATATCCAAATTTTACTCATTTATTACTTTTGATGCGGACCAAAGTTCGCCGGGTCAGCTAGTGTAATATATAATTTTTGACAAGTCTACTACTGAATTTTTGAAATTGGGCTGAACGAGGTGAAAGATCAAATTCGAGAAACATTCAAATGTAGGTATGAGAAGCTGCTGAGTCTTTAGGTCCCCACAAATTATTAATATTCTTTACTAATGACTTGCTTCTATTTTGTTTTTACCTAAATGCCTAAATGTCAATTGTTACGCAATCTATTGAAAGTTGTTCTAAAACTCAATTCATAGCACCCATTCTAGGTATAATAATTTTCAAATTTATAAGATAATTCATTAAAATATTGATATAATTCAATAAAATATTGAAATAAACCTATTTAACGTACTCATTCCCTTCATATCTGTAACTGTTACCCCGTTGATCCCGCAAAGAATTGGTAGCGAGCCGAATGTCCAATGCCCAAGGTAGTCGAGGACGGGCCCAATACAAGTTCCATAACAAAATTTAGCGAGTCTTTGAGAAAGGTGTTGTCAGGTGCCTTAAAAACTTTTGAGCGTGTATGACAAGAGTCATAAATGCCAAGGAAACGAGTGAAGCGTGTAGGAATTATGGCCCTCTTTTCTCTCTACCTCCCCCTAAGGGACTTGGCGTGAAGATATGTAGGTATGTATTACTTGTAATTTGTTAGTGCTGCGTACGTCAGTAATGCTACTATAAGACGTTTACGTAATTTGCCAGTTCATTGATTTAGTCGAACAACAAAAGTGATTAGCTTATAAAACAGTCCGTTGTAACAAGCAAACGTTAATACAAAATTCTAACGAACTTGTTATTACTTGTTAGCTGAAGTTATAATTTGTATATTGCGTAATCTGTTATGTCACTCGGCAATATTCCGAAGTTACAGACGTTTAATTTAACGTCAAATTCAGATTTTATTTTGCCACTAGATTTTTTGCCTGCAGCTCCGCACACCTTTCTAATTGACTGATTAACCTTAGCTTTAAAATAAACATTATTATATTATATTACTTTATTTTATATCTTTCAGAAAAGCTTATTCAAGCGGGGAGTACCTATCACATGAGAATCTGTGGAGTATGTTCAGATACCCCCAATTTAAATGGTATTGTACGTTAGATCTCTAGCTATGGAGAAAATGATGCGGTAATTTTAGCGGGATGCGAGTGCATGTACATACATATAAACACACAAACGGACAGACAAATTTCTAAAGCATGTGATACTGTGTTTTACTTTTCCCCATTATCTTCAATGAGCATTTTATTAATATTGTTACAATTTATCAAGTTAAGTTGTCGATGCTGAAAAAATCCCTAGTCTCTGTTTTTATCTTGTGACATTATGTGATCGAGTAGCACATAAAAATCACTAATTTCCCAAAATAACATTCACCAGTACACTTGAAAACTATAAAGATTACTCGTTTTTTTTGAGTCTGTAATAATAAGTCTTTGAGTCTTTTAGCGATCGTCACTTTCGAAGTGAAGAAATCAAATCATTATTATCTCTGCGTAACTTTCACTTTAGCGAATGATTCAGGCCAAAAAAATTGCAATAAATGAAAGTACTTACGTCCTGACAACAACGCTGTGCGAAATTATGATTCATGGTGCCGCTAAATTGTAAACTTTTACCACTAAATCTCCAAATGCTCCGCTCCTATTGATAGTAGCGTGATGGTATATAATCTAAATCCTTCCTTGATAAATTAATTAAACAAGACAAAAAGAATTTTTCAATTCAAACAAGTAATACCTGATATTAAGGCGTTCAAATAATCAAACCAACTCTTCAGCTTTATAATATTAGTTTAGATGTTGAACGCAGACCTGGACCAAGAGCATCGAGTGTAGAGAACAAGGTTAAAGGTTAACAGTCAGACCAGCTCGCAATCGACAAAGTGCTTGCAGTACTGATTGCGCATGCTCCATTCTTCCGTTGGAATAGCTTAACATATTATCTAGATACTTGTATATTCAATTTGGATATTTATGAATTCACAAAACTACCCGAAAGTATATATAGTATATAAATCAGTTATAAAATATTTTCTAGAGTTTGTTATACCCACAACATACCTCTTTCTTAAACGAGTTAGAAAGGAACCCTGCAAATAATACGAACCAATTAAATTTGAATACATTTATTAAAAAAAAAAGACTTACCAATCTAGAATTATTTCATATCTTAGTTACAATAAATTATAGAACGTTACTACACTTAATTATTTATCACAGATTGACATAACTATCTACAAAAAAAAACATACTTAAAAAAAGGACACCATCCATTTATAAAACATCGATTAGTGTAGTTTTTTAATAAATTTACAACAATATACTGGAATTTTATAAATTTTAATGTCGAATTATACATTTTATGAAAGTGATTGCAACTTAATCTTACTGTACGTACCCAATTTATGAATTATGAAAAAAATAGTACAATAATAATTCCAACTAAATACCATTTAGTTATAATTCAAAAATATAAGAATAATTCGTTCCTACTTATAAGAAATAAAGTTGCGATATCCGAAAGAGCAATAAGTTACATTCTGAATTAGTAAATACGACAAAGAACGTTAGAAATGTAATTATTATGAGAAACTATCTTATTCTGTAACATTTAACAACATTTAATAATGGTTATCTATACAATTTAAAAGTGATTACATCAAATAGAAATACTAACAATATTTGCTACGGCAATTTTAAAAACACCCATAACCAATGGGTAAATAATTCCTATTAGACCAGAGTTCTGAATTATATTTATAGTTATATTTCAAATTAAAATAAAAGAATTGAAATCTTGATACTTTTGATTCGTTATACGTATCTATGACGGAACAAATAACATTGATACGTTACGCAATAGATGAATAGATTATCATTGAATTTCAACCCACGTATAAAAATTTTACTTGCATCAATTCATATTCAATAACAGAAGAGATGATTCATTTTGTCAGTACACTATGAAAAAGTATCAATTAAATAATACATTTATAAAGCCAAACTGTAATATCAGCGACCCCGTTATAAAAAAGAAAACATCCTTTACCCAATTGCGTTCGAAATTTAAAAAGTTCTACATTTACCCACAAAATGTCAAAATGTTTTTGGTTTTGTTCTTAAACTGGGACTTACCCGACAATAATTCACAAAATCACTATAGTTGATATTAAAGGTATAAAAGGTATATCTCATTCAATGAAGCAACAAAAGACCTACTTTCTCTAACTTGAGGCGAGTATTATCAAAACATATTAACAATATACAAATTTTCCATAAAAACATAAACACACTATTAATTATAACATCTAATATTATTTTATAGTTGTACTTATTCTACCGATTTCACTTAATAAGAGCCGAATTGGCGTGACACCACTGCACAAAATGCAGACAAAAGACATATTTAGAACTTTTATATCCTTCAAGATATTCTTGCATTCTCAACACTCATCATGTTCGGGCAGTGCTGGTAATTTTAAGCATTGCCTTCTATATTTTCGCCTCCTGTGCACCAATTTGCAGGTCTTTTTCAACTCAGTACTACTGCATTCCTTATCTTCTGGCAACGGTGGAAGGCTGCGTTTGGGTCGTCGTGGTAGAATACATTCTGTGGCAAAACTGTTGACTTCTTTATATCTCAACATATCAACGTCAGGATAATCTGATGAGAGCGTCGGAAATGATAGTTTCACAAGCATTGTCGTTTGCGTAAAACACAAGCGTTCACTGCGAAAGTGAGATTATGACTGACTGGCTAGTGACTCTGTACCCACTGTACAGTGTACAGTGAAAAGCACAAATGTTATTGCTCGCATCTGATATCTAGAACTACATAATTTATTTTTAGATTTACAAGTTGGGGCGTGCATTAATTGGTTCGTCTGTTGTGTACATTGTACAATAATAATACTTTAGTAAATAACGTACTGCTGCCAAAATAAATTTATTTTTACTCGTATTTTCTAAAAAAATATTAATTAACATACATAACATAACTTCACGCCTTTGTTACTCGAAGGTGTAGGCAGCGGCTGTTAAGTCTCGTCTCGCCTTTATGTTTACGTCCCAAATGGAATTGGTGGTGAACCTATTGCTATACCGGGCACAAAGTTTTCAGCCATCTATATTTATCACACAAAACTTCCGAAAACATTTTCGAAAAGTCATTGGTGTGAGCCAGTGTCAGGATGCGAACCCGGACCTCTGGATCAGAAGCCGTGTGCTCGACCCACTGGACCACCGAGACATTAAACTAACATTAATTAATTTAATTAAAAATATTGTATTGAAAGTAATATATAATTTTTATATTAAAATTTATAATAAACGCCATTCTACTCTATCGATAATTTGTAATCTAAATAAATATAGTCCAGGGCAGGGGTCGGCAACCTGCGGCTCACAAGCTACTTGCGGCTCTTTTGTATGTGAAGCTGCGGTTCTTTGGTTACACACGTAAATAATTAGATATTATACGTACATACGTAACTTTACGCTTTTTTCTACCCACAGGTGAACCGGGCATAAAGTTGTCAGTCATCGATATTATATTACACATAACATCCGAAAGAATTCCGAGAAATTATTAGTGTGAGTCCGGAATCGAACCCACGACTTCGGAATCAGAACAATTTTATTTTTATTTTTTAATAAATAAAATTATCAGAATATATTAACGAGGGGTAGACACAATTTCTATCTCTCAGCCACTTGTATTCGCTATATTGTTCGCCATTTTAGGATAGTCTGTTTCTTGGTTTGGCAACTTTCCGGCAAAAAAATATCTATATTTTAATTATAAACAAAAAGTTCCCTACCCCTGGTCTTGGGTAGAGCTATATAAATAAACAAAGTTCGCCGGGTCAGCTAGTATAAATATACTAGCTGACCCGGCGAACTTTGTTCCGCATCAAAAGTAACAAGTGAGTAAATTTTTGATATCGCGAGGTTCAATTTGTTCTATTTGTCGGCTTTAACGGCTGTCCCGCTATGTTAATACTGCAATATCTTCAAAAATATTCGTTTAAATTGCATGCTGTTATGGGCCAGGATCATCTATATTACATGCACAATCTATTTAAAACACTTAAATGTATGAAAATTGATGCTGTAATGTTTAAAATCGCTTCGTAAATAAGCCATTATTTCTCGTAAAAAGTAAAAAAATTAAAATGGCATTGTGGGTTATCCTTAAGAGATAGACATATGCCCTCGCGGACTTTTTCATAGACCTGAAGGGGTTTAATAATGTAGAACATTGTTTTGATCTATCACTTAGGGTTCAGCAAGCGTTTGCAATTAAAGTGCTAGTTCTCAAAAATTATCACTTTTTCTTTACAACATCTTAAACGAATCATTGATCAAAACCACCCTGTTGATACCCTCTAACTATTAAAAATCACGCATCAAAATCCGTTGCGTAGTTTTAAGGATATACGCATTTAAGGGGACAGACAGCGGGAAGTGACTTTGTTTTATACTATGTAATGATAATGATGATGTACATAGAAAGTCTCCGAAGTCTTGAGCTTTAGCACTTCGCTTCTAATTCAACAGGTCTCCAGTTCGAATCTTGGAACACACAAATTACTTTTCTGAAAAAATCCTCGAACCACCATCGATTTTTTAAAATCGATCGCTTGGGGATTTAACTGTCGGAAAAAAGACAATACGTATTAATTAAAGCAATATTAAAATTAAGTACTCACAAAAAAGCATTTAGTTGCATAGCTTGGAAAGCTGACATTAATAATTCGTTAACAATTAGAAAGCTATTTTTTCAGAAGAAACATAAGTTGCATAATATTTATTAAATTAGGGATTCGCTCAATAATTAAAACTACTTCAATTGAGTTGATCTTGACGATCTTTTATTTTATCTTGAAAATTCTCGGTGGCCCAGTGATGGAGATGGGTTCGATTCCAAACTCACACTAATGATTTCTCGGAATTATTCTCCGAAATTATGTGTGATAAAGAGTATCGATGTCTGACAATTTTGAGCCCGGTGTAATGGCAATAGGTTCGCCACCTATTCCATTTGGGATGTAACGGAACGCTTCGGCGAGTCTGGGTTTTAACGGCTGCCTACACCTTCGCGTGGAAAAAAGCGTGTGAAGTTACGTACGTAATCTTTTATTTTACGGGCAGACAAAGTTGATAGCAGTATTTCTAAATAAACATAAAGGTTGCTGATGCGTGATTAAATTAAACCATAGATTCATAATAACAAATTAAACATTCATTAATAACATCACCTTTATCTTTTATTTAATATAAATTTTCTATTCAAGGTACTTTGTTGTCATGATATTTATTAAAATAAATGCAATTTTCTATTTATTTAAACACTATGAGATATGTTTTCAAGACAGATGTCACTATGTGTCGACCTCATTTCGACCGATATGACCTTAGCCTAAATACAAGAAATAAAATTTACCGATATTATAACTGTTCATGCTGATAACAAACTTTATTTTTAATGTATTGTTTTCAACATCATCCTTTTGATGTCCTCTGCTGAGGACGGTGAGTTGTGCCTTTCCATGGGAGGCCTACAGCTCCCATGGAAAGGCACAACTCACCGTCCTGTGCCTCCCGCATCCGATGACTCTCAGCGATCTTATCCAGGTTGTCCTGTACCTAGTGGGGGCACGTCCTACTCCATGTCGACCAGTTCGTGGTCGCTACTCATAAACCTTCCTTCCCCAACGGTTATCGGTTCGTCGAGCGATGTGATCTGCTCATCTCCACTTCAGAGTTCAGCGTGCTAACCTATCGGGCTATGACGGTTGTATATTGTATTTGTGTCCATGGGCGGCGGTAGTTGCTTACCATCGGTGACCCGCTTACTCGTTTGCCTTCCATAAAAAACAATAATGATAATAATAATTTAAAAAAACCCTGAAAGATACTATGACATGATCACGTGACATAAACTCGCGGATTCTTCTAACCCTGACGTTTCGGAGTTTATAGTTATCGATGCGATAGCGCCACTTTGGTTGCACCATGGATGTCGCGGGATATGCCTTGAGGCGTCAAATATGTAACTTCCTATGGAAGTACAAATTTGGCCGTATGCCGAACTAAATCAAAATACGTCGATCAGTCGCTTAGCAACTGAGTGGGGTATTACATCTAAACTCAAAACTTAATTACAAAATGCCGAACTGTTCTTTTTTTAAGTGCAAAAGTAGCTCAGTCTAACATTGGTAGAGCCAAGCAGTTCGCTCCATGAATGGGCCGGCTCCGGCTCGACCGGTGAAATACCACGACCTCTCAGAAGATCGACGTAAAGTGGTTGGTTGGCCATGTTTCATTCGGTGAGAGAAGTACCGGGGGCCCACCTACCTTCCCCATCCTTTCCCACCCTACTCCCTTAAAGGTCGGCAACGCACCACGGTGTTCATGGGCGGTGAGTAGTTGCTTACCATCAGGTGACACACTTGCTCGTTTGCCCTCTTATCCCATAAAAAAATTACTCTTTTACATTCCCGCCAAAACATCCTTTTCTAGTACCTACCCAAAGAGAATATAAATACCTACCTAATATTTTTTATATATTTATTAATATAAATTAGGTAGGTAGGTATTTATATTAGGTAGGTATACCTAATATGCCTACCTAATATAAATACTTACCTACTTATTAAAAGATAAGTACCTAGGTACCTATTGATATGGTAGAGCTCATAGATTTAAAAGAATATTAAATTAAAGTCTATGCTAAATCTATGGTAGAGCTAGAGAAACGGCACTAGTCTTTAAGCCAGTACCAATTTGCCAGTCTGTTTCGAGTTATTATTCGAAATTGGCGCTAGCGTCGTAGAAAAAGATTATAAATGACTGAGACTATCAAACTATTATTAATATTATTATCTAAAATTTGTGTTTTAATGGCTATTATTGAATAAAATTCGTGTTTTTTTTATTTAATAAGTGTTCGTATATGGGTGCAAATGTGGAAAATGGTGTAAATATAGTGTGTAGCGTACTCTTCTGCATTGTCGTCAAAACTCCCTCGGAATATCATGCATAAAGTGCCACGACTTTATGGATGAATAGGTTAGCTTAGATTAAGTTATTTTAAGTGAGTTTCAGTTAGTTTAGGCTAGTTTTAGTTAGTTTAGGCTAGTTTTAGTTAGTTTAGGCCGGTATAAGTTTGTTATTTCAGAAAAAAATACACGTCAGACAAGCCAGTGTGGCTTCAAAGCCTTAGCCTGTCCAAAACTGGACAAATGGAAAAAAAAAACAATAATAGAAATTAGTAGAAAAAAATTGAATGTTGGTCGGAAGCGTCGATTTTGCATTTATTTTTGAACTAAAAATTTTGAAAATTATAAATCAGCAAAGTCTGAATAATAACAAACTAATAGTTTTAAGGTTGGTAAAATTTCCATATATTTATGCCTCCACGAAACCATTCTGTATAAAGGTATTCTATCTGTTCTGTTTAAATGTGTGTTTGATGAACCGTATTGGTTATTTATGGTAATTATCAATCTCAATAAAACAAAAAAAATATTAATGCCCTGTATTGTTTCAGAGGATTACCGCGTAATGGCGGCACCAAGTAATTACAAACAAAATGCAGCCATGTCGATGCCAAGCCCTCAGAACAATCCGCGTTTGTATTCCATTATTTCATTGGCATTATAGCACTTATAGCCCTTTAATAGAAATGATTATATTCCAGCAGGAAAGCATAGATAAAAGTTTGGCTGAAGGCACTCGCAGCATTCATAAACTGTTCTGTATTTTGAATGTTTATATTGTTATTTTAGAATGTTGTTAGATACTAACTTTTAACATGTATGATTCGATGCCTTTGCAAGCTTAGCAGGGCTCAGATCTATTGTTGGTAACGCTGGTATCTAACTGCTGTTATGTCCCTTTGCAGCATGACTCCATTCTATGCTTGTTTATCAAAAATTCCAAATGCATTAGTAACAAACTTTTTATTTTCTCCTAATTTGTTCAATTCTTTACACATTATACTTACATTTACTCTTATGTTGGTTTTGTTTCATGTTTTGTTATGTTGAAACAGACTACATGATTGCGGGGCCCCCAATGAGTTTCGGTATGATGAAAGGTAATACTACAATCTGAATTTACTTTTTTTTTCAAAATTGTTTTTCACATCCTCATCTGTTTTTGGAAATTAGGTAATCTGTGGGGTTTTAAAATTATTATTATGCACCTTTGAAATTTCTTGTTTACACATCACAGACCATATCTGCACACAAAATATCTTGACACTATGCTATAAAAAGCCTACTAAAAAATCAACTTGCTGTATTGCTCGCTCTCACTAATAACTTTCATCTAACATCATACTTTTAGTTTTTAGATGTTGTGCATATTTGATTATTCTTTTGTTTTCCCGCCCAATCCTATCCCTCCCTTATGCTTTTTGTTTTTTTTTTCTTTCATTGTATTGCCGCCCTGCTGCATTGCTTGAAGGCGGTATGAATGCACCGCCGCCGCATCATAATCAATACCAGTACCACCCGCAATACCAAGGTGGTCCCTCGTTGGGCCACCCGGGTGGGTACGCATGGCCGCAGAGTCCGCAGCAACAGCGTTTCGGTGCAGAGGGCGCAAGGCGTGCCGCTTCCGGAGCGGGCGGTGGCCAAGCAGGCCAGAGCAACAAGGATGACAAGACCAGCCCATTTATATCTACTGTACATTCACACCCTGGATTTCAACCACAGAAAATTGGGAAAGGTGCTGCTGTGGTGAGTCGACACAGTGTGGTAATATCATTTAAAAACTATACTTTTTGTCTTTATTATTTTCATTTCTGTCTTTAATTATGTCATATAAATACTATACTATACATTATCATAAACCTTACTAGCCTTCTGGTAAAAAACTATTTTATTTAAGCCTAAACCAAAAATAAAATATCTATTACTGCTACTGCCTTCTATAAAATTTATATTTTAATATTCATGCTGACTGAAAAACTTTGTGCCCGGTATGGCAATAGGTTCGCCACCTATTCCATTTGGGACGTAAACATAACGGCGAGACGAGGCTTAACAACCTACACCTTCGGGTAATAAAGGCGTGAAGTTATGTTATGTTTTTATGTTTTAATATTCACACATTGTTATTAAATTTTCCAGGGAGCCGGTCTACCAAAACCACCTAAGCCTCCAGAAAAACCGTTGATGCCATACATGAGATACTCTCGTCGAGTTTGGGATACTGTAAAAGCTTCTCATCCAGACCTAAAATTATGGGAAATAGGCCGTATAATTGGTGGCATGTGGAGAGATTTACCAGAAACCGAGAAAGCTGTCTATGTTGATGAGTATGAAGCAGAGAAGGTATATATTCTTTTATACTGTTAATATTTATATGAGAGATACACAAATTTATTTATTTTTAAATTCTTTGTGAATATATAAGTACCTCTGGAGGGTATTTAAAAATATGTACAAGAATTTGATGTGTTAATGTTGTGCCTAAATTTGTCAACGAGCCCATGAAATATGCCAGTTGTTTTAAATGACATGATGACTACAATATTTATTATATTGTTCATTATTTACAAATATGTGGAAACTGTTGTAACTTTAGTAATAATAAAGAACATAGTGAATCAAACTTTTCCATTCAGGCGCAGTACACAGAAATGTTGAAAGTATATCAATCATCGCCTGCTTATATACAGTGGCTGGCACACAAATCTAGAGGTACTACATTATAAAACTCTGCCCTTGGGTACAATTTGTGAATAATCCATGCCATCACAACACTGCTTGTTTTAACACGGTATAACTAGGGCTCTTGCTGTTTTGTTTAATACATATTTACACAGAATATTATCTGTTCAAAATGTATTGTAACTTCACGGCCCTTAAAGGTGTAGGCGGTGGCTATTATGGCAGCTTTTCCTCAAACTTACAGTGAGTGTATGAGTTAGGCTAGTTTTTTTTTAATTATTATATTATTATATAATGCTCATTTTGTCTAGGAAATTGTATGGTGTATTTTTGTTAACATTTTTATGGTTATTTTTACACCATTGGAGACATATCATATTTTTGTAAATAAATTGTGGTCAATATTTGAGTTCTATCTGTGTTTATATGAATTAGTAGTTTATTAAATGCAAAACTAGTGTTTATCTAAGAATCTTTATAGTTCTATTGAGCCTAAATATCTTTTTACTTTGAATAACCTCTTGTGAGAGATCACAAAACAAGCAAGAGTCTCAAATTAATGTTCAGAAACCATTGATATCATCTTGTGCCACAATCAAATGCTAGATTAGAACAACAATACATTAAATGCACCAGGAGAACCCATTATATGCCCTCTTTCAAAATGTTGTTATAGAATTCTAATTGAATTAAAAATGTATGGACTGTGGTGATAATTATTGCATTATTTAATTTATCACCTGGAATTTAAAAGAAAGAATTTAAAGTCATTTGGGTAGACAATATTTTTCAAATTTATATTTTCAGTCCTGTCTTGTTTTAGTAAATATTCCAGTGACACTATTGTTTAAAAGAGAAAAAAGTTAAGCAACCTCTTTTTAAACAGTTGGCTGATAACAAGCAAATATTTTTTTTTAATATGTTTGCAATTGACAATTGTCAATATAAAGTTTATCTTTGATTGGTATAATACACACAAGTCCATACATTTGGTAACATCGCATACAGTGACTAACACGCACTAAACGCTAAAAATTTTGTCCTCCCACATGCACGTCACCTCATATAAAATGCACGCATCGGATACAAACCTGCCACCAAACAGTTGGAGTATGAAAAGTCATTGAAGACATACCACAATTCCCCAGCTTATCTCGCGTATATTGCCGCGAAAAATAAAGCTGTAGGTAAGGGACACGGTGAGGATGCATGAACATAAAATTAAAAACGTCTTAACTGTTGTGAAGCTTACAATTGTTATACATAAATAATACAACATTTGCCCATTTAAATTATTATAACTTTAATTTAAAATAACTACATAAATTTTGTAATAAAAAATATAACTAGAGAGACCATAATATTAAATATGCTTACTGCAATTAGTTAATTTTAAATTTAATTAATTAACTTTATTTAAACACTTTATTAGCTCAATTTTGTTAAATTTTCCCCTAAAAGAACATTACACAACATTAATTATATGGACAAGAAGGGTCATACAATCATACTAACAGGTTTTTTTTTTTAATTTTTGTGTCGCTTGATTCTATGGATTAGCTTGTATAATTTGTTTATACAGATTAGCTAAACTGCCTATCTGTAAGTGGAAAAAGACGTTTATAATCCCGCTTTTATTGTCTCGTATTAAAACACAAAATCTAAAATTTCATTTGTAGTAGGTAATCTTGAAGATGAGACATCAACTAAGAAAGGCAGTTCACAGAAGGAACAACAGCAACAAGACAGAAGAATTGATATACAGCCTGCTGAAGATGAAGAAGGTAATTCATATTGATTTGCTAAATTTTAGTTTCATAATAATCTGAAAATTATTTTGCAGATTTCTGGAATTTGTGTACTAGAACGACAAATAGTCATTCTAGTAAGTCAGTCAGTTAGGATTGAAAGACAGTGTTGGTGTAGAAGTAAGAATGGATGATGCAAGATTGACTAAGCAAATATACAATGCAAAAAGGATGTAGGTGGAGGACAAACGAGAAAATCGACGCACATGCGCGAAAAGAGTTATGAAAGTCAGCGAAGTGAGTGAAGCGTGTAAGAATCCGTACCTTATGGGCGCTCAGTTCTCTCTGCCTACCCCCGCAAGGGATTTGGCGTGAAGTTATGTATGTAGTCAATTTTAAATGAGAATTTCATACATATATTTGATATAAACTTAAAGGGAATGAAATCAAAATGAAAATTAACTCATAACTAATGTTACTTTAATTAATTTGATGTTCAAAAGTGTGTCCATATTACAAATCTTATCATAGCATATAGATCTCAAAGCTATTCTGTCCTAATTCCAGATCAAGACGAAGGTATGTCGGTAAAGCACGTGGCGTATGCCCGATACTTGCGCAATCACAGGCTCATCAACGAGATATTCTCAGATACAGTGGTGCCTGATGTGAGGTCTGTTGTCACCACCGCCAGGATGCAGGTAAGCATACTTATATTATCATTACATAGTATAGAACAAAGTCTGAGTTTGAATGTCTCAGTGGTCAAGCACTCCGCTTCTAAATCAAGAAGTCGTGGGTTCGAATCCAGGCTCATACTAATTACTTTTCGAAAGTTATGTGTAATAAACATCAATGAGTGAAAACTTTGTACCCGGTGTATGTCAAAAGGTTCGCTATTTTTCATTTGGAAATTTCACGTCAACACAACAGCGAGTCGAAACTTAAAAGCCGCTGCCTACACCTTTGGGTAGAAAAAGGCGTCAAATTATTTTTTTTTATGAGATAGGACGGCAAACGAGCCGAGTCACCTGATGGTAACTTCTCACAGCCCGTGTACATTGTGGTGCGTTGTCGTCCTTTAAGCGAGTAAGAAGGGGAAAGGGGATCGGGCCTCCGGATACCTCTCACCGACCGAAACGCGGCACAAGCCACTTCACGCCGATATTCCGAGAGGTCGTGGTATTTTACCGTTCGAACCGACCAATTCATGCAAGATCTACCACTGTAAAAACAGCTATTTAATATTTTTTAATTTAACTCTAAAAACCTCAACTCGCAGATATTGAAGAAACAAGTCCAATCACTCACAATGCACCAGAAGAAGTTGGAAGACGAGTTACAACAGATTGAGGAAAAGTTTGAAGCCAAGAAACGCAAGTTCATTGAGAGCAGTGAAGTTTTCCAGGAGGAGTTAAAGAAGGTAATTACTTAAAAGGTTTTTAACGAATAGGAGGACAAAGGAGCTAGCGGTTCACCTGGTGGCAAGTGACTAGCGCCGCCCATGGACACTTGAAACACAGATAGAGTTATAGTAGCGTTGCCGTCCTTTTAAGAGACTATGATAAGAAGACTAGGAAGAACTCATCTTCAAATACTTCACCTAACTGAACACAGCATAAATACGCCACTTTACTTCGATATTCTGAGAGTTCGTGGTATTTAGTCGGTTAGGATAATGCAGCGAACTACATGAATCTTCCTTTTATAGCCAACTATATTCAGTTCTCAACTGATTTTCAATTGACTTCTAATCAGAATTCCAAATGATTGTTACGAGTAATTTTTTTTTTATTTTAATTTTTTTTGTCCTATGTTGTCCAGCACTGCAAACCGGCTGTGGATGACGACACATTCCAACGTATGGTGGAGCGCGCCGTGGAACAGTTGCGTCGTGGGATCAACCCCGCCTCACAACCCCTCACGCCCCTCAACAACGCCGAAAGGAAAGAGGAGGTTATAACACATCCTACTAAAATCTATACTTATATTATAAAGCGGAAGAGTTTGTTTGTTTGATTAATCTCAGAAACCACCGGTCCGATTTTTGTTTATTGTATAGGAGGGCAAACGAGCAGACGTGTCACCTGATGGTAAGTAACCAACGCTGCCCATGGACACCAGCAACACATATAGTGTTAATGTTGCGTTGCCGACCTTTAAGGGATTACCTCTCTCACCGAACGAAACGCGGCACTTTACGTCTATCTTCTGAGAGGTCGTGGTATTTCACCGATTGAGCCGGCCCATTCATGTCATGCATGGAACTGCTCATTATTTTAACTGCTATCATTTTCGTCATATCTAGGTTGTTAGTCGCTAATATCAACAGCTAAGCAAGTAAGGTGTGTAATAATCGTGCCTTATGGCGCTTTGTTCCATCCAGCCAGATCCCTTGCAGGGTTACCTACCCCGCAAGAGATCTGGCTTGAAGTTATGTATGTATGTATCAGGAACTTGAATTGAAAAAAAATATTAGTGTTAGATAGTCCATTTATTAGGAAAGCTTAGGGCTATTAATATGATCGCGGCAATAATCTTTTTAGTGGAAAAGTTATAAAATATGGCGGTACGAAGTTCGCGCGGTCTGCTAGTATTATAATAACGAAAGTGTATGGATTTCTCTGTCTTTCTTTTTCACGCTGTCTTTCTCTGCAAAATTTATAATATACATTAAATATATCAGAGTAACACATCATTACATAATATAAAACATAGACCAATAAATAGGGTCAATTGGACTTAATAAAATCCAGAAGTTACTCATTTATTGACTAGGCTATAATGTATAAAGTAAACTATCTGAATTGATAAAAATGTTACAAATAATAATAATAAATAGTATAAAAATGTCGTATTTGTAAACAGCCAATGGAACAGGATCAAATGAAGCCCGAAAGCAACGGACCAAACCTACCCACACAAGTGGACAAGGTGTCCACCACTGATGTCAAAGCTGAAGGACTCACTACAGAACTGAAACCTGAGCCGGAGAAAGAGAAAGTGATGGAGGAAAATGTCAACAACCATAACGGACAAGACAGTGAAGGTAATGCTTACTTAATTCTGGAGACCGTTTAGACTTTTGGTAGCATTGTCATATGTCACAATTTCATTGAACTGTCCCACAAGTCGCTTGTCGTGGAAAGTTATTGTTTCATACTTTTGTTGGTGCAGGTGAACGTAAAGAAGAGAAATCGATACCGAAGCCCGAACACAGGGATGGCGGAGCACCCGCACCGGGCCCGCCGCCCCACGTGACGTCGCCACCACATCACCGTATGTACTCGGATAAACTAATATTCAAATCCCCGCTATTGTTGTAAACTTAGTTCTGGTAGAAGTAACGTATGTTTCACCATCTTTCGCCACAAAAAACATGTATATTCTTCATTTATGATTAAAAAACATTATTATTTACAGCAATGAATTTCGGACCAAACCCGAACGCTCCCCCACATCCTGGATCACCTCATGCTGGTCCACCGCCGCCACCACCAGGTAATGTCTGATAATTAATATTACTTAGGAAAGGTACATTTTATTATTATATAGCAGTTATTTATCCCAAGATTTCGGATACATTACAGTTTACAGGTAAATAATTATTCCTGAACACGTCAGAACTAATTTTGTTCTTTATTACAATGAGAGTTTATAAATTATATAATTATGTGAATAAATGTGAGGTAAATAAATTATTTTTTTTTATTAAGATCATACGTTTGAAAATTACAATAGTTTTGGGCAAGACCATCTTGATTCAGTGCATCTTAATATGCATGAATATAAATTACCTGTCACGTTGTGTGTCCGCTATGGAGTCCTAAACTACTAAACTGATTTCGATTAAATTGTGCCCACACAGTGGTAGTTTTATCTAATTTGCGTGGCAGAGCTTATATCATGCATAGTTTGATTTTGTACATAGTGTCTAAGTTAATAGTAAATATAAAGCTGTTTTTTTTTTCTTGAAAAAGAATGAAAACTTTCTGAGCATAGTTGCTCAGAAAATAAGGGCAACGAGACGACATAAAAACTGTAAACAAACGGACCCTTACCGAGTTATCTTACGACAGCGAGGGACGCGAATATCCGAGTGATTGATATGTTGTCCTGTCCTTATTACTCCTACGCAGTAAAGACGTCACTTAGCGCTGTTACGCACTAGCGGCTAACCGCGCGGCTAGCCGCTTTTCCAGTTTAATATGCAACCGCTTGTGATTGTACGCACTATAATCACAAGCGGTTGCATATTAAACTGGAAAAGCGGCTAGCCGCGCGGTTAGCCGCTAGTGCGTAACAGTGCTTAGTCGAAAACAGCTATGCGATTACGGTATCAACAGTTGGTCGGCAATTTTGTTAACAAGTTCATTCCTGTAGGAAAAACGTTCGAAGTAACTCGTATTTTTGTATTTATTTCTAAGATTTTCGCGAATCTCACTCATTGATTAAAACAACTTTTAGGATTATATCGCGTTTATTTATTATTTATTTATATATATTTCCCTACGTTTCGAACTCTTTACTCTTCATACTTACAGAGACTCTTTACTTCACTCGTGAAAATGATCTCTGTAAAGAGTTCAAAAAATCGTATTTTTGTGTTTTTTTCTTGTTATTAATCCATTAATATTTTATTTCTCTTGTTATTTTTTGGTGTTATTGTTACTAATTAGTTGTTGATTACAATCATGGAAAAATGATAAGAACCCCTGAAACTTTGTTAACATTTTTTATCTCGTCTCGTTGGCCTTACTATAGAATAGCATACAAATAGAAAATTTATTAACTCTCGCTAATATTATTTCACTAAATATCACTTGTCTAACATGTCACTGTGGGGGAAACATATATAATAACTTTGTACAGTAATTCTATGTTCTTATCACCGATTAAAACAATAATTCCATCGTCCATATTTGGCATAAATTGGACACTAATTAATTGGACAGTTGGAGCATATCACTTTCAATATTAACCCAATCACCTCACGGGTTATGGTAATATTATTAAATGTACAATAAATTTTACATTGTATTTTTCATATTATTACATTATTGAGATATACTGTGCTTAGCTTTAAGTTCCGTGAAAATGGGTCCATTAGTTTCAGAGATCAGCAAAACGATATATTGATACTGTGTGTATATATGTGTACTTCGAGGATCAAGAATGTGGTAGATACCTACGGGAATCGGCGGCCGATTGGCTATTGGAAATAGGTTTAACAGAGTGAGTGTTGTGTGGTGTAGTGGCAGTGGGTGCGTACGGCGCACGCTACTACGGCGGGTACGGCAGCGGGTTCGCGCCCGGCTACGGCCAGTACTACGGGCCGCCCCCCGCCGGCGCCGCGCCCCCCGGCCCCCCGCCCCCCGCGCCCGACCACTACGCCCACGCGCCGCACCCCGCGCACCCCGCACACCCCGCCCACCACCTGCCGCACCACGACGCTAAACGTGAGCGCGCCGCAACCATGACGCGTTTGACTGCATACTTTGCATTTGTTGTTTTTTTTTTGACAGATGGATATATAATATACGACCTGACTCCAACAATGCGTTCTTTTTTTAACTTCTTTCACAGTACGATTACAGATGGCGCTAATTTATTCGTTGTCGTATTGTTGGTGACACGTTGTTATAATAATATATATGTATGATGTAGTGTTCGCATTTATCTTTTCGCTCCATATGTATGAGCCTGGTCGTCCATTGATTTGTTTGACATAGATGTTTGTGAAATGTTTTTTCTGGTTTATCTGTAAAAAAGGACACGGGACCCTCCAATACAATAAAGTAAAAAAAAAAAATAGTTGACACAATTTATAAAATAACTGTCAGAGATCAGATCAATAATAATAATATCTTGGACACAATACACACAGCGCCCTCTAGTTCCGAGCTAAGCAATTAAATGCTTGTGTTATGGATACTAGATAACGGATATTAATACATATATACTTTTCTATTCTAAATACATACTTATAATACATAGAAAAACACCCAGACACCACACAAATATTCATGTTTGTCACAAATATTTGTGCTCGGGTGGGAATCGAACCCCCGACCTCATTGCTGCAACCGGTAGTTTTACCAATGCGCCACGAGGCAATAAAAATAAATAAATCCTATTTCAATCTAAAAAATTGAACAATATTTTCCAATTAACATGAAACTATTGCGTTTTGTATTGGTACACCTGTATCCTCCTTACACTACTAATAAATACGCACGCCCTGGCAAATTAACTTTCCTTATACAGAATGTCCCAAAACTCAGCGTCATGCCGAAACGTGGTAACAGGATTTATCGCAACCATCATGAGAAAGAAAAAACCTATCCAATGCAGGTTGAAAATGATGATCATACATTTTAATAAAAACCTTGAAATTTGGTTAAACTGGAACCATAACCATAGTAAAATATCTGTATGACAGTAAAAGATAATGTCACAATTACCCCTAGTTTGCTTAAATTAAAACTAATTGGTTGAAACCCGCTTCGGCTTGACGTTATGTTCTGGGACACCCTGTATATATAGTACATCAAATTAGTTGAAATCCTCAAGTAATAAATTGCATGAATGTAACAATTGCCGTCTCTATCGTTATCTATCTCATTTTTGTACCTCCATTGCATGACTACGGTGTGTTCGCATGCTTGATGGAATAATGCGCATTATTTCCAGTAATGGTGTCAAATTTTGTAAGAGTAGGTAGCTGTTTGCGCCGTAAATTTACAGGACAGCAAAAGGACTCACAATTAAAAAGACTGTGAAATCGTCTGTCAACGTGAGCAATAGTAGTGCATGTATAGTATTATTGATTTTTTTTCTACTTGATTGAGTTTCTTAATATAATATATATGAATTGTGTTTTTTCGTAGGTAATAACTAGTTGAATGGAATGCTTTCGTCTGCTAGCAAATGAGTACACGTTTTTTGCAGTTTTCAGAAACGATTAACTTTGTTACAGAGGAGGAATCACAAGTGAAGAAGGAGAACGAATGATCATCACCAAAACGCGTCGTCAAACGACGGCGCAAGTCCTCGTCGAAGGACCAGCACTGAGGGCGCAGCGCGAGTTGCGTGAACTAACCACACTGTGGACACAACTTGGATGTACACAAAAGCCTAATAACAAAAAATGGCCCGTCTCAGTACACCTTGGGCAGGAGGACATGGACTGTACATGATGGCATCCTACCGTCATGCCGTTTCGAATGAATAAGTGGTACACCTACCACCCAAAAACAAGTTTGCAAGCATGATAAATAATTACTATTTCAAATCGTAATTAATATTATATTTGATAATTATTATCAAAAACTTTAGTAAAAGTTTGTATATCCAACTTCTGACTACCCTCTCAGTGACTATCGAACACTTTGGTGCATAGATATAAGTTAGTGTAGATTATTGATGTATTTTGTTTTAAAGCTATTAGTGAAAATTAAGGCGTTTGGTAGGTTTAATACTTGGAAGTTTGTGTGGCGTGGTAAGACTTGCCGTTATAGGCTTATGAGTTACAAGTATTGATTCAACATATTGTAATAGTTAGTTGTAGAGGACAATTTTATCATGATCGCTAAAGAGAACGTGCTGATGTGTCGCTTCATTTAATGTTAACATATGAATAGTTATTGTAGTTCATAATTTAAAGAGTATCTACAAATTTTTGTTAATTAATACCTCCTTGATGGAGGAGCAGAAAAATTACTCCAATTTGTTTGCCAACAATCAGAAGTAATAGAGTTGATTGTATCTAAGATATATTGTAGGCTGTCTATATTGGATATATGTAGCGTATTAAATACAAGTAAATAAACGTATTCTTAGTCTTATATGTATGTCTTAAAATAATCTTGTAGAAAAACTAAGATGAATTAAAATTGTTTTTTTTTTATATATGCTACTGTATTCAGTGTTATGTATAGTAGAAAGTGTAAAATTGACTAATAGGTAATGTGGGATTTAAAGGTAATAGAATTAAACATGTTTAGGACATAAAGATCATTTAATTAAATAATAGATAATGTTACTACATACAATAATTAAATGCCTGATTCACCAATATATACAAACAATGAATCTACATTTTGTTTTATTTTTGTGTAATCTTGAGTGTGGAACTGCATAGTTATCGCCAGAATACTGAACCGCCACTCAAATCTGACAATCAATAAAGTGCTACTTACTGCTCAAATTTCACATGTATTCTGTCTAATGTGACAGCTAGTTAAACGCTTAAGTAGCGCTTATATATTTGAGTGGCGAAACCACTTAGCACTAACTCATCTTTAATTATTTATCAACTTGTATTTTTATCAATACACATCACATAGATTCTGTTATCTGCACATATCACTATTTTTCAAGGACAGATATTTGATTCACTCAGTACTGTGTTAATATTAAACTAAATTGAATGTTGGGTCTTTCTTTGACCCACCTGGGGGTTAGTGTTCACTCTGTTTACAGAAAGAATCATTGTATAATATTATACGGCTTAATTAACACAAAAAACTGTTAAAAAGTTTCTTGCAAATAATTGTGCTGTATACCTAATATATTCAAATCAAGGTTTCATTTAACCATTTTGATATAATTATAAAATATCACATATAAATAAACAACACATGGAGGTAATATTTGATACTATATCAAATAATCACTTCTGCGACACTGAATCAGATTTTTTTTAACAACATTAACAAAACACCTGGCTTTATTTTTACTCCACTTGTATCAGGATTTCTAAATAAACCAAAATCTCGCTTGGTACAGTTATATTCTCATATATACTCGTCCCTATTTTGCACACTCATCCCTCACCTTCTCAGTCTTTCTTTGACACTGCATTTGATACAAAGAATAAAAACATAAACCTCATTTGCTTCATTCACTAAATTATTTTACAAATTGTTTTAACATACTTTATATGGATATTTCATTGCAGATTTTAGCTTGCACTTTTTATAAGTTTTGAATTTTGGTTTGAATTCAATTCCAGAATTTACATAATACGGTTACTAACAATTGATAAGTCGTTAATTATAATAACACACACAACGTCACTTAATTGGTTTATAAGTACACATATAGATCGTAAAAATCTCACAAAAACATAAGTACCACTCAATAAAAAGGTGACATCTAACAAGTACATGAAAATTTTTATTTTTTGCAATATGTAATGGCATGGCATGTAAGGTTACCATTGGACAGTAATCAATGTTTCATCAATATATCAAGTCGTATCAGCTGGGATACGAGCCGGAAGAACTGCATTCCAGAACGGATTTAAACTTTTACATGTGAAAATTTGTACGACTCTTCATTTAGTTCATTTTTATCGAATTTTCATTTTTAAATATTAATATTCCGCATTTACTAGATGTCTCAATAAAAGCAACAGATATTTACTTATACTTGGTAGCAGTGTGTTAAAATGCACCCTAAGAAAAATGTATACCTGTAAAAGGACGTATGTATTGTAAAATTCACTATAGATGCCTTCATAACACCAAAAAACTTGTCTTAAATTTTAGGTCATAGTTTGAGAACATTAGTGGAACGGTACAACTAACGTCATTATTTTGTAATTTAATCACAACTTAAAAATCTTTCTAAATACATTAGATTATTGAGTATGAGAATTAGGTGCAATAAGTACAGTGCCTTTTTAATATTTCCTAAAAAATTACAAATATTTAAATTCCAAATACATTTATTTATATTCTATATTAGGTGTATACTATGGCTTCTTTCTTTCTTTAATAATAATACAGAATGGATTTCAGGCATGTCTTCTGTACAAAAACATGCAAAATTATATTAAATACATGTCATACTAACACAGATAAAATACTTTTACAATTATTTATTTTAAGCAAGATGTGTGAGAATTGCCTGAATATGTGTCTCATACATAGATTACAACAACTTTTAGGATTATATCGCGTTTATTTATTACTTAATTTTATTTATTTCCCGACGTTTCGAACTCTTTACAGAGATCATTTTCACGAGTGATGAACAAAAAGATCGTAGTTGTTCAAAAGCTATTTTCGTTGATACAGAGAGTACCCACTTTTGAATTGTGAATATATAAATAAACATGTACAAATACACATTATTTTTTTATTAATTTATTAAATAAAGTATAAATATGCATTTAGTGATTTGAACAATATTATGGAAAAATAGCTTTACAGCTATGATTAATAATTTCTAAACTTGCTTTCGCCCGAATACTGAACCCCCACTCAAATCTGACAGTCAATAAACTGCTACTTACTGCTCAAATTTCATGTATTCTGTCTAATGTGACAGCTACTTAAACGCTTAAGTAGCGCTTATATATTTGAGTGGCGGTTCAGTATTCGGGCTTTTGTGTGTTAAAACTAAACAACACAAGTTCACAACAAGTTTTTACAGTGTTAAATAGAAAGAATCAGGCGCCATTATATATACATGATTCCTACCCCTGACTTTCAATTAGTCTAGACATGTAAATAAAAAAGGTACAGTAAATAAACATTTTCACAAAACTTGCAGAATTTAGTGGACACTATTTAAGTGATATATATATATATATATATACTTAAATGACATACCTATCTATGTATATATTATCTAGATATATCTAGTAATACTTATTAATACAATATACAAAATCTTTGATGACACGCAATCATTAGCATATATATGATGATACAAAATGTAATACATCAAAACTCTTTATATATTAACTAAAGGAAACACTTGCTCTATGAGATTCTCTATGCTTAATTTCTATATTCACTATGGTTCTAACTCAATGAATGATTATAATGCAAGTTAAAGAAAAAATAAATCAATTTTTCTTCTTTTTAGACACCATAAAGCTATATATATAAAGTGTTTCACTTCCGAAATGTGTAATGTATAATGTGTGTCCCAAAAATATTTTGACAGTGGTGAATCCAGGATAATTTATTTATTAACCAAAATAAGGGACTCTAATATCCGGGATTTAACACTGGATAGACAAATATTTGGAGACTTAACATGAAAGTTTTACTGTTTAGTAGAAAACTCTTTTGTTTTTTAATTCAGTTTTTAATCTATCCGCTATCATACAAAATTAAATACTAATGTCAAATATACTTATAAATGTAAAGTGATACTGCTTATCTGTCGTCGTCGTCGTCTTGTACTCTGTTGGTGTTGCGTCCAAACTCAGCTATAACTGGCTGTCCACCTAGGATTGTGCCATTTACCTCGTCCAGCGCTTGGATAGCCACATCCTCCTCTGTAAAATGTGTCATCGTTTTTCAACAAGTACTTAACACATGTCAATTTATATTATTTTTTGAAAAATTAATTATAGTATAATTCTCTAAAAAGGTCTGTATTTAAGAGCTGTAGTTGTTATGGAGACACTGTGTACTTACTTTGAAATGAAACAAAAGCCTGTCCTCTCATACGGCCAGACATGACCCTCAGGTTCACAGGACCACCGTTTGCAAGGATAAATTGGTTAAATAGCAGAGATACCTGGTCTTGACTTACTGATGTCGCGATGTTCTTCAAATACAGTACCTAAAATTTTTATGAAATATAATAAAATATTTTTTTATGTCACATGGACATAAAAAAATTAGTTGAGAACTTGGTTACAATTTTAATATGACCATTCATTACTGAAATACTACATAAGCTAGTTAATATGCATCAATTGTTTAGGCTTTGGAGTGTGCCAGAAATATTATTTCCAGTCATAGTAAACTTGCCCTTAAAATAGGATATAATTAGTGTTGCCATTTTAAATAAGTTGATAAAAACTGTGCATACCAAACGTTGTGATGTCTGTGACATTGTGAAGCTTAATTACTCACCTTAGAAGGTATTCCAGGCTCGTAATTTTTGAATCTATCAATCTTCTTGATATCATCAAGACACATCTTGGTACCTTCTAGAAGCTGCACTTCAGCAGCATTCACTGGCATCACAATGTCTACAGCATTATATTCCTGTGCTCGGTCTGGAACTGGTCGCAATCTAACTATCTTATTGTTTTTAATAGTATACATTGTCTTTTTCTTAGAGGGCAGGCCTGGACCTTTAGTTACTGTTGACTGCTTTAACTTTGATGGCATATTCTTTACATCCCATAGACTTCCTGATCTATCTATTGATGAAACTTTTGATGTACTTGGTGAAATGTCAATGGCAACCTGTTTCTCTTGTGCCAGAAGTCTCTGTTTTTTACGTTCCATCCGTCTAAGCATTTTGCGCCTTTTTGCTATAGGAATAATATCAGTTTTAATATGTCCAAACATGCTTTGCTCTAGTTCTTTAATCTTATTCATTGGATGCCCTTCTGGATAAAATTTTATTGGAATTTGTTGATTTCCAGAGTCACCTTCGGATTCCTTTGATGTCCCAGGTTGATCATCATTGTGCCTGTTATAAAGCAATGTTGAAATATATTGGTTATAATGTCACTTTGACAGTCATAGATTCTTAATAGGTAGTGTTATTATTATCTATAGAGATATTTGTCTTTGTATGTACAAGATTTGAAAATGAGACCTGCTAAACTAATGCCCTTTATACTAATAAAAATATTGGTAGAACCATGCACTACCGATGAAATACCACACCCTCTCAGAATTTCGACATAAAGTGGGTCGTGGCCTCTTTTGCTCAGTGAGAAATGTATCCGGAGGCCCAACGTCTTCCTCCCTCTCTCTCATTCCCCATCTAACCCCTTTCCTATCCCAACAAGGAGAGTTAATGTCAAGCAGGCTTCTGGTCATAAAACTAAAGCCAAATTTTTATACAAGATAGATAGTAAGGATGACACATGTGGGCGACCCAAAGTGGGATAAGGACAGGAAAATTATGATACAGATATTAATAATAAAAGATATAATATTTTGGAGAAAAACTGATCTTGAACTAGATAAAAACTATGTGTGCAACCAATACTGTAATTATTATAAAAAGTGAGATAGATAGGTATCCAGCTGCACATACATACATTAAAACTTTTAGAAATTGAATCTTAATTCTAGATTCCATCTCTACTCATATAAATTGATAAGTATTCAACTGTAGATGTCATCAGACTATATTTTCGTTCTTTAGTTAGATGGTTATTGAATTTGTAATAGAGCTTTTTTATATAAAACCACAATTAATTACTAAAAATTTACAATACATGAACTAAATATAACTGAAAGCAATTTTACCTCTTTGTTTCATTTTGCATATTATTAACCTTATTATATATCACTTCCAATTTTCTTTTCAGAGCATCGGATTCTATTTTTTTCCGTTGATCCAGAAGTCCTGCTTCATTCTCTTGATACAATTTTATTTCATCACTTGTCAAACCAGCTTTTTTCAACCATTCCTGATGTTGAATATCTTCCTCTGCCTTTTTAAACTCTTCCGCTGATGATAATCCATATTTAGTAAACGGTAGAACTTCTGTTGTCTTCTCAAATTCCTTCGGCAAGGATTCCGAACTGAAACAACAATTCAGCATATAATTCTCGGAAAATACAGGACTAACTCGACAGTGTATTTAGTTACATTAATATTTACCACATCACGTAATAGAAATTTTTTTAGAAACACTTCACACTAAAGACAGTTTTAAGAATTTCCTATATCAAATCCTAATATTACAAATGAAAATGATGAAAACAATATTTTCCCGGCGACACCGATACAAAAGACCACAGACAACTAGGGATGTTAAAAAATAATCGATTTATCAATTAATCGATTATAATTTTATTAGTATAGATTTTTTATAATCTATTTTCAAAGTCTAATTAATCAATTTTTAATAAATCAATTAAGTAATTAAATTGATTTTCATAAATAGAACCCTCTATGCGCCGAATGACAAAACTCGAAGTAAGTTCATTACTTACAAGTCGTTTAGCATTGGCATTTATCATATTTCTTTAGCACCTATATTTTGATGTAGAAAAGTTTAGTTTTCAACAAATTACAGTAACTATTTATAAAACTAAACTTTAAGATTAACGAAAGAATTGTTTTATATTTTTGTTTTTGAGACCATGCAGTCGTTGTTTGTCAAATGTAAAATAGTAATTACTTATGATGACAATTATTTTTACATACATACATACATACATAAGCTCACGCCTGTATCCCATGGGGGTAGGCAGAGACTTTGGCTTTCCACAAGCTACGATCCTGACACACATCTTTCGCCTCATCCACAGTCATACATCTCGTCATGCATTTACGTCGGTTTCGGGTGCTACGCATTTTGCCTTTTTTAAACAGACCACTTATTTGGTCGTGGTAGCTCCGTCTTGGTCTCCCGATCCCGACCCTGCCACTCACATTCGCTTCGTATACTCTTTTAGTCATTCGGCTTTCATCCATTCTTGCAATATGACCAAACCATCTTAACATACTTCTCTCCACTTTGGTCACCACATCATCCTTCAACTTGCATTTCTCCCTTATCACGCTATTTTTTATTCGATCCGCAATGGTGACTCCACACATACTTCTCAGAGAACGCATTTCCACTGCATTCACCTTACTTTCATGCTTCGTCTGCCACACCCAACACTCACTCCCGTACGTCAGAGTTGGTACCAACACAATTATTTTTAATTATGTTATTGTTTAAACTTTAAGAATAACATAACATAACTTTACGCCTTTTACTACCCGAAGGTGTAGGTAGCGACTATTAAGCCTCCAATCGACTTTATGTTTACCTCCCAAATGGAACAGGTGGCGAACCTATTGCCATACCGGGCACAAAGTTTTTCAGTCATCAATATTTATCACACATTACTTCCGAAAACAATTTTCGAAAAGTCATTGGTGTGAGCCAGTGTGAGGTTTCGAACCCGCGACTTCCGGATTCAGAAGCAGGTGCACGACCACTGGTCTACCGAGACAATTAAGATTAACTAAAGAATTGCTTTATATTTTTGTTTTTGATCGTCGTTGTTTGTTTTTTTTTTTAATTATCATTTTAAGTATTTTATTTTAATACTAGTCAAATGCTAACTAAGACTGGATATTTGTGACAATAACTATTGTTAACTTAATTTTTGAAACAGTAAGGTAGTCATTTTGTTGGGGTGCTCGTTTCATTTTTATTATAATCGAAAGAGAGTACCAGTGTAAAACTAAGAAAGGGCATGTTCTGATGGTTCGGACATGTAGAAAGAATGGATGATGCAAGATTGACTAAGTAGATATACAATGCAAAAGCGGATTGATTTAGGAGTCGAGGACGGCCAAGACACATGTTCCATGACTATAGACACAAATAGAACGTGTTCTGGAGGAAGGTGATGTTTGGAGCCTAAAATCGACGCTCGTGCATGAAAAGAGTTATGAAGCCCGATTCTTACAGAGTTGTGTAAGAATCGGGCCTTAAGGCGCTCCGTTCTCTCTGCCTACCCCGCAAGGTATTTGGCGTATTTTGGGTATTTAAGTATTTATTATAATAAAAATTTGTATCAATAATGATAATTGGTTTCATTATTGCTTACAAAAAGAAAGACTTGAAAGTTTAAAAGAACCTTTGCACTGATTTTAGTTTTGAATTTGATATTTTTTTATTTGATTTTTAATCTAATTAATTGTTAATATGAATATCTTAGGTTTAATAATTAAATATGAAAAGCATGTAGGATTAATCGTAGGATAATCGTTTTTCATAAAAACCGATTATTTATTTTTATTAAAACGATAATTGTTGAATCGATTAATAATGCTTAAATAAAAATCGATTTTTATTTAATCGATGTTTTTCCTGTAATTTCATATCCCTACAGACAACTGACAAAGATTAAAGAGCATAGTTCAGCATAGTTCATTCGTACTGAAAGTAAAAAAAAATACAGACGAATTGAGAACCTCCTCCTTTTTTGGAAGTTAGTTAATTAAACATAATTAATATTAAAATATTGTGCATCTTAAATTGAAAAATTTAAACGCATCCCACACATTAGTTTGGTTAGCAAAATTGTTTGCCTATGCTCGAAAAGAAACAACTATCCAGTGAAGGCGCCGACATATTATGTGATCATTGTTTCATGCCGTACAGACGTAATCTCGTCGTTACAATCTTTTGATTCTGTAACAAGTTAATCATTGGGCCAAAATTATATTACCTGATCTAAAATCATGATTATTTTATCAAATCACAACGAAATTTTTGCCATGAACAATGAGTATTTTTGATGCAAATGTTACTGGGAATTTTATCCGATTAATCATTAAAAGCTAACTCATTAGAAGAGTGGGATGATTAAAAGCCCGTATTCACGCAAATATCTGAATGCTACAGTCTATGTTAAATCTATGATGTATAGAGCCGACTTACTATATCATCATTACATAGTATAAAACAAAGTCACTTTCCGCTGTCTGTCCCCATAAATGTGTATATCTTCGAAACTACGCAACGGATTCTGATGCGCTTTTTTTCAATAGTTAGAGGGTGTCAACAGGGTGGTTTTGATCTATAATTCATATATCATTGTATAGTATAAAATAAAGTCACTTTCCGCCGTCTGTCCCCTTAAATGCTTATATCTTTAAAATTACGCAACGGACGGTTTTTTTAATAGTTAGAGGGTGTCAACGGGGTGGTTTTAATCTATAATTCATATATGATGTTGTAAAGAAAAAATGATAATTTTCGGGAAATAGCACTTTAATTGCAAACGCTGGCTGAACCTTAAGTTATAGATGAAAACAATGTTCTAAGTTATTAAATACTTTTAGAAAATCTACAAAAAAGTCCGCGAGGGCATGTCTATCTCTTAGGAATAACCCACAATGACCTTTTTTTTTTTTGCAGCATGCAATTTAAACGAATATTTTCGAAGATATCGCAGTATTAACCTGGCGGGACAGCAGTTCAAGCCGATATCAAAGAGTATATAAATCAAAGAGTATATAAATATAGTATATATATATAAATATATATAGTATATATATAGCCGATATATATAGTCTTCTTCTTCTTCTTTGGTTCTTTGGACAAGGTGTCATAAGACACAACTTAGCCAATGACGGTGGTAATGACGAAGCTCTCCATAAATTATAGCTAGAAGCGAGGAGAATTTGCTCGGTTGAAGATGAGGGAGATTCTTCTGGTCTGATCAGTGAGCTGCCTTGCTTCTCCAGTGTTTGCGCAACTAGCTGTCTTCATGTACTCTGCTCTTATCCGTCACGTTGGAGTCGTAAATCAAGCGAGTGAGTAAGGTGCACAGAAATTTGTCCCATTTAATTAATTAAAACAATAGTATTTTACCACCAGGATTATAAATCTACAACCAGAGACAGGACAACACAAGGTATAAAATGTTAGTAGGTTGGCTATCCAACCTACTAACATTTTATTTACATGACAGACACACACAAAAACAACACAATATCGATAACTATAGTTGTTAGTAGGGGTTATTTACATAGAATTTACAATTGTATACAATTCTTATTTACAAATTTACACATACATATATACATAACTTCACGCCAAATCCCTTGCGGGGTAGGCAGAGAGAACAGAGCGCCATAGGGCACGAATCTTACACACCTCACTCGCTTCGTTGACTTTCATAACTCTTTTCATGCACGCGCGTCGGTTTTTGAGGCTCTTAACATCCCCTTCCTCCAGAACACGTTCTATTTGGTCTTGGAATGTGTGTCTTGGCCGTCCTCGACTCCTACATCCGTCCGCTTTTGCATTGTATATCTGCTTAGTCAGTCTTGCGTCATCCATTCTTTCTACATGTCCGAACCATCGGAGCATGCCCTTTCTTACTTTTACACCGACACTCTCTTTCAAACCAACTTCCTTCCTTACAACCTTGTTTTCTACGCGGTCAGCGAGAGTCACTCCGCAGATTTTGCGTAGAGCCCTCATTTCTACCGCGTTTATTCTACTTTCATGCACACTCTGCCATACCCAGCTCTCGCTTCCATAAGTTAGCGTTGGGATCAGGACTGCATTGTGGATTGCTAACTGGGCTTTCTGCTAATATTTTTTGCGCCCAGGAATCTGCCCAACGCTCCGTTTACGCTATTTCCTATCGCCACTCGTCTTTCTACATCCGCGGTGTACCTTCCATCTCTGCTAAAAGAGCATCCAAGATATACAATTTCATTCACCTGTTCCAGCACTACATCATCAACCATTATCCTTGCATCTGTTCTGGATTCGTTTTCGTCGCATTCAACTGCAAGCCTTTAATCATGCAATCATCTTTCATAGTAATAATAAATTTACACAAAAGGGAATTAATACTGGAAGAATAAATATGGTATAGAAGGCATTTAAGGGAAGTGGGGCGAGGGATTTCTTGAGGGAGAAAGTCGAAGAGGGAGTGACGTAGTTTAGGACAAGAGAAGAAAATGTGGTTTACGTCTCCTTCGTCAAGGCCGCATTCACATAAAGAGGTGTTCCTTATCCTGAGCTTGGCGAGGAAGACGGGAGTACACGAGTGACCCAGTCTCAATCGGCAGATGACAGAGGCCGTTTTTTTGTCTACTTTGCGATACTTAAAAAACTATGGGGAGGGAGGGATGTTGGGTTGTAAGTTCGCATAGTGCTTACCTTAATAAATTTTTGAGGAATTCCAAACAGCATTCCATGATTTTTGGAGAAGTCGCTCGGTGATGAGACATAGATCTTGGGAATAGGATTGGAAGTGATCTAGAGTACCAACGTGGGCAGCTGATCTAGCACAAGAGTCAGCATTCTCATTACCTGGTATTCCAGAATGCCCTGGAATAATATCTTGGACACAATAATAATATCTTGGACACAAATCATACAGCGTCCTCCAGTTCCAAACTAAGCAACTAAATGCTTGTGCTATGGATACTGGATAACGGATACTAATACTTAAATACTTTTCTTTTGTAAATACATACTTATAATACATAGAAAAACACCCAGACGCCGCACAAATATTCATGTTTGTCACAAATATATGTGCTCGGGTGGGAATCGAACCCCCGACCTCAGTGCTGCAGCCGGTAGTTTTACCAATGCGCCACGAGGCCCGTCGAATCCAGGCTAGTACCACATTTATATTCTCTTTGTGGCACTCTAGGAGGAGTTCTTTGATTTTTAATATAACAGGGGGGGAGGGGTGTCGGAAAGAATTGGATAGGATAGATTGTAGGCAGCTTAGAGAGTCTGAGAAGATGACTGAGTTATTGAGGAGGTGCGATTTGACTAATTTGATGGCCTCTAACACTGCAAGTGATTCACCAGTGAAGACTGGAAGCATCAGTGAATATAGTATGCCACCCACAAAATCTCTGGTGATATTCATTGCTAAAAATATCTCGTGCATTGGTGTCAAATTTGTTGAAGCCAAAATGAAGAAGGACGTTGGGACGGAAGACTAACGCGTCGTAAGGGGTTAGATATAACGGGTTTATTGAAAGCTGAACTACCGGGTTTGGGACTTGGATGAGTGATTTTAGACTGACAAGGAGGTATGGTATTTTATCAGGATTATAAAAAGAGATGGATAGCTGGTGTAGTTTGGGAAGGAGAGGGTGGTTTGAATTTTGGAAGGCTTAGAAAAGGAATCTATCTGTTAGGAATTGTCTGCGTAGATGTAATGGAGGTTCGCCACATTTCACCTGCATTGCATTGATGGGCGAAGATTTCATAGCTCCAAGTACAATACACAGACACTTGGATTGGATTATCTAATTTTGGATTTATTTAAACTACTCATGAGGAAGGAAGCGTAGTCAAGATGACTACGAACTATGAAGTTATAGAAGAGTTTTTGGGAGTAAGGGCGTGAGCCGCACCAAGTACCCGAGAGGGAACGTAGCACGTTGGTGTTTTTCTCACACTTTTGGGATACTAAGGAAATGTGAGAGGATCCCGTCATTCTAGAGTCCAATGACATTCCCAGGAATTTGACAGCGTTAGCTTGAGGGATGATCTCATTGTGAATAAAAAGATTAAAAAGGCTAATAGAAGGGATGGATCTTTTTTTTGTTAATATGACAGTACTGCTTATGGATGGGGACAGGGATAAGCCATTATTACCTAACCACTGGTTAATATAATTAAGAGCTTGGTTGAGACGGTGAGTTGCTTCTTCTATTGATGAAGAAGTGGTGTATAAGGCAAGGGCGTCGGCGTATTGGAGAATGTTACAAAAAGAGTTTACTGAGTATTTGAGATCATATATGTATATGTTAAAAAGGAGTGGGCTTAGGACGGAGCCTTGAGATAACCCACGCCACACTGTTCTGGGAAGAAGATAACCAGAGTTGGACCTGACAACGACAGATCTTTCCACAAGCAAATTGTGGATGAAATGTGCTAACTTCTCAGGGATTCTCAGCTGATTGAGCTTGCTCCTGAGAACCGGAAGTAAGACATTATCGTAAGCTGCCGTTATGTCCAAGAACACCCCTATAAGATATTTTTTTGACACGAATGCTTGCTGAATATCTGAGACAAGAATGGCTAGGTTGTCCATAACACTCATACCCTTCCTGAAACCAAATTGGAATCTGGAAAGAATGGCACCATTTTCAACCAATCGGTCGGTGTTTGATTAAGTGTTCCGCTATTTTTGCTATGGGCGGTGATAAGGCTATAGGTCTGTAGTTTGATGGGTCACTAGTATCTCTACCAGGTTGGGGAATCGGGATAATGATTTGGGATTTACATTGCGCTGGTACTATTCCGGAATTAAATAAGGAATTTATTAAGGAGAGGACAATGGATTTAGCGCTATCTGATGATTTAGTGAAAAAGGAATAGGGAATGCCGTCGATGCCGGGGGCTGAGTCAGTCAGTGCGTCAAGTACTAGGGAAAGTTCGTAAAATGTGAAAGGATTATCCAAACTATTTTGGGGATGGGAGACAGAAGGGGAAAGTGGTAGGGAAGCAAAACAAGGTACATAAGGGGGATCAAGATTATCCGAAAAGGCCTCTAGCCATGACGAAGGGTCATTAGCTGAAATGTTTTCAATGTTACAGGATCCCCTAAACCGGCGAATCTGTTTCCAGACGACCGACGAAGGGGTTCTAGGCGACAAGGACTCACAGAAGCTAATCCAACCAAGTCTTTTTTTTTTGGTAAGTTTAGTGAATTTGGCAACTTTCTGAATATGTTTATATTTAAGGAAATTGTCTACAGACATATCCCGATTGTAGCACCTCTTAGCCTCCCTTCGCTCCGAAACCGCTGCAGAACACTCAGCGTCCCACCAGGGTGGGGAGGCGGTATGATCTTTGGCAGTTTTTTCAGAGGAACATGAAGGTTGGCACTCGAGATGACACTCTCGACATACGTACTGTAGAAATGGAGAGGAGAATGAGAAATATTTAGTGGCAGGGAACTAAGTTTACAATCTAAGGTTTTGGAGTAGGCGGACCAGTCTGCTCTGGAGAGCTTATACTTCATAGAAGAAGAAAAATTACGATGAGGGAATACGCGATTAAAAAGTGACATGGATAATATTATAGGAAAGTGGTCACTTCCATGTGTAAATGGTAAAAGTTTCCAACTTATATTTAGGAGAAGACAAGGGGAACAAAGTGAAAGATCAACAGCACTTTTCGGGTCTTGAGAGGGAAGGGTTCTGCGTGTAGGGGAGCCGTCATTGAGAAGGCACAAATTGACTTCGTCAAAGATGTCCAGAAGGGAGTGGCCGAATAAATCCGTAAGGTTATGCCCCTACACAGCATTATGGGCTTTAAAATCACCCATAACAACTATAGCGGAAGGAATAGATGATAGAAGGAGAAGGATATCTGGAATTAATACGGAGTTAGGATGAGGGATATAAATGGATACAAAGGAAATGTTATGGGACCTGATGGCAACAATATTGATAATATTGATTGGAGGGTGAGGTGGGAGGGGGATTTGGGAAAAGGGGAGAGACCGCTTTACTAGTAAAGCAGTCCCTGCATAACCATCAGTGCCATCCTCCCGGAGACAGGAGAAACCCGAGACCCAAAAACGGGAATCTGGCCTCAACCAAGTCTCCGAGATGGGTATAACCGATGGATTGAAAGTGTTAATTAAATTGGATAATTCATGTTTCATTATTCGTATGCTCCGACAGTTCCACTGAAGGAGGGTTTGCTGATCCATTAAAGGACGATAAAAAGACTAATTGAGCGAGTTTTTGGGGCAACGTTGAACGGTAAATGAAGTGAGTCTGTCAGTAAAGCGTCTATTAAAAGGAATAACAGAGTTTCTAGGAGGTTCTCTGTTTGTTGGGAGTTTTTGTTGCGGCCAAGTGCACAGCCGTTAGGCATTGATGGCGGAGGCGAGGAAACGATGATATTGTGAGCAATCTTGTCATAAGATTTACTCAGAGGTGCTCTAGGGTGCTGTTTGGAACACTGTAAGGATTTGTGTTGAGACTGTACTGTGTGAATGGGATGTCTTGAATATGATGGGTTAGAAGTTACAGGGATCTGTTTTTATTGGGAATTGGCAGAGGGGGATTGGGAAAAAGATTCCCGGGTAATTTCAGAATAAAGTCGGGATACTTGGGGGAATTCAGAGGAGGCTTCGACATAGGATACTCCATTTTGTGCCATAACTAGTTTTATGGAGCGTTGACGTTCATGTTCCGGGCAGGAATTGTTGATGGAAAAGTGTCTACCTGAGCAGTGTAGACAGGATGATTGGGATTCTGGAACTTCACAAGTGTCACCCGTATGTTCCTTGGAACACCGGAAACATCTTGGGCTCGACCTACACTGAGATTTAATGTGACATAAATAAATAAATATATTTAATAAATATATAATTAAAAACATACATAAATAAACAAATATTAATGATAGACTATTGTAATGTTAAATAATACTGCGTAAGCTGTGACTTAAACGAGGTAACAGTCTGGGCTTTTCTTATATTTTCTGGTTGTGCATTCCACAGCAACACAGCTTGCACGGAAAAAGATAAACCATAAAAATGCGTGGAATGCTTTGGGACAGCCAATCTCAAATTTTCCGATGACCTCAGATATTTCGAATGTGTGTCATGTAAGAACTGGTAACGTTCCTTGAGATAATTAGGAGAAATAGGATTAAATAACAACGTGAGAACATGAATATTCCGGCGAAAACGAACAGGAAGCCACTTGAGCTTTTTACGAAATTCTGAAATATGATCATATTTTCGAAGACCAAATAAGAATCTTATACAAACATTTTGGAGTCGCTCAAGTTTATCAAGTTGTGCTTCAGTAAGATTCAGATAGCTGACATCGGCATAATCTAGGATAGGCAGGAGAAGAGACTGTGCAAGTGCAATTTTAGTGACAGTAGGCAAGAAATTTTGTATTCTGCGCAAGGATGCTGCAGAAGCAAACAGTTTTCTGCTTACCTCTTGCATTTGAGGTACCCACGATAGTGTACTCAAAATCAAAATCAAAACTCATTTATTCAGTTTAGGTCTTGTCAGACACTTATGAAGGTCCCTTTTTTTTTTTTACTTCCGCCAATTCGGTTACTCTCGCACTGAGAAGAATTGGCAAGAAACTCAGGGAGGTTTTTTTTTTATTATTATAATTTACTCAACAGTACTATGCACTAACAATACAAACTGTTACAAGTGTAAGAAGTAATGAGCGGTTTATTTAAAAACGTTGTCGTCCTACAAAAAATCGTTGATACTATAGTAAGCTTTGCTGATGAGACATCTTTTAACTTTAGTAAACGGCATCTCAATTACATTTTCAGGAATCTTATTAAAGAAACGTACATAATTACCCATAAACGAGTTAGTAACTTTTTTCAGACGGAAAAACGGCGTAGCAAGTTTATTTTTATTTCTTGTATTATATGAGTGCATATCACAATTTTTAGGAAAAAGATGAATGTTTTACATATTATCGATGCAAAGATGCAGATTTTTAACTTTAGTGGTTATTGGTAAGATGGTGCCGTTAAAATTAACTTGAGGCAGTGTTGACCAATTTATCTTAGCGAGCATCCTGGAACTACCGATAACAAATAATTGAGTTTTTAGAGGATTTACGCTAAGGCCATAATTATTGCTCCAGTCGCAAATTCGCTCCAGGTCTGTATTCATAGTCATCACCGCCTGCCATAAGGTATTTAGTGGAGCCTGGGTATATATCTGCAAATCGTCTGCATAAAGATGGTAGGAAGAAGTTAGGTTTCTAGATATCGAATTTATAAAAAAGATTGTGTGGTTTTATGAAACCACCGTAAAAGTGAAACTTTTTTTCACATTATAGACATTTAACTAAAAATTTTCGAAATATTATTTTTTTCGAAAATCGAATGTAAGTCACTGTTCACGTATTTTAGTTACCATAAAATATTGGTTAGATTTATAAACGATAATAGACGTGAAAGGCGCTCTGACGAGCGCCTTTCACTTTATCCCTACTCCGCGGCCGACCGTCACGCGACATGCAACACGCAGACGAAAAAGTTTGAGACGATGTAATAAAAGTTTCACTTTAAAAATTGCGAATAGAAGTGGGGAGAGAACAACACCCTGTGGTACACCGGCAGTAGTGCTAGCCCAATCGGAATATCTGTCATCAATTCGTACACGTCGCCGGCGTCCAAACAGGTAACTATGAAACCAAGCAATTGCAGTTGGAGATATGTTAAGAGAGCGTAGTCTACCCAGCAGGATCAGGAAATCCACAGTATTAAAAGCATTACTGAAGTCGAGGAGAGATAAGACTGTAAGATTTCCGCAATCCATGCATAACCGAATATCATCAGTAATATTCACCAATGCGGTGGTAGTACTGTGTAGGAATCCATAAGGTCTGTCCGTCTTCTATTTTTTTCCTGTTGAGTCTTCGTGCCTTCAATACTGTACGACATCCTTCGGGAAGAACCAGATCTTTAGCGAATTCGTCCATCGACATATCTGTGGGGACCTGCCTTACCAAACCCATTCTGGTTATATTAAAATTAGGAATGATAGCAGAGTATTTACATAGGGACAGTATAGGTGAGGAAGTGAAATCGTTTGCCTCTTGTGCAGATTGGAACTGAACCGAAATTGTATTTCGACCAACTCTTTTAACACCATCTATGCAGACATTTTTAAATTTGTGGGTAGCAAGAAATTGTCCGAATTTAATAGGGCGGATGGTATTGTATTTTTAATTAGACACAGCTAGCTGACAGTAGTTAATGTCACTTTGTAAAATAATGTTGCCAAATTTAAAGTAATAGTGATGCATTCAGTTCTTAATCAGTCAGATGAATGAACAATGAGTGAAATAGTTAATCATTTCACATTTATAATAAACACACTAAAACTTATACTACTCAATTTAATAAATAATTTGACTCAGCAACAACATTTTTAAATACTTTATAACAAATTTTCTAAAACATTATGCAATAAATAATTTTCTTCATTAGAATTTTTAAAACTGTATAAAAATGTAAGTCATAAAATGTCATGATAGTTATAATGTTTCATCTGATGATGAATATAACATAAAATATGTAATAAACGATGGTTTTTTTATTTTTATTACATTACCTAAATTGTTATATTTAATACATCTATAGTTTCAATTACGTGATGTATTGAAAATGGGACAAGTCAATCATTCGCTTTTTTTTTTCATCATAAACAAAACTGACAACACCGTAAATGTCAGTGGTTTTTGTTCTTGTTTATTTAAAAATCCGACTATAATACTAATTGATATTTAATCCGAAGTTTACTCATTTATTACTTTTGATGCGGAACAAAGTTCACCGGGTCAGTTAGTATAAACTACTCTGTGATTGATATTAATTGAAAATTGTTGTTGTTTCTCAATTAAGTTATGACTTAAAGGTTTTTGATTTCAGATCATAAAATTTAAAAAAAAATGTTGTAACCATTTTAACTAGTGATGTTCTAACTCAGGTAAATCCTAACTCGAGTTGACTCGAGTTAAAATACACCTAACACGAGTGGCAACTCGAGTTAGGTGATAATAAGAATAAATAAAAGTTAAAATTAAAAAACTTTTTTTCGTTCGCCGACATTGAACAGTCTGAAGCTTATAAGTCATTATATTAAGCATTAATTGTCTTATCTATGCTGAAGTTAAAATTATCTAGGTATAAATGAATAAATTTTTTTTTTATATATGTTAATCATAATTATACATAAATGTGACGCTTTGTTTGCTATATACTAAAGTAGTCATAAATAATCACGGCTCAACTAAAGGTCCCACTTACTCCGTTCCATGTCGGTTTAGCCAACTCGAGTTGGAGGTAACAACTCGAGTTGCGTCGAGTCAGGCCCAACTCGAGTTGACTATCACTAATTGTAACCACAGAGCATATAAATAACTGATTGATTGAGATTGTAACTTGTGAATTTGTGTTGTGAAACGTCTTTGTAACAGTGGAATTAATTGTTATTTATGATTTTTATTATAGATCTGCGGTCGATTTTTATTACTGAAAGTGGACATTGTGTTCAAAATTAACAGAACAATGAATTCATGGGGACGTGAACAGTTTACCATGCAAAATAATATGGTAAACATGGGGACAATTATGCCAAATATGATTCCTGGTCTGACTCCTCCTTTTGGTCCTCCATATATGATGGGAGACATGAGCCAATTTAGTCAACTGGGCCCTCCAGCAAGTCATATGGGTGTATCAATGAACCAAATGCCTCCAGCAATGCAGCAAACTACTCCAATTGTTATGAACCAATTTAGTGGACCTATGAACAATACCCAGCCAAGCGTGGGTATTGCGGCCGCACAGATTTTGAATAAAGAAAGTGACAGTCACGCAACTACATCAGAGGTGGATAAGGAAACGCAAGAAGAAGAGGAGATGAAGACACCAGTGGCTAGTAATCAAACACAGCCCTCCAGAGAAAAAAGTGACAGACATGACAGAGATCGTGATTGGCATAAAGACAGAACAGGTTCAATTTTATATCATTTTATTTTACATGTCTTATTTTCTTGATATTATTAAGGTCTTCTTATTTCATATTATAAGAACTGACTACTTAATCAAGGTGTGCGGGTTCGATTCCCATCCGATTTCAAATATTTGCAACAAACATGCATGTTTGTATTGCATCTGGGTGATTTCTGTGTATTTTATGTAAGTGTGTTAGTAACACTGTACTTGTTTTGGACTATACACAGCTAGGGTCAGCGGGAATCAAGAACCAGTAGAGGTTGTAAAGGTGTTGGTGTCATACTGTCTGAGAGAATGAATTAGTGTGTGACAGAATCTGAATATGTGAGTCCGAGGATATTGTGGCTGAGACTGAAGGTAGTACTTCAACATTTCATCATTAGCTTGTTGCAATCCCCTGCTGGACATAGGCCTCTCCCAATTTGCGCCACAACATCCGATTCTCTGCCTTCCGCATCCAGTCTTTGCCTTTTTTTTACGCTTACCAAGTCGTGTTCTCCACTCTATGACCTTTTTGCTCCATCTACCATCGGTCCTTCGACAGATGTGGTCAGCCCATTGCCACTTCAGAGAGCTTATTCTACGAGCGATGTTGGTTACTCCGGTTTTCTGTCGGATATACTCATTTCTGAGTCTATCTTTCAAAGATACTCTGAGCATAGCTCGCTCCATAGCTCGCTGAGCGACTGTAAATGTGTGGATCCCACCATAAGTGTCCACGTTTCGGCACCGTAGGTCATTATTGGTAGGACGCACTGGTAAAAGACTTGGGTAGTACTTACGCGCATCTTTTACTGGTGGTATATGCTCTGCAAGGTGCGCAATGGAGTCAATCTCCGCGAACAAATAAATAATGTTGATTGACGATTATAATGCTTGGGTTGGATCTGCAGGTGTGTTAGGTAAGTTGTAACACAAATATACATAAAAAAATATTAATATCAATAATCTTTGTTACAATAAAATGATCAACAAAAAAGATATTGTCAGGTGACATATGCAAAACTGTAAAGGAGTAACAATTAATATTGTACTTGATTTATTTGTTTTCTTTGCAATACTATTTTAAAATTTGCTAAATAAACACACAGGTAGAAATCGCCGCCGTTCTCGATCCCGCAATCGCAATAGCAGCAGCAGAGGTGACCGGAGCGATAGGAACCATAGCAGTCACAGAGAAAGACGTACCAAATGGGACAGTCAAGATAATTTGGATACACAACTTCAATCACCTAATGCATTTCTACAAAGTGAGTATGTTTTCTCTAGCCTAAAAACAATTTAATACACACATAAACATAACTCTCTATTCTTCAGACTCTATTCTTGTACATATTGAAAATCATCCATCCTGTTTCTATTAAAAAAAACAAATACTTAAAACAGTACAGTACATCATGTGCTAATTGTTTTTTTGATGGAATTGGGCAGCAAACGTGCAGGCGTGCCTGATGGTGAGTAACAAACGCCGCCCTGGATACTTGAACAGATATAGTATTACAGTTGCGTTGCCGGCCCTTACAATGGAATACACAGGTGGTCGGAAGTGGGATGGGAAGGGGAGGAGGAAATGGGTCGTGCCTCCGGATACCTGTCTCACCGACCGAAACGCGGCAAGAGCCACTATACGTCGATATTCTGAGAGGTCGTGGTATTTCACCGATCGAGCCGGCACATTCATGCAGCAAGCTGCGTGTTACCACTGTTAATATTGGCAAATAAGTCAAATAACCCTTTTTATGCTATGCAATTTCCACTTGACCATTTTGTTATGAATACTTATAAAAGCAGTTCTCTTTGTTTGCCTGTCGCTTAAAATGTTATCAAACTTTAACAGCTAAAGATTTTATTTTTGCAGATCAAACTACACCTGTAATGCAGTATGGTCATATGAATATGGTGTCAAATCAAATGCCAAATTCTATGGGGCAACAAATGGACATGTCTAATATACAAATGATGCATATACAAGGCATGAATAGCATGCAGAATATGATGATGATGAATGCCCAAATGCAAATGACTAATCAGCCAATGTACTTTAGCAGAGGTGTAATTTTACCACCAATACCTGGTACACTAAACCCCCCGAAGAGGGAAAGACCAAATGGATGCCGTACCATATTTGTTGGTGGTTTACCAAATGATATGTCGGAGGAGGTTATTAATGAAATCTTTCAACGTTTTGGTACTGTTGAGGAAGTGAAATTGCATAATGGCATATGTCATGTGCGCTTTGAAAAACCAGAAATGGTTGAGATGTCTTTCACGATATCTGGCTCCCGTTTGAGAGGCCACGATCAAAATGACAATGAAGCCACAATGATATTAGTTGATTATGCTGTGGTAAGTGTATTTTAGTTTTATGATTTTATAGCATTGTTAAATTGTATTTATTCATACATTATCCGTCAGCGGAGATGCTGTGCATGTGTATAATAATCTGATGAATATTTGTAACAGAACCGTAATGATCAGAATGAATATGAGAGGAACAAACGTAAGCGAGATACCACCCCACCACGCGTGGAGCCGTACACCCTCACCACATTCGCAGCGGTCAGTGAAAAAATTAAGAGTGATACTGAATTTATTGAAGGCGCCACGGTGAGCTATTTTTTTTAATCTCCTCGTCTTTCTCCTCTTTTATAGTTAGAGGGCGTTTGAATCGATCGCTGAATTATTACGTCTCAAATTTAATATGTGGCGGAACTTAAAACTTCAACCTCGAACCATCTACATTCAAGCATTTGCGCTATATTGAAAACTCATGTCATCGACTCGAGTCATCCACAGAATAAAATTCCAACTGCCGTTCTTTGGAAAAAAAAATATCTTCATTGGTTCATATATATCCAAAAATAATATCTAAAACTGTCATCTTTGTAATTATTGTATAATAAAACAAATGAAAATTATCAATAACATTCAAAATAAAAATGAAAATACTAACTTCATAGGTAACGTGTGTTTCAGAGTCTTGCAGCGTGGCTTGAACGCGGGGAATGCAACAAGCGAAACGCGAACACATTTTACTCGTTAATACAAGCGAGCAACAATCAGCTCCGTAGATTGTTCAATGAGAAAATGCAGATTGATGAAGAATTTCAGACATTCAAGAACACTACTAGAGAAAAATTCGCCCAGATTCTAGTGCAATGTAAGTATGTGCAAGTTATTATAGAGATATGTCAATTTAACGGGTTAACTGGAGTGCGTACAATATTGAGAGAAAGTTATGAAGACTTGGTACAAAAATTGGTGGAAATATTTAAATTTGATGTTTCTTTCTTGAAACGACTTAAGGTAGGTGTTTCTGAAAGTTTTAGCGGGGAGGAACCAGTGTCTATGGAAAACTGATTGAGCAATGGATCCAGCCCTGGTGACCGTCTTAAATTAAATTATAACTTACAGCTATTAATTCTGTCTATTTCGCGGACTTGATTAGATTAGACTAAAAGTACGGGTAAGAGGATTAAGCTGCAGAGGTTACGGAACAAACATTTGGCTTCTGCTAAAAGAGAACCAAAAGGGACCTCCTACTTACCTAAGCAAACACGAAGACTCGTGATTTATGGCAATTTAAAATCAGAACTGAAGAATTAACAGCATTATTGATGGTAACCAAGGGTAATGCTCGTCTCCATGGCTATGTACCTACTTAGTAATGCAGGTGCCTATTTTTTATTTAGAAGGATCCAGCATCGAATTCTGGTATACGATAAATCCCCATTACAAGGAACCAGACATTCCATATTGTAGGTATTTTTAGAATATTCTCTTAATGTAATGGTACCTAATACATAAGGGTAAGTATTTGTAAAGCATATTTGGTGTAAAGCAGCAGCACGAGAAACAACGAGGAAGATGAAGTGGGCGGTCAAAATAGCGCAAATCTAACAAGCAAACATAAAAGGAAATAGAATTATTTGTATTGTAAATTTCGTGGCGTGCGCGGCTCAGTATATAAACATAACTTCACGCCTTTTCAACCCTAAGGTGTAGGCAGTGGCGGTTAAACCTCTAATCGCCTTTATATTTACGTCCCAAATGGAATAGGTTGCGAAATTGCCATAATTACCGGGCACAAAGTTTTTAGCTATCGATATTGTAACACACATAACTTTTGAAATCGATTTCGTAGTCATTGGTGTGAGCCAGGATTTGAACCTGCGATCTCTTGATTCAGAAGCGGGATGCTCGACCATTGAGACTCAGTAGATATTAAACGAATAAAAAATTTTTTCAACAGTGGCCAACAGAAACACGCAGTTCGCTGCATGAATGGGCCAACTCGATCGGTGAAATACAACGGTTTCTCACAATATCTAGGTAAACACCCCTCCCCTCCAATTCCCGACACCCTTCTTTATTATCTTAAATGCTAGCAACGCAACTGTGTGTCACTTTTACGTTGCCGGCCTTTAATCTGAGATGCAATTGTCCCTGGGCGGGGCTAATCACTTTCCACCACGATTGCTCGTGTGTAATTTCACTGTCGTCAAATGTGGAAATAGAATATTCAACATGCCATTATCTGTTTTTTTTTTATTTTTTAGCTGAGCTGATATTTTGTATTAAATTCTTAATTTTTTATGGGCAAGGAAAAATACTGTCTTACTTTATAACCCTAGTATATAATTAGAAACTAACGGAATAAAATACAAAATATCATCTTTTTTTTTGTATCAACAATTTACAATAAGTATTTTGTGAACGGCAGTCGAACAGGTAGCCAAAATCTTAACTGCGGCGAAGCATCAGCGTGTCTCCGATCATTTCTCAAAACAACAACGCCGGAATATTGAGATGTGGCTCAAAATGACTGAGGTACGTACTCGATATTATTAGGGCTAGATTTAATTTTCCACTGATGAGTTAAGTTAAGATAGTAATTGGACGCCAACCAACACTGCATCACATGCATAGGATGGACTGATGTATGTGATACAAGTAAGTATTTGGAACGAAGATATAGAGAACGACATCTGCCAGATTTGCTCAACGTGACTTGTAGGTATGCATTTATAAATATAGGTATATAATGCGATTATCCTGATGAGCTGGTCTTCTGAATTTAACTATCAGCTAAGCTAATGTATCTGACACAAAAGCAAATCCACTCATTTTCCTGAAATTGATTTGTATCTCTCTCAGTATTATGTCAACCGTCTGCGAGTTCTGGTTATTGTAAACTCGACAGGTAAGTCTTTAGGAATTGCACCGATTCTGTTGGTTATTTTCAGTTCCATCTAAAATATTACTCAGCTGACTTTTATAATTTGTAGGGTAACGGATATAACATAAACCTAGATATTGTAAAGACTTAATACGTATTATAAAACTGTATGAGATATTTCCAAATTATGAACTTGTGTTACAGGAGTTGGATAACATAAAAGAAGAATTCAATAATATGTACGAAGAAGACGAATGCGAGAGAGGCAGCAAAAATGTTGTATCATTGGAAAAATATGAAAAATTGCGGGTAATTGTAACTTTAAATCATACCTTGAAATACATAACGCCAAATCAGTCTGATAAAAAAATACATAACAATATATTACAGATTGATATTATTATTATTTTATTTTTAGACTGAAAATGAGAACCTGATGTTTGAACTGGAAGGTTACAAGAATGAAGCTCATTTAGCGAAAGGGGAGGCGGAGAGGAAATTTGAAAAGCTCAAAGCACATTTTATTGCTCAACAAGCTCTACAGAATAAACAGGTACAGTTAGCCTTCTATTACTTAGGCAACTGGTGAGCCAGACAATACTATCATACTATACATTGTAAACATAACATAACTTCATGCCTTTTCTACCCGAAGGTGTAGGCAGCGGCAGTTAAGCATCGTCGCCGTTATATTTACGACCAAAGTGGTAAAAGGTGGCGAACCTATTGCCATACCAGGTTTTGTATCCGGTATAGTCATCGATATTTACCACACATAATTAAACTTCCGACAACAATTTCGTAAAGTCATTGATGTGAGCCAGAATTTGAAGCCGCGACTTTTTTATTTAGACGCGGAGTTCTCGACCACTGGACCACCGAGACCTTACATTATAAAAATAACCAAATTTGCATTCCTCCCTCATTATGTCTTAAATACCTGTTGAGGATATTTCTTTTTCAATGGTTTTGCCTCACTCCTTCTAAAGCCGTAGACGGACGTGCTTGAAGTCACACATAAATAAGTTACAGCAACGAGTATTCGTCGTGAGCTGTCTAAAATACAATAATATAATGGACGGAGTATAGTTTACAATGTTAATTATAGACACGACAAAATCGCAAAATTCGGGGACATTTCTTGGTTTTTTCGCTCATCTGGCAACCCTGTCTTTTTTTCTAGGTCTATCCACCAATGCCGTCACCGCCAATGCCAAAAATAAAATTGCAAAACGATACACAGAAGCCAACAGCTACCGACGAACTCACTTCAACACAACTTGCTCTAGACGCCAAACTCATAAGTCTACTTTCAGCATTCCTCATGGTACATCCACAAGGGGCTTCATTAGACTATCTAGTATCTTATGTCAAGTGTATGGTACCCAATGCTACACAAATGGCGATTCACGATGTTTTGAACAGATATAGCGATGTGTTTTGTCGTAAAACAACTGGTGTTGGTGCTTCCATAGAACATAAGTGGTATTTTATCATTTTCGAAAGTGTTAATAATGAAAATTAGATTAAAAACGTAAGACCATGTTTTTTTTTATTAAAAGCCTACCCTAAGACATAAAATAATACAAACAACTATAATAATATCTTATGTATCCATCTAAATGCCACATCCTTATTCTGCTTTAATCCCATATCTTCACCTCCTTTCCAGTACTCCCTCGCCTATGGTAGTCATGAGGGATTTCGATGCATTTTTCTTTATGGAATAGGAGGGCAAACGAGCAGGTTTGTCGCCCATGGACATCAGCAACACATATAGTGTTACTGTTGCGTTGCCGACCTTTAAGGGAAAGGGGATGCGGAAGGGGGTGGGCCTCCGGGTCCCTCTCACGGAACGAAACGCGGCATGAGCCACTTTACGTCAATCTTCTGAGAGGTTGTGGTATTTCACCGGTCGAGCTAGCCCATTCATGCAGCTAAATGCTTGGCTCTACCGCTGTGTGACTTCCTTGACCACAATGGACAAGTCAATAAGCATTACAACGGATCTAAGATATGACAATATACAATAAAGTATTGCTTTATTGTACATGTATATTTCTCATTCATATAGAAATTAAACAAATTTTGTAAAAAATAATTGATTAGGTACTTAAGTAGGGTCCGTGATGGGGCAGTACCTCTTCCCGGTTTGATATCTCGACCTTGCCGAGAACTATTCTGAACGCAAACAGGTATAGGCGAGCGTCAAATACAGGTTTTTTTTTGTGGGCTTTAGAACAACATTGTACTGTGACCCAGTCTCCGCTACAGCAAAACATTAATATGGTTGGATGATATTATTATGGTTGGATTATTATCGCGACCTAAGAATTTTCTACTTCAAATATAGGATGATATTTATAAGGTTTTCTCCGTAAAGGAATCATGATGTTTTATAGTACAGTTAACTATACTTTTTCTAACAAATCATTGATGTAACATTGTTCATATTAAATTAAGGGACTCCTACGCGTGCCACAAAAATATTTTTTTTATAATATTATGTTAAATTCAATGGACTTGATTGGATTGGCAACACTGCCAACACAATGTCAATTTTAAAACATAAATTTGTTCAGTTCCGTCTTCCGTCAAGGCGTCAACTTCAGTCAAAAAGTTTTTGTTTTTGTTGTGGTCGTGTTTATAAGTGACTAAAACAATGCGGAGTTATCGTAATAATGATATGCTTTGGAACTGGATACTTTGTTTAATAATATTTGCTTCTTTACTAATCACTATACCGCTGTTACTGAGTGATAGTGATGATACTTTGCTAGAGCAATTAAAACCATCATTCAACGATTACATTAAAAAGTTTAATAAAAGTTACCAAACTCCCGAAGAGTATGATACCAGGTTCCAGCATTTTGTGGTAAGCTATATAAAAAAATTAACAACTCTAGCATGAAAATACTAGTAATCGATGGAGCAATTTCATTTGAAATAATTTAAATTTATTGATTTGCAGATACAGAAAGACATATTTATATTTTTTGTACAAGTTTTTTTTATAGATCCCAACCATGTTTTTAATTTTTAATAATTTGCAATAAACCTTTTAGAATAATAATATATTAATTGTACTATTTAATAGTAGTCAAGAGTAATATTAATTATAATAATATTAATTATAATAGAATTATAATTTGTATCATGATATTATTAATAATTAGTTTTGTATAACTTGCTAATATTTTCATTACCTTGGGTAATTTTGAGCTATTAATGAGGCCTGCAACATTGCACAAAAATACATAACTTCATTTCATTCTCCTGCCCTGTTCCTATTGGGGTCGGCTAAAATACATAACTCAGTAGTTTCTGAGATCAGTCAAACTTGGCAACAACTTTTTTGAAGAACTTTAAGTAATGTATGTATGGGCTGTATTTTTCTTATACTATATTAACTTCTAAAGGGACTCTGTTCCCCTGTCACCCACATAGGAAATCCTTAAATTTTAGTCAGATGCAGAAACATAACACCATAGGAAAGTAGTGATATTATGCTTGTTTTCTGTAAAGCTTGGGTGCTACCAAGATGCTGCTTCTTGATGTTGAGCAACATTTTTAGTGTCCAACCGAAGCCTCGGCTATGGCTTTGGCCACCTTCACCCAAAAATCCGTCTTTGCCAGGTCCCGCCGAAGGTCCGACAACCATTGGGATTAAACGAACTGTTACGAAAGACTGAGTGAGACTTGTAAGAATCGTGCCTTATGGCGCTCTGTTAGCTCTGCCTGCCTCACAAGGGATTTGGCATGAAGTTATGCATGTATGTAAATAATTCATTTGGCGACAAAAATACGCCCGCTTTAGTGCTTTTCATAGGGTGTTAAAATGCAAAACATCATAAGTAGTACAATCACAATATATATCATGTCAATATAAAAAATTAGGCATGTGCAGTAGCTAATGTGCTGAAGGTTCATTACTTTCCTGTCCTTATCCCACTTCAAATGGGGTGAGTACAACATGCCATCCGTACAAACTATCCATATTGAAAAAAAATTTGGCTGTGGTTTTACAACCGTTCGCCTGCCTGACGTCAACCCTCCTTGGGAATGTGTTCGTTAGTGGGATAGGAACGGGGTTGGAAGTGAGATGGAGAGGTAAGGGAGGATACCTCTCTCACCAAGTGAAACGCGGCATGAGTCACTTTTATTTATTGATGATATTCTGAGAGGTTGCGAAATTTCACCGGTCGAGGCGACCCATGCATGCAGCGAATTACGTGGCCCTATCACTCCCAAATAACGTTGAAGATTTACAGTGACTATTTCACAGGCATCTGTGCGTCAGATAGACGAACTAAATGCAGCTTCGCAAGGTTCAGACGAGACCCGAGCCAAGTATGGTCTGACAAAGCTGTCGGACATGTCTCGAACAGAATTTCAAGAGGTACATTTGTCTGACGAAAGACTACATAAGCATCCTAAAATGTACGGCAAAAGTTGGAAGACTTACAAACAATCTATGGATTCGTTGCAACACGATACGAGTCACGTTATTGAGGATCAGCAACGTCACCAACAACATTCGAATGAGCAACAAAATAATGTATACAGTCGAAAAAAACGTGCCTTGCTGCCGTTACAAGTGGACTGGTAAGTAAATTTAACAAACTTTGGTATCTATCTAAATAAGATCTATCAATCATTACAGAGTATAAAATGAAGTCGCTTTCCGCTGTCCGTCCCCTTAAATGATTAGATCTTTGAAACTATGCAATGGTTGCATCTATAATTCATATATGAAATAATAAAGAAAAAGTGATAAATCCAAAATTTATTACTCTGCCATGCGGAACAAAGTTCGCTGGGTAAGCTAGTACAATATCTATAAAACGTTGTTTACGATGATAATAATGTCATTTTGGCGTCGGTATACCCAGGGTTGATTTGAATGCTGGAAATTTGAATGGTTAAAATCGATATTCTGACCTTGGATGTATACCGTATTCGTTAAGTAGTTTGGAGTTATTTACATTTTTACACACATGGCAATAAAAATGTTTCAATAAAAAAACAATATTCCTATTAGTTAAAAAAGCTGCTTTAAAGGGGGTAAGAGCATTGCTTGCACTTTTGCTGACAAGGGATACTGGGGGGTAAATCATTACATAGTATAAAACAAAGTCACTTTCCGCTGTCTGTCCCCTTGTATGCGTATATCTTTAAAACTATGCAATGGATTTTGATGCGGTTTTTTTTAATAGTTAGAGGGTGTCAATGGGGTGGTTTTGATCTATAATTCATGTATAGTATAATAAAAAAAGTGATAATTTTCAAGATTTAGATCTTTAATCGCAAACGCTGCCTAAACCCTAAGTGATAAAACAAAATAATGTACTACATTGTTATACACCTTCAAAAGATCTACAAAAAAGTCCGCGAGGGCATATGTCTATCTCTTAGCGATAACCCACAATGACCATTTTTATTTTTTTACTTTTTACGAGAAATAAGGGCTTATTTACGAAGCGATTTGAAACATTACAGCATTAATTTTCGTCCAGTTAAGTGTATTAAATAGATTGTGCATTTAATATAGGTCAATATTGCCCTTTACAGTATGTAATTTAAACAAATATTTACGAAGATATTACAGTATTAACATAGCGGGACATAGTAGTTGCGTTGCGCGCCAAAGCGCGTGCCGATAAAATTTTGATGCGGAACAAAGTTTGCCGGGTCAGCTAGTAATTGTAATAAATCTCCTTACGTAATACTTGAATGGCCCCTAAATGCAATATTAAATTTGGTAATATGTACCTACTTAAATACGTTTCTTATTTAAATACATAAATTTTTACAGCTCTGTTTCTACAAACAAGACGAAAACAGGTTTTAGTTACTTACCGCGTGAATGCTACCAAAGTTGTTTTTTTTAATAAGTCCTTAATCGAGAAACTGGTTTGTTATTAACAGTCTAATAATTATTATTCAATATCATCTATTATTATAATACATTAGTAATGACGTTATATTAGTTTATGTCAAAATTCTGTCATCTGTGATACATATATGGGTTATACGAGCCTAAAAAACATGTTTAATATAATTATTAGTATGGAAGGTAGTCCTTGGCCGCCGTAGCTGGTTACAATTCCTCATTTAGATATCCGGATTGCATGGGTTTAATATTATTGTTTATTTTTTTGTATTTCTTCCACACTTTTAATATCAAAATCTAAAGTATTTTCTCGAAATCATTGAAAAAGAAGTCGTTCTTTAGTAAGTCGTTGATCTGTGCTAGGATTAGAACCAATGGCGCCCTTCACTATTGTACCATGTGTTGAATACTTGGCCAATAAGACTCCCATCTTTACGAATTATAGCTTACTTGCTGACCCGGCACACTTCGCTCCACACAACAGTCAATGGATGACCAGAATGCGTTCTTTATATATTTATATACAAAAAATTATAAATGTCCCATGTTACTTCTGATACTTCCAAGAGTAAGTGTTCAAAGTTTCATGATGATCAGTATTCGGCTGAGTAGTCTTTGCGTGAAAAGGTAACAAGCAAACGGACTTTTACATTTATTCATAAATCAAATCGTAAATCTTTATTAAAAGTGTAACAACTATCAATACTTGTAACGAAACTTACACGTCTGTAATATCAGTAGGATTGTAACCGGTTGCCTTTACATGCAACCGGTTACTATAACTTCCTGTAATTTGAAATACATTAGCACAGTGTATCTATGACATGAAAACAATGTTATTACAGACATTCAATTGGACATTAGAAAAACTAAACTGGTGCGTTTAAAATAATGCTAAAAATATTGTCTCTTTCTCTGTGCGCTAGAATTACTGCATTGTCTTTACTATGGTTTTATCTTTTATATGGAAATATCATTCCCTCCCAAGAGAAAAAACATGACCACCTCAAAAACTACTAGATACAGATTGCCATACAGTTGTCACAGTTTATATAAGCTTTTCCTGTAGACATCATGTATCATTAAAATCCTACGCTTGTGTAAAAGTTGTAGTTATTAGAAAAATTAAATGCTCGTTGGTCCAGTGGTCGAGCACCCCGCTTCTGACTCAAGAAGTTTTGGGTTTGAATCCGGGCTCACACCAATGACTTTAAAATTCTTTTCGATAGTTATGTGTGGTAAATATCGATGACTGAAAACTTTATGCCCGGTATATGACAGTAGGTTCGCCATGATGACGTAAACACAACGTCGAGTCGAGGCTTAACAGCAGCTGCCAACACTTTCCGATAGAAAAGGTGTGATGTTGTTATGTTATTAGAAGAGAGGTATACGGTGCTGCGGGAAACAGCTAGTGTGAAAACAAATATCGTATTTGTAAATTGATACTGGGTTACGTACTCTAGATAGTCACAAACCAATACCAGACCAGACAGAGGTCTTTCATTACGTAGGGTCAGTATTATTATTACTTTTGACCTCGTTCTTGATGTGTGTGGATGCAGCGTAAGTAAGTACTTACATGTTATTTATCATACGAATTATAATATGATAACAGGTCAATGGACTTTCATGCGCGGTTATAAAAAAATATGCTCATATGCATTTATACGATATTCGCAAAACAAGTATGTGTCATAGTATCTTTGTAATATCTTTCAGTATCTACTTAGTCTGTGAAATTGTATTGGTTGTCATCTATAGGTACATATAAAAAGAATTTGTAGTGTCTGTTTGAAAAAATACTGCTTTCTACTACCTTCATATGAATATATAGCGGTACATGACATTTTTTACAATTTTTGTCTGTCTGTCTGCTTATTCAGGGTAATCTCTGAATCTGGCTAGATTTTGACGGAATTTTTTATTGGCAGGTAACGAGTAACTTAGGCTACATTTTCTTTAGAAAGAAATCTTATATTTATTGCTTCCGAAGCGAAACAAAGTTCGCCGGGTCAGCTAGTTAATACTGAGTATTAATTGAGGACGATCCCTATGTTCACTCAGATCATACTCAGAACCTTTAAAATATCAATAGTTTCGGTCTCCAAAGACATCGAATCTATTCAATGGATAACATCCTGTCTTCTGATTTGTATATCGTATTTATTGTGTATTGGTACTAAGCCTTGTTACGTTTACATCTGATATGGTGTGAAAACAAAAAAGCGTTAGTGGACCTGCGGTCAACAAAAAATAAATGAATTGTATTCTAAATATCTGTGTAATCAATTTTATTATTCATTACATTCCTAGCGTTTGTAAGTATTACAAAGTTTGTAAGTATTGCATCAGTAAGAGATTAAAACCGCTTGCTTCTATTTCCAGGAGAACTAAAGGAGTTATTGGTCCAGTGAGGAGTCAGGGATTGTGTGGTGCATGTTGGGCATTCAGTACTGTCGGGACCATGGAAGCAATGGCTGCCATTAAAAATGGCGTTCTAGAGACGCTTAGTGTGCAGGTATGTATGAATGAAAATTTTAAAACGAAATCTTTAGGTTTATAACATTTCATAACTACACGCCTTTGCGTTAACCTCGAATCGCCGAATCTATACTTACCAAATGGAAGAGCTGGCGGAACCCATTGCCATACACCGAGCACAAAGTTGTTTGTCGTCGATATTTATTAGAGATGTGACGGAGAGTAGTTTGACCGGATACCGGATATTCGGCCAACCATGTGGCCGAATAGCCGGATATTCGGCAGAACTTAGCCGTTTGGTGCATTGCACATTTGCTTAGGCGGCGCGCGAACGATCGGGTGGACTCGCTTAGATTCGGGTCTTTTTGTGAAGAAAGAAACGCGATAACATGTGAGCTGGATTTTCATCTCAAGTTAGTGCGAATTGATCGCAGTCGTGACCCTTATTCTTGGTGAGCAGCTAAAGGCAAACAATACCCAAATTTAACAAAGTTTGCCAAGATCTATCTTTCAACACCTTGCAGCAGTGTGTACAGCGAAAAACTTTGTCCGCTTTTGTTTGCTATCTCTCAATGCATAGAAATTAGTATTTATTCACAATAATTTGCTCTTAGTGCAGTATGAGTACTAATTAATTAATTTTCTTTCTATTACTAATATTTTTTTCATCCAGATTTTTTTAATTTGGCCGGTTACCTATCCGGCCAAATAGTTATTATACGTTATTCGGCCGGATAGTATTAAGGCCGCCGGATAGGCCGGATACCGAATAGTTACCGGATATCTGTTCCATCTCTAATTTTTATCACAACTTCCGAAAAGAATTCCAAGAAATCATTACCCGGAATCGAGCCTACGACTTTTGAATCAGACGCGGGGAGCTGAACCACTGGACCATTGAACTTCTATAAATGTCCATAAATCAAATGAAACTTGATATTAATAAAAAAAATACTGTATTTTTTTAAACCACAGATAACTTGATGAATCGATACTGTCTATTGACCGTCGAATGACATATCATATTTTCGCTATACATTGCATTTGGTTGAGTTGTCTATATAGATTATATATATGGACTGTATGAATTTTACCATCGCGTAAGTGTGTAACGAGTTAATTTTGTTTGATTTAAAACTAGCGAATTATTTAATGCACTTTCATTATGACTGTTCGATAATAGTGCCCTATGAGAATAACTAAGAACTTAGAGTAGGTACTCACCAGACCCTTGCAGATGCTGGTCATGGGAAGCTGAGGAATGTAGTGTACTGATAGATAGGTAGGTGATGTTATGATGTGTCTATTGTCTGAAATATGTGTGTCGATACTTCCCTGAGGATTCGAGACCGGGAGGAATAGCCGAATCCTTGCACACCACACTTAATACCAATTCAAACCAAGACCGGGCACGGTGGCCAAAATATGACCCGATTACTGATTCTAAGAACTACAACCGACGCCTAACTAAAAGTCATAGGCAGAGTAAGGTTTTACGCGATAACAAACAACGTGCGAATTTATATGTTACACACGAAAACTATAGCGTTCAGACCCTTCAGACAACGCGGCCATACCATTTTTATACTACGAAAAACGCCATCTGGCGGCACACGGTCGCGACACGAACGAACTACCGAAAGAGACCGATAAATATCGAACAGTCCCCCGCCCCAGCCAGACCGTGTCTGGATGAAGGCATTCTAACGGAGGTTAATCAATCGGTAAGCGGGAGAGAGTCGCGACAGCCCGCTTCAAAACTGAATCTCCAACCTTAACTTCAGAGACTCGAGGAATACCATCCGACCCGGGAAATAATTGAAGTATCCGACCGAGCCTCCATTGCAAAGGAGGTAAGTTCGATTCCTTTAAGAGGACAAGATCGCCTACACGCGGTGGGTTAGTTTTATCTGTCCATTTAACCCGTTGCTGCAGCAAATGTAAATACTCCAAGGACCACCGACGGTGGAATGATTGCATAATTTGCTGGAGCAGCTCAAAACGCGACAATCGATTGGCAGCGACATCAACAAACGGATACTCTGGCAAGGAAGTCAGGGGACTGCCAATTAAGAAGTGACCTGGAGTTAAGGGTTCCAGGTCACTGGGGTCAGACGAAATAGGACAAAGAGGGCGCGAGTTCAGGACCGCTTCGACCTTACAAAATACTGTCTGCAACTCCTCAAAGGTGAGGATCGTTTTCCCAATCACACGGCGGAGATGGACCTTGGCGACCTTGACGGCAGCTTCGAATATTCCGCCCCACGAAGGATAGCCGGGAGGATCAAAAATCCAAGTCGCACCACGTTTGGACAACTCCGAGCCGATGTAGGTGTGATTATCAGATAAGAATTGAACGACTTCCTTCAAGTATCGGTCTGCACCCTTAAAATTTGTTCCACAATCTGAACGGATCAAATGAGGCAATCCGCGCCGACTAACAAACCGTGACAGACATGCAATAAAGGCCTCGGTGGACAGTGCTGAAACGAGTTCCAAGTGCACAGCCTTTGAAAACAAACACACAAATACGCACAAATAAGCCTTAACATGTCTGGCATTACGAACACTTGACGTTTTAACCGAAAATGGACCCGCAAAATCTATGCCAACATTGACAAAGGGCCGAGCGGGTCTGACCCGATCCGATGGTAAGTCACCCATTAGGGGTTGAGTCAATGTGCCTTTCAATCTATAACACGGAATACATTTAAATATGACACTCCGAGCCGCTCGCCTGGCAGACAAAATCCAAAAGTCACGCTGCAGACAAGCCTGTAATGCATTCAATCCAGCATGACAATTTCGAACATGGCGGTCCTTGATAAGCAGCTCAACAAAATGACCGTGCTTCGGCAATAAAAGGGGATGTCGAGCCCCGTAAGATAATTCTGAATTACGCAGTCGGCCCCCTACTCGCAACAATTCAGACTCGTCAAGAAACAAATTAAGACGAGCAAGACTACCTCGCAGCTGTTGCTTCTCCTGACGGAGAAGTTTGATTTCCTTACCAAACGACTGAACTTGCACAATCCTAACGCAAGTGAGGAGGGCATCATGGCGTTCCTGAGGAGATAAGATTGAGGAAACTACTGGCTGTGACCGATTTCGACAGTTGTGAAGAAATCTTCTTATCCAACCGGTCACAGCAATGAGCTTGCCGAGAGTACTAAATCGGTTAAGCATCGGATCCGGCGATCCCTCTTCAGCTATCTCAGCAGCGAGTACCCTTAAACCTGGAAGAGGATCGACACACTCTGTCATTGGGGCAGGCCACATATCTTCAGAAGAGGCCAGCCAATCTGGTCCCCACCATAAGGGATGATTGATGATTTGTGAAGCAATCAGCCCACGTGATGCACAATCGGCTGGGTTGATCGGACCTGGTACATGACGCCAATCCATTGAAACCGTTGACGATCGTATTTGAGATACGCGATTGGCCACGAAGGTTTCCAAGGCATGAAGAGAAGCCTTAAGCCATGATAAGACAATTTGACTATCAGTCCAAGCTGTTACCGAATCAAATTTAATCCATTTCCCTAAGGTGTTGGTAACGACATGACTCAGAAGACGAGTGAGCAAAGCTGCTCCTGACAACTCTAACTTAGGAATTGTTAATTTGGTGCGCAAGGGCGCAACCTTACTTTTTCCTACGACTAACCGAACATGGACTTGACCGCTACTATCAACGGTGCGAAGATAAACAACAGCCGCATAACCATTGTTGGGGACAGTCTGAATGGAAACACCGGGTCTACGTTGAAAGGCACTTCGCCGTATTTATTGATCAAATAAATAGGTTGCAAGGTGGTAAGGTGGTATACGCGACGGAGTGCCCTAACAGTTGCTCTTCACGATGTCTTGAACTGTCTTCCCGTAGGCTCCCGGCTGCTTCCTCTTCCTGTTCGTGACGTCCCCAATCCCAACTTGAATCTTCTTTCTTCAGTATTCAGTGTCCACCAGTGTTCTGCCGAAGGTTTTCTTGTTGCCGATGTTGACCGCTTGACGGCTACAAATTTGCACCGAAACGTGCGCGCTTAGGTAGCTCGAAAAGGTCCGCAAGTTGTGGGTGCCGTAGCGAGCGGGCGGGGCGCGCCGACCAATAGTACCTATGGACAAAGTTATTATTTTCCTACTGCGGGTACATTTATTTTCTTGTGGAGACTTCGTTCCCGTTCATATTCGTACATGTTTATGCTACTACCCGGCGCCGCTCGTCATCCGCAACAACCATACTCCGATGCATCCGAGAACCCATGAAGACTGGCTCGACAGCAACTGATGGGTAGAATAGAACGAGGTAAATAGATATGCTGAAGGTCTGCGAGTGTCGCATAAAACCGTAGCCAATAGGACAGCAAATCTCCTGTCAAGGGACTATCCCAATCGAGACCAGAGATCCACAACTCCTGCAAGAAACATTTAGCCCAAAAAACCACAGGAGTTACCCAACCATTTGGATCAAATATACGTGCGACCGTGGATAAAACCAAGCGTTTAGTCCACCGTTTCATTGGCTCTGATGGCTCAACCGAATAAGTGAATATATCCTGAGCTGGCCGATACTGAACTCCTAGTACTGCGATGGAGTCCGGATTGTCAGGATTCCGAAAAAGATGAGGTTCCTGCTGGTGTTCTGGCGGCAAACCCTCCAAGACATCTGGAGAGTTAGATATCCATTTCCTTAGCTCGTAGCCACCAGCCTTAAGCAGCCCTATCAACTCATCCTTCAACACCAACGCCTCTTCCACCGACGAGGCACCTTTTTTTTTTTTTTTTTTTTTTTACGCGAGGAAATGCTTTATGCACACCCCCGCCTGGGGACGGCAGGGGGTAGTGTGGGACTCCCAAAACAGTAAACTGAAATCCGATCCTAGGGTTACCCACTAAAACCTCGCGGCGGCCTTCCTCCGGCGTTGGGGTGGTCCAGGATTCGGATAAACCCCTCTGGTCCACCCCGCCGTCGCCCCCCCTCCGTCACGAGGGGGTGCTCATCCTCGGGGAGCCTCGGCGAGGCTCCCCCGGGCGGGGCGGCTCCGACCGCGCGCTGTAAAGAGGCGCGCGGCCGGCGGCGCCCCCGACGACCCTCCCCGGCCGCACCGGGGGGTCATCCTTCCCGGGCCGCGACCCGGGCGCACCCGCGGGGTGTGCGCCCTCGCGGCCCGTCGGCGGCGGCGATCACTGAGCTCGCCGCCGCCGCCTTCGAGCGGGATCGGCTCTCTCCCGACCCCGCTCGGCGGCCTCCTTCTGGAGCATTACTGCTTCGCAGAAGGAGACCACAGCCCTCCAACCGACGAGGCACCTGTGCAAATATCGTCGACATATACGTCTGAGGGGAAGACGGCGGCTGCGCGCGGAAATCGCAGACGTTCGCGATCGGCTAAATGCAACAAGGAACGGATTGCAATGAACGGGCTGGACCTCAAGCCGTAAGTGTTTGTATTCAATTCGTATACTTGCAGTTGACAATTAGGATTCTCTCTCCAGAGTATCAGCTGGAAACGCCTATCATCAGGGTGGATTACTACCTGACGGAACATCATTTTAATGTCGGCTACAAAAACAACCCGATGGCGACGAAAACCAGTTAAAATATCCTCAATATCCACTTGAAGCTTGGGACCTGACATCAAGCAATCATTTAAAGAGACACCTGACGATGAAGGTGACGAACCATCAAACACCACCCGAATCTTACCATTCTTGAACACGGCGTGATGAGGAATGAAATAATGCTCATGGTCTTTCCACTTGAACTGTGACAGCGTCATGTGGCCCAGCTCCTTGTATTCTCTCATGAATTCTGTGTACTTTATGCGGAATTCGTTATCACGACACATCCGGCGCTCCATAGACAGTAACCTACTTTCGGCTACAGTCCAGGAGTTACCTAGACGTGGACGGGGATCCAGAAAGGGCAATCGAGTAAAAAATCTACCTGTAGCAAAACGACCAGTATTTGCCAAGAAATATGACTCACATTCGTCATCGACTGGTCGATTCCGGGACGCAGCAGGGGGCTCCTCAACTTCCCAAAAACGCTGAAGAGAATCAGCGAGAGAGAGTCCTACCTGCAACGTGGTATCCGAAACCTGAAAGGCGTGGGAATATACTGGACCCATAATGACAGATCCCAAGTTTGTTGGAATCGCGACTAAACCTCCCGACTGAAGTAAAATAGTTCTGTCCAGTTTCAGTAGACCGATGACATATCTGCTCCCAGTAAGAGCTCCACAGGTCTAGGTAGGTGGAAATGAGAGTCGGCTAATGTTAAACCGGATGTAAGACGCCGTACCTCCGGTGATAAAGAAACCTGAGGATGATTACCTAAGACGTTCCTCAAAACAACAGCATTTAAATTATATTTTATACTAGGGTGGAATAAGGAAGAGAAGGAGAACGACACCTTACCTACTACGTTGTCCACCGGAACTCCACCTACTCCAATAATTTCCTGACTCCGTGAGGACATCCTTAAACGGAGACGCCTCGCCAACCAAAATGACATGAGAGACCCCTGAGCACCGGAGTCCAAAATAGCCCGTGCCACTAACCCAGTTCCGCGAGGTGAGTGCACCATAACCTGCGCGGTGGGTAAGACAATAGTCGCTGGAGGGGATGTGGTTGGCGAGACTGCTGCTGCGAGTCAACATAAATCGGCACGCCCTGGCGACTGCTGACTCCAGGATTCCCGTTGCCGCTGTTCTTGAGGTGGACCGAAGGTCATATGGTCATACGAGTCCCACTCGGGCACCGGCGGCAGCCGATTAGCGCGCGACCTCATCGCCGAACCATGGACACTGCTGCCCGCTCGCAACTCACGAGTAACGCGAGGGCGCTCAGACGTAGGTGGCGAGAATGGCCTGTACTCGTTTATGTGTGCCCGCTCCGCGATATTAACTTGAGCGGACGGTGCACAACCATGTGAATACCTATGAGGCGCGACCACCGTCCCTATAATCTGCTGTGAAAAAGACGATGAGGCCTGACGACGCACGGGAGACGAAGGTGAGTGGTGTCGATTCGAACCCCCGCCCGTGTGAGCCGGTAACAACCCACCTTGATTGCCAGTCCGGTTCGGCTGACAGAGGAGTGTGTGGTGAGGCCCACCACAATGCCGACACGGTTGCTTGTCATCACATACATTGGCCATATGTGACCCCAAACAAGTATAACAACGCCCTAACCTACGGGCGAGAAAACGTCTTCGTGACACACTAGCTCTCAGAAACTGAGTACACTCTAAGGGTGTGTGATTTCCCCCATAACACACCCCACACCTACCTGGTCGCTCGACGGCCATAACGCGAGGCGGACGTCCCGGGCCCACGCCTCGCATAAGTTGCGGACGAGGTGGACGGGGCCTGGACGAATCAATAAGATGCGAACGCCCCGGCAATGGCACAGTGGGCAAGTTTTCTATTTTGCGACTCTGATCCTCCAAAAAACCCACTAACAAGTCAAATGTCGGTATGTCCGAGGCCGAGTCTCCACCGTGCAACTGTTCAAAACGAGATCTAATTTCCCCTGGTAACTTATTCAAAATAATATGTAATAATATAAAGGACCACTCGGTTACGGGGAAGTTCAAACCCTTAAGAGCATTTATAGCGACTAAGAGGGGGTTCAAAAGATCGAACCGCAACTGGTGAACCGATGACAGTTGAGGGATTTTTAAAATAGCCGCCACATGTAAATCAGCGATCCTTCGCGTATTTTGATAACGACGGGTTAATAAATCCCGAGCTATACTGTAATTAATATCATTAATTTCCAAATGCTTAACTAAAGAGTGAGGCTCATCTTTTAAACACGTAAGTAAATATCCAAACTTTTGCGAATCCGCCAAGTCCCGACGGCGGTGTACTACGCTTTCAAAAAGTGCTACAAAACTAGGCCATTGTTCAAGAGAACCCGCAAAGGTCGGCACATTTAAGGTCGGCAAACGCTCATGGTAAATACTATCCGACAGCACGATGGAGGGGGCAGGTGATTGGTTAACCTGCCCCGTGGCCGCTGCTTCCATCAGCTGATCAACCATCGTCATGCAATGGTCGTACTCCCAATTACCGTATTCTATTAGTTTGGGGTCATCCGATTGCAGCAATACCCGGTAGACCGAATCCAGGACATCCACCTTGATAGGCACCTTTTCAATACGGTCCTTGAGCGCAGCAACCCTATCCGCACGACCGACTAAAGAAACAGCTGACGCAAGCCAGCGAGCTATATTCCATAAACTTGCTTTAGCCTCCGCAATTGTTAATGTCGGTGCCATTATTTAAAAATAATAAACGAAACGGTTACAACGAACTGCTAAACACTCGGATACAAGTTGTAGTAAATAAGATCGATGTAACAAAAATATTATTTTATAATATAATTCAGAACGAACAGACGGTCTGAACGATATATTATGTGTATATGTTCTTCAAACGATATAATCAAATAACAAAAGATAAATAAAATAAATATCGAAAATATTTCAATAACGATATAAGAAAGTAGTCTGCCTACGACACGCAAATAACAGGCGCTATGCAAGTTACGTGAGTTATAAAGTTATAAATGTAAATACCTATTACAATCGACAAGAATAATAGTACCTAGAATACTCTTGAGAATCTTCCTCCAATGAGTCAGTAACTACCTACATTCAGAAAAAAAATATGAACACTACGTATTAAGTACAATTGAATACGATAAAAAGGTTACCCACTTATTTTAATTTTGATGCAAATAATTTTAATAATTTTCACAAAGGACTCAATAACTATTACGAAACCAATATTTTAATATATTAAACCACGCTCTGCTACCAGAATTGTTCGATAATAGTGCCCTATGAGAATAACTAAGAACTTAGAGTAGGTACTCACCAGACCCTTGCAGATGCTGGTCATGGGAAGCTGAGGAATGTAGTGTACTGATAGATAGGTAGGTGATGTTATGATGTGTCTATTGTCTGAAATATGTGTGTCGATACTTCCCTGAGGATTCGAGACCGGGAGGAATAGCCGAATCCTTGCACACCACACTTAATACCAATTCAAACCAAGACCGGGCACGGTGGCCAAAATATGACCCGATTACTGATTCTAAGAACTACAACCGACGCCTAACTAAAAGTCATAGGCAGAGTAAGGTTTTACGCGATAACAAACAACGTGCGAATTTATATGTTACACACGAAAACTATAGCGTTCAGACCCTTCAGACAACGCGGCCATACCATTTTTATACTACGAAAAACGCCATCTGGCGGCACACGGTCGCGACACGAACGAACTACCGAAAGAGACCGATAAATATCGAACAATGACAATGGTATTAGTTTGTTGTTACCTGAATATCAACTATTTTTTTGTGGTTAGTAATAAAAATAATATCGCACGGTTTTGAACATGCACCCCCGTCTGAACTATGCGACTACGAACACCAAGGAATGATTATCATTTAGCAGTTACACTCTTCAGTTTTTTTGTATAAATTCCTAGGAGGCAATCGACTGCGCTGGTCTCGGCAACATGGGCTGTTCCGGTGGTGATATCTGTCTGCTCCTGGAGTGGTTGTACACCACACAAACTCCTGTTCAGAAAGACAAGGAGTACCCGCTGCTTCTTACCAGCGGTGTTTGTAGAACCAAGAAAAACAATACTGGAGTTTACGTGAGGACTTTTACTTGCGATGAGTAAGTTTGTGACGTATTTCTAAGTCAGTAAGGTTCAAATTAAAAGTTATTATTTTGATCACATTATACAGGTTGAATTATTGATTATTTATACAGGTCGAGTTAGTTTTTATTTTGTGTTTTTGAGTGTGTACTATTTAAGTGTCTTTAAGATTTTTGAAAATGCTTTTTTTTGGGAACTTGTTTTTCTAGAAGCCTTGAAAACCAGTAAAGGTGTACGACCTAAGCGGATCCAATTAAAATTAAATATGTATGCATAAATGACTATCAAGATAAGCATCTCTGATTTGGCTAACTTATGGAAGCGTTAGAAAACCTGTTTGAAATAAAGAAATATCTTTATTTATTTCATTTAAACTTCCAAATCCATTACCAATCCATTATCCATAATATTAAAATTGTCCATTCCAATTCTTTCACTTCTTCACTTATCCACATTTTTTGGCTCATTCTAATATAAACAACCGCATCAAAATCCGTTGCGTAGTTTCAAAGATCTCAGCACAGAAGGGGACAGACAGCGGAAAGCGACTTTGTTTTATACTATGTAATGAAAATGGTGATAATAACCGACTTTAAAACTTATACCTACATCATCCCATAATGTTCCTTATGTGGTGACCTTTTAAGACCATTTCAAATCTGCCGCTCAGTATTCCAGTTGATCAAACAAATTAAACCCTGTATGGACATCTTTTCAAAATTACATTTTTATTGTTGAAAACCACATTGATGGATTATAATTTATAAAAGGCTAATGATTGTTTTATAGCTTCGTGGGCGGTGAGGACAGCATACTACAAACGTTGGCGTCTCATGGTCCAGTTAGTGTTGCTGTGAATGCTCTCACCTGGCAGAATTATCTGGGTGGAGTAATACAGTTTCATTGCAGGTAATGTATATTCAAATATTAATTAAATATTAGAGTCTCGGTGGTCCAGTGGGAGAGCACACGGCTTCTGATCCAGAGGTCCAGGTTCGAGTCCTGACACTGGCTCACACCAATGACTTTTCGAAATTGTTTTCGGAAGTTAAGTGTGATAAATATCGATGAATCACAACTTTGTGCCAGGTGTACGGCAATAGGTTCGCCACCTATTCTATTTGGGACGTTAACGTAACGGCGTGTCGAGGCTTAACAGCCGCTGCCTACACCTTCGGGTAGAAAAAGGCGTGAAGTTATGTGTTTATGTTTATGTAAAAAATATTGTTCCTAAAGTATATTATTATCACTAATGTTCTCCTCAGGTTGAGTCTAACGGTGCCACCATTAGACCAACGACCATTTAAACAACATTCTTTACCTATAATTAATGCAAAATTATATTTTAATTACAATTATATATTTCAGCGGCGCACCAGCTGATCTGAATCATGCAGTTGAATTAGTCGGGTATGATCTAACTGCAGAAGTTCCATATTACATAGCGAAGAACTCTTGGGGCAAGGAGTTCGGTCTCCAGGGATATATCAAACTTGCAGTCGGCAATAATGTGTGCGGATTGGCGAACGAGGTCGCCACTGTAGACGTCAAATAGACCTTTGGTATTGTCCGAAAAGAAAATTTAACTTCACAAAAGTATAATTTGTTCCATTTTTGTTCCATTCGTTGCTTCATGATATCATGTGCATTCGTAATATTGCTGCTATTTTTATTGTTAATATTTAAGTTAATATTTAAGACATAGTTCTTTAAAAGCTTTAAATTTATTTCACAATTCTGTTTCCAAATGTTCTGCCGGTTATTGAACAAATTGTGCCATTTTTTTGCCGCATATTGTTATGTGTGAGAATTATATTCGGTGAGAAGGATTACCTCTGCCTACGTCTTCGGATATTAAAGGCGTATAAGTTAAAAAAAAACATCAATGTCCAAGCATTTTTGTTTGGTGTATTAATTACATATTATTATATTTTAATTATCAAACGTATTAATCATGGTTAATGGACAATATCAAAATAAGAAAAAAAAACGAATATAGGTTTATAAACGAACGTGCCTTCATTTACAGGGGTTAATGTTAGCTAACATATTTTAAATGTACCTAGTTTTAGTTTAGTTCTAGATACCCGCCGTCCCTCTCTATATACTCTACTACACAGTACTGTACATAGTAAAGATATTAGCAAAATTCCATTTTAACATATATTTTTATAAGTAGCATAAGTTTATTAGAATTATATAAGTAATAGATTAATATTGTTGTAATACACGAGCACGATAACTTGAGACCTGGGGCGGTGACGTCACGTGCGCATTGTTGTACTGAGCACAACAAATATAACGACAATTTTCCACCCGAGGCTTGGTCTCAGCTGTTTCTTTAATGTAGGATTTGAGTGCTAAGTCTCGAAAAATATCACTTTATTTTCACTACATTATACATAATAACCAAGCATACAAGGGGACAGACACGGGAAAGCGACTTTGCTTTCTACTATGTAATGAAATGATACAAATTAATTATGCGAAATGAGTCATAAATACTTTACTAAAGCCAGTACAAGAGTAAGAAGTTAAAAAATGGCGTTGTCTACAGTACAACATGGGAGCTCGAGGGGAAGTTACAGGGGTAGCGGGCGGAGGGTTGCATTCGAGCTGAGTCTCAAGTTATAGAGCTCGATTAGTACTCATAAGTCATGTTATGTTTGTGCTGGAAACGTGTTGATTTCACTTCATGGTCCGGGAATGGTATAAAATATTTAGGATAATTTAAGTTTTTTTAAATAGAGCGAAGACGTTACCTTACTACTTATACCTTTATGGCGGTCTGTCCTCCCTGCCTACCCAACAGGAGACTTGGCGCGAGGTACATAATCTCGTATGTAGGTTCATACCTATTTAAATTAAAAAATTACACTTTTTGGTATGAAATTGAATTATATAAAAGAACATTACCGCATTATTATTGTCATATTAAATTCATCATTTGCCTTTTGAGGTCCACTGCTGGACAGGCCTCCCCCATAGAGCGCCACAACTGCCGCCATTCATTTATGGGGTTTTTTTGCCATAATCGCCACGCTTGGCAGGCGGGTTGGCGATCGCAGTAGGCTGTATTATGTTGAGAGAGAATGCTGCTGCCCATTCTTCCAGCCTTTTCCCTTAGTCGCCTTTTACGACACCCACGGGAAGAGACGGGGTGGCGGTATTCTAAGCCGGCGCCACACAGCACATAAATTAATTATATATTATTAGCATTATTAAATATGTCGTGTTTATATGTATGTTTATTGTTTTTCATTATTTCAAAATTCTAAAAAGAATCGTTCTTTGTCCTCTTCCAGTACATCATGTTTACTCTTGCCTCTTCTGCTGGCAGTGCCTCTAAGTTATTTGCTTGTTTTACCCTGCAAAGTAGTTTCAATATCTGCGTCGGCATAATACGTCAGCAGATTTTTTATTATATCTAGAGGGAGCTTACTTGTGGCCTCTTCCACTTTGAGCTGCGTATTGTTCGCTAGTTGAGCTGCGACCTTGAGGAGCTCATCTTTCCTGGCACAGCTGATGACCACCTTGCCGTCCTTCATCTTACGCATCCTTTCGATTTGTGCTCCGCTCTGCGTTTAGCGTGCTCTTTATTTTTTTTATATCGTTTGAGAGCCAGTTTCTCATCCATCAGCTCTTATAACAATTAAAGAATGTAGTTGCAGTCTATGTGTGCAGTAATAGGTGATAAAGCCAAGGCCTGAGCGTAGGTCGAGGCATGAGAGAGGGGCACGTCAGCACTGCACCTATTGTAGAAGAAGATGAGTTATCTACTGAAGTCTGGTTGGGGAACGGAGAGCCCGACAAAAGTACCAGCTCCCATAAGCTGGTGGTACCTCTAGAAGGTTTCTAACGGGCAAAAGAAAGAAAGCAGCTAACCAATTTTGATACAGTAAAATTTTAAAGTCAGTCTGCTTATAATATGTGATAGACTGTTCTTCAGATAGTTATATATATGTATGTTATTGCTTATTGCAGACATTATGTTACATACAAGTGCTGTTATGAATTGACTTCGTTACATATTATTGTTAAAATATATTATCTCGTTAATTTATTTAGATAAGACTAATGTTTAAACGCCTGTATTAAAGAAATTAACTTTTCAATAAATAATATTTTATTTTAACCATGGTTTTAATTGTTAACTTCCAAAAAAAAAAGACTTACGACTAGAAATAATTTTTCTTCACTTTATTATACATGTATTGTAAAATTTATAAATGCAAACCATCCCGCTGATACCTTCTACCTATTATAAAAACCCGCATCAAAATCCGTTGCGTAGTTTCAAAGATATAAGGGGACCGACAGTGGAAAGCGAGTTTATTTCATACTATGTAATGATTATCACAATATTTTTGTGACACAACGTAACATAAGTTATGGTTTTTTAGTTTTTTTAGCTTTTCTACCCGAAGTTATAAGCAGCGGCCGTTAAACTTCGTCCCGCGGAATAGATTTCGGAACCTATTGCCACACACCGGGCGCAAAATTGTCACTCATCGATATTTATCGCCGAAAAGAATTCTGAAAAATCATTGGTGCAGAATCGATCCTACGACTTCTCAATGACTTTTTTTTATATTTTCAAAAATTCAAGATATATCGTAGCTAATACTTATTATCTAACTGCTGTCACATCAGTAATTTCCTGTTTGGCTTATTTTAAACGTAACACAACACATTACACATATAACTTCAAGTAAAACCAAACAAGTTTTGTAGTCTTGAAGTTTGCTGCATGAATGGGCCGGCTCGACCGGTAAAATACCACGCTCTCTCGGTATATCGACGATGGCTCGTGCCGCGTTTCGTTCGGTGAGAGAGGTATCCGGAGGCCCGATCCCTTTCCCCTCCTACTCTTTTAAGGACGGCAACGCACCACGGTGTTCGTGGGCGGTGAGAAGTCACTTACCAACAGGTGACCCACTCGCTCGTTTGTTCTCCTATTCTATTCCTACATTTTTCCATTTTTGCACTGTAAATCTGCTTAGTCAATCTTGCATTATCTTTCTACACGTCTCTCTTTCTTCTCTCACTTTTAGTGCGATATCATAGTAATCCTTCAGATCTCAATAACTGATGTTTTATCCTTTATAATATAGGGTATGTTACGATTGAACAATAACAAGGAAATTAAATTATTTATTACATATACACCTAATAAATCCATCCTCAAATATTTATCTATATAAATATAAACTGCAATTTCTGTTAGTTTGTGTCGTGAAAAAAAATTGAGTCTGTTAGTCATTTGGTGAAGAGAGATGAATAGGTTGACTTTCTTTTTGGAAGTTATGTGGGATAAATATATATGCTGGATAATTTTATGCCCGGTGTATAGTAATAGGTTCGCCTCGCCACCTATTCCATTTAGGACGTAAACACAACGGCGAGTCCAAGCTTAACAGACGCTGCCTACACTTTCGGGATGATGTAAATGAATCGGTATTTCATAGATATTTTAATCAATACATGCGAACGGAGTTGCGGGAAATGCTAGTGTCCCATGACGATATTGATACCTATATATAGGAATATTATTCAGTTGAGAACAGAACTCCGTACCCATGTATCTGTTATTATTGTATATTAATTCATAAAATAACATTATTTGTATATTAATTCCAATTTTTAAGCCATGAAATTTCTATTAGTCTTCACTATATTGAGTTTAGTGTTTAGCATATTTACCATTCTCTCAATACATTATGGTTCCCATAAACTTTTGATAAATCATAAAAGTCTGGATCTGGAACTCATCCAGTTCCATAATTATTTGAAAATTTTCAACAAGAGTTATGATGAAATGGAATTTAATGAAAGATTGAAAAACTTTAAGGTAAGTTCAATAATCTCTTTTTTAATAGAATTAATATCGCAAAATATTTATATTGGTAGACACATTACATTGTGATGAAACTATGGGGTAATATGGAGCTGAAACTTCAACCGACAAAGGATCAGAAGAATAAGGTTTTTTTGGGAACGCTGTCGAATCTTAATGCATAGGTTTTTTGAAACGCTGATGAATCTGATCCACAAGGAGTACCTCTAATCTGCGGCACCTGGTTAGTAACCGGTTAAATTTAATTATTCGATTATTTCTAGAACTCTCTCGCTGAGATAGCCAGATTGAACGCCCTGGAGGGGTCGACAGTATTCGGTTTGACAAAATTCTCGGATATGTCTAAACAAGAGTTTACCAGAGGCATGTCTGTACAGCGGGATTGTTATTCAGTTAACAGAACTTGTGGCAGCGAACCCTTGCCTAGGAATGATTCTTATACACCTAAAAAATTCGACTGGTAAGTTTTCATTGTGAGCGTCAGAATGGACAGGTCATTGGGTAGGGCCTTCTACGTGACCATCATTTTGAATAGGAAAATTTATTTCTTTAATCATTTGCCTGCCTTTATCCCACTTTCAGTGAGGTCAGCATGCCTTGTTACCCCTTTTGTCAAAAGACTTGGTTTTGTTGCTTATGAACAACCGCCTGCCTGACGTCAATCCTCCTTGGGAATGTTTTCGTTGATGGGATAGGAAAGGGATTGGAAGTGGGATGGTTTGCGGAAGGGACATTAGTTTATTTGTTTGCTTGAAATCGATAAAATAAATATAATACACAGCATAAAAATAAAATAAAAATCCCTTGTATTTCGGTTACAGAATTGTGATATTTTCTTTTTACTTATTGCGTAGGGTTAACTTGTTATAATTCGCATTCCAGGAGAGACCATGGCTGTGAAAGTCCTGTACAAAATCAGAAGAGATGCGCCGGCTGTTGGGCTTTTAGTATTATAGGTCTAATGGAATGTATGGCGGTCCAACAAGGAATATCCAAGGAGAGATTCAGTGTACAGGTGACTAATAAATTAGTAGTAATGAAAAATAGATATCCTCGTAATGTATACACCCTCAGGAGATTTTATAGTCTGCATTAAACTTGCTGCATTTATCTTTTCTGCGGTAATTTTTACATAAAGGTCCTAAGAAAGAAAGAAGAAAGCCCAGTAAATTGATAATGTTACTGAATTATTTACTAATTTTCATATTTTAAAGTTTGACAGATTGCTTGGTTTGTTTTATTAAAAATCCTGTTTACTGGGTTAGCTGATAAATAGCTAAGTGAATAATTTATGTCAGTAACTATTTGTAATAATTTTAAGGAACTCTTGGATTGCGTAGAGCCTGCCAATGGTTGCTTGCGTGGAAGAGTTAGTATGGCATTAACCTACATGTGCTATAATGAGTTGAAGGTGACCACAGAAGAAGAATACCCATTGACTTTAAAGAGGAAAGAACCGGACAGCTGCAAAAAGAATCTGTTAGACCATGGTATTAGTCTGAGAGAATATCGGTTCCAATGGTGGGTATTTAAGTACATGAGTGGATTTATTACTCATATTCAAATCAAACATTTTATGTCATTAGTGAATTAGGTTTTGCTTAATATATTTACTCTAATCAGGGTAGATATAAATATTGTGAGGCTATTTTTTTATGATGTAGGAGTGCAAACAACCAAGCTGCTACCTGATATTTAGCAACAAATGCCGCCCATTGACACCTGAACACATAGTATTACAGAACGTTGCCGTCCCTTACAATGGGGTCGGAAGTTGGATGGGGAGGGGAAGAGGAAAGGAGTTGGGCATACCTCTCCCAACGTGCGAAACGCCGAAAGATTTTGTGTCGATATTTTGAGAGGTTTGCCCATTCATGCAGCGAACAGCGTGGCTCTACCACTACAAAAAGATAAATAAATGGATGGAAGTAAAAAAAAAGGATAAAAATATTGCCAATATCGTACTAGTGTCTATATCTCCAGGTTGGAAGAGGCGTAATGTTGATGAGTCGGTGTAAAATAGATGCCACTATTTGTTGCTGCGATATCGACTTCAGATGTATAATTCGTATAATTTGATCTTTACAGCGACGCGAATGAGGACTATATGTTAAGACAGATCGCAAACCTGGGACCTTTGGTGACTGTGATCAACGGTGCCCCATTGCAAAATTACTTAGGTGGCATTGTGCGGAGAGCTTGTGTGTAAGTATTGCTTGAACATACGCATATTGATATAATAAACTCATTTTAACATAACATAACTTTACGCCTTTTGTTACGCGAAGGTGTAGGCAACCGTTATGTTTACGTCACAAATGGAATACATATACAGTCTCGGTGGTCCAGTGGTAGAGCACACGGATTCTGATCCACAGGTCCGGGTTCGTATACTGACACTGGCTCACACCAATCACTTTTCGAAATGGTTTTCGGAAGTTAGGTGTCATAAATATCAATGACTGACAACTTTGCGACCGGTGTATAGCAGTAGGTTCGCCGCCTATTCCATTTGGCACGAATGACGATGAATCAAGGCATAACAGCCGCTGCCTACATTATTGGGTAGAGAAAGGCGTGAAGTTGTGTTATTTATGTTATGCTAGGTCTCATTGTTTCTAAAGCAGTCATCTTTAGTTAAATTTATTTGGTATGTAAAGTTGTAGTTAAATGTAAACATTTTTGTTTAACAGTCGAAATGAACTTACCGCCTACCACGCCATCCAAATAGTGGGCTATGATAAAACCGGCCCAATTCCTTACTACACATTAAAGAACTCCTATGGTGAAGATTTCGGTGAAAATGGATACGTCAGACTAGCGATATATAACAACGTGTGCGGAATTAAAGAAGAGATTGCTTTTCTTGACGTAAAACAGTAAAGTGTAACAATATGTGATAGCTTAAAAGTTTTTGAAGTACAAATAAAAATTGAGGTCCTTGGATGTGACAGAAATTGTAATTTCAAGAACAATGGCGCTATGTGCTAACTAGTTAGTTGATTAATTATTTCTTTTATACTGTATTAGAAGTGAAGTAGCGGAAAGAGAGCATACAATTGCAAAAATAATTTAAAAAATTGAGTTTTGTTTTTATCGAATGAATGGTGGTACCTTAGCACTTACATTAGCGATATCAAGGGGGTCATAGTTGTGTCTGCCTTTAATATAGGATGGGGAGGGGAATAAGATCTGTTCTCTTCACTTGACTCTTCGGATACCTCCGTCATTGTACGATATACAAGATGAGCATCTTTACGTTGGTTATCTGAGAGGTAGTGGTAATTCGCTGGTCTAGTTTAATAAAAATTGGCTGCAATAACTTGCCTATTGCCACATATCGGGAACATTTTATTAACATTAGTAACATTTTATTTGCTTAAACATTATAATATAATCCTTATTTAAGTAACAATTCTTGTTGGTTATCTTGTGAAGCGGTCATATTTAAATGCAAGTAATATTTAATATATAATTGGGTATTTGAAAAAAAAATTTTTTTGTGATAAATTGAAAGATTATATATTAGTTTTATAACAAAACATTTTTTTTTTTTTTTCGCAATAATTCAAAAGTTATTTCAAAATAAAAATAAATTTTTGAATCCAGTACCGAAGACACGCCGACAACTCCCGAACAAACCCGAGCGCGTGTGACGTCTTAATGTTAGTTTTCACTCATTGCAGTTGATAGAAAAATAATAAATACAGTGTTTTGATCTATTTAATTTTGTTGTCATTATTAAATATTTAAATTTATATTAAAAATGTCGAACCTCAAAAGTTATCCTTCTTGTTTTGTACCATTATGTACGAATACTACAAAGGCAACTCCTGATAAAATGTTTTTAAATGTTCCCCAAGATGACAAATGTCGAAATAAATGGTTTCAAGCAGTGCACCGTGATAATCCCCAAACAAAATCGAATTTTTTTTGTTGTGAAGATCATTTCGATGTAAGTATTTCTTAATACCATTTTTATTAATTATTATTTATCTAAGTATACAAATCAAATAATTATTATATATTTAAGGAAAGTTCAGTAAATAAATTTTTTAATGTAAATAGTTTTATTTTCTTCAAAATGTGGATCAGCAACACAAAAGATACTTTATTTTTTACCAGTCAATAACATTTGTAGTTGCATTTGGGCATTACACTTCAAGCTGACTTTACCTTTTGCTAGAAAAATATCCAATGATTTATGACTGGTGGGACATTTTACTTCAACAATGGCATTGCTTGTCATTCCATCAGGAGATGCTGCAAAAATCGGATAACTAGGTACAAGATACATCCCCGGACGCGTTATTTTTACTCTTAATTCTTTCTCAAGAAACGTCGTCGTCGTCGTCGTCGAACGTCATTTCTTAAAAAATCGGTGATCATAAATATATCAACATCAGGAATATTATCAGACTTTGCCTTAATAAATCCTTTATCACACATAACTAATTTAAATCAACTAACAACTCGTATTTTAGCAATAAATTTTCAATATTATTGTCTAGACGTGAGTATTAGCCGTAAACGCTGTACTGTTATTAAATAGCTATAACATTATGACGTCACAACTATAGTGACCAATCATGGCGCGTTTATAGTCACGTGATTTTTATTTAAATTTCATCAATTTTTAATTGTTTATAATTAATTGAAAAAATAATTTTTTGAAGTTTTTGCATTAAATATCAATATTATTAATAATAAAGTTTTAAAATACATAAAAAAAAATCAATATTTTTTTTTTTCAAATACCTAATTATGTATTTTTAAATAAACTACATATTTTTGTTAAATATGGTTTTATTAATCAACCCTCGGAAGGATAATTGGAAAAAAATTATCATATTATTCTAATCAATTATTAGATAAATTATTTATAGCAATATTTATTCGTTTATTAAGGAAATTTGTGTGTTATGTTCAAAGTCCATACGTATTTATAAAATTTAAAATGTAGCCACTGAAAATTCATTTAGTGTAAAATATAATTGCTAGACTGTGTGTGTATGATATATTGTAGGATGTGTGTGTGATGTATATATTGTAATTTTCATCATAAAATATTAAGGGTACGTTCCACTTAGAGCCCACAACGTTTCTAACGCCCAAACTATAGTTCCACATAAGGCCCGTGGTCGTTGCGAGCAATCGCTCGACGTCATAGATGACGTCACTGTTCGCGACCACATAGCGCCAGCTTCGCCCGCAAAATATTGGTAGGTTCTAGTGGGCTTTCAATAAAATGGCGGGAATTCCAAAATGACATATGTCATTAGAACTTGATAAATTTTCCGAGTCAACTCTCAGTCGTTTTGTCAAAAACGCTACTTTAAATTTACGAGAATCCATATTGAATTAAATTATTTTTTATATATTTCATATTCATGCGAAATATTTACTCATAACTTTGCTGAAAGTTTTCACCATGTCGCCATATTGCAAGCACATAGCGTTCAAGTTGTGCGTTCCACTTATAAAATTCGCCCACACCGCTCGCGGCTCAAAACGTTAGTGGAACGGCAATTTCCGCGGCCTTGGTCGCGGTCGTTGGGTGCTATAAGTGGAACGCGCCCTTAGTAAAGCATTACTAAGGGCGCGTTCCACAATCAGCAGATTGGAGTGAGTTTTTCGCTGATTTTGACTGACTTTCTTTCGCACTTCTCAGTGATCTTGATTTTATACAATTCAACAATTATCTGCTGCAGTTTAATAAGAGTTATGATCGCGAAGAATTTCATGCCACATTGCAAAATTTTAAGGTAAGTCGAATGCATTTGCGATTTAAGTATGTTTGTGCCTTGAAGGGTGATTCAGATATGACGAACAAGACTTTAGTCCGTTTTGAAATTTGCGTAATTGAAAGTAAGTTGTGAATAAAAGTACTTAAATAAAGTTTACTTTTCGACCAATGATAATGATAAAATTATTAATTTTTAAACTGGAAATATAATTTTCTACAAAGTTTAATTTGTACTGAAAATCTATTTCTTTATAGAGGGCAAGGTGGGACATGGGCAAATTCAGTTTTACCACCCATTTCTTTGGTTGTCGATTGAAATCTCACTTTTTTCGGACTAGATTCAGTGGTCTTGATAAAAAAGAGATCAGCAAATATCACTTTACAGCTAATTAAAACTCTGTTAATTCCATTATTGCCCGCTTTACGAAGACTTTGCTATAACATGATTTTTATACCAGTTTATAACAATTAAGTTTCTCATAAATACTCTCGAAATTGGCCAAAGTTCCACGAATTGATCGCTTCATGCTAATAATTTCGTGATATACTTCGTTCATCGCGTGGACGCGAGATTAGGTTAAGAGTTAAGTTTGTGCATGAGATTTTTTGAGATCATAATGTATTGATTATATTTTTCATAATTTTCAGGAACTATTAATTGTTACAGGCTATAAAAATTATTGATGCTCGGGTGCCAGAACTAGCTCAGCATTAAACTACACTTATGTAAATGATGGCGCATGTGGTCACAGAAGAGGATATCTCTTGACGTTGAAAAAATATAATCTTCTTGACCATGGTATTAGGATCAAGGAATATTGGTATCGATGGTGATTATCCAATTGCCAATCTTCCCCAAAGCTTTTGTTAAATGCGATTCATGAATATCTGTCTTGATCTTGGTGCAGCCATTATTTTTTGGTTTCGCGCTTACACACAATCGTCTTTAATACACATGTCATATTTATGATACATTATTTGTCTCCGCGAGTGAGTCTACGACTGACGCCGCTGTGCCAACATCTGACGAGGACATTATTATGGAAGAGATTGAATGGTCATTACAAAGTATGAAAAATGGTAAGGCAGCTGGAATTGATATGATGTCTGCTGAAATGATCAAACACGGTGGAACCTGTGTCCGGGATGCTTTCCTGACCTTGAGCAATCTTTGCTGGAGGTCGAGTAAGGTTCCCATGGACTGGAGGCGTGCTGTCATCGTGCCCTTGTATAATGGTAAGGGATCACGTATGCAGTGCGCCAGTTACGGAGCCATCAGTTTGATCAGCTTACCAGCGAAAGTGTATGGGAAGATTATAGAAAGGAGAATGAGGGTGATATCTGACGGAGTGTTGTGGGAGGCTCAGGGTGGTTTCAGAAGCGGAAGAGGGTGCATGGATCAGATTTTTTCTCTCCGCAACATCGTGGAGAAACAACTGGCTGTTAGCCGGAAGGTTTTCTGAGGTTTTGTGGATCTGGAAAAAGCGTTTGACAGGGTATTACGGAAGGATCTGTGGGACATACACCCGGGCGCACTACTGCGCGCCGTGCAGTCCACTTATGAGGGCTGCACAGCGTGTGTGCGTGTTGACGGCGGCTTGTCGCCCTGGTTTGACGTCAATATCGGCGTCAGACAGGGTTGCGTGCTGTCCGCTCGGCTGTTTATCCTGTACCTGGTCAGTTGTCTCCAGAGAGTGAGATCGACGAATGTAGGGATGCGAATGGGTGACCTAGTTGTGAGCTGCCTGCTTTACGCAGATGACGCCGTGCTCTTAGCCGAATCCCGTCTGATCTGCAAACACTAGTCACTATTATGAAAGATGATTGTTTGATGAAAGGCTTACAATTGAATGTGATGAAAACGAAAGTTATGGTGTTTGAAAGGGAGGAATCCAGAACGGATGCAAGGATAATGGTTGACGATGCAGTGCTGGAACAGGTGAATGAAATTGTATATCTTGGATGCGCTTTTAGCAGGGATGGAAGGACACCGCTGATGTAGAAAGAAGAGTAGCGTTAGGAAATAAATTACATGGGGCGTTGGGCAGATTCCTGGGCGCAAAAGATATTAGTAGAAAAGCCCAGCTAGCAATTCACAATGCAATACTGACCCAACGCTAACTTATGGAAGCGAGAGCTGGGTATGGCAGAGTGTGCATGAAAGTAGGATAAACGCGGTCGAAATTAGGGCATTGCGCAAAATCTGCGGAGTGACCCTCGCTGAACTTGAAACTTTCTTTATATTTTTTATCTCTTTTCGTTGGTCAATCTTCACCATAAGAATCTTCAATATGTATAGTAACATATTGAAGAATTCTTACGGTGAAGATTTTGGTAAAAATGGATACGTCAGAATGGCAATATATTATAGTGTACGCGGGGTTAGTAGAGGATATTGGATTCTCGCAACATTAAACAGGTAAGTTTAAATTCCTTGGCATAAATAATATTATATCTTATATCTTTAAACGAGCAATTCTTATACACATATATATATATATATATATATAATTGATTCTCGGAATCGGCTCCAACGATTTTCATGTAATTTAGTTTATAGGGGGTTTCGGGGGCGATAAATCGAAATAGCTAGGAATCATTTTTAGGAAATGTCATTTTATCGTGTCGTATCGTATCGTATCGTTACAGTTCATATTTTTTTTATTATTCTGTCGGTAAGATCGAAAAATATTATTTAAAATAATTTTCAAAAAACACAATTTATGAAAAAAAGAAAGAAAATACTGAGCAAAGGTACTCGGTCATCTAGGTACTGATAATTAATGTTGATTTCGAAACCTTACGGTTAGACGAGGATAGTCTCGGTGGCGCAGTGGCTAGTGGCACCCCGCTTCTTATTCAAGAAGTAGTGGGTTCAAATCCTGGCACACACCAATGTCTTTTCGAAATTTTCGGAAGACGTGTGATAAATATTGATGACTGACAACTTTGTGCCCGGTATGGCAATAGGTTCGCCACCTATTCCATTTGGGACGTAAACAACGGCGAGAGGAGGCTTAAAAGCCGCTGCCTACACCTTCGGGTAGAAAAAGGCGTGAAGTTATGTTATTTATGTTAACTTTTATGGAAAAAAGTTCTCCCATTATTATTCCATTTTGGGACGTAACTATTCAGTAAGTCGAGGCTTAACAGCCACTGCCCACACCTTTGGGTAGAAAAAGGCGTGAAGTAATGATGTTTTAGATGAGCGGGATGTGAAGTTTGGGAAACGCTGACATAGAGCAGATAGACTAAGTAGGTACACAAATGAACTTATTAATTTGTAATCTGTCAGTATCGACGAAGTTATATTTTTTTCTGTGTGTTATTACCTATATTGTTTTCATGCGGCAAAATGGTGTTCAAGTGGAACGATCAAAATACATTACTTTTTTTGGAGAACTTTAAAAATTATCAATGCCTTTGGAACCACAAAATTGATGAATACAAAGACCGAACAATGCGGGCAAACTCTATAAAATCTCTAATCAGTGATTTAAACTTAGGGATTACTGAAGAAGATATTAAACATAAAATAAAAACGATAAGGACCCGGTATACAACAGAATTAACCAAAATAAAGCAGTCTACTAAAAGCGGTTGCTCTTCTGCCGATGTCTATGTACCGACCCGAAGATGACTACAATATGGATCAGGATCTTCAACGGCTAGTTCTCTCAACAATGTATTGGAAGCTCCTAATAAATTTCTTCTTGCAATCCATGGTCGCACCCACCACCGTCGACGTTTTCTTTGCTTCTTTTTTGTCAACTCTTTGATTAAATGATCACAAATTAAACTAATTCCAAGACGTACGACTTCATTCGATGACATATATAAAAGAAAGAACAATGAATGTTCATTTCTGTATCATTTCGTCTAAGCCGTGTGAACATAGAATGAAAAAAAATGAAGCATTCACTCGAGTGAACCGTCTGTTATCACCTTTAATGAACTCGGTGACTAGCACGCCGCACGGTAGTAGTTACCACACAGCATATAAACAAATTACTAGTTAGGTAGTTACTAGTTAGTATAAAAACGATAGTATAAAAGTTATACTATCGTGAATCGTCTCACTCACTCGTCGAGTTGGCGTACTATAAAGACGTGTTCTTTTCATAACAATTGGTATGTTTTTGTATATTTAATTTCATATTTAGCTTAATTATTATTGATACTTTTTAATACAAAATATCTGTAATATATTATATTATATCTATATCAACTATGTTAATTGTTAAGTAACCATTTATTTATTGCAATCAACAATGCCAAAAGAAATAATAACGTTGAATTTATTGTTTGGTTTGATAACGATTATTTTGTTATCTTTTATGTTATATTACGGTATATTACGCTTAACACTTCGTATATTAATATAATATTTATATAAAAGTTGATTACAAAAATATATAGGTACATGTCTAGAAAAATAGTCATCTTACATCATACAAGGTAAGCGGCAAGTGTTCATTGTGAATAAATTTTTGAAATTGATTAAATTAAATTGATAAACTTAAAGTATCTATTTTGTGTTTATCACTTACAAGTTTGGTTATTAAGAAATCTCTTTATATTAGTGTCCGACCGAACGTTCGGTTTCGGCCGAGTTTCGACCAAAAATCGACTTTCGGCGGAAGTTTCGGTTTCGGCCAAATTTGGCCGAAACTTTTGCCGAAACCGAAACTATTGTAGTACTAATTTTGACTCGCGGTTAACTTTGTTGAGAGTGTAATAGTACATACATACCTACATATCTTTATACCCAGTCTAAGGGGTAGGTAGAGAAAACAGAGCGCCAGTAGGCACGATTCTTACATCCCTTACTTCTTTGACTTTCAATCAACATTGTCACACATGTTCGCCGGTTTCTAAGACTCCTGGTATCACCTTTCTTAAGGACACGTTTAATTTGATCACGGCAAGCATGTCGAGTCCAACATGACGATGAACATGATGAAGGCGACCACATACTGTCCATCCTTCTGCTTCTATACTGTACATCTGCTTAGTCAATCTTGAATAAATCATTCTTTCTACGTGTCCAAACCATCGGAGTAGGCACTGCCCTTATTTTTACACGACACTCTCTTTCAATCCTCTTTAAAACCTTCCTTTTTTAAGGGCTAGGAGGGCAAACGAGCAGGCGTGTCACCTGATGGTAAGCAACCAACGCCGCCCATGGACACCAGCAACATATATAGTGTTAATGTTTCATGGCCGACCTTTAAGGGATAGGGGAAAGGAAAGGATGGAGAAGGGGTGGGCCTCCGGGTACCTCTTTCACCGAAAGAAACGCGGCATAAGTCACTTTACGTCGATCTTCTGGGAGGTCGTGGTATTTCACCGGTCGAGCCGGCCCATTAATACAGCGAACTGCTTGGCTCTACCACTGTTCCTTCCTCATAAACTTTTTTTTCGACGCGATCGGTGAACCTCATGCCGCAAATTTTTCGCAGCATTTCGACTGCTTTATCATTCTTTTCATGCACCCTCTGCCATGCCTAACACTCGCTTTCTTATGTTAGTGTTGGGATATATAAGTATCGTACTGTAAGCAAGCTGCGTTTGTTGCTCAGATTGTTTGCTCCCAGTTTGTTTGTATCCCAACGCTCTTTTAACACTGTTTTATTATTTTACTGTGCTTTCTACATTCCCGGTATAACAGTAATTTAAGTAATTATTATTATGAGATGAGATGATGTAGAAAGAAGAGTGGCGTTAGGAAACAGCTTATATTTTTTTTTTTTTTTTTTTTATGGGATAGGAGGGCAAACGGGCAGGCGTGTCACCTGATGTTAAGTGACCAACGCCGCCCATGGACACCTGCAACACATATAGTGTTACAGTTGCGTTGCCAACCTTTAAAGGAGTAGGATAGGAAGGGATGGGGAAGGGGGATGGGCCTCCGGGTACCTCTCTCACCGAACGAAACGCGGCATGAGCCACTTTACGTCGATCTTCTGAGAGGTGGTGGTATTTCACCGGTCGAGCCGGCCCATTCATGCAGCGAACTGCTTGGCTCTACCACTCTACAAATGGAGCTTATATGGAGAGTTGGGCAGATTCCTGATCGCAAAGAATGTTAGCAGAAAAGCCCAGCTAGCTATTTATAATGCGGTACTAATCCCAACGCCAACTTATGGAAGCGAGAGTTGGGTATGGCAGAGTGTGCATGAAAGTAGGATAAACGCGGTCGAAATGAGGCACTGCGCAAAATCTGCGGAGTGACCCTCGCTGACCGCGTCAAAAACAAGGTTTTAAGGAAGGAAGTCGGATTGAAAGAGACTGTCGCTGTAAAAGTAAGAAAGGACATGCTCCGACAGTTCGGACGTGTAGAAAGAATGGATGATGCAATATTGACTAAGCAGATATACAATGCAAAAGCGGATGGATGTAGGAGTCGAGGACGGCCAAGACCCATATTACATGACCAAATAGAACGTGTTCTAGAGGAAGGTTCAGGATTTATTCCGAAGGAGGATTACGTCAGGCAGGCGGACGGTTATAAAACCACAGACAAATCTTTTGACACACGAGATGGCATACTGTGCCGACCCCAGTTAAAGTAAGAAAAGGACAGGATTATTTTAAGATAAACAGTACCTATCTCAAAAGAGATTGACGATTCGAATAGTAACATCTCAACATACCAATACTTGGTATTTCATTAAACAAAAACAATTAACGATTTAAATATTGGATAATATATATTTTTTTCCTTTTTATATATGCTAAACATTTTGCTTACACCTCCAGGTAGAAAAAGACGTGAAGTTATATTGTTGATTGCAACAAAATTAATACATATACCCATTGTTTTTCATTTCCTCTTCTAATTGACACAATATAATGGGAAAAAGCATCAAATTTCGGTATTTTATGGAATTTTAAACGCGAACACGTGAGTTTCGGCTTCTGTTTCGGCCAAAACTGAAGTGGCGGCCGAACATTCGGTTTCGGTTTCGGCCGGAAAACCAGTTTCGGTTGGACTCTACTTTATATGCATTTAGTGTAACCTAACACATAGCATAATAAGTACCCTGACCCTTTTCAGTTTAATCTTATTTGTACATAATTAATTTATACTGATGGTTTTTTTACATGAATGCTATTTTTCATATGTACATACATACTTTCATACCTTCACGCCCTCACTACCCTTAGGCTATTAAGACGTCGAGATGCTCAACGAATCATTTCTAATGACATGGTATAGGTGACAGAGTCAGTTGGGATAACGCACACAATTTTCTCAGCCATTGCTATATGAGTTATATCCCAGATTTTCGAAAACTCATGTTTACCCGAATTCTAGCAAGTGACCCCTCAATAAAAAACCAGAGATAAGATGAGAATCGAGATAACAAGAAGAACCTTCAATGGATTCTCGTACCTGTCGTGGCTATGATTCATTGATGATTTGTTATATATAAAAAAAAAAGTGTTATGTAAATAAATAAAAATAACCTCCCTGATTTTTTTGCCAATTCTTCTCAGCGACTTTGATTTTCTTTTTTGTTTGGTTTTAATAAAACAGTACTTAAATATACATAAAAAATGTATTTTTAAAGATTTAGGTATAGTTTCCAAAGTAAGGTAGTTTTGAATAAAGACTGTTTCTATTTTAGTTAATAACTTTACCTTACAATAAATATAAGGTAGGTACTCATTTCCTTCTATGAGTTTTGATCAATATATTATGCCACACCAGCTACAGCGCGACAGAGAACTTTTGAACTTTTTACTGAAAACCTGACTCAAATTACAATTGTGTACCTACTTGTAATCACGTAGCTTATCAGAACTTGAAGGTATTGTGGGCAACTGTAGTGTGGTGAGTGAAACGATTCTACCCACATAATTATCAATTAGTATCTGGTACCCACTGATAAGCGCTGCCCGACATCGTGTGAATGTAAGTTGTAGGTATATTTAATATATGTATGTTTAATAACTATAATCACTTCGTAACAGTTCGTTTAATTCCGACTGTTTTCGGACCTTCGGCTTCGACCAAATTCTGGACCACAAGATGGATTTTTGGCCGAAGGTGGCCAAGGCGAAGCCGAAGCTTCGGTCGGACACTATTGGTTTTATTCGACTATGCCACAAGGAGGCTTATGTTCTTAGCTCGTTTGTATATTTCATAAGGTTTAGCATTCAGTTATCTTTTCTCTTACAGATATGGTGGTGTTAACTGTAGAAGATTATGGTGTATACCAAGAGAAGACAGTAAAGAGATGCACGTGGACTTTGCCTAATGGATTCTCTGTATCTGTCATATCATATGGAGCTATTGTGCAGAGTATTAAGGTAAGTTTATAGAGATTGAGAAGAAGAGAGGGGAAACTCCATTAGAGAGATAAATCATAGACTTCTCTTGGCTACATTTATCTATAAAGTCTCGGTGGTTGAGGTCCCCGCTTCGTATTCAGAAGTAGATCCGGACTAACAAAAACGATTTCTCGAAATTCTTTTCAGAAGATAAGTGTATCGATGATTAACAACTTTGTGCCCGGTGTACCTCTGTCAATAGGTTCCAGGTTATCAATAGGATATAAAAAATGTATTATATTGACATCCAGTGTACTTGTTATTTCAGGTCCCAGACAAATACGGACGCGTAGAGGATGTCGTTATGGGATTCGACGATTTGGACGGTTATGTATCAAGGAATACTCCACATTTTGGCTCAACAGTGGGCAGATGCGCTAATAGGATAGCCAATGCTGAGTTCGAAATAGACGGTCAGCGTTACGAACTGGCCAAGAATGTAGCAATCAAACATCACTTGCATGGTGGTCTTGTGGGATTTGATAAGGTACCGTTTTGCTATCCTTTTACGAGAAACAATTGTTTTCTGATGCGGTTGAGAGCAGAGCAGAGGAAAAAGAACTTGGTAAAATTTCTTAATATCCTACTGATATTCAAAATTCAAGGTTCTTGAATAATTCATATCACATAGAACAGATTGAGAAGAGAGATTTTCTAGAGACTACCTACATTCTGAAGAGAAAATTCATTAAACAAAGTCATACTGAATTTTGATGGGAAGTGATTGTCATGGTCATGATTTTTTTATGTGTTAGGAGGGCAAACGAGCAAGTTAGTCACCTGATGGTAAGGTTAGTTGCCTACCATCAGGTGACCAACCTTGAACACCGTGCTGCATGATGGGGAAAGGGGATCGGGGCTTCGGAAACCTCTCACGTCACGCCGATATTCCAGGCATGAATTTATGCAGCGAACTTCTAAGCTCTACCACTGTTATATTATATTATTATTGCTTGACTAAGATGTGCCTGACTTACGGCAAATCTATATCTATATATATAAAAGAGATTTCCACCTATATATTGACTCATCACGATATCTCTGGAACCATAAGGCGTAGCAACTTGAAATTTGGTAGGATTATTCCTTTCGCCGAGTAGAGGTCAGCTAAGAACGGATTTTACGAAATTCCACCCACAAGGGGGGTTGCGGGGGTGTTAACAATGGAAAATTCCCATTTTTAACCTATAGCTGCTATCGACTTCAAATTTGTCGAAGATATTGCAGTATTAACATAGCGGGGCAGCAGTTATTACTTTTGATGCGAAACAGAGTTCGCCGGGTCAGCTAGTTTATTTATATAATGAATATGTAATCGGCCTTTGCGAAACATACGAAATTGCCGCAGCCTACATCTTCGAGGCATTAAACGCGTTAAGTTATAAAAACAATAGATTACTGACAGAGTCAACCACTATGTCATAGTTTTTTGCATGGTGAAAAATAATAGTATGTATTCATTTCCAGGTGGTCTGGGAGACAACAGTGGTAGGAAACAAAGTGATATTCAGCTATTTGTCCAAGGACGGTGAGGAGGGTTACCCTGGAGATCTGATCACCAATGTAATTTACGTAGTGACTGACAATAGCGCACTCCACGTTAGTTTTGTAGCGACTACTACCAAAAAGACCGTAGTCAACTTGACTAACCATTCATACTTCAATTTGGCGGGACACGGTCAGGGCTCTGAGGAGTTGTACAATCACGAAATCTATATAAATGCTTTTATGTAAGTTTTATATTGTTTTTTATTATCATTATTTAATAGGCGTAGACTTTGTGCATTTAAATTTTTCATTACTGTATCTGGTAGAATGTTCGCGAAATGGGTACATCACAATACTCCGCCATATTCTGTAATAGTATAATACCCATTTACTGATTGAACACGATGAATTAATAAATAATTAAAATTAATAATAGATTTAATTGACTGATGGTTAAATTGAATGATCTCGATGGTTCAGTGGTCGATCACCCCGCTTCTGAATTTTACGAAATTATTTTCTGAAGTCATGCGTTGCACTTTGTACCCGGTGTAAGGCAATAGGTTCGTCACCTGTTCCATTTGGGACGGAAACATAACGCAGAGACGAGGCTTAACAACCGGGTACACCTTCGGACAGAAGATGGCGTGAAGTTATGTATTTTTTAGATGGACAGCCTTACACAATACATTTTACACGACTTCGACTGCTATACGTGAAGTTTTTCTGTAAAAGTTTCCGAAGATACTAACTTCTTTACATTAGCAACTGTTCGATGGGTATAAACGCGTTTTGATTTCAGGATTACCGAAACCGATTCAGACTCAATACCCACGGGAAAGTTCAAGGATGTGCGCGGAACACCATACGACCTGACGAAGAAGACAAGATTAGGAGACGTCATGTCTGGCAATATGTTTGACGACAACTACTGCTTAAATTTCGGAGAAGATCGGTCAGAGGTAGGAATTTAACCTTATTTTAAAGCCATCATTATCTTCCTACCCTGCTTCCATTTTTTATGTCGGCACAACATGTTTTTATTTACCACACTTTTCCTATCATTCGCATCTTCCACACTAACACCCTTCTTAATCATGTCATCTTTCACACAATCCATCCACACCTTCTCAGCCCTTCCTCTTCCTTTATTTCCTTCCACATTCAGGTTTATCATTCTTCTTGCAACATTTTTATCATCCCTCCTCATTACATTATTTTAAAGCCAACAATGAGCTGATTTTACAGCTACAAAATATGAGGAGTTTCTAAAATACGCCTATTTATATTCCAGGTTAAGGAGAATTTAGTGTCCCGCGTCACCCATCCATCATCAGGTCGCGTTTTAGAAGTATACAGTGATCAGCCCGGCGTTCAGTTCTATACATCCAATTTCCTACCACTGCCTAGTGAAGAAGCGTTAGTTGGAAAAGACTGCGTAGGATACAGGAAACACGGGGCATTCTGCCTTGAAACACAGAAGTTCCCTGATGCGGTCCATCACAGGCACTTTCCGACCACTATTTTAGTCCCAGGAGAGGTTTACAAGCATGAATTGTTGTATATTTTCTCGGTTGCTGAAGATACGCCAACTGTTATGCGAACATGATGTTATTCTGAAGTCGACTGAAGCCTATTTACTGTCAAAAAGCAAAAATCAATAAACATTTAACTGATCTATAAAATTTAACTTAAATCTTCTTATTTTCTTCCAGTAGTCTAGTGGGTCGAGCACCCCGTCTCTGAATCAAGAAGTCGCGGGTTCCAATCTTGTCTCACACCGATGACTTTACAAAATTATTTTCGGCAGCTATGTGTGATAAATATCGATGACTGCAAAGTTTATGCCCGGCATGGCAATAGGTTCGCTTCGCCATTGCATTTTAGACGTAAACATAACGCAGATACGAGACATAGCAGCCACTCCCTACACCTTCGGGTAGAAAAAGGCGTGAAGTTATGTATGTATGTTTTTCTCTTTTTCTATATTCCTCGTAAAAGAAAGGAAAAGTTTGAAAAAGAGAGAAAAAGAGTAATGAAACGTTTATTACTAGGTAGGTACCACTATAAAACCACTTTGCCGCGAAGATCTTTTTTTCTTCTGATCTGATGATTGTTTACTGATAAAGTAATTAGAAAAAAAATATACCTTATTAATCTGATACTATTTAATTTTTAAAACATATATTTTGCAGGATGTTGCACTGAGTGAATCTCTACAATTTAGCTATTAGGTAATAGGTACTTAGTAAGCTTATTGATAGTTTACTTAATCTCATTTTCACGTAAATATTGTGTCACGTTCGTTGTCCGCTATGTACTCCTAAACTGCTGAACTAATTTTGATAAAATTTTGCACACCGTGTGCCATTTTGAAACATAGATATTTATTTAAATCTGTACTTGTCAAATAGTTAATATAAATTAACTTAAAAAATTTATTGAAATAAACTACGCATTTTTTAACAATTGTATTAACAGATTTTATCTTAAGATTTCTTAGTTCCTATAAACTTGCTTCAAGACCGTTCTGCTGACAGCTCTCATTGTTGTCCCTGTGTTCACCCCAGGTGAGATTCAGGCTTTTTTTCATGCCTTCATCCAACGGAGGTATTAATGAGCGCGGCAGTAAGAATGTAGAGAGATTGAACAAATCCAGAAAGACCTTGTAGCGATCACTGAAAAAACAATCAGTTCAAAGTTACAAATAACGAGTACCTTTTAAGGACCGTCGCTGCCTCGTATGGGATGGTACGTATTTTCGAGATTTAGCACTTTAATTACGAAACTCATTTATTAATTTCGATACGGAAGTAAGTTCGCCGGGTCAGCTAGGAGCTTAATCAATTTTTATGATCCACTAGTTGACCCGGCGAACTTCGTTCCGCAACAAAAGTAATAAATAAGTACATTTTGAATTTATCACGTTTACTTTAGTATATCATACATGAACTATAGTTAAAAACTACCTCGTGGATAACCTCTACCTATTAGAAAAACCGCATCAAAATCCGGTGCGTAGTTTCAAAGAAAGTTTATTTTATACTATGTAATGATATAAGGTGGGGTTGTTTAGATAAGTAGTTTTCATAAAACAAGCATTTAGTTGGTTAGCTAAGAAAAGCAAGTGGCGTTGCCATCACGACCAATCGCCACACAAACCTATATATTAGGTACTAGCAGACCGCGCGAACTTCGTACCGCTATATTGGATGTAGCTTCCCGCCTCACGGTGTTACTCGCGTACAAACAAAATGTTTTTTTTTTTATGGGATAGGAGTGCAAACGAGCAGGCGTGTCACCTGATGGTAAGCAACCAACGCCGCCCATGGACACCAGCAACACATATAGTGTTACTGTTGCGTTGCCGACCTTTAAGGGATAGGGGATAGGAAAGGATGGGGAAGGGGGGTGGGCCTCTGGATACCTCTCTCACCGAACGAAACGCGGCATGAGCCACTTTACGTCGGTCTTCTGAGAGGTCGTGGTATTTCACCGGTCGAGCCTGCCCATTCATGCAGCGAACTGCTTGGCTCTACCACTGTAAAAACATCGATGACGACGATGATTACACATAGCCTATGTTACTCAGTGATAATGTAGCTTTCTAAAGAAAAAAGAATTATTAAAATCGGTCCAGTACTTTTTGAGTTTATTCTTTACAACAAAAATCCAAATCTTTCCTCTTTATAATATTAGATGTAGATATATTTACCTGAGTGTGGACCGAAGGTACTGGTACCCCGAGGAGCCTCCGGTGCCGAACTGCTGGGAGCCGATCATACGCTGCACCATGATCACGTGGTTATCTGACAAAAATAATCATGTTCCTTAGTACGTAATTGTAAATTAACCTGCAAATGTATCTAAAAGTTATAATGGAAATTTAGCTCCATAAATGACATACACCTTATTTACTCTTATTTTTTTTTTTATGGGATAGGAGGGCAAAACATATTGTGTTACTGTTGCGTTGCCGACCTTTAAGGGATAGGGGATAGGGAAGGATGGGGAAGGGAGGTGGGCCTCCGGGTACCTCTCTCACCGAACGAAACGCGTGAGCAACTTTACGTCGATCTTCTGAGAGGTCGTGGTATTTCACCGGTCGAGCCGGCCCTTATTCAACAAACGAAACGCGGTCACTCTACGTTGATATTCTGAGAGGTGGTATTTTTATAGTCGAGCCGTCCCATTCATGCAGGTCACTGCATGTTAGTTTATCGGTTCAGGTAAAACTTAATCGAACTATGAAAGACGCATAAAAATCTTATACAGCTCCAACACCATCAAGTCGTTGAATTTTTTTCCAAATGATTTCGAAAATCATAACAGATCAATAACAATTCATTTCATTCGTTCCGGAATATTTCCGGTTCTGCTGAAACTCACTGCAAGACAGAAACCTTGAACAGTCCCAGTGTTTAAAAACCAAAGACAATCCTTGTGGTTTAGTTTTAAGGAAACCCTTAAAGAGAACCACAATATCCTGGCGTCAAAAGTGGGATTATACTTACATCGCCACTTGGTGATGAGCGAATCAATGTCCATGAGCAGCGTCAGGAGCTGATGAGGCTGCGAGAAGCGAGGCTCGTCACGGTAGAACGTAATCATGATGGCGCCCTGCAACGCCTTGTGAGACAACCTGATAACATATATTAATTTGTTTTTTTATGTAATCGATGAAATTTGAATTTATGGAATCGATTTTAATAATCCTTTCACCATTAGACAGTAATTTTTTCAACCATTTTTTGATGATTGAAAATTTCGTTCGAAATATTATAAACTCGAAATATTGTATTTATCTCAACGATATACATATATTCACGCCTTTTTCTACCCGAAGGTGAAAGCAGCGGCTGTTAAGCCTCGTCTCGCTCGTTTTAAATCATCGATATTTATCACACATAACTTCCGAAAATAATTTCGAAAGGTCAATGGTGTGAGCTAGGATTCGAACACGCGACTTCCTGATTCAGAAGCGGGGTGCTCGACCGCTGGACCCTTGAGACCTTTTTTTGTATAATTTTGTAATTATTGGAGAACGATTAGTAGTCAAAGAAGTTGAGGAAAGCGCCTCCGTGAAACAAGAAAACGTATCGTCACGAGCGGCCCGATTACGAGGCCCAGCTCGGCTATCGTGAGTAGAACCGGGCAAGAAAATGTTACCTTCGTTCTCCTCTGGATATGAGCGCGTCATGGACTGCAGGATCAAATATGGAGCGGTATATTTCGCGACGATTCTCAGCATCCTGGAGTCTGTGACGACGGACAGCTTCATTGGGCTCGAGCTGATAAAAGAATTCTCTTACTCTCATTGCTTATTTTCTTACTTTATAAATATAGCAGATATATTCAGCCGGTATATTTGTTTCTAAAAGTCATAATAATTCATAACAGTAGAACCGGCTCATTCATGCAGCGAACTGTGTGGCACAGTTCGTTGCATGAATGAGCCGGTTCGACTGTTGAAATATCATGGCCTCTCAGAATAACGATGTAAAGTGGCTAATGCCACGTTTCGTTAGATGAAAGAGCCATCCGCAGGTCTATTACGGAGATCACGTCACCTTCTCTGATACCTCTCTGCTTAGACGTCCATCGCGGCCAAACAACGTGACGGGTAATCATTACATAGTATAAAACAAAGTCACTTTCCGCTGTCTGTCCACTTATATGCGTATTTCTTTAAAACTACGCAACGGATTTTGTTGCGGTTTTTTTAATAGTTAGAGGGTGTCAACGGGGTGGTTTTGATCTGTAATTAATGTATAGTGTAGTAAAAACAAAGTGATAATTTTCAAGATTCAGAACTTTAATCGCAAACGCTGCCTGAACCCTAAGTGATAAACCAAAACAACGTACTACATTAATATACACCTTTAAAAGGTCTACAAAAATGTCCGCGAGGGCATATGTCTATCTCTTAGGGATAACCCACTTAGGACACCCCATTTTTATTTTTTACTTTTTACGAGAAATAATGGCCTATTATTTACGAAGCGATTTTAAACATTACAGTATTAATTTTCATCCAATTAAGTGTCATAAATAGATTGTGCATGTAATATAGATGATCCTGACCCTTTACAGCATGCAATTTAAACAAATATTTTTGAAGATATTGCAGTATTAACATAGCGGGACATAGCAGTTGTGACGCGTGCCGATAAATATTCCAAATTGAGTTTTTAATATCCTAATTTTACTCATTTATTACTTTGGATGCGAAACAAAGTTCGCAGGGTCAGCTAGTTTATATATATTATAGCGTAATAAGATATTGGATAAGTTCTTCTGGGACACTTCATACTCTTTCATTCAGTAATTTATCATAATATTAAAAAACTCTTACGGCTGCAGCTTCGATGTCGTCCTTGATCATTTTGTTGACTGTAGCTTGAAACTTGCCCCAGAAATTGAACCCGTGCGTGTTCAGACCCGGTGTGCGTTCCAACCACCGCTCTATAAGGGCTAGTAGCGCTGGCTCTTGTTCAGACCTATTCAGCAGAAATACCAACATAAGAACTTAAGTTTACGCCTTTTTCTACCCGAAGGTATAGGCAGCAGTTGTTAAGCCTCGACTCACATAATTTTTACATCCCATATGACATAAGTGGCAAAATGCTTGTCATACACGGGGCACAATGTTCTCAGTTATTAGCTATGTAATCACACATAACTTCCCAAAAATGAATCCGAGAGGCCATTGGTGTGAGCTTGCAATCGAACATCTTGAAACAGAAGCAAGGTGCTCAACCACTGGACCACCGAGACAAATGTAGAAGCAGCAGGAAAACCATATTTTATGTAGGTATTAATTATTTAAAATATTGTTTCGTAAAACTACTAAGAGGCCGTCCATTAATCACGTGAACGTTTTTAATCAATTTTTAACGCCCCCTTCCTCTCCTCCTTGGTGAGATTTTTCACGTGATTAATGGACGGCCCCTAAGACTTAAGTTTGCTTACTTTAGTAAGTCTTCCATAGCTTTGGGATCGTCTCCGAAGACTGACTGGTAGTTTTGATTATACTTGACGCGCAGCGCCTGTTTTAACCCCAACTGAAACAAATTTATATTTGGATTTATGTTTGCTATTGACTAAATGGTGACTTGGTGAATGCAGGGTTCAGGGTTTAGAGAAAAAGGTATGAAAATAAATGTAAGTAAGACGAAAGTTATGGTTGTGGAGAGAGAGAAAGAGGTAACAGTGTGTGATATGGTTTTGGATGGCGAGAAATTAGAGCAAGTGAATGATTTTGTATATTTGGGAAGTATGTTTACCAGAGATGGTAAATGTGAGGAAGATATTGAAAGGCGAGTGACTGCTGGTAATAGAGCCACTACATGCCCTGATGCGTAGTCAGGCTGTGTCTGAAAAGGCACGCTTGCGGCTTGACGATTCACAGAGGTGTATTAGTACCAACTCTAATATACGGGAGTGAATGTTGGGTGTGGCAGGCGGAGCATGAAAGTAAGATGAATGCAGTAGAAATGCGTTCTCTGAGAAGTATGTGTGGAGTCACCCTTGCGGATCGAATGAAAACTAGCGTGATAAGGGAGAAATGCAAGCTGAAGGATGATGTGGTGACCAAGGTGTAGAGAAGTATGTTAAGATGGTTTGGTCATGTTGCAAGAATGAATGAAAGTCGACTGACTAAAAGGGTATATGAAGCGAATGTGAGTGTTAGGGTCGGGATCGGGAGACCAAGACGGAGCTACCACGACCAAATAAATGGTCTGTTTAAAAAAGGCAAAATGCGTAGTACCCAAAACCGACGTAAATGCATGACGAGATGTATGACTGTGGATGAGGCCAAAGATCTGTGTCAGGATCGTAGCTTGTGGAAAGCCAAAGTCTCTGCCTACCCCCATGGGATACAGGCGTGAGCTTATGTATGTATGTAGCATTAAAATTATAAATACCTATATAAAATTTTCGTTTCAATGTGTGCGTTATTGAACTCCTCCGAAACTAGGGCTAGACTAATTATCATGAAATTTTGTAGCCATTTCGGGTAGGTCTGTGAATCCGACATAATTTTTCATCCCCCTAAATGTTAAGGGTGGCTCAACACTATTTTTTAATATTTTGAAACCTCATACAAAAATACACAAAACCCTAAATTTTTACCCCTATTCAGATAATTTCAACATAAACGTATCAAGATTTCAGATCTAAAGAGAAGTCACCATGCTAAACCACTGAAGACTGTAGTAATACTTAAGTAATTACTATTAGAATTAGTTACCTTGTTTTCTAGCAGTCGGAACTGAAGACTTTGGAAGCCAGACGCCGGCCGCAAATAATTACGAAAGTCCATGAAATCCAGAGGTGTCATTGTTTCTAAAATCATCACCTGGTCCACCAATAGCTAGAACAATATATATTTAAATTATATTTTACATTTATGTATTTTCTGTGTTATTAATAGAAAAAACACATCAATAATTTAAATATATACAAATAAAAGCAATTGGATAACCCGTTTATCAGAATAAAATTATAAAATATACAATTTATTTCCATTCATATATACATGTTTACGTAGGTTTGTATTTAAAAATACGTGCTACTATAACTTCTGAATATATGTATATCATTAGCAAGTGAAAAACATATGTATTAAAATAATTCAAATAAACAATAGATAAACAAACAGACAAATCTATTCTCTTTACAATAGTATAATAAATGAATTAGCCGCAATGGCTGAACCGAAACACGTAAAAATTGCTTGTACATAATTATATAATCTCGCTGCAGGTGAACATCTTAATGCGCGGGTAAACTAGTATTATTATAATACATACATAACTTCACGCCAAATCCCTTGCGGGGTAGGCAGAGAGAACAGAGCGCCATAGGGCACGATTCTTACACGCCCCACTCGCTTCGTTGACTTTCATAACTCTTTTCATGCACGCGCGTCGGTTTTTGAGGCTCTTAACATCACCTTCCTCCAGAACACGTTCTATTTGGTCATGGAATGTGTGTCTTGGCCGTCCTCGACTCCTACATCCATCCGCTTTTGCATTGTATATCTGCTTAGTCAGTCTTGCATCAACCATTCTTTCTACATTTTAATGATGCAATACATTTTATATTTTCAACTTATAGACTATTTAATATGTACAAAGACGAGAGTATATTGTTTGAACATATAACATAACATAACTTAACGACTTTTTCTACCCGAAGGTGTAGACAGTGGCTGTTTGTTTGTGAAGCCTCGACTCGCCGTTATGTTTACGTCCCAAATGGAATAGGTGGCGAACCTATTGCTATACCGGGCATAAAGTTTTCAGTCATCGATATGTATCACACATAAATTTCGAAAATCATTAGTCTAAGCCAGGCTTCGAACCCGCGTCTTCTTAATTCAGAAGCGGGGTGCTCGACCAATGGACCACCGAGACATAGACCCATTTCAAAGTAATATAAATATATTATGTTACTTCGATTATGAGGTTTGTAGTGCTGTCTGTGTAACTCAATTACCTATCAAATGTGTGTGTGCACGTCAATATTTTCCAGATAATGAGATCAGAACATATGACCCGCGTCACAACTATTTATTTTGATTAATAAACAAAACGCACTAACGATTATGTGACGAACATACGACTCTTACGAGTAGTATGTAAGTAGGTACTTTTAGGAACAAATATGATAAAAAATACTCGGACATAGGTATAAATAAAGTGACGTAGTTAATAGATATACATATAACATAACTTCACGCACTTTTCTACCCGAAGGTGTAGGCAGTGGCTGTTAAGCCTAGACTCGCCGTTTCAAATAGAAATAGGTGGTGAATCTATTGACATCCCGGGCTCAAAGTTCTCAAAAAGTCATTCATGTGAGCTAGGATTCTAAATCGCGACGTCTGTAATAAGAAGCAGGGTGCACGACCACTGGGCCACTGGGTCTTTTTTTATTGTATATATTTATAAGTGCCAATATCGAATTGAAAAAAAAAACACGTGTTTAAACACGATTTCACCGAAAAACTTACTGGCAGGCTACATTGATAGGAAAATTTGTCATGTGTATTATTGTTTATTTCTAAATCACATCATGTCATTTAAATTGTTTCTGGCCTGGAATTTAAACAGGACTATTTCGATATAAATCTCTTTGGATTTTGTAAATATATCCAGATGATATCATTCATCATCATTAGCCTATTGCAGTCCACTGCTGGACATAGGCCTCTCCCAATTTGCGCCACAACAACCGATTCTCTGCCTTCCGCATCCAGTCTTTTCCAGCAGCCTTTCTGAGGTCGTCTGACCATCGGGCTGGTGGTCGCGGTCTCCACTCAATGATCTTGACCTTCGACAGATGTCACCAGCGCATTGCCACTTCAGTGAGCTTAATCTACGAGCTATGTCGGTAACTCCAGTTCTCTGTCGGATATACTCATTTCTGAGTGTATCCTTCAGAGATACCCCGAGCATAGCTCGCTCCATAGCTCGCTGAGCGACTTTTAATTTGTGGACTAGCCCCACCGTAAGTGTCTACGTTTCGGTCATAACTCGTAAGACGCACTGGTTGAAGGCTTTGGTCTTCAGGCATTGCGGTGTAGGCGAGTCGAAAACGCGACGCAGTTTGCCAAATGATATATTATGATTAAGTAGAGCCGATAATACATATAGACAAAAGGAAATCTAATTTAGTCTCTTTTTCATAGTCGGTTAAACATTAAAATCAAGGTCGGTAGGTCGGTTGCATAAGTAAATATCATCGCACTATCAAAAGAAACTAACAATATTATGGTTTACTGGCCAAGTAATCAATAATAATAAAACCATTATCCATGCATATAAATATTTTTTTATAATTTTTGTCTCTCAGTCTGTGTTTTTTTTCTGGATACTCCCTAAAACGGCTGGACCTATTTTGACGGGACATTAATTCGCAGGTAGGTGGTGTGATAAGGAATAACTTAGGCTACTTTATTTTAGAAACTATCTAATTTTTTGCTTCAGAGGCGAAACAAAGTTTGCCGGTTCAGCTAGTTTTGATAACAAATGTTAATCATATAGCCTATGTAAAGGACCTTATTGTAGGAACATTTGCGCCCAAAATATTGATTGCGCATTTACGAAGATACAGTATGAGTTACAAATAATTGTTACCTTTAATATGAGAACTATTCTGTTTAGCCTTTTTAATATTTCCATGGTGTGACTCTCGTCCAGACCCTCCACATCTAATAGGGACCTGACTGAGTCCACTTCGAAGATTATCTGCTTAAACCATAGCTCGTACGCTGAAAGTTATCATATGAAGTATTTATTCACAGATCAAGCAAACGCTGTAGGATTGCCACCTATTACGGTATATTATATTAAATCTTTAGGAAAATAAAACCGTCGAAACAGTTTAACAGCAATAAACCCTACGCAGTTTGCTGTATCATTCGATGAGAGAGAGATTCGAATGAGGTAAACTCCGACCTCTTTCTCTCTCCCCTACGCGCTAGGTAGGACACTTCCCGCCGTTTTTCTATCCTATTGTAAAGGTCGGCAACACAAATGTAACACTATCTCTATTGCAGGTGTCCATAGACATTAGCTACCTAATATCAGGTGACACGCATGCTCGTTTGCCCTCCGTTATTCAAAAAAAAAAGCAAACAACAAAACTCAATATTATTATGGGCCTGTAACAGTCCGTAGTAATTCTTATCATTTATCTGGTATTTACATAAATTGTGCTAATCTTTGGCTAGTTAAACGCCACTTACGTTACATATATGCTCATCTATATGAAAGGGTTTAATTCAGTTTAAAGTTAACTATAAAATATAAATTTATTGGAATTGGTAAATGGAGAAATATAATATTGACCTTTTGACCATACCAGCGTCCAAGTGTTGGTTTTAGGATATACTTATATATACGACTTGTCAAAGCATCGCCTGTAATATGTAATGTAATAGCCAAAACCAACATTTCTAATACGTAAGAGGGTTGTTAAAATATTACTTAACAGAATATAGCCGACTTACGAGGTTTCCGAAAATGGAATGTAGCTGGATTCGAATCTAATCTGTCTGATTCAGAAGCGGGGTGCTGGACTATAAAGCATACCTTGGTGTGTTACAATAAAGAGATGTTCATCGTGCACTGGCTTCGATGATTCAGCACTGAGCATCCTCTGTGCCGATAGTAACTTGTCCAGCATTAAGTACTCGCCGTAGAGCATTCCAGCTTCATTGCCAAGCTGGCAGCCATCTTGCGCCATGCTCTCGTCTGCCATACTCCTGCAAAGATTGAAATACATGTTTTTAAACACTGTTTACTATTAACTATGTTCAGGACTATTTTAGGCTTTCATTAGTTTTTAGTATATAGTACACTAGCTGACCCGGCGAACTTTGTTCCGCATCAAAAGTAGTAAATGAGTATAATTTGGGTATCAATAAGTTCCATTTGTTATGTATCGGCACGCGTTTTGGCGCGCAATGCAGCTACGATGTCCCGCGTTGTTAATACTGTAATATCTTCGTAAATATTCGTTTAAATTACAAACTGTAAAGGGCCATATTGATCTATTTGTACAATCTATTTAAGACGAAGAAGAAGAATACGAAGACGAAGAAGATGATTAATTGGATGAAAATAAATGCTGTAATGTTTAAAATTGCTTCGTAAATAAGCCATTATTTCTCGTACGAAGTAAAAGAATAAAAATGGTCATTGTGGGTTATCCTTAAGAGATAGATATATGCCCTCGCGGACTTTTTTGTAGACCTTCTGAAGGTGTTCAATAATGAAGAACATTGTTTTGACCTATCGCTTAAGGTTCAGCCAGCGTTTGCAATTAAAGTGCTAAATCTCGAAAATTATCATTTTTTCTTTGCAACATCATATATGAATTAGATCAAAACCACCCCGTTGACACCCTCTAACTATTAAAAAAACCGCATAAAAATCCGTTGCGTACTTTTAAAGATATTAGCATATAAGGGGACAAACAGCGGAAAGTGACTTTGTTTTATACTATGTAATGATAATGATGATACATGGATAACTTCAGGCCAAATTACTTGCGAAGTAGAATAGAGTGCCATAAGGCAAGATTCTCACACATCTCACTCGCTTCTTTGGCTTTCTTAACACTTATCATACACCTTCGTCGGTTTTTAAGTCTCCTGTCATCACCTTCCTTCCCCACCTCGGTCAATTTGGTCATGGAAATTTCAGTTTTATTGTCACAATAATAATAATATTCACGCTGTGTCCTATTTTAATGACAAACTTCTCTCTAAAGATTCCATCCCGATGTAAATGAGTCTGCATGTAGGTACTTCATCAACCGTTATCTTTACTAAAAGATTCTATCTATCCTTTTCTCTTTCGAACATCATAAGCTTTTGCTGGTACTAAGTCCCACAAGGATAAAACAATAGTAAAACATATTTGAGAAAATAAAAATAAAATGTGTCCACCTTAATCTGAGCAACGTTACCTACAGCAGCGTTAATAAAACCGATTCTACTTTGTTTTAAACCAGCGACTAAAGAAAGATATAGACTATGGAAAAATATCTTTTTTTTTTCAATAAATATTAACATAATAATATAACAAACACACTATTTAGTTCCAGATAAACGTTTATGTTATAATAAATACATTTTGCATATATATAATATATATATATATGTTTGTAAGTATATTTTAGTATTGGTTATATATATACGACCTATATTATCGAACATTTTCATGTTATTATAGCTCAGTTTCCAAGGTTGTCAAGTATACATATTATTAATTAATGTTAAGTAATTTGTTGACATAAACTGTAATAGCAAATTAAGTCCTGCTTTCTACGGACCATAGATTAGATAATAATCTTTCTTATATGCAGTCTCAATAGCAATAATATTGTGAAAATCTGTAACTCATCTATACACCTATTTAAAAGAAAAAAAAACGCGGAAGTTAGCGCTGAGCTTTTCTCAAGTAATTTTTTACTTTAATTCCGTTGTTCATATCTAGAAATAATGATTTCAATGTCTTAATGCCTTCTTTTTGTCCATAAATTACATAACACTTAACATTCACACCATTTTCTACTAGGCAACGGCTGTTAAGGCTCGACTCGTTATGTTTACGTCTTTATGGCGAACCTATTGCCATACATCGGCCACAAAGATTTCAGTCATCGATATTTATCACCCATAACTTCCGAAAAGAATTCAGAAAAGTCCGGATGCGAACCCACGACTTCTTGATTCTGAAGCTGCCCGACCACCCGACCGTATATTTTTTATAGAACTTATTTTTAAATATTGCAATATAAAAATTGAACATCACTTGTTGATAATTTATTCAAGGCATAGGCCACACAGCAAATACATTAGAAAATTGTAACTTGACTTATTAGGTTCACCGTGTTCACGTATCAGCACAATGAGTAGTTGTGAATTTTAAATTTGTTTCCATACAGATTATGAATTGTACCTTTCCTATACCCCGTACATAGGTACGTATCCGTACTGAAATATGTACTAAGAATTATCTTATGACTGGCAACATAATATGTTCAAAAAGTATTTGAATCTGGATATTACCCAGAAAACATTCAAGATTAAGTACAGTTCAGTGAATCGTAAAACAACAAAAATAAACGTAACCGAAATCTGGTTAAATTGTGCTTTAAATGTATTATTTGTAGCTTGTGATGCTCGTTTATCAGGGATGACCTTATCCCTCCAAGGTCTTTCTTTGCCCAATGATGCGTACCTACCGCAAATAGATAGTAAAGGCGGGAAAAAAACAAACTCACAAACCGCGACGTTTTTCTAAATCTCACATGTCTGAAAGTAAAGACCAACTTTTTTTTATTGGTGGCAAATTCTTAAAGGCTTTGTATTTTCAGCCGGCAATATTTTTAAACTACCTATTAAAAAAGTGCGTACTAATATTAATCGAATAAATTATTGAAATAAAATATAAACATATTTTTATTACTACCAGGTGATTCGCTGAATAGTACCTATTAAATTATAAACCGAATAGTGTTGGTAGAACTCTAATTAATTTTATGTGTAAGAAATTACCGTTATTTTATTAATACATATTTCAAATACATTAAGTCTGCCTTCAGTTGGCGTGTGGAAGAAGTTTCGGCAGTAAAATATCTTTGAGTATAAGTATATTATCATTCATTATTTCGTCAATAACATAAAAAAAATGTTTTAATTAGATCCAATATTTTTGCTTTTGCAATCGCTGAACATACATTAGTTATTACTATTATTACATTAGGTTGTTAACCCTTCTTTCTTTATGACATCTTACTGAACTATTCGTATGAAGATAGGTATAAATAAGTAGACAATAACCGTAACAAGACAGCGTTCTTCTGGATTAAATAAATCAAACGTTATAACAATTAATTATCGCTAAGAAATGTGAGGCATATCCTCACATTCTTAGCGATAATTAATTCTAATAAAAAAGAAAGATTCGAGTTGAAATGCAACTGAGAAGCACGTGCCAACAATTTAACATTTCAAAAATATTTACACACAATCTACCTCTCTTAATTGGATTAGAATTAATCTTGAAAAAAAAAACAAAAATACATACCTCATCGGGCACGCCATTTTTTAAAAAAAATCAGGTATTTCTTTTTGAAATTGGAAAATCAAACTGATACGAAGCCGGCACGATCACGCGCGCACTTTCACGACGAGAGGCAACTTGATACTGAATGAAATGAAATATGATGATTGAATGAGTTACTTGAATGATCGTACACTGGTTTAGATTTCGTCATGTCTCGCCCGATAATATGCAACTTGAAACTCAACTTATTTGATATTTATTTGCTGTATCGATAAAATGTTTGCACTACTTTTGTTGGACACAACTCTATCTGCAGTAAGCGAATTAAGGCCACGCCACTCTCTCTCTTTTAGAATATGTAATTGAATCTTTGATTGATTGAATTAAGTTTAAGCCTACTAATGTTATAAAGAGAGAAAGTTTGTGAAGTTGTAAGGGGTACGTACCTACTATCTGTATCTGCTGAACTTGAATTTCGAACAATTCTTATATTAATGGAGAAATTAAAATCACAGGATATTTGCAATAGCCAGGCTACGGACAGAAATAAATCATACATTATTTAACTGTCGAATATTCCTTCTGGCGTAGTGGCTAGAACTATCGGCTGCTGGGAAGAGATCAGCAATGGAGACAGATTTTTGTGTGACGCGTCACGTCTGGTAAGTTTCTACTACTTTCAATTAACAGCATTTACAGTAATTTACAGCATATACAAGTATTATTCATGTATATTCTTGTACAATTTGCGACATTGTTTGTTTCGGCAAGACGATGTCCAAATAATGAATGTCGCGTACCCTAGTGATGACAAGAAACTGAAAAATCAGTTTTAATGCTAGACATCCGATTTTTATTTAACAAACTTTATTACCAAACATTTTCAGGCGGAACTCAAGCGACATGTACAAATTGCATGAGGATTTGCTTAGTATTTTCATCTGGCCATTACTCACTCGAGATCTGAAATTATATTCGTCTAAATACAAAGACTGTTATTTTGGCTTCTATTGCATTAGTTATGACAAATTAGGAGCCACTTAAAGATTAGGTACAGATCACTGTTGCAGTACAATTAGGAACTGGATTTAACCGGAACCATCAGAATTGCTAATTTCCTGCTGTAATTATCTACTAATCAGATAAAAAAAGATGAATACAAAAAGGTTTTTTTTAATGTCTAACAGTAAGTTAGTAGGTATCTATTGTAATTCTGTTTACAAAATTTTTTATTGACAATGCCTTTTAGCCGAAATGAAATCAAAACTCTTTCAGTTCATTTAAAAAAAAATATCTCTCATACACAATTACGTTTGTCACAAATGAACATATTATTATGAGTAAAATAACACGTTCGATTGCCTCAGTAAATGTCTGATGACATAGTTTATTCGAAAACATGTTTTACGCATTTGTGTGCCATTCTTATTTTATATGGAAGATCAAGGCCAAGTGTTAGTATAAATATAATGGAATAAATACACTAAAAATTATGTGTTTGTGCCCGGTTTATGGCAATAGGTTCGCCACCCATTCCATTTGGGACGTAAACATAACGGCGAAACTAGGCTTAACAGCCACCGCCTACACCTTCGGGTAGAAAAGGCGTGAAGTTATGTTTATGTAAATACACTAAAAATATAATAATTTATATCATTGACCAGTAATTTATGGCAACCCTATTGTGTTGGAATGTGTTCAGTAACATATCTTCATCGCTGAAATGTAGGTAGGTAACTTAGTTAAATTTAAAGAGAATTAAGCTGAAAATTCTAAGGTTACGCTACCGCTTAAGCTTACTTAATTTATGAATTTACTGATTATTAATACTTACTAGTTGATAACTTTCTTGTCAAAACAAGAAAGTTATTGAATAACAAATATAATATAGTTGATCGTATTTACAGTCTCGGTGGCGCAGTGGGCGAGCGCACGGCCTCTGATCCAGAGGTCCGAGGTTCGATTCCAGACACTGGCTCACACCAATGACTTTTCGAAATTGTTTTCGGAAGTTATGTGTGATAAATACCGATGACTGACAAACTTTGTGCCCGGTATGGCAATAGGTTCGCCACCTATTCCAATTGGGACGTAAACATAACGGCGACACGAGGCTTAACAGCCGCTGCCTACACCTTCGGGTAACAAAAGGCGTTAAGTTATGTTATGTTATGTTATGTTATGTATTTTTTATTCTGGCCTATAAAAAAATGAAAAATTAGGGGTGGGCTACCCTTAACATTTAGGGGAGTGAAAATTAGATGTCCTATTCGCAGACCTTCCCGATAAGTACACGAAATTTCATGAGAATCGGTCAAACCGTTTCGGAGGAGTACGGTAACAAAGTAACAAACATTGTGACACGAGAATTTTATTTATCAGATATTATTACGAAGGCATATCAACTTACTAAGTAGTACCTTTTTTTTTGTAAGGCGAGGCAATGCTTTATACACACCCTAATGGTCAGAGATGTGACTTATTTGAAATACTTCTATCTATACATATATTATAAAGCGGAATAGTTTGTTTGTTTGTTTGAACGCGCTAATCTCAGAAACCACCGGTCCGATTTCAATAATTCTTTCACTGGTGTCCATTTATCGAGGAAGGCTTTAGGCTATATTATATTCTCAAATAAAGTAGGGATCCTTACTATAAGGCCAATAACGTAACCCAAGGTGTAAGAAAAAGACCCGAAAAAAATTCTTACATCGCGAACGCTGCAAAAACTATTGATTAGAGAACAAAACAATGTTCTAGACTGAGATGCTAGACTGTCACAGAACATATAAATGTCGACAAAAAAGTCCGCGACGCTATGTCTAACTATTGTAGTTATCACACAATAAGTGTTTTTTGAATTTTTAAAAATAATTATAATGAGGTCGTTTTAAAAGTTCCTTATTTTGTACCTTGGTATTAACTCTACTCAAAATAAATTACTTCAATATAAAGATAGATTCAATTCCTTTCTAGAACTTTTTTTAAATGATTCAATTCGGACATTTAATTCAAAACATAACATAACATAACTTCACGCCTTTTGTTACCTTTTGTTACCCGCCATGTCGTAGCGGTCTGGAAATACTACAGGGAGGCGGCGAGCCTTACTTCAACGGGTGCAACCCTCGTGGCCGGGTGAGTCCACGAATCCGTCTTCAGGTAGCGCTACATAAGACTGAAGCAGTCTTCTTCCCCTGTCCTCGGCGGCGTCCTCCCGCTGACACTCACATCATGGTGGAAGGAAAAATTATTGAGGTAAAGGATGTGCTTTACCGCAATAATTTTGCCGTTTTTATTTTTATTTTATTTATTTAGGCTTACCAACTATTGTTACATTATTGCATGGCTTTTACACATTATTGATAGAATAACTACTAAATGTACAATCTTTACAGGTAAACACCACATGATAATTAGGACATGACATTTACATTTATTATTTTCTCGTTCTCTGAAAAAAGGCGGTATTAGGTACAAACATCACTCTCGAACTCTCAAATATTGCTTTGAAACTTATAAGTGCCAAATAACACGTCCTGCTTTACATTACTACACTAACTTTATATAACTATCACTATATCATAATAACTCTAAAAACTGATATATTTCTTTCTTATACTATTAATAAAACTGCCTAAAGTCTGTGAATGTATATCAACTCGATCACTATGCTCGTTAATAAGTCTAGACAACCTAGGAACGGGAGAACTAGCTCCAAACTTTGTTCTGCGCACTGGTAGGCAAAATGGAGCGATCGGCTTCCGAGGGGGCTTACGTGGGACTCTTAGTTGAAATCTCTCAAGTAGCTGGGGACAGTTAGCTTCATTATTGAATAGCTTATGAAGAAATTTTAAATCCAGAATATCTCTACGTGCCTCTAAGGTTATCAATTTGAAATGTTTGAGTTTTTTGGCATATGACATTTTCCTGACGCGACCACTGGTAATGTAACCCAAGTGTCTGACAAACCTCTTCTGGACTCTCTCCATTCTCAATGAATGAGTTGCATAATGTGGCCTCCAGGCAACACAACCGTACTCTAGGATACTTCGGACTAGACTGTTATAAAGAATCACTTCAGTAAAGGAGTTTTTGAAAAATTTACTATTACGGATAACGAATCCCAGCATCCTAAGAGCCCTTCCAATTATAGTCTCAATATGATTTATAAAAGTTAACTTTCCATCCATAGTAATGCCAAGATCCCTTATAGAATCCACTTGTACTAACGGATAACTAGCCACATGATATGATGAATTTAAATTATTTGTTTTCCGGCTAAATTTAATATGATAGCATTTTTCGTGATTCAATGAAACCCCATTACGGGTACACCAGTCATTCAGTCTGAGAATATCAGCTTGCATTGAATCAACATCTTCAGGAGACTTTATACTCTTAACAATTTTCATATCATCCGCGAATATGAAAGGTGTGGTAAATTTAAAACAACTTGTGATATCATTTATAAAAATATCAAACAAAATAGGACCTAGATGCGATCCTTGAGGTACACCTGAATTTATTTCAAATTTTGAAGACTGATATCCACTCACTACGACATAAAAAGATCTCTTAGATAAATAAGAACTGAGCCAGTCCAAAACAGGTCCAGAAAATCCATACATATATAGTTTATTAAATAGCAGCTCGTGAGATATCCTATCAAACGCCTTACTGAAGTCAGTATAGACAGCGTCGACCTCATTACCCCTGTCCATATGTTCAGCAATGGTCTCAACAAATGTAACAAGATTTGTAGTAGTTGATCTCCCGTGCACAAAACCGTGTTGATGTTTGGTCAGAAATTTCTTAAAGTATCTCTGTATGCACGGACATATCAATGACTCTAAAACTTTACCAAAAACAGAGAGAATAGAAATAGGTCTGTAATTTTTGACACTACACCTGTCTCCACTTTTATGCACAGGCACTACTTTCGCCACCTTCCAAACCCCGGGAAATATACCTACACTGATTGATTTATTAAAAATTATTGTCAGAGGTTTAGAAATACTAGAAGCACAATTTACTATAAATAATGGTGGTATACCATCAGGACCTGCACCTTTTGACACATTCAACTCTTTCAACTTTTTGAGAATCTCTTTCTCCTCAAAAGCCAAGTGAGACATACTTTCTGCATGTGCATTCAATAAGTTCATATCATCAAAAAACATATCTGAACTACTGTCTGTTAAAGAAATATTATTATACACCTCAGCAAAACTCAAAGCAAACATCTCACAAATACCACTACCATCCCCTGTACTAGTTAATCCATTGGTCATTGTTCCAGGATAAGAACTACTACCGCGGCGTTTATGTTTAACAAATGTCCAGAAGCTTTTCGGGCTTGATGTAATTAAGTTTTCAGTACTTTCAATGTATGATCTGTAACATTCCTTGGCATATGTTTTACATCGCTTGTTAAGTATTTGGAGAGATATTGCGTCTAATGGGTTCTGGTACTTGGAAAATCTGTTATGGAACTTTTTCTTTTCTCGCAAGAGACGCAACATTTTACCATTGAACCAGGGAGGATATATTTTTTTTTATTAACCTTTATAGGTGCAAATTTATTTATTGAATCTTTAAGGATGCTGTAAAATAAGTCCACCATCTCATCGACATCCTGACAATTATTTAACATTATATTCCAGTCCTGTTTGTTGAAATATTCATTTACAAGTGTATAATCAATTTTATGAAAATTGTAACAGTCAGTTCTATGATTGGGATTCAAGTGAACTTCTTTTTTGATCGAAATTTTTACAAGCAACGGCGGATGATACTTGTCTATGTCGATAAGAGGATCCTCTTGCCGAACTATACAGTGAGAAATATTTGACAGAACTAAATCAAGAGTTTTATTCTTATTATTTACAATAGTATTAAATTGTCTCAAATTGTTTACTATTGTGAAATCAATCAATTTCTGTTCCAAGTACTTGCTATGATATACATGAGCTATTTAACATTTGCCAATCAATACCTCCTAAATTAAAGTCACCTATGATACATGTGTATACATCAGAAATATCCAGAAACTGGTTGCAATTATCAATAAAATTCTCCAAAAGGGACTTGGAAACAGGTGGCGGGAGATACACTGCGCACAAATTAAGTTTTGCTGGTTGTCCACTTGGTCTAGTTATGTCTACGGAGACCCATAGGTCCTCGCAATTACTTTGCCTGGAGAGTATATTAAATGAATTTAATTTTTTGGTTACTGCGATCAAAACCCCTCCACCACACTTATCCCTTTGGTAGCCTGACGATTCCCTATCCCTTCTATATACTAAATATCTATCATCGAATAGTTCACTGCTGTGTAACGAGCCATTTAGCCATGTTTCTGTTAAAACTATAATATCATAACTGGATGTACTCAAGTTACAAATAAAGTCATGGGTTTTTGTGCGCAACCCCCTAACATTTTGATAATAAATTTTGAGATTAAACGCGGCGAATGTTAATCTTAAGCATCATATTCTTATCGTGCATTGAGAGAGTTTAAAATCATATGTAGAAAATCAAGATAAAGTGTTCAAGGAATGCTTATCTCTAATGACATGGTACTTGGCTGTGGTATCTTTCCGCATGAAAATTCGCCCATCTCTGACCCAGACAAACTGGTATCCCAATTCTCTGGCTTTAATTCTTGCAGAAGCATGAAGAGCTTTGTTTGCCGGTGACAAGTGCTCCATGATAAAAATAGGCGCTTTCTCTCCCAGTAAGCCTATATGGCTTGTGTTAAGCTTATTGTCACCGTGGTTTTTGTTGAATTTTATGGCAGCAGCTAAAAAGTGGCTTCTGACTTTAGAAGAAGAAAATTGAACCACTATAGATCTGGGACGGGTGGTAGTGCGGTCCAACTTAGCCACACGGGTACAGTGCTGAATATGCTCGTCTGATATAGCACATCCAATCGCTGTCCCAATGTTCCTAGTTAAAGTCATTAAGTTCTCAGTTTTTTGTTCAGGGACACATTGTATTTCAATATTGTTAGATCGCGCTTGCTGTTCAACCTCATTCAAGCGACTAGTGAAATTTGCAAATTCTTTGTTCATGGTCTCGTACTCCGTATTGAGCTTTATGTAGTTATTATTGGATGACTTAAGCTGCTTTATAGCGTCATCATACTGGTCACTTATGAACGACATAGAATCCTTAAGTTCCTTCAATTCTTCTCTAAATGATTTCAACTCCCTATTTAAGAGTAAAGACATTGATTGTTTTATTTGATCATGTATAATGGTCATTTCTGCTTTAACAACCTCCGATACAATGTCCCTAAGGTCGTCTTTAGACAAGGCATCGCCAGGGGTCATTTGCGGAGAAGAAAGTCCCTGTCTTATCTTTGAGCGTAGGGGTGCTTTATTAGTAGCTTGCTTCGTCGCATTGTTTTTGTCTGTAGCTTTTCGTTTACTTGTTTTACACTGTGTACATAACCAGTTACGACCAAAATCAGCTGGACTAATATCAGGATTTATTTCCTGAATACAAGATAGATGATAATTTTTCTTACAGCCACAGCATGCAGCACCCTCTCCCTGTTGATACTCGCCACAACAACTCCAAACGGTATTTAGCTTTGTTGACATTGTTGTTATCTATATACGAGTCGGATTGCTTGCAATGGAACGTTGAACTTAATATGTCAAGAAAAGGCAGTATGGCTTCCAAGCTTTAGCCTGTCCAGATCGAGCGAATGATAAAAAAATATTTTAAGAGTTATTATTTCACATACGGGTATCTGAAAAACATTTAGATTTAAATTCGAACTAGTTTTTTGATAATATTACGATATCCTATGTACACCAATTATTCCCACAACACTCACTACACTTCAGTTTATTGTTTAAGACTTCTTGATATTATAATATAGACTTTAAGTAATTTTTATCACTTTATAACTCGGAGCCCAATCACAATGATGTTGACATGTCGAACTTTGACGTATATAATGTGCCCTGGCCGTTGTATCAGGCCGTTGTAGATAATGTGCCCTGATAATGGTATCATGGCTCATTATCTACAACGGGTGAAATTTCGGCCAGCACTTAAGCATGGTTTCCTTTCCTTCGGAATGGCGCAGGTGCTGTCCGGGCACGGGTGCTTTGGATCGTACCTGAGCCGAATCGACAGATAGGAGACCCCGTCGTGTGGCGCGGCGAAGGATGTGGCTGAGCACACTCTTCAGGTTTGCCGTCGAGGGCTGGGCCGCGCCGCAATTCGGTCGTGGCGGTCGGGCCGTTTTGTCGTTCCCCGGCTTCCTATCTACTAGGACCCGAAGTAGTTTCAGACGGAACCACGTTTCCATCTGCAAGATCAGGGTGCAGCGGGAGCAGAAAAAAGCCTCACTGCAGGCGCTGGCGTTCGCGCGCTGGCGCTCGCGGTGTCTCTGCACACTGAGGTTGGACTCGCGGGGGTTGTGGTTGACCTGTAGGTAGATAATGTCTGATCCCGCGAGCAGCAAGAGGCTGTGAGACCGTTCGGACAGGGGCTCCGTGGTCCCCAGTCGCGGGTGAGGTGAGTGCGCCTCAAGTGTGAACCAATGGTTAGTTTACTGAAGGGGACTAATTCTCCGGTACTTGCCTGGATAGCAAGTAGCGCGGTTTCGCTAGTGGTTTGCGCCAGTCGACTGTGCTGGGCTTCGGCTGATGAGTAGCTGCATGGATTTGCAACGTTTTTTGCTTTACAGATCCGGAACCAGCTGGATACTGGTAGCCGGCTAATCTGTACGTATTGAAGTGTCAGCCTAGCTCAGTCAGCAGGCCTTTTAAGGGCGGTGGGTTGTTCACTATAAACAATTTACCGTTAGGACACATTCCACGTCCTACAGTGATTTGTTGATAGTGAGCGACCCACTGACCTAGAAAGGCATATGATCGCTCACTATGGCCGCACTCCAACCGAAGCTAAAGTGCGGGACCAAAGACGGTAAGTCTTGCCGCCACCTCAAGCGTATAGCTCTTGAGTCTACTCATAAGGAGAGTCGCCCCGTGAATTCCTCCACTCCCCATTGTCCGGTTGGGTTCTGTAGCAGCCTGTAGCGCCTGCTGACCGCGCGCTGCGCCCGAGAGCTAGCTGACATTTTGATCCATGCTTGGGACTCCAGAGAAGCCGGCTACCAGTATCCAGCTGGTTCCGGAGCTGTATAGCACGCTCACCTCACGTTGCACATCCATGCAGCTGCTCATCGGCCGAAGCCCAGCAGAGTCGGCTGGCGCATGCCACTAGCGAGAGCCGCGCTACTTGCTATCCAGGCAAGTACCGGAGATGTGGTCCCCTTCAGCAAACTAACCCTTGGTTCACATTTGAGGTGCACTCACTGCACCCGCGACTGGAGACCACGCAGCCCCTGTCCGACCGGTCTCACAGCCTCTTGCTGCGCGCGGGATCAGACGTACGGCCACCCATCACCGTACAGACGCACATTGTCTAATCCGTACAGCTCAACCACAACCCCCGCGAGTCCAACCTCAGAGGCCTCTGCCTCTGGCGCTGGCGCTTCGCGGTGTCTCTACACCGCGAAGCGCCAGCGCCCGAGAACGCCAGCGTCCGCAGTGGGGCTTTTCTCTGCTCCCGCGGTACCCTGATCTTATAGACGGACCCGTAGTTCCGTCTGAAACCTATCTACTTCGGGTCCTAGTAGATAGGAAGACAGAGAACTATTTACCGTTAAGAAAGACAGCTATGTCGTTCCCAAGCGTGGTAGCTGCCATGCTGGGCAAAAGTGCGATGGCCGGCGCGCGGAGCCTGCCGTAAGGGCGGCAATTCGTCGGGGAGTACGGGCTGAAAGCGGTGTTCCGTTCTTCTCTGACATGAAGAAGCGGACGGAAAATATATGCCAAGATCTTCTAACCGTTTTGTTAATAACCCACAACCCCATAAACGATGTTAAATGTCTGCCACTGCTTTCAGTAGATCTAATTTTATTCTTTTTGGGGTGATTTTCTGCTAATAATACAGCCTGATTGCTAGAGAGAGACCGTTTATGGTCAGTCATTTTTTGTATTTGTACTATCATTTATTCTGTCCGTCAAAGTTAAGTAATTTTATAGAAATTTGGCCGCCCCCAGAACTTGCCGCCCGGGGCATGGGCCCTGGCTTGCCCCCCCCCCCCCCCCTAGATCCGGGGCTGGCACTGCCTTAAATCACTGTTTTGCAAGCCCATCCCAGGGCTGCCCACTAAACCCCGCGGCGGCGTACCTCCGGCGAACATGTGGTCCAGGGCTGCTGCTGCCTACGAGTGTGCCGCCGCGGCCTTTGAGCAGATTCGGCACTCTCCCGACCCCACTCGACGGTCTCCTTCTGGAGCATGACCGCTTCGCAAAAGGAGGCCACAATCCTCCACTTTTCCTCTCCCGCCAGTATTGTTGCGACCAGCGCCCGTGGGGACAAATCTCGCCCGATCCCGTCAAATACTAGCCACTATATATCCAATGCTTTCAAATTGTCTAGCTATCATATCATAATGCTTAAACGAAATAACGTTGTTTTTTCTTTATTTCGGACTAACGGACCAAATAATTTTAATAACTTCATAATATGCTGGACTGTATAAATTATATATATGATTAAATAAGTAGCTGTGATGATTTTACAGTTTTAGGTACTTGTCAATACTTGTCATAAATACTTACTCCTTGGTCTGTGATTAATTACGATTACTTCAATCAAATCAATCAGATTTGACATCAATATCATGAAAGTTATTCAATATAAATAAACATTAGATTCAGTTTTATATAAATGCACAATTTTTGTTTTATCTACATAAATATAAATAGTTTAAAAGTTTATTATACTTATTTAAATTAGACTAATATGATTCGATTACCGTATACGAGTATAATGAGGTAAGTCGTTTAAAATATTTCACTTTGGCCGTTGCGAACACAAACAAATATGTACCTATATAGTTTATTTTCATTTATTTACAGTTTCTATATTATTGAGTGATTTATAAATATTAGATAAAATGATGCCGGCAATCGTTGCTTTTGTTAAACGCAGAAAAATGATCTATTTGAAAAATATGTACATTATCGAAATTTATGTAAGTAAATACGTACGTATGTACCAACGTTAAAAATGAAGATGATTTTTTCAACGTAACGTAACTTCACGCCTTTTGTTACCCGAAGGTGTAGGCAGCGGCTGTTAAGCCTCGTCTCGCCGTTATATTTACGTCCCAAATGGAATAGGTGGCGAACCTATTGCCATACCGGGCACAAAGTTTTCAGTCATCGATATTTATCACACATAACATCCGAAAATAATTTCGAAAAGTCATTGGTGTGAGCCAGTGTCTGGGATCGAACCCGGACCTCTGGATCAGAAGCCGTGTGCTCGACCACTGCGCCACCGAGACTTCATCGTCGATTTTTTCATCAGCAGTAATATTTACTTAAAATCATGTTGCTTCTGTATCATCATGAAGTCTTCTTCGTTTACTTAGTTGAGATGATGGGAGTGTCGTAAAATGCCTGGACCTTATGGTACTGTTAAGTGTTAAGTACTGTTACACATGCTTTATTTTAGCATGCTAAAAATATGCTTATTATGAGCATGCTTAAAAACTGTCTACATTTGCTAGCAATAAGCATGCTCCTGATTAAGCATGCTCAAAGCAAACACTTCGATACACATGCCAATTTGTAGTTCTAATAATACAAACCAATCAACCAAAAGCCACTCGTATGGAGCTGAATAAAATAATTCTTTTGCTGGGGATGCAATGCGTCCGACACCTTCTTTTAGCTAAAAACAGAAAATTTGGATCCGTGATTCGCTAAGTGGTAGAGCCAAGCAGTTGAGCAGGCAGCAGCAGCATTAATGGGCCGGGTGAAATACCACGACCTCTCAGAAGATCGAAAGTGGCTCATGCCGCGTTTCGTTCGGTGAGAAAGGTACCCGGAGGCCCACCTCTCTTCCCCATCCTTTGCATTTTAGGTCGTCAACGCAACTGTAACACTATATGTGTTGCAGCTGTCCATGAGCGGCGCTGGTCACTTACCATCAGGTGACACGCATGGACGTGATAGTGTCGTAAAACTAGGTACACATATCCTTGAATGAAATACGTCCTCCCATAAGAACAAAAGATAGCTTCTTTTCGAAAGGGGAAATAAACTATAGATATTGAGAGATTCATTTCCAACGAAGTCGCGGCCCGCGGGTAAAACCTACGTCATAAACTATATATTATGGTCATAACTCTTAAAAATACATACATGATGATGTTGCCAAATTCCATGAAGTTAATGTTGCCTGCAATAAATTCTAAAATTGGTACACATAAATCGTCAGATACGGAAAACCTTAGACATTTCTTTCCTACAAGTAATTAATGAATAATAGTAGATTCTCGAAGTTGATAAATTCTTTCGAATGGTATGGTATGGATTGTAAGGAGGTAATTGTAATAATTGACTGTAAACGGTTATTTCGTTTGTTTATTCACGCACTTTATCTAAAGTTTTCCAAAATCAAATTTTTGGCACCTTGAAGAAGTTATAAAGACTTTTGGAGTGCAAAATCACACCACATCCACATTACCATATCGACATTGCTATCGCTTTTGTCAGACTTTTCATGGACTGAACATAAATCTGTATTTAAAAAATGTAGTAAAAATTCTACTGAAATGTTTTCACTGAAAATTTAAATATGTCATCTTAAGATACATACATAACTTCAAGCCAGATCCCTTGCGGGTAGGTAGAGAACGGAGCACCATAAGTCACAACACAGTCACACTTATTACACGCCTCACTCCCTTAGTTGATTTTCAACTCTTTTCGTGCACGCGCGTCGATTTTTAAGGCTCCTAACATCAACTTCCTCCAAAACATGTTCTATTTGGTCATGGAATGTTCCACTTTTGCATTGTATATCTGCTTAGTCAATCTTGCACCATCCATTCTTTCTACATGTCCGAACCGTCGGAGCATGCGCTTTCTTAGTTTTACACCGACACTCTCTTTCAATCCAACTTAGCTTCTTACAAACTTGTTTTCGACGCGGTCAGCGAGAATCACTCTGCAGATTTTGCGCAGTGTTAATGGCAATGATTGCGTGCTGGGCTTTTCTGCATATATTGTTTGCGGCCAGAAATCTGCCCAACGATCCATTTACGCTATTTCCTAACGTCACTCATGTTTCTACATTCGCGGTGTACCTTCCATTCATGCTAAAAGCGCATCCAATATATACAATTTCATTCACCTGTTTCAGCACTACATCATCGACCATTATCCTTACATCCGTTCTGGATTCCTTCCTTTCAAACACCATTACACCAGTCTTATGATTACGTTTTAGATTATTTAAAATGAAAATTATCAATTATAAAGCCTCTTGATTTATTCATTTTTCATTTGATTTTTTACAACGGGAATTTATTTCTGGTCTGATTTTTTTCCTAGAATACTCATATATTTCCATTAAACTTGTTTTTTTTATTTCTTTCTTTAAAATAGTGTCATAATTTTGACTATTATAGTATCGATACTTAAATAGTGAAATATCGATGATTTTGATTCACGATTCACGGATTTCACGGGGCAATGGCCAATGGGCATCCCTAGTCAGTAAGATTCTCACCTGCGCAAATGTGAAATCAAAGTATGAAAATAAATAAAAATAAACATTGAATCAATTGAAAAATAAACAACATCAAATTAAACATATTTTACAATTGTAAGTACATTTTTAATCAATGGCTCCTCTAAACCGCTAACACATACGTGTATCATTTCGATGAACAAGATTGTAATTATTATTCGTGTTTTAGAGATTAATAATAACTATATTTATTATTTTATCTCACAAGGAATTACTTTGGTTGTCATTAAAAGTTTTCTAGGATCAGACTTGTGGGATTTCATTTCATTCAGAAAACGAATTTGTAACTTCAGTTTAAAGGATGTATATCTACTGAATCCTCCAAATAAAACTGGTCAACATTAGATGACATCCCTTATTAATTTCCTTTTATACCTTGTAAAGGTACCAGTAATTGGCCTGCAGCAAAGATACTACTATAACAGCACATTTACTCATTGCGGTAGAGACTTATGTGGTTACAATGTAAGCAAAGAGCCCTCCTGACAATCAACACAGTGTTAATTTATTTTAAAAAATCTATACATACATTTAAATACACAGATTAGTTATTAAATCCTTAGATTGCATGTTTGCTAAAGCAATATATTTATTCTGGTTTATCCTTCAGAAGAAAACATTCACTTCCATCTCCATTTTATACTGTACTGTTCACCAACTCCACATTTTCTATGATACATGTTTTTGCAGAATAATGGGGCAAACCTTATCACAACCGGTGACGGAGAAGCAATCTTCAGCATGTCAGGATTCCCGGTACCTTGTTGGTTCCTCTTGCATGCAAGGATGGAGGGTCTCTATGGATGATTATCATACACACATTTTGTCCTTACCTGAAGACCCTGGCACAGCATTTTTTGCAGTCTATGATGGCCATGGAGGTGAGTTTAAAAGCTTTTTTACTAATTTAAAAAGTTATTTGTTCAAAAAAATCAGTATTTACCTAAACTTTGATTCATTCTTCTGTGTATGTTTATGTGATTGCGCTTGTCCCAAAATGAATCGAATAAAATACAGTATTGTGAACCATTTAAAAAATATGCTACAGTAAGTACATGGTTGGTAAATGTTATGCAAGAACAATAGGTGGTGTTATCTCATGCTGCAATCTTTGTCTTCATTTTGAAATATTTATGAAATAATTATATAAAAATCAAAGTCATCAATGGCACATGAGTTTCTTGCCCGATTCTTATGATAGCCCCTACACTCAAAATCGGGGCGATTGCGTCCGTGTCTTTTTTGTTCCACGGAGGCACTTTCCACAAGCGCTCGTGTTTGTTTTTTTTTATTTAATTTTAAATCATAATGTTATCTGTACTTGTTGACTATTTTTAAGTGTTTGTGAAGACCTATAAAAATAAAGTTATTTTGACTTTTGACATACTAATCAAATAACAGTTGTAAAAAGATAAAATTGAGATCATTAGATGGGGTATTTTTTTTTATCGAATGATGTTTAAAACCCATTTTTCCAAATATGACACAATCACTTTCCTGCATCAATATGTTCCAAAAGGGTCTGAGATTGGAAATGTGTCTGTGACTGGCACATTATAGATTCCTTTTTATAATCTGAATGGTGTCTGCTGTTACTGTTATGAAAATATATTTACAACATATATAACATATACATACATACGTAACTTCACGGCTTTTGTTACCCGAAGGTGTAGGCAGCGGCTGTTAAGCCTCGTCCTGCCGTTATGTTTACGTCCCAAATGGAATAGGTGGCGAATCTATTGCCATACCGGGCACAAAGTTTTCAGTCATCGATATTTATCACACTTAACTTTCCGTGTGATCGACCACTGCGCCATATTTACAACGTTTTGAATATATTGCATAGGATGCATTGAGAAAGACAAAATGGTTTACTTTTGTTGTTTTTTTTATATTAACACATCGATAATTTTATATGTGTAGTTGTTTTTCTCATAACTATTCAAGTAAACTTTTCTGTTTGTTGTTTAATTGTCAGATTTCTTTCTAGGGTCTTACATTGCTGAGTATGCTGGTAAACATCTTCACAAATTTGTTACTGCCCGCCCAGAATACCATCTTGGCAATATAGAAGAAGCTTTAAAACAGGTAAGAAACCATGTCCGAATACTGAACTGCCACTTAAATCTGACAATCAATAAAGTGCTACTTACTGCACAAATTTCACGTATTCTATCTAATTTGACAGCAATTTGATGCTTAAGTAGCGCTTATATATTCGAGTGGTGGTTCAGTATTCGGGTTGATATGCTTTATTTTGAACCTAAGTAAGAAGGTGTGTCGTGGCCGTCCTCGACTCCTACATCCATACGGTTTTGCATTATATTATATCTGTTTGAATGATCTTTATGTGATTTGTATGATCTGTTTGATGAGAAGAATGGAAAGAGCCGGAGGAGGCCTATGGGTCACAAGATATGCTGACCACTGGAACTGGAAACCCGATTTAGAATATAAGTTATATGTTAAAAATGTAAACTCTAGTATCAGCAATAAAGGCTTATTATTATTATTATTTATATTATATCTGTTTGGTCAAATTTAACAACGTTATATTAACTTCTGCTAAGCGATTCTATTTAGCTACAACAATCTTTAATTACCGACTCAATTTGGTTTAAATAAATACATACATAGAAAATGCGTGGTTCGCGTGAGCTGACTAATAAAATTCTCACTGTGTGTTAAAAATAAGCAACAGTATTTTTAGAAATATCATGTTTTAATTAAAGGTAATGCGTAAAAGTATTGCCAAGGGGCATTACAAAGCATTTTAATGAAATGTTTGCGGTGTGTAAATTTTTTTTATAGGTATAAACGAATAGTAGGAATGTTTTGTTTCCCGTTTTTCCTTGAGAAGGTTTTACTACGGGGAAATGGTGACTATATTTTAAGTTGGAGACTTGTACATGGGTAAAAATTATATTTAAAAAAATATGCAATAGTTTTTGGTAATGACAGCATACAGACACACAAACGTAAATTCTACAAATGTTTCTACATCCATTACCTAATAGGGACATAAGTTTTTCTCCCATATCTCCAATGTAATATCTTCAAAGTGTAGATGATGGTTATGGCGCCCACCCACCTATCTATCTCTATCTGTCATTATCACCTAAATCTTCGACTTGATGAGGATCATGTCTCGTATCGTAAGTCACAATGGCGTAGTGGTTCAGCAATTCATCTGCAGTGCCCGATGCCCGATGTATAGCAATAGGCATGGTGCTTTTATGTTCTCAATTCATCATATTTGTAATATTATGATTATCATTAAATCAATTTAATATTCAAAATATTAATTGTGGAATGAAATTTTGTAAGATTTTTAGTCGACCCAACAATCCTCAAGTTGTTTTAATTGTTATGGAGCTGTCGTGACATTAAGCAGTTTATTTTAGATATATATCACGTGGCGATCGAATTTTATGCTATTTTTAGGTTCTTTTCTTTTGTTATTTCGTTTAAAGGAGACATGAAATACATTAAAATGTATTTCTTTTATCATCTCCGTCATAATATTACTCGAAGGACCGGATTTACGATTTCGCCGACCTAAGTAATTTATTTCTAAGGAATGGGCCGACCAACAGAAAAATAAAGTTTACTTTTGCCAAAGTTTTGCTGAGTTCATGAAATAGCTTTAATTTCATTCAACCTCTTCACTTATATTTTTTTTGCTGCTCAGGAATGTTATGAATTTGTCAGAATTACAACCGCTATAAGGGTTTCTCAACATTATTGTGTTCAAAAATTGGTGATTCTGTTTTTGACAAACAAATTGCCGAACCGGTTTTATAGAAATTTTAATTACGATTAGACTAGCTAGAAGAATGAATCCGTACATATTGCTGGATAAATTAGAGACGATGACTGAAAACCGATATGGCAATAGGTTCGCCACCTGTTGGGACGTAAACATAACGACGTGTCGAGGCTTGACAGCCACTGCCTGCACCGTCGGGTAGTAAAAGTTATTTTTCATCTCTGCCTTATATTTGCATGATATGTGGAGATATATTTACTTATCGAGTATTCTAATTCTGCCAGGGCTTTCTCGACGTGGACCAAGCGATGCGTGAAGAATATGTGGTATTGAAGAAGGTAGCTGGCAGCACTGCGGTGGTAGTGCTCATCAAAGAAAACATGCTGTACTGCGCCAACATTGGTGATTCACGCGCAATCGCTAGCGTTCGTGGAGGGGTGAGTAGTACAATAAATAGTGCTGGATAGAAATGTTGTTAAACTTGAAGGCCTGGTGTTCGGCATTTTATTTGTTTTACTAGCGAGAGTTGTTCTGATCATGGTAGTCTATTCCTCAATGACCTTGATTATTGGCACGGGTATGAACCCGTGCCAATAATCAAGGTCATTGACGAATAGACAACCGCAGCAGATATGAATCTGCTGCGGTTTTCTTGCTCACCAGTGTCCTTCAGTGAGATCACTGCCTAGCTGAAGTGTTTTCGTCTAATGTAGCCATTATTATATAATATTAATAAAATAATAATATCTTGGACACAAATCACACAGCACCCTCCAGTTCCAAACTAAGCAACTAAATGCTTGTGTTATGGATACTAGATAACGGATACTAATACATATATACTTTTCTTTTGTAAATACATACTTATAATACGTAGAAAAACAACCAGACGCCACACAAATATTCATGTTTGTCACAAATATTTGTGCTCGGGTGGGAATCGAACCCCCGACCTCAGTGCTGCAGCCGGTAGTTTTACCAATGCGCCACGAGGCCCGTCAATATGCTATTTAATTTGGGTTGACACCAAAAATAATGCTTGACATACATATGTGTTCTCCTGTGACTACGACACCAGTGATGTAGTTGGTGATCCCTAAAATATTTGTTCAGCAAGTGGAGGTGTTGTCGTACGACCACAAGCCGAACAACAAGGATGAGATGCTCCGCATCACAAGCGGCGGCGGCTGGGTACAACTGAACAGAGTGAACGGCAACTTGGCGTTGTCCAGGGCCTTCGGGGACTTTGTATACAAGAAGAATTACAGACGATCACCGCAACAGCAGATTGTCACCGGTAATATTATCGTTTTAGCATAACTTCACCTTTCTGCCCGAAAGTGTAGGCAGCGGCTGTAGCCTCGACACGTCATCCGCCCCCCCTCGGCCGCGAACCTATGAACCTAATACCGGGCACTAAGTGCCAGTCATCGAAATTCATCATGCATAACTTCCGAAAAGAATTCCGAGAAATCATTGGTGTGAGCCCTTGATCGATCCCACGACTTATGAAACAAAAGCGGGGAGCTCGACCACTGGACCATCATCATTATCATTTTAATAGTCTACCGCCCGAATACTGAACCGCCACTCAAACCTGATAATCAATAAAGTGCTACTTACTGCTCAAATTTGACGTACGCCCGAATACTGAACCGCCACTCAAATATATAAGCGCTACTTAAGCGTTTAAGTAGCTGTCACATTAGACAGGATACGTGAAATTCTGTCTAACGTGACTGCTACTTAAACCCGTAAGTAGCGCTTATATATTTGAGTGTCGGTTCAGTATTCGGGCTTATATGTTGTATTTAATCAACTACAAAATTGGTTATGAATATGTCCCGCATGAAAAAATTAAATTCATGCATGCATGCACATGTAATTATCGAATTTAGTAAATTCGATGAATAGACTACTAAATTCAAATTCCTATTCGGACGGGGTTTTAGTTACATAAATACTTATTTTTCACAGAAAATTATGTAATTTACTATAAAATCCTTCAGAGATAGACGAGAGAACTCTTCTGTTGGACATGCAAGCGTTTCATGACCACGTTCGGCCACGCATTTCAAAGGATCAAATATTCGAAGGGACGAAATAAAGACACTGTCTACACTTTCGTGCATTAACAGCGTGCAGGTACAACTAGTAATTCAACTTTTAGCTGTCGTACATCTTAATAAATTGTGTTAACAAATTGCAGCGTATCCAGACGTCCTGGTGCGACAGCTGAATGAAGACTGGGAGTTCATAGTGATCGCGTGCGATGGCATCTGGGAAGTGATGTCAAACGAGGTATGTACATCTATCAATCAATCAATCGAGCGATTAATCTATCCATTAATAATTATGTATGTCAATTATTATTTTACTCTAAATTTATGTGCATATTATTTAATAATTAGGATCGACACTAATAAAAATATATAAATCCCATTTCAAGGGTAACATAATCTAACATCTGAACAGTGGTAGAGCCAAACAGTTCGCTGCATGAATGGGCCGGCTCGACCGGTGAAATACCACGACCTCTCAGAAGATCGACGTAAAGTGGCTTATGCCGCGTTTTGTTCGGTGATAGAGGTACCCGGAGGCCCACCCCCCCTTCCCCATCCCTTCTTATCATGCTCCCTTAAAGGTCGGCAACGCAACTGTAACACTATATGTGTTGCAGGTGTCCATGGGCGGCACTGGTCACTTAACATCAAGTGACACGGCTGCTCGTTTGCCCTCCTATCCAATAAAAAAACATGCCAGAGTTGTATAAATGATAATAAATGACGAAATCCAAAATTTATAACTAGTGTTCGTTATATTAACACCCGCGGAGAATTTTTTTTAGCGACTTTGAAAAATAGACTGTTAATATAGTAACAATAAAACGTTAAAGCGCTTAGATTGTATTTAATGTAGTAATGTATTTATATCCAGCAACAGTAGACAACTGTTGCTGGATGTCATGCAGCATTGGGGAACTTGCCAAAACGTTACGACTATACATCAATGCATTGTCGAGAATTACGGAAATATACTAATTTATGTTATTTACTAACATAACACTTATAAAAACGTCATCCTCCTTCTGAGATAGTCGGGTAAATGAGTTGTATATTTGGATTTGTCCAGGATGTGATATCGTTCTGCCGCATGCGTTTACTGAGAGGTCTGGAGCCTGCGGCCGTCTGCGAGGCGATGTTGCAGCTGTGCCTCGCGCCCAACCTGGCGACGGGCGGGCTCGGGTGCGACAACATGACCATCATGATCATATGTCTAGCGCCATTCCCGAGAATCGAACCCACTGTGAGTTTACGACAATCATTTTATGTTTAGACCATTCATAGTCATAACTGGTGACCGATTTATAAGTTTCACTATCTAAGTTGCAATAGCTACACTCCGTGGTTTTTGTAATCGCGCAATAAAAGTTTGTCTAGGGTGGAATACGTGACTATATATATACTAATAAATCAGTCACTAAATATCAGATGACAATGTATGCATGAGGTATAAGCTATAATTATTTGTCTGTCTTTACTGGAATGCTATATTTTTTTTTATAGTTTGCATGTTTTAATGGTTCATTGTTGTTGCATTATTTAAATTTATATTACTTGTCAAGAAGCTATCTATCCGCTATATTATTTAGGTAAGATTTATTTTTGCCATTGCAAACCAAATAAATAGTTTTCGGTCTCCGAGGATAGAATGTGTGTTTTATTATGAAGAATATTTAACATAACTTTATTTGTACACCTTTTTATATACGTCATCTAGGAATCCAGAACAGATGCAAGGATAATGGTTGATGATGTAGTGCTGGAACAGGTGAATGAAATTGTATATCTTGGATGCGCTTTTAGCAGAGATGGAAGGTACACCGCGGATGTAGAAAGACGAGTGGCGATAGGAAATAGCGTAAACGGAGTGTTGGGCAGATTCCTGGGCGCAAAAAATATTAGCAGAAAGGCCCAGTTAGCAATCCACAATGCAGTCCTGATCCCAACACTAACTTATGGAAGCGAGAGCTGGGTATGGCAGAGTGTGCATGAAAGTAGAATAAACGCGGTAGAAATGAGGGCTCTACGCAAAATCTGCGGAGTGACTCTCGCTGACCGCGTAGAAAACAAGGTTGTAAGGAAGGAAGTTGGTTTGAAAGAGAGTGTCGGTGTAAAAGTAAGAAAGGGCATGCTCCGATGGTTCGGACATGTAGAAAGAATGGTTGACGCAAGACTGACTAAGCAGATATACAATGCAAAAGCGGACGGATGTAGGAGTCGAGGACGGCCAAGACACACATTCCAAGACCAAATAGAACGTGTTCTGGAGGAAGGTGATGTTAAGAGCCTCAAAAACCGACGCGCGTGCATGAAAAGAGTTATGAAAGTCAACGAAGCGAGTGAGGTGTGTAAGAATCGTGCCCTATGGCGCTCTGTTCTCTCTGCCTACCCCGCAAGGGATTTGGCGTGAAGTTATGTATGTATGTATGTATCTAGAATATGTGTTAAAGAAATGGTCGGTATTGGCTCCTTTTGGAAATTCGGAATCCCACAACATATCAATGGAATCAATATATTTGTAAAGTATTATTAATATTTTGCCTATGGAGATGGATGGATGGATTCTTTATGTGGCGATATCAGTTCATTCAGTTCATAAAAAGAGGTCATCTTGGTTTAAACTAGTTAGGCAAGACCTGTCCTGGAAAACCGTAAGACTTTTTGTGGCGGCTTAAGAAAGTCTTTAATGATATATGCTTTTCCAGTCTGCGTTCAAATGCCTCGATACGTCTCAACCGAACAAGTACTGGACACTGACGCCATCGCGACGTTTCTAATAATAAATATAACTAAATAATTAGTCCTCGATTTATATTCATGCACAAGCTTAAATATACCGAGTATTATATAACCTAATCTGTGATCTGAGAAACGGATAGAATTTGGCTGATTTTGAATATGGAATTCTGTTGTTTTTTTTTTTTTCATTTTGTTGTTGGTAGTTTTTTTCGAATGCGTCTCGGTCATTTGTCCAAATTTAAAATTTGTAATGCCTATACTACGGTTCACGCCTAATTCCTTACATACAATCAAAATTATCTGTATTTTATCAATCTAAAGCTGCTGTCATTAAATTTGTTATTACTTATTTGTTTTGGTCGGTACAATATGTCATGCTTTCGAACTCTCCACGTTGTGAAAAGATTTGGCTGTAGTATTATGACCGGTCGCCTGCCTGACGTCAAATGTTCCTGGGAATGTTTTCGTTGGTGGTTTATTCACCACCAGGGACGGGCACAACATATCATCCTTGTTGTCATGTTGTTCTTACTAGAACATTTATCAGAATATTGGCTGCAAAATGCATATTGATAAATTAGCTGTACAAAAATGTTGCTAAGGCGTGAATGTAACAGTTCTTCATAGACCACGGGGATCAGTCCCTTTGTAGTGAAGACTTTTAAAAGTTACAAAGAGCCCTTTTCAAAGGGGTTTTTGAATAGGTTTTCAAACTGCGTGTGTTGTGATGGCCCTGATTTTAGATACGTCCTTAGAGCGCGATATCAGGTCATTATCTTGCTGGTCCTGTGACTTTCTTACATCGTCATAATAAAAAAATATTGATTGTATATACAATGCATTAATTTTATAAATAAATAAACATTTTTTTCCTGCCAGTACTTACTGTATACAAAAAAAAATCAGCCATGTTTTATCAACGAATTATGAATTATGTCTCTAAATAGTAGTTACTGTGATTTTAAAATTGTGTCATATTTTTTTAAGTATTCGTATACAAGACAAAATTATAAAGACTGATCGTGTGCCATGGACGAAAGTTAATTGAGTTTTTTAAAAATTATACATAAGAATATGTGTTTATTTTTGCAAACATTGTATTTTAATAAAAAAAAGTCTAGGTTATTGGTATGTCTGTTTGAGTTTCTTTTGCACTAAAAATATAACTTTACGCAGATTTTATCTCTTAGCCTTTGAACGAATGCTATCATCCCTAATAATATTATATAACCAATAATATCTGCGTATGTATGTTTATCACCCTTCAACGCTTAAACTTCTGAACCCATACAGACGTAATTTGTTATGGTAGTAACTTTATGTCTCATCTCTAAAAGAAAATATGCCCTATGTTAGAACTGATAAATCAATAGACCTTACAATTTGACACTAATAAAAATAATTTAGCTTTAATAAGTCATCCTAAACAGGATTATGGGACCAATTTGTAACAAATGTCTTAATCAAATGTAAAATCATTTAAACAATAGACAATGTAGATTATGACCACGTGATCACGCCATTTCGTGACCACTATGTGTAGTTGATGCGTTTATTTCAATGCGCATAAACTAAATTTTATTTTATTTACTTAAGTTGCCTTAAGTATTGTTTTTAATATGATTAATCTAAATATAACCGTACAATTTACTTTGTTTGTCGCAATGAAATTTTTCAAGTTTATATTCTGTTTGTAATATTATTAAATTTCTATAGACTGACTAGGAAAATAACGCACCTATAAAACCGTATTATTATTTTGTGAGGATCAATTCCAAAAAGATTAAGTCTATATAAACAGCATGAAGATGCATGCTAATCAATCGTGTCAATATGTTTGGCTCTTGGGGTTCATAAAATAATATTACGAGTAGACTATGTGTACACAATCGATTTGATGATATAACGATATATTAGTAAATATGAATTAGTTGCACGTTAAAATTACGCATGTAAATTGTTCAATTAGGAATGTATGTAATGTTATAGTCCACGTTTGTTTTCTTAATTGTCCACATTAAAATAGTTTACTTGGACAAATCGGTGATAGATTTATATTAATCAAACGAGATCGTTTAATTTTTTTTTTTACTAAATGTTTGTGTTTAGAAATAACCCTACCGTCGCTTTCAAACAAGAAAAAACAAGAAAATATAATTTAGTCGAAGAAATAATTTCTGTATAAATATGGTTCGAATAATCATAGATTGATGACGTGATATTTTTTTTTGTACTTACTCAATATTTAAAATCACAATATGGCAGTTAAGAAAAAAAACATGGTTTCATGTTGCATGTTATGGATTATTCGACTGCATTAGGGGGCGTTTATAAATTATGCGAGGTGTTTTTTTTTAAATATTCACTAAAATCGTCTACTCCTTTAACATACTTCTGATTTAGCCACTCTAAGTCGTTGGCGCTTGTGCGCAATAACTCAAATACGAAAAACCTGAGATTAGTTAAGATTTGACTCGACCCCTCCGCCATTCAACAACTGACGTAATTTATGGACGTCCCCTAAGTATCTCATATTTTTTATACTATATGTATTGCTAATGATATATTTTATTTCGCCCTAAAGAATACTCGCTCTCTGCATGTTTATGTTTTGTGTTTTTATATGTCGCTTACATTCGTATAATATTTGACAATGCTTGGAAACATTTTTACTTTTTTTTTGTTTAAATGTGCGATGTTCGATGGTTTCACATTTGCTGTTATTTTCTTGACTTCTCGAATGGTTGCATAACTTAACTATCACTTGGACTGTTACGTGTGTAATGACTTCAAAATAATAAAGAAACTATACACCCAGCTAAATATAACATAGTATATACCTGATAAAGCAGTTCTATAAGTAAATATTTTTTATAAGTCTCATGCACTATGTTTTACATATTGTCAATTATTATTATTTTATATATATAAAATTATAGTTAACACTGCGTTTTGTTTTGCCTCACCATGGTATATGTTTAAATAAAGTTTTCTTAAAACAGTGATTATTTTTCGTTTCTTTTTTGTATGTCAACAATTGTTGTATGCCATTATTAGCCACACTCTGTACCTTCGCATGAATATATTTCGCATAGATGGCGTGAATATGCTCTTTAAATAATATCGGAGTATATGCGAGCTAAAAATATAACTACTCCAGATTAAACCCCTGTGAGAAAACGTAAAAAATACTCGGTACTCGTAATAGTCAATTTTAGTATTTTTAAGGAATTCCAGATGGCGTATAATGTTGTGGCGTCTTATTTTATACTACCCCTTCGGAGGTATGGTACGTTTGTCAGCCAATGTTGCCATTATCACAGACTGACATAAATACAGAGTCTATGTGTACATATTAATTTTTATTTTGCTCCCTAAAATATATGTTTTAAATGAAAGAAAATTTAAAGTGAGTATTAAAAATAATATCCCATATTGATATCGTGAATCTTTGGTAACATCCGTTACTATATGGAATGGATTTTCTGGATTTCTTTATTTATCGAACTGGCAATATTTTATTATTAAAAAAAAAAAACTAGTTTTACTTTCATTTATAACAGTTGAGTATGATGTTTGCTGTATTAAAAAATAGTTTAGTTGGTGTAGTGAGTAATGGTTCGGTGTTGCTTGTTGAATAATTATTTTTCACCTAATGAATGAATTCAATTGATCATGTTTTTGTTTTATTTTAATTGTGTTTTAATTATTTACCGTAGATATTGTAGTTGTAGAGAATTGTTGGCGTCCACCTACATGCTTTGTCAAATTTAGTATGTTTTAAATCACAACTTTCCAAGTAGAGATGTAATGTAGCTGTCATTCATTGCACTCCATTATATTTAGAATTTCTATGAATCAACTTTGTATTTTTTAATTAGTTTTTTTTTCCCATATTTCAGGACTTGCCTCTGCCACCACTGGAAGACGAAATTCTTGGTAAGTTTATGACTAAAACTGAAGACCTGCTGTACGTCGAAGACGAGGAAGAAGATCTTAAATGAAATTAGTAAATTGAAATTATATATTTTGTAAATGTGTAAATAGTTAGTATTAAATTGAGTACTCCAGGTTCCTTTGACACTTAAATACATTTGAAGATTAATTAAACATATGTTGACATAACATAACCTAACTTCACGCCTTTTGTTACCCGAAGGTGTAGGCAGCGGCTGTTAAGCCTCGTCTCGCCGTTATGTTTACGTCCCAAATGGAATAGGTGGCGAACCTATTGCCATACCGGGCACAAATTTTACAGTCATCGATATTTATCACACATAACTTCCGAAAACAATTTCGAAAAGTCATTGGTGTGAGCCAGTGTCTGGAATCGAACCCGGACCTCTGGATCAGAAGCCGTATGCTCGACCACTGCGCCACCGAGACTATGCATATGTTGACATATTTATTATATTTTAAAAATATCAATGTTGTGATTGATATTTTGTTTTTGCATTTATTTGTGTAGCAATCAAATGTATGTTATAATTTTGATGAATCTTTATAACCATACATGACAAAATAGTATAGCGATTGTAGTAAGTAAGGCAATTACATATACATTGGTGTACCGGAAAGTTATTACCGATCTTCGTGTCTTCATTCAATAACTGCTGAAGTTAGGCATTTTTAAACTTTTTTTTGGGTCCAAAAGGTTCTTTATCTCGCACATAGAAATCACCAAAATTGAATTTTCATTGGTTAGACCAGGCTCACCGTAAGTTCCTGCCAACAAATAGTGACTATCAGCGGCTTTTTTCTTTGCTCAAAATGCTCGTTTTCAAGCATAAAACCTGACATATTTAAAGAGGTATTTAATCTATGATGGTGTTCGCAAATGTAACATATATAGCTTGCTTTGCTTGCTTGTTTGATGTTAGTAGAATAAAATGCATGTCTCAAATCATAATATTGCATACTGAAGCCGAGAAAGCATCTGTTAGAAAAACCGGCAATGACTTTCCGGTACACCAGGTACATTTAATTGCTGATACATGATGTTCTTACTTCAATAAAATTGCGTAATAAGGTTCTATTATGTAGAGATATGCTGTAATATATTCCTCCAGAGATATTTTCGGTACTAGTTTATATAAAAATATCTAAATAAATGTGTAGTTAAATAAAAATTTTTGTGGTCCATTTTAAGTATATGTGTGTGTAACGAATGATATTATTACTGGATGTCTGCTGATTTTCCTAATTTATCTCTAAAATACGGACTAAATGTTTGAGCCTGGATTCTTTCAATCTCTTCTAAGTTTATTAGTGGATACTATTACCACTTAGGGGCCGTTCATTAATTACGTGAGGTTTGTAAGAGGGTTTTGACAAAAATCATGAATTGTCACTAGGGGTGAGCGAGGGTGTAGTAAGATATCACAATCTCACCACGTATCACCAAAGGGCTAAAAATAGATCGTCATGAATGGACGGTCCTTTATTGTCCTCTTGAGTCAGGCTATAACAATCCACGCAAGACAATGTCTGTATTAAAAATAATGCTATTAAAAAAACAATTTTATTTCAACATAGATATAACATAGTATGGTTGCATTGTTCCTATGTACTTTAAATAAATAAACTAATTCTCATTTACCTATCACTAAAACAATATTATTATTTTTTTAGTAAATATGAAATTATGAATTATTTTATTATATTTTCCTATCAATTATGATGAATTTTGTTAGTTTTGAATGTGTAAATAAAATAGGTGATTTAATAACATGTATCTTATTACTGATACTGCAATCTTTATTCATCGAAATTCACAATTTCTAGATTTTGTCTACGATTCGTACTTACGGTGGTATTATATCTATAGTTCAGTGAGTTAGAAGACCTCTAGTTCGAATCCTAGCACGCTATAATGATATTTGTTAAAGTTTGTCTAATACCGTCAAGATTTTTATCCGGCGCCAGAAAGTAACGCTACCAGCATCTAATGGTGTCAAAGTCGTGAAGATATATTTATAGGTAACATCTCGCTAACGATACTATTCGTCTGAATAGGTACAATACCGTAGGAAGTAGCGTTGTCAAGTGTCAATAGCACTGTCCTCTATTTTGTAGGTTAAAGCACCGTGTATTAGTATGTCAAAAATGTAAATATTGCATGCCATAAAGAAGTGATAGTGATGCCCTCTTTCTCTCGTGCTGATCAGGGGATCAAAAGAGTTGACGCTAAATATAAAACCTATATTCTGCGTAATATGTAAGAATTTTTGTAATGAAAAAACTTATAAGCATTGGCCTCAATACAGATAGCAGAAACGTTTCAGTAATGCGCTTATTGAATAACTCAAAGTTGAATGGATGTTTTGGACAAGTAATAAATAATAGTGAGTATTTAAAAAGTATATGTTATAATATCTTCTAATATATAAAATTCTCGAGTCTAGATGTGCGTAATTGAACTCCTCCGAAATGGCTTGACCGATTCTCATGAAATTTTATGTGCGTGTCGGGTAGGTCTGAGAATAGGACAACATCTATTTTTCATCCCCCTAAATCACAAGGGTAGCCCGCCCCTCAATTTTTTTTTTAATTTTTCGACATAATTCTGTTTCTTATTTTTTTTATAAAACGGGATACAAAAATACATGCAACCCTAAATTTTCAACCCCCTACGATCAACCCCTATTTTTTAAATTTTATTTTTCGGCAAGACAACGTTTGCTGGGTCAGCTAGTACACATATATATTAGTCATCCTCGCCTGACTCTTCGATGCTAATATCATCTGAATCAAAACTAGTCTCAGTTGCAAGTTGTTGTGTCGAGTAAGTGTTGACACTTAACATTAAATCTTAAAAAAATCAACAATAACAATTATAACAATTATAATTGTTATTGTTCGTACGTTATGTCAACGTTGCGAACGGTACTTACTGTATACCTACGTCATCATCACAAAGATGGCAGTCAAGTCAATCGCAATATGAACGCGCGCGGGTAATCCTTGACTATGCATCTCCAGTTAAATATTCGGTCTTCTTCATATCATTTGAGTCTGTAGGTTTTAAAAAAAAATATACGTTCGGTAAAAATTGGAAAAGATTCATAACATTTTTTTTTTATTTTCTTAGAATTCGGGCAGCCAAGAATTATTTAATTATGATATTGTGACATGATTATATTAAGGTTTATAGGATACTTACGTCGAATAATTTGTGGTATTAGTATTATGATGCTTGTTGATTGACTTTTAAGTAGTAAGTGAAGAAATTAGTGAAAAATTTATTGTAAAAAAAGAGATAAATTGATAGATATAAATGTATTGATGTATTTTACATTTATTTTCGTTGTCGTTCTGAATCTGTGATAAAAAAAGAAGATTTATTTAACTAAGAATATTTATGTTTCATTTTAATGTTTAATGACTTTTTATTTCTTTTTAATTTAGGTAGAGTACCTATACTGTGTTGGCACTGCCTATTATTATTTGGTTTTATATTGGATTTATAAAATATGTTTGTTAATAAAATTTATTTTAAAACAATCTGAGTGTTTATTATTTCAAGTTTTCACTGTATGTGTGCAGTAAATATCGTTATATTTTTGACTGTGATAATTTAAGTGCACCAACCGACAAATATGGAGTTTGGCTTAAAGTAAAATGGATGCGTTAAAATCACTAGACTAAACCAGAGGTTGACAACCTTTTGAATGTGGAAGTGTTTTTAAAGAGCCTTAAATATTTTTCTCGCCGACAATAACAGATACGAGTAGTACAACTGTTTTCAACTGTCAAAATGTTTTCATAATTAGATTACCAGTTTATTCATTTGTGAAATATCTATTTAATCATAATCAAGTGCAAGTAGATTAGAGATAAAAATGAGGCGTCGGTTAGATCGATTCATAACGATACATTGTTTATATTTAGTGAAATAAATAATGTTTGCATGTGAAAATAAAAAGCCGGAGCATCACAAAGAAAGAGTCATGTCGGTCGCAGATTGACAACCTTTGGACTAAACCATAAACACATTACGAATTTTAAATGCAGTAACAGTAAAAAATCATAGGACATAGGACTTACGATGAGTAAGTAATAAATGGTTTATGACGTTTTTCATATTTCAGGTTTTACATTTGAGTACGCATTTTTATTCTGTGATTCTTTACTGTTACTGTCTGCTCTTGCCTATATAATCCAATGGATAGGTTCTTTCACATTTTAATTCACAATGAAACACACTAGCCATTTAATATTTTTTTATTATTATTATTTTCTTTATATCAGGTGTCACCTGATGGTAAGTGATTAGCGCCGCCCATGGACACTTGCAACACATATCTATAGTGTTAAGATGCGTTGCCGACCTTTTAAGGGGGTAGGATGGTCGAAGGGAGGTGGGCTTCCGGGTACTTCTCTCAGCGAACGGAACTTATCTATTATTACTTAAAACAAAATAACATAATTTCGCGCCTTTTTCTGCCCGAAGGTGTAGGCAGAGGCTGTTAAGCATCGTTTCGCCGTTATGTTTACGTCTCAAATGGAACAGGTGGCGAACCTATTGCCATACCGGGCATAAAGTTTTTCAGTCGAAATTTATTTCGAAAAGTCATTGATGTGAGCCAATGTGAGGATTCGAACCCGCGTCCTCTGGATCAGAAGCGGTGTGCTCGACCACTGGACCACCGAGACTATTATTACTTAACATTTGAGAGGTCGTGGTATTTCACCAAAAAAGGGTAAAATGGGTACATGTTTTAATATCCGTTATCTAGTTTCCATAACACAAGCATTTAGTTGCTTAGGTTGGAACTAGATGGCGCTATGTGTTTGTTTCTCAGGAGATATCATCTATTATTATTATATACGACACAGCTACTCATCCTATATGAATCTTCTACTTTCATATCTCACAAACGCAAATGTTCACATAAACGTGCCTCGTAAAGGTAAAACAACGGATGGGCCCATACCCTATAGTTCATAAACTTTATTAGCAATAAACTAGTTAAAGGTTTTGTATACAGATAGCTCTTAAATAATTTTCGTTTAGGTTATTTCACTTACACATACATAACAACACGCCTTTTCTACTCGACGGTGTAGGTAGCGGCTGTTAAGTCTCGTCTTGCTGTTATGTTTACGTCCCAAATAGAATAGGTAGCGAACCTATTGCCATGTCGGGCACAAAGTTTTCAGTCATCGATATTTATCAGACATAATTTATTTCACTTATGGTATGGGGTTTAGCCTCTTGTTTATAAACTAATTGTTTCTTACTCAAGGAAAGCACACCCAGTCTTACTTTAGCTATATAAAGTTACATATTATATACTAGCTGACCCTGCGCACATGGTTTCGCATTAAAAGTAATTTTTACAGCATTTACAAATAATGTCGAAAATCATCATACTTTTTATTTACTACATTGTACACGAATAATTTAAAAAACCAACCCGTTGCCACCCTATATCTACTAAAAAAAAAAACCGCATCAAAATCCGTGCCGTAGTTTTGTTGACTAAGCATAGAAGGGGACAGACAGCGGCAAGTAACTATATTTTATATGATCCACTGAAGATAATAGTGGTCAATTTAAATGTTTTTCTTGATAACATGCACATAGTTCTTAACTTGATGATGCCTACTTCTTCTAGCTTTGGAGTTTTATTTACAACCTAATATCCCAAAGTCATCGACATAGCCCGAAGGATAAGGAGGTTGTGGGCAGGTCACATTTGGCGCAGATATGATACTCGATGGGGAAACATGTCCTGAGGTGGAGAACACGTAGGGCGCCTTCAGGCTAGGTTGGGCGACGATATACGCAAAGTGAAAATGACGAAGTAAGGGCATGCTCCGATGATTCGGACATGTAGGCGGAATGGATGATGACAAAGTTGGCTAAGCACATATACAGTGTAAAAGCGAAAGGATGTTAGAGTCGAGGAGGGCCACGATACACTTTCAATGACCAAATTTAACGAGACTCACAACCGTTTCCTTAAAAAGCGGATATCAGCCTTAAAAACAGACGAGCCTGTATAACAAGAGTTATCAAAGTCAACGATGCGAGTGAGGTGTGTAAGAATCGTGCCTTATGGCGATCTGTTCTCTCTGCCTACCTCGCAAGGGATTTGGCGAGAAGTTATGTATGTATGTATCTAAAGACTATATACTATATGCTAAAGACGTCATTTGACATTGGAATTTTTACATGTAGTTAACACAGGCTTGCATCAAACTGAGTTCATTCGGGTGAGATATAATTGGATCATGGAGGGTGACTATAGGGGTAAGGGGGTGCTATATAAGCGGGGCGGAGTTGTCCAAGCGCAGGAGTGGCGTCACGTCAGCCTTGGCGTTCGTTTTCTCTGCGTAAGTACATACATATATTTGTTTTGTTTTTTTTTAAAGTGAAAATTGTGGGTGATATTGTACGATAGGTAATCTGAGTGCTATTACAAATTTACTAGCTGATACACGAGAACTGGTTCTTCTCATGGTAGCCACTACACTGAGCCGCGATTGGAATTTAAATTTAATAATATGTTACATAACATAACATAACTTCACGCCTTTTGTTACCCGAAGGTGTAGGCAGCGGCTGTTAAGCCTCGTCTCGCCGTTATGTTTACGTCCCAAATGGAATAGGTGGCGAACCTATTGCCATACCGGGCACAAAGTTTGTCAGTCATCGGTATTTATCACACATAACTTCCGAAAACAATTTCGAAAAGTCATTGGTGTGAGCCAGTGTCTGGAATCGAACCCCGGACCTCTGGATCAGAGGCCGTGCGCTCGCCCACTGCGCCACCGCGACTATTGTTATAGTAGAGTAGTGTTTTTTTCTTCAAAAAGTAGCTTATGTAACTCCATGTTACACCAGCTACCTGCCGCTAATTAAAGTCCCTTCAAATTGGTCCATCCATTTCAGAGATTACCCGGAACTAAAAGGGTAAAAAAATGTTATTTTGGTGTATGTATGTACCACATGTATATGTACATTCATACGAATGTAGTAGAAAGCAGTTATTTCAAACAGACACTTTTAAATACGACGGAATAGATGTTATTGGATTAGACTTGTTCGCACAAGCGACCCACACAATAAGTAATTTTCAGTAATATCAACCATTATGATAATTATTTTTGGTGAATATTGGGGCAGAAACAAGGATAGTATCTTATGGAGCTTCTGGACTGCCGCTACTAGCTCTCATAGATCAATTGATTTTTAATATTATCACAATTAGAATACAGAGTTGTAAGTTTTTGACGTTGAAGTATATACTTAACCAGCTGACCCGGCGAACGTTGTTCCGCATCAAAAGTAATAAATGAGTTAAATTTGGATATTAAAAAGTTAAATTTGTACTATTTATCTGAATGTTTGACGTAACTGCTATGTCCCGCTATGTTAATACTATAATACCTTCGTAAATATTCGTTTAAATTACATCCTGTAAAGGGCCACGATCATCTATATTACATGCACAATCTATTTAAGACACTTAATTGGATGAAAATTAATGCTGTAATGTTTAAAATCACTTCGCAAATAAGCCATTGTTTTACGTAAAAAATTATGAAATTAAAATTATAATTTTGGGTTATCCCTAAGAGATGGACATATGCCATCGCCGACTTTTTTGTAGACCTTCTGAAGGTGTTCAATAATATAGGTAATGTGAAAAATAAGGTATTTTGAACTTTATAGATTTATAGCCGCTGATGATAGTCTGCCTACTGTCTTCATTATTATAATGGAAGGGGTGTCTAGTACTGTAATACCGATGTTCTAAATGGGATAGGGATATGGAAGACTGTTTCGGTGACCACTAGTCCTTTTCATTAATGCGGTAACTAGTTGAAAGTTTTCTAGGAAAGTTTATGTGATAAATATATTAACATATTAATATTTTGTCAGTTATCGTTTACCTAGTCAATATTGTTTACGTTGAATAGGAATAGGAATTTAGCAGCGGCAGAGTCAGTTCGCTGCACGAATGGATCTGCTGGACTGGTGAAATACCACGACCTCTCAGAATATCAACATAAAATTGCTTTTGCCGCGTTTCGCTCAGTGAGAGAGGTATCCGGAGGCCCAACCACTTTCCCCCTCCGCTTCCCATCCCAGTTCCGACCCCGTCCATATCCTATTGTAAGGGCCGGCGACGAAAACTGTAACACTATATGTGTTCAGGTATTCATAGGCCGCGTTTGTTGCTCACCTGATGGTGACACGCTTGCTCATTTGCCCCCTACACCATAAAAAAGGCTCTAATTACCTTTAGTGTAAATATGCACACCCAAATTTAAACTGACCGGTGTATAATATGATGAAGAAGATTTAAGTCACGACTCTTCTTTTAATCGTTAAAGAAAGAGTTTTTGTGTCGAACTCCAAATCTTCTTATCCATCTTTGACAGTGTCATCGAATAAGCAGCATTCGTGGTTTTTGTGACCATATTGCGTCTTGAGTATTTTTTATGTGAAATGGGAGTCAACGAGCAAGTGGCTCACCTGGGCGGAAGTGACGAGCGCTGCCCATGAATATTTGCAACACCAAGAGGATCCCAGTTACACTGATGTTACCTTTAGAACGGAATAGGGAACAGATTAGGGAATGCGGGGGAATCGGGACACCTCTCTTACTGTACGAAACACTGTTTAAGCTACTTTACGTTGATTTTCTGAGAAGTCGTATTATTGAGACTAAACTAGGGGATGAAAATAAAACATATTTTGAATATAAACAAATGTACAAATCGGGTTAATGTTCAGTGCAGTTATGTCAACGCAACTGGGTGACGGCCGTTTAGATGTACAAAGGATTATGGAGTTAAACATTTCTGAGGCTTCTGCACACGGCCTTATTATGTACAATGCCAACATATACATATATAATATAGTGTAATGGATAATCTATTGAGACAACTGTTTCTAAGCCTATATTATATTTTCTATTTCTGATATAACCAGGGTTTTAAATTTGGTTTTGGGTGAAAAGATATCGGGTATCTCGGTGGTCCAGTGGTCGAGCACCCCGCTTTTACATCAAGAGGTCGCTGGTTCGATTTATGGCTCACAACAATCATCATCATCGTTCCCGGAATGGGAATAGGTTCACCGTCTATTCTATTTGGGACGTAAACATAACGGCGAGACGAGGCTTAACAGCCGCTTCCTACACCTTCGGGTAGAAAAAGGCGTGAAGTTATGTTATGTTACATTGGGTGTGTACCGAGGCTCGATCATAGGAGTTTTGAAAACGTCCGCGTGCTCAACGACTAGGATATCTAGACCACTAATTTAAATAACGTTGTGTTTTGTTATGCGATTTTTTTGTAACTACAAGTATTGCTACTCAAAGGTAGAGGCAGAAGCTGTTACGTCTCGACTCTGATCTCATTTTTACTTGTGCCTACTGCTAATATCATTAGTGATCGATGTTTATCACAGTAAACTTCCGAAAATATATTGGTGTGAGATCTCAAGACTTCTTGATTCAGAAGCTGAGTGTTCAAACTCTTGACCAAACGAGACAAAAATACGAATATCTTATCTCGGTGGTCCAGTGGTCGAGCTCCTGCTTATGAATCAGAAGTACATAGTGGTATCGATTCTGGACTCACGCAAATGATTTCCCGGAATTATTTTCGGAAGTTATGTCAGTTAAGTATGATAAATATCGATGACAGACAACTTTATGCCCGGTGTATGGCAATACGTTCAGCTACCTATTCCATTTGGGACATAACGATTCGGCCAATCGAGGCTTAACAGCCTCTACCTACACCTTGGGGTAGAAAAAGGCGTGAAGTTGTGTTATGTTATTTAGGTATAAACAGTTTAATATAATATATATTTGTCAGTGTGGAGATAAACAGTCTGCCAGAGGGGACGGACGTCGCTCCAGCGCAGTGCGGTGTCAACCGCCAACATGGCAGAAAAGAAGGATTTGGAAGCGGTCAGTATAATGGAATTATTAAAAAGGTAGCGCAATGAAAGGGGTGGTAATTTTTCACTAAGACTTAGGCAAAGGATTGTGAGATATTATACTACCTATTTTCACGAATTTTCGATATTTGCGTTTATTGCTAGCATAGCTATTTCCATTAATATAATAATAAATAAAACGAGAAATCGAAAGCAAATAGATAACAAATTGTGTACTTTATGTATATTGGTAGTTTCCATAACGAACTAGAAGGCGCTATGTGTAATTGTGTCTAAGATATTAATGTAAAATATCCTACAAGATTTTTCCATCAAAGTAGTCTTTCTTGAGGGTAATTTTTTACACATTCATAGTAAAATATCAATTCTTTGAAAGGGCGAGCCCGATATGGATTTCATTCGTAAACCAATGGAGTTGCCGACGCTTCCAAAACCCTTGACCTTAGAGGAGAAAAAATACCTTCTCGCTGTGGAACGGGGTGACATGGGTAACGTTAAGAGGTAAGTTGAGCGATATTTTTTCTTATGGATAAGGTGGAAAACGGTGGCAAGCGGGGCAACCTAGTGGTAAGCCACTAGCCCCACCCATGGACATGAAAGAGGAGAATTTAAAATTATCATCACAACTTTTGATGAAGAAACAAGAAACTTTAGGTATACATAGATAAAACCCATTATCATTTTCAAAAGCGGTCACGATTTAAATAGATTAGTTGGACAACAAAATTATGTTCTGACATTTTTTTTTATAATAACTATAAACTTTTTTAATATTGTAACAAAAGAGCCTCGTCTACGCTTACTTTTTTGTTGGAAGATCAAAGTGGGTTAGCGGATACACCATTTTCACCCTTCAAAAATCTTGTCATTGAAGTTTTAACGATTAAATCCGATAGACCGCAAATTTTAAATTGTTCATTTTTTCTATAGACGTGTATATTTTAGTTGCTATGTCCGTGACAATGTCTACGTGGAGTTAAATCATAACTATTAATTATCAACGTCAGCCATGTGCCAGTAAAAATCTAGTCAAACCGGCGTAGCCGTTTAAGATATTAGTCAAAACAACAAACAGTCAGACAAAAACATTAAGCAATGTCTTTGTTATTATGATAAAAACAGACTATACGGGTTATAATTATAAATATTTCGTAAGTTCTTATGTATATTATTTAGCGATAAATTTATTTTTATTTAAAAGGTTATAATAAAGCCCACGCATTTATTGTTTGCGAAAGAAAATTCACTTAACATTCAATTATGCCCAAGAGCCAGTGTACACAAGGGGTGATTGGCAAATAATAGCTTGTGTCCGGCACTTTTGTGCAAAAAACAAATTGACATTAGGTATGTTTTCAAATAAATTTTCCATTTGTCGAGCAAAATTATTATCATGACGTTAGTTTTATAATATTGATAGTCTTCCTAGATATTCAAAAAATAGTTTATTTTAATAATAAGCTAAAACGTATGCTAAAACTGAGAAAAAATATAGGTGACTAGAAAACACCTGAGAGTCAACGTCCCCCAACGTCATAAGGCACCTTAATATCCTTAAGCCCTAGGATATTAGGAGGATATTAGTATATTAAAAACTACCTAACTATGTTAATCTAAACTTGCACTAGAACTCAGATGATGAGATGTTACTAATAACAATAATATCTACATAAATTTTTCGTTAGAGCTAAAATGAGGCCGTAATCTTGGAGTGTTTATCTGGTTTTATTTTTTTCTATAGGATACTCCAAAAAGCCCACCGTAAAAAACATATAGATATCAACTGCGTAGATTCCTTAGGACGAGGTTCCTTGACTTTGGCAATAGATGGAGAAAACTTGGAGATGGTGGAGTTATTGGTTATCATGGGCGTAGAGACAAAAGACGCCCTATTGCAGGCTATCAACGCAGAGTTCGTAGAAGCAGTGGAACTGTTGCTGGAGCATGAAGAGTTGATTTATAAGGATGGAGAACCTTACGTAAATATAAAATAATATCGATTTATTAAGTATCATTACTTTGAGATTACCTTTTTTATTATTGAAATAACATAAAGGTTAAGTGCTTAAACTATATTTGGTTGAAAGTAATTGCTCAATGTGATGAATCTATGAAACATTTACTTACACTCACTTTTGACTTGGAACAGAGTTGGCAGAAAGTGGATCCGAACACGGCTATGTTCACACCAGACATAACTCCTCTATTATTGGCAGCTCATAAGAACAACTATGAGATTATCAAGATTCTGTTGGATCGTGGCGCCACTCTACCTGATCCGCATGACGTTAAGTAAGTTTACGATCATCGCCAGTTTAAATTTTGGATATTTTGATTTTATATAATTTTATATAATAATATTATCAACATGCAGTAAACTAATTTTCATTTTAAATATTCGTTTTTTCTCAATAAGATGTGGCTGTGATGAGTGTATACGCCAATCGACCGAAGATTCTCTGCGCCACTCATTAGCTCGTCTGAATGAATATAAAGCATTAGCATCACCATCATTGATAGCCCTGTCTTCAACAGACCCTATCTTGACTGCTTTCCAGTTATCCTGGGAATTAAGGAACTTGGCTTTCGCAGAACAGGTTAGTATTTTTTTTTTGTGGAAATATATTCTGATCTAGAGTTATATCTAACATTTTTTTTCTTTATCAGGAAAGTAAATCTGAATATTTAGAATTACGCCGCCAAGCCCAATTATTTGCTGTAGACCTACTCGACCAGTCAAGGAGCTCTCAAGAACTAGCTATCATCCTTAACCATGACCCAGATGAACCGGCATTCGTCGAGGGTGAACATATGAAGCTAGCAAGATTGGAACTAGCAATTGATTTTAAACAAAAAAAGGTATTTCATTAATTTTCTGCAACTTCTATAACACTTAACATAACTTCACGCCTTTGTTACCCGAAGGTGTTGGCAATGGCTGTCAAGCCTCGTCTCGCCGTTATGTTTACGTCCTAAATGGAATAGGTGGCGAACCGAAATTGCCATACCGGGCACAAAGCTTTCAGTCATCGATACCTATCACACTTAACTTCCGAAAAGTCATGGGTGTGAGGATGAGGTGTCAGGATTCGAACCCGGACCTCTGGATCAGAAGCCGTGTGCTCGACCACTGGACTACCGAGACTATAAGTCTCACCTTTTGTTGGTGTTATAGAATTATTACTATATTCGTCTAGATTCTATTCTTATTCGTCTAGATTCTATTCTTATTCGTCTAGATTCTATTCTTATTCTGCGAATTATACGTACATTATTTTCCTTTAATTTTCCCCCTCTATCTATCTGTATGATTCTGCATAACCGTTATCATACTGCGTACTTAGTGTTTAATGTATTAGACATAGTAGCTGTAATAATATTTTTTATGGAGGGCAAACAAGCCGGCGTGTCGCCGTAAGCGACCACCGCCGCCCATGGTCACCATGCAACACATAGTTTTACAGTTGCGTTGCCGACCTTTAAGGTGGGCCTCCAGTTACCTCTCTGAGCGAACGAAACGCGACATGAACCACTTTACGTCGATCTTCTGAGAGGTCGTGGTATTTTATCGGTTGAACCGGCCCGTTGTATGTAAACCACTGTACGTAATAATATTTATATTTTTTCCCACAGTTCGTTGCCCATCCTAACATTCAGCAATTGCTTGCTTCAATTTGGTACGAAGGCGTACCAGGATTTCGCAGGAAGACTGCAATGGAGAAGATCATGATTATATGTCGAGTCGCTTTGCTGTTCCCCTTCTATTGTACTCTTTACATGATCGCCCCAAATTGCGCCACCGGAAAACTGATGAGGAAGCCGTTCATGAAGTTCTTGATCCATGCTTCTAGTTACTTGTTCTTTTTATGTGAGTATAATTTTGATATCTATGCGTAGTTTTTTTTCGTTACTTTTATGATACTCGTAAAGTGCAATAACTTTTGACCATAACTTTTTATTTATTCCCTTCTGCTTGGGTGGACATTTATAGAGGACTTGAATCATGTAAAACTTTTCTAAACATACTTGTGACAAATATCAATGATCGATATCGCCTTTTTTATTCGACGGCACCAAATATGATATTTTTTTAGTGGTAGAGCCAAGCAGTTCGCTGCATGAATGGGCCGGCTCGACCGGTGAAATCCCACGACCTCTCAGAAGACCGACGTAAAGTGGCTCATGCCGCGTTTCGTTCGGTGAGAGAGGTACCCGGAGGCCCACCCCCCTTCCCCGTCCTTTCCTATCCCCTATCCCTTAAAGGTCGGCAACGCAACAGTAACACTATATGTGTTGCTGGTGTCCATGGGCGGCGTTGGTTACTTACCATCAGGTGACACGCCTGCTCGTTTGCCCTCCTATCCCATAAAAAAAAAAAATATAAAACGACACAAAGAACCGCTGACTGACTGCACTTGCCGTTATTAAACGTGTTAACTAATTTTATGTATTGTATTCCTGTTTGTTCGTTTGTTGGCCAGTGATTTTAATCCTGGTATCTCAGAGAGCGGAGGTGCAAGCAATCCAGTTATTTGGTCCTGAATGGATGGTCAAAGAGTTGGAGAAGGAACTTCTAAAGCAGAGAGGAAACGGACCTACATATCTGGAGCTTGTTGTAGTTATTTACGTTTTAGGTGAGTCGTTTAAAAATACATATTATTATTTATATTTATAATTGAAAAATTAACCTTGTGGCAGTTTCAATGGCTTAGAAGTCTTCTACTTCGAAATATGGTTGAGAGGTTCCGGCTTCGTGTGCACGTATAAGATTGCGGTATTTCTTTCGAATATCATGTGTGATTAAAATGTGATCGTTGTATGCAACCCAAATAATTTATTCGGTGTTTGTAGACATACAGCTTCTACCGTAGCCTACGTCTTTGGAATATTGGGGACGTGAGGGTGCTTATCATGGATAATACTTATTAATATACAATAGTGCTTAATATAAGCTTGTTTGGAAATATTTAATTTCTCTGTTGCTATTTTATTGATGAATTAACAAAAGTAAAGAAATTAATTAATTAAAACAGCGGGAGGCGTTTATTTTTGCATCGGGGATCATTTGAAATAAACAAAGATTTCTTAAAATAGACTTTTCTTCTTATAATTTTATTATGATAAATTAAAAATGCATGTGATGCGAAGATTAAATGGTTTAATTAACGCTTTGTGATTAGTTTTGCTAAATTTAGTGGATTTTATAATTCTTTATTCCATCAAAATTCTTATACAAGATGATGGCAGAGATGTAGGCAGAGAGAACAGAGCGCCACAAGTCACGATTCTTACACGCCTCACTCGCTTCGTTGATATTCATAACTCTTCTCATGCATGCGATTCGATCGATTTTTATTGAGGCTCCTAACATCACCTTCCTCTAGAACACGTTCAATTTGGTCATGGAATGTGTGTCTTGGCCGTCCTCGACTCCTACATCCATCCAATTTTGCATTGTATATCTGCTTAGTAAATTTTGTAGCATCCATTCTTTGTCATGTCCGAACCATTGGAGCATGCCCTTTCTTACTTTTACACCGACACTCTCTTTCAATCCAACTTCCTTACAAACTTGTTTTCGACCCAAACTTACCGTTTAAATTTTAGTTTCATTATGTGTTTGGTCTTTTATTACTCTTTATTAAGGAGTTTATTAAATTTATTTCACAGGCTTCATATGGGAAGAGACACAGGAAATATACATTGAAGGAATACGTTCTTATCTAAGGAATATGTGGAACTTTATAGATTTTACTAGGAACTCCTTGTACGTAGCCGTCGCCTTGTTGAGGATAGCGGCTTACTTCCAGCAGACCACGGAGATATGGAGGGATCCTCAGACAAAATTCATACCCAGAGAGCAGTGGGACGCTTTTGATCCGCAATTGATTGCCGAGGGACTTTTCGCCGCTGCTAATATTTTTAGGTAACCACTATTGAACCCCTATTGCAAGATAAACATAGTTTTGTTTATCCCTGACTGAGCTATGACGGTAAATTTCGTATCGTTTTTTATTCCTAATCTACTAAAATACACGATTGATTTAAATTCACAGTCAGTCTCATAGGTACTTGGCTAATGAGCCAAGTAGTACACAGTTATTCACAGTCTTATAGGTACGCCAAGTAGTGGCTCATTTGCCAAGTACACAAGTACATATATTGAAAATTGTTTCTCTTAGATCGGTATTTAGATATTTTCTATAGGAATGTAGGTAAATGATCAAGCTGGTACCCAGTTAGTAGCGACTAACGAACTGGAAATAAAGAGTGCTACAGTTGAGTTGCAGTTGGGATTGATGAACGAAACGGGACTGAAGCTTCTTTACGTTCATTTGCTATGAGTTCATTTTCACTGGTCGAGCCAGCCCATTTAAGCAACGAACTGATATATTAATGTTTTAAGAAATAAAATAGACACAAATATAATATACACATTTATGTGCTCTCGCTGGCGCTCACGATACAGAAAGTAAATAAAAAAGAACTGGAGCAAATAAGTTCTTTTAAATATGTGAATTATTCTGGCATGTAAGAATTTTATTAACAAAAAATTTTCGTCTACTAGAGAAAAATAACACCATGAAAAATTTAATTATTTATTATGATTAAAATGTTTGATGCGAGAATTAGGTTTACGTTAGTCTATGGAATTTTATTTCGAGCTACAAGCTTTTAGAGTTCCATAACTGAAGTGTTGAAAACATCACCTTTATAGTTTAGCAACATTGAAAACTATTATATTGCTGAAATGCTGAATTTCTATTGCTTCTGAATTTTTAGGTGAATATTTAACGAAATAAACGCGAATCGAGTTAACGTCAAACTTTTATATTCACTTCTATTTGAAAGCTTTATGTTTTGCGTTGAAAATTGTTAGTTAGCATCGTTTATAGAACTTATATTGTTTTGTTTTATTGTTATATTGTTGTTGTTGTTTTATTGTTATATACATTTATATTGTTAACTTATATCTTTTTAATAAAAAATCTTTAGCTAGAATCTGCGTACATATAGGTAGTATTTGTCAATATATGTATGATACGTTTATACTTTTTCAAATACCGAAGTAACAATAGTAAAAGTAGGTACTTACACGGTATGAAACCAGTAATTTTAATGATGTTTTTTTTGTCGTTAGTGCATTGAAGCTGGTACATCTATTTTCCATCAACCCTCACCTGGGACCGCTGCAGATCTCTCTCGGCCGCATGGTCATTGATATCGTCAAGTTTTTCTTCATTTACAGCCTAGTTCTGTTCGCCTTTGCCTGTGGTAAGCCCATGATCATAATATTTAAAAAAAACTTTTAAAATTTTTTCAAACTACTATTTGTGACTAAAAGAAGATTGTTTAAATTAGGACATATTTTTAGCCGTAATTTATTAGAAAATCTATAAGTAGTGTTAAAGAAAAAAAAGCTTCAAAATTTGTTAATATGAATTATTTTAATATAAATTCCTAATGTTTTTGTAATGTAACAATACAATTTATTGTAATACAAAATTATTAGAGGTTATAAGAAAATCAACCTATACTAGCTATATATTTTCTTATAACTATAAATTTTCTACGCTTCTACGCGCGTCTGTTCTCTAGATTCTTAGTACTATTTATTAGTAGATTATTTGAAATTTAAATAGTTAGTTCATTAGCAAAAGAAGTGAACATTATCTTAATACGACGAATTACGTCATAATTAGAAATAAATAATTCTAAAATTGCGTGTAGGTTGATATGTTTTGTGTATTTTTGTAGATTTTTAGTCTACTTAATTGTACAGTTTATAAAAGTCTGTATATATATATATATATACTTTTATTCCAAACTTAGGTTTAAATCAATTACTTTGGTATTTCGCTGATTTGGAGAAACGTAAATGCTATGTTTTACCTGGCGGTCTACCCGACTGGGACAACGCCGGAGACTCTTGTATGAAGTGGAGGAGTTTTGGGAAGTCAGTTATTAAATTTATATGTTAAATGCTAGTTGGAAAGAAATTATTGCATCAGTATTACTTTAGAAGCTAGCTAGTATGAAGATGATACGGTTTTATTACGTGAGCTGAGTGTTTATTATCTACAATCAAAGAAGTTGGAGAGTAGTGTGGCCAGTACCTTATAAAATTATTTTTAGAAATTAATTTCTCGTTTGCTCAATATAACTAAGTAACTTATTTTTTTGCTTATTGAATGTGGGGTTGTATTGATTAGAGAGGTCGCATTAAATTGTGGAATCATACTATGTTTGTGTTCCTCTCTGCCTTTCCCGCAAGGGACTTGGCGTAATATTATTGTTATTATTATTGTTGCCCATTTTAGATTTAAATGATAAAAATTAGTGTATTACATTCCGTAGTTATTGTTTCTCATTTCTTTCTATTGCAACTAAGTCTTCAAAAGTAATAAATCGATACAAATGGAGAATCTCTGAATGCGTGGTATACTTCAAGGGGAATGTCGCCATGGCAACGGTTTTATCAATGACACTATATAACTGGCAAGGATATTTTAGAGTGAGTTTATTTTCGATGTGATTTAGTTAGTGAAGATGTGCGAAGCACAATTCGGCGTACGCCATGTTATTGGCGCCCCAGTGGCCACAACAAGACTTGCGGAACAGGCATTAGTTTGTATTCCACCTAGAAGTGCAAAATTCACTTTGGCGGAATGGAAACTCAGCAACAACATGCGCTGCAGGAATACAGAAGATCAACAGCAACTGGCAGACAGGATCTTAGGTGAATCCGAACGTATAAGAGACGAAACTGCAGAACGTGCAGAAGTCTTAAAAGCCACCAGCGACAGACGCATCGAAGAACGCATTGGTGATGTGGAATTCAATAAAAATGAATTGCAAATACAACGTAAAGATATTTGCTTGGAACTTGAAGCCCTGGGCGTGTATAAAACAAGACTTTTGGATTGTCTCTCATCATTACAAGCCAATGCATTAACGATTTGTCGTAAGTGCCTTATGCTTAGAGACGGACGACTCGGCATCGATTTGGTCGTCGATGATGTTGAAACTGCTCTGCAAGTAGAAATTACGACCATTTTAGGCGGACAAAGTCTGTTAAAGCGTGCCTTGGAACAGCTTAACGAGCAAATGAGAAGGCTTCGCGCAACACGCTACCTTGTTGATAGGGACTTACAATATAAACAAGCGGCTATTGATTTAGATAATATAAATTTATCTCTGAAATCTACTGATCTTTGTCTTTCTATTTATGAAGGGTATGCACTGCTTGATCCTGCTAATATCTCTGCTGATGAATATAATGAATATTCTGCTAATAATATTCGTATGGCTGCACGAGAGGTGACCAGCGCTCGTCCTATTCGTGTATTTGTTGACACACTTTTAAAACAAGTTATTGATGACCTTTGGAATGCCTATAACAAGTGCAACCACGCTTTTCACGATCGTATCGAAGAAACGAAGCAGGCTAAAGCGAAGCTCGAAGATATGCATCGAGAAACAACTCAAAAAATTTCCGATATGCAGAATAATATTTTACAACTGCAAAAAGCCCTGTCAGATAAGGAAGGAAATACCGCTTTAGCGCATACTAGACTTGGCAAGAGAGCTCAAAGGGTCGGAGCGGAACTAGTACGAGATCCTCCAGGTCAAGCGTTATACTATGAATGTGAAATGCTACGTCATAGTACAGAGCAATTGCAACAGATGATGCACGAGGCAACATCTTCACTTCGATACTTGCTACAAACTCAGATACAGCTGGAAGAAGACATCAATGTCAAGATGAATACGTTGAAGATTGATGAAGTAGATTGTATGACTCTGCGAGCCACTATGGACTATCACGCCTATTAAACGTAGCTGAGCGATTAAATAAATGATATTCAAGACATAATCAAAATTAATTAACAGAATGCGTATTTCAATTGCGTAAACACGTATTTTTCTTGGAAAATATGTTGAAAATAATTTTAAATTATTAGTTATAGAACATGAAGTAGCTTGTATTTTTGCATTGCACTTGTATCATCGCAGTTCAATCAGTATTGTCTAATTGTTCAATTAATTATTTCAATATTATCAAAATTAGTAAACCGATGCTTTAAGATATCTCGTTTTTCATCAGACAAATGTTATTTTTGCTATATTGAAATTAATTATAGACGAATTGGCATAAATATCTGTACCTAATTCTTTTTTTTTTTCATACATTTTATAACATAAAAAGGGCTTTGTTTAAAATTAGATGCGATATCTATTCCTAAAACCATATCATAGTGATAATTCCACGTTATTCATTTGATACATACATACATAACTTCACGCCAAATCCCTTGCTAGGTAGGCAGAGAGAACAGAGCGCCATAGGCACGATTCTTGCACACCTCACTTTCGTTGACATTTATAACTCTTTTCATGCACAAGCGTCGTTTTTTGAGGCTCCTAAAATTACCTTCCTCCAGAAAACGTTCTATTTGGTCATATTCATTTGATGTTGCCACAAACATAAAATGAATATTAAAATACCATTTTTCCATTATTTATTAATCTCCATTCGATTGTTTTTCGACTTTTTGTTAACGAATCCAATGAAATAATCCGATCTATCGAACGTTTTTCACTGTATTTGTATATTATTTTGTAATCATTTTTCGTATCGTATTCTTTTGTTGAAGTCAAAGGAGATTAAATGTGCCAAGATCAATAACGCTAACAATGTTTTTGCTATATTATAAAACTAACTACATTCAACATTGGCATACCGGAGTTTTTGTCCATAGGGTCATAAACATACTGTTTCAATATAATAACATTTGCCACCTTTTGCCACACACCGGGTAGAAAGTTGTTAGTCGTCGATATTTATCACACATAACTTCCGAAAAGAATTCCGAGAAATCACCGGTGTAAGCCTGCCCAGGTCGGCGGGTTCGATTCCCACCCGAGTATAAATATTTATGACAAGGATAAATGTTTGAATGGCGTCTGGATGTTTTTCTATGTATTTCTGTGTTATAATTTTTAATTCTATTATATTTACAAAAGAAAAGTATATATGTATTAGTATACTTTATCTGGTTTCCACAACACAAGTATTTAGTTGCTTAGCTTGGAACTAAAGGGCGGTGTTTTGCGTCATGCAATGCAAAATCATATTCGGTGTCCCAATTGTAATTAACGACAATTAACTTCATCAGCGTCTTCGAAGCGTCGCAGTCACTGTTTTGGGCATCTTTCGGCATGGTTGGATTGGAGAACTTCGAGCTCGCTGGCATCAAGAGTTACACTCGGTTCTGGGGTTTACTTATGTTCGGTTCATACTCGGTTATTAACGTGATTGTCCTGTTGAACCTTCTCATCGCTATGATGTCCAACTCCTATGCAATGATTGACGTAAGTATTTTTGTTTATTTTTTTTATTTGGACACTCACCGATATATGCCGGGAGCCACAAGATATTATATCACTAAGTATTTATAATTATCCATTGCAATACACCGGGCACAACGTTGGCAATGTTGTTGGAATTCCAAGATGTCATTGGTGTCAGTCCTGATTCGATCACACAAGTTTTTGGTTCAAAAGCAGTCTGGAGGTCGACCAGACTGCTTCAACAATGTTTTTTCCAACTTTATCGGTTTTATTCTAAGTTTGAGGATGTTTGGAAAGTACAGACTAAATATTACCTGCTTTTAGTGTTATGTATATCTAATTAATTTGGATTTTTATTACTGTAAGCAAGAGTAAAGCTGAAGGCAGAAGTCAATTCTTTATTATTATGGCGAAAACCAACTTCACGCGGACAAAGCCGTAGATAACAAGCTGGTATATATATGAGGATAAAGATTCAAAGATTTTTTGATCTTACTTCTGTGTTGTTCAAGATACTGAAATAAATCCTTAGTAATAATGTACAATAAATTTTAAGATGTTGTTTTTTTACAAAGAAATATGTGTGGCTTTTGGAGATTTAATGTGATGTATGAAACATTTATATTTGTTATGAAGTTTTTTTGGATTTTACGTGTACAGCAGCTTGATTTTATTTTAATGTTGATTATAATATTGTATACAATTAGATGATATTATATCGTCTCATTATATACAATATTATTATCTTTGCTAATATTACAATAATAATAAACACAAGAGTTTGTTTATTTTAACACCCTAATCTTGGGAAATACTTCGATTTGAAAAACTGTTTTGTGTTAAAAATTCTTTTGTCGAGGAAGGTTTTAGCCCATATGTCATCACTCCATGATCAATAGTGTGATGTGGACTAATGTGGTCCACTCCTATTGATATTGTGTGTTTTTTTGTGGTCGAATCATTATTAATGTTTACAGACATTCTGTTAATTACTTCATTTGGATAAGATAAGAAGATACATAATACCTACTTAAAAATAATATAGTAGCAAATAAATAAAAAAAAAAGTTTTATTTAGATACCGCTCTCACCGAGCGGAACGTGGGATAAGCCACTTTACGCTGATATTCTGAGAGGTCGATCAGCCCATTCACGCAGCGTATTGTATGGCTCTACCACTCATAATAATGGCCTACTACTAATTATTATTATTGTAACGAGCCATTTAACGTCAATATTTGATAACCAGAACTCTCGTCTTTAATATTTAGTCTGGATTGTAAGGCCCAAATATAACTTTGGCATCTTCTTTATTGAACAGGAACATTCCGACGTCGAATGGAAGTTTGCCCGGACTAGACTATGGATGAGTTACTTTGAAGAGAGTGCCACATTACCACCGCCTTTCAATATATTTCCAACGCCCAAGCTGTTACTCAAAATGCTAGGACTTCGTAAGAAAGATAAACAAAGAAAGATGAAGACTAAAGTAAGCACACTATATAAATACACAACGTAAGCCAAGTCGCAGGGTAAGCAGAAAAAACTGAGCACCATAAGTTACTGTTGTTACATATTTCACTAGCTTTTCTGACTTTTATTACTTTTGTCAAAATCTCTTGTCGGTTTTTAAGTCTCCTGATATCACCTACTTCAAAGACATGTTCAATTTGGTCATGGAAAGTAAGTAATCAGTGGTGATCGTCCTTGATCCTTTCACTTTTCTTGAAATACAGTTATATAACATAACATAACATAACTTCAAGCCTTTTGTTACCCGAAGGTGTAGGCAGCGGCTGTTAAGCCTCGTCTCGCCGTTATGTTTACGTCCCAAATGGAATAGGTGGCGAACCTATTGCCATACCGGGCACAAAGTTTGTCAGTCATCGGTATTTATCACACATAACTTCCGAAAACAATTTCGAAAAGTCATTGGTGTGAGCCAGTGTCTGGAATCGAACCCCGGACCTCTGGATCAGAGGCCGTGCGCTCGCCCACTGCGCCACCGAGACATTTTTACAGTTATATCTGCTTAGTTAAACTTGCGCCATCTATTGTCTATATGTCTACTTAAAATAAGAAGATTATCACTGTTGCTAAACTGTAGGACAATTCTTTTCATCTATTCGAAATGTGAACATAAATGTAATTCTTTAAAAATCATGATGTTTTTCTTTGTTAATAGATATCAAGATTGCGTTATTTTTCTGGTCAACTTTACAAATTTTCATCTTATCTCCTAATAGCATTTATTAAAGCTATAATTTTCATTTTGTTTAAAGATCCTTTATAATGTGCCAACCTTTTTATTAAAACTTAACTTATTAAACAAAAAAAAGGAACATATTTTTTCGGAGATTATGAAAAACTGACGATGAGTTTTTTTTGAAAGCCTCTGTTAAAAGTTTCTTTGTATTCATGTAATTATTAATTACCTTTTATTATCATTAACTCTTAGATTTTTCCGAATCACATTCATAACGAGTTTTTATGGATTATATCGCGTTTATTTAAAACTTATTTTTAATTTATTTCCCGACGTTTCGAACTCTTTACAGAGATAATTTAAAAATAAGTTCTAAACAAACGCGATATAATCCATAAAAAGTTGTTTCAATGTTATACCTTTTAATATTAATTACTTACTTTTCTTTTCCTTATTAACATTACACAAATGTACTTTTGTAGCTTTTATGACATTTTACTTTTGAAATCAGAGTAAGAATTTGAGAGCTCTCTGAAATAAATAAGCACCCTATTATTTATGCCAAAATATATCCTTGACCCAGAGTTTAAACACAGATACAAAAACATCAGTTTGATGAGATTAAAATTTCCAAAGAAAGACAGTATTAATCCTGAATAAAGGCAATTAATTGCGAAACAAATATCTTGATTTATCCTTTTTTATTCCATCGCTTTAGTGTAAGTTATAATCGGATATTTTAATCGTGGCATGTGATACTTTATTTGTAGTATTCGTTTATTTATCGCAATGCGGTCTTACACTAACCAGCATTTCTCTCTCAATAGCATCGATTCCAAATATTCTGTCTAATTCTTCTTCTTCTGTCAAATGCTGCTCGTTTAGGAACAGAAAGAGAAAGAGCATGATGTACGTTACACGGCAGTTATGAGAGCACTTGTCTGGCGATATGTATCAGCCATGCACAGAAAGATGGACGACGAAGCGGTCACAGAAGATGATATCAATGAACTAAAGGGAGATGTTTCAGCGTTGAGATACGAATTACTAGAGGTGTTCGAGAAGAATGGCATGGACGTTAGTTTCACTGACAGAAAGGAGAAAAGTAAGTGGGAATATTATTGATGAAGTAGTATTTGTTTTCCCTTATCACCTGGTTCTTAAGAGAATCCATATGACTGTTGCCTTTCAGAAAACCTGAGCGATTCCATGAGACCGCTTAAGCTAATCAAATTTAACTTATTTTACTTTAATGTTAAGTATTAAAATAATTAATAATTACTATATTAATTAAAATTTTGTGATATTTAATATCATTTAAATAAATATTTAATTATAATAATTGCATTGCTCCAACCACTTCTAATACAAATAGATCTAACAAATAGGTATTTTTGGAGCTTATAGTTTGATAATTTCAATACTTTTCTGCCCATTATGGCCCATTCTATGCAGTCTAGATTTTAAGAGGATACTTGAACGACCCATAAATATTGTTCGTATTTTTTTGTTCCTGTTTTGTTCGATAATGGAAAAACTTGTCACATTATTTTCGGCGATAAAATTACGATATGACCCTCGGAACGACGAGCTTATTATTAAATTCAATCGGTCCATTTATACAAGAAACAACTTTCTTTCTTCAAAAGTACATGATTATTAGGAAACTAATTGCAATGTTATGTAGTACGAAATTATTTGATTTTATATAAAGCTGTATGTAATCCGGGCTAGTTACTAAGCTTAACAAGTACCTAACAACTTGAGTCGAGAAAGTACGAATATATTTAGAAGAAAATTGGAATATATAAGTATATTCATTATATTTTAAACTAGCTGACCCAGCGAACTTCGTTCCGCATCAATAGAAATAGATGGGTAAATTTTGGATATTAAAAATTTCAATTTGTGCTATCGGCACGCTTTTTGGCGCGCAACGCAACTGCAATGTCCCGCTAGTTAATACTGCAATATCTTTGCAAAATATTCGTTTAAATTGCATGCTGTAAAGGGTCAGGATCATCTATATTAGATGCACTATCTATTTAAGACACTTATTTGGATGAAAATTAATGCTGTAATGTTTAAAATCGTTTCGTATATAAGCCATTATTTCTTGTAGAAAGTAAAAAAATAAAAATGGTCAATGTGGGTTATCCATATGCCCTCGTGGACTTTTTTGGTAGACCTTCTGAAGGTGTTTAATAATGTAGAACATTGTTTTGATCTATCACTTAGGGTTTAGCCAGCGTTTGCAATTAAAGTGCTAATTCTCGAAAATAATATTTTTTTCTTTACAACAACTTAAATGAATTATAGATCAAAACCCCGTTGACATCCTCTAACTATTAAAAAAACCGCATCAAAATCCGTTGCGTAGTTTTAAAGATATGCATATAATTGGACAGACAGCGGAAAGTCAGTTTGTTTTATACTAATGTAATGGTAAAATAACATTTTATACGTCTTCATATCGCGCAACAATGTGTCCTTCCTTATTTCTGACATCTTTTTGTTCATCACTCGTGAAAGTGATCTCTGTAAAGAGTTCGAAACGTCGGGAAATAAATAAAAATAATTAGTAAATAAACGCGATATAATCTTAAAAGTTGTTTTAATGTTATATTTGTTAATGCAATAATAACAATAGCACTTTCGTTTAGTGGTTCTCGGAAAGCGCATGAAGGTTTGGGAGCGTCGTTTGATGAAGGACTTCCACGTGGCACCGGTATCCTTGGAGGATGAGAAACCAGCGGATGAGGACGGACTGTCTAGATTCAGAAGGATTGCAAAGATGGCAGTAGCCAGTACCACCAATGCCAAATGGGACCAAACTTTAGCTGGAACAGGGGTCTCGTGAGTGTCTCTTTTCATACATTTTATGATCTTATTGGTTTTTTTGATCTCGAGTGACTTATTCTAAGCATGATTTGATTCTATGCTTACTTTTTATTATATTTTCGCAATTATTGATGAGCCATCGCTAATTATTGGAGTGCTAAAATATTTCTATGTCCATATCTTCACAGATCTCAGATAGGCCGTTGCCGCAGTCGCGAGTCATTTAAGAACCAACAGAACTTGCAGCGCGCCATGGAAGAAGCCAGGAAATTGGTTCTGCGTTCTCCACTTCCGGGTAATATTTTATTTAATATTTCTTATATATTTCTACATTCATACATAGCGAGCATAGATATGTTCATTTTAACAAATCTTCTTTTATTTAATTTTTTATTAAACATAACATACCATGATATAACTTCACCCCTTTGTTACCCAAACGTATAGGCAGCGGCTGTAAAGCCTCCTCTCGCCGTTATGTTTACATCCCAAATGGTATGGTGGAGAACCTATTGCCATACCGGACACAAAGTTTTCAGTCATCAATATTTCTCACACTTAACTTCCAAAAACAATTTCGATAAGTCATTCGTGTGAGTCAGTGTCAGGATTCGAACCCGGACCTCTGGATCAGACCTGTGCTCGACCACTGGATCACCGAGACTGGACTGAATTGGATTTTTATTAAAGGTTTCATAAACTCATATAGGGTAAGGTTATAGTTACAAGCGTTCTCTTTGCTTAGAAGGATCCCGAGGCGCTTCACCCATAGAAATGCCAGTGTCTCCTGGACACACACTGCTGGAACTTATTAAGGATATCTCCACAGAAGTTGAGGGATGTGAACCTGTCGGATCCCCGGTGCCAAGACTAGGTAATGTTTATTGTTTTATTTCATTTCAATACCTATTTTCAACCAAATATATAAGAGTGTCGGTGGTTCACTGGAGGAGCTCCACTTTTTGAAATTTCTTTTTTTCTACTATCTAACCCAGCGAACTTTGTTCAGCATCAAATGAAATTTTTACAGCGTTTACAATTAAGATGCTAAACCTAGAAAATTATCCCTTATTCTTTACTACATAATACATGAATTATACATACAAAACACCATGTTGACACTCTTTATTTATTGAAAAAACCGCATCAAAACCCGTTGCATAGTTTCAAAGATCTAAGCATATAAGGGCACAGACAGCGGAAAGCGACTTTGTTTTATACTATGTAATGATTGTACATAACTGAGACTTCACAATTTTCAGCATATATTAATAGATGTTGTCCGATTCTCAGAGCTTCCTGATATGCTCACAAAAGTTCATGAGAATCGGTCAAGTCATTTCAGAAGAGTATGATAACTAATTAGAAATATTCTGATATATTCAGTACAATAATAACAATACTTATATTCGTTTTAACAATAACAGAGGAGATAAGTGGTATGGGAGCATTGTTAACGGCTGCCAGTAAGCCCGTGTCGCCAAAGCCTCTTAGCCCTACACCTGGAGCAGCTCCTGGGGTCGCTGCTGCTGCACTCAAAGTTAGTATACTCGTGTTTACATAATTCAGATTTTTTATGGTATAGGGCGGCCAAAGAGCAGGCGTGTCACCTGATGGTGAGCAACAGACGCCGCCCATGGACACCTGAACACAGACAGTGTTACAGTTGCGTTGCCGCCCCGTACAACGGAATATAGGGAGGGGTCGTGGTATTTCACCGTGGTATTTGGTCGAGCCGGCCCATTCATGCAGCAAACACGCGTGGCTCTACCACTGTTAAAAATCAGAGAATTAAACGTTTCGGTGCAAGTGAATATTTAATTTGTATAAATACTGAAAATTAATCTTTGTGTATCAAGATTTTGATAAAGATATGATTTTGCCCGCCCTTATATTGTTAAATAAATTAATCAGGTACCGTCTAAAGCTCCATCTCCAGCGCCGTCGAGAGTGGCAAGCCCACAACCTAGCACCGTCGTTTCACCACAACCTAGAATTGCTAGTCCAGTGCCTGATGGAACTTCATCTCCACAACCAGGTATTGACAAAAAAAAAAGCCATGTAGACTTTGTGGGGTAATTTTAAAACTTTTTCTTATTTTTTACGGTACCGCTTTCAATATCACACTGAGTGTTTTATAGAGTTACATTTATTGATAAATATCCAATCTATTACAAGCTATTTTAAAAATATATTTTCCGACGATTTTTCGTATTTACATTTTTTACGATTTTAACAGACCCCAGTCCGTTAAAGTCGAAACGCGTGCCAGGAGAGACTAGTCCACCTAAAGTCATCAAGAGAAAACCTACTGGAGTTTCTGTTTCAGATGCAGAAGAACAGGTAACAGATTAATTCTATTAATTACTAGCTGATCCTATATATTTCGTATTGCCAAGATTACTACTAAAATGTTCAGTGCTCCTCTCCTATTAATCAGAATTAAATGGGCTATTTAAGATTTTTGATAAAACCAAACAAATAAATAAATAATCCCCAGTTTAAACTGAGAGTTAAACCTGGAGATTATTTAAGCAAATATTTGAAAGTATATAAGGGAATCGCCTTGCATGGTATGGGCATGTAATGAGGAGGTGAGAAGAATGATAAACCTGAATGTGGAAAGAAATAAGAGAAGAGGAAGAGCTAAGAAATATGGATGGATTGTGTGAAAGACGACATGATTGAGAAGGGTGTTATTGTGGAAGATGCTAATGATAGGGGAGTGTGCAAAAGAAAAATGTTGACGACCTCAAGTAATGGGAACAGGGCAGGAAGATGAAGGTATATAATTGAATAATTTCGTCGTAAGTATTAATTTTTCATCAATAAATTACTAGTAAAAATCATATTAAATTTATGAATCTAGTAAAGGTTACGTTGATGGTAATTAAATTACAACATCATCGATAGTATATATTATTATAGAATCATAACATAACTTCACGCCTTTTTCTACACGAAGGTAGCAGGAGTTATTAAGCGTCGACTTGAAGTTATGTTTACGACCGAAATGGAATAGGTAGCGAGCCTGTTGCCAAACACCGGGCACAAAGTTGTTTAGTATATATATAGATGTAAAAATAAGTTCTTTTTATAACGTAAACTTAGAACTCTAACAGAATTATGTCAGTATGTCGGCTCCTGAGACATTACTATCTTTACCTCAAATTGGATGTTAAAAGAAATAAGAAACAAAAATGACCATATCATTAGCCCTTTTGAGGTCCACTGCTGGACATAGGCCTCCCCCATAGAGCGCCACAACTGCCGGTCCGCTCAATCATGGGGGGATTTTGCCATAATCGCCACGCTTGGCAGGCGGGTTGGCGATCGCAGTAGGCTGTATTGTCTTAAGAGAGAATGCTGCTGCCCATTCTTCTAGCTTTTCCCTTAGTCGCCTTTTACGACACCCACGGGAAAAGATGGGGTGGCGGTATTCTAAGCCGGCGCCACACAGCATGACCATAGATAAATAATGCGAATTAAAAACAGAAAATCACTCGCATGAAACTGGCTTGCACTTGCTTTCTGTTTTAAAAGTTCTACCCTTTTAGTAGGAATTAAACGTAGCTCTGCTGCATCACGGTTTATGGTAGTGTATCACTGAGACAAAGTGCGATATCTTTACGACTCTTTTAAAATATACTTTTCTTATGAAATCAACTGAAATAAACCAAAAGCCAAATCGGGGTCAAAAGCTTTTACGCTGAACTACTTACTGCAGAACTAAGTAGGGCTTCAATTGGTGTAGGTATATCTATTTCGTTTTTCATTTAGGTTTAAATTAAATCAAAGTTTTTGTAAAAACTAATTTGAAATAGAATCCATGATATTTTTCTATTTGAATTTAAATTGAAAGTCGAACCGTCATTCAGTTATAAACAGCTATAAATCTTATAGCAAATTTTTAATCTTATCTATTTTCATGTAGATTTTTTTTATAGTTTTCAATACTTACTATAATTTCATACCATAGAATTTATATATTAAGTTTATATATAAGCTTTTTTAGTTATATATACAACATATAGTCTGTACTATTGCTATTGAAACAAGGCATATATCTACTAAATCTTTTTTGACATTTTCGCAATAGGAAGAGAGAAATTAGAACAGTCTCTTGTTTGATTAAAATATCGGTATTGATAATATTTATTTAACTTTACGTAAACCAGAAAACTGAGAAACCTGAGAAATCTGACGAGGTGGAATCGAAGCCGTTAGAAGACATAGCTGTTGCTCGACCAGTGGCGCCAGAAATCAAGCCATCTGAAGGAGCAATACCTCCACCACCGCCCGCCGTAAAACCTAAAGTAGGTGACATTGGTTTAATTTCACGAAATTATTTGTAATAACTTATTAACTTTATAATATACTAGATGACCCGGCGAACTTTGTTCCGCATCAAAAGTAATAACTGCTGTCCCGCTACGTTAATACTGCAATATCATCGAAAATATTCGTTTAAATTGCATGCTGTAAAGGGCCAGGATCATCTATATTACATGCACAATCTATTTAAGACACTTAATTGGATGAAAATTAATGCTGTAATGTTTAAATTCGTTTCGTAAATAGGCCATTTTTTCTTGTAAAAAGTAAAAAATGAAAATGGTCATCGTGGGTTATCCCTAAGAGATAGACATATCGCGGACTTTTTATAGACTTTTTAAAGGTGTATTATAATGTAGTACGTTGTTTTAATTTATCACTTAGGGTTCAGGCAGCGTTTGCGATTAAAGTTCTAAATCTTGAAAATTATCACTTTTTTTAACTACACTATACATGAACAATAGATCAATTGACACCCCGTTGACACCCTCTAACTATTAAAAAAAAACGCATCAGAATTTTGGTTGCGTAGTTTTAAATATAAGGGGCGCATATAAGGGGACAGACAGCGGAAAGTGACTTTGTTTTATACTATGTAATGATTATATTTGCAGCAATGAGGTCGGGGGTTCGATTCCCACCCGAGCACAAATATTTGTGACAAACATAAATATTTGTGTGGTGTCTGGGTGTTTTTCTATGTATTATAAGTATATATTTACAAAAGAAAAGTATATATGTATTAATATCCGTTATCTAGTATCCATAACACAAGCATTTAGTTGCTTAGCTAGGAACTAGAGGGCGCTGTGTGTATTGTGTCCAAGATATTATTATTTATTATTATTATATTGTATTCTAGGCTCCTGCTGCTCCCACAATGGAAGTCACACCCAGTACACCACCAGTACATATTGCGATAACACCAGAACACAAACCGCCGAGTCCTCCCAAAGCACCGCCTGCACCACCGTCGAGAGCTGCATCACCACAAGCTTCGACTTCCGTTACTGCCGTAAGCAATACTGTTTTTCTCCTGCCCTTATCCCAGTCTAAGTGTAGATTCTTTTGAAATACCCAAGCTGTCAAACTTCTGTCAAACTTTTTTTTAATCCACCGCCTGCCTGATGTCAACCCTCCTTGGGAATAGAACTTTTATAGACTTGAAATTAATCGTTCAACATTTTATTTTTATTTTATCTCAAAACGTCGATGGGGTCACAACTAAGATGGAAACATTGATTTAAAAAAAAAATTACAAAACGTGTAGAAGAAGAAAGAAATTTACATGTTATCATAACTTCCTTTCATAATTTCGGTGTAAATGTTCCTGCTATGGATACATTTACACAGTTAATGTTGAAATATAAATATAAGATATAATATTATACCTACTACTACTTTATATAATAAAAATTCATCCTCGAGGGTGTAGTTGATTGCGTCTACAAGGAAACGATTTAAACTTATTGCTGGTTATTCGGAGTCAGAACATTTTCCAAATGAGGCTCTCCGTTTGTTTTTGTTTTTCGATATGCGGTAAATTCTTGAACAACATTAATTATTACAGTACACTAGCTGACCCAGCGAACCACTTAACAGTATGGGTGTATTTTAAATTGAACGCGCTAATCTTAAGAAATATTGATCCGATTTCAAAAAATCTTTCAGTGTTAGATAGTCGATGAAAGCTTTTGCCTATTTATATCTTCAAACTACGATCCATAGACGCTTCATAATACTGGTATACTTATGGGGAATCTCCAATTGTTTGCGATATTTTAGTTAGTCTCAGTTACCTTAGTAAGCGGTGTTTTTGTGATGAATATTACGATGTTTGAAGTTCATGTGAAATTTCTTATTAAATTATGATTTATAGTGTTACATTATTTATTAATGAAAAACCTCACAGCGGGTTGTTTTTACAACAATATCAAGGTATGGTAGAAATTTTAATAAATCGTTATCGTGGCTCGTAATACTTTACTTTACATAATAGGTGGGTGCTATGTTTAAGAAGAGTAATCTTCTGAACAATATTATATAATTATTTTCTGTCCTTTATAATATGGTTACACGGATATGAAGTCAGTAATTTTACCGTTGTGCAGTAAATAAATTTAATAAATATCTGCTGTTCTGGCATTCTGACTAATCCCGTGTAAGTAATAGTTTGCATACGAATATTTTTTGGAAGAAATATTCACAACCATTAAAATTTTTTTTTTAGTTGATGCAAAAAATAATTGCCTATTTAAAAAAAATGCAGTGAAAGACAAGATGTTCCGCATGTTACAAATAATGAACCATAACAAATAGAATAAAATCTTACATTTCTTCTTATTTTATTTAATTAGGTACAAAAATAGTATTCGTTAAAACATAACTTCACGCCTTTTGTTACTCGAAGGTGTAGGCAGCGGCTGTTAAGCCTCGTCTCGTCGTTATGTTTACGTCCCAAATGGAATAGGTGGCGAACCTATTGCCATACCGGGCACAAAGTTTTTCAGTCATCGATATTTATCACACTTAACTTCCGTAAACAATTTCGAAAAGTCATTGGTGTGAGCCAGTGTCAGGATTCGAACCCGGACCTCTGGATCAGAAGCCCTGTGCTCTCCCACTGGACCACCGTGATTATTCGATAACATGTAAGTTTACAAACAAAGACAAAGACATATGTTTTTAAATTATGTAATTTATATTAAGTAGATATGCTCAAAAGTTAATGAATATTATTATGATTTAAGAAACATTACTTAAAATTCTTAATAAATCGAGTCAACATTTTTTTGCTTGTAGAAATGCTAATTGCGCGATAATAAGACTTTCTTTCATGATTATATTTACATATTTTATGCAATTTGAACCCGAGAAAAAAATCTTGATATTTATGATTTCGTGCCTTTTTCTATCCGAAGGTGTAGGCAGTGGCTATTAAGCCTCGATTTGCTGATATGTATGTAACAAATGGAATAGATTGTGAAACCTATTTCCATACAACGGGCACAATGCTTTTGCACATAACTTTCGAAAAGGAATTTCGGAAAGTTAGTGGTGTTATTCCGGAGTCGCTCCCATAACTCCTTGATTCAGAAGAGGGGAGCTCGGGGTGGGTGCTTAATTTTTAATACAGGATATAGAATAGTGAAATACATAATTTATGTTAATTATTAGTAGCACATAGAATAAATTATTGTTTTAACGCCAAGCCGTATCTGAAACTGGTCCAATAACTTCATCTATTCACGTGTGTTTTATTATAAAATACTGATCAAAATACCTGTTAGCAATTTGACAATATATCTTACTAGTTTGTTACTTACTTGCTTACTAGTACAAAGTTTGTGTCGCTTCAGAAGGAATAAAAATGCTAGACACATTATGCAATCGCGGACTTTTTTGACGACCTTTTGAAGCTGTATAATAATGTAGTACATTGTTTTGATCTATCACTCAGGGTTCAGTCAGCGTTTGCAATTAAAGTGCTAAATCTCTAAAATTATCACTTTTTATTAAATTAGTTTAGTATACATGAATTATAGATACAAACCACTACGTTGACACCTTCTATCTATTGAAAAAACCCGAATTAAAGTCCGTTGCGTAGTTTTAAAGATATAGCCATTTAAGTGGGCAGACATCGGAAAGCGACTTTGTTTTATACTGTGTAATGATAACTTAACTTGAATGTCACAGCGATTAATAAAACCATTGTTTAAAAAATATATTATTAGGCTTAAAAATATATTGCGAGAAAAAAAAGTTTTATTCTTACTATCAAAATGCATTAGACACAAGCTTAAATTAAGAAATAAAACCCGTCCATTCTCTAAGAACCACAAATGGATAAATAATATGAATATAGATGTTATGGGAACCCCAATTTTTTGTTTGTTTTTATTGACCTCGTATATTAAACCTTATTGTATTTTATTGTGGCGAGTGTGTCCAGTAATACCAATAGCCCGTGTGATATGGATATCTTGTTTTCTATATATTAATGTGAAAATTGGGGTCTCCCAACCAATCTTGTTCAAAATTTGGATTCGTTTGAGTAGTAGGGAAGATTTGATAGTAAAAATCACAAAATATAGATACACAGGACTCCGAACGGTAAAGGCTTTTTATAGTATACAATAATAAACTCAGATCTCTGTTTTCTGCCATTTCACCGATGATTGTACTTACGTACGTACGATTATTATTACCTGCACGTAAACACGTGTTGAAAAGTCGAGTGCTCCTCGAAGGATGGCGCCCTCTAGCGGCGAGGGTTCTTTCCTCTAAATGGAGACCATTCGTTCAACATTACGTTTGGACTCCTATGTTCATTTTTTTAACTTGGTGGAAACCTTTCATAGTTACCACTAGCGCGGGGAATCTGGTGTTTATTCCCGTTTTTTCTTTTATTGGAAAGCAAACGAGGAAGCGTGTCACCTGATGGTAAGCAACCTACGCCGCCCATGGACACCAGCAACACAAATAGTGTTACCGTTGCGTTGCTGACCTTTAAGGGAGAAGGATAGGAAAGGATAGGGGAAGAGTTTGGGCCTCCGGGTACCTCTCTCACCGAACGAAACGTGGCATGAGCCACTTTACGTCGATCTTTTGAGAGGTCAAGTGTCAATTCACCGGTCGAGCCCGCCCATTCATGCAGCGAACTGCTTGGCTCTACCACTGTTATTTCCATCTAGACTCCAAATATGAGGTCATTCACCAGCTTTAGCCACTATGGTGTTCCTCTTTACCACACATGGTGGTCATGGTGGTCTCGCGGGTACACCTTCACACGTTGCGACGACACCACCTCTGGCGGATCATCATCACTGTGTTATTTGTAAAAAATATTTAATGTAATATTTGTTGATTAAGGTTTACCTCTTTTATACTAATAATTACTAATGTTACTGTCTAATATTATATTTTTTCTCCAGCCACCATCTTCCGCGCCATCGTCTCCTCCTAAGAGGCTATCTTCCACATCGAGCACTGAACAACTAATACCGCCGTCATCACCAGAACCTCTCCGTCCTGTTAAGAAATTGGATGAAGTGAAGACAATCAAACGTCAGCCGAAGACAGGATGGCTTTAGTTCTATTCTTTAATATCCTCGTTTTGTTTTTCCTCTATTTTATCTTTATATTCCAGTAAATATTTTGGTTTTCAAGAGATGGCAGCACCATTATTGTTTTATAGAAAATATTAATATTTCTATCAGTATACTAAGAATATTCACACAATCGAATCTTGGACCTTTTTTGAGTTTAATCATTTTATTTTCTTACTAAAAAATAAAACCGTAAATTTTATGAGCTTGTAATTTTTGTACAGCTTGTAAATTATGTATCTAGATATTAATTCTTATCACACGAGAAAAATGGACAAAAATATTAATGATTTGAAATAATGTCGATTTGATCTTTTCAAAATCAAATAAAAAAAAAAACAATAAATAATATCCCCAATATCATTTTTGACAAAATGGCGTCAGACAATTCACATTATTACGAATTGAATGGATAAATTAATAACCGATCCTTTCGTATATGTTCTATATAGTTTATATTTCTGAATATTTTAGTTAGTTTATATTTATTATTTTATGTAACAAAATCCTAGTTGTTTGATCGCAATCAATACGGAATCATAAATAACGGCGTAGAGTGAGCACAGCGTAGTTTCAGAGCGTCAAATTCATGACTAATATGAATGTCTGATAGACAAAGTCGTCCCTACTGTTATAATATGATACCATATTGATAACCTTCAAACGTATTGCTCTCTAAAACGAAAAGTTTGTCTTTTTTGTCAATATCGAAAGAAATCTTGGTAAAATTAACTCGTAAAAATTTCGTGATGCTGAAATGCAAATATGCATTTGATATTATAATTATTTTGAGGTGATTCTAAAAAATACCGGCAGTTATGTTTTTTCTATTAAAATTATGAGCAATGGAAGTCTGTTCTATATTTAATTTTGATTTATATTAAACTTCAAGAAACAGATCAATGCCAAATTATTGTACTAACTAAGGTTTATTAAATTTTATGTAGTTTTTGTGCTATCAGTCAGTTTTAATATAAAAGCTTGTTTAGCTTGACCCTTGAACGAATATATTAATTTCCACAAATATATTAATTTCTATAATTATATTATTTGTTCATAAGCGGCTCCATAATGTGGAAATATTGAATCGGCGAATGTTTTGTATCAAATTGTTATATGCGAATTAAATAATGTCAATGTAACTATTTTGTTTCAATTTTACTTAGTCAAATAAGAACGAATCGGCGGAATCTAGTTTCATTATGTATCCCACTGCGCTAGAAAGAGGAAAATCTATATATAGCTTTAATTTTTTCAGCTCGCCCTGTTTTTTAAGCGGCTGATTTTAAATTTAAAAAGGTCCACTACAATAATTTTAACCGTGAGAATGACACAGGCCATTTTATTTGGCGAAATTCTTATGACAACAAAAAGTACGCATTTTAGCGTAGTTATGTATGTTTCTCAATATATGTTTAACAGTTACATTCCTCTATAATTTGCAATATTGACATATCAACTGCTGTATCTGACAGTCATCAGTCCCATTCCTCTTTAATAGGTCTCACCTCGCATCTCGACTTTCTGCAATATCTAAGAAAAATACTGTTCATGCTGTGCAAAGATTAACAAGCAGGCCTAGGATTAACAACCTCCACGGTTAATTTAAATTTATTCATATAAGAAGTTATGATTTTGGGTCGTTTAAATTCAGAGATGCGGCTAGAAAAATATATAAAGTTAGACGATTTCATTTTAGAACTTTATTTAAGCAAACATGCAATGTCATCAAAAATTGTAGAATATTAAAATATTGTAGGCACCTCTGCCCGTCCGCTATGAAGTGCAAAACAAAGTATAACTAAATAATATTTGAGACAGCTGAACGATATTATTCAATTAATGCGAGACATTTGCCTGCGGCCATCTGGCCCTCTGCCAGATGAAGGGATTTCTTACGGAAAACAAGTCTAAGGATAGATTTTGTACCACCACCTTGGTGTGTGGTATTAATAAAACAAATCAATGTATTTTTTAAAATCATAATAAACCTCATACAATTTATTAACTGTTTCAAGTGTAACTACAGGATTTCACAAGTTGAAGAAACCTCGAAAATGAACATACTATCGTCAACAACTACTAAGTCGTTACCTAACTTACAAGGATCATTTTGGTAGCGAGTTCACAATAAATCTTTTCCGGATATCATTACAGAGGTTAATATAATACATATCGTTGACTGAGTAAATGGCAATAGGCTGCATACCCCCATTGAAGGTGCCCTTACAGCGCCTACAAAGATGTAAAACCTTTATCAAAATTTAAAAAGGGAGAAAGGTCGAATGTGAAGGCTTATCACCTGGTGTTAAGGGGCTAGCGCCGCCGCCTATGGACATCTACAATACCAAGAATGTCATAGTTGCGTTGCCAGCATTTAAGGTGGGATAAGAAAGAAAATAAGGATGGGGGGACACAGAGGCGTGCCACTGGGTACTATCACCGACCGGAAAACGGCATCAGTCATCATACTGTGATTTTCTGAGATCGCAGTGTGGCGCTACGTCTCAAATGGGTGGTGAGTGTGGCGATCTATTGCCATATACCGGGCACAAAATTGTCAGCCATTAATATTTATCAACACATAACTTTCAAAAGAGAATTCCGAGAAATTATTGGTGTGAGCCCAGAATTATTAACACGACTTTTGAATAACAAGCGGATCACTGGACCACCAATTCTTCTTTTATTTTACCAGTATTTTTTGCATTCGCTTAACATGTTATTTGTATTTCTGTATCAGTAAGAAGAGGTGCATGCATGCATGGAATTTATTGTATTGTAATTGAGTTGTATGGTATGAATTGTATTATATTAATAAATAGTTAAAAATAACAGTAAATATGAGGTTTAGAGTTGTTAGATTAAACATTAATTATTGAAATGCATGAAATTTATTGTACGATTGTTATATAGGTATGGTATGATATAAATATTATTAAAAAAAGATAAATGAAAAAAAAAAAGTTTTAAAAGCTATATTTATTTTATTTAAGAAGAGGTAGTAAGAAAAAAATTAACCTTGTCGCGTTCGGGCATGGTAAAGGTAACGCCTTGGGCTGAAAGTACAAACAATATTGTTGAGAGACCAAAAGATCGAAAATATATTTGGTTAAACGTTTTTATTCAGCTTTAGAAACATCACAATTTAACTAAACGTGAGTTAAGCTTAGTATTATATTAATAATGGTAGTATTAATAAGGGTTAGTAGTAGTATATATATAGTTATTCGTAGATTCGTAAGTTACTGATAATGTTAATTATAACACTAGTTATAATTAACATTATCAGTAACTTACGAATCTACGAATTATTAGTATAAAAATATGCTATATAAGATACTAGCTGACCCGACACTTTGTTCCGCATCAAAAGTATTTTTTACAGCGTTTACAATTTAATGCTAAATCACGTAACTATTAAACTATTATAGATTCTGTGCTCAAACCAACGACTCCTCGAGTTATTTTCGCAAGTTATGTGTCATAAATAAATATCCATCCTTGACAACAATGTGCCCAGTATATATGTATTGTGATACACCGGATCGCCACCTATTCCATTATAGACGTAACAATTCGGCAAATCGAGGCTAAACAGCCATTAATTACGTTCAGGTGAAAAGTGAAAGCGACTCATACAGTTTTTACATACATACATGGAGTCTCGGTGGTCGAGCACCCCGCCTCTGAATCAGGATGTCGCAATGTGAAAATCCTGGCTCACACCAATGACTTCGAAATTATTTTCGAAAGTTATGTGTGATAAATATCGATGACTAAAAACGTTGTGTCCGGTATGGCAATAGGTTTGCCACCTATTCCGTTTGGGATGTAAACATAACGGCGAGTTGAAGCTTAATAGCCGCTGCCTATATAACCTTGTATAATACCTTCGAGTAGAAAAGGGCGTGAAGTTATGTTATGTTACACATACAAAATATTAAATAATTCTCGCTAACCGCTTATAGTTTGATACCTGTTGCACAATTCATTTGATGTTTTATTACTTAACTACCAGTCTTAGGTAGTCACACAAAGAAAGGTTTGTGGTTTTAATAAAAACAGTATAACACGTAAACCGAACATTTTATTTCTCTTATTAACTGGGATATGTAAGAACTTGTATTATTATATTTAATTAAAGAGGTAAGGCTATACAAAGATTTGTTTGTAAAGGCCACAAACGATATTACCTGCCGTTAGGTGTGGAATTAAGAATTTTCGTTATGAACTTACAATATTCCAATTATGTGAAAATACTTTCATATTAATAGTTAAGTAATCAGCGATGAAAAATACGAAAAAGGTTAATTTTATAACACTAATATAATAATATGTCAGTAGAATGGATGCCAATTTTATGTTGGCAACAGTGGTAGAGTCACGCAGTTCGCTGCAAGAATGGGCCGGCTAGACACGTGAAATACCACGATCTCTCAGAGTATCAATGTTAAGTGGTTCTTGCCGCGTTGCGGTCGGTGAGAGCAACCCCTTTACCAATCCCACTTCCGACCCCTTTCATATCCCATAATACCGGCAACGCAACTGTAACACTTTATGTGTTCAGATGTCCATGGGTAGCGTTTGTTACTCGCCATCAGGTGAGAGAGGTATTCGGTGGCCCAACCCCTTTACCAATTCCACTTCCGACCCCTTTCATATCCCATACGCAACGCAACTGTAACACTTTATGTGTTCAGATGTCCATGGGTGGCGTTTGTTACTCGCCAGGTGACACGCCTGCTCGTTTGCCTACCGATACAACAAACAATGACCATTATATTGTGTGAGTTTTATTTTTGTCACATAAACTTGTAATAATATTTTAAGATTTTTGTATTATTTAAAGTAGCTTCTGCTCGCAAATTAGCAAGCGAAAAGAACAAATTTAAACCGATTACATGTTGTCTAATTCTGTTTGAAGGTTTAATAAGCTAAATAAAATATCTATGTCAAAGAGTTAAGACTATTCCACTGAAAAGGATCATTTTCAGTGGGAGAGTCTTGCCGTTCGCTGCATGAACGGGCCGGATCGACCGGTGAAATACCACGATCTCTCGAACTATCGGCGTCAAGTGGCTCGTGCCGCGTTTCGTTCGGTAAGAGAGGTATCCGGAATCCCGATCCCTTTTCATCTTCCTTTACCATCCTACTCCCTTAAAGAATGTTAACGCACCACGGTAGTCATGGGCGGTGAGAAGTTACTTACCATCAGGTGACCCACTTGCTCCTATCCCATAAAAAATATATTAATTTGTCAAGGTTCCAGCAGGTGAGAAAGCATAGATGCCTATAGGCACCTAACCTATAGCCTCGGTTATAGCGGCTATAGCCTCGTGAGGATTGTTATAATGAAAATACATACATACTAGTGATGTAACGAATATTTGCATTCGCATTCGCGAATGCGAATATTCGCATGTTTTTGGGTATACGCATTCGCATTCGCAAGAAATATTGCGAATGTTTGGCGAATGTTTTTAATAACAAAAAATAAAGAATTTTGCATTGTATATCTGCTTTGTCAGTCTTGCATCATCCATTCTTTCTACATGTCCGAACCATCGGAGCATGCCCTCTCTTACTTTTACACCGACACTCTCTTTTAAACCAAATTCCTTCCTTACAACCTCGTTTTCTACGCGGTCAGCGAGAGTCACTCCGCAGATTTTGCGCAGTGCCCTCATTTCTACCGCGTTGCCATACCCAGCTCTCGCTTCCATAAGTTAGCGTTGAGATCAGGACTGCATTGTGGATTGCTAGCTGGGCTTTTCTGCTAATGTTTATTGCGCCCAGGAATCTGCCCAACGCTCCATTTACGCTATTTCCTATCGCCACTTGTCTTTCTACATCCGCGGTGTACCTTCCATCCCTGCTAGAAGCGCATCCAAGATATACAATTTCATTCACCTGTTCCAGCACTACATCATCAACCGTTATTCTTTTTTTTTATGGGAGAAGGGGCAAACGAGCTTGCGGGTCACCTGAAAGCAATCACCGCCGCCCATGGCGTCTGCAATACCAGGGGCATCACATCAGCGTTGCCGGCCTTTCAGATGAGAATAGGCTCGTTTCTTGAAGGTTCCTAGGTCGTAGCGGTCCGGAAATACGGTCGCCGGCAACTGGTTCCATGAAGGAACAGTGCGTGGCAAGAAGTGCCTGTTGAAACGCACTGTTGTCGATCGCCAACCATTCAGCCAATGCGGGTGGTAGCGTTGGCGCGTCGAACGGTGGCGGAAATCAGCTGGCGGTATTAATCCGAACAATTCCTCAGAGCACTCCCCGTGGTATATGCGGTAGAGGATGCATAGAGATGCCACCTCTCTGAGAGGATCAAGCCGATCAGTAAGAGCTTGGTTGTCGACAAGCCGAAACGCGCGTCGTTGGATGCGGTCAAATGGAGTAAGCTGGTACTGGGGTGCCCCCGCCCAAAGATGTGAACAGTATTCCACGTGAGGACGGACCTGCGCCTTGTAAAGTTGCAGGCGATGACCTGACTTGAAATGCTGTCCCGCTCTATTGAGCACACCAAGCTTTTTGGAGGCCAATTTGGCCTTGCCCTCCAGATGACCGCGGAACTGGACATCACTCGACAAGTCGACACCAAGAATTCCGATAGCGGCTGAGGCGGGTAAGGGAGTGCTCTCAAAACAGGGAGCTACGACAAAGGGTGTCTTTTTAGCGGTAAACGCGCAAACCTGTGTCTTCTTAGGGTTGAATTGGACTAAGTTTAGTCGGCCCCAGTCCGAAACCTGACTAAGCAGAGTTTCGATTTCAGACACAAGTTTATTCCGGTGCTCGTCGACGTTTTCCCGAGAAATACGCGGGTGGCCGGTATATAAGGCATCCCCGGTACTGTCATCTGCATAACAATGAAGATTGCTGCTAAGCAGCATGTCATTGATATGCAGAAGAAACAGCGTAGGGGATAGCACACAGCCCTGGGGGACTCCAGCATTCACAGGTTTTAAGTCGGAGCATGACCCGTCGACAACACCTTTAATGCTCCGAGCCATGAGAAAGCTGGAAACCCAATCGTATAATTTCTCGGGAAGCCCATAACATGGAAGCTTCGAAAGAAGTGCTTTGTGCCAAACCCGATCAAAGGCCTACGCTACGTCCAAACTAACGGCCAGCACCTCTCCTTTACTCTCAACCGCTTCCGCCCAACGATGGGTAAAGTACGCTAAAAGATCACCAGCTGAGCGACCTTGACGGAATCCGTACTGACGGTCACTTATCAACTGGTGCTCTTCTAGATACTTAAGGAGCTGGCGGTTAATGAGTGTTTCCATTATTTTGGAGAATAGGGAGGTGATGGCGATAGGTCTGTAGTTGGACGGATCTGAGCGGTCACCTTTTTTAGGGATCGGGTGGACTAAAGCAACCTTCTATGATGCTGGCACAGCGCCGAGAGAGTAGGAGTACCGGAAAAGACGCGTTAGAACCGGTGCCAACTCTGGAGCACACGTCTTCAGCACTATTGCTGGGATTCCGTCAGGCCCACTCAACTTGTGGATCCAGCCAACATCCAGGGATAAAAGTATGCGTCGCACAGTACTTTGCCGGAAACGAACCTCCGGCATGGCGTGACCGCAATGTGGAATTGTCGGTGCGATGTTACCCATATCGTCCAAAGTCGAGTTGGACGCAAAAAGAGAGCCAAGAAGGTCAGCTTTCTCTTTTGCGTCGTGGGCTAGTGACTGGTCCTCCCGGTGGAACGGTGGAAGGGACGGCTTACAAAAATTCCCAAGAACAGCCTTGGCGAGCGACCAGAACGCACGGGTTCCCGAGGGAAGGCGAACTAGCTTCTCGCCAATTTTACCTATGTACTGAGACTTTGCTACGGCTATAACTCTTTTGAAGGACCTGGAGGCAAGGTTGTACCTCTTCTTAAGAAAGCCGGTGTCAGAGTCCTGGGAGGCCACTGCTTTTGCCCAGGCTTGATAGCACTCATGCTTAAAACGTAATGCCGTTTTGCATAAGCGATTAAACCAGGGCGATTGGCACCACTGAGGATGGAACAAAGAGCTCCTTGAGCTTTGAGCTTAGAGCTCAAAGCTCTAAGCTCAAAGCTCAAGGAGCTCTAGAGCTTAGAGCTTAGAGCTCAAAGCTCTAAGCTCAAAGCATTCCCTGCAGCACCACATCAGCAACAGAGTCGGAAACGACGTCAGGATCATTCGGCGAGAAGCAAACTTGCCCCCATGGGTAAGATGCGAAGAAATTTCGCATCCCATCCCAGTCTGCTGACCTATAGTACCACACACGGCGGCGGCTCGCAATGTGCGGTCGAAGTGGGCACGTGAGTGGCACCGTACTCCTTATCAGACAGTGGTCCGAAGAACCCAAAGCGGCCTCTACAGAAACCACATATCCGTCCGGATGGGAGGTCAGCAGAAGATCCAACAGGGAAGGTATATGATTATCAACACCTGGGATTCGCGTGGGTGCGGTAACCAGTTGTGTTAGATCATATGCTAGAGCAAAGTCATGAACAGATCTACTCGCGTGGTCGGTGGTGCGAGATCCAAGCCAATCGACGTGGTGGGCATTGAAATCGCCGAGGATAACGATTTCCGCGGATGGGACCTGTTGAAATACGGAATCTGCAGCCGTTTGCATCCGTTGCATCCGTTCTGGATTCCTCCCTTTCAAACACCATACCTTTCGTTTTCGTCGCATTCAAATTCAAGCCTTTAATCTTGCAATCATCTTTCATAGTAGTGACTAGTGTATGCAGGTCCGACGGCGATTCGGCTAGAAGCACGGCGTCATCTGCGTAAAGCAGGCAGCTCACAACTAGGTCACCCATTCGCATCCCTACATCCATCGATCTCACTCTCTGGAGACAACTGTCCAGGTACAGGATGAACAGTCGACTACCAACGCAATCCTGTCTAACCCTGTCTGCCTGTCTCTAACTGGCGCACTGCATACGTAATCCCTTACCTGTATACAAGGGCAAGATGACAGCGCGACTCCAGTCCATGGGAACCTTACCCGACCTCCAGCATAGATTGCTCAAGGTCAGGAAAGCGTCCCGGACACAGGTTCCACCGTGTTTGATCATTTAATGAAAATACCTTCTGTTATATTATCCTTTATTAATATACCATTTTTAAATGACTAATTTCCTTAAAAATAAATGATGTACTACACTTTAATGACGGCCGTGAAGATTGCTTAGTTCGTTTTTATCCACAGAAATACTACTCTCTTACTCTACTCTCTCTCTCTTAAAACATTAGTCCCTGACTACTCATTTGAAAAGACATGGTTATTTCATGAAATTTCGTAGCTTAGACAAGAGCCTTGGGCTTAGCGATAGACTTATAATTGCAATGGTGAAATCTAGTAAAAAATATCAACGTGGCTTTTAAAGACGTTCACAGCCATCCGGATACCATTTGTCCTGTCACTCTAGACCTTCCTTTGCCGCTGGAGTATGTTGGTGAAGCCGTTGGACTAACTCTTGAAGATCTCGGAGCACTGAGCGAGGGTCTGGCTCTAGTAGCTGTATCTCCATCTGGAGTTACTGTTATGATGGGAGTACTCGTCATTTGGCTAAACTCCATTTCTAAATTCGAAGCTGAAAGAATGAGTTCTGATTGGGAATGTCCACTTGGGGTTGGAGTGATAGGTTTTTGGAGGTTAGAATCTTCCTCCTTAGTAATGTAGAGGCTTCTGGTCGGTGTGTCCGGTTCTATGGTGATAACATGATCTGTAGATGAGACTTCTGATGAGGATGGTAGTCGGCTACCGTCGATGGGATCAAAGGCCGGAGTGCTAGGTTCTGAAGGTTCTTGCGATGATGATTTTAATGGACGTGTTTGCTCCGATCCATCTTCAGAATCTGTTGGATGTTTATTGAAGTTTATTTGAAGTTTGAGAAGTGTATTCTAGCTTTAATTTTAAAAAGGAAGTTCTAGATGATTTGATATAACGTACCTTTATCTTCTATGTCTGCTTCTACTTCCACGTTGTCGTCTCTGGAGCCTTCGCCATCAGAATTTTCAGGGATAGGTGTTCTACTACGGAACGATCGAGCTGTACCAAAAAAATAATCAATCAGTTAAATGATGATTGCTAATTTAACTTTAACAGCGGTACAGACAAGCAGTTCGTTGCATGGGCCATCTCGATCAGTGAATACCACGACCTTAACGAATATCGACGTAAAATGGCTCATGCCGCGTTTCACCTTACAGCCGCGTACAACCTTTGCTTTTGATGAGTGAAAATTAATAATAAAAAAACAGTCTTATTTTCGTAAGAACCCATATATTTCCAGACGTATGTATTTTTTATTTGTATTTCTTATAATTTTGGTTACGAAATCACTCAATATGGGTAATTGATGCCATGGACTCGTGTGTGTCTTTGTATCGCTTACTAAGACTAAAGCAAAATCATCTTGACCGCTTATTGCTTTAGTACCTAAATTTATGCAAGAAACTTATTTCATTAAGCCGTTAAGTTGGGGAAACCAACTGTGAATAAGTTACAGTTCCTTGTCACAATTTTGTAGCTTTCCTTTACGATGGGATTGTTGGAGGATAGGGAAGGGAGGGAAAGAGGGGGCGTTCTTCGGATAGTACTCTCAAAAAATGAAATGAGCCGCTTCACGTCGATTTACTGAGAGGTTGTAGTTTCAAGCAAACAGCCTACTTACCACTACATCTCTTACAGCTTTTCTTCTTCTTCGGTGTCTCGAATACTTCGTCTTCTAAGCTAAATTCTCCTGCCGATTTCCTTCTATTCTTTTCTAAAAAGTCTGATTTGAGCTTGCTCCTCATGAACTTGGCGTATGCCACTCTTGTCGTGGGCGAAACGGCGGACAGATGTGGATTGTATTCTGAAATATTTGAATAATTGTAAATAAAACTAAAATAACTACGGCTTTATAAACTGAATTCGGAGATATTTGGTATCTGTATCAAAGATGGTATCTGTTCAAAAGCTATTTTCATTGATACAGAGAGCACCCACTTTTTGGAAATAACCATATTTTTGTTCATCACTCGTGAAAATGATCTCTGTAAAGAGTTCGAAACGTCGGGAAATTAATAAATAAACGCGATATAATCCTAAAGTTTGTTTTAATGTTATGAATTCTGAGATCTTTAAAATATCCTTAAAGTCTTTTTAATAGTATAGTGGTGATTGAGAGGTCCCGTATTCGAATCCAAGTAACACATATCATCCGACATAACTACGGCCGCTGTATAGTCATAAACTTATCGTTACATGGGCCTGAGTAATTTGATCGAGTTATCCAGACATTATTCCTACTGTTCAAATAGCCGTGTATTAAAAGCATGAAGATACTTAAAACCTGTAACCATAATAATCGGTAAATACGAGTAATTTTTACAACAACATTACCTAGCAGTTTTTGTGGATCTATAGTTCTCGTTGGAATGTTCTCCAGTATGTGAGCTCGGAGTGACTGTCTGCTTCGCCTGATATCAGCTTCTGACGAGGACCCAATAGGATCTTTTCGTAAGGTGTTCGTCCTCACCAAAGCATTCCAATCGCGTTTCTTGCCACTAAAACAATATTGATATTGTACTTTTAACTTATCGATTAAAAAATAAACTGACTATATAATAGGGTCGGTGGTCCAGTGGAAGAGCTCCCCGCTTCTGATTCAGAAGTTGTGTATTCAATTCCAGATTCACACCAAAGATATCTCGGTATTCTTTTCGGAAGTTATGTGTGATAACTATCGATGAATGACAACGTTGTACCCGGTATAATGGCAGTAAGTTACCTATTCAATCTGGGACGTAACGATACGGCGAGTTACTATTGCTGAGTCAGCCCATATAGGTACACTCATCTGGTCTAGTCGAGACTATTTCCGTTAAATTACAGATTCTCGTAACTCATGAAAATGTCATTTAGTTTATTATCTACCAGTGATTCAGACGGACATTACTTTCTTCCCTATTTTTATATCCATTGAGTTAAGGTACATACATATAGTAAATTTCAGCAAATTCAGATAACTTCTAGAAATAATTTGTATCAACATTCAAAAAGTCTAGTTTAGTGTTCTTATATATACCAGAATATAATACTAATACTACTGCAGGTCAAGTAGCAACTCACTCACCTGTCAGTGCTGCCCCTCCTCACAATAGCTTTAGCTATTTGACTAAACACATCCTTTGGCTTACTCTCTTTTGATATCACATCTTTTATAATACCCTCAACTATTCCGATGTGGAAATCTTTTAAAATTCTTCTCTCCATGACTTTCCCCTTTTTGCCAGATACTGTAATTTGTAGACGTTAATTGAGTTGGCGTAAATTAGTTTCTGGAAAAGATCTTAGTTATTACAATAAGTGCGAGCTGTGTTAATATATTAGCCGGTTGCTGCCTGCTGCTCTGGGACTGGAAACCGAATACTGTCTGATGAAAGAATTAAAATTATCATTATGGAATATGTGATAAGAGTTTCAATTTATATTATAAAAACAACGAGTATGCTTTAGATTAAACAACTGAACAAGAATTTATTTGCTATGAAAGATAGAGGGATAGATACCACACTCGTTGCTCGCACCTTGCTCTCTTGCCTCTATACAAAGCGCAACTATCTCATTGTATTTTTATCGTCAGTAGCATAACTCCCTCTCAATTTTCATTCGTCTCGCCCAATCATACTTTTCGTAACGCATTCACCAGCTAACTCTTTACTTGATTAACTGTGATGTTGTTACCGGTGGCATCTTGCATGCTGACCCTGGGTGTCTTCATGCCGTTGTTGTGAAGTATGTCAATGAGCTCGTAGCGCAGTGTGGAGATGTCCTGTCTGATCTCCATGACGTCATCCTCAGTGACGCCGACCTCGTCGCGCGCGCGCTGTTCTGCCGTCACGTAACGCCGCACCAGAACACGCATCACGGCTTCGTGTTCTTGACGGGCTTTCTCCCGGGATTTATTCTGTTTAAATAAAAAGGTTTAAATCATCAGTCATAAGAAAATATTGATGAAATATTTCATAACATAACTTCACGCCTTATTCTACCCAAAGGTGTAGCCAGCAGCTGTTTAGCCTCGACTCGCGGTTATGTTTCAGTACCAAATGGAATAGGTGCCGAACCTATTGTTATACACCGGGCAAAAAGTTGTCAGTAAGGTATCGCTATTTATCACACATAACTTCCGAAAAGAATTTTGATAAATTATTGGTGTGAGCCCGGATTGGAACCCACGACTTATTGATTCAGAAGCAGGGTGCTCGACCATTGGACCACCGTTTTTGTATGTGAAGCCGGTGTGAGAGAGGTACCCGGAGGCCCACCCCCCTTCCCCATCCTTTCCTATTCCTTATCCCTTATAGGTCGGCAACGCAACAGTAACACTATATGTGTTGCTGGTGTCCATGGGTGGCGTTGGTTGCTTACCATCAGGTGACAGGCCTGCTCGTTTGCTCTCCTATCCCATAAAAAAAATTGCTTACAATAATCGATCCGCGGTCATCGCTAACAAAACATTTCTTTATCCACGAAGCGAACTGTTTGGGAGTTGGAATTATGTTGAACGGTGGTGGAACAGTATCGCCGTCTTCGAAGTAAGACATCCAAAGGTTGCTGCGAGCGAACTTCCACTCAGTATCGGCTCTTTCCTAGAAAATAATTGGTAAACTATCACTATGAACAGCTCTTAATTATATTAAATTAAGGCCTTAAAAAGTAAAAAGTTTTATGTATACAATCACTCAATGTGAATTCATGTCACACTTCAATCATTTTTTTAAATGATATTGTGATCTATTTTGTCGCCTGATATCGGAAAATTAATCCACAAATTACATATATGTACTGCATTAATACAATATTCATTGTCATCGATATTAGATGTTTAGGTACGAAAAAAGTCAAGGTACGTAAATATAAAACACAACATAACATAACTTCACGCCTTTTGTTACCTGAAGGTGTAGGCAGCGGCTGTTAAGCCTCGTCTCGCCGTTATGTTTACGTCCCTATTGCCTATAACCTATTGCCATACCGGGCACAAAGTTTTCAGTCATCGATATTTATCACACATAACTTGCGAAAACAATTTCGAAAAGTCATTGGCGTGAGCCAGTGTCAGGAATCGAACCCGGACCTCTGGATCAGAAGCTCGATCACTGGGCTATCGAAGACTACGAGAATTTATAATTTATTTAGTATTCCCAGTTCCCATTATTTGTGGTAGTTAAATAGGTTTTTATTTTTCACACTTCCATATCACTCGCATCTTCCACACTAACACCCTTCCTAATCATGTTATATTTTCTTCAGTCTTCCACTTCTCCTTTTTTCTTCCATATTCAGTTTTATTATTCTTCTCGCAACATGTGTATCATCCCCAATAACTTACCGAAATAATTTGATAAGAGTTGGACATCATGGCGATCAACATGTTCAGCAGTACAATAATATTGATCACGGAATAAGAACCGAATGTGAGGAGCGCCCAAAATCTTGTGAAACTCTTGATGCCGGTCAACTCAAATGTATTCAAGTCGACGAGGCCGAAGGACGCCCAAAATAAGGACTGTGATGTTTCGAATAAGCTGAAAATTAAACAATTTCTTATTGCCAATATCAACCATTATAGATATACAAACATTTTTTTTTGTAGTGGTTTATACAATATATAAAAAATAAGAATAAAAAACAGAAAATCTCCCAAAGATATTGAGGAAGTCAATTACACCAAAATCAATAAAAAGCCTCTGCAAATTAGGGGCTGAACTTATCATTACAAAGGGTAAAATAAAGTCGCTTTCCGCTGTCTGTCCCTTTATGTGCTTAGATCTTTGAAACTACACAACGGATTTTAACGCGGTTTCTTTTAATAGATAGAGGGTGTCAACGGGGTGGTTTTTATCTGTAATTTATGTATGATGTAGTAAAGAAAAAGTGATAAATAAAAAATTTACTTATTTATTAGGTACTATTGATGCGGAACAAAGTTCGCCGGGTCAACTAGTATAATTGTAAATATATGGAACATAGTGAGCAATAGTTGAAGTTGAATTAAAAGCGTAGCGCATTAATAACTGATAATTGAGTTGTCATAATATGAAGATATGTATTTTCAAATATAAAAAATATGTGGAGATTATTAATATTACTTAGCATATCGTCTCCACGTAGAGCAGGCTCGCTCTTGGCCATCCAAGTCAGGTATACCGTTAGCAAGGTGATAACATTTGTTCTTCTCCAGTTCCGCGTAGTACCACATCAATTGATTTAGACCTAAGAATATATAAGGAATATATTAGGCTATAAAAATGTTAGTCTCAGTGGTCCAAAGGTCGAGCAATCCGCTTCTAAGAGGTCGGGGGTTCGAATCCTGGCTCACACCAATGACTTTTAGAAATTATTTTCGAGAGTTATGTGTGATATTTATCGGTGACTAAAAACTTTGTGCCCGGTATGGCAATAGGTTCGCCACCTATTCCATTTGAGACGTAAACATAACGGCGAGTCGAGGTTAACACTACTGTTTACTCCTTTTGGGTAGAAAAAGTCGTGAAGTTATGTTATAAAAAGTTAAATTGTATTGGAATAATTAGAGTGGGTAGGTCTGCCTACGCAGTTCGCTGTATATATGGCCCGGCTTACTCAGGCAAATAGCAAGACCTTTCAGAATATCGACTCGACTTTGCTCGGTGAGAGAGGTATCCATACGCCCAGACCCTTCCCCTCTATCCTCACCTACCTTTCCTTATTCCATATGTTAAAGGTCGGCAACGCAACTGTAACACTATCGGTGTTGCAGGTGTCCATGGGCTGCGTTAGTTGCTTAACATAAGGTGACACACCTGGTCGTTTACCTCCCTATCCCATAAAAGACTATCTCAGTCTTAATATCTATTGGTTATGGTAGAAGATTTAGGTATATTTTTTATTCTATCTAGTATATCTTTACTTGCGAGAAGCACTTACCACAGCCAAAAGCGAATAACACCAGCATATAGACAAAGAAGAATTTCAATATATCCAAAATCATCCTCCCTAGTGACACTTGGAGTGGTCCAAGATATGGATTTATAGAGAAGATATGCACCAACTTCAGGAATGAGAAGATCATACCGGCCGCGAAAGCCCCTTCGGAAAGAAGCATGGGATCGTAAGAATCCCATTTTTCACGAGGATACCATGGATCCATCCCTCGGTCGTGGTCACGCTAGAATGAAAAGAATTTGCTAATTCAAAATATAATTGGAATTAGAATTGCTCATATTCCAAAAAAATACGACCGTTGTACGGCAATAGGTTCTTTCAAAAAACTTTGAAGTTATAAAGAATGCAAAAAAAATAATACCTACATGTACAATATACCAGGACGAGATTCGTAGACTAATCCAAGCTATATAAAAGGCATTCGTGATAAAATCAACAATGTTCCACAAATCACTAATGTACTCGGTGATGCCGCCGGTCCACAGCGCTCTTATTTCCGCCCATATCAGACCTGCAACACAAACGTAATTACTTACACACATATTTACTTACATACTTTCATTGAAGCATTATTTAACACGGAAAGTTCTAAATTATGACTTGTTCTTAGTTAAGTGTTTTGAATGTTGTTGACACAAACAGCTACGCAAGAAACAAATACAGTTAAACTTTTTTATATAACGTTTAGGCAGTTGCTCCCGTCGAATTTTCATGTCTATTATTAGGGGCTAATAGGTGACAAAACTATTTCCATATACCGGGCATAATCTTGTCGGTCATCACCTACATAACTTTTGGAAATAATGCCGAAAAGTCATTGGATGCGTCTGGATTCGATCCGATCCGATCCGATAGACTTTTTAATTCAAAAGCTAGGTTAACCTACTGACAGCCGAGTCTGCTTTGTATAGTCATTTGTAGCAAAAGTTAATTATGAATTTTATATCTTGGCTTCACTTATTACTCGTAGATAGTTTTTGTAGTCCCGTGTTATAAGATTCGATTACCACACATCGGTTACAACTTTAAAAAAAAAAATTAGCTATAATACATACAAACACAGTGCATCGGGGCAGTTAGTTTTGAATAAATAAATTTTATATGCTTATCTATAGGCATGCTAACAAGCGCAAATTTACTTGCTATGTAGATGATGACAGTGAATTCAATGACGCTGGGTATGGAGCCACGCTCTTTCTCCTTCCAATTGTTTACCAGCTCTTGGAGCCAACGATTCCCGGTCCATTCCAATATTAAAAAATCTGCACGCTGCGAAGCCAGCGATAATAATGCTGAAATGAAAAACTCAAGTTTATACCTTATTAAATTACTGGCAGTACACGGTTTTGTCTCACGGAAAAGTTGTAGAGAGAAAAAAGTTCTCCGAAGAACTCTTGGTCAGTGCGAAGCGTTCTATATAATAAGTGAAGTAAGTTATAATAAGTACAGACTTATTAACATAAAAAATACTGTTACGTTTCGAAATGGCCGGCGAATGTTTTCAGGCTTATACGAGTTTTACAAAACGAACTTTCTCATTTCGAATTCGTTTGAAAGCGTCCATTAGTACAGTTGCTGAATATAAAAATATAAACCGGTGCATTCGTATCGTACATCGAAATATTTATTAAAACGATAGCTCGTACTACAATGTTAACAGATTTCCATATAAAAATAAGAATAAAAATGCATATAAAAAACCTATAAATTACAAGAACTTTTATACTTTCGTGTTGCGTATTACATAAATGTAATGAACGGGAATTAAACGCGACATGTTTAGGTAAACCTTAGGTTATTTACTTTGAGTTTACTGTAAATTATATTTTAAAATCATCTCGTTCTCCTGTTCCTGTAGGTTTGGTAAGAGAGGTAAGTAGCAAAGGGACTTCATCTGATGCGGAGCATCTCTTTACTAGTATGTATTTTTTAGTTATTTCAAAATTATAACTTATCAAAAGCCTTGAGTTATAAATGTGTTTGAATCACTAAATTTAGTCTAAAATATTATTGTCAAAGCATTATGGCCGCTACCTACTCTTTACAGATAAAGACGTAAAGTTATAATTAGATTCCAACATGAACACTGACAAATATGATCTTTTAAATATATATATTTGTCTTAATCTTAAAACTCGACTTAATAATGAGTATATATACTCGTACTTATTACGCCCCACATCTTACTGGAACGTCTTATAGCTTGCCATTTAAAAATCTTCTAAATACTAGCTTGTAAGGATAATATAATATCCAGTACTACATCGAAATGACAAGATTTATTTTTATTTTCTTTATTTGCATTTATTATATGTGTTTGTAATATACACATCTGTCAAACGACAATCCCAGAACTGACAAAGAAAGGAATGCTTGCGTATTTAGATAAGAAATTGTTCGCTGGATTTATGTGTGGTTTAGTATGTAAAAGATACATATATATACACAGTGTAGGAAGAATGAAAACGAAATAGTGACATCATGATAAGGATAAGGATCTGATAAGGAGGTGCGAGCGTTACTGGCGTCACGTTGTATAACAATAGTGCTCCAGGACAATCCTTAGAAGGTTGTGGTGTCCTCGAAAACGTTAATACCTTTCTCTCAAGTAGGTATTTGTGTTTTGTTTATCATGTAACGACTTTTACTATTTGAGGTATGGGCAGTGACAAATTATACGTCGACAGATCGGGTTAATAGTCTAGTCCTAAATGAGATAAGTGACCTATTGCTATATATTGTTTTATTTATTTTGAACATATTAGGGGGTCATGTCAAGAGCGTGCACGTCGCGATCCCTGCCGTCCCAGTGGGACGCAATCTTGACCAAAGCAAACTCAGCCGGACGGGCTGCTAGGGCGTGCCCCGGAAGCGACGGGCACCGATTAGCCCCCGTCGGTGCGGCTGCATGCGCATGCGGCGAAGGGGGCCGCCACCCTTCACGCAGCGCCAATCCTGGCGGGACGAGGAGAGGGGAGTGCCGTATAGGCACGTGGAATGTTAGAGGTAGCATGGCAAGAAAGATGAATGAGATGATGGATGTATTAAATGAGAGATGCCTGGATGCCTTATGTTTGACGGAGACAAAGCGGAGGGGGAGGGAGGCCGAGGACCTCCCCGGTGGCATGGTTGCCCTATGGTCCGGAGTGGACCCGGACGTCCGTGCCAGTGGGGGTGTTGGAGTCGTTCTCTCCTCCCGCTTTGCTTCCGGAGTGAAAGATTATGAGTTGGTAGGCCCAAGACATCTTTGGGTTCGAATAAAACTGGGGATCACGCGAGTTTTCCTGGTCGCAGCTTATGCTCCCGTTAGCTCCGCGGATCCCCGCGAACTCGAGGATTTTTGGGAAACTGTTAGGGATATTCTGGATCTAGTTGAGGGAAATGAAAGGATAATTCTGTGTGGAGATCATAATGGGTGGGTCGGAACCAAGCGAGACGGCCTGGAGGCTGTCCTTGGTCCGAATGGTGACAAGAGAGTGAATGATGCTGGTAAGCCGATATTGGATGTATGTCTGGAACGGAACCTCCTTGTGTCTAACACATTATTCCGTCATAAAGATATTCACACGTATACGTGGAGACGGAATGAGCAAAAGAGTATGATAGATTTGATTTTGATAGATAGCCGTCTCCGAAATACTCTAAGGGATACAAGAGCCTACAGAGGCCCCGCTCTTGATACGGACCACTACCTGGTGGTAAGCCGATTCGTGGGCCTTTTCAAGAAGTGGAGACACTGGCGAGTGCGTACCCATTTCGGAGAGCTTGAAAGGATAAAATGTGAGAAATTAGAAGATGAAAGTGTACGGAGTATGTATGTAGGCCTAGTCAGTAAAAGACTCAATGAGACGAGCCTTTCTGACCTAGGTGTTGAAGAATGCTGGGACAGAATGAAAGAAAGTATAGTGAATAGTGCAAAAGAAGTATGTGGTAGTGCAAAGAGGCATAAGATTCTGAGAGGTGACGCCTGGTGGGACGCGGATGTGAAATCCAGCGTCGAAAGAAAGAAAAAAGCATGGTTGGATTATGTCTCAAGTTTGAACCAGAATGATAGTATGACAGAGAAAAAGTATGAGAGCTACCGCCGCTGCAGGAATGTTACCAAAGCCTTAGTGAAAGAGAAGCGTGAAAGACTTGTTGCGAATGAGGAAGTGAGGTTGACGGAGAACTTCGAGGCGAATAACAAACTCTTCTGGAGGGAAGTTAGAAAGTCTCGGGGTTCTTCGTCAACATCCAGAATGGACAAAATTATGTCTAAGTTTGGTGACATTCTTGCAAACCCAAGCGATGTATTGGGCAGGTGGAGTGAGTATTTTGGGGAAATGTACGAGTATGTTCCGGATGTGGGCGCCGCGAGTGAGCCTACGGCTGACACCGCTGCGCCAACATCTGATGAGGACATTACTATGGAAGAGATTGAATGGTCGATACGAAGTATGAAAAATGGTAAGGCAGCTGGAATTGACATGATGTCTGCTGAAATGATCAAACACGGTGGAACCTGTGTCCGGGATGCTTTCCTGACCTTGAGCAATCTGTGCTGGAGGTCGGGTAAGGTTCCCATGGACTGGAGGCGCGCTGTCATCGTGCCCTTGTATAAAGGTAAGGGATCACGTATGCAGTGCGCCAGTTACAGGGCCATCAGTTTGATCAGTTTAGCAGCAAAAGTGTATGGGAAAATTATTGAAAGGAGAATGAGGGTGATATCTGATGGAGTGTTGTGGGAGGCTCAGGGTGGTTTCAGAAGCGGACGAGGGTGCATGGATCAGATTTTTTCTCTCCGCAACATCGTGGAGAAACAACTGGCTGTTAACCGGAAGGTTTTCTGCGGTTTTGTGGATCTGGAAAAAGCGTTTGACAGAGTGTTACGAAAGGATCTGTGGGATATACTCCCGGGCTACGGGGTGAGCGGAGCACTGCTGCGCGCTGTGCAGTCCACTTATGAGGGCTGCACAGCGTGTGTGCGTGTTGACGGCGGCTTGTCCCCCTGGTTTGACGTCAATATCGGCGTCAGACAGGGTTGCGTGCTGTCCGCTCGACTGTTCATCCTGTACCTGGACAGTTGTCTCCAGAGAATGAGATCGACGGATGTAGGGTTGCGAATGGGTGACCTAGTTGTGAGCTGCCTGCTTTACGCAGATGACGCTGTGCTTCTAGCCGAATCGCCGTCGGACCTGCAAACACTAGTCACTACTATGAAAGATGATTGCATGATTAAAGGCTTGCAGTTGAATGCGAAGAAAACGAAAGTCATGGTGTTTGAAAGGGAGGAATCCAGAACAGATGCAAGGATAATGGTTGATGATGTAGTGCTGGAACAGGTGAATGAAATTGTATATCTTGGATGCGCTTTTAGCAGAGATGGAAGGTACACCGCGGATGTAGAAAGACGAGTGGCGATAGGAAATAGCGTAAACGGAGTGTTGGGCAGATTCCTGGGCGCAAAAAATATTAGCAGAAAGGCCCAGTTAGCAATCCACAATGCAGTCCTGATCCCAACACTAACTTATGGAAGCGAGAGCTGGGTATGGCAGAGTGTGCATGAAAGTAGAATAAACGCGGTAGAAATGAGGGCTCTACGCAAAATCTGCGGAGTGACTCTCGCTGACCGCGTAGAAAACAAGGTTGTAAGGAAGGAAGTTGGTTTGAAAGAGAGTGTCGGTGTAAAAGTAAGAAAGGGCATGCTCCGATGGTTCGGACATGTAGAAAGAATGGTTGACGCAAGACTGACTAAGCAGATATACAATGCAAAAGCGGACGGATGTAGGAGTCGAGGACGGCCAAGACACACATTCCAAGACCAAATAGAACGTGTTCTGGAGGAAGGTGATGTTAAGAGCCTCAAAAACCGACGCGCGTGCATGAAAAGAATTATGAAAGTCAACGAAGCGAGTGAGGTGTGTAAGAATCGTGCCCTGTGGCGCTCTGTTCTCTCTGCCTACCCCGCAAGGGATTTGGCGTGAAGTTATGTATGTGTATGTATGTATGAACATATTAAACACACATATACCTTTCAAAAGTCAGCCATTGAGACTGTAGGAATAATTAATATATTTTATTTGCTGACCGACTTTGAGCGATTTTGAGCTACCTTGAGCTATTTAATTTATTTTATCATTAATAAAATAAATTAAATAGCTCAAGGTAGCTCAAAATCGCTCAAAGTCGGTCTGCGTGCTATGGAGCGGGCTATACTGTGAATGTCACGGCGAGACAAAACTCGTAATATGGGGATCCGCAGCAGATCTGGCGTGGCCGACATAACCCGAAAGCTGAGCATGCTGAAGTGGAGATGGATAGGCCACATCGCTCGGCGAGCAGATAACCGTTGGGGGAGAAAGGTTCTCGAGTGGCAACCACGAGGCGTGGTCGACGTGGAGTAGGACATCCCCCTCTAGGTGAACCGATGACCTGGGCAAGATTGCTGGAAACCTTTGGATGCGGAAGGCACAGGAACGTGAGCTGTGGCATTCCTTGATTGACAGTGGATTTAACCAAAAATACAAAAACGCAAGATATTTCAATTACTTAGCAAATAATTAAGAATTTAATAAACCAGTTATGCCATTAATTACGAGGATACTCACTAAGGAACAGCATGTAAGAAGAACTGTGACAGATAAACTTGACAAATGGTTTTTTCATGAACTTTCCATAATCGGAGTTGGGCGCCAGCATGTACAGGGTGCAGTATACTGGGAACATAACTCCTAGTTTTGCCACCTAAGTAGAACAAATTAAAAGTTTAATAATTCCATAGTTGTAAGTTATAAAAACCCTTTAAACCTACCTAGCCCCTAAGGCTACAATACTATGTGCAATAAATATAGTCAGTATTTTTTTTCAATTAATTCAAATCTCAATATTATTTACCTGAACACATTGTCCCACAATGTTTTTTCTCTTGAACCCTGGCAAACCCTCATACCATATTGTTCCCAGGAGCTGCTGGACGTTGGGATGCGCTACGAACTGAACAAACAGATACCAATGATTCATGAATCATGGCAATAATTTTTACGAATAATAATAGATCAGCCTTTTAATTAATTACATTAATATTATGTTTGTTTCATATTTTGATGAAAAATAAGAGAGAGAGAGAGAATGAGAGGTGGTTAGGGACTAGCTCTGACCATGTACATCTGCAACACCAAGAGTGTTATAGTTGCGTCACGCACTTTATCAGTCCATTATTATGCATAAATAAAATTACAAATTCTCATTCAAAAAACATCCACTTAATTCAATTATGTATCGAGATAAAATTCTAGTTAAACTAAATGTCCGTTCCTATTGATCATAACCTGATAATTTATAGCCTAAGCTTTCTTCGACAAATGGACTATCTAACACATTTTTATTCAATTCAAACTAACTACCAAAAGTAGTTTCTGATATTAGAGGGTTTAAAATAAAATCCAAATTCAAATACAGTTCTGAAATTCATAAAAAAATAAGCCATCTGTTGTCCAAAATCAATAGTATTGTTTTCAAGTCTACACAATCATATACTGTCTATTGATGTAATAGTTCGAACTCATGGTGTTTATATTTAACAAAGAAAAAGAAGATAAAAGAAATAGTAAATAAACTATTAATTCACGTATTCAAATATCTGGAACGTCCGTTTGCAGTTATTTACTTAAGGCATGACACATATAGCGTATTAGACTCGACACTGCTACGTCTAGATGATATATTTAGACATCTCAGAGTCTGTCTAGTTTGTTTATCATACCGTCTCATGACACGATTCCTTTCTATCTGCGTCCCAAGAGATTTAGCGTGAAGTTATAATGTTTTATTTTTTTTCCATGTGAACTATACTAGTACTGTCAGTTATAATAAATTAGGTTTACGATGTAGAAAATAAATTAATCCGTTTTTCAAAGATGTCCAATGATTTTGTGAAGACGAAAAATAAAACGGTTTCTATAGCTTAGTGATCAGACAGAATACTGCACTTGAAATACAGAGGTCATAGATTCGAATACCATAGTTATGGAGAGTAATTTAAAAGGTACATTTATATCACATGAAAGGTAGGTGCTGAAAACAAAAGCTTTTACAGAAACCTGTCTAACCAGCGTGATATATGGGCCGTGAAGGAGAACTTATACCCCGAGGTCTAAGCGGGTTATATAACTAGCGGTCTAGCGGTTATATAACACGTATAATGTCATCCCTGGTGAGTCTGTTAGCGGTTTCGTATAGTTAAATCCTCAGGAAACTTTAGAAAATAAACTTGTATGATATATTTATACTGAAAAATCTTTTACAAACTATTGCTCTAATTTGAATTTTAATAATGTGTTACGCTTTTTTTGTAGCTAATAATTAAGTGCCATAGAGAATAGTGTCACAATCTTTCCTCGTAGATAGCATTAGGGGGGTTAAGAAGTCGCTTCGAAGAATGATGCAGACTGTCTCTCTTTCGATGACTTAGCGGTTTGGTATTCCTAATTCCAAATCAGAGTTCCCGATTTCGGATCTTGGCCTACAGTTGCTTCCGAAAGTTATGTGTTAATAATCAATCGCTTTACTTAAGTTTTAATAATAAACTACGTTACATAAATATTATTGTTACATTGAGCATAATAACGTTATTTTACGGGACAAATTATGTCCAACTTTGAGATAAATAAAAAAAAACAAAAATGGTAAGCAGTAAATTGATAATAAATTGATCTCGAGCTATTTTGAGAATTTTTCGCATTTATTATTTATTTATTATATATTATAAGGAAACAGCTGTTGTTTCAACATACTTTCAATTCGCCTACACACTGCGTTCACAATTCAGTAGTATTTTGGATTAAAATAATAGCATTATTTTAATATATTTTGTAGGAAGTGACGCACAAAGCAGCATTGTAAACTATGTGATTAAAAATTCCGGGATCAAATTCCAAATCGTTTTCTCTCTTGTGCTGGAAGTTTCACGAAAACCCTTTCTTGGTCAATGTCGACGGTACAAACTTAATTTTCAGCTTTTTAGATGTAGCAAATCAGGACAAACGATTTTATAGGTGAATGAATTTATACTCCTTAGTGCAGCAATATTATAATTAAATTAAAATATTTCTAATTCTCTCTAAATTGCAAGCACATATTATTTTGAATTAAATGTAATGATTAAATGAATTATAAGTGGTAGCGTACTGTGCCCATTTATATAACGCTATAAAGAGATACCCCGTCAACTTAAGATACGCTGATTGATAATCTGCAGTAATGAAGAGGCACCCAAAGAAGAATATGGACAAGTATTTTAAGTGCTTTTGAAACATATTTTCATTTATTTTATTTACATAGGTTACCTGTAGCACCTGGATTTAGTATGATTGTCATGGTTAATATGATAGTAGCTAAGCTCCGGGTGCGAAGGAGTGTCGATCATTCTGATTTATGCTTACCAAATATTAATATTTAACTTATATCAACAATATTTTTTATTTTATCAACTATATAAAACGTTTACTTTTAAAATCAAAACGATTTGAAAAAAAAATTAGCTCACCATTTTTTGTTTGTACTTGATAGCGAGTTTCAGTCTTCCTAAAGTTTGTCTCTCTCCTGGTTCCCAGCAATCCACGTCCCATGGGTTATAATTGAGCATTGTCTCCAGTTCTCTCGAAGTTCGTGTGTGGTCTAGAAGTGACGTGGCAAACTCTTGGCACTGTTGACGTAAAGCCTTAACAACGAATAATATCATGTTAGAGTCGCGGGTATAAATTAATAGGTTAAATTTTTCAGACCTCTGTGAATCTATAATTTTCTAATAATATTTGTAAATTATTCTTTTACGACAAAATTATATGTCTTAAGTGGCTTTTCAGCACCTACATCCATAAAAAGATACACATTTCAAGAACTATACCACCAAATTTATTAAATAAGTAAGAAAACTACTTCTGTATGCTCTTTCTCTTGATCTTTTAAGAAGTGATATTATAAGCGTCTGACCTTTGCAGACTTTGAAAACTTTTCGACCTGCCTCGTCACGCAGGTTAAATTTTCTATTCCCTAATGGTACAGGTGAGTATATCTATAAGATGTTAACTAGCTCTGACTGTAAGTCAAGTGCAAACAATATTTGAAATTATTATCTAAAGATTGGCTTTGCCAAAAGTTCCAAATTAAGCTTGGACCGCTTGGTTAAGGATATCAAAACATAAGTTCAAACCTTATATTCAACCCGAAATTCTGTTTCCATCCTACTCAACCTCCCTAATTCCCAGGAAAGTTGAAATGCAGTTAATAGTGGGTCGGCTGATGATAAGGCTATGAGGGATGGCGATGAAAGTGCCCGGTACGCGTTGATCCGCGCCTGCGAGTGCCGGAGGGAGTCGTCTTGGGAGGACTTTACACATTCGTCGCACCCGCATCTGATAAAGAAAATGCTTGATACACCATTTGTTATAAATCTTTTATATTGATAAGTGACCGAAAAATAATACACCAAATCTATTGCCTTATATCATAGGTAAATAATCGGGCCAAATGTAGCCAGTCATCGATATTTACATACAATTTATGGAAAGTCATTAATGTTATATCAATTCACAACATCTCAACTAGAGGACGAAGGGCTGGACATGTACTGATACTAAAGATGGTTAGGTCAATACTTATAACATTCATAGGAAGAGATAAGGTGGCACTATTCTCTGAAGCTGATGTCACAGGCCATAGAAATGGCGCACACATAAAATATTATCTAACTCTAAATGTATTTTTCCCAGCTTCTTCTAGTTCTTGCCTTCAACATTCATACTGCTGGTCTGTGTATATCGATCAGCAGCTTCAGTTAATATTATTGCCTTATTATATGTTATCGGAGATTCCAAGAATTCTTAATCTCATTTGAAAAGCTCAAAAGAATTTCATGATTTCATGTAAGATTTCTTCTTCTGTTCATAATATGATGTTATTTCTGACAAAACCAACTAAAAAGGGTTGCCTGGAAGAGATTGCTTATAGCGACAAGGCCGCCATTTGTACTCATAGTTATAAGACCTATGTTCATAGTTTAAGATTTAATGTTTATGGTACATTAAAATTCATAGTAAAACCCTGACGTCATACAAACATTTATGCTTGTCACAAATATTTGTACTGGGGTGGGAATCGAACCCGCCAACCTCGATTCTGCAGTTTGTAGCTTTCTTTACCAATGCACTATTAATAAATATTAATTTGAAAGCTCCGTTTAAAATTTTCTAATATTTTTTTTACAAGCACGGAGTGGCCGGTGCTGCTGCTGCGTCAGCGGAGAATGTCAAGCGGCACAAATAAAGAAACCTTGTATGTGATTATGTTTTTGAGCCGTTTGGGGTTGAGACTCTAGGGACAAGGGATCCAAGTCATCCACTCTATAAAGATCTTGCAAAGAGACTGACCGAAGCCTCTCAACCAGAGGTCTAATCTTCGCACAGAGGATTAGCATTTTCATTCAGCGTGGTAATGCATGGTGCCGTAGACCGAGATGCGGAAAAAAATAATTTCAGAGCTATCTTTTAACTGTATATATTGTAAATAAGTAATTAATTTAAATTAAATTAAGATTAATTATTTTTTTAATAAGCTTAAGTTTAGGTTTCATGTAAATTGTCTGTACCTACTTGACGTCGTGCGGCACAGGAAGCGTGGCTCCTCTGTCCAGGAGGATCTTGAGGATCTCGTAATGGTTTCTATGAGCTGCCAGGATGAGAGGTGTGATATCAGGCGTGAATGTTGCAGATGCTGCATCTACGGACTCCCAACTCTAATAAATTAACATTTAAAATTTTAATTAGATCTTTGTATATCTGTGATATTATCTGTCAAAACAGTTTGTTAGCGTTTTTAAAGAATACGATGAAAGTTTCATCTCCTTTTGCGCTGAAGTAGAACGTTTGAACGTTTTAACCTTATCAAGATAAATATATGGGTCGCGGATATGAGCTTCTATAGACGGGAAACACAAATATTGATTGGTCTTGGTAAACATAACATAACTTACGTCTTCACCCTTTACGAATGTGTAGGGAGCGGCTGTTAAGCCTCGTCCCGCCGTTATGTTTACGTCCCAAATGGAATAGGTGTAGAAAGTAAGGCGAAAACATAGGGTTATGATAAAACATATAAAAACATTTCAGAAATAGAAAAATATTGTCAGGCTGTACCCTTACCATTTAGCGGTATGCAAAATAGTTTACGAGCGATTTCCAAACATTCCCAACAAACACTGTGATCCGAAAATATTGTATATTACATGGAGATAGAAAGTTAACAAGTGCACAAATTTTAATAATTACATAGTATAAAACAAAGTCGCTTTCCGCTGTCTGTCCCCTTAAATGATTAGATCTTTGAAATTACACAACGGATTTAAATATGGTTTTTTTTAATAGGCAGAGGGTGTCAACGGGGTGGTTTTGATCTATAATTCATAAGAAAGAAAAAGAGCTCGTAAAGAAAGAGCGATAATTTTCGAGACTTAGCACTTCTATTGACCCTAAGTGATAGATCAAAACAATGTACTACATTAAAATACACATTCAGAAGGTCTACAAAAAAGTCCGCGATGGTAATATGCCTCTTAAAAATTGATCTTAATAAAATGCTAAATTTACTCCTTTATAGCTTCTGAGGCGAATTAAAGTGGCGCGAATTACTTTAACAGTGGTAGAGCCAAGCAGTTCTCTGTATGAATGGGCCGGCTCGACCGGTGAAATACCACGACCTCTCAGACGACCGACGTAAAGTGGCTTATGCCGCGTTTCGTTCGGTAGAGGTTCGGTAGGTTCGAGAGGTACCCGGAGGCCCACCCCCCTTCCCCATCCTTTCCTCTCCCCTATCCCTTAAAGGTCGGCAACGCAACAGTAACACTATATGTGTAGTTGGTGTCCATGGGCGGCGTAGGTTGCTTACCATCAGGTGACACGCCTGCTCGTTTGCCCACCTATCCCATAAATAAAAATAAAAAAAAAAGTTTAGTGGGTCAACTATTTAATAATAAAACAACATAAATCAGTAACAACAGAAATGCTGTCAAGGAAAGAAGAAAAATCACTAGTGAGTATATAGAGATAGTAAGAGAAGTACCTGTTTTCATTGGAAAGTATTTAATTAATAACATTTCAAAGATTCTAATTTCAATAACAAGTAGAGAAAACATCCGATTCCGCTTTTCAGAACTTATTTAAAATAAATGTCGATGATTGACAAAACAGTGTCCGACGTATGGCAACAGGTTGCACCACCGATACCACCGTCTAGTATATTACCACTGCTGCATTACCACTGCTCCCGGCTTCAAATATAAAGACCGTGAAGGTTTAAGTGTACGATCAAATCTCCAATATATCCTAGCAATAAAAGCACACGTTACGCAGTACCTAGCATTTGTATTGAATAAATGCAAAAAACCTTTTTTCGCATTTTCAACGACGATGCATAGTTTATTACTGATACAAAATTGAAATACAATACACGGCCGCGCGTCTGATAAAGCATTCATTAAAAACGACAAAGGCTTTCAATTTTGCTACTGTGGACATTGAATGGAAGATTTTCGCAGTAAATACAGCCAGCTTGTTAATAAAGTACTATGTGTATCAAAAGTGCATATGATTTTGTTTGGTTATCAATGGTGATATGGCTTTTGTATGTCATGTTAATACGTAGATATAAATTGATATTGGAGGAAACTATGATTCGAAATCTGGATTTTAAACTAGAAAGAATCGATTTTATATAAATTGCGGTGGAATTCAGCTTAGCTTTAATTACGTCAGTTGATGATATTCATAATTCTTTTTAAGGGAATTTTTCACCAAAATTTTATAAATCTAAATTTTGTTTTCAGTCTTTTAACTTTAGGTATACATATATCAACTATGTACTTTGCTTTCTGCGGTTTTAGAATCTTAGTTTTCTTTTTCTTTCTTCGTCTAAACTTAGAATGTTCACTTTACATCAGCACAACTACAACAGTGGATTGAAGGTGTTGGCAGAAAGGAAATATAATTAGGTTATCGCATACTCGCAGTAACTGTGAAAATATTTCTTCAAAACGATATGCCAATGATTGACTTTGATCTTATAAAAGCAACAAATAAAAACCAGTATAAATAACTGTCCTTCGCGGTCATGTATCCGAGCCACTGAACAGTTAAAGAGGCCATAGCGTTCCGATGCTTTAAATATGAGATATCGAATTGCATATCTTAGGGATTCATTATGTCCCAAATAAAATTGATATCTCATGATGAAATGTATATTTCATTAGTGGTAGAGCCAAGCAGTTTGCTGCATGAATGGGCCGGCTCGACCGGTGAAATACTACGATCTCTCAGAAGATTGACGTAAAGTGGCTCATGTCCTGTTTCGTTTGGTAAGAGAGGTACCTGGAGGCCCACTCCCCCTTCCCCAAGAGGGCGATTTCAGACAGAATAAGGTCTTTTTAATAGTGGTAATTAGTAATACTAGACAAATGAGATTGCGTTTTAAATAGGCAGTAATTAATCATTCCTTTTTGCGTATTAATGTGGCATAAATACAAGGTCACAAAGGGGAACAGAGAAAGGGTTATGACAGAATAGAAAATTCCCATTTTATAGTATACATGGGATTATTCGCGGATATCATAAGATTGAGGGATTTAACCCAGTGAGGACCAACGCTCGTATAATAATTTTAGAGTTTTTTTTAGAAATAGTGAGAAAGTTTCGATGTAATCCATAGGGATTCAATTCTCTATTTCTAGTTCAGAGAAATATGGATCACGATCAGCTTTGCCATCAGTTAAATTTGCGACTATAAATTTATAATGTACGTGTGTACGTCAAAGATTGTATTAAGAGTATTGTAATAAATTATTTGATTGTATTGTTTTCAAGTAGTGTAGTGTATTAAGTGTGTAAAGTATCAAATAAGATGCAGAGAAGATGCCACAACCACGTACGAACCAGAAAAGCACCGAAATTCTTTAAAATTTACTCTGTCAAGTGCTATCATAAGTAAAAAAAATTATTAGTGCCCTACAAATTTTTTTCTGATATTGCATAGTATCAGAAAAAAAAAACGTTAAAAGTGTATGAAAATAATTTTAAAAGTCAAAGAAGCGAAATGTAAGAAGTGTAAGAATAGTGCCTTATGACGCTCTGTTCTCTCTGCATACCCCGCAAGTGATTTGGCGTGAAGTTATGTATGTAAGATTTATTGATTCCAAATATAAATTTAACTCAATTACAGAGAGAAAATTAGTTGTGCCTTCTTTCCTTATGAAGCCGGCAGTATTACGCTTTGCCTGGTGGTCCACCGTCTGCGACCAATTGGGAATACATTATACACTGTATTTAAGCTACTTATAAAAAATTAATAAAAACATAAAACAGCAATTTTAAGTTAAAATGTTTATTTTTTCGGATTGTTTTGACAAAATCTGCTTATTTTAAATTGAAATTTTCTTGTGTACCTAGAAGTACTTACTAACCAAGGTATGTTGAGTAGTGTATTTGTAAGATAAAAATTTCGTAAATAATTTCTCATCTCCTCATCTATTTTCCCCGCTCAAAAATAATAACTTGTTGCTGCTTTTTTTATAAAAAATAACAATGTTCATTTACTATACTATTTGTCGGGAAATTTTCGAATATTCTGACACGATTTTTTACTCGCTCTATTATTTCAAACGAAAAGTGTTGTTGTTAATTTGAAATTTAACTTAAATCTTACACGCCTATACCAATCTATTTTAAATTTAATCAATTTAAAATTAACTTTCTTTGATGGTAAACGTAAGTGTTACTCAACATCGTTGAGTGTGTAAGATTTTTTAATGATGTTTACAGCGGGCGTGATCAAGGACTGTCATGGAATGAGGACGAGATATATGCAAAGATATTTATTTAGCACCTTTACGCCTTTTATATCCGAATGGTAATGGCAACTATGAACTTGGTAATTTTTTTTCGTCCAAAACATAACAGGACGTCGACCTGTAGCCGGATGTAGGGCTTAATTTTGCCAGTACTTAATCTATGATTACTATTATACCTTCCGAAAAGTTATTAGTTTAAGCCAGGATTCGAACCCGAGACTTTTGATTCAGAAGAGAGTGCTTGCTTCAGACCTGGCATACGACTTAAATCTAAGTGATTTTCTTCACATATATTCACATAATAATACAATTTATGTAATAAATTATTGCTTAACATTTGTACAAAAGCTTAAAATAGTCATGGCATAACAAAACCCATAAACAATAATCCAGTACATAAACCATGTCACGTTTATGTAGATACTTTATTGATTAATAAACTGTCATAAAATAAAGTGCTATAAGTATTTAAGCAATTATTATTTTCAGTAAACTATAATTTGGATAATTGAGAATGATTAATAGTTTTTTTAATTAATTTAATTTGAGTATTTATTCACACTTTGTGAGTATATTTCTGAACCTGGCGTGCTTATTTATATCTCAACGAATTGTTTTGTTTATATGAACACGCTAACATCAGGAACAACTAATCTGATTTTAAAATTGTATACATTTTTGGTTAACAGGTTCATTAACAAAAGCTATGCTATATCTTATGTTATAAATAATAGCAGCGGAGCACTGACTGAAAATTCGTCGTAAAAGTATATAACACTAGTTGAACCAGCAACCGTTGTTTTGCAATTGTATTACTAATACCAATTCTCAGAACTACCCGATGTATACACAAAATTGATTTAAAATGGTAATATCTTACGAATTTTGATTGAAACAGAGTGTCGTTGTAAAAGTAAGAATGCTCCACCATTCTCCAATGGTTCGGATATGTAGAAAGAATGGATGATGCAAGATGGATTAAACAGATATACATTGCAAAAGCAGATGGATGTAGGAGTCGAGGACGGCCAAGACACGCATTCCATGACCAAATAGAACGTGTTCTGGAGGAAGGTGATATTAGGAACCTCAAAAATCAACGCGCGTGCATGAAAAGAGTTATGAAAGTCAAAGAAGCGAGTGAGGTGTGTAAGAATCGTGTCTTAAAGCGCTCTTTTCTCTCTGCCTACGCCGCAAGGGATTTGGCGTGGAGTTATGTTACATAGATAACTCCACGCCAAATCCCTTGCCCTTGTACCTTATAAATAGAATAGCGAATTTAATATACTATAAATACATTTATAGGTATTTAAATTACCTTATTTGTAAAATCATTAATTTAGGTAATCGTTAAGACCAAGGAATTTTTTAATATTGTTAAAATGTAGTTATAGGGACATTACTACAATAATATTTTTTGTTCTATCTTCAATAATTTTTCATAGCTATTTTATAGCTAATTTCTTGACACATCGATATATTTCCGATTGTAATCGAATACAATATATAACATAACATAACTTCACGCCATTGTTACCCGAAGGTGTAGGCAGCGGCTGTTAAGCCTCGCCTCGCCGTTATGTTTACGTCCCAAATGGAATAGGTGGCGAACCTATTGCCATACCGGGCACAAAGTTTTCAGTCATCGGTATTTATCACACATAACTTTCCAAAAACTATTTCGAAAAGTCATTGGTGTGAGCCAGTGTCAGGATTCGAACCACGACCTCTGAATTCAGAAACCGTGTGCTCGACCACTAGACCACCGAGACTTCTTAATATATATTTTTATATTATAGCCTATGTATTCCTATTCTTATGTATTTGTAAACTAAGTATTGTAAATTGTATACTTAGTACTATCGTATAAGCTATACCAACACCCATCTGTCCATCCATAGATCCAAGCTTAGAAACTTTGGCGTTTGTGCAGTCAAATATTATGCATATAAGTAAGGATGCAGGTTGAAGCTTCACCATGTTCACAGTGGGATGAAAAACGATACCCGTTCCTGGAACTTCAGGCTTTGTCTTTTTTTCGGTATATTTTTTTAATGCCAGTAGATATGAAGTACCAGTGGATTTGATCTAAAGTCATAGATGGAATAATTTAAATTGATACATACGTAACATTCTCCGGGCACATGGTTTTCCTCTTCCCATTGGAGAAGAAGTTCCACAGCCTCCACATATTCTTCTTTTATGGCGTGCAGAAGTGCGTCCTGTCAATAAAAATACATTATATAGACTGCAACGAATTAGCGACAACTATAAGTAAGCTCATTAAAAACACTATAAGTTCATTTTACACAATAAATAAATAGTTACAGTAACAAGAACAACTTAAAATAAATTCTATATAGATTCTTCTACATCGATATTCTTTTTTTCGGTGGTAGGGCCACTCTGTTCACTGCTTGAATGGACCGTCTCGATCGGTGAAAGACAAGGTGGCACATGCCGCATTTCGTTCGGTGAGAGATGAATCCAGGGCCTCCCTTTCCTCTCCTTTCCGTTCCTAATCCCATAATAATCGGCAACGCAACGCTATCTGTGTTGCAGGAGTCCACGTGCAGCGGTAGTTACTTATCAAAAGATGACAAGCTTGATCGTTTGCCCTCCTATTCCAAAAAAAAAAATAAAAAAGGGAATTCGATCGAAAAAAAATCCGATATAAGTGTTATTAGAATTACATAGATATTTATTTATAATAATAAGAAGAAACAAATTAATTACATTATTTACAATATATACAATTAAAAACTAGCTAAAATCAAATTTCTCCGCATTTCGGTCTACTGGCAGCGGATGTCTTTCTTTCTGTCTTCTTTCTGTCTGTCCGTCTTTGCACAGAGGATTAGCCTTGCCACGCAATGGCAATGCTAATCCTATGTGCAAAGAATAGACCAGCCCTCTGGTTGCGAGAGGCCTCGATCAGTGTCTTTGCTAGATCTTTATAAAGTGCACCAGCACTCGGACCCCATGTCCTCAAAGTTTCCACCCCAAACGGCTCAAATATATAATCACCTACAAGGTTTTTGTGTTTGTGTCGCTTGAGATTTTTTGCTAAAGCAGCAGCAGCACCGGCCACCCCTACCGTGCTTGGAAGGTGTGATGGCGCAAGGGTGTCAACGCAAGTAGCGTCCCACACCAAAGGCCTTCCCATCTTCCAAGGCAAAAGAGACATTCCGTCCGGTCTCTTGCCATCATCGCGCAAATTAATAAAAAGTATTAGTTATTTTTAGCTACTAAAAAATCCTAAAAAAAAGCTTGCAGGGCCAGTTCTTAAAGCTTCGCAAAAGGTGCCGTTACCGAAGTGCTTTTGCTAGTTTATTGTTTGAAATATAAAGGAATACTTTTGAAAGTAGCTAAGGGTCAGTTTGAATTATGATTTAAAATTTTACCCAAAAGAATTTCAAAATGAATGTTTAAAAGTTCTCTATTTGTAAAATTTTCCTTCATCTTTTGTTTTTACGATTTTACTTTTTTAAATCCTGACTCTTTGTATGACGCTACTTAAAATAGCTTATCCAATGTGAAATTGATACACGTTTGATTTCCGTAATAGTAATTAGTAGCATAGATAGCTTAATTAATAATTCAGCAAAGGAATGTCTGCTTGGATAGTGCCTTTCTGAAGTTATATATATATAGGAGGATTGCCACTAAATATTTGTTCAGTATTTATAGGTGTCTGACTGTTAATTTGCCAATATCTGATTAGATGTTGATTTGATTTTGCCAATAGATCTATCCGGAATCTATTAATGACTATCAATAATTAGTAATAGTGACTAATAGATTTCAGCTTTTTCCGACTATTCCGCAAGGAACTTGTGAATATTCGTCCGTCAATATAAATCTGTAATTAACAAATTATTAAGATGTTAAGTTGTAAAAAAGAGGGGAATATATTAGATATTGCTTGATTAAGTTCTTGAAAACTTTGAAAATAAATCATATATGAACTGTTTTATATTTTATAGTTTTAAATATATTTCCAGTTCCAAGAGAATTGAGTTGCTTTCTCTACATAATGTCCGAAATTGAATGCTTAGGAATAAAGCTCTAACCATGTATAAGGCTTTTTTTTAACTTCATTTTACAATTGGCGCCTGGAGCCCTCCGCCTATCATAGAGCCCTACGGCCAGTATTGAGTTGGATAGTTTTTATTAGGGTTATTTCATATTTGCGTTAGATTTTTAAAATCTCGGTTGTCCAGTGGTCGAGCACACGGCTTTTGATCCAGAGGTGCGGCGGATTCGAATCCTGACACTGGCTTACACCAATGACTTTTCGAAATTGTTTGCTGAAGTTAAGTGTGATAAATATTGATGACTTTGTGCCCTGTATGGCAATAGGTTCGTCACCTATTCCATTTGGGATGTAAACATAACGGCGAGACGAGACTTAACAGTCGCTGCCTACACCTGCCTGTTTACGATAGAAAGTTATTGAAAAAAAAACAGTTCAAAAATAAAATAAATTGACAATTACTTAGAAGCTGTTATTGAATATGTAATTGGAGACGCCAGATCAGATTACGCTTTACCTTTTTCTTTACATAACAGATTGCATTGATCCCAAGAAAATAGCCTGGTTAGAGTGTCATGGAGAAAGGCGACACTTGAGAGCAAGGCAATGCAATTATGAATGTGAATTATGAACAGTGTTAAAGCCAAGCAGTTCGCTGCATGAATGGGCCGGCTCGACCGGTGAAATACCACAACCTCTCAGAAGATCGACGCTAAGTGGCTAATGCCGCGTTTCGTTCAGTGAGAGAGGTATCCGGAGGCCCACCCCCCTTCCCCATCCTTCCCTTAAAGGTCGGCAACGCAACAGTTACATTATATGTATTGCTGATGTCCATGGGCAGCGTCGTTCGTTGCTTACCATCAGGTGACACGCCTGCCCGTTTGCCCTCCTATCCCATAAAAAAAAAATCCAGTCGCCGCATTCACTATTTAATAGCACGGTATACGCGGTGGAGCCTATTGCCATAAATTGGACGTTTACTTTTTATAATAGTCATTGATATGTGTCAGAGATAACTTGGAAAATGTTGTCAGTAAAAATCGAAATAACACTTTGAGTGTAAAAGTATTGTAATTGAATAGATAAAATATAATAGATATATTTAATTATTTATGTCTATATATTGTCTAGCAAAATATTCCTATTACTTTGACGTATAGTTATCTATATGAATAAATGGCAAGACCAAATAGCATTTGTGTTTTTAAACATCGTAAAACTGTCTATGATGGCGTAGAAACAGATACTGCAGTTTATTTATAATTATATGTTTCTGTATAACAGCAATAAATTAATATTTACATCTTGATATAATTTTAGCGGTTAAATTAATATCGCTTTCAACTACTCATTAGACTATATGAAAGCAAATACATTCAGCACATTTTTTTTTGTCATCCATAAATAACTCAGATAACCTCTAAAAATATTACTATTTGTTTATTACAAAAATTGTTGTTAAGCAGCTAGATTTGTAGCTGTAACTTCCAAGTGAGCAGTAAATACCAGGAAGCTATCAATTTCCGTAAATATTTTTATCTACAATATCTACAGCGGTGTCTTTTACAAATGTTTTGGATTAATGATGTATCATCATTATTTCAAAACATTTGCCCATTTCATATACGTAACTGTATGTTAGTAAATAAATATTACTACAAATAAAGTCAAATTGACATACATAACATTACTTCACGCTTTTTCTACCCGAACGGACCTACATATCTGGAGCTTGTTGTAGTTATTTACGTTTTAGGTGAGTCGTTTAAAAATACATATTATAAATCATCTAATATATAAAATTCTCGTGTCACAATGTTCGTTCCCACACTCCTCCGAAACGGCTTGACCGATTTTCATGAAATTTTGTGTGTATATCGGGTTAGTCTGAGAATAGAACAATATCTATTTTCATCTCCCTAAACCACGAGGGTAGCCCACCCCTCAATATTTTCTTTTTATTTTTCGATATCACATATATAATCACATAACTTCGCGCCTTTTGTTACCCGAAGGTGTAGGCATTGGCCTTTAAGCCTCGTCTCACGGCTATGTTTACGTCCCAAATGGAATAGGTGGCGAACCCATTGCCGCACAGGGCACAAAGTTTTCATTCATCAATATTTATCACACATAACTTTCGAAAAGTCATTGGTATGAGCCAGGATTCGAATCCGCGACCCCGCTACGGTGTTCGTCCACTGTACCACCGAGACTCTTTTAAGTCAAATTATCTATTCAATAAGTGAACTTGCTTAAACGAATCTGTCTTATCAATTTCAACGCGAAATTAAATGTTAGAAAATAGATTTTACTTTTACCTGAATGAATATTTTATGAAAATAGAAGGATAATATTAAAATGTCCCCAAGTTAAGTGGCTTACGTGTTATAAGTTATGTTATAAAATGTAATTACTCGCAGTACCCGGTTTTATAATTATGTTATACCTTGCCTACGGGTTAAACAAACAAACTTGTGGTGTACCAGCGCTTGTTAAGTTTTTCTTTCTGAGTTAATAATTTTAGGTTCATCTCGGAAAGAGAAATTTTAAGTTCACACGTTAAGCTGGCGAAAAAAGAACTATATATTAGAGGTCTAGAGGTCGGCAGTCCGTTTCTGAATCTAGCAGTCGTGGACTCAAATCCAGGCGTGAAGATGTAAAAAAAAAACTAAAATACGCATCCGCTTCACCTCGCCTCAGTTTATTATACAATAGATACACTCAAAGGATTTTTTTTAGTGCAATCCGAATGTAAATTTTTTACAGTTCGCCGCATGAATTATGAATGGCTTGGCCGGTCAGATATCACAACCTTTCAAAAAATAGACATCCAGTGACTTTGTCGCGTTTCATTTGGTGAGAGAGGTATCCGAATCCCACCTCCATTTCAATCCCACTTCTTTAAGGACTGACAGTACCACTATATCGATTGCCACCTATCCAATAAACAAAATATTTGTTGGTAAAATAGGCGTACGGTCTGTAGTAATCCAATTGTACTACGACTAGAGCCTTTACGTAAGTGTTCACAATAAACATTGACAATCTTGCCGCAATAGAATAAATGGATTCGTAATAGGATTTTGCTGGACAAAGCAATCGCTGCGAGCCATGCTGCTGTATTAAGTACCAATTAATACTAGACTACTGATATGGATTGCCAGTATAGCCTTAACCAAAGTAGGAAACATATGTATGTACAGTTCACTATATGATTGGGTCAACTTGACCGGTGAAACATCACGACCTGTCAGAGTGTAAGCGTAAAGTGGCTCGTACTGCGTTTTGCTCGGTATAGAGGTATACAGGGCCCAAGCCCTTTCTCACTTCGGACCGCTTCCCTATCCAAATTAAAAGGCCGGCAACTCAACTGTAACACTATCTGTATCGCAGGTGTCCGTGGGTGACGTTAGTTGCTTACCATTAGGTAACACGTTAGCTCATTTGCCCCATATTACATAATAAAAATTAAAATATAAAGATTTTAGACGTTTGTAAGTCAAGTTTTAAGTTGGGAGAAAGAAAATGGCCTTCATTTCTGTGTTTTATTATTTTTTATTACTTATTTTAATGTTCGTAACATACTTTTGCAGCTGATAAGTTCATAAATATGTTAAGATTTTTAAAGCAAAACAAATTGATGTAAAAACTAAAACTATTTATTGCTCTTAGAATAACGTGTTATACCATCTTTACTCTGTACTCTTGAGTAACTGGTATTTCTTCAAAAAACTCAATATGTACTATATCTCTTAATAAAACTCAAGTAAATCTCAGATAAAACGTATGAAAATTAACTTTAAAGATTTATATATACAACTTCAAAATTACTTGAACAAAACATATTCACCTTTTGCCCTTCGTGACTGCCATTAGGGAAACTCTAACCCTGACACTTGGCCATTATTTACGTTGGGTAATGTCACCACTTACTATAAACTATGATTTATCAATACATATATAAATATATGGTCGATACGATCATGCAAACTATGTCGGGAATAATTTCCCGCGGGAACCAAAGTCTTGATACACGGTGATATTCCTCTTTTTGTTCTTTAGCATTTTTTGCTTTAACATATCTTCGGTAAATTTGGAGGAATTTGGTGTGAATAAAGAGTTATTTTCAATGATATATATATATATATATATATATATCTACACATACATACATACATAACTTCACGCTAAATCCTTTGCGGGGTAGGCAGAGAGAACAGAGCGCCATAGGGCACGATTCTTACACGCCTCACTCGCTTCGTTGACTTTCATAACTCTTTTCATGCACGCGCGTCGGTTTTTGAGGCTCTTCACATCACCTTCCTCCAGAACACGTTCTATTTGGTCATGGAATGTGTGTCTTGGCCGTCCTCGACTCCTACATCCATCCGCTTTTGCATTGTATATCTGCTTAGTCAGTCTTGCATCAAACATTCTTTCTACATGTCCGAACCATCGGAGCATGCCCTTTCTTACTTTTACACCGACACTAACTATATATATATAGTCTTGTGATTATCTTGAAATATCATTAACTGTATGTAAGAAAGTCTTGGTGGTCCCGTGTTCACGGGTTCGAATCCTGGCTCACACCAATGACTTTTCCAAATTATTTTCGAAAGTTATGTGTGATAGATATCGCTGACTGCAAACTTTGTGCCCAGTTTGGCAATAGGCTCGCCACCTATTCCATTTGGGTCGCAAACATAACGGCGAGTTGAGGCTTAACAGCCACTGCCTACACCTTCGGGTAGTAAAAGGCGTGAAGTTATGTTATGCTATATGTAAGAAGTAAATCACGTGTGAGAGTGTCAAAACTGGCCCGAGCAGTGGTTGATGACCACTGTGCTCTAGTATATCTCAAAGTTTAATGTTCCAAGGCTTCAACTATCAGCAAAATTAATAGTGTAAAATAAGGCAGTGTGAATTATTACGATACCGGTAATTACGTACTGTTGCGTCTCAACGACGATAGTCTACTACCAATGCAAGTCCAAAGAGAAGAACTTTGGTCTGCTTGGGTGGCTGTTCGTCCCCCTCACCGCAGTCACTAGAACTGCGAGTTCGGCAACGTTCGACCCACGTAATTGGTAAGCCTTCATACTAATCACTGTGTACTATTACCTAATACTACCCGGATTATAATGAGTTATGAAACTAACAGAAGTTCATGAAGTTCAATTTCATGAGTTCCACTGTATTCAAGCGCCGCCATATATATGTATATTACATCCGACTTCAATCGTTCAACTCAACGACATTGCTCGTAGAATAAGCTCGATGAAGTGGCAATGGTCTGGTCACATCTGCCGAAGAACCGATGGTAGTTGGAGCAAGAAGGTCATAGAGTGGAGACCGCGACTTGATAAGCGTAGTGTAAGACGCCCACCAGTCCGTTGGTCAGACGACCTCTGAAAGGCTGTTGGAAAAGACTGGATGCGTACAGAACGTAGACAAATCACAACTTTTTGGATTTTTTTTAGAAGCTCCTTCTGGTAATTCCGTCTAAGCGAATTATCGTTCTTCACATATGACTATAATTTATAATATTTGTCTTGTAACTACCTACTCACCTTGACTTTAATTCCAGACGTCAGCAGTAGTTTGATGAGTTCAATATTTTCATTTTCAATAGCAGCGATGAGAGCTGAACGGTTCAATGGATCCACGCAATTGATATCCAAGAAGTCTGGCTGGGAGCCATATTGTTCTATTAATCTGTGAAATAAAGACATGCATTAATTTTAAAATCTAACTTCAAAATTAGTTATAAAACTTATTGTGCTGTATGTGATCCCTGCAGTCTGGAGGTCGAACACCCCGCTTCTGAATCAAATAGTCCTGATATCGAATCCTAGTTCACATCAATGACATTTCGGAAGTTATATGTACTATATCGATGACTGACAATATTGTGGCCGACGTATGGCAAGAGGTTCTGCCACCTTGCTTAATATTAAACACGTTCGTGTAGAAAAAGACATGAAAAAAAAGATATTAGGTCAGGTACTTTAAACACGAGCTTAATTCAGCTCAGACACTTCTCGAAGTGACTGCTTTTGTTTCGTATTCCATACAAAACCATTATTACTGTCATTTTATGGTGTTAGTAGTAAAGGAAAAAAATATAAAGGAAAAATACATACATACATAACTTCACACTAAATCCCTTGCATGGTAGGCAGAGAGAACAGAGAGCCATAAGGCATTATTTTTACACGCCTCACTCGCTTCGTTGACTTTCATAACTCTTTTCATTCACGCGCGTCGATTTTTAAGGCTCTTAACATCACCTTCCTCCAGAACACGTTCTATTTGGTCAAGGAATGTGTATCTTGTCTTTATCTAAGTATAGTTTATATAATATACATATAACTACAAATAAAAACAAAACCTTTGTAGTAATTTTGCAGTTTTTAAACTATTCGATTAGCGTGAATCTCTACAAATGCCGTTTCTGTCCATTAATCCAATTTCGTTAGCTAGATACGAATTATTTACTAGTACCTACAGTGGTATTGGTCACAAGGTCGCCATACGTTAAATTCAATAATCCTACAAACGCATTGAAAAACTGATTGAACTTGCGCAGCTCTGATATGTTTTTATTTCTCTGAGCAAAACGGCTAAATCTTAGTAACTATAAAGCAGATTCTTGCGAAACTTTTGCGTTAATTTTGTTCAAACTTCGTACCACCTTATTATAACAGTGAAAATAACTGTGTTCCGCGCCTATTAATGTAGTCTAACTACAGTCCATTTTGGACTATACAAAATTTAAAAAATAGTCAGCCGTTTTTAAGATTTCTGTATTCAACTAAACTAACAAAAACTTTGATTTTCTCTAGATATTTCATACAAATCTGTTCTATTACCAATCTATTTTTGATAAGTCCCTTTGCGTTGATTTAAAACTCTAAGCAAATATAATACAGGGGCGTATTTTTTGTTTCATATTATATAAATAAATATTATCATCGGGCTACCCTAACAAGTGGAACAGGAGCAAATTACAAAAGTCAGAAAATCGATTAAAATTTTAAATTAATTAATGTATTAAACAGAAAGAGTTGTTATGGGTCGGGTGAATCTAATTTGAAACTTTTGACTGGAGACAGGTGCAAAAAACTCATCATTAAAATTGTTTCTGTATATTCAATATATATATATATATATATTGAAGTTTACTTCCAAAATAACCAGTGAATTTCTTTTTCTTTGGATTTTGGTGTAAGGACTTCAGACCTTCATTTCTGACTTTCGCCTCATAGTCCACGCATAAGAACACTGGTAAGAACGATGCACCATTATGAATTTTGGGTTATACTCATAGTGACTCGTAATGTTTGTTCTATAAAAAATACGGGTCGAGCTGCGGACAACAACTTATTTCAAAATGAATGTCGTGCGCTAAATATTTTTTATTAAATTATTTCTTTTTTTCTTATTATTCTTCTTATAACAAAATTTTTTTTAGGAACACGCCATCTATAACAAAATTATTGGTTTCCTTTTATCTATTAACAAAATTTGTTGTGGCTTCTATCTAACCATTGAATTTCAATATATAATTTTTGTTATGAGTATAGAATATTTTTCTACTAAAATCAAACGTAATTACAATAACTTGTAAGGTTTTTCGTTGATAAGAGATGAGAGTTATTATTCATGTTTGCTAAAAGAGTAGGTTTTAAATTGATATTTTATTTTTTTATTGATTTTAATTAACTTTCTAACACTGAATATGATATTTCGTGGTATAACAAAGCTGGCAAGCCTATTGTCGTACATCGGACATGATAAATTGGCTTAATATATCACACAATCCTAAAGCATGAACTTGGGTACAAAAGACTTCTGAACGAAAGTACACTCGTCTTGAGTCTTGCAGTTCGCTGCATGAATGGGCTGGCTCGACCGGTGAAATACCACGACCTCTCGGAATATCGGCTTAAAGTGGCTCTTGCCGCGTTTCGTTTGGTGAGACAGGTATCCCGAGGCCGGGGCGGTGAGAACTTACTTATCTGGTGACCCACTTACTTGTTTGCTCCCTCCTATCCCATAAAAATGATGGTTTGACCATCTGAGAATCCTTACCTCTTAACAGTAACATAGTCTCCTCTATCAGCGTTCAGTAGAAAAGTTTTCTCTTCCTTAGTAAGTGGCCTTTCATACACTTGGCGTAGATCATGTTGACTATTACGTAGAGCTTCTTGAGAGCTGCCAAGCAGCTCCTCTCGGGAGCCGCGATTCATACCAGTCTAGACAAAAACAAAAGGTTACCATTAAATATAACACACCTCTACACAATCTTCTTTAATTAATACATCTTTTCGGTTTGAAAAGAACCTACGCAGCACTTTAAGTGGTCAAGGGTCAATAATGGATGTGTGGCTCTTACAAATTTGAAACTATAATATTAGTTATTTATATATTACGTAAAGTTTTGTCTAAGTAACATTCGCCATTACCGTATTGATTTTATTTATCAGTTCAGGGTTCAGCCAGCGTTTGCAACTGAAGAGCTAAATCCCGAAAATGATCACTTTTTCTTTACATTATATTATATATCATTAACGTATATACATACAAACCACCCTGCTCACACCCTCTATCTATTAAAACAAACCGCAACCGAATCCGTTGCGTAGTTTCAAAGATATAAGCATATAAGGGGACAGACAGCGGAAAGCAACTTTATTTTATACTTAAACTAGCTAACCCGGCTAACTTTGTTCCTCATCAAAAGTAATAAATGAGTAAATTTTGGATATCATAAGGTTCAATTTATGCTATTTATCGGCACGCGTCTTTGTCGGTCTTACTGCGCGACGTAGCTGCTGTCCCGTTATGTTAATAATATGCAATATCTTCGAAAATTGTCATTTAAATTACATGCTGTACAGGGTCATAATCAAAATCTATTTAAGACACTTAATTGGATGAAAGTTAATGCTGTAATGGTTAAAATCGCTTCGTATATAAGCCATTATTTCTCGTAATAAGGAAAAATAAAAATGGTCATTGTGGGTTATCCCTAAATGAAAGACATATGCTTTTGCGGGCCTTTTTGTAGATCTTATTAAGGTGTATAATAATGTAGAACATTGCTTCGACCAATCACTTAGGGTTCATCATCATTTTTTAAGTGGAATTTCTAATGTCTCTTCCAAAAGCGTTTAACGCTTTTAACGCCCCCTCGCGGGTATTATAGGTAATATAAAACACCAGAACTTAAATCGGCTTATATAAACCAAGGAAGAGAATTTCCATAGCGTGATTAAAAACTGTACATAGACATCTAGTAGCTAGTAGCGGCACTGTTTTTATCGCACCGTGTCTCAAAAGTACTAACTGCATAAAAAATATTGTTTTTAATTTTTAAATTTATATGCTACTTAAAAATATTAATCAAATATTAATAGGAATATATAAATAAGGTATTTTTTTAATGCTATATAATAATAATAATAACAAATAATAACTAGCTTGACGTCGCTAACTGAAAAGCCAACCTTGGGAACCTTAATAAAAGTATCCATACAGGCACAAGAGTAACTCAACTAATTCAGTATTAGAGAATTGTAAAACATTTTGTAATTATTGATCAAAACAACCTATATGATTATATCGCGTTTATTTATTACTTATTTATATTTATTTCCCGACGTTTCCTTTGTAAGTTGTTCCTCTGTAAAGAGTTCGAAAAAATGGGTGGGATTCGCGAAAGTCTTAGAAATAAATATTTAGTAATTAGTCAATAAATAATATAGTCATTAAAATTCAATAGGTAGCAGGTAAAATAAGGGCTTATTTATTTATTTTTTTATTAAAGTTTTTATACACGCTGAGTTTGGATAATATTATAACAATCGTAGAGCCAAGCAGTCCGCTGCGTGAATGGGCCGGCTCGACCGGTGAAACTCCACCGTCACTCATTCAAATATAGTTTTAATGCTTTTTTACAATATGGGTATCAAATGAAAGGGCTTTTCGATAGTAACTTGAAAATGTGACGTCATCCTAAATGCAATGCTATAAGTATTTTAATGCATTTTACAATATGAGTATCGAATGGGCTTGAGCTTGGGGGAGTACCTAAATCACAGAACAATGCGACGTCGAATATGGCAGACCCTCCTAAATAAAGTAGTCACCAAATTTTACCCAGACCTATATTAAGAATTATACTCGAGTGGGGATCGAACCCGCCAATCTCCATTCCACAGTCAGTAGTTTTACTGTGTATTGGTAAAACTACCGACTGTGGAATGTAAGTAAGTTGTGCTCTTTATAAATTAAGCGTGTTATAAATGTACGTTTGTTAAAAAGTTCCACTTCAGTAGCGCGGAGGGACTCCACGTATTTTTTTCTTCAGTGTATTATACATGAATTATAGATAGATCATAGAAACCACCCTGTTGAAACTCTCTATTCATTAAAAAAAAACCCGCAACAAAATCCGTTACGTAGTTTCAAAGATATAAATATACAAGGGGACAGACAGCGGAAAGCGACTTTGTTTTATACTATGTAACTAGCTGACCCGGCGAACTTTGTTCCGCATCAAAAGTAATAAATAAGTAAATTTTGGATATCGGTTTTAACTGTTGTCCCGCTATGTTAATACTGCAATATATTCAAAAATATTCGTTTAAATTGAATGCTGTTAAGACACTTCATTGGATACAAATTAATTCTGTAATGTTTAAAACCGCTTCGTAAATAAGCCACCATTTGTCGTAAAAAATAAATAAATAAAAATGGTCATTGTGGGTTATCCCTAAGAGATAGACATATGCCCTCGTAGACTTTTTTGGAGACCATCTGAAGGTATTTAATAATGTAGAACATTGTTTTGGTCTATTACTTAGCGTTCAGCCAGCGTTTGCAATTAAAGTGCTAAATCTCGAAAATTATCATTTTTTCTTTATAACATCATATATGAAATATAGATCAAAACCACCCCGTTGACACCCTCTATTAAAAAAAAAAATAACTATTAAAAAAAAATCGCATCAAGAGCCAAGCAGAGCCAGCCAGAGCAAAGTGTGGTAGAGCCAAGCAGTTCGCTACATGAATGGGCCGGCTCGACCGGTGGAATACCACGACCTCTCAGAAGATCGACGTAAAGTGGCTCATACCACGTTGTGTTCGGTAAGAGAGGTACCCGGAGGCCTACCCCCCTTCCCCATCCTTCTCCCCTATCCCTTAAAGGAAGGTTGGCAACGCAACAGTAACACTATATGTAGTGCTGGTGTCCATGGGCGGCGTCGGTTGCTTACCATCGGGTGACACGCCAGCTCGTTTGCCCTCCTATCCCATAAAAAAACAAAAACAGACAGCGGAAAGTGACTTTGTTTTATACTATGTTATGATAATGATGATAAATAATTCTTTCCTATACATATAATTTCAATTGAAGTGTCTGTTTGTATCTCTCTTGCAATAGTTTAACGCTTGTAACGATGAACATAATAATATGACACGAATTGATTTGAATATCTTAATTTTAAAAATTATGTAAATACAAGTTTGCAATTATCCTGCCAGCTTATGTTAAGTAGCTATTAAATATCCTAGATATTTATTGTATGTTTTGATTTTTTTGAAGTGTAACTTCTATTACTTCTAATGTCTCGTGCAACCGTTTAACGCTTTTAACGCCCCCTTGCGGCCACAAAACATTTTATATAATAATAAAAAGGACGAATTTGAACCAGTCTATATATAAATCCAGGAAGAGAATTGCTTAAGCGTGATTTTTATCTGTACATAGACATCTAGTAGCTAGTGGTGGCACTATACCACTCATTTAATACTTATAAAGCATAATAGTTTGTTTCATTCAACGCGCTAATCTCAGAAACCGCTGGTTCTATTTTAAATATTCTTTCAGTTGTGGATAGTCCATTTATAGAGGAAGGATTTAGGTTATATGATATTTTCTAAACAATTAGGGAGCTTTACTAAAAGTTCGATAATGTAAGCCAAGGTATAAATCAATTACCTAAAAAAATGTTTACATTGAGTACGCTGCAAAAAGTATTGATTGTAGAGCAAAAAAATGTACTACAACTTTGCAGAATATATAGCTTTCTACACAAATGGTCGCGACACCATGTATCTAACTATTGTAGTTATCTCACAATAAGTGTTTATTTAATTTTTTTAAATAATTTGAATGATGATTTTTTAAAAGCCCTTCATTTTGTACTTTGGTGTTAATTCTGATTAAAATAAATTATTTACAATTCAAGATAGATTTAATAGCTTCCTGGAACTTTTTGAATTATTTAATTCGGACATTTCATTCAAAAGATATCGCAATATCCACGATATAAGTATTTGATTTTTAGGCAAATATGTATTGCGCGCACATATTTTATAGTAACATAACTTCACGCCTTTTCTATCCGAAGGTCTAGGCAGTGGCTTTTAAGTCTCCACTCGCCGTTATGTTTAAGTCCCAAATGGAATAGGTGGCCATACCGGGCAAACGAGTGCAAACGAGCAAGCGCGTCACCTGATGGTAAGTCACCAGCGCCACCCATGGACACCTGCCACACATATAGTGTTACAGTTGCGTTGCCGGCCTTTAAGGAAATAGGAATAGGAAAGTATGGAAAAGGGGGATGCGCTTCCGGGTACCTCTCTCCCCGAACGAAACGCGGCATGAGCCACTTTACGTCGATCTTCCGAGAGGTCGTGGTATTTCACCGGTAGAGCCATTCATGCAGCGAACTGCTTGGCTCCACCACTACCATTCAATTTGTTAAGCTTGAATTTCATTACTACACAGACATCAGTTTAGGTTTAGGTACTGTAATTGATTTTTAAAATCAATCATAGTACCCTCCACCCGCCACTAGATGTATGAAGGTACTATAATTGACACTTAAAAAGCGGCCTTTAGTGTCAACTACATTTCTTTAAAACTGTACCTATTTGATTGAATGTATTATTTTATTTCTAAAATCCATTGAAGAAATAAATACCTCACATTTATAATTAAGTGTTGTAGAACTGATTTTTTTAATATTTTACCAAAACCCGAAATATGTTCTTAAATACTTATATAAACTCCATGGAGTGAAACCATAGCGCGATTTAAAATTGACGAATAGTGACCTCTATGGCCGAGTCGAATAAAACATTATAATATAACAAACTTCAATCAAGACATGATACACATTTATAGTGATGGTTAAGTAACCTTATAAAAAAACTTTTATATAATAATCTATTTATGATCCTCGGTTCAAATAATTCATCAGTATGTTGCATTCTTATACACGAATTTAAATCAAATATTATATAGGAACTTAGTTACTATTTCTCATAATCAGTCCCATTTTTAATAGTACCTATAATATATTAGTAATAAGTATTAATAGTCTCGGTGGTCCAGTTAAGTAGTCGAGCTCTCCGATTCTGGAGTCCTGGGATCGATTCCGGGCTCACATCAATGATTTCTCGGATTTTTTGGTATCATACTATAGTTAATTTTAGGTACCCTATGGTATTTTTTATGGTATAAAAGGCAAACCTAAGGGAGTAGGATATGAAAGGATGGGGAAGGAGGGTGGGCCTCCGGGTACCTCTCTCACCGAACGAAACGCGGCATGAGCCAGTTTACGTCGTTTACGTTTAGTTTACGTTTAGTGGTATTTTACCTGTCGAGGCGGCCTATTCATGCAGTGATTATTTTTCTCTATTTCTGAATCAATTTCTAACCTTCTTTTTGTTTTCCTTTCTTACAACACGAAGTTACACTTCCAACGCGCAGCGGGACCCCACGCATTGTTTTTTTTTTTACGGAGATAGATACGTATTTTATAAAGATTCTTAATACAATAGTGTATACTATATACAATAACGTATATACATTATGAGTGTGTTTTAATATTTTTTAACGTAATTTGGTCTCATTTTCATTTTTGCACTGACAACTTTGTGCCCCGTGTAATGGCAATAGGTTCCGTAACCTATTCCATTTAGGAGCATAAATTGAAGCATGTTGTTATATAACTAGTAGGTAGTGTAGTTGTTATATAACATGTAGGTTAGTAATGCCTATGGTTGTTAAAAAGACATTATCGAATTATATTTAATGAATTTGTTATGGAAACCATAGTTATATTTTTTTACACTTAAGATAACTCGTATTTTTTGTATTCAAAGAGTATTTTAATGAATTACTATTTTTTTAGTTAGAACTAAAAGAAAATTTCTTTTTTTTATTTAGTCTGCACACATTCAATATGTTATTGAAAATTCCTGAGATAATTTTAAATAATTCTCCTAATAAAATTGAGTCAGTAAACTTTAAATCGAAATCTAAAACCATTGACCAAGTAAATATACTTTACGTTGGACTGTAATGAATTAACTCGGTGGTACAGTGGTCGAGCACACGGCTTCACGGGTCCGAATCCTGGCACACACCAATGACTTTTCAGGCAGATTATTCATAAAGTAGTCCTAGACTGTCTATTAGATTCTACCTAGACCCAGACAAATGAAACAGAAAAAACAGAAAAAAAACTAGTGCGTGGAGTCCAGCTGTTTGTTCCCGCTAATCTCTGAAATGACTGGACCGATTTTGATTTTAATGGCAGATAGCTGGTGTAATAAGAACTAACTTAAGCAACTTTTTTTAGAAAAAATCTTTTATTTGTTCATTTATTGCTTCTGAGGCGAAACAAATTTGGCCGGGTCAAATAGTAACATATATAACATTGTATAAATAGTTAATATAAAGTTATATTAGTGTATAGTATTAAAGGTATAGGTTTTAGATTAAATTTTTGTATTGTGTCATCTGTGGAGAAGAAACTGTCAGCTGCAAACAGCCATGGCTAGCTCATCTGACAGGGAATCTACCACTTTGTGTCTATTTTTTTAACAAATAAATATTTTCATTTTCATTCATTTGTTAGTATTATAAAAGCTACACTGAATCTTTCTGTTAAGAAACAGTTTAGTAAATTAATACATTTTACATGTGTGGGTAATTATCGATTGAGGCAAAGTAGCAGTTGATTATTTTACATTCGTGGGTATTTACCAACGGATTTGGTCTTAAAATACGTATAAATACACGGGCCGAGCAGGTTATCGGATAACACAGCGAGCCGTGGAAGTGAAGGACCTAGCAACTACTAAGTTACGTAAGCCATAACTATTTTATCTTTTCTCTCTATTTTATTAGAATGTTTATTAATAAATGTTCTTGTAATATTGTATTTTAATGAATTCTTAATAAATAGAATATTTGCCTATCTTTAGGCATATGGTTGTATTTTATATTTAAATTGCAATTATAATAAATGATGTAAGGTTAATATTATCCATAGCTATTTTATTTCTCTACCCTCTCATATTGAAATATTTATACCCCCAACCCTCGCCATGTTAACTGACGAAATATTGCACAATTATGATGTTATTATGATCTTTTAAATTTCATATTGCTGTAAATTCCATTACATTCATATAAACGAATATGAGATACAGCTCCACAGCGAAAATATTTATATAGCCTGTGAGCATTTCAACAGCCAATAGCTTGCACACGCTTTTAGAGTTTTGTTACTAGCACTTCTGGGATCCGATGCTGGTATCAGATTAAGTGTCATCTGTCACAGAACTATCACTGTCAAAGAGTACGGAATGTGGACTTTCAAATTTAGAAATAATCAAATTTACGAATGGATTTAGAAACTTGTTTTTATGATTTTATAAATAACAACATTATTTCACTAATCATGATCATTTTTATATAGTATAAAATAAAGTCGCTTTCCGCTTCCTGTCCTCATATATGCTTATATATTGAAAGCTACGCAACGGATCTGGATGTGGCTGGCTGAACCCTAAGTGATAGATCAAACAATGTACAACATAATTAAACACCTTCAAAAGGTCTATAAAAATCCCGTAATGGTGTATGTCTATCTCTTTGGGATAACCCATAGTGACCATTTATTTCTAGTAAGGCGAAACAAAGTTCGCTGGGTCAACTAGTATTGTTTAGAAGACAATGGCAGTTGAAAGTCATTTTTTAAACTATGTACCAACTTTTTCGTGGGTAATCAACATTATAGAAACAATTATAAGATAGCAGAGAGTAATGGAAAATCGAAAAAAAAACAACTAGAATATGGAGTTCTAATAATGCTGTTTACTTGCATTTAATATCCATTAAATCTTCGATTAAAGCTTGCAAAAGAAACATAACCTTCTTTTGAGCACTGTCAGACTAAAACTTTTGGAATTAAAACTGTTATTAAATGAAGAGGCAAAATGCATACTGGTGTGTTCCGCCTCGGCAGTCCAGTGGTCTAGCACCTCGCTTCTGGATCAAGAAGTCGTGGGTTTAAATCCTGGCTCACACCGATGACTTTTCTAAATTCTTTTCGGAAGATAAGTGTGATAAATGTCAATGATATGACAACTTTGTTACCGGTGTATGGCAATAGGTTCTAGACTCGATTCCATTTGGGACGTAAACATAACGGCGAGTCGAGTCTTAACAGCCGCTGCCTACACCTTCGGGTAGAAAAAGTAACTTATGTTATGTTATACTTATTTTAATCATACATATGTATTAGAATTTCAAATGAACTAGTTAATTTGTAAGCCTAGCTAAGTTTTAACTAAGTGTTAAAGGCTTTGAGTTAGCAAGTAGTAAGCTACATTATACAGGATTTTGTCGGATACCGTAACACACATTGATATAGTCTTGTGTTCAAATACATACATAACTTTTTTTTATTGTATAGGAGGGCAAACGAGCAGGCGTGTCACCTGATTGTAAATAACTAGCGCCGCCCATGAACATCTGCAACACTTACAGTGTTACAGTTGCGTTGCCGACCTTTAAGGGAGTAGGATAGGAAGGGATGGGGAAGGGGGTGGGCCTCCGGGTATCTCTCTCACCGAACGAAACGCGGCATGGGGTTACGTTCGGCATTACGTCGATCATCTGAGAGGTCGTGGTATTTTACCGGTCGAGCTGGCCCATTCATGCAACGAACTGCTTGGCTCTACCACTGCAATATTTACTGTGTATGTAGTGTATGTATTAAGTAGTTTACATACATACATAACTTCACGCCATATCCCTTGCGGGGTAGGTAGAGAGAACGGAGCGCCATATGGCACGATTCTTACACACCTCACTCGCTTCATTGACTTTCATAACTCTTTTCATGCACGCGCGCGCTTTTAAAATCACTAGTATCAAAAATAACTTCGCCTAACTGATATTTTGATTAAAAAAGTATCTACTTAGTATTCTAAACGAAACCGACAATAATTTCTAAAACACAAATGTATAAAAATACATACCTTTATATAATTGATTGAAATAAAAATCACCTCGGTAACATTATAGAATCCGAACTTATGCCTTCGGCAACAGAGCTTTGACTAAAGGTAGTAGATAGCGGACAACCCTTCTATGTTAGTACAATATTGTACACTAATGATATACAAATATTGCGAAAGCGAATATTTGACGTTAAGTATTTGATCTATCTACCAATCTATCTAGTGATTCAGCAACCCGTTTCTAATTCAAAAGTCTCAGATTAAAATTCAAATGGCAGAGTTTTCAGAGTGACTCAGAATGTCGACGAAAAGTTGCTCATACCGCGTATTGTACGGTAAGAGAGGTATCCAGAGGCCCACCTCCTTGCCCTCATTTTTTCCGCCTTCTACTACCTTAACCAGGCAACGTGTGGCGCTATCTGTGTTGCAGGAGTCCATGGGTGGCAGTAGTTGCTTAAACTAGGTGATCTGCTTTCTTGTTTGCATCCTATTCCATAAAAAAGTATTTTTTATATATTATATCCGTCCATCTAAGTCTCGGTGGCGCAGTGGTCGAGCAGACGGCTTCTGATCCTGAGGTCCGGGTTCGATTCCAGACACTGGCTCACACCAATGACTTTTCGAAATTGTTTTCGGAAGTTATGTGTGATAAATATCGATGACTGAAAACTTTGTGCCCGGTATGGCAATAGGTTCGCCACCTATTCCATTTGGGACGTAAACATAACGGCGAGACGAGGATTTACAGCCGCTGCCTATACCTTCGGGTAACAAAAGGCGTGAAGTTATATGTTTATGTTTTATACTCATAAAATCCGAACGGATATATTTATTTATTTAAATAAATAAATATATCCGTTCGGATTTTATGAGTGACGGATAAGCATCTATATATTATAATTGTGCCGTAATGGCAATAAATTCCATTACTTACGAAATGGGATCAAACAAGAAATTATCGTCTTAACGAGGCATCACTGCCGCTGCCCACACCTTAGGATGTTATAATAATAATGTTATATAATATAACTAGCTAACCCGGCGAACGTTGTTCCGCATCAAAAGTATAATCTGCTGTCCCGCTATGTTAATACTGCAATATCTTCGAAAATATTTGTTTAAATTGCATGCTGTAAAGGGCCAGGATCATCTATATTACACGCACCATATATTTAAGACACTTAATTGGATGAAGATTAATACTGCAATGTTTAAAATCGCTTCGTAAATAGGCCATTATTTCTCGTAAAAAGTAAAAAAATAAAAATGGTCATTGTGGGTTATCCCTAAGAGTTAGATATATGACCTCACATACTTTTTTGTAGACCTTTTAAAGGTGTATAATAATGTAGTACGTTGTTTTGATTTATCACTTAGGGTTCAGGCAGCGTTTGTGATTAAAGTTCTAAATCTTGAAAATTATCAAAATTATATAAAAACTATAATTATTTTTTACTACACTATACATGAATTATAGATCAAAACCACCCCGTTGACACCCTTTAACTATTAAAAAAACCGCATCAAAATCCGTTGCGTTAATTTAAAGATATGCGCATATAAGGGGATAGACAACGGAAAGTGACTTTGTTTTATACTATGTAATGATAATACAATACCTACTGTACATACTTATGTACCTACACTAATTTTTTTTACGTGCAAAGGCGTTAATTTTTCAGGCATTTCTGAAAGCAATATATTTATCGATCTATCTATCGTGGAATATAAATATTTCCTTCTAGAATATTCTACGCAGACATCTAGTCACCTATCATGCTAGAATATTTACAGTTAGGATATGTACTTGCTATTTTTGATAATAGATTTTGAAAGAGAAAAGTAAGATGTCTGAAATTATTTTATCGAATTTATGACTCATCAGTCAAATAAATTTATTAATAGCAAAAGATTATCGCGCAGAAGTAAAAAAGAAATATCGCTAGTAGGGTAATATTAATGTTACAACATAGTATGATTCAGACAAGGTATGGCTTCATCCAACACCATGAACTGACACCGGCCATGTGTCTCAAGGTCTTACAACAAAATTGATGTTTAGTACATGACGCCCTTATATTGGGATATGTCTCAAGATACTACATTGTGTACGTATGATTCATCTGAAACGTGATCTCTTGTGAAATAACATCTATTTTATCTACATATAAAAAAATAGCTTATATTGTAAATTAAATATGCAAAAATATAATTGAATGACAAATATTGGCACTAGATGGCAGTAATTCCAATATAATCCAATGGAGTTGAATTAAATGCAGCCTATAAGATTGTGATGGTTTAAAGGAACTTAACGGAATCTCTAAAATTATAGGCTTCAGAGCGTGATAGGGAAAAATAAAAAACATAACTCTCTTTCTGCTGAGTATGAGTGAATATGATGCTACAACATTTTCAATCCTTTTTGCTCAAAATGTATGTAACATTTTTAATATAGATGGATTTTTAAACATAATATGTTCTCAATTACGCCTGTATATCGCCGTATACGCTTTGCATTAAATAAATTGACATGGTTTATGCAATCAAAATCTTGTCCCACTTCCACTACTACTGATCACAGAATTTTCATCGACACTCAAAAATATTTGATAATCACACTTCACACAATTTTATAAACTGATACATTTTACTGTATCACGTTTTTATTCCACTGAAATACGAGTACAACTAAATGAAACGTTTGCAAAAACTAACGCGTTAAGTAAATAGACAAAAGTAATTTTGGCAGCAATACTAATTGTTGTATGAGAACAGATTTTATATAAACAAATAGTTTAAATATAAATACATGTATTAACGTATAGTAAACAGGATAAGATTTATTACGAATTAAATAAACTTTTTATAGTTCTTAAGATGTTAAATAAGCTAGGAATTAATTGAGGAGGAATTGTTGAGCGCGCATGTCTCTACGACACATACGCTTCGCGAAAAAGAATTAAATAAAATTTATTCGATTCAATAAAATAAATAGGTTAATAGTTCCGACCTCGATTTGGAAGGTCGGGGGGTTTGGTGCCCACCACAAAACAAACATTCGTAAATGATGAATATGTATGTACAGATTCTGAGTATAAGCAAATCAAAAGACGTATATATAATACATGGCTAATAGTTGACTATTTTTATAAACACTATTTGCATGTCTTACTCACGTGAGCTTTAATGGTGAAGCTATAAAAAATAATATTTGAAAAATGAATACTCTCTAACGGACATTAAATTTTTCCTTCTTTGAATGGCTGCTGTTTTAATAAGCCGATATTCTTAAAAATCTATTTAATATATTTGCGATTTTCGCCTGTTTCATTGTTTTGATTATTCAGATTTCAATTTGATATATTTAATCTAAATATAATAAAATAAATTAAATATAGTAGACATTATTACATCAAGTGATGAATATAAGATATAATGTTAAGTCCGGAAAGCCAGATTATACATATGGGTACTAAGGGAGTAAATATAAAAAGGCAATTTTTTCCCACCAAAAAAGCTGTAACTGCATATAGCTAAAGCGACATCGACTTGTTATCTAGTATGATACTCTAATTAATTGTGACTTAATTAAGGGAATGCCATGATAATAATAATAAAACTGATATATTAGAAGTTCAAGCACTCGATAAAAGTAATTCTACATACAAATAAAGATTTTAAAGTAATTCTTTTAGGTGATAGTTACTGAACTCGAGCGAATAATGAAAGAAGTTGTCATATTAGTTTTATTTAGAGGTTATTTCGTTTTTTCTTGCAAAATTGATATAAAGCAACATGGTATTGTGGTATTGTCAAATATATATATATTTACTAAATAATGTGTTTAAAAAAGATCGAAAAAAAGAGTACTTTTAACACACATTTTTGAAACATAAATTTTCTTTCCCAAGAAAATTTATGTTTATCAAGAAAATATTTTTACAACAAGAAGCATGAAAAGATACGAAGATGTTATATTATTATTTGGGTTTTTAAACATTTGCTCGATACTTTGTAAAGTTTGTTTGTTATCTTTTCACGCAAAAACTATTCACCCGATCGTCATGAAATTTTTGTACCCTTACTCTTGGAGGTATCAGAAGTAACTTTACGTATTTATTAGTACTTTTTACGAATAATAAGAAAAAAAAATTAGTGTAAAAAAAATCTGAAGTCTGGCTGCTTTAGCGCCGTATTATAATATATGAACACCATCAGTTTGTTATCAGTGGTATAACATTCTGCTCATTAATTGACTTTTGTGCGGAACGAAGTTCACCGGGTCATCTAGTACTTCATAAATATGCATGTGTCAGATAACTTACCACATTGCTAATATTAAATCGAACTCGGACCTTGCTGTCTTTTTTTCGTCTTTTCATTATGTCAAATCTTTTTTTAACCCATTATTATATCCACATTATGTGTCCGCACTTTATTTTTAAATTTTCAAAGTCACTATTTTGTAATAACTAAACATTATCTGATGTTTAAACCATTTGTATAATAATAAAAAAAAAACAATCGCCTCAAAATGAGTTTCAAATTTCAAACACACTATTTTGAACGCATCATTTTCTTTTTTAGTTTTTTTTCTATTGAAGTAATGGAAGTAATTTTTAGAAATCAAAATTTTAAAATACGTTCGAACGCGCGCGTATGATAGCGAACTAAATTGTGAGAGTGTAGTTAGATTCATACGAACTGATTCTATTTTTAAATTTTTATAAGACGGACTTGTGAATGAATGTTTTGAGTTCTTAAAGGTACTATGAACAGATATCAGACATTTGTAGCTATTGTATTACTAGGAACCTACAGCTTAAACTTTAAAACTGTTTTGTCAATTATGGTTCCAAATAAGTCATTATTCATCATTTAACACAACGGTTTTAGTGCAAGTTGTTGATGAATTACATTTTTTTTAGCAAAATTAGTATCCTTATATTTTCCTTAAACTGTTTCAGTAGGTTTTGTTAATGGTACTAGTAGTAGGTAGGTAGTTAATATTTCACAAACAAACAATTTCAATCGATATTTTTGTACCGTAATGACGGTTAACGGAGTTTTCAAATTCCAATTCAAAATATCTTTATTCCTTAGACTTTACAAAGTACTTAGAATCGTCATACAAAACTACTAGCTAAAATCCGCGGAACTTAGATTCCCTTTCATCACACTGTCTTGAATGTGAAAGCGAATCTACCTATTCAATGCCCATGGATTTGACCATAATATCATAAGCATATCTAGTCCTGTAAATTAAGTCTTCTCAAACTTCTTTCAAAATACATAATTTGTGTTCAAGGCACTTTAGGCATATTTGTAACTAGTAATTAAGTATGCATTGGTCGAGTACCCCGCGTCTGAATCAAGTAGTCTTGGGTTTGAATCCGGTGTGGCATTCAACACACAATTTTCGACATTCTTTTCTGAAGTTATGTATAATAAATATCGACAATTTATTCCGCCACCTATTCTATTTGGTACGTAAAATACGATGAGTCGAGGCTTTATAGCCACTGTCTACACCTTCGGGTAGAAATAGGCGTGAAGTATGTATGTAAGTATTGAAAAATTTATTTAGTTTTACTAATAAATGTTATAATTGCTAGTGATTCAATGTTGGTATGAAGAAAAGATTTTGCTGTGACAGATTAGCAGGCTTCATCATCATTTCATGGTTCTATATCACTTGTGCTTGTGTCAGTTGAAATTTTAGTAGAACAACGCAGTTCGATGCATGAATGGGCCGGCTCGACCTCTCAGAATATCGACGTAAATCCGCTCACTTCCAACCCCTACTAACCTACCTAAACAATTTAAAAGAAAATGAATGTTAGCGCCATCTCGTTAATCGACATTCATGTTAAATTTATTTGTGATATCATCATTTGATATTCTTAGAAAAATATATTACTTTAAAAGTACGGTGAAACAAATCATTATCCGTTATTATTGGTTACCGACGAAGATTTTCTAAGAATTATTGGATAACAATGTATCAGTTCAATTTATAACGCGTTAACACTTGGTATTTTTATCACTGTGAACCTACAGTATCTAATACTGCGTAGAAATAAGACCTCCACAAAGTCGGTTCGTTTTTAACCAATAATCTCTGAAAGTGATAGGTAATCTAAATTTAATAATTCTTTCACAATTTGAGTGCTACTTTATCTGAAAAAATATAAGCTAAGGTTGAAATTTTGATCAGATTCTAGCCGATGAAACTATATTTATTGAAAAAGCAACGGGTTTTTTTAACTTTTTGTGCCGCCTCGACCGGTAAAATGCCAAGATAAATGGATAAAAAGTGGTCCACCTCCTTACCCCTTTCTTGGCATCCTACTACCTTAAAGGCCACTAGCCACCGGGTGACTTGCTTTGTCAATTACCCCTATCATATAAAGAAAAATACCAGTTCATCTCTATTTCTTAGATTTTCGCGAATCACTTTCATAACATTAAAACAATTTTTTATGGATTATAAATATATATGGAGATCATTTTCACGAGTGATGAACAAAAAGATCGAAGACTACCATCTTTTTGTTCATCACTCGTGAAAATAATCTCTGTAAAGTGTTCAAAACGCGATATAATCCATAAAAAGTTGTTTTAATGTTATGAGTTCATCTCAAGTTTTTTCTATAATTAATCTTACAAGCACATTAATTACTAAGTGCTCTGAACGTCTATGTCATACTTACATGTGTTAATATATTAGGTAAGTACTTAGTATTGCTATAAATCAAATGTTAGTAGTTGCCAAGTACCTATTCGGGGGCCATACGTTTTTAAAAATGTAAACAAATAGTCATCTCAAACGTTTGCATCAAAGATTGGGAGAGTAGTAACGCCTGTCGCTTGACAGGATATAAATAGAGATTACATAGGTATTGTAAGCTATTTTGGTGATCTGGAGGTTAAGGTGCTTTTGAATCGAGAAGTCAATAGATCGAATCCTGGCTCACACCAATGACTGTCGGAATTCTTTTCGATAGTTATGTGTGATAAATATCGATCACTGTCAACATTGTGTCCGGGACATTTAAATTAATTGATTGTAGGCTTGAATGCCGCTGCCTTACGCCTTCGGGTAGGAATAGACCATTGAGACAATAATTATTTTTATATAACTTCATGTATCGACTCGAGTTAGAATCCATCATGATTTTAAGTTAGTTTGATTGTTGTTAGTTTGTATGTTTGGTTTTAGTTTCCGCCACTAGCTGTGTTTTACAAAACAAAGCGCATCATAGCACAATAGCCTCTGATCTTCGAGTAAAGACTTGAAGATACACAAAAAATCTTGTTATTGTAACTTATTAATACATATTACTGATATAGGTATAGTATCTATACTCCATATTATGGCTATTCACAGGGGACAAGGTTTTGATACACGTCATCGCTGACCTTGACGTTTAAGTCTTCGCATTTAGTAAGTACTATCGATAGTTAGATCAATTTTGTGTTTACACTTTGTTTATAAATATGGACGAGTGTAGGAATTCAGGCAGTCAGGTAGCCGTTCTCAAGATTTAGACGAATCTAACGATACCTCACAAGTTACAATCCACCCCATCATTTAGGCTTCAAAATGTGTAGGTGTATTAAATATAACCGTATGTATCCCGCATATCATTACTTTATTGCTTATTTTGCCAGTGCTCAAAGTAGAATACAGCTGAGTTGGGCGGCGTTTGGAAAACTTCGTTGAGTCTTTTTGTCGCTCATCCTCCAAAGCCTTAAGATCGCCCAGCTAGTTTAGTAAAAGGGCTATGTTAAAGTTTCTCTGAAGGATAGCATTACTAATGAAATAATCCAACAGAGAAACCAAGTCATCGACATAGCCTAAAGCATAAGCAAGCTGAAGTGGGCACGTCACATTTCGGAGATCTGATATCCGATGGGGGAAACGTGTCCTGGGATGGAGACCACTTCTAGGAACACGAAACGTAGGGTCCCCTCCGGCTAGATGGGGCAACGATATACACAAAGTAGCTCGCAGCGGTTGAAAACGGAGAGCCGAATACCGAGCTGAGTGCCAGGCCGAAAGAGACTTATGTCTAGTAGTGGATGAAGATAGGTTGTTGTACTAGCTGGACCGAGGATAAACCACGATCTTAAAGAGTATCGACGTAAAGTAAAACATCCCGCATTTCGTTCTTTGAGAGAAGTATCCGGAGGTTCAAACCTTTCCTCCTTCTTTCTCCATCCTACTCGCGCTCTTGAGTGCCCTCAACCTATGCCATCTTAAAAGCTGTCAAAGCAACTTCAGTGTTGCAGAAATCCATGGACGGTGTTGGTCACTTAACACATTCGCTTAATCTGATCAGGGTAACATATTGTGGCTTATGCTGCTGAAACCGGCTGAGTGAGTGGACATCCTCTTACGGTCGAAATCTATAATCTATAATCAATCTCTAATCTAAGATTGACGCCAATCTAAGATTATTGTGTATCTGTCGACCGATTCCCCAAACAAAATCAATCCATGGATTGATTATTGGCACGCTTATTAGTAGAAATGGATTGAAATATTGATCTTAGATGGCTAAATTAAGATTAGGATTGATTATTGGGTTTGGTCACTAGGCGCACAGCCGGTAATTGATAGGTCTTGCTATAAATATTCGGAAATTTTGGCCTAAAGAGGATTACTAACATGTCCTATACATAAATGTCATATTGGTCACATATGATCAGGTTAACCGATCATGCAAACACTTTTATTTTTTATTATGTCTTTGCATGCAACATGCGTAGTCATTTGTCTGATTAAGTTGAATTTGCGCAAATACTCGTAAGTTACCCAATAATATAAGTATGTACTCGAACAAATATCAGGTCATCTATTAATCATTATTAGTTTGTGTAGTATTACTAAATTAGGTTATTTTGGTGTGTCTAACAAAATTTTTGTAAGAATTTCTTGCTTAAAATCTTTTAGTGAGAGGCCTTCATCTGTTATACCTATATACTCTTTGAAAATTGTTATTTTTAGGAATCCCTTTTTTATTAGCTTTTTATTAGCTTCACCTGTATGTTTGTAGGTTTGTAGGTTTGTTTGTAACCGACTTCATTTTTAGTGTTCATAGTTCACAAATCGCACCATCTAGTGGCAATCAGCGGAAAGTTTACGTTATAAACTTGAAACGAGTTCCTTGTATAAGTCACAGATGGCGCTATTCCTCAAATTCGAAACTAAGCAACGCGCTTGTTATAGAAAACCGAACTAAAAAATATAAAATAAATAATAGTTTAAAAAAACTAAAAAACACGCTTTTTATAGAAAACCGAACTAAAAAATAGAAAATAAATTTTAATGAATTTAAATTAAGAAAATAGTGTTAAAAATTTCAATGAATATAAATTAAAAAAAGCGTGGGGTGCTTTTTAAGATATTATCGAAATGATAATCACTCTACTCATATCTGTCAATAAAATATTTATGACTATTTACACCATGCACCCCACGCTTTTTTTAATTTATATTCATCAATTTTTAACACTATTTTCTTAATTTAAATTCATTAAAATTTATTTTCTATTTTTTAGTTCGGTTTTCTATAAAAAGCGTGTTTTTTAGTTTTTTTAAACTATTATTTATTGCTATTGAAGCATATTCTTTGTGATTTTTTGCAACAATATGCCTTTTATAATTTAATTAGTGCTTATACGCCTCTACATGCCGATTTTCGCACCCGGATTTGAATAGGACACTTCTCCCTCACAAACCACTAAGTTAAATCATTAAAAATACAGTCATCTCAATAGACGACTTAATTTTTAATTTTTGAAATGCTAACGGTCTTGCACACGTTATATCACTTTCTGGATTTGATTTGATTGATAAATAGATACTCATCATATCTTTAACTAGTTTAAAAGAGGTGTTTGCCACTAGTTAATTAGTTGCCGGGAGGTTAGTTAGGTATGTAACAAAGCTACGTAGATTGCTGCATTAATGGGCCAGCTCGACGGGTGGAATACCACGACCTTTCACAATATCGACCTAAAGTGATTAATGCCGCATGTGGTTCGGTACGAGAGGTATCTAGAGGCACATCCCTCTTCCTCGTCCTTTGTCACTCTACTACCTAAAAGGCTAGGAATGCATTTGTAACTCTATTTGTGTTGCAGGTGTTAATGGGCGGTGCTACTTACTTACCACCAAATGACACACTTGCTCATTTGAAAACCAAATATATGTCATGCGAATAAGCTGAAAAAGTGATTAATATATATAAACTAAAACTGCCCGTACATTTCGACACATTGGCCAAGCGGATTATGGGCTTACGGTTTTACTTTGTTCAGCGAGGCTTTGCGATACCTTACAACCTCTTTAAAATAAACTGAAATAAATAAAAAAAAAATGATGATTGTCATTGGTTTAAAAAGTAACAACAGGTTTCGTGGGATGATGAATATTACCTTCTTCTGTAATTCCATTTCTAAAATGACTTTTTGGAAATCAAATTTTGAAAGGTATCCGAATTTTTATTTGCTATGCAGATATTATTCAAAAATGTTATGTTGCAAATTGAACTAGATCAATTTTACAATTTAATGTCATGAAAACGAAAGTGTGGTGTTTGAAAGTGAAGAAACCTGAACGGATGCAAGGATAATGGTTCATGACGTAGCGTTGGAGCAGGTAATTGAAATCTTGAATGCGCTTCTAGCAATAATGGCAGGTATCCCGCAGATTTCGAAAGAAGAGTGACCTTAGAAAACCATGTAAGTGGAGCACTGGGCAGATTCCTAGGTGCAAAGAACGTTAGCAGAAAAACCCAGCCATCTATTCACAATGAAAGACTTATCTCAATGCTAACTTATGGAAGCGAGAGTTGGATATGGCAGAGTGTGCATGCAAGTAGGATAAACGCGGTCTAAATGAGGGCACTGCGAAAAACCGCGTCGAATACAAGATCGTAAGAAAGTAAAGTAAAGTTGGATTAGATTAGAGTATCCGTGTAAAAGTTATAAAAGACATGCTCTGATGATCGAGACATGTAGAAAGACTGGACGATGCAAGATTGACTAAGCATATATATAATGCAAAAGCAGATGGATGTAGGAGTTGAGGATGGCGTAGACCCACTTTCATTGACCAAATAGAACGACTTCTGGAGGATGGTGGCATCAGGAGATTTCAAATTCGACGTGTGTCTGACAAGAGTCATGCAAGTCACTTAATCGAGTGAGGCGTATAAGAATCATGTCTAAGGCGCTCTGTTCTGTCTACCCAAGGGATTTGGCGTGAAATTACCGGAATTTTATTAGATGTTTTTCTTGTGTTTAGGATTCGGTAAATAAATAAATAATGGAGAATCCCCAATGTTAAAACCTTCTGTGTCAATGAAGTCACCATGTCATAAGCATTTTACTTAAAAACTATCCAGGCATATTAATGAAATTTGGAGTATCGAAAGTATAAAAGTGTATTGTTTAAGCTGCTTAGCCTAGTTTCTAGTTCAGTTACATTTACGTTAGTTGATGACCGAAAGTAGTATTTTTTCGAAGAGTATCTGATATCTGAAAAAAAAATTACAACATAAATTTCTTTAAAATAAGTAAAATAGACTATTTTTATCGTAAGATTTTTTTTCACGCACAAATCTTACAACATCTCTCAAGTAAAAAGAATTGGAACGCTACGGAACGGACTGAAAAAGAAAAAACAAAACGATGAATACTCCCGCAAAACATAACAGTCTTTCTTACGCAATCGGTTAAAAAGATACAGATCTTAAAAGCAGCAACAAACTGTATTACATATTATCAATCTAAAATGTCTTGGTGGACCATAGGTCGAGCACCTCGCTTCTGAGTCAAGAAGTCGCGAGTTCGAATCCTGGCTCACACCAATGACTTTTCGCAATTATTATCGGAAGTTATGTCTGAAAAATATCGATTACTGAAAACTTTGTGCCCAGTATGACAAAAGGTTCGGAACCTATTCCATTTGGGATGTAAACATAACGGTAAGACGAGGTTTAACAGCCGCTGGCTACACCTTCGGGTAGAAAAGACGTGAAGTTATGTTATTAATGATTCAGGCAATCCTCGACTTACGTCGTTTTGTTTTACGTCATTTCAAGTTACGGTAAACAAATGCATCGATTTTCGGCAAAAGAGAATATACTTGTCGCGATGTTAATAACAACGTTCGTGCAGCCTATCAGTTTTCTGTCATTATTATTAAATATAATAACACACAAATACCAAAAGTAACTAGTAATTTCCTAACCTAAGCCTTTAGTTTTACATGTCAACATATGAAAAATATGTCTCGACTTACGACGCGTAGTTCGAGAACCTAACATGCCGTAAGTCCTAGGACTGCCTCTATATAAAATAATCTTTACATGCAAGGTATTAGTAAAAAACTATTATGAGAGATTATTAGAGGGATTGATTTTAAAACATTCTTTTTTAATTTTCATATGTTGCTTACTATGTATATCACGCCGAAATTATTGCATGGTCTTTGATGCAGATTATACATTCTTTGTGTAATGAACACCTGTCTTTAGTATGTAAAGTGTATATGCTACTTTATGCGCACTGTATGCGCGGATAAACTTTTTTGAAGCCTTAATTTACTACGATTGGATGTTAGAAGTTATTTAACAAAACAAATTTCCAATTAAAATTTCAAGTGTTATAAAATATGGTAAATAAGCATATTTGTCTACTGTTGTTGAAAGGGTAAAAGCAAATTAATATAATGTTTGTCTCTCAATACAAACACGTTATCTGGATTGGATCGACCAAAGTATTGCTATTGCTATCATCAGAGATACTAACTTCTAATCCATATCAATATTATTGTATACTTATTCAGGTAGCACAGGCTTAGTATCTATACAAGCCTTTAATTTTCACACAGAGATATATCAATATGATTGTTATTGCCAGTTTTGTTGGTGTAAGGATTATTTGATTGAAAAAACTGCAAATTTGGGAAAAAATTGCCGATAATGCTCAATAATGAACGGTTAGAGGTTTTCTTTATTTAATGAAAAAATTATATAAAGAAACTTACCATATATTAATTTTCACATTCACACAAAGTATATCTATTGCGTTTCAGTTGGCAGTTCGTACTACAGTCGAACGGGACACTGGACTAGCAATATTGTAAGTATACGCGTTAATCGAATTTTCAAATAGGGCTCGCCAATAGTTATGTGCTAAGTAATGCAAATAATGTCGATAATTTATATTTGCTAATTATTATTTACCTTTGAATTCACTCAATCTCTATCAATATTAAAATTAAGATAGTTTTATATATGTAGTATTTAAATGAATTTTTTTCGTACGCAATATCCTAATATAGCAAAATAGAGTTAGGCTTTTTATATCATTTTCTAGTCCAAAAGAGAGATATCAAATATTCCTCTTTACAGTCTCCAAATATAGAAACTATGAAATAAATGTGTATAGATTGTGAGAGATTACTTCGATCGTTACGCGTAAAAGTTGTTTCTTAAGAAATATAACCAAATTACAATATCTGGAATATCAGCTTAATATATTGTTATTCAAATATTAGAAATATATTTAAGTTTTCCTATAATATTATATGGATGGTTATTTAAATGTATAAGATAACATGTTTACATTGAAACAAAATGCCAATACTCATAACGAATAAATTTAACATCGACGAGTGTTACATGAATATCGTTTAAGATATGTTAAGACATAAAGAAATATACTAGCAGAAGATTATAGGTAGGCGTTGCAAATATAATATATTAGTAACGTTATGATTTCTGTAAAATTCTATTCTGGCACAGTGAACAATATCTGTGTATCATCGTCAGCGCTATTTTTGTATTACTAAACTATCCAATGTTTTACGATTTTGCCGTTTACCTGCTACTGTACGATTAATTATGATATCAGTGATATTTGATATCATAGAAATTTACTAATTGTGTTTAATTTGGTATTGCCGTCTAAATTAACAACTTAATAGACAAACATAAATATAAACGGTCTCAGTGCTCTAGTGGTGGAGCACCTCGCTTCTAAATCAAGATCATCACACTAATGACTTTTAGAAATTATTTTAGAAAGTTATGTGTGATAAATATCGATGACCGAAATCTTTGTACCGGGTATGGCAATAGGTTCACCACTGCCTACACCCTCAGGTAGAATAAGCCGTTATGTTATGTTTGATAAACAAATTAGTAGATGAACAATGAAGAGAAACAAAACTGTAACTTATTTCATGTTACTATGTCAAGTATGATTTGCCATTTTTTTTTATTACAGCTATATCATAATTCTTTTTATCTGAGCCTGTTAAATATGAGATGCCTGATTTAAAATTTGGTTGACATAGTTTACATAAAGAAGTTTAGAACGTTCAATACCTTTTTGTAAAAAGAAAAAAGTATATATTAATATCGATAAATACAGCGAGTATCGATGTCACATCACTACACATAGCTAATGTCATTAATGTAAGTCCCCACCAGCCGCCACAGGTCGCTTGTTTAAGTTGTTAGAATCACCATAAACGACAGGATAATTTATTAATTGACATCTAGCCCGAAGATTTGTGTGGTACGTTTTAATTTTTGGCATTTACGCACTAAAGTTATGTAAATACAAAACGAAATAATGTCGTTTGTATACTGTAGCTGCACTTGTTTATTACCCGTAAGTATAGGCATCGGTATCTAATTGAACCTCGACTAATTTTCATATTAATATTGCCATATGCAATCACTGGCGAATTTTTTTTTTCAATTTATAACTTCACACTTTTCCCTGCCCCAAAATGTAGGCAGCGGCTGTTAATAGATGGTGGAACGAATTGCTGCACATTGACCATAGTCGATCAGTCATCGATGTTATTCACACATCGTGGTCGATATCGACCGTGTGGATTCGAACTGGTATACTATGCATTACATTCCATTGAGATTTACGATTGAGAGATTGTCGGCACCAGATCAAATCCCTTACTCGCCTCTTACCACACACGCTGAATGAGGTGGAATAAAGAATAAAATTATTGTTTGGTGCGGCGTTTCACTGTACTTAACATTATTATATACTAGCTGACCCGGCAAACTTTGTTTCGACTCGGTAGCAATAAATATTTTTATTTCTACAAAAAGTAGATTAAGTTACTCCTTTGCACACCAGGTACTTGCCAATGAAAGTACCGTTAAAATCGATCCAGTCATTTTAGAGATAACCCTGAACAAATAGACTGCCCAAAATTATTGTATCGTATATGAATGTAGTAGAAAGCAGTTACTTTAATATTGCAACCAGACAGTTCAATTTTACTTAAATGTATAGATTTATAGATTAACTAGCTGACCCGGCGAACTTTGTTCCGCATCAAAAGTATTTTACAACGTTTACAATTAAGGTGCTAAATCTGGAAAATTTCCACCTTTACTTACTATATTTTACATGAATTGTATATAAAAACCATCCCGTTAACACCTTCTGTCTATTAAAATTGACCGCATCAAATTCCGTTGCCTTGATCCAAAGATATAAGGGGACAGACAGCGGGAAGCGACATCATTTTATACCTACTATGTAATTATTACATGCATATTACATTCGTACTAAAATAATATTTTGCTTGCTTGCTAAAATGGCTGGTTATGTAAGTATATTACCTAACACATTTGTTTGTGTAGGATACTAGATAAGATGAAACAATTACATTGTCTCCAAAGGTCAGTCCCGTGAAAATGAAAACTTAATATGTTGGCCCTAGTTCTTTTTTTAATGAAACTCATATTGTTTTATAATATTTTTAAAAAATAATATAATAAAATTAGTCAATTATTAATTTTTAAATACAAAAATTTGTAAATATAAATTTGCTCTGAGCGTCCGTACTCTGTCAAGTCAAGGTGGGATGTTCATAAATTATAATGTGTTTAACTCAACCTTAATTATATCAAATAGTATAGAATAAGAATTTAAAATTTTCCTGCCCCTAAATGTGGACTCAACTATTGGTGAAAAAAAAATCTGAAAAATAAAATTCAGTTATTATTTCTAGTTTCAATTAACTTATGCTAGGATTTACCAAATAATAATATATTTACACTGAATTAATACAGTTATAATACAAAGGATAATAATAGGCCAGGCTTGGTAGAGTGGTCGTGATTGTCACGTCTGGATTGATGACCCGCTGCACTATCTGTCGCCATTCTTCCACTCACCATTGCCTTTCTAGTGCATTCGTGCAATGGACCGTCAATTGTTTTCTTTATTTGGTCGGTCTAGCGCATGGATGCTCTGCCTCTAGGTCTAGTGCCACCGACTTTACCCTGCACCACAAACCGCTCCACAGACGTATTATCTCGACGCGAAACATCTCCAAAGAAAGACAGAATACGGCACCGTTCGATGGAAGAAAAACGCTTCCTGATACCAAGCTCCTGGATAATAGAAACATTTGTTCTAAATTGCGTCTATGATATATTAAGCATCCTTCGCCAACATCACATTTCTAAGGCGTTTATTTTCTTCTTTTCGCTTTTTTCTTAACGTCCATATCTCTGCACTATATATAAATATGGGAAATACAAATGCCCTAACAAGTCTCATTTTTGTGACTTTTGGGATGTTTCTATTCCTTCATAATTTTTTTAACCGATCCATGGCGGACCTAATGATAGCCATACGCCGTTTTATCTCATCTGCGCATCCGCCGCTGTTAGAAACTGCGAAATGCACACGGATAGATGCACGATTTGACCACTTCACAGTTCGCAATATGCGTGATGTCCGGCCAGTTCTTGTTAGCTCTGTCGACAATCATAATCTTGGTTGCTATATCGATTTGTAAATATGCACTTAAAATAGATAGATAAATACGACAACCAAAGACTAGCGCTGGACAACTAGATGCACAACATTAAAAAAAAAATGGTTGCATGTACTTATGTACGCGCGTGAGAAGTTATACTTCTTTGGCATCATTAAAATAAATATATATTTACTAAAAACAAAATTTAGAGAATAATAAATATATAAGACATTATTTTGTAAATATTAAATAACCAATAATAAGTATTTAACATTAATAATTTAATAATATTTAGTGTTAATTATATTAAATAAAAGTATTTTAATTTATATCAATAAATAATACATACGGATAGTTAACCTCAATTATATTGGAGCACTTGAAAAAGTATATAAGCACAAATTTTTTCACTAATATTCACAAATAGTAAGTAATATCAATCAAAATATTCAATCTAAATCACTACTGAATATAATTTATTAGCACATATATAATTCGCACTTGTATGAAACTAAAACTTCATACTGTTAATTTTGTGTCACAGATCTTAAAATTTCACTCTCATCATTTTTTCATAACGCGCCTAAAGAAGTATAACTTCAAAAAAATGTTTTTAATCTGAAGTCTAATTCAATTGGCATTTGCGTTGTTAAACGCAAGTTTACTTAATAAATATCGACATAATACATAACTTCATGCCTTTTCTACCCGAAGGTGTAGGCAGTGGCGGTTAAGCCTTGACTCACCGTTTACGTATTTACGTTCCAAATGAAATAGATTGCAAACCTATTGCCATACGGGGCACAAAGTTTTTATTCATTAATATTTATCACATATAACTTTAGAAACTAATTAATTTCGAAAAGTCATTGGTGTATTCCAGGATTCGAACTCGTGACCTCTGGATTCAGAAACCATGCTCGACCACTAGAACACCGAGGCTAATAATTCATATAATGATTTTGTAACATCAACTTTAATAATTATAGGCCGAACTGTCAATATCCCTTAATAGGTTTTTATAGTTGATAATAATAGCTCTACATTGTATTTCTCGAGTAATAGAGAATCGAAATTCGGGAGGAAATACACGACTAAGTTTTTTTTTTATTGAAGTTTTTCATAATGGCGGGTATGATCCAATTTGCTCGGGTTGCTAAACTTTTTTATATGATTTGCACTATTCATCGTGAGATAGAAAACTTTTTTATATCCAAACGAATATATTAAGTGCATAAGATTTATATTTTCAGGATATTAAATTGGTAAATCTTAAAAAAATATCTTGGACTAACTTTGAATTAGATCATTCGATGAGTAAACACCGATGACTTTTCAAAAGTCCTCTATGGTTGCTATTAATGACTGACAAACTTATTCCATATCTATGGTAATAGTTTCTGCCTCCTATTATATAGGGTTTAAGAAACAAATTACGTGTTAAATTATAATTACCACTGTCTATAATTTGTGTGTTATTCGCGAGAAGACACTTGGCTTAAAATGGGAGCCACTATTGAAGTGAAATGAACCTACGAGTTATTATGAATTCGGCCGGGCAGCGTTCGGTAAGCTTAGGCATATTATCTCGTCCAAAATTACTAAGTGCCTAAACTCTAAGGGTTTATGACCAGCGTGTGTTACTACCGAAGACATATGGATCTAAGACATGGAGACATGGTCTTTAAATGCTGACCGTATTGAGAACATCAAAGTCGCTCAGCGTGCTATGGAGAGGTTTATTTCATGTGAGTATTTCTATAAGAGATAAGACCAAAAATACGGAGATTCGTAGACGTACGAGAGTAGCTGATATAGCCCGTAAAGTTAACATGTTGAAGTCGCGGTGGGCAGGCCACATCACTCAAAGAACGATGACGGCAGGGGATGTAAGCTTCTTGAGTGGCGACCACGAATTCGATTGGGCAGCGTAGACCTATATGGACCTATGACCTAATAAAAACAGCGAGCAGGTCAATACAGATGGCACAGGACCGGGAGTTATGGCGTGCTAAGGGGAAGGCCTTTACATTCAGCGGTGGATAGACCTGGGATGATTATGAATTATATTAGCTTATTGATCAGCCAGGCCCTATAATACAATATGGGTCCTTGTCTTGGAAGCGATTTGACCGATTATGATGAAATATATATACTTTTATAGTCAAAATGAAGAATGGTTACAACTCTTTTTAGTTATTGCAAAATATCTGAATTAACACACATACTAGCACACTTAAGATAGTTTGTGCATATATTTAAAAACCCTTGTAAAAATACAAAAACTCAAACATAAAACAAACTAAAAAAACAACTTGTAACAAACTAAGCGATACTGAAAAGATGACACGAATATTATTTGTTTGCTGACTGTAATAATTCAACGTTTGCACATATACCTCTTCATTCTGATAATACATACATACATAACTTCACGCCATAATCCTTGAGGGATTGGCAAAGATAACAGAGCACCATAATGCAAGGTTCTTACACACCCTACCCGGTTCATTGACTTTTCTAACTCTTGTCATAGACGCTAGTCGGTTTTTAAGGCATCCATACACATTACCTTCCGGGCGGACTTTTTCAATTTGGTTGTAGAAAATGTATGTGGACCTCCTCGATTCCTAAATTTTTCGGCTTTTAGACCTTTAACATGATGCAATTTTACAATAAATTGTATTATGTACATTGTGTGACAAATAGGTTCAAGTAATTTTTTTTATGGCATAGGAGGGCAAACGAGCTGGCGTGCCACCTGATGGTAAGCAACCAACGCCGCCCATGGACACCAGCAACACATATAGTGTTACTGTTGCGTTGCCGACCTTTATGGGATAGGGGATAGGAAAGGATGGGGAAGGGGGGTGGGCCTCTGGGTACCTCTCTCACCGAACGAAACGCGGCATGAGCCAATTTACGTCGGTCTTCTGAGAGGTCGTGGTATTTCACCGGTCGAGCCGCTCCATTCATGCAGCAAACTGCTTGGCTCTACCACTGTTAATTTATTGATCATTCAGAAGTCGCGAGTTCACACCAATGCTTTTTCGGAAGTTAATTGTGATTAATATCGATGACTGACAGCTTTGCGCCCGGTTTAATGTCAATAGGTTTGCCTCCTATTCCATTTGGGGAACGTAACTATTCTGCGAGTCGAGGTTTTAACAACCGCTGCCTACACCTTCAGATAAAAAAGGCGTGAAGTTACTTTATTTTTACATACAAACATTGCTGATATTTAACTCCACTACAATCAGGTATGAATTATAAAGACGCACCTGAGAATGGTGTCAGCTGGAGGAATGGACGCTCAGAGTCACGTGAAAAACCTTGTATAGTATAAATGATATCGGGTCGACCATAATAGCTTTCATAAGTACAGCCTCAATGTATTGGCCGATACGTTACTAACTTAATAATGCATCGTACATAGAGCACAAGGAAATAGGTTATTTATGTTTATAAAAGACGAGAATTTCTAACCGAAAGCCTCTACGTAGAATATATTTAAAAGCCGGTCAAGTACAGCTCGGACTGGTGCGTTCAGCGGTCCGTAAATATAGTAAAAAAATTGTATGTCAATTTTATCTGTTCTAAAGATTTTTGTTTAGATTGTGGTAGAAATAGAAGCAGCATGAATGGGCCGGTTCGATTGGGAAATGTCCGAAAGACATAACATAAACATAAGAAAACTTCACGCCATTGTTACCCGAAGGTGTAGGCAGCGGCTGATAAGCCTCGTCTCGCCGTTACGTTTCGTCGTACCGGGCACAAAGTTTTCAGTCATCGATATTTATCACACATAACTTTCCGAAAACAATTTCTAAGAGTCATTGGTGTGAGCCAGTGTCAGGATTTGAACAACGTCCTCTGGATTCAGAAACCGTGTGCTTGACCACTGGACCACCGAGACAAGATAAGTCCGAAAGACCTCTGAGAATATTTGAGTAAAGTGGCTCATGTCCCGTTTTGTTCTAAGTATTTGTTGTATGGAGTATCTGGAGGCGCGCCCCATTCCTTTTTGTCTCGCCATACCCTTATTATAAGCCGGTACAGAAACTGTGACCCTGTTGGTATTGCAGATGTCGCTCACCACCTGATGTTATAACGTTCATGTGCCCATTCCCCATAAATAAGAACTGTCTTTGTTTTATTACTGAAACAAAAACATTAAAAAATTTTACTATTATCAGTTCCGCGTTTTTAATTATGCGTGAAAGCGAGGTTTTAAATAATTGTAGTCGGATCATTTCTAGGTTGTTTTTTATGAGATAGGAGGGCAAACGAGCATGGTTACCACCTGATGGTAAGTCCAGCGCTGCCCATAGACACCTGCAACACATATAGTGTTACAGTTGCGTTGCCGACCTTTGAGGGAGTAGAATGGGAAAGGAAGTGGAAGGGAGGTGGGTACCTCTCTCACCGAAGAAAACGCGGCAGGAGCCACTTTTCGTGGATCTTCTGAGAGGTCGTGGTATTTGACCTGTCGAGCCGGCCTATTTATGCAGCGAACTGCTTAGATCTACCACTGTTAAGTATCTTAAACGTGTTTTTTATTTTTTTTTCACCAGATTAAAAATTGTACTCCACAAACATTATATGAGTCATAAATCTTCGGCCATCGTAATCCTTATATTAATGGATTTAAGTATTCCAAATCTCCAATCCGTTCGGGCCATTACATAACCATTTGTCACAGTTTCGTAATGGCCAACAGATAGTTACTTTTCACCATCTTACAACTGATTGATGGGAATGGATTGCTTTTTAAATAGTCGACGTGGGCAGGAAACCGGTGGAAAACCGATTGAACCACGGATTAAATACTTGGTTTTGTTAAAAAAATATTAATTTTTTGGTTAAAATAATCCTTGGGTTGTAATTGGTTGGTTTTATTGTATCTATTTTAAATGGTTTTAAAAAGAGTATTTGGCACATGAGTTTCTTGCACAGTTCTACTCATGATAGCCCCTACACTCGGAATCGGGCCGCTCGTGGTGATTGCGTCCGTGTTTGTTTGTTCCACGGAGGCACTCTTCTCAAGCGCTCCTGTTTAAGAATTTTAAATATTATTTTAATTTTAAATATTTTTTACATTGACTATTTTTAGGTGTCTGTCGACCTACGAAAATGAAGTTTCTTTGACTTTGACTTAAAAAATTTACTAATCTGAATGCATTCGTCGTTTTATATATTTTGACGTTTGTATGACTACATTTTTGGAAATGTTTTTTTCCAATTTAATCTCACGACAAGTAACAAATCCCAAATATTACTAAATATAATATAGATTACGCTTAGTCTCGGTGGCGCAGTGGTCGAGCACAATGCTTCTGATCCAGAGGTCCGGGTTCGATTCCAGACACTGGCTCACACCAATGACTTTTCGAAATTGTTTTCGGAAGTTACGTGTGATAAATATCGATGACTGAAAAACTTTGTGCCCGGTATGGCAATAGGTTCGCCACCTATTCCATTTGGGACGTAACATAACGGCGAGACGAGGCTTAACAGCCGCTGCCTACACCTTCGGGTAGCAAAAGGCGTGAAGTTATGTATGTATGTATGTATAATATAGATGATATTTAATTTTAACACTGATAATTCGCTTAATTCATTTAAAAATACTATATGCAGGTATACAAATTCAGCTTGATAAAGTATAACCCTACTTCAAACACAGTTGGGTAAAACAAATAGTGGAGTGCACTGTGAATAGCCCCGATACAGCTGAAGTTTTTCATATGGTGATGAGACATTAGATGATCAAAGGTTTCATTTGAAACCTCATCTGTTAATGAAAATTAAAAAACTTTAACGTTACGGTCGAGAGTTAGTTTGGTCAATAATACAGTTTTGATACTTAACTGTGCTTTGTTTTAATTACAAATGCATATTTTTAATAAACTTATAAGGAAATGTATCGTATTTTTATCTAAAAAAGGACACAATAACAGACATAAACTTATGTTAACGCCTTTAATAACCGTTGAGGTAGGTAACACCAAACTATCTATTTGTATGTATACACAAAACTATGCCCGAGTTTTTTGTATTATGCCATGATATTATTTTATTTTATTTAAATACGAGTGTCTCATAGAGTATGGTAGTTTTAAATATAAAACTAATAATAATATATTCCTATTGGTAAGCTTATATTATATACAAATCCTGTTCTATTTCCTGGTAAGTTTCCTGCGTTGCATGAACGATTGACATGGCCTTTTATAAGAAGACAATAGGGGTAGCATTCGTTGTTCTAGGCTGACGAGATTTGCTTCATTACAACCCACATACAGTATCCTGTATTATATATAGTTTTATAAAACAATTTAAGTAATGCGATAAATCTATTAATGTTTTTTATACTTATCGGAAATTATGTGTGATAAAAATCGATGACTGTCAACTTTGTGCCCGGTATATGGCAATAGGGACTGCCACCTATTCCATTTCGGGTTTCGATTCGACGAGTCTAGTCTGAACAGCCTTCGGGTAGAAAATGGCGTTGAGTTGAGAAAAGATACTCGTAATGTTTTATCATATTTTTTCCCCTTGTCTTAATTTAAGGTGACGTGAAAAGCCTTAAAACTAACGTACGTGTATAACATGACTCAGGAAAATCGTAGCATACCTCGCTCGTAACTAATCTCACTCAGTTATTTGTGTATGTTTTTATTATTAAATATTGAGATATAGACATCATATCACTCAGTTACTTCTGTATTCTTTTATTTTATTATAATTAATTTTCATTATTGAGAGTAATAAAACGCTTACTTCACAGATTTATATATGAATTCAGCAAAACTATTTGTATGATCCCGACAGTGAACCTAAAATATCCCAATTTTTTTATGGTACTGGGGACAAACGAGCAGGCGAGTCACCTGATGGTGAGCAACAAACGCTGCCCATGGACACCTGAACACAAACAGGGCTACAGTTGTGTTGCCGGCCCTTAAATTTTAAAAGTTTTTTTTATTTACTGTTAAAATCTAACTATTGAAATGACTCAATCAATTATAAATAGTCCCTTTTCCACCATATAAAAAGTTTGCGTGTTGTATGAATCAGTGAAAATAATTTAATTTAATTAGAAACTTTCAAGTGTGTTGGGATCAACTGAATTATGTTGAAGTGTTCCTTTATTTAATGTTATGCTAATATTTTGAATAAATTCTGATAATGTACGATATTTAGATAACAGGAAAATAGAGTTCCTTGAACGTTTGTATTTTTTTTAATGGGATAGGAGGTTAAACGAGCAGGCGTGTCACCTGATGGTAAGCAACCAACGCCGCCCATGGACATCAGCAACACATATAGTGTTACTGTTGCGTTGCCAACCTTTAATGAATAGGGGAAAGGAAAGGATGGGGAAAGGGGGGTGGGCCTCCGGGTACCTCTCTCACCGAACGAAACGCGGCATGAGCCACTTTACGTCGATCTTCTGAGAGGTCGTGGTATTTCACCGGTCGAGCCGGCCCATTCGTGCAGCGAACTGCTTGGCTCTACCAGTTTACAAATAATAATTTACTTTGTATAATTTTATTTCATTTTTGCACGCAATTTACATAACGTCATCTAGTTTCCAAGCAATTAGACTTTTCGGTAGACAGAAATAAGTCTTACACACCATATGCGCTACTTTGTATTTGATAACTCTTGTCTTACATGCTCGTTAGATTGTGTAACTACTGATTTGCTACTATCTTCCGCAATGCTGTTCAATTTGTTCATGGAATGAGACTGTTTTTTTCTGCTACCGTTTCCTCTTTCCGTTTTTGCACTATTTATTTAATCAGCCTACATTTTCTTACGTAATAATAACATAAAAATAAACGTAATTTATAACAATATAATTCCAAAGAGTCTGATTAGAACAAGGAATCATATTTCGCAATATTAATATCTGAAGCGGCAGAAATACAAAAACCTTGTAGGTGAATATGTTTTTGAGCCGTTTGGGGTTGAGACTCTAGGGACATGGCGTCTGCATGCTCGTGCACTTTATACAGATATTGCAAAGAGACTGATCGACGCCTCTCGCATCCAGAGGGCTGGTTTTATTCTTCGTACAGAGGGTCACCATTACCACTCAGCGTTACAATGCCAGTCTTCTGGACAAGCTGCCAGTGGAAGGAAATGCGGAGAAATTTTGATTTCACCTAGCCTTCTAATTGTAAATAATTTATGTTTATTGTAAATTATATTAAATTAAAGAAGATGCAGTTATTTATCTGTTAGTCTACTGTTAAAGTGTGTATACGTAACTAATATCAGTTAATATTTATATGTATATAATAACATGATTCATGTAACAACCTTATAAGTTATTTAAATTCATCGTTGGTTGCCAAATAGGAGTCCAATTTCCAATAGAGTTTTAGGGTCTAGTCTGGCGTCTAGTCACCAATATTTTCTTTTATTATAAAGATAATTACATCTACATTTTATTAACATTTGAGACGGATTGTATGTAAATAGCTTAGTTATTCTGAATTTACTAAACAGTATTTGAGTATATTTTCATGTTTACAGAATACCTACATTTGTAATTAATATCAGCACTTTGGTAATTGAATTTGTCACAACACAACTATGTGGTGACGTAGTTGTTTGTTTGTTTACCGTAATCCAGAGTCAGAATATCATCACGACATTAATAATCGATGAGGTAGGTAGTTTCAACTCGTATATTCGAATATGCGCAATTAATATTGTGAGATTTGAGTTGACTCAATATTAGAAAGTTTTATTTTTCATTTGTCCATAATTATTACAATAATATAATGTGCGATTAATAAACTGTTGAGTAATTCATTTTTAGCAATGCTTAGCTCTCGTAACGACTGCATGTAACACTTGACTGATAAAAACTGGAAAGGAGAACTTAGCGCCATAAGGCACGATCTTACAGGCGTCACTCCCTTCTTTGACTTTCATAACTATTTTTATGCTCGCGCGTCAATTTTTAAGTTTCCTGATATCACCATCCTGCAGAACTCGTTCTATTTGGTCATGAAAAGTGTGTAGTGGCCTTCCTCGACTCCTACATCCATCCACTTTTGAATCATTTATCTGCTTAGTCGATCTTGCATCATCAGAACATGTTATTTATACCGACCTGCGGTATAAATAACCATCAAGACATGCTATTACTACACATATATTACCTAACTACAAATGCTAACCTACTGCTTTGTTTTCAGTAGTGATAATAATATTATTATTTATTTCAAACGGTTTGAAAAAAGTATTTGGCAGATGAGTTTCTTGCCCGATTCTTCTCATGATAGACCCTACACTCGGAATCGGGCCGCTCGTGGCGATGGCGTCCGTGCTTTTTGTTTATTCCACGGAGGCACTTCCCTCAAGCGCTTGTGTTTGTATTTCATTTTAATTAATATGTTATCTGTATTTGTTGACTAGTTTTAAGTGTCTGTGAGGACCTATAAAAATAAAGCTTCTTTGACTTTGACTTTTTGACTTTGAAACGATATTTGCTTAAAAATATATATAAAAAAAAATTGTGTTCTACAGAACAACATCATAACGAAAAGTCGTAAAAGCACTAAGCTTCGAATGACAAGAATATAAAACAAGGAGTGCCATCATTACGACACGCTCAGCAGTTTTAATTGGACTATCTTAGAAATAAATATCTTGTTACATACATTAAGATGAGATACGACTTACTAAGTTGATCGTTAAACTAGAGTGTAGACTTTATGTTAATGAAAAATAGATTTTAGAAGTCGGTCTTGGTTATAATCATCACCTTCTCTTCTCGAAAAGTGAACAGACGAAAGATTGTCTACCTGCTATTAACCATAAAATTTTTATTAATACATACATACATACATAACTTCACGCCAAATCCCTTGCGGGGTAGGCAGAGAGAACAAAGAGCCATAGGGCACGATTCTTACACGCCTCACTCGCTTCGTTGACTTTCATAACTCTTTTCATGCACGCGCGTCGGTTTTTGAGGCTCTTAACATCACCTTCCTCCAGAACACGTTCTATTTGGTCATGGAATGTGTGTCTTGGCCGTCCTCGACTCTTACATCCATCCGCTTTTGCGTTGTTTATCTGCTTATTCAGTCTTGCATCAACCATTCTTTCTACATGTCCGAACCATCGGAGCATGCCCTTTCTTACTTTTACACCGACACTCTCTTTCAAACCAACTTCCTTCCTTACAACCTTGTTTTCTACGCGGTCAGCGAGAGTCACTCCGCAGATTTTGCGCAGTGCCCTCATTTCTACCGCGTTTATTCTACTTTCATGCACACTCTGCCATACCCAGCTCTCGCTTCCATAAGTTAGCGTTGGGATCAGGACTGCATTGTGAATTGCTAGCTGGGCTTTTCTGCTAATGTTTTTTGCACCCAGGAATCTGCCCAACGCTCCATTTACGCTATTTCCTATCGCCACTCGTCTTTCTACATCCGCGGAGTACCTTCCATCTCTGCTAAAAGCGCATCCAAGATATACAATTTCATTAACCTGTTCCAGCACTACATCATCAACCATTATCCTTGCATCTGTTCTGGATTCCTCCCTTTCAAACACCTTTTTATTATTAACCTATAAAATACATGATAGTATTAATATAAATAGAATAGAATATAATTGTATAGTACATTTTTATTTCTAAGATTTTCGCGAATCTCACTCATTGACTAAAACAACTTTTAGGATTATATCGCGTTTATTTATTATTTATTCACATTTATTTACTCGTGAAAATGATCTCTGTAAAGAGTTCGAAACGTCGGAAAATAAATGTGAATAAATAATAAATAAACGCGATATAATCCTAAAAGTTGTTTTAGTCAATGTCTAGTACATTATCATAATTTTAGTGTTCTTCCTTCCGTGTCAGCTCTGTAGCATTGATAAGTCCTTACAATATTTGTTTGAACGACAAGGCATTTATTGACAGTATTTTCATGCAATTTTTAAATACCTAGTTCAAATGCAAGAATTTCTATCATCATTACCATCTAACTTCCTGAGAATATTATGTTTGTGTGAGTATTAAAATTAGTTTATTGAATTATTGAAGCGTTTTCATAAACATAAAATACATTTTCAAAATTTAATTATGCAACAATCTAATGGAGGTAATTATCAATTCTTTCACAAAAACAAATTTCACGAAAACACGGACGATGTTTTGCAGTACTTTTTAAGTAAATTTACTTAGAGAAATATAGATAATTCAATTATTTTACCTTTTAACAGATGCTTTCTCGTTTTCATTAATTAAGTGGCTTTAGTGTTGCCAGTTTCTTCGATATTTTACACAAGGAATTTTATGACGTAGTACTAAATAGGCTTAGTGGCTAAAGGCTGGTTACTAGATTGTAGTAAGAAAAGAGTAAACAACAGTCTTTGTTGCGGAATATAGCCTCTCTCATTTACTATTCTTTTATATAATGGATTAATAGATAGTGTAGTTAAGATACTACAAAAAGACTTAATTTCATTACATAAACTTTACTACGAATAAAACTTGAGTTTTCATATTATCCTCCCAATAAATTCTAAACAGGTCTGTCGTAATATTGTCGTCAAAAAATCAATGTTTACTGTCTTAAGATTCCCCTTACATTTACTTATATTTGGGAGATTTGCAATAATATGTTTTCCCAATCGTGACAATTCTTGTTTTATTGTGGCTGGGCTATATCTGATGGAGGGTTATGACTATGGGATTTAATATTTTATATAATATATTTAATAGTTTTAGCTAGAGAGTACTCGTTATCTTGTCAACTGCAAGTGACATTTCCTTTAAAACAGGTACCATCCACTCGTGTTTTGCTCAAAGGGATATTGTTATGTTTACTTTTTATTTTAATATATAAAATACATTGGTCTGTCTTTTTTTTAAATATAATTTCTCATGGTACTTTCAAAACGATCAAGTTTCAAAAGTATATTATTTAAATTGTTTGTTTGTTTAATTTGTTTAAATAAATACCAAATAAATATTCATTGGTTACACAATAATGCTTTATTAGTATTGCAACAATTCAATACATATTATATTTAACATCGATTTAACATTATAGATAGTTTAATTAATTATTTGTTTTTTTTTTATTATCTATACTATTTTCGTTGAGTGAGAACATCCGAAATTTTGTATCACCCAGCCTATATTTCGGATGTTTACACTACAATATAAATATCGATAGTCAAATAATCAATAAATAAACAAAACATCATTATCTAGAATAGTTTAAATTTATTTAAGAAAAAAGGGTAGTTTAAAAAAAAGCTCAAATATGCACGATGGGACTTTCTAGCGCATGCCCACGAGAGCGTTTTGTTTTTATAATTCAGAATTTAAATTTTCATGTTTTTTTTAATAACAATAATAAAATTTGTTTTCAAACATAGTGCACTATTTTGTATAATACAACCTATGAATTAGCATTTTGTAGTTATTGCACCACATAGCTTAGCCTCATTAGATAAGTTAGCCCGTCTTAAATAATTTCGAAAAGATTTTATTAATTAATTTTTAATTAAAATAAAAGTACAACTGCACATTTATAGTTGAAAAATTGACAGGTATATAATTGAAAAATGCAATCTCATTTTCCTTGATCATGGCTTACTCTGATCTCGAACTGTGCTTGACCATAGATAAATGAATTATTCCATAGATAGAAGTATCATTGACTAAATTTCAAGTCAATCAAAGACATCAATAAAATTTCACATTCGGCTGGTAGAAAGACTAAGTAAAATTAACATAGATTTATGATTAGCAGTCATGGCAAGCCTCCATGGATCTCTTCCTTCTGCTCTCTTCTTCCTCATCAAATTCATTTTCATTAACCGCTTCGCTATCTCTACCAAGTCTGATGAAATGGTTCCTCGCTCGGTTCTTTCTTTGCGGGTAGCCGCTGACTACCAGTTCAGAGGTTTCTTCGTTCATGTTTTTATCATCGTCAGACGAGCGGCCAAAACGTACAAAACTTGGGCTTCGACCGAATCGTACAAAACTGGCGGATTTCTTGGAGACTGGAATGTCATAGTCTTCCTCGTAGGCTTTTAATAGAGAAATAAGGTCATCGGCTGTGAACGACAACGGTTGAGACCGACCGAACCGTAGGAAACTATTGCCTCGACGAGTGGGACGCTCAAATGTCTCACGAATGTCTGCAGCTGAAGGTTCTGGAGGATACGATCTGCCAAATCTGCGAGAAATAAAGAGATATTAAACTTATTAAACTACTTATGGAAACTGATGGCTGCTTAGAATTAATTAAACTATAGGATAATAAAATGTTTTTATATAAAATGCTAAAAGTCATCCAAAAATTGTCAACCTATCGTATTGATAAATTGCTGCAGTTACTTGAAAAAACAAGCGGCCTTTGCTGGTGGTTTCATATGGTAAATTTTAAATGTTACAATTTAATACAGATTTAAATAAGACGAAGTATACCTTATCATACTTCTGTCTATGGCACTTCTACGCCGCGCTTCTAGATCTGGTGATCTTCTGACAGGAGTAGCAGAAGCAATAACCAGCCATAGCGCGAGGAACAAAGCTACGCAGCGAGAACCACTCATATTACTTGATGTTCTGTAGACAAAAGAAAAGTATTTTAACAAAAATGTTTAACGACGAGAATCGAGGTAATAATTTCTAAATTGCTGGTTGTTATGAAGAAACATAGCTATTTTAATAAAAATAGTCGAAAAACCCGGAATCTTAAGATGAATATTTATGTGTGTAGTTATCACGCTTTTATGGGTTCAGTGTCTTCCAGCATTACAGACATATCCATCAGAGGATCAATTAAATTATTTGGAACAAGGAAATGATCAAGGATGGAAATAATGAGAATCAAAGTCTTGTCTTTGTTTCGTAATCGACACATTTGATTTTGCTTCCTCTAAAGATTATGTAGTATTAGTATTTTGATTTATTATAATAGGTATTTATTTTAGTCATTTATTAGTATCAATTTATGAGTTCATTATTCAAATAAGTTAGAGTAACACATAACATAACTTCACGCCTTTTGTTACCCGAAGGTGTAGGCAGCGGCTGTTAAGCCTCGTCTCGCCGATATGTTAACGTCCCAAATGGAATAGGTGGTCGATTTAATAGAATAGAATTTAATAGTGCAGATATTATTTATATATTATAAATTAGTTAATGTAGATTGCAAGAAGATATTGCCACTTACTATATTATTATATGTTTATTATATGTTTTGTAGCTTTTTTATAATGATTTTATTATTTATTAGTTAAATTCGCTTGCATGATGTTATATAATATAATTTATACTATATTATAGTCATCACATTATACCTGTCGTAATTTACTTAACAAACATCGATAAAAATCGATAATACGGTACGAGTTTCAGGTTAAAAAGAATATCATAGAAAAAAACTGATAAAGAAATGATTTAATTTTAGTATTAAATAGTAAACAACCGAAACCCGTATAGGACAGCTTAAAACGTAATTACCTAGCGAAAATAAAATCCAACAAAAAAAAAACTCACAGAACAATTCCGGCAAGCGTAATATTCTGAGCTGAATAAACTCGTTTGGGACATTATAAGGATTCATAAGACAAATCCCTTGTTTAATAAGGACATCTCAACGGACAGATAAACACAACACAAATATTACATGTATAATTGTATTGTGAGATTGCAAAGAATATATGAACATATTTATAGTTTCTTGGGTGGTAAGTAAGTTCATAGTGATGATTATATTGTAGCGAGGTCAATTGTCATTTTCAGGATTCCGTAATATCTGTACGTTTATCTTATCATCCTTTTCGGCCCTGGATAGTAAACGGATGAATATTGATATTTTTTTTTACATAAAATTGCTCATTTTCGGTAAGAAAGGTAATAATTATCTTACATTATTATTAAGCGATTTTTTACAAAAAAATATTAAGATAGTAATCCATTCGACGATATTGTTATAGCTTCCAGTGAACTGACGTCCATACAGTTATCTACCCACTGAATAATACTTTTAAACGGTCCAAATATATATGCTATTTTTATAAAATGTTACAAAGGGTGTGCAAATTTTAAAATAATACATTATCGTCAGAGCCTTCAATTTTTTTTGAGCACTCTATCCTCAAACCGGTCAACCGGTAATGTTCGATCGACCTACGTCAATGTTTTACGCGTTTTTAATTAGCAATATTATGAAAAAAAAATGGAGTAGCTTGTAAAACGTTATTATATTGAATCACTGGCTCTACCTTTAATGAAAGATTGGGTTAGAAAGAAAACTATTGTAATTTGATCTCCACTACATAAACATAACTTCACGCCTTTTGTTACCCGAAGGTGTAGGCAGCGGCTGTTAAGCCTTGTCTCGCCGTTATGTTTACGTCCCAAATGGAATAGGTGGGGAACCTATTGCCATACCGGGCACAAAGTTTTTCAGTCATCGATATTTATCACACATAACTTCCGAAAACAATTTCGAAAAGTCATTGGTGTGAGCCGGTGTCTGGAATCGAACCCAGACCTCTGGATCAGAAGCCGTGTGCTCGACCACTGCACCACCGAGACTGTTAATCCCATCTATCTCCACTAAATCTTAAAATATGATTGTATTATCAGATTTTCCGGCAAAACGACAGTTTAGACATACTCTATTGGAATTAACAACAAAGGTGCCATATAGAAAGAGTGTTTTGGTAACATCACGCCCTTTCCCACCCAAAGTTTTAAACAGCAGCTGTTAAATAACGAATCTCGGTTTTTAGGTCCTTAATGGAATATGGAGGAACCCATTGCCATACACCGGGCACAATGTTATCAATCATTTTTTATAGCACAAAACTTTAGGAAATTATTGTGAAAGATCAGATTTGAACCCAGAACTTTTTGATTCAGACTCAAATACAATTATAATATATGGATCTGTAGCCACAACAAAATTAAAAAGGTTATCAGTTATCGCAATCTATCTACGATATTGCGGAAATACTTTTATGTTTCCTTTCCCCAGATTGTATATATTAGTATACATATTTAGTAGGATTAAAAATTAATAATTTTATTAATCTCGGTGGCGCAGTGGTCGAGCACACGGCTTCTGATCCAGAGGTCCGGGTTCGATTCCTGACACTGGCTCACCCCAATGACTTTTTGAAATTGTTTTCGGAAGTTATGTGTGATAAATATCGATGACTGAAAACTTTGTGCCCGGTATGGCAATAGGTTCGCCACCTATTCCGTTTGGGACGTAAACATAAAGGCGAGGCGAGGCTTAACAGCCGCTGCCTACACCTTCGGGTAACAAAAGGCGTGAAGTTATGTTATGTTATTAATAATTAAATATGCCTTGATGCGTCGAATATGTGGTCGCCTATAAGTCCAAAATTGACTTTTTAAAAAACGACGTCAAAAAGTCGCTTAGCAACTGTCTGGGTCACGGATGTCAAGGAGTTATGAATGTTGAAGATGAGAATGAGGTGTGTAAGAATCGTGCCTCATGATTTTTATTTATTTATTTAATAATATTTTTTTTTTATTTATTTAATAAAAACATTTACAATATCATTACAGGTATTCCTAAATCAATATTGTAAGACAAAATATATTCAAACATAATTCAATTCAATTCTTAAAATATAATATACATTCATGAAATTAATTATTAACATAAAATTAAAAAGAAAATAAATACAATTATTTATAAAATTAAATTTAAATTACAATTATTTAATAACCTAACCTAGTGTAATGCAGCTTTGCGCTGCTTCTGCGAACTTCGGCAGGCTACAATTATAAATATCTATTTCTTCATCATAATTATGATGTTTTGTTCTCTCTATTCTCTGCTTACCGCGCGAGGGTCTTGCAACACGACATAATGACACGAGTAACGACGTGTGTAAACAATGCTGTGATCATAAATTTTCCTGTAGAGACTATCAATTAATCATAAGACATTGCTCGATGGCTTCCTTGGCCGTTCCAGATATTTTAATATCGTTATCCAAAAATATCATGTTCCGTTATTGAATTTTAAGCAGCTAACAGTTTCAGATTTATTAAAGGAAACGTGTTCCTATAAAAATCAGTTGTAAAAACGAGTTATAATTATTATTTATTATTATTAGCTGACCCGACAAACGTTGTCTTGCCGAAAAATAAAATTAAAGAAATAGGGGTTGATGGTAGGGGGTTGAAAATTTAAGGTTGTATGTAGTTTTGTGTCCAGTTTTATAAAAAAAATAAGAAAAGGAAATATATCGAAAAATTAAAAAAAACATTGAGGGGTGGGCTACTCTTGTGATTTGGGGGATGAAAAATACATGTTGTCCTGTTCTCAGACTTACCCGATATGCACACAAAATTTCATGAGAATCGGTCAAGCCGTTTCGGAGGAGTATGGGAACGAAAACTGTGACAGGAGAATTTTACGATATTTGTGAGAAAAGGGGAAAATAGGACACAACCCATGGATACCTACCACACCTTGAGGTCCACATTTACGTTGTTAGCCTTTAGGGTGGGATAAGAATGTGGATTGAAAGGTTGAAGAGAGCGGAAGCGGAATGAAGGGGACTTTCAGTTATCTCTCTTATTTAGATTTAGTTAGAATTTCCTAGTAGATTATCTGAGAAGTGCTGGTAATTCACCGATCGAGCCGACTCATTCATCCAGCAGATTTCGTGACTCTACTATAACTGTCAAAATATAGATTGAGACATATATACACGGAGACATAAGAATCTTTTGTTGCGCAGTCAAGTAAATAGTATTGTAACTTTGGAAATACTTCGGTCCAGTGAGGTCAGGGTCCTTGTGACTATTAATATATTTGGTAGGTTTTATGTAATTTTCATGGCAAAACTGGTGTTTTCTAAGCGTAGACATGATCTCACCAAGGTCGGGTGACGAGACATCCTGGCGCCTGGGTGGGCAGCTCGGCTGACACAAGCAAAGCAATAACAGTAGTTCAGTTTACAAGTTTCACAGCCGAGTTATTGCTAGGATTTATTGATGTGTAGGTTGGCGTTTTAGGTCATGTTCATCGAGTGTAAGTTAGTGCTTAGATTTTGTATAATGGACGTTTTCCAACTAGATAGTATAAAACAAAGTCGTTTCTCTGTACTTATATCTCTACGTATACTGAAATCTTTAAAAATGCGCAACATAATAGGTTGGGGAAAAAGTATTTTCGTATTTTTGTATGAAAAGTCAAGACATTTTTTTCAAAGTTTATTTACATTTATTTACAATATATATGTACCGTTTTGTTGAATAACTTTCTGCCATTTTGTGGGCAGAGACATTATCCCGTTACTGTAGAAACTTGGGACTTCTGATCAAAAAAACGGGACAAATAGTTTTGGCAGTCCTCTCTTGAGGTCAACCTTACAGAACCTAAAGAATTCTGAAGAGACCGAAACTGGTGAAAATCTGAAGGCGCAAGGTCAGGGCTATATGGTGGATGCACTAGGACCTCCCAGTCGAACTCTTTTAATTTTTGCTGAGTGGCTAAAGATGTGTGTGGTCTAGCGTTATCGTGATGAAAGACCACACCCTTCCTGTTGATCAATTCCGGCCGTTTTCTCTCGACTGCTTCCTTTAATCTCATCAGTTGCTGGCAGTAAAGATCAGAATCGATGGTTTTGCCGGACAGTAAAAGCTCATAATGAAAAATGCCCTTCCAATCCCACCATACACACAGCATCACCTTATTTCGTGTTAGGCCAGGTTTGGCCACAGTCTGTGAAGCCTGGCCAACTTTCGACCACGACCTTTTTCGCACGTTCTTGTCGTACGTGATCCACTTTTCATCGCCAGTTATCAATCTCTTCAAAAACGGCTCGGTTTCATTACGTCTCAATAATGAATCGCAAATGAGTACACGGTTCATTAAGTTTCTTTGAGTGAGCTCGTGTGGCACCCAAATATCGAGCTTTTTTGTATAACCAGCTTTCTTCAAATGGGTCAAAACTGTTTTGTGGTCAATTCCCAGTTCTTCAGCTACATCGTAACTACTAATATGCCGATCTTGCTCCACTCTTTCAAAAATGGCGTCCATTTTATTCGTAACAGGGCGACCAGAGCGAGGTGCATCTTTAACATCAAAATTTCCGGACTGAAAACGTTTGAACCAAATTTGTGCTACTCTTACTGACACTGCATCAGGTCCATAAACATCACAAATTTTTTTCACTGCTTGAGTTGCATTTTTGCCTTTTTTATAATAAAATTTTAAAATGTATCGAATTTCTTCATTAGATTCACTCATTTTTACGGAGAGAAAAACAAATGAAAAATAGCGGGAAACAACTTTTTTTTATTTTTTTCTTTTCTTTATAATGTAACCTTTTTAATGTTACCAAAACCAGCCAGACACAAATAGTACAGTCAAAGAAATTTTATAATAAGTTTATACCTACGTTATGCGAAAAGACTTTTTCCCCGACCTAATATTTTGGTGCGGTTTTTTTGATAGATCGAGTAATTGCACAGGAAGTTTTGTATGTATAATAACATCATGATGATGATGATGATGATGATGTATTTAGTATTAGCATTGCACCCGTGCGAAGCCGGGGGTCACTAGTAATTCCCAACTTTGTGATTTTTTTTTATGGAATAGGATTATTGTGATGTTGCATGAATGCATGAATGGGCCGGCTCGACCGGTGAGATAACACGACCTCTCAGAAGACCGACGTAAAGTGGCTCATGCCGCGTTTCGTTCGGTGAGAGAGGTACCCGGAGGCCCACCCCCCTTCCCCATTCTTTCCTATCCCAAATCCCTTAAAGGTAGGCAACGCAACAGTAACACTATATATGTTGCTGCTGTCCATGGGCGGCGTTGGTTGCTTACCATCAGGTGACACGCCTGCTCCTTTGCACTCCTATCCCATATAGAAAAAACGTGAATAGAATGTAATTGTATAATTGTAGTTTTATTGTAAATTGGTAACTATTAACCTTACTTATATTGCATAATATATATAAGTATCTAAGGTTAGTTGGTTTGTTATACTTTCACACCAAAATCACTAAACTGATTATTGTGATATTGTGTATACTTTTTTAGTAATGAATTAGGCAGAATATAATAATTTATTGATCAAAATGGTTGTACAAAGAGTAAAATAATTATATAAAATAAATATAAAATATACGAGTAAGTATCAGGTGATTCAGTGGTCAAGCATCCCTCTTCTGATTCAAAAAGTCGCGGGTTCGAATCCTGGCTCACATCAATGACGTAATTTAGGACGTAAACATAACGGCGAGACGAGGCTTAACAGCCATTGCCTACACCTTCGGGTAGAAAAGACGTGAAGTTATGTTATGTTAAAACTTCTGAATTGATTCTCTATTTTGATATTTGTGCCCCATGAAGTAGAATGTTCTTCCTTGAACATTCTGCTACAATGTTCCAGTGGTTTGGAAAACACTAATATTTCATATTATGAATATTATTACTACATAATATAAAACAAAGTCACTTTCCGCTGTCTGTCTCCTTATATGCTCTTCTACCTTTAAAACTACGCAACGAATTTTGATGCGGGTTTTTTAATAGTTAGAAGGTTGTTTAAGGGGGCGGTTTTAATCTATAATTCATGTATGATGTTAACGAAAAAATGATAATTTTCGAGATTTAGCACTTTAATTGCAAACGCGCATTAATTTTCATCCAATTAAGTGTCTTAAATAGATTGTGCATGTAATATAGATGATCCTGGCCCTTTACAGCATGAAATTTAAACGAATATTTTCGATGATATTGCAGTATTAACGTAGCGGGACAGCAGTTATCAAAAGTTATCCAAAATTTACTCATTTATTACTGTTGATGCGGAACAAAGTTCACAGCTAGTACTATTATAAATTACGTTTTATTTGAAGGTCTAGCGCTGGACTATTTTGTGATATAATAGCTAATTATATTTAAATATTTGTTACATATTTACTAGAAGATTATTTATGGAATACGCTTCCGATGTTTTACTGTATTTTTGCTATAAATTAGCATTTAAATTGGCAATATATAGTATTTAAACATATATCATATTATAGATAATAGCATCGTAAAAATCATTGCACATTGTTTAAACTTGAAAACATGAAGACTACTGAGCTGAGGCGCTTATCTTCAAATAACTAATACTTTTTAACTATTAAATATTAATACCAATATTTTTGATAGCTTTTAGCCATATTTAATCCGTCCACTTATGGCTAAAAATAAAACATTCAAACGCCCAATCTATGAACTTCAGAAGATCTCTACTATAATATTCAGTTACCAAAATGGTTTTAACGTTCTGTCCAAAGAGAAAAGCTTATCACATCGACTGCTATTTTTTATAAAAAGATTTACCTAAAAATATATCAATACTGAGTAACATAAAAAAGTAGTATTAAAAATATAGCCACTTGACTATGTACAAAAATAACCTTCACGCCTTTTTATACTCATAGTTAGATAGCGGCAGTTACGTTTCGACTAAGCGGATTCTTAAATCCGAAATAAATATCTAAATTTTGCATAATTATTAAACTCATCGGTATTGATCACACATAACTGCCGAATGAAGTCATTCCAAAGTCATTGTGTGTTTTGAACCTGAGACTTGTAGTTTTAGAAGCTTAAGCCCCAGTCAATTGAGAAGACTATTAGAGCAAGTAATTTGTATTCACTATTTTATGTAAAGTCATGCTTTACTAGAGAACAAAGAACAATTCTGCCAACTGTTCATTTTCCCCCATTCTTTGATGCTCTTCCTATTCACAAAGAAGTGATTAAGTATAAGAAAATCTATACACCAAAACTTGTTTTTTTACACTTTTCTTTTTATATATCACTAAGTGATATAAAAGTACCGTTAATAAAGACATAAGGCACTTTGTTAGTGGACATTCGAGGGTTAAACGTAGATGCGTTTTTTATGTTTGGCGAACAGTAATAAAATTTAATGTTTATGTGCCAGCCTGGCACTTTGTATATAGGAAAAACAAAAGAAAGAAATTTGGTCCTCGAAAACGTTAAACATTTAAATATTTTGTAATTAAACAAATTGCTACATGTATAGAAATAAATGTAGATAATATTAACATATCCTAAAGCAGAGGCTGTTAAGACTTGACTTAACGAATCCTTAAGTTACATACATAACTTCACGCCAAATCCCTTGCGGGGTAGGCAGAGAGAACAGAGCGCCATAAGGCATGATTTTTACACACCTCACTCGCTTCGATGACTTTCTTAACTCTTTTCATGCACGCGCGTCGATTTTTGAGGCTTCTAACATCACCTCCCTCCAGAACACGTTCTATTTGGTCATGGAATGTGTGTCTTGGCCGTCCTCGACTCCGACATCATCCGCTTTTGCATTGTATAACTGCTTAGTCAATCTTGCATCATACATTCTTTCCCCACGTTATGTCCCAAATATAATAAGTGGCAAACCATAGACCGGCACAAATTTGTCAGTCATCGATATTTATCACGCATAATTTCTGGAATGAATTCCCAGAAATCATTGGTGTGAGGCCGGAATCAATGCCATGACTTCTGAATTAGAAGCTCGATTCGACTACCAAGATACCGAGATATTTGCTGGTAATATTTATGATTCTTAGAACTAGATAAACTAAACTCTAGACTGTGAAGTCACAATATCCTATAAACAAAAAATACATTCACAAAGACTTTTTTCTTCTAATTCACAAAATAAGAATTGAAATATGTAGTTTTTTATCGTTGTATTGTAAAAAAATATTCGTAAAATAATAAAATGCAATTGCGTTTTTTTATCTTTATTAAAAGGATTTATAAATATCTATAAGCTGAGCATCGTCATGTCAAATGGACTGCCTATATAAAGCAGGGTCTCTTAAAAAAAAAGACAAAACTAAACTTCTGATTGACTAGTTCAACTTTCGGATTCAGAATTTGATTACATTTAACTTAAGTTAAAATCAAGTAACACAGTATTGATAGTTATTACTGATAGCAAACTTTAATCAAACAATATCCACAGTTTGCTGAAGATAAATCCTTGCAAATGTTGCTAATTAATTGGCCAATAATGATGATTTCAGCTAATTTAGTCTAACATTATGGCAATTTCATAAGTTATTAAACAAATTTGTGTGCCTACATTATCGAATGAGTAACGTTTGTGTTTATACTCTTGTTACATATGTATGAATATCAATTTTGTCTATTTGAAATAATTGGGAGATGAAACTAATGATATGATATGATGATGATTTTATAATTATCTCATAACTTTTCAATCATACCTATCCTAAAACCTAAAACCTATCTGGATAATTAATAATTATTTTTTGGAATAGGAGTGTAAACGAACAAGTGGGATCTGATACTAAGCAATTTCTCACCGCCCATGAACACCGTAGTGTGTTGCCGTCATTTAAGGGAGTAGGAGGGGAAAGGGGCAAAGGCCTCCGGATACCTCTCTCACCGAACAAAACGCGGAACAAGCCACTTTTCGTCGATATCCTCAGAGATCATGGTATTCACCGGTCAAATCGGTCTATTCATGCAGCGAACTGCAAGACTCTACAACTGTTAAAATATTTGGTTTCAGTGGGTAAAATCATAAGATATTTATAGAACATAATATATCGAACATATAAAATTTTATATTGACTATACCAGTTTTATATATTTGAAACAGATGCTACCAGATCCCACCAATTATTATCCCACAGATTGGAAAGCTAAGAAATAAATATTGAGAGTTGATTGAATTTTTGAAAATATGCCATATTATAACAGCCCTTCGTTTGTGAAATTAAGTATTAAGTTATAGAAAACACAAATATAACTAGATATATATGGAGAATGGAACTTATATTGTACAAATATTCAATGTCTACCGGAGACAGGAGTCTCGTAATACAACAATATATGCAAGTCCTCGTCCACAAAGACGAATGCGGAAACTTGCTTGCAAGATGGCAGTTTGACTTCTAAACAATAAAATGAACTTTCAATAATATCAAACGCTATAAATTGAATATTAAAACCTAATATTATCTAATAACAACATATATTTTAAAACAGAAAAAATAAGCATAAAGTAATATAAGATAACTTCACCCCTTTTTCTACACGAAGGTATAGGCAGTGGCTGTTAAGCCTCGATTCGCCGTTATGTTTACCTTCCAAATGGAATAGGTGGCGAACCTAGTGCCATACACCGGGCACGAAGTTTTCAGTCATAGATATTTATCACACATAACTTCCGAAAAGAATTTCACCAGATAGTAGTCATACTAGTAGTCATACTGAAAAGATATATTTAACAGTGGTAGAGTCTTACAGTTCGCTGCACGAATTGGCTGGCGGAGAGGCCAGAGATCGTGGAATTTCACCAGTCGAGGTGAAATTCCACGATCTCTCGGAATATCGGCGTGAAGTGGCTTGTGCCGCGTTTTGTTCGGTGAGAGAGGTATCCGGAGGCCCGATCCCCATTACCCTTCCTTTTTGCTCCTACTGCCTTAAAGAACGGCATATCACCAAAGTGTACATGGTCGATGAGAAGCTACTTACTATCAAGTGACCCACTTGCTCGTTTACCACCCTATACATTTATATATGGAAAATGTTGTTGGTTACATTTACATAAAAGTATATGTATTGTCTCGATTCAAATTTTATACGATTTTTGCTCGTTATGAGCAACATTTAAATATATTTTATTATAACAATAAAATATCATAAGTTTTATTTATTATTTACGATTTCCTTGAGATTCACAATAAATTGTGGTGTTTACGAATGAATATCATGTTGTGTAAAAATATGAAGACATAAGTTTTGTTAACCTCGTTTTAGACATATTTTATAGCTTTATTTATCGTTAAAGTACAATTTTATATTTACTATTTTAGTTTTATAAGATTCTTTATCAGCAAATAATTGTGAAGATACTTTAGTAGATATAAGGTAAAAACAGGAAGTAACCTGACCAGGTCCATTTGATAAATGGAATAAAAGAAGACCATGAGAAAAGTGGATATTATATCAAAACAGCGAAAGATAGATATTCTTGGAAAGAAGAAGGAAAGGCTTTTATTTGTAAAGAGTTCCATAATAATCAAAGTTTAAAATAAAATTAGTAATAAATTATGTACATCTGATATAAATAATGTACATGATTGTAAATTCATTAAAATTATTTTAATAACCTATTGTAATATATTAATTTGTATTTTTTTTTAAGTATGGACACTTTGGAGGAACTAATTTTTTTAGTTAGGTTAGGTTTCTTTTCTTTACAAATCAGAACAAAAATCAGAATAAATTCGTCTTTGTAAAACATTTTTTTTAATATACTATCTAAGTATGACAATAAATGATAAAAAACGAAATTCAAATTTATAGTACCTACCTATTATTCATGGCGATTCTCAAGTTCAACATTTCCACAATGTGTACCTATCTGCTTAGTTGTTTTTTTTTTCCACGCAGAAACCAGGTTATCTTTTCTGATCTTGATAAGAAAATTCTCTTTCGACTTTGTAGCAGGGTAACGGGGCTGGTAGAAGAATATATAAACTCGAAAGATTTTTGACATTTTGTGAAAATTTCAGCTAAAAGAAGAGATATGTAAGGTAACAGTGGTAGAGCCAAACAGTTTCCTGCATGAATGGGCCGGCTCGACCGGTGAAATACCACGACCTCTCAGAAGACCGACGTAAAGTGGCTCATGCCGCGTTTCGAGAGAGGTACCCGGAGGCCCACCCCCCTTCCCCGTCCTTTCCAATCCCCTATTCCTTTAAAGGTCGGCAACGCAACAGTAACACTATATGTGTTGCTGGTGTCCATAGGCGGTGTTAGTTGCTTACTAACAGGTGACACGTCTGCTCGTTTGCCCTCCTATCCCATAAAAAAAGTAGTAAAAAAAACTCTCCATATAATATTACCTTATACCGCTCTAACATTACCTATTACCCATCGACACGTGCAAATATAACAGCTATGTTTAAATTACAATAACCAAAAAATTACGAGAATAGGTTATATGCGTAAAGAACATTGGCATAAAACGATTACCTATAATAATGACGTTTCAAGAATGGGCAAGATATTCTGCAGGTTTACCTTAAAAAATATTTCTGTCGGTCACATAACACACATATTGCTAAAGTATATGAAACGTATTTCTCTTCTTGGGCCACATATTTAAAATTTATGTAATGAAATAATATTGACCACAGACGGAATATGAACAACACGTGTTCTCAGAAAATAAGTCTTATTAGAATCATTCATTTAATTAATACAGCGTCTAGTGCTGTTAAATTCCCGCTGTGTGTAGAGTTTGTAAGGATTACCAAGTACTTTTAATAAGTCTTTAATAAGTCATCTATATTATCAACTGTTATGAAATGGTAGATATTAAACTAATAACAATTTTAACAGGTAAATAACATTTGCTGCATTTATTAACTAAATATAATATTGAAGTTTTGACCCAGTTAGTCAGTTGGCAGATAGTCAACTTAAAAACGTGGCTTGAGTCTTGTTACCTAAATTCATTTCTCCTAACATTACTAAATAACACTATCTACTTAACTTAAAACGACTAATAAAGCTCATTCTGGCCCTAAGATATCCCATAGCCTTCATCAATAAATAGACTACTCAACAAGCAAAGTAAGACTATTTTTAATTCGGATGAGAAATCCCTAATATTAGCGCATACGAACATGCAAATAAACAAACAGGATCTTCTACTTTATAATATTTATATAGATAAAGACTCAAAAAAAGGTTCAATTCAAGTAATCAGCTTTGTATGATTACAAATAACCGGTACCGGGTCGGTTATTAAAATATATGTAAAAAAAGACCTTGTTCTGAAATCCAAATACGATAAGATAAATAAGATACGTTGGAAAATCTGATGAATAGATGCGAAGTTAACCTGAGGCAGGTTTAAATCTTTAATACGTTTCTTTAGGTTGTTTTTGATAGGAAATTTATAACTCGAAAACCATACTTCTTCTATAACACAGATAACATATATTATATACATAACATAACGCCATTGTTACCCGAAGGTGTAGGCAGCGGCTGTTAAGCTTCGTCTCGCCGTTATGTTTACGTCCCAAATAGAATAGGTGGCGAACCTATTGCCATACCGGGCACAAAGTTTTCAGGCATCGGTATTTATCACACATAACTTTCCGAAAATATTTTCGAAAAGTCATTGGTGTGTGCCAGCATCAGGATTCAAACCACGACCTCTGGATTCAGAAACCGTGTGCTCGACAAAAGTACAAAATTACAAAAGTACATAATTATGTATAAAAATTCAGATAAACAAGCAAAAATAACAAAAACACAGTTTTTTGGTTTCTATTGCTTTAAGCACTTTCAGTTTTCTAAAAAAGAAATATTCAATGTACTGTTTCAACTTTCCTACGATTTTATTATATGTATAGAATCTGCCTAAATGTCTTATGTACCTACAGGTTTTCGAATAGATTCTCAGTTCTTTCTGCCCAACTTGTAATTGATTCACCGCGGTTGAATTATCGTTAGGTAAATTTAATAAATATGTTAAAAGTAGACTATATAAAAGGGCTTATTACTGTATCGCAGATTATATCAATGATTAAACTGTTTGGAATTGAATTGCTTCTTTTGTGTTATATTGTTTGTATTTTCTATAGCAAATACAGTGTAACTTGGTTAAGTGGGACCTGGATAAGTGAGAAACCTCCATAACTGGAACTCATGCTGAGGTCCCAACACTTTGGCACTGAATTACCTCTGTTAGTGGGACGAGGTAAACCTCTATATCTGGGATTTGTTCTTTCGATTTATCATCATAGATAACATTGTTTGTTTACTCATTCTTATTCTACCCACAAATTCCACACGTAATTCCAAGTACGTAAGTACAAATTTTGAGCTTCAATTACCTTCAGTTTTAGTTTCGCTTTACTATCATACAGATTTTTATTAGAAAAATGTCAAAACGAAAGCTACAATCGTTATCATTACGTGAAAAACTGAAGTTAATATCCGTTTATGAAAGTGGGAAGACACGCGAAGAAGTTTGTGCCGAATTTAATGTGCCAAAATCTACTCTTTGTAGAATAATTCAGAGTAAACATAAAATTGAATCACAATGTTCTGAAGGACAAGGAAAACTAAAACGTGTACGTTTATCAGAATATCCTGAACTTGAACAGTGTTTGCTAACATGGGTTAAGCAACTTCGTAACAAAAACGTTCCGGTATGTGGACCGATGATTAAAGAAAAGGCACAAGATTTCGCGCCTAAATAACCTGTATAAATGAGACAGATATTTATTTATACCTGTATATCTGAGACACTGGGTAAGTGGAATACCTCTATAAGTGAAACTACATTGCAGGTCCCTTGATGTCTCACTTAACCAGGTTTCACTGTATTATTAATCTGCTAACTAAACATTACTGTTAATTAGTAAGATTGTGTGCAGTATGACGTTTCTCATCGGGCAAGCTTACTAGTTTTTTTTTGTCTGGTCTCTTGAATATGTCATGCTCACTGAAGGGTCCTTGCTTACGGCGGCGTCGTTAATCGGGTCGCCACCTTCTCTAAAATATGGCGAGGGAGGCGATATCTGAGATATGGGTCATACTCGTGAACGGGTGCTGTTTGTGGGGACTGGTCTGTTCAAGCGTCCAAAGAATATTAACGTACTGTGTCCTAAGTTTGACGTGAGTGTTTGAGTGATTTAGTTTACTGATAGTTAAGTAAAAAAAGACTCCCCTGAGTTTCTTGTCAATTCTTCTCAGGGCATGAATAATCGAATTGGCGGATTGTAAATATTGACCTTCATAAGTGTCTTCAATGATCTAAATTAAATAAATGAGATTTTGATTTTTTGTTTTTTTTTTTGTGGAGGTATATGATATTTTGATTTGGGTTATAAGCCAACCAAGATGGGGAGAAGTATATTAAGTTGGTTTGGACATGTTGGAAGAATAAAGTGTACGAAGCGAATGTGAATGGCGAACTCGGGATCTGAGAAAGAGAAGGATCTACCACGACCAAATAAATGGTCTCTTAAAAATGCGTAGCATCTGCATCCAGCGGGAATGTATGATGAAATGTATGACTGTAGATAATGCGAGAGAGGTGTGTCAGTGCAAGGAAGTCGAAATTAAAGTCTCTGCCTACTCTTATGGGATAAAGGCGTGAGTTTATGTACATATGTATGTAGTTGAGTTATATTATATTTCTAATGAGATTACGTATGTGTGGTAAGTGAAGTGTGTACAAAAATAACATGGGTATGATGTATTGTGTTAAACTTATAACTCGTGACCTCTCTGAATACGCTTACAGGGCCATCTATCAAAAGTTTCTGGCAACTTTCCAACAAACGTGATTATAACAAGACGTCCTTTGTAAATAGATTTTTGCTATATCTACTTTATAACTATAAAATATTAGGTTCTGTCCGTTCACGTATTGTTCTAATTATTGCAGCAATATGCTAATATCCTACTTAGTTCCATATTAAACTTAGAATAATAACTATATGTTAATGTTGAAATATTTTTAATTTCCGTCTTCCAACTCGAGTAAAAATCACGTTTTAGAATGTTTTTCAACAGTTATATCCGATTAATGACTTAAAAATCGTTTCCCATTTATAGCGATACATAACATAACATAACGTCACGCCTTTTTCCACCCGAAGGTGTAAGCAGTGGCTGCTAAGCTTCTACTCGGCGTTATGTTTACGTCCCAAATGGAATGGGTGGCGAACCTATTGCCATACCGGGCACATATTACGATAATAGGAGATAAGACTGCATACACTTTCGATTATTAAAGGTAAGAAGCAAATTGACTTTGACAAGGTCTTCATTGAAATTAAAGAAGTAATCCAATACTATTGTATTTATAAGGTCTACTTATTTTCAATTCACAAAATCACTCCATCAATCAAAATTTTTCTTTTCACACCAAAATACTTCATAACGATAAAATAATTAATAATGTTTCAATAGAACACAATTAGGTGGTTCTTAATTAAAACCTTATTCTTTTGTTTTAAATGAAAAATTCACGGATCATAAAGGATTAAAAGATCTCTTGCAAATCGTGTAATTAAGTTGAATTTTTATCAAACGGTGTACAAAAAGATTTTAATATTTTATTTTACATTAGGTATAGGAATTGTACATAATATCTAAATATATCTCTTTAACTCGTATCAAGAGGTTTATTTTAGATTTTTCGTTTAATATTCACTCAAAGCAATAATTGCAACAAAATAGCCTTCAAAAAAGCATGCTTTTATATGTCAATAGACTAGCTAGCTTTCATAGATCCAGGTATTTTGATCAATATAACGCTAGCCTATAGCCTATAGGATGTAGGAGTCGAGGACGGCCAAGACACACATTCCATGACCAAATAGAACGTGTTCTGGAGGAAGGTGATGTTAGGAGTCTCAAAAATCGACGTGCTTGCATGAAAACAGTTATGAAAGTCAACGAAGCGAGTGAGGTATGTAAGAATCGTGCCTTGTGGCACTCCGTTCTCTCTGCCTACCCCGCAAGGGATTTGCCGTTATGTATGTGTTATGTATGTATAACGCTAGCTTTACCTCCAAATGTTAAGAGCGTCAAAACACAATGCAAATATTACAACTAAAATCAGTAATATAATTAGTTAAAGACACTATTTTCATTGCAATTACTCATCAACAGACTTTTCCATTCAGTTGAAAATCATTGGCTAACATTTGGACTTTTAGGATTTGTTAGATGAGTCAAATGAAACTCAAGAATACTCTAGATTCTAGCTCAAGTCAGCCTCCTCTCAGATTACATCTGAGAGGAGGCTGACTTGGTATGTAATTATTATCTGTGATTATTTTACTGCTCTATCGAGATGTCAAATTGTGACAGGTGTCAAACTGTCATTCGATCCGCTGTCATTTTAAGTAATTCAATATTTTCTCGTAAGTGCCCTAAGTGCCGGTGGGATCATCTAAATATTTGCCTTGTATATTGAGAATATAACAATTTATATATTTGTAAAGAATATGTAGAGTTAAATCCCGACGTACTGATTCGGTACGTCGAGATTTAACTCTACAAATGTCTTTGAGATACCATACAAAATATTGTTTCATACCTTTTTCTACCCAAAGATGTTGGCAGCGGCTGTTACGCCTCGTCTCGCCATTATGTTAACGTGTAGCAAATGGAATAGGTGGCGCACCTATTGCCATACCGGGCACAAAGTTTTAAGTCATAGATATTTGTCACAAATAACTCCCTAAATAATTTTACAAAGTCATTGGTGTGATCCAGGATTCGAACCCGTGACTTCTTGATTCAGAAGCGGGGTGCTCGACTACTTCAGAGTCTTTGAGATGGTATTTAATATGCCTAGTAATTCCTCGTCTAATAATGTAGTAAGGTACTGTTTAAATGAACACAAAAAAATGTTTGAACTAGATCTATGGCAGGAAAATTAAATTGAGAAGTAGATTTTAATTAAAAAGATGAGTTGGTTTGCTCTTTCATTTATCTGGAACATTATGGACAGTAAAAAACTAGGCTGGCTATATCAGTCCGCCTTCTCTGTAATCTGGACAAGAGACATTTTTTTTCGACTAAAATTTTCAAATGCTGTTATTAGTACTACACTGTAATTAATATATAGACTCTAATGTTTAATTCGGCAAGACACTATAAGTTCCTAGTTTTGTATAAAGATAATTTTCCTGTTCGTTTTGATGAGTCTCCAAAATTAACACTAATAATAGTCATCATCTTCAGTCCTGTTCCAATCATTTGAGGTGGGCACAACAAGTTTTTATTCTCCAAACTTTCATATCATTCGTTTCTTATGATAGTATTGTCAAATATTGTTTTCGTGGTTTAATTACAAATTTATTTCTTAAATAAATAAATAAACCCAAATACAGAAACCTTGTTGGTGATTATGTATTTGAGCCGTTCGGGGCTGAGACTCTGGGGACATGGGATCCGAGTGCTTGTGCACTCTATAAAGATATTGCAAAGAGACTGAGGCCTCACGCGACCAGAGGGCTGGTGTATTCTTCGCACTGAGGATTGCCACTGCGCATTGCCTCTCAGCGTGGCAATGCGGCCAGTCCTCTGGGCACGCTACCAGTAGACCGAGATGCGGAGAAATTTGATTTCAGCTAGTTTTTAAATTGTATATACTTATTGTGTGGGCGAGCGCACGGCCTCTGATCCAGAGGTCCGGGGTTCGATTCCAGACACTGGCTCACACCAATGACTTTTCGAAATTGTTTTCGGAAGTTATGTGTGATAAATACCGATGACTGACAAACTTTGTGCCCGGTATGGCAATAGGTTCGCCACCTATTCCATTTGGGACGTAAACATAACGGCGAGACGAGGCTTAACAGCCGCTGCCTACACCTTCGGGTAACAAAAGGCGTGAAGTTATGTTATGTTATGTTATGTTATATTGTAAATAATGTAATTAATTTGTTTCTTCTTATTATTGTAATTATTAAATCTATTTCTTTGCTCTAGTGTATCCACTCTAGTTTATTATAGCATAGCGAGTTTTAATCTTGTTCTTTACATATCCATTTAGTAACCATACGACTTTTGCCATCTAAAGGTGTAGGCAGCAGCTCATGACTGATATACTCAATGATGGAATCTATTTTCATAACTTCCGTGTTGACAAATTTGTTTCAAATGTCAAATTACAAATCAAAATAGCTTTATTATATGTGGTTTTCACGCACATTTAGATATAGTCAATTGACATTGAAATTTAACAGATTATTAACTTTAATTACATATTCTTACGTGATTTTTAGGAGAGTACCTACCTTCGTGAGGTAAGAAAACACGTAATTCTAGTATTATATCACCAGGTCGACAATAAGCTAGGGAATTTCGTTTAGTACGAGTCACTAATTAGTATTTATAGAATTCACTAATAAAGCCTTAAAGTTAGTGGTTAGGTACGCGAACTACGTTTAGAAGTCCCTGGTTTGGAAACCTCGCATATAACAGTAGCTTGTAGTGTTTGAAGAACAAACTCTATTAACAGTCTCGGTGGTGCAGTGGTCTAGCTTGCACTTCTGACTCAAGAAGTCGTGGGATTGAATCCGGTTATGTGCGATAAATATCGATGACTGAAAAAAATTGGTCCGGTGCATGGTAATAGGTTCCGCTACCTATTCTATTGTGACGTAAAAAAGTAGCAAGTCGAAGCTTAGTTTTTTTCGCTCGCAATTTTTTTTTATTATATTATATTTTATAATTACTGCAACTACGTTTGGTTTCCTTTAGAGGTAGAACAATGGTAAAAACTGTGTGAGTTTTTTTTGTAATATTTCTTAAATTCCCGCGAGATTCATTGTATTTCTCTGGCAATCTGACTGGTTCCGTGGTTTTAAAATTCATCTGAAGCAAACCATAAGGAAAACCTGATACGAATAAAAACATACAGACACACAGACAAGCCCTTAAAAGTTGATATTTTGGCTTTTGTTTTGCTCTAATGATTTCCTATTTCTTTTAGTTTGGGCAAAGAAACTAGAAAATGAATTTATTATCTTCCTCGGACCCTTCCGCTTTCAGTTCTCACATCGCTCTTGTGAATATTTTTTATATAATATTTAGTCTACATGTACCTGAAGAATATATGAATAGTATCGGCCTTTGGTACCTTACAAGTATCAATAAGTAAAAATGAATATAAAATATATTCTTTGTTAATATTAATAAGAACATAACATAACTTCACGCCTTTTCTACCTGTAGATCAGTGGCCAGTAGGCAGTGGTTGTTAAGCCTCGACTCGCCGTTATTTTTATGGAATAGGTGGCAAACAAAGGATTCAGTCATCGATATCTATCACACATAACTTTCGAAAAGAATTTCAAAAAGTCATTGGTGTAATCCCGAATTTTAACCCGCCACCTCTGGATTCAGAAGCGGGGTGCTCGACCACTGGACCACTGAGACTTTTCTTTTATTTTAGTTCGTCGAGAATTTTCTTTTATTTTAGTTCATTAATATATTAGGTACACATGGAAAAAATATTCATGTTTTACGAGATAAAATGTTCAACAAAGACAACAGTAACACAATTATAAGAAGGCAGAAGGAATTGAACAGCGTATATATGAATTAAGTCAATTGTTAGTAATAATTATTTTCACTTTTTCGGCAAATATATTTATGTGTTATAAATTTAAGAATTGTTTTTACGATACTTTTAAATCTAAATGTTTCTTCTCGTAATAAATAAAATAGTAATTAAGTTTTACCATCAAGAGTTATAACTTTTGGTGTTATGTTATTATCAAACTTTATGGAAATTTTTATATTTTTGTATTGGCAAACCTCCAAGCGTCCTTGTCTTCCATTTAAGTAGAGTAACCAAAAATATTTTAAACTATATGACATACAAAATTTTCACGTTTATAGTCAGTTTGATAGGCAAATGTACAATTTTTATGAAGAACCTACCACATAATAAAATTTCGTAAGAATCTAGCTTCAGGTTCAAAGGAATCCTAAAATAAATATTAAATATGTCATTGAATACATTGTGAATTTAAAGATTATTTGATCATTTATTAAAATTAAAATTTGATTTATTACGGATGAAATAGAATTTCAATACAGCTTACATCGTTTTCATAGTTAAGATTATTATCTGGAAATGACACTATTCTTGCAATTCATGTTAATATTCTATACAGGACCTTAAAACAAAGTCTATTTTCAAAATAATTAACGTAAAATTTTTACAAGATTCACGTATAGAGAAAATTTGTGTGGATTTACATAATAAATAACGTACAAAGAGAAAACCTCGTCGTGATCCTTACTAATTTAAAATTTGCTAGCCTTTTTAAACATAAATATAGCCCAGCGTAGATTTTCTTAATTTGCGCTGCAGAACTGCCTATATAATGCCTATCCAGGTCCTCTGACCATCCAAACACTTATAAGATTTGTCCACTAAATTCTTTAGAATGAAGTGAAAACTGTTCAAAATTGTCATTAACTAATACGGCTATTTCAAATTACAAAATGACCGCATAAAATAAGTGTATGTAAAAATAACAATATTATATACCACGTATATATGAGGGATAAATAGATCGTTTAATATTTCGAATTCTGATTGAAAAGTGTACGAGGTATGAGTTTATATCCTTAGTACATACAAAATAGACTTCTTAATAGCTTCAAAATAGACTGTTTGAAACTTTAAACAGTCTATTTTGAAGCTATGTATGTTAAAAATCAAAGCCTTTTTCTGCAGTATAAATTCTAAAGAAGTTTTTCGGCATCACTTGTCACTATAGGGATAAGATAAGATGGGTAGATAAAAAGAAAAATTTTAAAACACGTGAATGTATATGGTTCTTATAAAACACGACTTGCCTAATATTGTGTGCTTTTAATTGTAATTTGAGATAAAAACCGTATGATATATATTTTGTCGATTTCCCTATAGAGATCTCATCTATAAGTATATGTCGGAATAGTTCAATCAAATCTTTTAAGAAAAAAATATATAAACCACCTGGAAATCTTGCGTTTCACAAACGTGATTCTACCTTAAGAGAATCACTAAGTGCCAGTCCCAGCGGAACTACTGGTTCCCCAGTAAGATTATTACGGTAAAAGGTAAACTTATAAACGACTTCAAAACAAACATGAGGTTTCCAATTTGAATGTTTATTTTGTAGAAAACAAGGTTGTACGGAAGGAAGTTGGTTTGAAAGAGAGTGTCGGTGTAAAAGTAAGAAAGGGCATGCTCCGATGGTTCGGACATGTAGAAAGAAGGGTTGATGCAGACTGACTAAGCAGATATACAATGCAAAAGCGGATGGATGTAGGAGTCGAGGACGGCCAAGACACACATTCCATGACCAAATAGAACGTGTTCTGGAGGAAGGTGATGTTAAGAGCCTCAAAAACCGACGCGCGTGCATGAAGAGAGTCATGAATGTCAACGAAGCGAGTGAGGCGTGTAAGAATCGTGCCCCATGGCGCTCTGTTCTCTCTGCCTACCCCGCAAGGGATTTGGCGTGAAGTTATGTATGTATGTTAATTTTTTTATGCATGATCGGTTATATAGCAGGCATATTACATAGTAGTTTACAAAAACCTTTTTTTGTGTTCAATTACAGGTTTATTTCAAAATTTCCTTAGGATCATAGAAAATAGACAATGGGAATCCAGCTATTTTAAAATCATCCACCGTTTTTTTTAAATTGTCGTTTTTGAAAAATGGAATAAGTGAAATCAAAATACTGCTAGTGAAAACAGTTTTTCAAATTTTGAAAGTTATAATCACATATTATTATTATTATTTATAAGAAATATACTGTCCCGGATATTTCGAAGTCTTCTCAGTGAGTGATCAGTGGACTGTAGGAGTTTTAGATAATATTATAATTTCTAAATTGTGTCAATATTAAATTATGTTACTCTGAATAAAAGCTTAATTCTTTTTGACAATATGTATACGATTTTCGAAATTGACGTGTAAAATGTTTGTCTAAATAACGAATATTTTTTTTATTCAAACAAAACTGAAAATACCTATATGTCAATATATTAATTAATAAAAATAGATGATTTTTACTAGTAAATAGTATAAATACTTCATAGTTCATTCGACAAAAAAACGATAACGATAAAAAACGTTACCAATTCCATCGTATGAGATTTAAGTTTTTTGTTATTATTTATCGATTTTTGTACAATATTAGTATCAAATATATTTTAAACTTCATATTTTTCTACCCAAAAATGTATGTAGCTAAAGGCTGTTACCAAGTTTTTAGGACTGAATTGGTGGCTGCATCAAACGCCTTAAATCGAAGATATTTTTTATTTATTTTATTATCTTAGTCCAATATTACAATACTTTGTATTTGTATTAGACAGAAAAAGTAATGTTTTTTTTATAAATATCTATTACAATTTCAGTAACGATTTTAAACTAAAAAATTCAGTTTAAACTCTCAATCTCGAACTCTTCATTATTTATTAGTTATATTTTTTTCTATAATTTATTTTTATTTTATTATAATTGTAATTGTATAAAATATAAATTTTAGTTACAAAATATATAAATAATATAAGATAACATACCCGTAAATATACTAAGTTTGAATTCCGTGCGAAGTTTTCGCGTTAACAGCGTAGCGCGTCTACGTCGGGCGGGCGCTCTACGGTTTTGTAGTTCGTAGCAAGCTTGCCGTAGCATTTTATGGTGCTGTAGGCTACCACGTGTGACGTCATTTGGCTACAGATCAAACCATAGGACGTGGGAGGAGGTACTATTGCACAAATAACTCCATATTTGAGACACCATAGATGAATTAATATTATCAATATAAGCAACGATGTGAATAACTGGAGTTTTGTGTAACACAATTAAAAATCACTTTCCCATAATATTGTTTTGTGATTTATTACATTTTCATGTCTTATCATTTTAACCGACTTCCAAAAACAAGCAAGTATTTTTTTTGTGAAAGTTTCGGTTCCTCTTCATGTAATATGTAGATAAATTTACAATTCTTTTGCTTTTGAAAAAGGATTAGTCCGAAAAACAGAAAACGTGCCTAAAATTTAACATTTTTTCTTGAAAATATAAAATTTAGTTTTTCTAAGTGAATCAATGAAAGGCTTCTGTTATGGAAACTAGTAAACGGATATTAATACATAATACAGTTTTCTTTTGTTTATACATACTAATATAACATAGAAAAACACCCAGACGCCATACAAACAATCACGCTTATCATAAATATTTGCATTCGAACCCGCCGCCGAATCCGCAGTTGGTTATTTTACTAATGCATCACGAGGCCCATGAGGAAGAGCTATTCTGAAGAGATAATCTTCTTCAAGGGCCTACGTATTTATCCCAACGAATATTTACTTCAGATAATAAATCTTTCAAGTATAACTGCTTGCCGAGGTGATGGCATACTCAGGTAAGTATATAACAGTATAATTGTAAATATGTAATCACCTAATATAGTGTATTGCGTTTAGTTAATGAGGTAGTCGCCACTCAGTCGCTCATAACAAATCTCCCTAGGAGTTACTAAATATTCTGACTATGACTCCTTCATAACTATACATAATATCAATTTATAAGTGGATCTGTACACTTGGCGTAAAACAGTAAAAATATAAAGTTTTTTTTTTATAGATAGATAACACTTTATTTGTACCATAAAAAATAAATCTTAGATCTATGAACATAGGTCTTATAGCTATGAGTACAAATGGCGGCCTTATCGCTATAAGCGATTTCTTCCAGACAACCTGTGGAAGGACAAAATGCTTAAAAGACAGGTAAATCTAACCATTATGCTAAATTTATGGTATTATTTTAGTCTCGAGTTTTAGTCTCGGTGGCGCAGTGGGCGAGCGCACGGCCTCTGATCAAGAGGTCCGGGTTCCGATTCCAGACACTGGCTCACACCAATGACTTTTCGAAATTGTTTTCGGAAGTTATGTGTGATAAATACCGATGACTGACAAACTTTGTGCCCGGTATGGCAATAGGTTCGCCACCTATTTCATTTGGGACGTAAACATAACGGCGAGACGAGGCTTAACAGCCGCTGCCTACACCTTCGGGTAACAAAAGGCGTGAAGTTATGTTATGTTATGTTTATGGTATTATAATAGCAAGAGTATTATTCAATATATTAATAAACATACATAGCTCAACATATAGTCTCGGTGGCGCAGTGGTCGAGCACACGGCCTCTGATCCAGAGGTCCGGGTTCGATTCCTGTAACTGGCTCACACCAATGACTTTACGAAATTGTTTTCTGAAGTTAAGTGTGATAAATATCGATGACTGAAAAACTTTGTGCTCGGTATGGCAATAGGTTCACCACCTATTCCATTTGGGACGTAAACATAAGGGCGAGACGAGGCTTAACAGCCGCTGCCTACACCTTCGGGTAGCAAAAGGCGTGAAGCTATGTTATGTCATGTTTTGTCATGTATATACATACATACATACATAAACACATACAAAAAAAATACACGAATATATTTACAAATATACATTACACATATATACACGTAACATATAGATACATCATTAATAGATTATTTAGATTATTGTAAAGTTAAGTAGTACTGCGTAAGCTGTGATTTGAAGGAGGTTATAGACTTGGCTTTTTTTATTTTATCGGGTAATACATTCCAAAGCAACACGGCTTGGACGGAGAAAGACAGACCATAAAAATGCGTGGAATGCATTGGGACAGCCAATTTCAAGTTTTTCGATGACCTCAGACACTTCAAATGTGTGGCATGTAAGAACTGAAAACGTTCCTTGAGATACTTAGGGGAGTGAGGATTAAATATAACGTTATATAGCAACGTGAGGAACAAGAATATTCTGGCGAAAACGAACAGGGAGTCACTTAAGCATTTTTCGAAATTCCGAAATATGATCATATTTGCGAAGACCAAATATGAAACTAATACAAACATTTTGGAGTCGCTCAAGTTTATCGAGTTGTGCTTCAGTGAGATTCAGATAGCTGACATCGGCATAATCGAGAATCGGGAGGAGGAGAGACTGTGCGATTGCAATTTTAGTGGCATTAGGCAAAAAGTTCTGTAGCCTGCGCAAGGAACCTGCGGAAGCAAACAGTTTCCGGCTGACCTCTTGAAGTTGGGGACCCCACTATAGTGTTCTATCCATGTAAAGCCCCAGATTTTTAACTTTATTAGTTACAGGTATGTTGACGCCGTTAAAAAGAACTTGAGGCAGAAGTGAGCAGTTTATCTTGGCAAGCAACCTAGAGCTGCCGATAAAAATTAGCTGCGTTTTTAAGGATTGATGCTAAGTCCATAATTGTTACTCCACTCGCATATTCGTTCTAAGTCCATGTTAATTTTCACCGCAGCCTGCCATATGTTATTGAGAGGAGCCTGTGTATATATCTGTAAGTCGTCAGCATAAAGAAAGAAGTTAGATTTTTAGAGATCGAATTTATAAAAATTGCGAATAGAAGTGGGGAGAGAACGCCACCCTGTGGTACACCGGCAGTAGTACAGGCCCAATTAGAATATCTGTCATCAATACTTACACGTTGCCGGCGCCCAAACAGGTTACTGTGAAACCAAGCAATTGCTGTTAGAGAAATGTTAAGAGAGCGTAGTATACTCAGTAGGATATGGAAATCCACAGTATTAAAAGCGTTGCTGAAATCGAGAAGGCTGTAAGATTTCCGCTATCCATACCTAAGCGAATATTATCGCTAATATTCACCAATGCAGAAGCGGTACCGTGTCCAGTACGAAAACCAGATTGAAAGGGATTTATAAGAGGGTTATGGGTGAGGAATGTATTTAGTTGGGAATAAACTAGCCGCTCCAGGACTTTGGATAGAAATGGGAACATGGAAATAGGGCGGTAATCAGAGAAAGATAGGGGTTGACTTTTTTTTGGAAATGGGATTATTTGGGCGTCTTTCCATGCGGTTGGAAAAAGCCCGAAGGAAATGGATTGGTTGAGGATATGGCAGATGGGAATAATCATATTCCGACTGACACAGTCACCCCCAACCGCATTTGATGAAATCGCGAATATGCACTCCTTAACTTAAAATTTTAAATAATTATTATAATTTTAAATTTAATACAATTTTAAATAAAATATACACAATTTTCAGTATTATTTTAGGCCACGACACATTCTTTATGACCAAATAGAACGAGTCCTGAAGGAAGCTGACGTCAAGAGCCCTAAAACCTGACGAGAGTGTATGACAAGAGTTATGAAAGTCACAGAAGCGAGTGAAGTGTGTAAGAATCGTGCCTCAGCCCTTATGGCCCCTGGTCTCTCTGCATCCTCTACAAGGGACTTGGCGTGGATGTAGCCATCTAGCACACTGGATATTTAGCAGTAAGATGTATTTATTAGATTTAAAGTACATGGTTGTTATCGATGAGAATCTCCTTACTATTAAAAAAATATATTTAAATGCATCTAGGAATAGTACTTTTAATAATATATTCACATTTTTCTTTGTTTTCACTTGTTACAATGAGTCTGCGATATGTTCTTCAAAGTATCTACAATACCAACGCCCACAATTATTTAATGTGTGGCCATTAAGTTTGCGAGTAATATTGTTATTTTTTATATATATTAATTCTTAAGCTTAGCGGCGCATAAAGGGTACGAAACTTTACATAGTCCGCAATTAAAAATGTTCTGACCGGCCAATGAATTTTCAAATCTTATCATAACTGAAGTAATGGACTCACCACCTATTGAGCTGTGCCTATATCTTCAGGTAACCAAGGCGTGAAGACACATACATTTTTATTCATAATTGGTGAAAGTTACATCAACGATACGATAAATATCGACGACTGAAAACTTTGAGCCCGGTATGGCAATAGGTTCGCCACCTATTCCATTTGGGACGTAAACATAACGGCGAGTCGAGGCTTAACAGCCACTGCCTACACCTTCAGGTAGAAAAAGGCGTGAAGTTATGTTATGTAAAGTTACAATGTGTATATTATTAAATCTTGAATCTTATTTGTGTAAATACAAAAATAAAAAACCACTAAAACAAATTTAATTGAATTACTTCTTTTTATTATACTATTATTTATTTATTCATTGAAGGTTTTACTTTATTAAACATCGATGCCCTCTATGGGAATGGCGCAATGAACTACCACTTATTTGACATAAATTTGATTGTCCACGTGCTTCTGACTTGAAAAACAGCCTTTATAAAACAATATTAATCAACATGAAGTGCTTCCCGGTGTGATATATTTTATACGCTTTGCCCCGTTTTTATATTTTTAACAGTACAGTTCGACTTTTTAATTTAACAAGATTCTGCAAAACAACCATTTTTTTCTATAGAGCGACCTACTCTTCTGGCCTTTGGAAATGAAAAGTAAAAAAATAAAACATTATACAAAGATTAGATTATATGTCGATGATTTTGGCCAAATATAGAGCATTTAAACTAGCAATATTCTTTTTAATAAGATATTTCTGAAATTTATCGCATTTAATTTTATGGTTAAAATAAAATATTAAATAATAGTAATCTTGGGTTCGAATCTTGGGAAAATCATTTACTTTTCGAAATTATGTGTGATCGACTTCTGGAGGAAGGTGATGTCAGGAGCCTTAAAAGAGCATGAAAAAAGTTATGAAATGCAAAGAAGCGAATGAGGCGTGTAAGCATCGTGCCTTATGGCGCTCTGTTCTCTCTGAATACCCTACAAAGGATTCGGCGTGAAGTTATGTATGTGTCTATGCTATCTATTACTCATTATGTTTTTTATTTTCTATCGTATTCATTCCTTTTACTCGATGTAAGTAAAAAATATATTTAATGGCTCCAACTGCACACAGTAATAAAATATTAACATAATTTTTGACTACAGACAAATTTTACAGTGGTAGAGCCAAGCAGTTCGCTGCTTGAATGGGCCGGCTCGACCGGTGAAATACCACGACCTCTCAGAAGACCGACGTAAAGTGGCTCATGCCGCGTTTCGTTCGGTGAGAGAGGTACCCGGAGGCCCACCCCCCCTTCCCCATTCTTTCCTATCCCCTATCCCTTAAAGGTCGGCAACGCAACAGTGACACTATATGTGTTGCTGGTGTTCATGGGCGGCGTTGGTTGCTTACCATCAGGTGACACGCCTGCTCGTTTGCCCTCCTATCCCATAAAAAAAACAGACAAATAAATCGACAGTAAATAACGTGAATATTATACTGTTTAGATATCAAGAATACTTAGTATTTGGCAACAGGAATAGAGAACTAAACCGCCCACATACGGAACATATGTAACCTAATACGTCGCCCAATCTGACTAACAACACTAGTTTTATGATATTTGTTCACAACCATACTCAAATCTTCTATACAATATCTAACATAACATAACTTCACGCCTTTTGTTACCCGAAGGTGTAGGCAGCGGCTGTTAAGCCTCGTCTCGCCGTTACGTTTACGTCCCAAATGGAATAGGTGGCGAACCTATTGCCATTATCGATATTTATCACACTTAACTTCCGAAAACAATTTCGAAAAGTCATTGGTGTGAGCCAGTGTCAGGATTCGAATCCGGACCTCTGGATCAGAAGCCGTGTGCTCGACCGAATACTGTTACAATATCTAGGTTGCAGAAAATTATATATTTACATCAATTGGGAGCCCAACCACGATTAAATAAAAAATAATCAGTATTGTAAACCATCAAATATTAAATCACCCAGAAAGGTCAGTAAAGTGTTTTGAAGGGTTCAAAAATTCTTAATTAATTCTTGAAATATATAAATAATATTTTTATATGCGCAAGGAGTGTTGCTTACCATCAAGTGGGTCACTCTATGGTAAGCAACCACTCACCATCCATTAACACCGTAGTGCGTTGCCGTCCTTTAAGGGAGTAGGAGGGAGTTAGTCAGATATATTGATTGATGAGCTAACAAAGATATTTTCTTTGTTTTACTACTTAACATTGTATGGATACTTATTACATAAATTAGTCATATTCCTTTGGCGTGCTTCCAAGTCCATTGTAGATGGGGAAGCCCACGCGTTTTCTAGCTGGACTTTTCCACGTAACTATTAAATGATAATAATCCTAGATAGCAATAGCCATACGTAAAATAGATAATTTATTAAGTAATATATTTAAAAAATAAATGCACCTTTTTCTACCCGAAGGTGTAAGCAGTGGCTATTATACCTCGACTCTCTGTTACACCTCGCCTCACGAATTGTCCCAAACGGAATAGGTGGCGAAAATTAGGTAATTCCTCTATATTTAACACACATAACACTCGATACGAACCCTAGACTTGTAGACTCAGAATTGGAGTGCTTGACCTTCAGACCACGGATTTGTTATCACATTTTTTTACGTACTATTTGTAATATCGTAGAAATATTATCCTAAATTACTATCTATTCCGAGAACCATGAGATTTTAATACAGCTTCAGTTTTTGAGAGAGCGTGTGCAAAATTTTCAAAATTCATACATGGTCAAAAATTATAATTATGTAAATGAACATAACATAACTTCACGCATTTGTTACCCGAAGGACGGCTGTTAAGCCTCGTCTCGCCGTTATGTTTACGTCCCTAATGGAATAGGTGGCGAATCTATTGCCATACCCGGCACAGAGTTTTCAGTCATCGATATTTATCATACATAACTTTCCGAAAACAATTTCGAAAAGTCATTGGTATGAGCCAGTGTCAGAACTTGAACCAGCGACTTCCGGATCTAGAAGCGGGGTGCTCGACCACTGAACCACCGAGACGTATCGAAATTACCTTTATTTTATACTAGCTGACCGATTATTATTCTAGACCTTATTACTCAACTACCTGCCAATAAAAACCAAAAATCAGAAAGGGCAATAAAATGTTAGTTATGAATGTAGCAGCATGGAAGCAGTTATTTCAATATTACAAAGAGACACTACAATTTTATTTCTATGTATAGATTTCGCTTACTACTGTTTAATAAGTATATCCTCTTTCAATATTGCTGTAGGTACAACTACCAGCCCAGTTGCTAATTATGGGTTAGTTATTAACATTAAAATGTACTGTGGTGTCTATCTGGCGCGCCTGGCAGTCGCTATTCGATACCCAGGTTGGTATATCGTTTTAATTAAAGCTTTCCTTAAGATTTAGCGGTCAAATTGACTGTAATTTAACAGTTATGGGTTATATTATTAGTCTAATTGCCTACATTTATGTAGTTCAATAAAGCACAAAATTGGAAACTACTCTATGACCGCAACTAACGCCATCTAGTGAGGAATTTCCAAACTAAATCACTCTATATTTCATTCAGAATTGTAAATATAATATCAGTTGAAATATTAATAAAACATAACATAACTTCACGCCTTTGTTACCCGAAGGTGTAGGCAGCAGGTTTTAAGCCTCCTCTCGCCGTTATGTTTACGTCCCAAATGGAATAGGCGGCGAACCTATAGCCATACCGGGCACAAAGTTTTCAGTCATCGATATTTATCACACATAACTTCCGAAAACAATTTCGAAAAGTCATTGGTGTGAGTCAGTGTCAGGATTCGAATCCGCGGTGTGCTCGACCACTAGACCACCGAGACTATATATTACTCATGAGACTTATTATAAATCGATAAATAATTCTATAAACAACAAAGGAAAGTGGAGATAGAACAAAATCATAACTGGTGTTTAAGTAATAACTATCAATCAACGTTATGTAGCTAAGTGGTGAGCGAAAAAAGTCAGACAAATTTAAGTAGGCTTTCAAGGAATGTAGATCAAGCGATGGTTGCTCTTGCTATTTGTCAATTTTATAATACAACGACTTATGAAGTTTCTTTTCTCGTGTACAGAATGAAATTAGCAATTCGTTATCAGTTGTTGATTTACACTTTAAGATTAAAGAGTCTCAATTCGGCTTTCAGCCCGCAAAATGCTATATTCTGCCTCAAGCAGACTGTCCACTATTACTCCGGTATTTGCCTGTTTTTAGAAATTGTCTAAGGCATTCGACTTGGTTAGGTATGACATCTTGTGGAGTAAGTTTCGGGCCGAGACAACACTGTCGAGCGAGATCATTTCAATTTTTAAATATTGGTACGCGCAACAAACTAATTGTGTTCGGTGGTCTGGTAAATATTCTGACCCTTATCGGTTAGACTGCGGTGTCAGACAGGGTGGTTTGAGTTCGCCTAGGCTGCTTAATCTTTATATTAATCAGTTAATAGTTGAGCTCAGTAGCGCCATTATTGGTTGTCATGTAGATGGTGCTTGTGTAAATAATTTGAGTTATGCAGATGACTTGGTACTACTAAGTCCATCAATTGGTGCTATGAGGCAATTATTGGCTGTATGTGAATCATATGCGGTGGCTCATGGGCTCCGGTATAACACCCATAAGAGAGAGATTATAATGTTTATAATATCTAAAGGTATTAAATACGGATACACACCAACCGTCTCACTCTATGGGGAACCCTTGCGTTGGGTTAAAAAATGTAAGTACCTGGGCCACTGGGTTACCGAAGATATGCGCAGATCGTTGACTGGCCGATGTAATATGCTGGCTCGTAGGTTTGCACAATGTACTAAATCAGTTAAAATTTTAAGGCCTACTGTCAGTCCTTTTACACGTGCAACCTATGGGTCAGTTATACGCTTCGGGCATTCAGCGATCTGCGCGTCCAATATAATAATGCGTTCAGAGTACTACTGGGGCTGCCGTGGCGTTGTAGCGCATCATTAATGTTTGTCGAAGGACAAGCGGACACGTTCGCGGCCATTATGAGAAAACGCTGTTCATCAATGATGGCACGAGTCCGAAATAGCACCAGTAGTATTCTGAGGGTATTCGCAGACAGGTGGGACTCACCCCTACAACAAAGGCGGGTGAAAATCCATGTTATATGATGTAATTAATAAATAAATATATTGTAAACATTGTATTAATACTAACTCTAGATTTAAGTCTCATGTAATTACTAGCCCTATGGAATGGAAATAAGTGTATTTATTATTATTACATACGGGTGAATAATTTCCTACTGTAACTTTACGCTCTTTATATCAGAATGTCTAGGCATACCTACAATTATAATTGTCTCATTGTAATCATAAATGTAGATATCTGGCAAAATTAACTGCTTTGCATCGAGCATAATTTTGGTAGTTAATATTATTTACTACAAACTTCCAGAAATATTGTGAGCTCTGAATCGAAAGCGAGATCTCTACACTAGAAGTCGGAGTGCTGAAACACTGGACCATTAAGACTGTCTGACATTATAGAAAGATATTAAAAGAAAGATATTAAAGAAGCAATATTTGCTAGATAAATTCTCAATATTTTTTTATCTATATTTATCCTATTTATTATTTATATTTGTGAGAAAATGTATGATATATTTGACGGAATATTTTTTTAGCATGTGTAAGATTTAATATTAACGCGACAACTAACAATATTATGGAAACTTAGAATCAAAGCAACTCGAATATAGGCTTGATAAATAAGGGACCCGAGGATTTGCTAAATATTATCAAACATAACAAAGTCAATGATAATATCTGAATCCAGAGGCCGCGAGTTCAAATCCTGACTCACACCAATGACTTTTCGAAAGTAATGTGTGATAAATATCGATGACTGATAACTTTGTCTGAAAACTCTATATTAGGTCTTCCTTATCTCTTCTCTCTTTGCCCATACAGGTTAATTACTCTTTTTGTGACATTTGTTTCATCCCTTCTCATTGGCGTAATTTTCAAGCTTCCACTCACATACTCATACCGTATTTTATCCATTTTCATCACCACACACATACTTGAACATCAAATTGATTCATTTTTGAACTACTTTTTAGGTAACTCTGAGCAATACAAACATCATCTTCAATCTTCATACATCTACTTCACGCCAAATCCCTTGCTGGATAAGTAGAACAAAGCGCTTTAGGGCATGGTCCTTACACGTCTCACTCGCTTCTTTGACTTTCTTAACATGGCAACAACTTTGGCAATAAAACAACGTATAGTTTTAACTAACTCGCAACTTTTTACCTGTAGATTACCTTTTCGTAAATAAAGCTCTTGTTGAAATGTGTATTCTTAAAAGTAGGAATCAATACAAGGTTTTAGTTTCATTGTGATTGAAATATTCGCGGTAGACCGTTGTCCGTGGTTAACCGACTTCGCCCCAACAACTTTCAGGTTAGAATGCTAGTAAAACAAATTACTCGCGCCCCTGTTAATGTCATAAGTTTAAGTGTACTTGTAACTACGTATGTTTGTTGCATGTATCTATTTATTAGCTTTTTATTAGCTTCACCTGTATGTATGTTTGTATGTTTGTAGGTTTGTAGGTTTGTTTGTAACCGACTTCTTTTTTAGTTTCCGCTGATTGCCACTAGATGGTGCGATTTGTGAACTATGAAAGTTCTAGACTAGAAAACCGAACTAAAAAATAGAAAATAAATTTTAATGAATTTAAATTAAGAAAATAGTGTTAAAATTTCAATGAATATAAATTAAAAAAAGCGTGGGGTGCTTTTTAAGATATTATCGAAATGATAATCACTCTACTCATATCTGTCAATAAAATATTTATAACTATTGACACCATGCACCCCACGCTTTTGAACGAAAGATGGTGCGATTTGTGAACTATGAAAGTTCACAAATCGCACCATCTAGTGGCAATCAGCGGAAAGTTTACGTTATCAACTTGAAACGAGTTCCTTATATAAGTCACAGATGGCGCTATTCCTCAAATTCGAAACTAAGAAACGCGCTGTCATACAAAACCGAACTAAAAAATTTAAAATAAATAATAGTTTAAAAAAACTAAAAAACACGCTTTTTATTGAAAACCGAACTAAAAAATAGAAAAATAAAAAAAAAATACTTTATTTTAAAAAAAGCGTGGGGTGCATGGTGTCAATAGTTATAAATATTTTATTGACAGATATGAGTAGAGTGATTATCATTTCGATAATATCTTAAAAAGCACCCCACGCTTTTTTTAAAATAAAGTATTTTTTTTTTATTTTTCTATTTTTTAGTTCGGTTTTCAATAAAAAGCGTGTTTTTTAGTTTTTTTAAACTATTATTTATTTTGTCACGCTTTTACAACGTAACCACCCAGATTAGTGATGGTCAACTGTGTTAACTCGAGTTGGGCTTAATTAATATTATTTTTTTCTGTAATTAAATACAATATCATAGGTAATTAAATAAATATCATTCTGAATCAAACTAGAGACATAATCCAACCAGGCTTTTTTCTTTCTTTCGACGCTGGATTTTACATCCGCGTCCGCTCTCAGAACCTTATGCCTCTTTGCACAACCACATACTTCTTTTGCACTGTCCACTATACTTTCTTTCATTCTTTCCCAGCATTCTTCAACACCTAAGTCAGAAAGACTCGTGTCATTGAGTCTTTTACTGACTTGGTCTACATACATACTCGCACACCTTCATCTTCTAATTTCTCACACTTTATCCTCCTTTATCAAGCTCTCCAAAACGAGTACGCACTCGCCACTGCCTCCACTTCTTAAATAGCCCACAAAGCGGCTTACCACCAGGTAGTGGTCCGTATCAAGAGTGGGGCCTCTGTAGGCTCTGTGTTTCGGAGACGACTATCTACCAGAATCAGATCAATTATACTTTTTTGTTCACTCCGTATCCACGTATACGTGTGAATATCTTTATGATGGAATAATGTGTTAGACACAAGGAGGTGAAGGGTGGCGGCACCTTCTGCCGCATGCGTATGCACATGCAGCCGCACCGACGGGGGCTAATCGGTGCCCGTCGCTATCGGGGCACGCCCTAGTAGCCAGCGCGGCTGTGTTCGTTTCTGTCAAGATTGCGTCCCTCTGGGACAGCAGGGATCGCGACGTAAAGCGTAAGCGATGATAATTTAAATACGGAAACCGGCGCCGCCCGATGTCCGCCCCTATTTTTCTCGTAAGTACTTACGAGCTGTAACGCCGTCTTGCGTGAGCGCAGTGCATTCATTAGTTCGCTCGACTCACTACTATCATATTGTTCCGCTGTCCTCACGCCTGCTAACTATCGCGCCCAGGGCAGTTATCTTGTGTCTTACCTTTCTGTTATATTCTAATTTGTTACTCCTTCTATTCTAAACTTCTTAACTGTATTTCATAGTGCTGTGTATAAGACTTTTGTGTATAATAAACTATTGCTACCTCCATTTACAAAGAGTGTCTACTAATCTATACTTCTCAATATCTTACCACTCTCGCCGACTATAACCGGCGACCACACACACAAATACTTTGTTTGTTTGACTAAGCCCGCTCATTTTATGATATAACTATACATATAATACAATAAAACATGTATCATGTGAAACATGATGAACATCATGAAGCTCAATATTCTACTCGGGGGCGCACAAGTCTCATGAGGAGACGTATTTAATAATTGACTAAGGTTGGAGTTCGCCAACTATGACATAACGATATGTTAGCTAAATAAAGCTCTAAATGTAATCGGACCTATATAGTCACCGCGCTGTTCACAAAAAATAAAATGGGGACTGTTACGTCATAATCATCATCATCCGCCTATTGTAGTCCACTGCTGGACATAGGCCTCTCCCAATGTGCGCCACAACATCCGATTCTCTGCCTTCCGCATCCAGTCTTTTCCAGCAGCTTTTTTCAGGTCGTCTGACCATCGAGCTGGTGGGCGTCCTACGCTACGTTTACCAAGACGCGGTCTCCACTTTTCTTACTCCATCTACCATCGGTCCTTCGGCAGATATGACCAGCCCATTGCCACTTCAGCGAGCTTATTCTACGAGCTATGTCGGTTACCCTAGTCCTCTGGCGGACATACTCATTCCTGAGTTAATCCTTCAGAGATACCCCGAACATAGCCCGCTCCATAGCTCGCTGAGCGACTTTAAATTTGTGGACTAGCCCCACCGTGAGTGTCCACGTTTCAGCACCGTAGGTCATCACCGGTAAGACGCACTGGTCAAAGACTTTGGTATTCAGACATTGCGGTATAGGCGAGCTGAAGACTCGACGCAGTTTTCCGAATGCAGCCCCACTAAGCTGAATCCTCCTTCTCGAAGTTTCGTCTACCTACCTGGATGATTTGGCCTAGGTAGGTACGTATTTGTTTACGACTTAACTGACCCTTCGACGCTTATCGGTCACTACATATTCATTGAACCTGACCTTGGTCTAGTCCAAGTTCATACCTAAACCGACACGCCGGGAGGACTCGTCCAGGCTGCGCAGCATTCCGCTTATCTGTTCCAGCGACTCTGCCATTACAACGATGTCGTCGGCAAACCGAAGATGCGAGATTTACTCACCATTCACTGGATTGGACTAGACAGGGTATCAACACCCTGTCCACTCCAATCCAGTATCTTGAGATATGTCATCTCACAAAATTTAAGGCACACTCTTTGTTAAACAATATTTTCCAATATAAAAATCGCCGAGGACTCAAAACTATGACCAACAAAAAGTTTAGTTTAAAACAAATTAAATGACAGATCCCGTTCAAATTTTGCGCGGTAAATCAGTACAGTGCTACCAACATGCAGTAAAAAAATTAGAACGACCTATTTTACGCGGGTCTCTTTATTGACATATGCCCGATACTTTTTACACAGAGTAGTATGAAGATATTCTTAGACTACACTAGACGGCGGCTACAGCTCGTAAGTACTTACGAGAACAATACGGGCGGACATCGGGCGGCGCCGGTTTCCGGATTTATAAAATCGTAAACATTTCTAAATGTAATCGTAAACTTTATAAAGTTAAATTATAGAGCTCTCTATTGAGCTCTGGCCCTATATACCCTAAGAGTCTGAAAGTTTGAAAGTACGGCGCCGTTTTGTGCGTCCGGTGCCGTTTTGTGCGTTGCGGCGCCGTTTTGTGCGTCGCGGCGCTGACAGGTGCGTCGCGGCGCCGTTCCTTCGGTTCTATATTGGCCGTCGCGGCGCATAAGAAGGCGTCGCGGCGCAAAATTAGGTGACGCGGCATTGGGTTGTGCGTCGCGAGGCTATTTTGGCCGTCGCGGCGTTATATTCGGGGTCGTGGCGCCCTGATGTTCGTCGCGGAGCTGTGAGGTGCGTCGCGGCGCTTTATTGGGCGTCGCGGCGCCGTTCTGTGCGTCGCGGCGCTATTTTGGCCGTCACGGCGCTATATTCGGCGTCGTGGCGCCGTGATGTTCGTCGCGGTGCCTAAATGTGCGTCGCGGCGCTATATTGGCCGTCGCGGCGCCGTGATGTGCGTCGCGGCGCAGAAATGTGCGTCGCGGTGCCTAAATGTGCGTCGCGGTGCTATATTCGGCGTCGCGGCGCCGTGATGTGGGTGGCGGCGCTGTGAGGTGCGTCGCGGCGCTATATTGGCCGTCGCGGCGCCGTGCTGTGCGTCGATATTTATCATACATAACTTCCGAAAACAATTTCGAAAAGTCATTGGTGTGAGCCAGTGTCAGGATTCGAATCCGCGGTGTGCACGACCACTAGACCACCGAGACTATATATTACTCACGAGACTTATTATAAATCGATAAATAATTCTATAAACAACAAAGGAAAGTGGAGATAGAACAAAATCATAACTGGTGTTTAAGTAATAACTATCAATCAACGTTATGTAGCTAAGTGGTGAGCGAAAAAAGTCAGACAAATTTAAGTAGGCTTTCAAGGAATGTAGATCAAGCGTTGGTGGCTCTTGCTATTTGTCAATTTTATAATACAACGACTTATGAAGTTTCTTTTCTCGTGTACAGAATGAAATTAGTAATTCGTTATCAGTTTTTGATTTACACTTTAAGATGGAAGAGTCTCAATTCAGCTTTCAGCCCGGTCTCTCTACGGAAAGTGCTATATTCTGCTTCAAGCAGATTGTCCAGTACTACACCACACGAAAAACTCCGGTATTTGCCTGTTTTTTTGACTTGTCTAAGGCATTCGACTTGGTTAGGTATGACATCTTGTGGTATGACAGCTTCGGGCCGAGACAACACTGTCGGGCGAGATCATTTCAATTTTTAAATATTGGTACGCTCAACAAAGTAATTGTGTTCGGTGGTCTGGTAAATATTCTGACCCTTATCGGTTAGACTGCGGTGTCAGACAGGGTGGTTTGAGTTCGCCTAGGCTGCTTAATCTTTATATTAATCAGTTAATGGTTGAGCCCAGTAGCGCCAGTATTGGTTGTCATGTAGATGGTGCTTGTGTAAATAATTTGAGTTATGCTGATGACTTGGTACTACTAAGGCCATCAATTGGTGCTATGAGGCAATTATTGGCTGTATGTGAATCATATGCGGTGGCTCATGGGCTCCGGTATAACACCCATAAGAGAGAGATTATAATGTTTAAATCTAAAGGTATTAAATACGGATACACACCAACCGTCTCACTCTATGGGGAACCCTTGCGTTGGGTTAAAAAATGTAAGTACCTGGGCCACTGGGTTACCGAAGATATGTGCGACAACGACAATATAGAGAGGGAGCGCAGATCGTTGACTGGCCGATGTAATATGCTGGCTCGTAAGTTTGCACGATGTACTAAATCAGTTATAATCACGCTTTTTAAGGCCTACTGTCAGTCCTTTTACACGTGCAGCCTATGGGTCAGTTATACGCTTCGGGCATTCAGCGATCTGCGCGTCCAATATAATAATGCGTTCAGAGTACTACTGGGGCTGCCGTGGCGTTGTAGCGCATCATTAATGTTTGTCGAAGGACAAGCGGACACGTTCGCGGCCATTATGAGAAAACGCTGTTCATCAATGATGCCACGAGTCCGAAATAGCACCAGTAGTATTCTGAGGGTATTCGCAGACAGGTGGGACTCATCCCTACAACAAAGGCGGGTGAAAATCCATGTTATATGATGTAATAAATAAATAAATATATTGTAAACATTGTATTAATACTAACTCTAGATTTAAGTCTCATGTAATTACTAGCCCTATGGAATGGAAATAAGTGTATTTATTATTATTACATACGGGTGAATAATTTCCTACTGTAACTTTACGCTCTTTATATCAGAATGTCTAGGCATCAGTAATTATACCGATAATTATCGGTATAATTACTGATACCTACAATTATAATTGTCTCATTGTAATCTTAAATGTAGATATCTGGCAAAATTAACTGCCTTGTATCGAGCATAATTTTGGTAGTTAATATTATTTACTACAAACTTCCAGAAATATTGTGAGCTCTGAATCGAAAGCGAGATCTCTACACTAGAAGTCGGAGTGCTGAAACACTGGACCATTAAGACTGTCTGACATTATAGAAAGATATTAAAAGAAAGATATTAAAGAAGCAATATTTGCTAGATAAATTCTCAATATTTTTTTATCTATATTTATCCTATTTATTATTTATATTTGTGAGAAAGTCTATGATATATTTGATGGAATATTTTTTTAGCATGTGTAAGATTTAATATTAACGCGACAACTAACAATATTATGGAAACTTAGAATCAAAGCAACTCGAATATAGGCTTGATAAATAAGGGACCCGAGGATTTCGTAAATATTATCAAACATATCAAAGTCAATGATAATATCTGAATCCAGAGGCCGCGAGTTCAAATCCTGACTCACACCAATGACTTTTCGAAAGTTATGTGTGATAATTATCGATGACTGAAAACTTTGTGTGAAAACTCTATATTAGGTCTTCCTTATCTCTTCTTTCTTTGCCCATACAGGTTAATTACTCTTTTTGTGACATTTGTTTCATCCCTTCTCATTGGAGTAATTTTCAAGCTTCCACTCACATACTCATACCGTATTTTATCCATTTTCATCACCACACACATACTTGAACATACAAATTGATTCATTTTTGAACTACTTTTTGGTAACTCTGAGCAATACAAACATCATTCGACGGGCCTCGTGGCACATTGGTAAAACTTCCGGCTGAAGCAATGCGGTCGGGGGTTCGATTCCCACCCGAGCACAAATATTTGTGTCAAACATGAATATTTGTGTGGAGTCTGGGTGTTTTTCTATGTATTATAAGTATGTATTTACAAAAAAAAAGTATATATGTATTTATATCCGTTATCTAGTATCCATAACACATGCATTTAATTGCTTAGCTTGGAACTAGAGGGCGCTGTGTATATTGTGTCCAAGATATTATTATTATTATTATACATCTACTTCACGCCAAATCCCTTGCTGGATAAGTCCTTACACGTCTCACTCGCTTCTTTGACTTTCTTAACATGGCAACAACTTTGGCAATAAAACAACGTATAGTTTTAACTAACTCGCCACTTTTTACCTTTAGATTACCTTTTCGTAAATAAAGCTCTAGTTGAAATGTGCATTCTTAAAAGTAGGAATCGATACAAGGTTTTAGTTTCATTGTGATTGAAATATTCGCGGCTGACCGTTGTCCGTGGTTAACCAACTTCACCCCAACAACTTTCAGGTTAGAATGCTAGTAAAACAAATTACTCGCGCCCCTGTTAATGTCATAAGTTTAAGTGTACTTGTAACTACGTATGTTTGTTGCATGTATCTATGTTTGTCACGCTTTTACAACGTAACCACTCAGATAAGTGATGGTCAACTGTGGTTAACTCGAGTTGGGCTTAATTTTTTTTTTCTATAATTAAATACAATATCATAAGTAATTAAATACATATGATACTCTCTAGAGTGGTAGGGCCAAGCAGTTCGCTGCATGATTGGGCCGGCTCGACCGGTGAAATACCACCACCTCTCAGAAGATCAACGTAAAGTGGCTCATGCCGCGTTTCGTTCGGTGAGAGAGGTACCCGGACGCCCATCCCCCTTCCCCATCCCTTCCTATCCTACTCATTTAAAGGTTGGCAACGCAACTGTAACACTATATGTGTTTCAGGTGTCCATGGGCGGCGTTGGTCACTTAATATCAGGTGACACGCCTGCTTGTTTGGCCTCCTATCCCATAAAAAAAAAAACATATCATTCTGAATCAAACTAGACACATAATCCAACCAGGCTTTTTTCTTACTTTCGACGCTGGATTTTACATCCGCGTCCGCTCTCAGAACCTTATGCCTCTTTGCACAACCACATACTTCTTTTGCATTCTTCAACACTTAAGTCAGAAAGACTCGTGTCATTGAGTCTTTTACTGACTAGGTCTACATACATACTCGTACACCTTCATCTTCTAATTTCTCACACTTTATCCTTTCAAGCTCTCCAAAACGAGTACGCACTCGCCACTGCCTCCACTTCTTAAATAGGCCCACAAAGCGGCTTACCACCAGGTAGTGGTCCGTATCAAGAGTGGGGCCTCTGTAGGCTCTGGCGGGATGCCAGAGCCTACAGAGGCCCCAAAGTGTTTCGGAGTCGACTATCTACCAGAATCAGATCAATTATACTTTTTTGTTCACTCTGTATCCACGTATATGTGTGAATATCTTTATGACGAAATAATGTGTTAGACACAGGTGAAGGGTGGCGGCACCTTCTGCCGCATGCGCATGCACATGCAGCCGCACCGACGACGCACCGGCCTAATCGGTGCCCGTCGCTATGGGGGCACGCCCTAGCAGCCAGCGCGGCTGTGTTCGTTTCTGTCAAGATTGCGTCTCTCTGGGACGGCAGGGATCGCGACGTAAAGCGTAAGCGATGATAATTTAAATACGGAAACCGGCGCCGCCCGATGTCCGCCCCTATTGTACTCGTAAGTACTTACGAGCTGTGGCCGCCGTCTTGCGTGAGCGTAGTGCATTCATTAGTTCGTTGGTTAGTCGCGGCGCTGTGAGGTGCGTCGCGGCGCTATATTCGGCGTCGCGGCGCCGTGATGTGCGTCGCGGCGCCGTGAGGTGCGTCGCGGCGCTATATTGGCCGTCGCGGCGCAGAAATGTGCGTCGCGGCGCTATATTCGGAGTCGCGGCGCCGTGATGTGGGTCGCGGCGCTGTGAGGTGCGTCGCGGCGCTATATTGGCCGTCGCGGCGTCGTGCTGTGCGTCGCGGCGCAGAAATGTGCGTTGCGGTGCCTAAATGCCACCCAACACCGCCATTACAAATTTATATTGCCATCTTTGTCTAATCAAAATGACGGCAATGTATTTGCGATTTGTGTGACTGAGATAGATATATGTTTCATTTTAAATGTCTAGTGGTTTCAAAGCTACGTCATTGCATCTAAAAAGTGGACACACATTTTGTGTCGCATTTGAATGAGGTTTGCTTCTCTTGTGTATTGAACTCAGTGCCTACAGACAAACGAACAAATCATCAATTGCCTTTACGGGCCTTTTTAATATCAGTATAGATTGCTGTTTACTGACGAGTGAGTAAGGTATAAATAAATATGTAACTTGTGGAATTATGTTTAAAAATCAATTCAGGCGAGTGTACGGATTATGTTGGAAGTACGTGATGTGACACCTCATACTTTGTGTCTGTGGACACAATGGGAGTCAACTGCTTGATCTGTATCCTGATTAATAGATGTTACGAGCTGGAAAACATAGTTATAGGTGGCTGGCGACGAATAATAAAAAGATATTATATTTGTTCCCCGAAGATGTAGGCACCAGCTTTTAAGCCTCGTCTCGCCGTTATGTTTAGGTACGTCCCAAATGGAATAGGTGGCGAACCTATTGCCATACCGGCACAAAGTTTTCAGTCATCGATATTCATCACACATAAAGTATATGAAGATATTCTTAGAAAATAAATAAACAAAGAATTGTAAAATGTTCTTCATGAGATAAAATTGAATTTAAACTTTTTTGGGCAGATGATAATTGAATTAACAAAATTAAATCATGCATACAAGAACTGATTTTTAAATAATATCTTTGTAATAGATTACGTATTACGTTAGACCGCTACGAACTCATAAAATCCTAAACAGATTTTAATGAATTTTTGCACACTGCAAGGTTTTATGTGTGAGAAACACGTAAAATATTTACTATAAATATCATTTTTATTACCCCTAAACAGATTTTAATAACATTGGTAGAACCAAGCAGTTCGCTGCATGAATGAGCCGACTGGACCGGTGAAATACCACGATGTCTCAGAAGATCGACGTAAAGTGGCTAATGCCACGTTTCGTTCGGTGAGAGAGGTACCGGAGGCCCACCCCTTCCCCATCCTTTCCCTATCCCTTAAAGGTCAGCAACGCAACAGTAACACTTGATGTGTGTCCATGGGCGGCGTTGGTTTCTTGTACCGGGTGACACGCCTGCTCGTTTGCCCTCTTATCCCATAAAAAAAATTCATAAAATATTGCTAAAATGTTGAGAGCCACCAGTGAGAGGGCTACCCGGAAGCCCACCTTCTTCCCCATCCTTTCCTATCCTATACCCTTAAAAGCCGCCAATGCAAGTCTAACACTCTATATTTTCCAGGTGTCCATGGGCGGAGTTAGTCACTTAATATCAGATGACACGCCTGCTCGGTTGCCCTCCTATTCCATAAAAAAACTTGATACTTTTGAATACATGTGCACACATTAAGAGTCAGTGTTTCAGTGGTCGAGCACCTCGCTTAGGAATCAAGAAGTAGTGGGTTCGAATCAAGGTTCACACCAATGACTTTTCGAAATCCTTTTCGGAAGTTAAGTATGATAGGTATATATCAATATCAATGACTAAAACATGACGAAACATAAATTCACGCCGTGAAGTTATGTTTTGTTATATTTTATTCAATGTGGTACTCAAGTAAACAAAACACCTACATTTCCCACCCCATCCGTTACATCACAGGACATCGACCTATTTTTGACGACTGATCAGGTTTTGGCCGTAACTAACATTTCTTTAATATTCGCAGAAACATCGCCTACACCTTCTATATAACTAATTTCATTTGAGTAGGTACCTAGCTAATATGAAAGTGTCTCGAGCGATATACGTCACAGTTGCTGACACTACTTGTGTAGGTAGTGCAAAGTAACTGTGAAGAGTGTTATTCCATTCATTACATCAGTGGCTAATAACACTTTTCTTTAGATAATTTTTAAAACATGTGAAATAGTTGTATAAAAAGTTTAGATTTATTTCTTCCATAATTTGGAAAAAAGATAATAATATTTTATTTATAATAATTATTTAACGCAAACACCCCCAGTAGAAGTGGTAGAAATCCCCACGATGAAGTATACAGTTTTTTCCATGTGTGCGTTGTTATTCCTTTGTAGTAATACTGAGCTCGAGACTAAACTTTATTGCAAGAAATTTAAAACTCGTGTTTACAAAGAAATTAATAACATTAGTTAAGCTACATGATAATACTTATTGTATATTGAAAAACCTATGTAGAAACCTATCATCCGTTATTTGTATTTTTTTACTATGCTTAGTCTGGCCATAAATACTGTTACAACTAAAAATAAAAAAATATTGCATTTGAATTTGGAATCTGTCATTTTTATACAATTGTTCATTGTGTATTTTCGTTTTGGCGCCAATACATTGTACAATATTTTGCGATATTAAAATGGAGTGGGATGATAAAGGGAACCGAATCGTTGTGATTGCATTACACAAAGTAGGTATGGAACCAAATGCAATTTTTAAAACTCTCCATACACTTGGTATTAGTCAAATGTTTGTGTACCGGGCTATTAATAGGTACAAAGAGACCTCCTCTGTTTGTGACAGAAAAAGACCTGGCCGTCCACGTAGTGTTCGTACGAAAAAGGTGGTCAAAGCAGTAAGGGAAAGAATTCGAAGAAATCCTGTCCGCAAGCAAAAGATTTTATCTCGGGAGATGAAGATAGCACCTAGAACAATGTCGCGTATTTTAAAAGATGACTTACTACTTGCAGCCTATAAAAGGCGCAGTGGTCATTTATTAACTGATAATTTAAAAAAGAATAGGGTGTTAAAATCTAAACAACTACTGAAGCGGTACGCAAAGGGAGGTCACAGAAAAATATTGTTTACGGATGAAAAAGTTTTTACAATTGAGCAATATTTTAACAAACAAAATGATCGTATTTATGCTCAAAACTCTAAGGAAGCTTCCCAATTAGTTGACGGGGTGCAACGTGGGCATTATCCGACTTCAGTGATGGTTTGGTGGGTGTTAGCTACGAAGAAGTGACTGAGCCATATTTTTGTTAAAAAGGTATCAAAACATCGGCACAAGTGTACAAAGATACCATTCTTGAAAAGGTAGTCAAGCACCTTAAGAACACCATGTTCAATAACGAAGTATGGTCCTTCCAGCAAGACTCGGCACCGGGTCATAAAGCTCGGTCCACGCAATCTTGGTTGGAAGCGAACGTTTCGGACTTTATTAGAGCTGAAGACTGTCCGTCGTCTAGTCCCGATCTTAATCCACTGGATTATGATTTGTGGTCAGTTTTAGAGAGTACGGCTTGCTCTAAACGTCATAATAATTTAGAGTCCCTAAAACAATCCACACGATTGGCAGTGAAGAATTTTCCCATGGAAAGAGTGCGTGTTTCTATTGATAACTGGCCTCAACGTTTAAAGGCCTGTATTGCAGCCAATGGACTCCACTTCGAATAAGCTTTTTATATTTTATATCGTTTTATATTTATGTATTAAAGTAACACACTGTAAAAGTAATAAATGTAATTTGCAATATAGAAACATTTTGTTCTTTGTTACAATATTTATGACAAGACTAAGTATTTTTAAATATTTTTTTTAAACAAATACCTTCAAATTCAAATTGAATGAAAGAAGCTTTTTTACATGCTATTGCAATTTCGGCCTAAACAATATAATCTGAAATATGTATTATTTTTCTTTTAGTTTTAATTATTAACGATAATAGTTTGGTCCCATTAATTAATTTAGTTTACGAGATCTTAAACGGTCCAGTGTAATATTTCACTGACAGTGACAGCATTAGAATGAATTTGACATTTTACTAGTCATTCTATCTTGATTCTGTCTATAACCTGAGTTTAGCGTTGGTTTGCTAATACTTTGGTTTTCCGTATTCCGGAGTTCTTTAACGATATTTTTAAGTACTGTTTAATTGTTTCAATTTGAACCTGTTCTAATATGGTAAGATACAACAAACTTCACTTTCATTTTAACAAACTTTTGGAAAAGATTTCGAAATTGCATAGTCACTACCGGACCTTTTCTTGTTCTGATTTGATTTGACTAATTTTATTGTAGTAGAAATATAGATTTATCAACAAGTTATACAGTGTTTATTGTACTTTGAATAGTTTACCTTCAATTAACAAAAAGGGTACATAATTAATAGTTGAAAATAAACTTTTCTTTACTTAAATGGTGTAAGGACTAATCTTTTATCTTCTTTTAATGATTCTTTACAAAATAAATACAAATTTTATTTCAGAAATATGTCATATTGTTTTTAACTATAAAACTAAACCCATATTGCCCCATTACCAGTTGCCATACTTACAAAGGTGATTGTAATGGACAATGTAACATGGATGGAATTAAAACTTATCCTGATACATAGTACATAGAACTCATTATTTGTTTTCATCCTCTAATAACTTAGCAGTCTTTTTATTGTTTTTTTTTATATATTACAGTTCAGAAATCAGTATGACAGCGACGTCACAGTATGGAGTCCGCAAGGACGTCTTCACCAAGTCGAGTATGCTATGGAGGCTGTTAAACTCGGTTCAGCTACAGTGGGTTTAAAAAATAAACAATTTGCTGTCCTTATTGCTCTGAAGAGGGCTGTCAGTGAATTATCTGCATATCAAAAGAAAATCATCCCTATTGATGAACACATTTCAATTTCTATCTCAGGGCTGACTGCTGATGCTCGCATGTTAAGGTATCTTTAAAGAATCTCATTCAATCAATGCAGTTACAACTAACCTTATTTTATAATGATTTATTTATGCATGCCTAAGTTCTTTGCTGTCTTAAAAACTACCAGTATATATTGTGTATGTAATACACAATATATACTGGTAGTTTTTATATATATATTTTCTATAAATATATAATAAAATATATGATATTATTTATTATATAATAAAATATATGAGGTTAAAAAAAATAATACAAACCACTATAATCAGTGGAGTTGTATTGTTTTTTTTTTTTTTTAAATACTACTTATGAACTCATCTGATGGTAGTAGGATATAAGGGATATTAAATATCGTTAACAAATAAACAAACCATTTAATTCCATTCTCAGTTCTTTGTTTTTAAATGAGAAGACTAAATTTTAATTACCTTTATTGAACTAAATTCTAAATTCAAAAATACATTTTTTTTTTTTTTTTGTGATCTAGTCGCTTCATGCGTACCGAGTGCCTGAATCACCGTTATGCTCATGATGCACCAATGCCCGTGGGCAGGCTGATTGGTTTAGTTGGCAACAAGATGCAAATCTGCACACAGAGATATGACAAGAGACCACTTGGTGTTGGCCTATTGGTGGCTGGTTATGATGTTAGTATGCCATATTTTAATTTGTATTGGTGCTTTAGAAATATTTTATCTATACTATTAATCCCTTATACAGGGGCCAATATAAACAGTTGTTGGAGACTATATTAATATATTTCCATATTGATATGGTTTTTAGGAGAATTAGTCAAACTCACCCCTTTGAATCCCACTTTGGACACATTCCCTACTCTATTTTAAGGGCTTACAATGCAGCTGTGGCACTGTCTGTGTTGCAAGTGATCATGGTCTGCGTTACTTGCTTCCTATGAAGTAACACCCTTGCTAGTTTGCCATATCCCATAAAAAACATCATAAGGCAATAAGTTTAAGCCCAAATTAAGAAAGTTGAATACTTCAACTTTGAGGTGTGAGTGTCTTATGGCTCTCTGCTCTTTCTACATTTCCTGGATTTGGTGTGATGCATGAAGTGTAACTGATGAGTAACAATTTTCATTGAAATCTACAGGACCAGGGCCCCCACATTTACCAGACATGTCCATCGGCAAACTACTTCGACTGTCGTGCAATGGCAATTGGTGCTCGATCACAGTCCGCACGCACATATCTAGAGAAGCATCTTAATTCTTTCATTGACTGTGATCTGCAAGAGTTAGTGGCTCATGGGCTCCGTGCACTGAGGGATACACTACCCAATGAAGTGGATTTGAATACTAAGGTTAGTACTACATATATTTGTTTTGCTAATGTAGTTAGCTAATAAGTAGTTTGTAAGGACAAGGGTTAGCAAATCAGTTAGAAGGCTGTTTATTCATGGGTAAATTTAATATAGGTTTTAGTACCCATGGTGGGTACCCAATTTAATGTAACATTTCTAACAATTTCTCTTGAATTACTCATCTATTAGGAAAACATCATTAAAATCTGTTACATTGTTTTAAATATCTAAGCATAATAATAATATCTTGGACACAAATCACATAGCGTCCTCCAGTTCCAAACTAAGCAACTAAATTCTTGTGCTATGGATACTAGATAACGGATACTAATACATATATACTTTTCTTTTGTAAATACATACTTATAATACATAGAAAAACACCCAGACACCACACAAATATTCATGTTTGTCACAAATATATGTTGCTCGGGTGGGAATCGAACCCCCGACCTCAGTGCTGCAGCCAGTAGTTTTACCAATGCGCCCGAGGCCCGGCATATATAAGTATAGACAGACATTGAAAAGTGTTTATGTTTCTTACCTTGTAGTGTTAATATCCTGGTTCCCTGGTTCAGAAATTAAAGAAATCACCTGTTGTGATGGTGATCACAGGCTGGTTTAATTTAACATGAAACACACATAACATAACTTCACCTTTGTTACCCGAAGGTGTAGGCAGCGGCTGTTAAGCATCGTCTCTCCGTTATGTTTACGTCCTAAATGGAATAGGTGGCGAACCTATTGCCATACCGGGCACACAGTTTTCAGTCATCGGTATTTATCACACTTAACTTCCGAAAACAATTTTGAAATGTCATTGGTGTGCCAGTGTCAGGATTCGAACCCGGACCTCTGGATCAGCAGCCGTGTGCTCGACCACTGGAACAACGAGACTAAAAACACACCACACACATGAACATGATCAAAATATTATTTATATAACTGACTAAATCGTAATAAACAATCTTTTGATCATTATTTTTTGATGCAGAACGTATCAATCTCCATTGTGGGTCCGAAGACTCCGCTACGTATATGTGAGGAAGAAGAGCTCTCCAGATATCTGGCGCTGGTAGAAGGTGAAGAGAGACGCGGAGGCAGCTCTGCTGCGGCCACTGGCGATGCCGCCCCACCACGAGAGGGTGATGCGGGGGACGAAACGGAACCACAGCCGGGGGTGAGTGTACATACAAAATTATTACTAATATTATAATACATAACATAAACTTATCTTCACGCCTCTTTCTACCCGAAGTTGTAGATAGCGGCAGTTAAGCCTCGACACGCCGTTATGTTTACGTCCCAAATGGAATAGGTGGCGAACCCATTGCCATAGACTGGGTACAAAGTTTTCAATCATTGATATTTATCACACGTGACTTCTGAAAACAATTTTTAAAAAGTCATTGGTGTGAACCCAGATTCGAACTCACGACTTCTGGAGTGAGTAGCGGGGTGCACGACCACTGGACCATCCAGACTTAATATTATAACTACTAATACATATTATAAAGAGGTAGATATATATTTTGAGACTTGTACAAAAATTCGGTGATCTTAGTGTCGAGAACTCCACTTCTGAATCAAGAAGTCTCGGGTTCGAAACCTGGCTCACTCCAACGAGTGTTCGAAAGTTATGCTTGATAAATATTTTCACACACAACATCCATTCACGATTTTCGAAAATTCGGTGGTGTGTACCCGGATTGTCCAGGTCAAGACCTTATGGCTACAAGATTATAGAATATACTCAATATTGTAACCATATTTATGGGCTTATTAAGTTTTTTAATTGATTAATTACTTTTTGCTTATCAAATAAAGCTATCAATTTCTATCTATACGTATAAAGTTTAAAATTATATCTAAATGTTATTAATATGTTCCATAAACAAGCTCGGTCATGTTTTTGCAGTGGTCAAGCACACGGCTTCTGATCCAGAGGTCCGGGTTCGATTCCTGACACTGGCTCACACCAATGACTTTTCGAAATTGCTTTCGGAAGTTATGTGTGATAAATATCGAAGACTGACAAACTTTGTGCCCGGTGTGGCAATAGGTTCGCCACCTATTCTATTTGGGTCGTAAACATAACGGCGTGACGAGGCTTAACAGCCGCTGCCTACACCTTCGGGTAACAAAAGGCGTGAATATGTTATGTAAATGTATTTTATTAATGGTGCCAACGAATTTCATTTAGTAACATGTAGTCAAAGAAGCGAGTGACGTGTGTAAGAATAGTGCCGTATTGCGTTTTGTGTCTCTCTGCCTACCCCGTAAACGACTTAGCGTGAAGTTTTGTATGCATGTACCTAGTTATAGGTTTCTATCAGAAGTGAGGTCAATGTTCTCCGAAGCTAATACACGCACCATTGTTTACATATAATGCATATTATCTCTTATTATGCTTTACTGAGAATAAATTACTGACCCATTATAAAATAAAGAAAACCAAGGGTCAAATAAATACAGTTATCTTAAATGTCGTAGTTCAACTTAAAAAATCCGTCGTTTCGTACTTTTCCTGGCCTATATATAATATTATGATATCATACAAAGTAAATTTTCAAATATTTTCAATATTACATTTTAACTTCTTGTTTGAAATTAGAGTTAACATTGAGTTGAATTTTTCTAAATAATTTATTGATTTACATCTCATTATTTCTCACAGTATTAATGTATTAAATTTAACAATTACAAATTTTCTGCAAAAAGTGTTAAATTAAAAAAAAAACTGTATGTGTGACAATTGATAATTATAGTTTATAGTTATAAACATAATATAAAACTCGTCGGTTATTCAACTGGCCAGTGAATATTTTCGTACCGTGACATGCCTCACTCGGGTATTGTATATCAATATACATATCGCAGGAAGTTGAGAGCGTCAGTGTTTCTTCAACGGCGATATGTATCGCTACTTGGCTATTGTACTGACGGGAATAACTCTCGCGTCCGCTCTGAATCTTGATTACTTAGATCCAATAAAACTACAAACAGTTTCGTCGAAGGAAGTTCAAAAAGAGGCTGCATTAAAAATAATAGCTAAATATGTCCCAAGAAATCTCGTGCTTATAGAAGTTGATCCTCTATGGTTCAAAGACAACAAGGATACCTTCTCGTTGAACGTAATAGATGGAAAGTTGCACATCAACGCCAGTAGTGGTGTGGCCGCCGCGTGGGGTTTTAACTATTATCTGAAGAAATATTGCAAAAGTCAAATTGAATGGCAGACCAAGAATGTCAACATACCGATACGGCTGCCTTACGCGAAGGAGGAAGTGATCGCTAATGACAGATTTCGATACTACCAAAATGTATGCACGGCATCTTATAGTTTCGTTTGGTGGACCAATGGTGATTGGTATGAGCATTTGGGCTGGATGGCATTAAACGGCATCAACTTGGCTCTAGCGCCTGTCGCCCAAGAAAACGCTTGGGCGGGAATATACAGACAGATTGGTATGACACAGGAGGAGATCGATCAGCATATGAGTGGGCCGGCGTTTTTATCGTGGCTCCGAATGGGGAACGTTCACGGTTGGGGAGGACCGCTCCCTAACTCTTGGCATGATAAACAAGTTGCCATAGAAAGAGAAGTCGTCAGAGCTATGTTAGAATTAGGCATTGTTCCCGTGATGCCCGCATTCAATGGACACGTACCTGTGGCATTCACAAGAATCTATCCTAATAGTACTTTTCATAGAGTTGGTCAATGGAACAGATTCGATAGTGAATATTGTTGCGGCCTTTTTGTTGAACCCACAGATCCAGTTTTCAAAATTATCGGTGATATGTTTTTAAATGCAACAAAAACTCCAGGAGTCCATATATATTCATCAGATCCATTCAATGAGGTAACGTTGTCGGAATTTTCTACGCTTTTCGTACGAGATACTGCGCAAGCGATATTCTCCACCTTGTCTACATTTGATAGGGACGCGGTATGGTTGGTCCAGAATTGGATGTTCGTCAGTGACCCTCTAAAGTGGCCTCTTAACAGGGTTCAGTCATTTATAGGCGCTGTTCCAAATGGGAGAATGCTAATACTTGATCTTCAAGCTGAACAGTGGCCTCAATATGATCTGTATAAGATGTATTTCGGACAACCGTTTCTGTGGTGTATGTTACATAATTTCGGTGGTACTCTTGGAATGTTTGGGAACATGGTGACAATAAATAGAGATGTCTACGAAGTCAGATCAAGAACTAACAGCACAATGATCGGTATAGGCCTCACACCAGAAGGCATCAATCAGAACTATGTAGTGTATGATTTGATGTTGGAGTCGGCATGGCGGAAATCGCCTGTACCTGATCTCGATGCCTGGGCGGCCGATTACGCTGAACGAAGATACGGTTGCAACGAAACCGCACTCGCCTGGAAATATCTACTCAGGAGCGTTTACAGTTTCAATGGATTGAATAGAGTTAGAGGGAAATATGTGGTGACACGCAAACCAAGCTTTAAAATAAAACCTTGGGCCTGGTACAACAGCACTGATCTGTTTTATGCGTTAAGGTATTTAATCTCTGCCGACTTTGTGAATTGTAGAACTGAAGGATTTGAATATGACGTAGTCGATGTAACTCGTCAAGCATTACAATACAGGGCAGAACAACTATATACTAACGTTGTTAGTGATAGATATACCAACACTTTTGTTTTCGAAAACTCTATAAAGCGGTTTCTCGATGTCTTAAATGATATGACATCAATATTAAATATGAATAAGCATTTTCTTGCCGCGTATTGGTTTGTTAAAGCTAGAGGTTTCGGCGTGACCGATGACGAAAAATATATGTACGAGACGAATGCAAGGAACCAGATCACGCTGTGGGGACCCAAGGGTGAGATATCCGATTACGCTTGCAAACAGTGGGCGGAATTACTAAGTGATTATTATACCCCAAGATGGCGCGTCTTTTTGGATGCCGCATTGCAAGCTAAGAAATCTGGTGAATTGTTCAACGAGAAGGCCGTGCGACGTGTAATAACAGCCAACGTTGAAATTCCATATTCTACGGTTTTTGCGAAAGCTAACTTCGAACTTAAAAATAATATACCAGTTTCAGAACTCATAGGTTTAGCTAAAGGTTTTTACAGAAAATGGGTTTATGTTGCCGATGTTGACGATTTGCCCATAATGATTGTTCGTAAAGATCATTATAGTGAAGTGGATACAACTGTTATTAGTGATAACTCTGAAAGCGATGACACACCAGAGCCACCTGTTGTTACTTTATATACTGCGCCTACTTTCTAAAGACTTACTGTGATATGCACAGGTACCTATCTCAGATAATAAATTAATATACATAATAATTTTGTATAAACTATTAGTTTGTTGTTGAAATTTAACTACCCTACATACCTATTATATAATATATCGATTTATTTTTTCGTCATAATTTATTTTGTTGCCTTGGAAATTTCCTACAGTCAAATAAATGAAGTCTTAGCTCACCTGTGTTTAAATTTTGCACAGAAAATATATGAAATTTACAAAACTATATAAACATAAACATAACTTCACGCCGTTATGTTTACGTCCCAAATGGAATAGGTGGCGAACCTATTGCCATACCGGGCACAAAGTTTTTGAGTCATCGATATTTATCACACATAACTTCCGAAAACAATTTCGAAAAGTCATTGGTGGTGAGCCAGTGACTGGAATCGAACCCGGACCTCTTGATCAGAAGCCGTGTGCTCGACCACTGCGCCACCGAGACTACAAAACTATATAACTCTTTATTTTTCACTTACATTCAGAAGAAATTACGACCAATGTATTGGGAAAAGTGGGCAAACAGGTCTTAATATTCGCATTAATTTATTCCAATAGACTTCATAACCTATTAAAACAATAAAAAAAGTTACCAAAAAGAAATCTAAATATAACACATTTTTTTACAGGTCGCGATGGACACAGACTAAACTATGATCGTCTTCAGGGTCTGCAGGAAGATGAAAACACTCAAGACGAGGGGAAGTCCAGTTCTTACCATAGTAGAGGACAATACGTTCCTGGCGATCCTGTAGCTGATAACGACCTTTACTTTTTTGTTTTCAAAGACTAGCCTTGGCCAGTGATAAGACAAAAGAACAAAAATGCCAACACCTAAAACAATCAGCATAGTTACTCTGGTAACTAATAGATGGCGTCAGTATCCTATAAACACTACTGCTACTCGGCATTGATGTTGGCAAATTGTTACACGTTTGTATCACTGGCCAAGGCACAGTAATGAAAAATGAAAGTGGATTATATTATCATTATTATTATTATTTTTTTAACCAATAAAAGTAAAGGTTTTCAATATTACAATAATATCTCTGATTCTAAAATTCATCTCTAAAATAATAGTTTAAAAAAACTAAAAAACACGCTTTTTATAGAAAACCGAACTAAAAAATAGAAAAATAAAAAAAAAAAAATTATTTTAAAAAAAGCGTGGGGTGCTTTTTAAGATATTATCGAAATGATAATCACTCTACTCATATCTGTCAATAAAATATTTATAACTATTGCCACCATGCACCCCACGCTTTTTTATTTTATTTTTTTTCTATTTTTTAGTTCGGTTTTCTATAACTAGCGCGTTAATAGCGCCATCTGTGACTTATACAAGGAACTCGTTTCAAGTTGATAACGTAGACTTTCCGCTGATTGCCACTAGATGGTGGTGCGAGAAGTGAACTATGAACACTAAAAAGAAGTCGGTTACAAACAAACATACAAACATACAGGTGAAGCTAATAAAAACGATTCATCAGGTATCTATTTATAAACTGCATTATGGCATATTTTATATTTACATTAATAAACTGGGTATTTCAATAGATTCGCCACCATTTGGGACATAAACATAACGGCGAGTCGAGGCTTAACAGCCACTGCCTACAGCTTCGGGTAGAAAAAAGTGTGAAGTTATGTATGTATGTATATCAACAAAATCGAGCTTTCAAGAAACGACAGAATAAACCATGTATATGAAACGGATACCCAGATTATGGGCTTAGTCGTTTTTTAATCAAATCTAACTCTCTATTGCATAAAGAATAAATTAAATTAAAAAAAACTTATACATTTCAGAGTTCTTATCCATTATTTTCTGAAATAAAATTTGCTAGCTTATTAATATTTATGCTGTATTTGCAGTTGATCGGTTTTGTAGCAAATTTAATTTTAACTAGACCGAAACTAGGTTATAATTTTGTTTCAAATAAATTTAAGCGTACAAACTGTAAATCAAAAACAACAAAAACTCATACAACAAAAAATCGTATACTTCCAATTATTTATTACAACTATTTATTACTTAATTTTCATAAAACAACAAAAGATATGAATATTTATTGGTGCTGGCAGAACTACGAAATCTTGTTTTAGCGACATGTGAACTGAGGCGTCGGAATTGCGACTATGTTATGACTAACCCCTCTGCCACACAATGCCGCGTTTCCCTCTCTTGCCACATATTCGCGACGCACCGCACTTGGATATTAGGGCTGTCGATGTTTTTATTAGCTTTTTATTAGCTTCACCTGTATGTATGTTTGTATATTTGTATGTTTGTAGGTTTGTTTGTAACCGACTTCTTTTTTAGTTTCCGCTGATTGCCACTAGATGGTGCGATTTGTGAACTATGTAAATAATAGTTTAAAAAAACTAAAAAACACGCTTTTTATAGAAAACCGAACTAAAAAAAAGAAAATAAATTTTAATGAATTTAAATTAAGAAAATAGTGTTAAAAATTTCAATGAATATAAATTAAAAAAAGCGTGGGGTGCTTTTTAAGATATTATCGAAATGATAATCACTCTACTCATATCTGTCAATAAAATATTTATAAATATTGACACCATGCACCCCACGCTTTTTTGAACGATAGATGGTGCGATTTGTGAACTATGAAAGTTCACAAATCGCACCATCTATCGTTCAAAAAAACCATCTAGTGGCAATCAGCGGAAAGTTTACGTTATCAACTTGAAACGAGTTCCTTATATAAGTCACAGATGGCGCTATTCCTCAAATTCGAAACTAAGAAACGCACTTGTTTTAGAAAACCGAACTAAAAAATATAAAATAAATAATAGTTTAAAAAAACTAAAAAACACGCTTTTTATAGAAAACCGAACTAAAAAAAAGAAAAATAAAAAAAAAATATTTTATTTTAAAAAAAGCGTGGGGTGCATGGTGTCAATAGTTATAAATATTTTATTGACAGATATGAGTAGAGTGATTATCATTTCGATAATATCTTAAAAAGCACCCCACGCTTTTTTTAAAATAAAATATATTTTTTTTATTTTTCTTTTTTTTAGTTCGGTTTTCTATAAAAAGCGTGTTTTTTAGTTTTTTTAAACTATTATTTATTTAAAATATCAGTTAATCGACAAATTGATATTTTTAAATATATCAATTCGGGCTTTGATATATCGAAAAATTACATAAAATCTAGGAGCAGGTGGTGGTACTATACAACTCATAATTGATATTACAAAGTTAATAAACTCAGTGATTTTTATTTTGCATTGTATGTACGTAAGTGTGTATGTTTTAGAATCTTAGAACTTAATTTTGAAGTAGATATCTTCAAAAGATTGAGCGGAAATATTGTATACACGCTGAGTTTGGATGATAGTATTATTAGTGGTAGAGCCACGCATTTCGCTGGATGAATGGGCTGGCTCGACCAGTGAAGTACCACTACCTGTCATCCGGAGATATTTTCAATGCACTATGGGTGTAAATGAAATACTTATTGTAACTTGAAAAATAATTAGACATCACTTTTGATATAATATGACGGAGCAGATATTTTTAAAGCATTTCTACAATTTGCGTATTAAATTATAAGGCTTGTTGAGAGTAACTTGAAAAATAATAAATAAATATAAATAAATAAAAAAGATGTGGTGTCGTGGGACACCAGGTAGGAACGAAGTTCCTTCGGCTAATGTAGAATCGACACAATTTGCAAAAAAAAATTGTGCTCATTTTATGTGGGTTTTCTTGATTTTTCTTTTAAATTTTGCTGATTATTTTTTATTTAAGTACAAAACTTACTACAGGGAGCTTTGTGACGTTTTAGTTTATAAATGCCGGATAATTCTAAGGAACAGTGATCGCACTTGTACGTACCATTTTCTAGTTCCTTCTGTAAAAAACACTTATAAAATATGAAAACATGGAAAATAAAACTTCATAAAGAGTTCCGATACCGGGATTCGAACCCGAACCCCCTGTATGAGAGCAAGGTATCCCAGCCACTAGACCATTTGGGTAGTTATATGTTTTTCTAAATAAGCCGATACTTATAAGTGCCCTAGTTTGGCATGGAAAAAGTGTCGTGACAACTTTTCGTAAGATTTTTTTCCGTCTAGCCCCCTTTCACAACGCGCGATAAGGAACTTCGTTCCAATATTACGTCATTAGAATCAGAATAGGGTTGTATATCGTATTCTACCAGATTCTACCCAGACCAGGACAAATATTTATACTCGAGTGGTGATTGAACCCGCCAATCTCCATTCCACAGTTGGTAGTTTTACCAATGCGCTACCAGATAGTCGTGATGTAAGTATCGATATATCGAAAATCCGATATTTTAAACAGCCCTAGCCGACTGCGCTGCGATCGCGCGAATAATGTGGCAAGCCACTCGCGCTCGCATTGCCGGAATGTTATGCGGCATGACGAGTAACGTGGCCACACTACGTTTTGCACTACGTCTCTGCTTGTTTCCCTCGCTATTTACCGAACTATTCGTCAAGTGTATGGCAGCGGTATAATGATGCACTTGTTTGTTGTATTTTCTATTGACTTTTGTAAGTGAATTATTATATTATTCCACATTTACATGCTCTGTTAGAACAGTTTTTTTTCCAGCAAACTTATTGGCAGATACCCTATAGATAGGTGAATGCTTAAGTACAAGGGCAGTCATATTTTCACTTTTAAATAAAACAAATAGACTTAATTCTATGTTTTATTACATATATAAACAATAAACATAATAGTTGCTTGATTATAACAAATAATATTTTGGAGTGGTTTGAATTATATTATTCTTGAAAATGGATGGGTGTGTCAAGGCTAATATAAATAAATACAAAAATATTTAAAACTAGCTGACCCGGCGAACTTTGTTCCGCATCAAAGTAATAATTATTTAAATTTTGGGTATCGTGAGGTTCAATTTGTGCTATTTATCGGCTTTAACTGCTGTCCCGCTATGTTAGTATATACTGCAATATCTTCGAAAATACTCGTTTAAATTGCATGCTGTAAAGGGCTAGGATCACCTATATTACTTGCACAATCCATTTAAGACACTTAATTGGATGAAAATTAATGCTGTAATGTTTAAAATCGCTTCGTAAATAAGCCATTATTTCTCGTGAAAAGTAATGAAAAGTAATGAAATGGTCATTGTGGGTTATCCCTAAGACATAAACATATGCCCTCGCGGACTTTTTTGTAGACCTTCTGAAGGTGTTTAATAATGTAGAACATTGTTTTGATCTATCACTGAGGGTTCAGCCAGCGTTTGCAATTAAAGTGCTAAATCTCGAAATCATTTTTTCTTTACAACATCACATATGAATTATAGATAAAAACCACCCCGTTGACACCCTCTAACTATTATAAAAAAAACCGCATCAAAAGCCGTTGCGTAGTTTAAAAGATATAAGGGGACAGACAGCGGAAAGTGACTTTGTTTTATACTATGTAAATGATACGGGTCGTTTCTGCCCGACAAATACCTAATTGATTTATAAATTATATTCATATTGTTATTGAAACAGATTGCACTGGGCGTTTTCTTATTGTAGAGTTTCGTGGAAATAGTAAATATTAAGGAGGAGAAAATTCAGTATTGTAATTTTTCAAATCAAGTTCAAGATAAAAAAAGGTAATATACTTGAAAAATACTTGCACTTTAATCCGTAAGTATGCAAAGAAATTTTTAACTGTGCAGACATTCACCAGACTTAGGGTAATGTAAAGTAAACATAATTATTTAGTAGGTGGATAATTAAAAAATTGTAAGCAGAAAAAATTATTAATCTGTTAAATTTGACTAGGTTTATTGAAAACTACTAATTGGTGGATAAAAGATTTTTGGTATTCGAATAAATTTACAAACAAATATATTATCTTACAAATTAAAACTTAAATTTTATTAACAAAACTATAAATACTTTTACTAGACTTACATTTTGCACCTTTACTTCAAATCAGAATGCGTTTGTTTAATACGATTAAAATTACATTTAAAAAAAAATCTAATCACAGATTATAGACAGATATTAATTGTAACTTAACGTTAAAATGTTACAATTTTGGTTACACAAGGTAAATATTAGCACCAATATATATTTATAGTTACACGATTATAATATTTGTAGGTATGTGTGTAAATAACTGTGACATTAATTCTAAATAATTATAAACACTTAAATCTATTAATTAAAGCAGTTGAATTTGAGAACATGTTACTCGACATATTCCGTATACGTTCGCTACTGGCGATTCTATAAACATATTTATTTTCAGTTGAATACATTTCATCTCATTTTATTAAACAAATATAATATAAAAAATTTCGAGATCTTTTTAGCTTAATTGCTTGCCGCTCGGGCGATTTACTGTTTTCTATCCTTACCATCCTAGTCCTACCACTTAAGACTATGGTAATTTCATACTAACATCTTTGGGACAATATTTACATATTTTAATCGTATGTCATACTAATGTGTCTAATACGTAACCAGTTCCTCCATAACTGATTGCTTGATTCAAGTCTGTTTGATCTAAAACTGGTACGTAACTGTCCTGTAATAGTATGGGTTGTCGACTTGAAGCCTCGTTCAACTGTCTCTCTAAAACAGCATTTTGTAATTCCTCCTCTTCTAACTCCAGCGTGAGCTCTTCGAGTAGTTTAATTCTATCTTCTAATTCATTGTCTGTTTTAGCCAATTCTACCGCGTTGTCTTGCATTTCTTTTGTTGTCCCAGTCAACTCCTGTTCAATTTTGTCTAGCAGCATGCGTACCTGGGTTACGTTTTCGCAACTGTTCGCCTTGTTCTCGTCCATGTAACGCTTCACTTTGGCCGTCAGTCTTACAACAAGTTCTTCTTCACGGTGTAACCTTTTATTAATAATTGCTAGTTTCTCCAGCATTTCAATTTCCTCTCGTATTCTGGAGAGTTCGTCGGCAGATGCTTCGGAGTCTGTATCAGTTTGAGTCGGCATCAATCTTTCAGAGTTTACCTGACATATGTCTGTGAGTTCTTTCGTGAAGTAGTGCTCCCTCATTAAGTGTCGTTCTCTTCTAGATTTGTGTTTGGTATGTCTTCTGGGTGGAGTTCCACTCCCTACGCCTACACCGCTGTCGCTATTTCCTGCCTGGCTGTCGTTGACTTCGCTCGACCTGCCGAGATCTCGTAGATACGATTCCAGAAGATAGTTAGTCCCGTGTTTCTCCATACGATTTTTGTGAGTTTGGTCTTCAAGTTGATCGATGAGTTTTTCTTGTTCTCTGGCAATTAACATAAAATAAAATATTATTTATGATTTCGTTGTTATGGTCCATTATTTGATTCCGTATTTTAATTAAGAGTTACTTAGGACAAAATATGAAAATTAGATTGTTAGACTCGGGAATTACACACAGTTTTCCCTGTTATCTTCGTGTATTGTATAAATGATTAACATAACATAGTGTTAAGAACTGACATACGGAAGCACCTAATTGATTGCTTTTGACCTATCATTGGATATCTTATCTTTTCTTTTATAAATTGCAGATTATATAATAAACTAGCTGACCCGGCGAACTTTGTTTCGCATCAGAAGTAATAAATGAGTAAATTTTGGATATCATGAGGTTCAAATTGTGCTATTTATCGGCTTTAACTGCTGTCCCGCTATGTTAATACTGCAATATCTTCGAAAATATTCGTTTTTAATTGCATGCTGTAAAGGGCCAGGATCATCCATATTACATGCACAATCTATTTAAGACACTTAAATGGATGAAAATTAATGCTGTTATGTTTAAAATCGCTTCGTAAATAAGCCATTATTTCTTATAAAAAAATAAAATTGGTCAATGTGGGTAATCCCTAACAGCACATCTCGCGGACTTTTTTGTAGACCTTCTAAAGGTGTTTAATAATGTAGAACATTGTTTTGATCTATCACTTAGGGTTCAGCCAGCGTTTGCAATTAAAATGCTAAATCTCGAAAATTATCATTTTTTCTATACAACATCATATGTGAATTATAGATCAAAACCACCCCGTTGACACCCTCTAACTATTAAAACAAACCGCATCGAAATCCGTTGCGTAGTTTCAAAGATTTAAGCATACAAAGGGACATAGGGACAGAGAAAGCGACTTTGTTTTATACTATTTAGTGATTATGGTAGGTACTGTAATGGGATATATTGATACTAAGGCATAAAAAGTATGAGTAAATGTCTACCTTAATTTGTCAAGCTGTTGGTGAATGGTTCTGCTTTGGTGCTGAATAACCGATACTAATCTGGCTGCTGGGTCTTCGCTTTTAGCCCTAGGAGGTGGAGTGGAGGCTCTCACGCCTCTCCGTCGACGTCTTCGCGCACCTCCTCGGCTGCCACCATCACTATCACGACCCGAATCGTCTTCCCCACCACTGGAAATTCGTCTAAGGGCTAAGCGAACCTAAAAATCAAGAAAACAAAACTTTGAAAATACCTGTCAACATACATTTTCTTTCTAACTCCGATTCCTTTGGGATCCAAATTCAATAGATGGTAAAACTATTGCCATATTTTGGCCACAATATTTTATTTTTCTTTATTTTATTATTATATCATGGAAAATAAGCACTCGTAACTTCCCAATAATCATTATATTACCACTCAGATTCAAAATTGAGTCTACTGATTAAGAAGTAGGGTGCTAAATGTCCAGGCTACTGGAAAACCATTTATTGCCAATTACTATCGAAATATATGTACAAATTCAATGTATTACCTCATGTCTTGCGTCACCCCACGCTGCTAAAACATGGAGAACAGGAATATCTGGGGGCAAGGGACGCTCAACTCCTCGCCATCTCTCCGCAAGTATCCACTCACCGTGTTCGCTCACGGCTCCACCAGCTGTAATGGAAATACGAACCTATGTTGAAATTGTGCTGTTGACCACTACTTTTTAATGTTTCCCCTGCATTTTATTATTTTTGTTTATTTTATAAACAGTTTATGTAATAAAAGTGATACAGATAAGGTCTAACGGCACTCAATTCAATTACTACAACATTTAAATAAAAAATTTCTTAGCCATAAAGCCTTGGGTGCCATGTTGTTGTTATTTTTAAATGAAATCATTAGACTTGCTTAAACTTCATTAAAGTACCTATAAACTCATTATCTCTGTTCTCGTCCAATAAAATAATTATTTTAATAAATGATATACCTTCTGGAGCATCCTGTAGTGCGCGGACAATATCAGCGCAAGTCGTGTGAGATTTGACACCACGAACCCACAGTTTCTGACCTTTCGCCAGAACACCCACCTCCTCATCACTGTAGTCTGATGATGACCCCTCCATGTTGATCAACTAAACGGACAAGAAAAAAAATAAATTAAAGAGTAAGAACAATAATTTTACTGCACTGTCAATATCTATACCTATACACTACGTAGGTAGGTGATTGTTAAAAAATCCTTATAAAATAGCATAAATGTAGCATACAATTTTTTAAATTAAAATCTTTGTCTATCTTCCTTATTTAGTACACAATGATCGTTTGGATTGCTTACTATTTTGGAATTCTACTTTCTGATTGATTGGATCGCTACATTCGTCTGCGGCAATCTATTTGAAAATAACTATATCTAATCTTTTATCAAGGGTGAGTTTATTAAAAAATCACAAACATGCAAAGCATGTACCTATTGTAAAAGAGTCTTAGTATTTTCATTAGGTTTTGGTTTATTTACATTAGGTAAAATTCCCTGAGAACTAACAATAATAAAATTAAACGATCAGACTCTAAGTCGGTACCTACAGGTACGGTGGTTCGTGTAATAAACCAGACTATCAAAAGTAATGTAACTACTTTGGGAAGTCTTGCCGGCTGATCATGAAAGTTGTTGCTTAAGTTTGCACACTTTCGGTGCCAACAGTGCCTGGCACATCCGATCCAGGGGTGTTGCCATTTACCAGTATATATACGAGTATGCATAAACAACGATTAAAAATCAATCTGAGTAAAACCTTATCCATATGTACATATTATAATATCATGGGCAAAATACAGCGCCCTCTAGTTTTAAGCCACATATTCCACCTAATAGGTATTCTTACTAGCCACTGCCTACACCTTCAGGTAAAAAAAGACGTGAGTTTACGTTATGTTAATGCAACTAGTCATTTAGGCTCGGTGTAAGTAGTTTGGTCGGGTACAAAAACAAATTAGTGGGTAACCTTCATACAAAAATCCATATGTTCAGCTTCATGGTATAGGTACCTATATAGGTAGGCACCTATAGGTATTATTTTTATCAACATTATGGCAGTAATTTGGGTGGTTCGTGTCAGACTACCATTAGAGGTTTCCGTACCACCACCCCTGCTTTTTAACTCCATTTACGGCGCCACCACGCCCGACATGTTTTTTTGGGTTGTTGAATATTTCCTTATAGGGTTGTCCGAGTTTGAATAGATTTGTTTATCGACATATCAACTTAATACTAATAATATTCACCGTTAAAGATTTTTTTTCACAGAACATGTGATTGCGTGATGAAAGCGTAGTGTCAATAAAATCAATATAAAAAATAATAGTATTATAGTCGTCACTAGTAACTACATATTTACTGTATGTAACATAACATAACTTCACGCCTTTTTCTACCTGAAGGTGTAGACAGTGGCTGTTAAGCCACTCGACTCGCCGTTATGTTTACGTCACAAATAGGGCGAACCTATGGTCATACCGGGCACAACGTTTTTAGTCATCGATATGTATCACACGTAACTTCAAAAAAGTCATTGGTGTGAGCCAGGTTTCAAATCCGCTAACTCTTGATTCAGAAGCGGGGTGCTCGACCACTGGACCACCGAGACTATAAATGTTTTCTGTATGTGAGGTCTCGATTTCGAATCCGAGTGACTCGCCGATGACTTTTCGTAAGTTATCGATAGTAATTAGCCAACTACCTAGTAATATGATTAAATAATATTTGCGATGGCGACTGATTCAACGGAAACAAATTTTACATAAAGCACATAATTCCCACTGTCAACCACTACAACTATTAAGCAATATTGGGAGAATAAAATCAGTTTTACCGTTTATTTATTGTTTTTGAGAAATCTTAGTACAACTCTTATTCACGGGCAATATACAAAATATATATTTAATTTAAATTACCAATCTTAAAATATCACAAATTATTGGACCTATATTGGTAATTTAAAATACAATTAAATCAATTAAATTCAACCTTTAGTTATCGATATTATTAACAACACTATTATGTAAATTATCGGCACTCCTTAAAGCGCTGCGCGTAATAACAGGAGCTTCTGTTCGCGCGGAACACGCAAGGATATTTTACACTGAATCATCGCGGACGTGATACACACAGACCTACAGAGAGGTCAACAAGACCTTGAGAAATTATTAGTGCAATTTTATAATTAACTGTAATCATGGTAATAATACTATGAATGCATATTTGTACATACATACATAAATAACTTCGCGCCAAATCCCTTGGGGGGTAGGTAGAGAGAACGTAGCGCCATAAGGCACGATTCTTACACACCTCACTCGCTCCGTTGACTTTCATAACTCTTTTCATGCACACGCGTCGATTTTTGAGGCTCCTAATATCACCTTCCTCCAGAACACATTGTTGCTGTTAGAATTGGAATTTGAGAATTCTTGATTCTAAGGCGGGACTTTAAATCTTCAGACAACCGAGATCAGATGTCTTCAGATAACTCTAAAACAAATAGGTTAAAGAAACACTCTATTTGTCATTTTTTTTATGGGATAGGAGGGAAAACGAGCAGGCGTGTCACCTGATGGTAAGCAACCAACGCCGCCCATGGACACCAGCAACACATAAAGTGTTACTGTTGCGTTGCCGACCTTAAGGGATAGGGGATAGGAAAGGATGGGGAAGGGGGGTGGGCCTCCGGGTACCTCTCTCACCGAACGAAACGCGGCACGAGCCACTTTACGTCGGTCTTCTGAGAGGTCGTGGTATTTCACCGGTCGAGCCGGCCCATTCATGCAGCGAACTGCTTGGCTCTAGTTAGTTGTAAGTACTATCTTTTATCGCAGCTACACCAAGAAAAGATGAAGGCAATAACTTTTATAAATACATATATGAAAATTAAAATCAATTAGTAAGTAAATTGAGAGAACTTTTATACTATTATTTTATCAGTGGTAGAGCCAAGCAGTTCGATGCATGAATGGGCTGGCTCGACGGGTGAAATACCACGATCTTTCAGAAGACCGACGTAAAGTGGCTCAGGCCGCGTTTAGTTCGGTGAGAGAGGTACCCGGAGGCCCACCCCCCTTCCCCATCCTTTCCTATCCCCTATCCCTTAACGGTCGGCAACGTAACAGTAACACTAGATGTGTTGCTGATGTCCATGGGCGGCGTTGGTTGTTTACCATCAGGTGACACGCCTGCTCGTTTTCCCTCCTATCCCATAAAAAAAAATCTATCAACAAACATGTATTGTTCAACCAAGATGGAGTGAGCAAATACTTAATTGAAGTTCTATATATTCCAAAAAAGAATTTGCTCACCGAAAGCTAAGTCCGAGTGTCACATCAAGAGAATTATGGACATATATAGTCTATATAAACAAATTAATATGAGTTTATAACTTGGACTAAATCGCACATCGAGATAATCGGTAGCAGATGTATCCGGTGTAAAAATATACACGTCAAGAGTTGATTGGAGTCATACAGTTCATAAACCAGTTGAACTTAATGTTTGTAGTTTTGTACTCGGCCGGGTACCAAACATGCCGATAATTGCACAGTAGCCAATAAGTATCAAAAGCGATCACGTCACAGAGCATTTCTAATTAATTAACTGGATGATTGATTTCTTTGTTTATCGATAACATGTAATGATAACGCTTGTACATCACTATAAAGTTAATATCGATATTAATGTCATAATGATCCGTCTGTCAGGTAGTTTTCGATGAGGTTATAAAACGATTAAAAACATATCTACGAATTCAAAACTAACCAACATATTCTCGATATAATGGTGTTCTGAGAAACGTTCCAATAAATTGTATATTATTATTGGGCACGAGCCAAATTGCTGCCGTTATTTAGTTTTCTGAGAAAATTGTTTGCCTAAATAAGTTTTTCGTTCGTATTTGTTATGCTTTTTTTTACCTAAGTAAGTAATTCCACTTTTGTAGTATAGATATAGAGCATTAAAACTGTTTTGTTTGTAGTTTATAACTTCACGCTCTTTTTTATTCGAAGGTGTAGGCAGTAGCTGTTGTCCCTCGACTTACGCCCTGAATAATATAGATGGCAAAATCTAATGCCTAATACCAGGCACAATGTTGTACAGGCATGGATATTTATTGCACATAGCGATGTTTATCAAACAGACAATTTCAAAACGTCAATAATGTGAGCTAGATTCGATACAGCGACTTTTTGATTCAGAAATAGGATGCTCAACCTCCATTGCCTCGATGTTTAGTCGTATCAACGATACGACTAAATACTGAGAGGGTTTATTAGGTAGGTAGGTATTTTTACGAATAGTCTATTTAATTCAAACAAGTCTCTAGATAGTTACATATACATAGTTGTTTCTACCTACCTCGCAAGGTTCTTGGCGTGATGATGTGTTGTTATTTTTGTAAAAAAACTATTCACATCATTTAGTCGTTAGATGTAACGAAATCTTTTTATCGATAATAGTAATTTTCCCAGCGAATAAGATGATCATCTTTAAATTCTTTAAAGCCCTTATCTTAGATTATTACAACTGTACTTAGTAGTTTGATCTAAGATATGAAGAAGTCACAGCATTGTATAGGTACTTAAGATAATCCCATCCGTCTTAGTATTGGTTACAAAAAATGGTCATTTTATCGTGGAAATTACTATCCCTTTACGCTGGATGAGTCTATAAGAAATATTATAAATTTATTGACGACTAGCTGACCCGGCAAACTGTATTTCGCATCGCAAGCATTAAAAAAAATATTACTTATCATACCAGCCACCTGCCAATAAATGTCCCGTCAAAATCGATCCAGCCGTTTCAGAGATTACTTAGAACAAACAGACAGTCAGATAAATTAAAAAAAAAGGTGTATGTACCGTATGGATTCATTGGGATGTAGTAGAAAGCAGTTATTTCAATATTAAAATCAGACACTTTAATTTTATTTACCTATATGTACATACAAGTACCTATATAGGTAATACTGTCACGTTGAGTGACAATGTCAATTTTCATCATAATAAATTTAGGCTTCAAAGACACGGTTTCCGGGTCATAAATAAAAATACAACAGTAGGTAGTATACGAAAATTAATAAATAAAATCATGTTCTATAAAGTAGGTGGGTAATTATTTAATATGAGAGACTGACCAGACATTTTAAAATTAGACAGGATATTCGGCCATTTCATTTGAAACTTTTACCGAGTAAGGAGCCAGAATAACCTAAACCTTCAACTAAACTTTTGATTTTATTGATTGGCTGCCCTCAACTTTCATCTCAACTTCATCTCAACTTCATCTCTACTTTCACCTCTACTTTCATCTCAACTTTTCCTGTCGACCAACTGACAGGGTAAAGGCAGCCTGCCAACATCTGGGAGGAGACTTCGGTGGAGCACCGGGACACCCCTGCAGTGAGCCTTCGCGGGTCACTCGGCATCAGGTCGTACCTGCTCCCCTCTTAAGATTTGGTAGCCACAAATTGAGGAGCAACTCGGCATTAAAATAAATGAAATTGTAATTGTCGAGCGAATTTTTTCTTATGAACCCCCGACCGCGTTACAATACATATGGAAACTTTTGTCAGAAATAATAATAATATCTTGCACACAATGCACATATCGCCCTCTAGTTCCAAGCTAAGCAACTAAATGCTTGTGTTATGATACGATACTAGATAACGGATATTAATACATATATACTTTTCTTTTGTAAATACATACTTATAATACATAGAAAAACACCTAGACACCACACAAATATTCATGTTTGTCACAAATATTTGTGCTCGGGTGGGAATCGAACCCCCGACCTTATTGCTCCAGCCGCTAGTTTTACCAATGCGCCACGAGGCCCGTCAAATAGTTCAATCAAGGCCGTTATGATTAAGTTCTGATATACGGAGTTCACGTTTAAAAAAAAAAACTAATTGCTAGATAGGTAATATATTATATAGAGATTCAGCATAAAGATTTGGTAATAATTATAAAACTAGAACTCGACGAATCTAACGAGTACCTACCTCAAATGAGGGCTGAGATTTAACTGAATTTTATGATTAATATTATTAAAGCTTTATACATGAAATGCTGACTGCATGAATTCTGCGTGTATAGTGCAAAATTGGCATACAGAAGGGAAGATATAACAGTTTTTGATGAATTAATCTTTATCAAACATTTTAAACTTAATACATGTAACAAAAATGAAGATTTTTTTTTGTAATTGTTATCAAGAAATGATTGGTTCTTCACTAATATTATTAATTACCTACGTAATATAAGTATCGTATTCGGACACGTAGAAAGAATCGATGATGCAAGATTGACTAAGCAGATATACAATTCAAAAGCGTATGAATGTAGGAGTCGAGGGCGGCCAAGACACACATTGCATTACCAAACAGAACGTGTTTTGGAGGAAAGTGATGTTAGGAGCTTTAAAAATCGACGCGAGTGTATGAAAAGAGTTATGGAAGTCAACGAAGCGAGTGAGGCGTGTAAGAATCGTGCCTTATGGCGCTCTGTTCTGTGAAGTTATGCGTCTAATTGAGTGCAAAACTCGTTAATCCTCGTCAATTTGTGGATTGAATTATTCAAGGTTTTAATTTAAAATGTCTTACTTAGACTGGATCCAAATTATTCCAACCCTCTTTAATTAAATCATCGACTGGTAATGATCATAAATATATTGGTTCGTTGAATGAATATAAAACCATAGAGAATATCTGATATCCTATTCCGTTACTTAAAGATAACGTTATTTCTATTACATATGGATTACAGGTTTAACAACGTTTATAGTTCAATAAAGTAACAATCTTCGTGACTAACTGTTGCATGTAACTGGTCAAGAAATAAACTATAGCGATTTTGTTGTCTTTAACGTAGGTATAAAAAACAAGGTACAAAACATTGATTGATGAAAATATTAAATTAATTGTTCATTGTTCTATTGGTATTTTTTTATGGTATAGGAGGGCAAACGAGCAGATACGTCGTCTGATGGTAAGTAACTAGCGCCGCCATGGACACCAGCAACACATATAGTGTTATCGTTGCATTGCCGACCTTTGAGGGAGTAGGAAAGCATTGGGAAGGGGGGTGGGATTCCGGGTACCTCTCTCACCGAACGAAACACAGCATGAGCCACTTTATGTCGATCTTCTGAGAGGTCGTGGTATTTCACCGGTCGAGCAGGTCCATTCATGCAGCGAACTGCTTGGCTCTACCACTGTTGAATGTATTTTCTAAGTTTCCTCTATATTACAAATAAAAATGTATATTACAGAGATTTAGCTAACACAGCAATAGATTTGCATAATGAAGTTATTTTTTGAGCTTAAAAAAGTCCAACATCTCATGTTGGTATAATAGTCAGAAATTGGCTGTAGGATCATTTTAGCTTAAACACCAGCCCAAAGGATTATTAACTGTAGATGTTTTCCATTAATTTTCCGAAAGAAATTGTATGATTAGTATATGATACATACAAATATAATAGATATAAAAAATGTGCGTGTACATATGAACACTTATACAAGATAAAAAAAATCCGTTGGCCTTTCGAAAAATACATTGAAAAATTTATTACAACGCATTATCTAGTTAAATAAATTTGATTTCAATATGAGAAAAATATAGCTAAACTATAGCTGATCCCTCAGACAAACCGTGAATACGGTTTTGTGGGACTATGTGTAAAATTTGTTTGTAACTTTTATGTATAATAAATAAATAAATAATAATAATAACTTTACTGGCCAACTGACTATAGCTAACTCCAGGGTTTCGGTTTTTGTGACTGTGAGCGCGCTTCGCATATAAATTTACTGTCACAATTTTGTCCTTGCGCGCCAAAAGACTCATAATTTCAATAAAACATTAATGAAATAAATCGCATTTTCTTTATAACTTGGGTCGCATTCGATCACAAAATCATGACGGAAGACAATGCGTGGAAATGAATTTATACGGATATAAAACAATAGACATAACAGACTACAAGTAATACTACCTATAATTACAATTGAAGGTACCGACTTAATGTACTTATTGTTGAATATTTTTTATTAAGGTGTATCGACTTCGTATCTCGGTATACAATATTGACATGTAATGTTTTTTTTTAGAAAAAAAAGGCTATTTTCTGAGAAAAACATTACATTGCAGCTGTTACGCCTTGATTTGCCAAATCCCGTTAAGTTAGTAAGTTCCAAATGGAATAGGTGGCGAACCTATTGCAATACACCGAGCACAAAATTGTTAATCTTTATAGCTTCGGAAAGGAATGCCGAGAAACCATTGGTGTGAGCAGGGCATCGAAACTACGATTTCTGAATCAAAAGCGGGGAGGTCGACCACTGGACCACCTAGACTGCAGCTTTTCCAAAGCTATTTGAGATAAATATTGATGACTAGCGACATTCTGACGAACTTTAGCTAAATATGAGTCTGTACTGCAATACTTATTCTTTGAGAATGAAAAATGAGTGCCGCAGCGTACACTTTCAGGTTTAGAGTATAAAAAGAACCAGTAAGAAGTAATTTAATTACGACACAATTCCTATTATATCAACTTTTATCTAAAACTATTAAATATACAAAAGTTTGTAGGTCCTCGATATAATCTTCCTCTTTTTTCTTCTGTTTTGAGTCTTGTAGCACTGTCGTATGTAACCATAAAGGGCTAAGGCATCAGGAAATTCACGGGTATTTATACATCTCCTGTGAATTCTCCCAGTGCCAAGGCTCAGAAAGGTCATTCTCTTCTCTTCCTTTTATTCTTCTGGATCTTCTTTCTTCTTACGAGTTGGTAAATGTATGATAAGTGACTGTTTGTTATAAATTTAATTTATTTCACAGTTTTATTTTAAAATCACACTTCACGTATAGGCAACGACAATTTTGCTTGGACAGGAGAAAAATATTTAGGCCTAGATGTGTGGACTTAATGCTAAATGATGTCCAACATAATCAAATTTACAAGTTAAGTTATTGGGAACGGAATTATTTTTTCAATAGATTAGGTATTTAAGCGGTTTCGTATGATTATTTTGTTAAATTGTAACAACATTCTTTGTTTCAAAATATCGATTATAATGTTTGCTCGATGATTAATTGATACTAATGATGTGGTACTGATAACATTCATAGCTGACAGAAATATTATGTACTTATTTAGTACTTACTTAATTGGTACTAACTATTGCAATGTAAGTGTTTTTAGAATTATTTTGAGACTCTACATTTCATATATTTGTCAAAAATTAATCTAAAACAATCACTATAAGTATATTTTTGCAGAAAAATTGCTTATGATACATATTTTTCGTCTGTCTGTTCTTTTTGGGTGTGTTTTGCTAAATACTAAATGTACTGAATGGATTTCTTCCAGTTTTGAGGAAAATAATAAGCTGAAAGTATGTATCTAGTGATTATGACAAAAAGTTATCGTAACGACAGACGTCAACCAATCTGTAAAAAGATAATATTTACCTCATAAGTAGGCTGGTGAATTTCTCAAAATCTGAAACAAATAAATAAATAAATAGTAATTTTTTTATCATAAAATTAAGAGTTTTCTTCAACTGTAAAATCATTCTTGTAGATGATGTATATTTTTGATTCAATTTTTATTTTTTTAGTCAAGTTTTCGTGACATTTTCAATACAAAGTATGTTCAGGCATCCATTTTAAATATGTAGTTTATTTTCTGTCTTGAATGAAAGCTAATAATTGCGTGTAGAAATAACCAAAGTATTGAAATGTGATCGTATAATATTTATAAAAATATATAATTTTACTGTACCTACAGAAATAATCTAATTTATATATAAAGCATAAACGGGAATTAACGCTTTCGAAGGTACAAATAGAAAACTAAACTATAGGACAATTTATTAACTAACTACACTATTTTTCCTATGAACATGACTATGTTTAGTTCCCCTATCGTCGAGGGTATCCTACACACAGGAACAGTTCATAAATTAATGCACCCTTACTATAACCACCCTGGACATTGGATGCGTCATGCCAATTTCATAACTATCTTATAGACCCATAATTAACCTTCGGCATACAAGGTGGGGTTATTTTAACCCCAACACTTTTAAATTGTGTTGATTTTATATTAAAACGAAACTAAACAACTTGATTTTCACAGTAGCTGGAGATTAAATATTGCCGCGTTAAATCACAGCGTCGGATCAGTGTTACGCGCGCCAGCGCCGTGTGTACACGCGCCCAAAGTGGTGGTGGGTGTTTTTAACCCCACGTTGTATGGGTCGTCGTGAAAAAAGTTTGTACCTACTTATGTGTTTTTTATGTTTTTACAGCTACAATAAGTGTTTTATTTATACTTTTTTATTTTTATTTCAGGTATAGATCGTCAATATGAAAAATAATAAATACCTGCGGGATGATAGTATTGCTGCGGCCTTATTGGAAGAAAATGAATCTTTGTCGGATGATGAAATCTTTCTGCCTTCTAGTGATGACGAATCGGATCATATCAGCGAAGCTTCTGAAGTTCCAAGTGATACGGACGTGGAAGATGCCGAAATAAACATTGAACCACATTCAGATGATACGACATCAACACTTCAACCATTTTATCTAGGAAAAGATGGAAGAACAAAGTGGTATAAATCGCCACCGCGAACCAATGTTCGAACAAGGGCCGAAAATCTTATTACTCATTTGCCTGGATGTAAATATGCAGCTCGACATAAAAAAACTCACCAAGAATGCTTCGAGACCTTTTTCACTGATGAAATCGTTGACATTGTTTTGAAGAATACGAACCAGAAGATTTCTTTGAGAATGGAGAACTCTACGTCTAATTCAACATACGGGGAAACTGACAAAGCTGAGATAAAAGCCGTTTTTGGGCTGTTGTTCTTGGCAGGGTTGTTTAGATCTGGTCGGCAAAGTCTTATAGACTTATGGAGTAATGACGGCACAGGAATTGAAGTATTTAGAAATACTATGACGAGGCAAAGATTTTCGTTTTTGATAAATAGCTTGAGATTTGATGATTCATCAACTCGTACAGCTAGAGTGGCTGACGATCGCTTGGCTCCAATTCGAGATATTTTTGAAATATTCGTCAAAAACTGTCAGAATGCCTATACACCGTATGAATACTTGACCATAGATGAAGAACTCGTGGCATTTAGAGGAAGATGTAGCTTTCGTCAGTACATACCATCCAAGCCAGCTAAGTATGGGTTGAAAATTTACGCGTTAGTGGATGCTAAAACATTTTACACAATGAACTTGGAAATTTATTGTGGAAAACAGCCTGACAACAGTCCTTATACAGTGAGTAATAAGCCTTTTGATGTTGTCGATCGTTTGGTGAGATGCGTGTCTGGATCAGGAAGAAACATCACCATGGATAACTTTTTTATGAGTTATTGTTAACCGTCTATCATCACATTTTACAACTCGACAAAAAGTGGAGTTGATGTAGTTGATAAACTTGCGAGAACATACGATGTCTCCCGCAACTGTAAGCGCTGGCCTCTTACCGTATTTTTTTCCATGTTGAACCATGCTGGTATAAATGGTTTTATTGTGTATATGCTGAATAATAGCATTGAAAGGAACAAAACCAATCTAAGGAAGAACTTTATCAAGCGATTGGGACTTTCTTTAATCGAAGAGCACCTCAGGAAAAGAAAGGATAATCCACATATACCACGAGAAATAAGAAGACGTGTGTGTGAAATGCTGAATGAAGAAGCTCCAGCACCACCACAAAAGCAACCAAGAAGGTCTCAGCGATGTTCTTTCTGTCCAAGAAACAAAGATAGGAAGACTCTGAACGGATGTTTCAAATGTAATGTCGCGATATGCAAGGAACATGCGAATTTGATGTGTCAAAATTGTACTGATTTACATGACGAATGATCTCGCTCAAATAGCCATAAAGAGCTAATTGTGATGTTTTTTATAAAGCCAAATATAGTTAGTTTTAGTATAATAAGTAAAATAATTAAGATAAGTATGAGAAATATTTTTGTTAATTTTTTATTCCACCTAATAACATTTTGTAAGATTTATGGAGAGGTTATGTAATTTTTAAGTTTTTTTTATAATAAATGTTTAATTTGCTACTTTTTGTACTTCATTAATTAGATTTAATTATACCCGTCACAAAAAACCCATTCAAACTTATTACATAAGATTTACACACAGATTAGAGATAATCTCTTGTGGGGTTAATTTTACCCCACGTTGTATAGGTGAGGATTTTTTTTCACCTTGTATGCCGAAGGTTAAGTGATTGCTTTATATAGTAATTCAATATATTCGTGGTAAAGCCATGCAGTTCGCTGCATAAATTGGCCGGCTGCTCGACCATTGAAATACCAAGACCTCTCAGAAAATCGACGTAAAGTGGCACAATTCGCATTTCATACAGTTAGAAAGGTATCCAGAGGCCAACCCCCGTCCCCTTTGTCTCCACTATCTGTGTTGCAGGTGTCCATGGGCGGCGCTGGTCACTTATCACTAAATGACAGGCTTGCTCATTTACGATGTTATCCCATAAAAATATATATATCTATTCCATACGTCTTAATCTAAAACAATTTTAGATTCCTATAATTAACTTTAATATTAATATCCGCTTCGTGTGAGAAAAAGCAATCATACTAATATTATCATTTGCCTCTAGAGGTCCACTGCTGGGCAGGCCTCCCCCATAGAGCGCCACAACTGCCGGTCCGTTCGCTCATGGGGGGTTTTTGCCATAATCGCCACGCTTGGCAGGCGGGTTGGCGATCGCAGTGGGCTCTATTTTGTTGAGAGAGAATGCTGCTGCCCATTCTTCCAGCCTTTTCCCTTAGTCGCCTTTTACGACACCCACGGGAAGAGATGGGGTGGCGGTATTCTAAGCCGGCGCCACACAGCAAATACACACAAGTAACTTTTTAAGTGTATTATAAAGTTATTGTGCCAATTAAAAAATTAAAAAGCCAGAGTGAAAAATAAATCCTAGTGGTTCTGACTGACTTAGTCAATACTGGCACTAATATTCTATAATAACTAAACTTTTTACTCTATTTAATAACGATAATGGCGCAATGAATTATTCCATTAAACATTAATGCAAATTACAAAAAAAAAATACAAAACTGCCATTAAAATGTGAGAGTTATGCTCATTAAAATAAAGTTCATTTCTCAACACTATTTACGTAATAAAGTTTAGGTGTGTTGTTACCACCGTTACCATGGCGACGGAAATACCAACAATAAAAATAAACTCAAAACACCATAAATTTATCCCCCTAATGTTTTTCTAGTTTGTTTCAGTGTATTTTTAACACAGTCAGTCAAATTGCTGTCAAATTACAATACATTGAGCTAGGTGTAAAATTGAGTCTCTATACCTACCTATACAATGAATTAAGCTTTGCCTGAAGCTTCAGTTTCTTGCTACCCTAGTGGCTTAGCGTAAGGCCTTTGTTGATGAGGTCCCGGCTTTGAAACCTGGCAAAAACCAAAAACCCATTCGGCAAAGCTTACTTCGGCAAAACGTATCGGTGACTGAAGAAATTAAAAATTGAAGTAAGTAGACTAGACTAACTACAATTAAATCTTCAATAACTGCAGGTACATAAATATCTGTTAATACAGTAAGATAGCTAATTAGAAATATATAACCTTTTTTAACTAAGCAACCTTAATCAGAACTACGTTTATACTTTAGTCATCTACAGGATTATTCCGAAGACCACTAATAGTTGCGTACAAGAAAAAAAAAACAATATAAAAGCAACCCAATTACTTTTACTAATGATGGCCCTTTGGCCAGTTCATTAATCATTCCTTTGGCTTTTATCACGGAATATACATAACATTATAGCAAAGAGGTTGCGTGTTCGAAATCACAGGAAACTAACCACCCTAGCACCCCTCGGCCCCTAACCTACCACTTTTATAAATGTCGGAAGGGGAGGGGTGTCTTTGTAGGTCAAATGTCCAGGTCGCCCTCGCATTAAAAAGATCTGTTGTGATTTATGTTTATCCATTTTAACGTTAGCTAAGCGTTTTTTCCCCACAAAGAAAAATCATTTTTATATTTAAGAGATGACATGACTATTATTGATCAGAAATACCACGAAGTATGGTTTTTTTATACTTCATTCAATAATTCGACTAATATAAATAGAATCACTAAAATACTACTTCAATAATACGTTAAAATAAAATACATATTAATAAATTTAGACTAAAAATAAAATTTCTTAAACTTTGTCAAATCAACGTGTCAAAAAAAATCTATCTGCCGAAACCCGGGATTGAACCAGGGACCTTTAGATCTTCAGTCTAACGCTCTCCCAACTGAGCTATTTCGGCTGTTGAATAGTTGACGAATTTACTGGTCCTTAGCTCTACATACCAGTTTAACATTATTTAGGTGTTTGCAATCATAACACACTATAACTTTACGCCTTTTTCTATCTGAAGATGTTGGTAGCGCCTGTTAAGCCCCGACTCGCCAAATCGTTGTTATCTGCCAAATGGAATAGGTGGCGAACCTATTGCCATTTAATTTATCATACATAACTTCCAAAAATAATTCCAAAAAAGCATTAGTTTGAACACGAAATCGATCCCACGACACCTCTGAATCAGAAGCGGGGATTTCGATTTCCGGACCACCGAGATTAACAGATTGTTTTTAAATTTAAAACCATTTATTTTGATTTGTAGTTATTACTTCGGGAATACTGAGAGCTGATAAGACACTTTTAACAATCAAACTGACGACTACAGTTCAGAATGCGAATTTTTTTAAAAGTACAGCTCGCAGATATTATCCCAGCTAACGTGAGCTACCAAGATAATACGTTCCCAGTTTTATCGCCAAGTGATTTATTTTAAAGATAAGGAAGATAGTAATGATGTCGCTAATTAATAAATTTTCTTATCTAATTAATTATATTTTTAAATATAAATACTTATTTTCGACGTGTAATATTACGTGTCGATGTTCGACGATGGCAAACCTTTGAGTAGTTTTGCTTCATTCTGTTACCTAATAATTTCTTGGAATTCCTTTTTTCATGGGATAGGAGGGCAAACGAGCAGGCGTGTCACTTGATGGTAAGCAACCAACGCCGCCCATGGACACCAGCAGCACATATAGTGTTACTATTGCGTTGCTGACCTTTAAGGGATAGGGTATATGGAAGGATGGGGAAGGGAGGAAGGGGGATGGGCCTCCGGGTATCTCTCTCACCAAACGAAACGTGGCATGAGCCACTTTACATCGGTCTTCTGAGAGATCGTGGTATTTCACCGGACGAGCCGGCCCATTCATGCAGCGAACTGCTTGGCTCTACCACTGTTTTACAAGTCATCGCATATTTATCACATATAAATTCCAAAAATATTTATGATAAGATCAATAATGTGTAGGTATACTTCGAATCTAATATCTCACAAACAGACTCCAGAGTGCTGAACCACTATCCTCAAGATAGATAAATAGGTACGTTAAGTTACAAAGCTCGCTATACATTAAATATTTAATATATGTAGTAGAAAGGGCAGTAAATTGATGTGAAAACCAACATAAAATTAACCATTTAATTGATATCAAGTGACAGTTAATAAACTATAATTAAGATATGAGCGGGATGCTTATAATTTCAAATCAGATAATCTGATGATGACCAGGATAGTGGTATCACCGTTAGACGTTTGGTGGTAACGGTATACCGAGTTCCTTTAACTCGGTAACTACTAGTATTGCCATAGGACTGTTAGTTTTGAAAGTCTTGTTTTCAAAGGTGCTATTTCACCCGGAAATAGACGACGGAACCCTGTCGCTGAACTAGTAATTTAAGCTTCTGTTAGGATAGTTTAAACATTTTACACGCATACATATCGGGTTAGCTATTTACTTTATCCTATTAGGACATCCCAAAGACCCAAAAAAGGTGCATATGACATTTAAAGCTAAAATCTAAATTCGAAGTCTAAAAGACTGCAATGGATGATGGATGGATGGATTAGTTAAATGAATAGAATTAACACGTTTTATGTTATCATGTTAGGAGCCTTAAAAATCGACGCGTGTTCATAAAATGATTTATGGCAGTCAATGAAGCGAGTGAGCCGTGTAAGAATCGTGCCTTATGACGCATTGTTTTCTCTGCCAACCCCGCAAAGGGATTTGGCATGATGTTATGTATGTAAAATTAAACAACACTGCAACGTTATTGTAAGTAATTTCTTTATAGAATTCCAGAAATTACGTGTTTGGGCAGTCGTCGATACAGGCCTATGACTTGAGAGATGGTGTGCTTAAGATCAGATTTAAAACAATGTCATACTACCACGCCCGCTAGAGGAAAGAAGATGGGCTGTGTAATATTAAAAATATACACCGTAATTAATATGGAAGATATGTAAGTGATAGTTTTAAATGAAGATCTTAGGTACTGATGATAGTAAATAATAATGTACAATGTAACGGTCTATATGTCAGACTTAATTCTTGAACTGGATTGAGATAATACTTTGATGTAAACCGCACTGCAATCTTTATTTCTCTTAATAAATCGACCATATATTTATTTATTTCTACAAACTTACTGCATAAAGTACAAATAAGCACGTCAATAACATGACACAAATACAAGTCAGAAGGTTTAAAAGGATTTTAAATATATAGATAATATCTGTAAAAAAAATTCTAAATGTTCTTTGAAAAAAATTGTGTGTCCTCAGTCTAGGTATATAGAAAAATTCCTAAATTACTCCGCTTCTGAATCAAGGACATTGAATCCTGGCTCACATCAATGACTTTTAGAAATCCTTTTCGGAAGTTATGTGTGGTAAATATCGATAACTGTAAACTTTGTGCCCGTTGTATGGCAGTAGGTGCGATACCTTCCGGTAGAAAAAGGCGTGAAGTTATGTTGACCCCTGATTTACGCCTCCTACAAAGAATCTAAGCTTCATCACCACTGCGGTCCAGCTAGCACTTACGTTATTGCTAATACTAATACAATACTCGCTAAGATACAATAGTAATTACGAACATTCTTAAAATATACCATTTTAAACTATAAAAAAGTAAGATCGAAACCGTGCTATATAGTAGACCGCTATTTACTTAAAATGCTGTTCGTATTTATACTTCTGTAAATATGTCTTCAAATGGTATCTACAGTTTGAGCCTACCGCCTATATAATTTAAGGCGCTGCCCCAACAGACATGTGTTTCCTATCGATAATTTAGTGGTCTGTCAATAATAATAAACCACTCTTAATTATGTTGGCGTGTCTCGTAAAAGGCTCCAGTTTTACTGAATATAGAGATATGTGCGTAATATACTTCGTAATATACTACTATACCGCAATGCCTGAAGACCAAAGTCTTTGACTAGTGCGTCCTACCAGTAATGACCTACGGTGCCGGAACGTGGACACTTACGGTGGGGCTAGTCCACAAATTTAAAGTCGCTCAGCGAGCTATGGAGCGAGCTATGCTCGGAGTATCTCTGAAAGATAGACTCAGGAATGAGTATATCCGACAGAGAACCGGAGTAACCGACATAGCTCGTAGAATAAGCTCGCTGAAGTGGCAATGGGCTGGTCACATCTGTCGAAGGACCGATGGTAGATGGAGCAAGAAGGTCATTGAGTGGAGACCGCGACTTGGTAAGCGTAGTGTAGGACGCCCACCAGCCCGATGGTCAGACGACCTCAGAAGGGCTGCTGGAAAAGACTGGATGCGGAAGGCAGAGAATCGGATGTTGTGGCGCACATTGGGAGAGGCCTATGTCCAGCAGTGGACTGCAACAGGCTAATGATGATGAATGATGATACTTCGTACACTATTACAAGTATTATTTTGCTTCTAATGTAAATACCATTAAAAGAAACTAGCATTAGAAGAAAGTATTATGAATTCATTGTAAGAAGAAAACGCTATTCATACTTAATACTAAGAAAGTAGCCGATTACTAGAAAACAGCATTAACGATACTTTTTTATTATTAAAGTATTTTAAAATATCAATTCACAAAATATAAATAATTTATGAATGAATGTATAACAAATGAAAAAAAAAGATGTTTACGTGTTATGAATTATTAAAACTTTTTAATGAACAAAACGGAGAGTAATACTAGTTGTAGCCTAGTAAGGCGACGAAGCGTTGAAATTTATTGATATTACAAAATACTGCTGTATTTACTAAAATTATTTGCCAGTTCCATAACTATCTTCAAGCAGTTGTTCAACACTTACTGGGCGCTAAATATTAGCGTATGTCCTATTAACAGTTACAGAGCCACTCAGGACTCTATTAGTGAAATAGGAACTCAAAAGTTCGACGTAAAGTGGCATATGTGTTGTTTTGTCTGGTTTGTCATCTTCCTCTCTAACTCAACGTAGAAACCTGCAATGCAACTGTGACCCTCTCGGATTGTTGCAGATGTAATTGGCGGTGCATAACTTTTACCACTATCAGAACCACTTTACTCATTTTTCTTATAAAAATAATAATCATTATATTGCCAACAATAGTTGTAATACACAACTTCACGCCTTTTTCTATCCGAAGGTGTAGGCAGCGGCTGTTAAGCCTCGTCTCCACGTTATGTTTACGTCCTAAATGGAATAGGTGGCGAACCCATTGCCATACCGGGCACAAAGTTTTTAATCATCGATATTTATCACACACACTTACGAAATGAATTTCGAAAAGTCATTGGTGTGAGTCAATGTGAGAGTTCGAACCCACGACATCTGGATTCTGAAGCGGGGTGCACGACCACTGGACCACCGAGACTACAAGTAGTTTTAGTAGTAATAGTTGTACACTGTTTGAAACCCGTAAATAATCTTACTCCGTAAATTCGTAATTCTCAACAATAATCATCAAATCTTGATATCATATCAAATTATAATATGCAGAACCAGAATTTATACGCAAACATGTTACTCGGTAAGCTAAATTCTTACATGTTTAATATGAAATTTAAAAACCTTTAAAATTTGAAACTTTCAATAAAATTTGGCAAAAAAAATCTTGAACGATTTAAACATATAATAAGATAAAAGCAAATAGCGCAATAACATATGTTTTATCAATAATATTCACGACTTATAAAATCACGGCAACATATATTTTATATTGTTTTTTTTTATTTATATATAATAAAATGAAGTCGTTACAATTTATAAAAAGACGTCTTTTAAATGTACATTTTATTACTGGCCATATTTATAGGCTTATAAACATGGTTCGACTTTTTATTGCAACCCTAAAACTAAGTGCTGGCTTAGTGCCTTTTCACTCGTATGTAAAGTAAATAAACATTTAAAAAATGTAAATTAAACATGAACTATGTGAGGTAATTTAGAACTCAACAAAAATGCAAGAAAATCTAGTCTGTTGATCCAATTAACCATCCAAAATATTAAAAAGGAGAAAGTTTGTGATAATATGTGGGATAAATTCATCGTTAGCCAAAATACTAGAGAAACTCATCAATAAAAGACTCGTATCATATCTTGAGGAGAAAGGAATTTTTAGTCAAAATCAATTTGGGTTCCGCAAAAATACCTCAACTGAAGATGCAGCTCTTAAATTAATTAATAGTGTGATTGTACATATGGATAGGGGGCATAAGTGTTTGGGTGTTTTTTTAGATTTACAAAAGGCATTTGATACAGTATCTACTAAAATTTTACTAACAAGGCTGCATAACATTGGAATTAGAGGGATTGTACACAATTGGTTTAAGGACTACCTCTCTGAGAGAATTCAAAATGTTAGGGTTAATGAATATGATAGTGACAGTGCTGCTTGCAATTTCGGTGTGCCGCAAGGTAGCACACTAGGACCAACTCTATTCCTTATCTACATCAATGACCTAGCCAATATATTTGTGCCCGATATGGATGTCACTATGTTTGCAGATGATACTGTCCTCCTCTTTCATGGTGCCTCCTGGGACAAGGTGCACGAAACTGCTCAATTAGGCCTTTCTAAAGTTACAGTGTGGCTAGAGGATAGCCTCCTCTCCCTTAATGCGTCCAAAACCAAATATATATGTTTTTACAAATCACATCACAGCTGCCCTCATAATTCTAGTCTTTTAATACACACCTATCCTTGCAATAGGAGTAATGGTGCTACGAATTGTAGTTGCAATAAACTGTCTCGTGTTTCCTCTGTAAAGTACCTTGGTATACAAATTGATGACAAACTAAACTGGTCAGAGCAGATTTCTATTCTGGCGTCTAGGATTAGAAAACTTATATATATTTTTAAGCAGTTACGTGATGTGGCCGATTTCAAGACACTAATAGGGACCTACCAAGCTCTGTGCCAGTGTTTGATCAGATACTGTATCTGTGTGTGGGGGAGTGCTGCCAAATGTCACCTCATTCTTGCTGAGAGAGCGCAAAGAGCTATACTAAAGGTGCTTTTGAGATTGCCATTTAAGCACCCCACTATTGATTTGTACCAGCGAGCAGGTGCCCTAACAATAAGGCAATGCTACATTTTTGAAATTCTTAAAAAAATTCACAGAACTATAGTACCCTCCCTGCTACCTACTCTAAAACGCAATTTGCGCTGTCCCACCCCTTGGGTGAGAACAGCATTTGCACAAAGACAGTGGTCGGTTTTGGCTCCACACATTTATAACAGATTGGACAGGGAGTGTAAAGTCAGAGATATAAGCAATAATGCATTCAAAAAAATTGTTTTTCATTGGCTGCACAACTTTGACTACAAAGTGACTGAGGATTTGCTGCTTTTTAAGACATAACTATGGGACATGGCTATACATATACACTTTCTGTACACTATCTCTCACTTGCAAGCAAACACTGAAACTTGTGCACACTTACTCTTCTGCACACTTGAATTCTCCATTTGTCTGCATAGTAACCTCAATTCTACAATATAGCTTTTATAGAGGTTCCACCTGGGTAGACAGTCTCTTATTTTTACAGTCTCATAATTTTAATTTCTGATCTGAAAATGCAAAACAGAAACAACCTCAGTCAGCTTTAAGCAATATGTTAGGCATTGATGTGGATTAGAAATATCCTTGATGGGGTATTTCAGCATGTTTCTGTGTGTATATATATATATATGTTTGTATGGATGTATGTACTTCTATTGCATGTGCTTAAAGTTGGGTTGTAGTCAATTTTCATATTAAGTTTAATTAATTAAACAACATAAGTCTGTACTTCCAAAATTGTTGCTGCTGCCTTCTTGGGCTAGAATTGTTTTTCCTTAGACTATGTATAAATAGTATTAAATAAAAGTATTATAAGTGTATTATATATAAGGTATAGGTTTTAGATTAAACTTCATTGTACTGTGTCATCTGTGGAGAAGAAACTGTCAGCTGAAACACAGCCACGGCTAGCTCAGCTGACAGGGATTCTAACACTCTGTGTCTATTTTATTTTTTAATCAAATAAATATTTTTCATTTTTTTTCAAATATCGATGACTGACAAGTGCGTGTCCCGATGTAATGGCAATAGGTTCGCCACCTGTTCCATTTGAGACCTAACTATTTGGCGAGTCGAGGCTTTACCAGTTGATGCCTACACCCTAAGTATAAAAAAGCGTAAAGTTAATTTTTTTTGTGATTATAATATTAATAAAAATATTCTGAAACTCGAATGCTGGTAGTTAGACTGATATGGATAAAAATAGCACGTAAATAGGCTCATTCTTGTTATGATTCATGAAATAAAGTTTTTATCTTAGTTTTATTTTATAATGGAGGTTTTTCCCCATGGGGAATATGGGTAAAAACCTCCCTTGTAATAAAAAACGCTGGGCAGACGGGTTGGAGACGGCAGAGGTAAAACTTTTCTAAGATAGGGACGCTGCTGCCCGCCCCCACCAAGAATATTTGGGTTCACCCATATTTAGGAACGGTTATACCGCCATTCTTCGGCGTAGTGCTGTGAAAGTTTTCAATGATATGTTTTTCTTTCACTTCCGGCTGACTGAGACATACAAGTGGCAATGGGCTGATCACATCTGCCGAAGGACCGATGGTAGATGGAGAAAGAAGGTTATAGAGTGGAGACCGCGTCGTAGTAAGCGTAGTGTAGGACGCCCACCAGCCCGATGGTCAAACGACCTCAGAAAGCCTGCTAGAAAAGACTGGATGCGGAAGGCAGAGAATTGGATGTTGTGGCGCAAATTAGGAGAGGCCTATGTCCAGCAGTGGACTGCAACATGCTAATGATGATGATGACAAGAAAGTTACCTCATATGCGGTTGATCCGCAGGACAAAAGATAGTATAAGTATCATATATAGTATATTTTGTCCTCCGGCCTGGTCTTTGCAGAAAGGCTATAATAATATAGTCTTCTGAGTTAGGTATGCAAATATATAACCAAAAAATGGCGAGGACAATAATCGCCAATAACTTTTATCCTGAACACCTGACAGTCAGTATGACCTTTGATGTGTCGCATCTTGTATTCTGACCTTTGTACACCTACTCTTAAAATTATTAAGATGTTATAACAACATCCCAGCTGCAATACACGAACGCCTCGCATTATTTCTTCTAGTATAAAATCATTGATCAAATATTTTTAAAAGTGAAATCATCCCTTTAAAAACTACTAGTAGACTGTTTATTTGTTGAACATAATAAGGTGAAAATAACTGTTTTTCATAGTTAACAAATTGTATAGAACTTAGAATTTACGATTAATGTTATTTCTCAATTATTCTGCAATAAGCGTGGCATCGTTTAGATATTTATTTAATTGGATACCATTGATTCATTGAATAGTAAAGCAAGAAGCAATGTCTTTGATATTTAATAGCCGTTTAGTTTATGGTTATTTCAATGTACTTGAAATACTTTAATTTACATTCTTGAGTGCATCTTTCGAATTGCGATTTCATTGACAAGCTTCCTTACTGAAATAATAGTTGCTGTTAATATTTTGGCGTTCAAAATTTATTTACGCTAATTAAAATAATCGAGATCTAGCAAAATCAGAAAATTTGTTCATCAGAAAACTTTATTTTTTGGCATGCCTACGTTTGCTGGGTCAGCTGGATACATACATACATACATACATAACTTCACGCCAAATCCCTTGCGGGGTAGGCAGAGAGAACAGAAATAAAACAAAAAATAAACAGCTGGATAACTATAAAATATATAAATAGTATAGTGGGTTTATTTTGATCCATATAAAAGGAACTTTTTTATTATTTCATAGCAGATAACAGCTGCTGCTTATAATTCCAGGTAGGAAAAGGTGTGTAGTGATAAAAAAAAATTTTTATTAATTTACAATTATTTTTTTGTATTCAAAGATATCATTAACTCGGTATGTTGAACTTTACATCGCTTCAGAATCAAAAACTCCAAGTAGTCGAAGAACTTCCTTTGTTTCCTAAATATATTAAATAGCATATGGCAAGAAAATTGTATGTTTATTTTCAAAATTAATAATTATTCTGCTTACGTTTTTAATATCGATGTCATCAATAACACCATTATCTAAATACATTATTATCGACCGCTATCATATAAAACCTGACAGTATCGAACCCTCTAATTTGTTTGAATAAAATTAAAGGAAAATCAGATTTAAGAATAACAGAAAAAAAATATTGTGTTACAATGTTGTAGTTATAAGCACCTTTATAAATTTATCATACCCGTTTGCATCTTATAGCAATATATATTTTACGCATTAAGCTTTGTTGGGGCAGATAAATTAAAGGATAATAACCTTAATACAAAGGCTGAGAATAATACTATTAACATAACATAACTTCACGCCTTTTTTTCTGCCAATAAATGCAGGCAGCGGTAGTTAAACCTCGAGTCGCGGAAACTTTAAGTCTTTTTTTATTGGAATAGGTGACGGAACCTTGGACAACATGGTTCCGCATGTCATGGATATTTATCTTACAACTTCGGAAAAAAAACCGAGATATCATTGTTGTGAGCCCGAAAACCTCTCAGTCAGCCGGGAGCGAAATAAAAACATATGGCTGACATGCTTACACAGCACAAAACCGAAGGCTGGCGGTATAACCATCCCAAAAACATTGGTCAACCTAAATGTTCGTGGTAGGGACGGGCAGCAGCGTCCTTATCTAAAGAGGTTTACCCCTGCGGTCTTCAACCCGTTTGCCCAGCGTGGGGACTATGGGCATAAACCTCCCTATGGAAAAAGCAGCAATACAACGGCCCCCAGTTCCCGGTGGTCCCGCTATTCCCGGCCAAGGCAGCGGTCGTGGTAACGGTGGGACAGGGGGTGCGAAGAATCTCCGGGTTACGGCAGGCTGCCAAAAACAACTACACGTGGCTACTTATAATGGACGCAGTCTTCGGCTGGACCAACATCTCACCGAACTCGAGGTGGAGCTGGGTTGCTTGAACTGGCATATTCTAGGGTTATCTGAAGTCCGGCGAGAGGGGGAGGACACGATAACCTTACAGTCGGGCAACTTACTCTACTTTCGGGAAGGTGACCAGCTCTCCCAGGGGGGTGTCGGTTTCCTCGTTCACAAGGACCTCGTTAGCAGCGTTGTGGAGATCAGTAGATAGTGTGTCGACCAGGGTAGCGTACCTTGTACTGAAACTCACCAACAGGTAAACCCTGAAGGTAATACAGGTATATGCGCCGACCTCGACATACTCTGACGAGATAGCGGAGGCGATGTACGAGGATATTGCAAAAGCAATACATTGTACCGCCAAGGCTCACTACAACGTTGTTATGGGGGACTTTAACGCCAAAGTGGGAGTACAAGAACGCGGCGAAACGAAAATCGGTCCATATGGCTTGGGGTGCCGGAATCGCAGGGGCCAGATGCTAGTCAACTTCCTGGAGTCTGAAAGGCTTTTCTTGATGAATTCATTCTTCAAGAAGAGTCTCCACAGGAGGTGGACTTGGCGAAGCCCCGATTCGGTGACAAGGAACGAGATAGATTTTATCATTACGGATAGTAAGCATATATTTAGAGATGTCTCTGTGATCAACAGGTTTAATACTGGAAGTGATCACCGACTTCTTCGAGGCTGTCTAAATATTAACTTAAAAGCTGAAAGATGGAAGATAAGGTCTATTATCCGACCTACGCCACTCCAAATAGCCGAAAGCGAAAAGTTCCAAATGGAACTTAAAAATCGATTCGACTTGCTGGAAACCACAGGCAACGTGGACGAAAAAACTGACACTGTGGTCAACACGCTGAGGAAAGTGTCTCAAAGGCTGTTCCCGAAATCGCAGAAAAAGGAGTCCAAGCTCTCTGCTGAGACACTCGAGCTGATGAGGCAAAGGCGAGAAACTCCATCCGATCAGCTGTCTTCGTCAGAATGGAAAAGCCTAAACCAGCGCATTAGAAAGCTGATGCGACGCGACCTTCGTCGATCGAATACGCGAGCAATCGAAAACGCGATCGACCGCAACAAAGGGTCAAAAGTGTTCGCTCAGCAGCTTGGAAGGTCCCATCTGACGAAGCTGAAAACTGCGGATGGACGTATCGTCATCTCTAGGCCCGAGATTCTCGCAGAGATCGAATCTTTTTATGGGCTTCTTTATTCCACACGGATGACCAAGCCAACTGGTCACAGCGATGATGACCACAGAGCCCCGCTAACGCGTCACTATAGTGAGGACATTCCCGATGTCACTGAAAGCGAGATTAGTGCGGCACTCGGGCAACTCCAGAACAACAAGGCACCCGGTGATGACGGAATTACTACAGAGCTTCTAAAAGCCGGCGGGAGTCCTATCCTAAAGGAATTAGCAAGCCTTTTTAATTCCGTCATACATCAGGGCATAACACCACAGGCTTGGAGCAGGAGTGCGGTGGTGTTGTTCTTCAAAAAAGGTGATAAAACCTTATTGAAGAATTACAGACCCATCTCACTCCTGAGCCATATCTACAAGTTGTTCTCGAGGGTCGTCACGAATCGTCTCGCTGCAAGACTCGACGAATTCCAGCCTCCGGAGCAGGCCGGGTTTCGAAAAGGCTTTAGTACCGGGGACCACATCCATACTGTTCGGCAGATTGTACAGAAGACCGAAGAGTACAATCAGCCGCTGTGTATGGCATTCGTGGACTACGAAAAAGCCTTCGACTCCATCGAAACTTGGGCAGTTCTGGATGCACTGCAGCGATGTCGGATTGACTGGCGTTATATCGAGGTGCTGAGATGCTTGTATGACACCGCCACGATGGCTGTCCAGATACAGAACCAGGCGACGAACGAGCTGAATCGAGGTGTAAGACAGGGAGATGTTATATCTCCCAAACTTTTCACCAATGCTCTGGTGGACGTTTTCAAGACACTGGATTGGACTGGACAGGGTATCAACGTGAATGGTGAGTACATCTCGCATCTTCGGTTTGCCGACGACATCGTTGTAATGGCAGAGTCGCTGGAACAGTTAAGCGGAATGCTGCGCAGCCTGGACGAGTCCTCCCGGCGTGTCGGTTTGGGCATGAACTTGGACAAGACCAAGGTCATGTTCAATGAACATGTCGTGCCCGGACCGATAAGCGTCGAAGGGTCAGTTCTCGAAGTTGTAAACAAATACGTCTACCTAGGCCAAATCATCCAGTTAGGTAGACGAAACTTCGAGAAGGAGGCCGAAAGGAGGATTCAGCTTGGTTGGGCTGCATTCGGCAAACTACGACGAGTCTTCAGCTCGCCTATACCGCAATGTCTGAAGACCAAAGTCTTTGACCAGTGCGTCTTACCGGTGATGACCTACGGTGCCGAAACGTGGACACTCACGGTGGGGCTAGTCCACAAATTTAAAGTCGCTCAGCGAGCTATGGAGCGGGCTATGCTCGGGGTATCTCTGAAAGATAAACTCAGGAATGAGTATATCCGCCAGAGAACTGGAGTTACCGACATAGCTCATAGAATAAGCTCGCTGAAGTGGCAATGGGCTGGTCACATCTGCCGAAGGACCGACGGTAGATGGAGTAAGAAGGTCATAGAGTGGAGACCACGTCTTGGCAAACGTAGCGTAGGACGCCCACCAGCCCGATGGTCAGACGACCTCAGAAAGGCTGCTGGAAAAGACTGGATACGGAAGGGAGAGAATCGGATGTTGTGGCGCACATTGGGAGAGGCCTATGTCCAGCAGTGGACTGCAATAGACTGATGATGATGATGATGAGCCCGAAATATATCCTACGACTTTTGAATCAGAAGCGGGGAGCTCGACAACTGAATCACCGAGACTTAAATAGAATAACAAGAGTCAAAATTCAATTACTGACAACTGCCTTTTGGTATTCCATTGAAATAGATAATAGTAAGAACGTTAGAGGCAGGATGACTTGAAAGCTTTAAATTGTGCAAATTGAGCAAAAAAAAAAGATCTTTAATTATGTTTATGCACAACTTTTAAATAGTTGACTTTGAGAATTGCCAATATTTTTATTTATGTTATATTATCAAGTAGTACTCGGTGGCGCAGTGGGAGAGCGCACGGCCTCTGATCCAGAGGTCCGGGGTTCGATTCCAGACACTGGCTCACACCAATGACTTTTCGAAATTGTTTTCGGAAGTTATGTGTGATAAATACCGATGACTGACAAACTTTGTGCCCGGTATGGCAATAGGTTCGCCACCTATTCCATTTGGGACGTAAACATAACGGCGAGACGAGGCTTAACAGCCGCTGCCTACACCTTCGGGTAACAAAAGGCGTGAAGTTATGTTATGTTATGTTATGTTATGTTATATTATCAAGCTTGGTATCTGACAAAACATATGTCGCAGTAAACGACTTTTATATAGACGACATTACACAGAGTAGCCCTCTAGCATAACTCAGACCGAAAATATATGATCTCTGTCAGTCAACTGTCAACCATTGATGACATAATAAAATATTGACATACGCATAATAAATAGTAAGTAAATACTACTATGCATAGTAATTACTATAAATAATTATAAACATGTCAATCATTTAAATGTGTACAACGACAGTATCTGTGACTAAAATCTTCATGTAACAAGGTCAAATACAAAGTGATTTTTGACAATCGTTTAGATACTTATTCATCTGAAATCCAGAAATAAACCAATAAACATAGTCCCAAAAATATTACAGCAAATTCGCCTATTATACTGCTAAACTAAAATATCTTATGCTTTGCAACTTTATTCAAAGGTACAAGACTGTATTTGATTTATTTAAAATATAGTCTCTTATAAAGTTAAAAAAGAAATTCTTGGATGGATGTATGCATGTATCTACCTACCAGTCTAATATTAAATATACGTATATCAAGTTGGTTAATAGTAAACAAATATTATGACTTACCTTGTTAACGTACAATTACGGCAACATGTTTCTTTCTGCCTGTCAAAAGTAATCTGTGGACAAAAAAAAAAACCATTAATACATTTATAAGCTATAAAAATTTACTCAACAAGAACAACGCACAATATCAATTGCTAATTCATTTCTTTTAACGAATCGGTTTATTTTTAAACCTTTTTTAAATAACTTTACGCTTTTTTCTACCTAAAAGTGTAAATAGCGGGTATTAAGCCTCGACCTGCCGAATTTTTATGTTCCAAAAGGAATATAGTAGCGAACCTAGTGCCGTATACCGGGAAAAATGTCGCCAGTCATCGTTATTTATCATACATAACTTATTTCTTATTCTTTGAAGATATTAAATGGATAAAATACTAATTATTTCCTGCAATTCCATATCGGACTCGTCCGTATCCAACTCTACTTGCTCTTATCGATTGCTGTCATTCTTGTTTTTATGAGAAAGGAGGCAATTCAGCACCTGATGGTAAGCGACTAGTGCCACCTATAGACATTTGCTTATCACCGATCAAATCTGCGAGTGATTTTTAGAGGTCTCTACATCGTATCTGAAACTTATTATGTGTTTAAAGGCATGTATTTTATTTTTTATGGGATAGGGGGGCAAACGAGCAGGCGTGTCACCTGATGGTAAGCAACCAACGCCGCGTATGGACACCAGCAACACATATAGTTTTACTCTTGCGTTGCCGACCTTTAAGGGATAGGGGATAGGAAAGGACGGGGAAGGGGGTGGGCCTCCGGGTACCTCTCTCACCGAACGAAACGCGGCATGAGCCACTTTACGTCGGTCTTCTGAGAGGTCGTGGTATTTCACCGGTCGAGCCGGCCCATTCATGCAGCGAACTGCTTGGCTCTACCACTGTATTACTCTACCACTGTTAGTATTAAGTTATTTATGATTCTTGTAGGTTTATTTGATATACATCGACTAAACCATACTGAAAATAATGAAAACTTGTCAGTTTTCAATCGCACCTCTCGCTGAATCAATAGGCCGGGTATTTTTGTAAGTTTTCTCCCAACTATTAACATCCAGTAATACATCCTTACTGCTACATTGCTGTTAGCATGCAGTAGTGTCTACATACATACAGGTATAACTTCTCGCCAAACCTCTTGCGGGGTAGGTAGAGAGGACTGAGCGCCATAAGGCACAATTCTTACACACCTCACTCCCTTCTTTGACTTTCATAACTCTTTTAAACTTAACATAACTCTTCTCTCTAACTTCAAAAATAATATAGTTTGTTGTGATATGACCTTGCCTAATTAAACATATACCATTAAAATAAATAAAGTGTTCTCAATGTTATAATTACGATACCGTTCACCACTCGATAGAAAACGCTCGCATCGATGATATTTTTCAATGAAACTATAAAATCGATTAATTAAGATTAATTGCATTGTGACCCTGTAGATGTAAAATCGTGTATACTATAAAGCCATTTATAAACTTACCAGAAACTTATTAAAAAAGAGATAAATAAGATTTAAAAAAATGTATATTTTAGCGGTTCTTAGTATAGTTTAGCTGGCACTATTTCAAATACAATGTAACAACTGAAAAATGCTTTTTCATAGGATATAAGGGCAACGATGTAGGCTTTTAATAGAGGATGAGAATGGGAAAGGGGGATGGACCTCCGGATACCTCTTTCACCGAACTAAAAGCAAGATGTGCCACTTTACGTCTATATTTCACCGGTCGAGCGGCCCAATAATGCATGACTGAGCCATTCAAAAAACTGTTTACCTTGACCAGAACTATATATAAATTTAAACACAAAACATTTACACCTTATTAACTTGGTATGGTATTGCTTGGCAGTTGAAGCTAAGTAACCAGAGACTGAAATCGTCTACTTATCATACCTTTTCCTGCATTCCATTAACCAGTCTTGTCTAAAAACTGTAGCACATTATATCTCATTTGAATCATTGTGCAATACAGTGAAGGAATAGCCTACATACTGGAAACCTAATTATGTAACGACAGCAAAACAAGAGACCAATATTTTATTATCAATGAGTTTATTTTTAATTTAGGTCTCGCTCGCTGGTTCAGTGGTCGAAAACCCCGCTTCTGAATCAAGAGGTCGCAGGTGCGAATCCTGGCTCACACCAATGACTTTTCGAAATTAATTTCTAAAGTTATGTGTGATAAATATCGATGACTGAAAGCAATAGGTTCACCACCTATTCCATTTGGGACGTAAACATAACGACGAGTCGAGGATTAAAAGCCACTGCCCTGCGCCTTCGGGTAGAAAAAGGCGTGAAGTTATGTCCTATTCATTTAGGTTAAAAATGTTTGCTTTCCTATTTTTTTTTATAAAATTTATCTTGCCATTGCCAGAATTAACTCTGGTAGATATTTTCTAACTTTTGAGTGTTATTAAATGCCTGGAACACCATGAAAATGGAACCAATGCCCCAATATCTGTTAAATCTTACTTACATTCAACCCTAGTAAAACTCTATTAAAAAAAGAATAAATGTTTAAAATCTTGACAACGCACTCATGTCATGACTCTATTCATATGTCAAAAAGATCGCAGAACATTAGAAACGCTTTTAAAAATATGCCATTGTTACTTTAAAAATACCGAAATCTGATTAGCGGTATCTTATTTTTCTTGTGGTTATCAGACTTTGACAACCTTCAACAATTATAAATGGTGTGCTTGAGTCTTATACATTTAGAATCTTAAAGAAATCTTTATAGTTAATGGTGTTTTCTTGTAATTTTTTTTGTATATTCTCAACTAATGCAAAAACTCACGGTCAACGACTGACTATTACGGTACCTAAATAAACCGCTCCATCCATTGAAAACAAAATAAGTCTAAAATCATAATTGGTTTAAGTTCTATTTTAGTAAATATCATTCAATAGCTTAATAATTTTGGAACATTAATAAAAAAAAACCTAAAATCCACGTACATCATTGCTTACTTTTAGTTCTATATTTAATTATGTTAAATATAGATTCTAAAGATAAAGATTCTAAAGATTCTAGAGATTCTAAAGATAAAGATAGAGTCGAAAGTTTTCGATTGATTATTAAAAATAATAAAAATATATAAACACATTTTTGCTAACGCTACCCTCATTCTGGAGCTGCGTGCAATTTAGAAATACCGTAGTTTTTTTCCATCGGCATTAAACTAATTAACAGCGATTGTGAAAGGGCAGCGATAAATAGAACTCAAGAGTCGTCAGCCACGCTTTACTTAGGATTACTCGATTTCATTTGGAATAGGGTGTACCTATAGACTATGTGTGTAGCTTTACGCTTATCCAATTCTAATGTATTGCCGTAATGCACAGTTAAGATTTATGGAATTGAATATGTGACCAAGTAATCTTAAAACTAGCAATTTCTTATCATACCTTATTTGGTTTCAAACACACAAACTTTTTTCTACCAACTACGTAATTATATTTCGTGCGTACTATTAATCTTAGAAACTTTCGGACCAGTTTGAAATGAAATCTTTTCGAATTTAAAAGTGATTTAATAACAAAACCCAAGGGCGTGAAGTTGTCATAACAATTATCAATAAATTGTATAAAATTTCCATTTAAATTCTTTGTGTTAATAATTGATTATGATGACCCAAATTTATTGTATTTATAATTAAAATAAACCAGTATTAATAAAAGAAAAAACAATGTTATCTTTATAACAATGTAAGTGTTGGCGGCACGCTGAAGAAAAGACAGCCGTGATGTTAAAATAATGCAAATATATTCAAAAACCAAATAAAATATTACATGGGAATATAAAGACGTACATTGGAGGCATATCAAAGATAAATACTGAAAAAAAAACAAAAACTACCTTCTATATTTGGTTTTTTTTAATAGATTCGTGCCCCTTCCAAAAAGGTTCATCATCTTATATAAAACCTTCTTATTAAATGTTAACGTTGCGTCGCTTACAGTAAGTTATATTAAAAGTAAATAAGCGATTTCGTAATATATGTTTTTTTTTTCTAAACAAACATTTTAATTGATCATTAAGAAAACAAACTTGCAATTGTTCAAATTGTTAAACTATCCAAATGCCGTTCGCTTAATTAGTGTACAAATTCTTTTTACATTTTTACGACTAACATTACTAAAATTATAGAATATGGCTGAGTTGTAATGTACATTACAATATTTTATAGCTTCACGCCCCTAAAACCCGAATGTGTAGGTTGCGGAAATTAATTCTTGACAGCGTATTTTTACACAACGGCGCAGGTGCCAATCATCGGAAACAGTTTTGTTTATAGATATTGATCACGGGAATCGGAAAGAACCGGATTTGAACCCGATTCTATCGAGACTTAAAACACGTCCGGATGACGTTATTTCCTTTTATTAATTCCAACAAACTTCGTAGTAATAGCAACAGCCAAGTAAGTCTATAGTGTACTCGTATAACCATAGGAATGTTTTATTTTGAAAATTTCATCGGCAGTCCAGAGGTCGAGTACTCCGCTTCTGAAGCAATAAGTCGCGGCATCGATTCTGGACTCACACCAATCATTTCGAAAGTTTTCTATGATAAGTATAGATGTATGACAATAGGTCCACTTCCGTTTCTATTTGGGACATAGATACCTAACCAAAACCACACAAGCAACAGCCGCTGCCGAAACCTTCAGGTAGTGAAGTTATAGAGACTAATATTGGTGAGATCTGAACTTTTAAAAACCAGCCTAGTATGTGAAATAATGACGAGTGTGTATTACAAATTTTTAGGTTGTATTGCTATATAAAATAACTTATTTCGTAACTTATTTCTTTACCGCGCCAACAACTTGTTCTCGCTACGCGTTGATCTGTACCTACTAGTTTTTCAACTACCGCCATTTTAACATACGTATCTTATAATTAAGGAATGGTTACTTTTAATTTTTATTAGGGTAGAATCATAGAATCATATGGTGTTAAACTTTCAATCAATAAAAAAGTATTAAATTAAATATAAAGTTATTATTTTACAATAATTCTTTTAGTGATAAATATGTTTCTGGGGAGTTATTCTAAATGAAAAAAAAAAAAAAACTTTTGTCGAACCACAATTTAGTTGCACATAGTTTTTAAAAAATATATTAATTTAATATAAAACAAATTGAGGAAGAATGTTAAGGATTTTTTTTATTATATAATTTAACTGCACGCGTTTTCTACCCGAAGGTGTAGGCAGCGGCTGTTAAGCCTCGTCTCGCCGTTATGTTTACGTCCCTGATGGAATAGGTGGCGAACCTATTGCCATACCAGGCACGAAGTTTTTAGTCATCGGTATTTACGAGTATCACACATAACTTCTGAAAATAATTTCGAAAAGTCATTGATGTGAGCCAGGATTCGAACCAGCGACTTCTTGATTCAGAAACGGGGTGCTCGACCACTTGGCCACCGAGACCTCTAAATTTTATTGTTTCTTTTGAGAAAATTAGCTCATGTTGAAGTAACACGTTTGCCTTTGTGGACAATGTTTTTAAGACTTGTATATACAAAAAGGCAGTAGTTATTTTTTCTAGTTCATCACTGGTTTACCGGATCTCAAAATCTACGAATAAATTGTTTTTTTTTTTATCTAAGAATGACTTTATTAATATTAATATTTTCTTTAATTAAATGCTAATTTAAAATAGGAAACTTTGTGCTATTCTGTGGTTGTCAAGCAAAGTTGGAGTACAATTCCTAATCTATTCCTCCTTATTTCTTACTATAAAAGTAAATAATATCAAGCTTTATAAATGAAATCTTAATATCGACATGTACTGAAATAAAATAATATTCTTGATATATTAAAATAATATATTGAACATGGGACGATTTTATTAGTAATTATGTTATCTTAATTCGATTATAAACTGCATAGTTATAAATAAATTAATAGATTATAACTACTTGACTTTTTTTCTGTATATCCGTTTGTTATTATAATACTTTATTTATCAGCAAAATGCTAATATTGGAATTGGATTAAAAAGAAATTTATTATATCAAGGATATTGTATTTTAGTTTATATTGATTTATAAATTGTTTTAAATCTGAAGGCAATGTCGTCTTGCTATGTATTATTTAACTTATTAATTCTTCAACATTTCGTGTCGCCAAAATTCCAATTAAACGTGTTTGTATTTAATTAAATCTCAAATCAGTATTACGTTTGAGTTTTACGCTAGATGGCGCTGTAAAAATCTTTTACTATTAAAGGATTTGTAATTTTAGAAAAAATAGTAAAATGCAGCACATACTTATAACATATTATTTATATTCGCTTCCAAATCAGTAGTCTCGAGTTTGATTCCGGTATTAATGAGTTTTATGAACTTTTGAATGACAAGAATAGAATAGAATGAAATCAACAAGAAAATTCAATCGTTGTACTTTCGGGTATTAAAGGCATGGAGATATAAAAATCCAAAGAACTGACTGTTTGATATTCATTAGTCATTCTAGAAAATGGCGGGCAAACAATAATCATTACTTAGAACATACAACAAGAATTATTACATAGAATTTAAATTGTTGTGAAATGTACTTGCTTTCGACATTGTAATATTATAATACAGTGCTGTCCAAAAAAAAGTATAAAACAACATTGTGACCCCCCTAATTATAATTATAAAATACTATCAAAAGCCCAACCTACACTAAAAGGGGGTTCATTGCAGGTTAACGCCCTATAACGCAGAGGTTCAAATACAAAAAAAAACTATAAAAATTCACTCATCTCTTAACACACATACACACACCCTTATACTTTTAATAGGTGAGGCCAAATACAAATAAGCGAGTGTTTGTTGAAGCTTGTTTATTAACTGTTTTATACATTTATGTATATGTACAGTGGCAAATGAGTAAAACAAGTGCATATAAGAAATGGAAACAAAAAAAGCATTGGCATACAAAATTGTCTGTGATTTAATCTGTCACACAAACTTCTATGCGTGATTTGCATGTTGCTAAATCGTTGCGTTCATCTTTAAAACACATCTTACCAATTTCCATAGTTAAGTCTTGGGTGCAGCTCTGTGGAAATATGAAATAATATTAGTAAATGAATCACATATGTTTTGATTATTGTTAAGCTAAAAAAAGGTAATTAATATAAACAACGCGATATAAATAGATTTCGAGTAATGTATATTATGTTTAATATACATTATAAACAGTTAAATTACGAGTGGTAAAAGTTGTTGCGTATGTACAAAATTAAACTATTTTCATTGAAAAGAAAACTTTACAACAACCAACCTAAACAAAATGGACGAATCAACAAAACACAAAATGGCGGCCACGTTAGAATGTTCGTTACGTATAGGTAATATGGACATCGTGTGAATGATGAAATATTAAGTATTATATAGAACAGTATAATTCGTTGGTTTCAAAAATTGAAAAAAATGTAATCCAAAACATAAAAGTGACTTAACAGGTACGTAAGAGATGGTACTTACATGGTGGCAAGCAGTACCAAAGTTCCCATTTCTTGTGGAAGTTTGTGAACAACATTTCTTTCTGAGTATTCATACTAGAATGAGCCATGGGTTAATACCAAGGTAGGAACCACCTTGTGGGGTGATACCACCACCACCAGGTGAATACCACAACGCATGCGCTCAAGGGTGGAGTAGAAAAATATTGATTATTTTTACCCCTATGCCATGATGAACTGATAAGGACTGTATTCATGGTAAGGTAGACAAATTGGTGGTGGGGGTGATTCCTAAAGGTATTAATTATGTAGCAAACGGAATGATTGATTGGGATTGTCCTAGTGGTACCTATAGTACGGTTTTAGTGCCGTCCGCCATTGAATAGATGGTGTTTTTGATTTATCATCGATTTCCTATGAAGGACGCTTTGTGTAAGCTTCTATCTACGCCATTAAGGAATTGTAAACCGATCCTGTTTGTATATTGATGAAGTTTTACAAAAATAAATCGGGGCGTTTAAAGTATTCTTACATACAATTACTTATAGTTGCCAGACATATATATCCTTATAACTCTATTTCTTCACGACAATCCCATTGTGAGCAGTTATCATTACTTTGGGAAACTTACAACAGGGCTAGGGCTATATGCAACTCTTTTAAAAAGATCAGTATGTTCCCTTATGGCAACGCCGTGTCTTGCGGAGTCCTCTTATAACCAGTATAGTAGCCGATCCTTTATGGGCTCTTTTTTCTTTTAACTTAATATTTTAGTGTATAGTTATTTGTATTCAGGTGTCTCTAGTTCATTATATCAACCATTTAGGTGGTTGGAAGATTAGTCTTTCAATCCATTTGTCAAATTCTACGTGTCTACCGAAGTACATAGCACTGATTTCGAGTGCGATGCGAATGCGTGATGTGGAGAGAGGGCTGTCTTCTGTAGCGCCAGCTAAATAATGGAAGACAGCCCTTTTCGCCGCATGCGCATGAATTCATACCCATTTTGTTGTACATCTCGGGGAATCGCTCATAAAATGTTTTTGGTTTGGTTAAATATTTATTGCCAAATTTAGTTTTCGATCCTGTTTTTGGCATATTTTCCATTTAAATATTTTGAAAAAAGGCATTTCTTCGGTATAGTAATTTTATATGGAAAGTGTTGTTTACAACAATTTCATATATTGGGTCATTTATTACCGAGACATCGTAACTAAAACCATTATTTAAAATCATTAAAAAACCATGTAGAAAGAATGGTTGATGCAAGACTGACTAAGCAGATATACAATGCAAAAGCGGATGGATGTAGGAGTCGAGGACGGCCAAGACACACATTCCATGACCAAATAGAACGTGTTCTGGAGGAAGGTAATGTTAAGAGCCTCAAAAACCGACGCGCGTGCATGAAGAGAGTTATGAAAGTCAACGAAGCGAGTGAGGCGTGTAAGAATCGTGTCTTATGGCGCTCTGTTCTCTCTGCCTACCCCGCAAGGGATTTGGCGTGAAGTTATATATGTATGTATGTATTAAAAAACCACAGCGACACAACGTGATGGCCAATTGGTCAATAATTGTGATGGGCAGCCATTGATTTATAGCCTAATTTGTATTGTGGACATACTTGTGGCCTTAATTTGAATAAAAGTGAGCCACTTCAATAATGACCTACACATATAGCTTTTGTTTATTTTTTTTTAAAGTATTGAAAGATATTTTTTTTTAATATCTAATAATAAAATAAGTGTTATTTTACAGTATGCTACTAGCAATCAAAATTGCCATACATTGGACACGAAACTTAGTCATGGATATAATTATAAACATCACACTAACTGTCGGAAAGTAATAACTTTGTTTAGAAAAGTCAATCACATTCGAACTCGGGACATGCCAAACAGATACTAAGTGCTAAACCATTTGGTAACTAAGCGTAACACCAACTTAATTGAAATAGTTTGCTTAACTTTAAAAGTTAGTTATCACAGACACCATGAATCACTCCAATCTACGTCACTGATGGAAAACAAATGAGATTCAAATTAGCTATATTACAAGAGAAGACAGAAGGTGTAGACAGTGGCTGATAAGCCACGACTCGCTGCAATGTTTTCATCCTAAATGGAATAGGTGGCGAATCTATTGCCATACCGGGCACAAAGATTTTAGTACTCGATATTGAACACACATAGCTTTCGAAATTAGTTTCGAAAAGTCAAAAGAGAAGAGAAAAACTTCATAAAATATGGATGGATTGTGTAAAAGAAGTCATGATTAAGGAACTCTGGAAAACAAAAACCATTTGTGTCGGCTCTCCAAATAATGGGAACCGAACATGAAAAATTAAACAAGCCAATCTCAGAAACCATTTCACTGTTCCGAGAATATTTCAACAAGAAATTACTAATATTACTGCCATATAATTAATGCATGCATCCTCAGGTCGCAGTTATTTTTTTTTTTTTTTTTTTTTTTTTTTTATGGAAAAAAAGGGGCAAACGAGCGAGCGGGTCACCTGGTGGAAAGCGATCACCGCCGCCCATGGACATCCGCAACACCAGGGGCGTCGCATCAGCGTTGCCGGCCTTTAAGATAGGAATACGCTCGTTTCTTGAAGGTACCAAGGTCGTAGCGGTCCGGGAATACCGTTGCCGGCAGCTGGTTCCATATAGGAGCAGTACGTGGCAGGAAGTGACGGCTGAATCGCACTGTCGTAGATCGCCAACTATTCAGCCGAAGTGGATGGAGACACTGGCGAGTCGGGCGATTGCGAAAGTCAGCAGGCGGTATAAGTCCGAACAATTCCTCAGAGCACTCCCCGTGGTATAAGCGGTACATGATGCATAGATATGCAACATCTCTCCGCAATGCCAACGGATCAAGCCGATCGGAAAGAGCTTGGTTGTCGACAAGCCGAACCGCGCGTCGTTGAATGCGGTCAAATGGAGAAAGCTGGTAGTGGGGTGCCCCCGCCCAAAGATGAGAACAGTATTCCACGTGAGGCCGGACCTGCGCTTTATACAGTTGCAAGCGATGACCTGACGTGAAATACCGTCCCGCTCTATTGAGTACACCAAGCTTTTTGGAGGCCAATTTGGCCTTGCCCTCCAGATGACCGCGAAATTGGACGTCACTCGACAAGTCGACACCAAGAATTCCGATATTGGCTGAGACGGCTAAGGGAGTGCTCTCAAAGCAGGGAGCTACGACAAATGGTGTCTTTTTTGCGGTAAACGCGCAAACCTGTGTCTTCTTAGGGTTGAATTGGACTAAGTTTAGTCGGCCCCAGTCCGAAACCTGACTAAGCAGAGTTTCGATTTCAGACACAAGTTTGTTCCGGTACTCATCGACGTTTTCCCGAGAAATCCGCGGGTGGCCGGTATATAGGGCATCCCCCGTACTGTCATCCGCATAGCAATGAAGACTGCTGTACTGCAGCATGTCATTCACATGCAGAAGAAACAGCGTAGGGGATAGCACACAGCCCTGGGGGACTCCAGCATTCACAGGTTTTAAGTCGGAGCATGACCCGTCGACAACGACCTTAATGCTCCGATCCATGAGAAAACTGGAGACCCAATCGCATAATTTCTCGGGAAGCCCATAACATGGAAGCTTCGAGAGAAGTGCTTTGTGCCAAACCCGATCGAAGGCCTTCGCCACGTCCAAACTAACGGCCAGCGCCTCTCCTTTACTCTCAACCGCTTCGGCCCACCGATGGGTTAAGTAGGCTAAAAGATCACCAGCTGAGCGACCTTGACGGAATCCGTACTGACGGTCACTAATCAACTGGTGCTCTTCTAGATAGCTAAGGAGCTGGCGGTTGATCAGTGTTTCCATAGTTTTGGAGAATAGGGAGGTGATGGCGATGGGTCTATAGTGGGACGGATCTGAGCGATCACCTTTTTTAGGGATCGGGTGGACTAAAGCTACCTTCCATGATGCTGGTACAGCGCCGAGAGAGTAGGAGTACCGAAAGAGACGCGTTAGAACCGGTGCCAACTCTGGAGCACACATCTTCAACACGATTGCTGGGATTCCGTCAGGCCCACTCGACTTGTGGACGTCTAGGGAGAAAAGTATGCGCCGTACAGTACTTTGCCGGAAACAGATCTCCGGCATGGCGTGGTCACAACGTGGGATGGTCGGTGGAATTTTCCCCTTATCGTCCAGAGTCGAATTAGCCGCAAAAAGAGTACCAAGAAGTTCGGCTTTTTCTTTAGCGTCGTGGGCCAATGACTGGTCCTCCCTTTGCAGAGGTGGAAGAGATGGCTTGCAGAAATTCCCAAGGACAGCCTTGGCGAGTGACCAGAACGCACGAGTTCCCGAGGGAAGGCGAACTAGTTTCTCGCCAATCCCGCCTATGTACTTAGACTTTGCTATGGCTATAACTCTTTTGAAGGACCTGGAGGCGTGGTTGTACCTCTTCTTAAGATTACCGGTATTTAGATCCCGAGACGACGCTGCTTTTGCCCAGGCCTGATAGCAGTCATGCTTAAGGTGTAATGCCGTTTTGCATGAGCGATCAAACCAGGGCTGGGATCTGCCACCGAACCGCACCACTGAGGATGGAACAAAAAGCTCCATCCCCTGCAGCACCACATCAGTGACAGAATCGGCAACGACGTCAGGATCCTCCGGTGAGAAGCAAACCCGACCCCATGGGTAGGATGCGAAAAAATTCCGCATTCCATCCCAGTCCGCCGACCTGTAATGCCACACACGGCGGCGACTCGCAACACGCGGTCGAAGTGGACACGTGAGTGGCACCGTACTCTTTATCAGACAGTGATCCGAAGAGCCCAAAGGGGCGTCTACAGAGATCACATATCCGTCAGGATGGGAGGTCAGCAGAAGGTCCAACAGGGAAGGTAAATGATCGTCCACATCTGGGATGCGCGTGGGCACAGTAACCAGCTGTGTCAGATCAAATGCTAAAGCAAAGTCATGGACAGATTTACCAGCGTGATCGGTGGAGCGCGATCCAAGCCATTCGGTGTGATGTGCATTAAAATCGCCGAGTATCACGATCTCCGCAGATGGCACCTGTCGAAGTACAGAATCTGCAGCCATTTGTACGTGGTCCATGAGTCGGTCTGTGTCGGTGTTGCCGCTGTGGGACCTATAAAGGCATGCGTAGATGCGAGGGTGGTCACCGCAGTCTATACGCAGCCAGAGGGTCGATAGGTCCCTTCCTTCAAGACTGCCGAGGCGCTGAGCAGAGATATCCTCCCGGACATACACACAAACCCCAGCCCGTGGTACAAAGGAATGCTCCAGTTTGTACCCAGGGTATGAGAGATCCGTAGTGTCCGCCGGAGAAGATATCTGCGTCTCCGTAAGGAACAGTAAGGCCGGCTTTGTCGTCTCAAGGTGGTGGTGGACGGCAAGAAGGTTTGTGCGCATACCCCTGATGTTACAAAAATCCACATTTAGCGTGGTAGGGGGTGCCGTGATGTCCTTGCCCTTGCGTTTGCCCCGGGCAGTTTTATGTGCAGAGCGAGAATTTGCCCTCCCCAGAATACGAGGGGCAGCTTGAGCGTCCACGCCTTGTTGGATGCCAAACCGTGGACGCTCAAGGGGGGATTCTCCAGTGTTGTGGCAACTGGTACCCCCCTGGGGTAAGTGTTCTTTAATTTTCGCTGCCATTAAGGGGAGGGTTAGGGGATGGGCCTCCGGATACCTCTCTCACCGAGCGAAACGCGGCATGAGCCACTTTACGTCGATCTTCTGAGAGGCCGTGGTATTTCACCGGTCGAGCCGGCCCATTCGTGCAGCGAACTGCTTGGCTCTACCACTGAAAAGTTAATTAGTTAGTTAGTTAATTTTATGTTTCTTTTTTAAATAGGATAATTAATAAGGATGGCAATAAAATTGGCGTCTTGGATTGTGGGTAATAGTACTACCTTATGGGTAAAGATCAAGTTCGATACTTACTTTGCAATTAATACAGTTTGCATCTGCATGTATAATGAAAATTATTATTGATTCTCTTTTTATAGATAGACAAGTAATAATAATAATATCTTGGACAATATACATGCAACGCCCTCTAGCTCCAAGCTAAGTAACTAAATGCTTGTGTTATAGAAACTAGATAACGGATATTATCAGTACATATATACTTTTCTTTTGTAAATACATACACATATAGAAAAACACCAAGGCATGCTTGTCATAAATATTTCTACTCGGGTAGGGATCGAACCTACCAATCTCGAATCTCTAGTCGGTTGTTTTACCCATCAAAATAAGTATCTGACAAGTCTTAGTCCACAACTGACATTTACTTCTTCAAATTCTTGTCAAATTATCATTTGCAAGGCTCACAAAAGACTCTCTCAATTAAATACCACAAGATTACTGAAGTATTATCACAGTAATAGCGTCACTCAGTTCGTTACATGAATGGGCCGGCTCGACCGGTGAAACTCCACACGATTTGTCAGAAATACGAAATAAAGAAGCTCAATTCAAGCCATGACCCAAAATTCTATTCTATTTTTACTATTCCCATTTCATATATGACTGCAACGCGAATGTGTGATTTGAAGTGTTGTAAAAGTCAGTAGATAGCGCTAGTTTGACTGGGTTGCTTGCTTTAGCGCCTTGCCTATAAACATAAAAAAAAAACACAATTTGCTGTATGAATAAAATTTACATAGCAGCTCTGTTACCAAAACTGATTGTTATGATAATAAATTTTAATAAAACAGCTCGCATAATAACACGTCGCCGTTTCTCTGAAAAGGTTTCCGTGTTTGCTATACTTAATGTAGTTCAGTCACAATAGTCCTGAATCAAAAAGCGCAATGCGGCAATACAGGTAAAAGGATCATTATACTAGTTCGCGCCGACATAATAAAACTTGTGACCGACTCTATAGTTATTGTTGACTGTGAACTATAATAGATCAAATTATTTAGAATACATTTTCTTTTGTTAATCCAATATTCGATACATCCTGAGCGATATCACAAATCCGTATTTTCGTATCCCACTTCTGATATTTCTCTTTGCACCCGTCATCTAAATCGGCTATAAATTGATATACAAAAGTAATATAAAGTAGGAGATTATGCTATAATCAATAATACAATGAATTTAAACCGCTTAAAGTATTTATAGTCCATAAAAATACTTACTCGTTAGATTTTGCGGAAAAAATAATGCAAAGCGTCGATCCACATAAAATATCTATTTATGCGTCAATACACTTATTAACATTTATTTTTTTTATTCACAATTAATTCTTTTAATTATCTTACTGTGAAAATATCAGTAACCGGTACTGAAAAATTCCACTTTAAACACGAGTGTCTCCCTCTAGCGTATTTTATAGTATTTAAATTCCTCGGTGTGCACAAGTTCTTGGTAGTGGTTAGCAAAAACCAAATTAGCAATACTTCAGATAGTGATAATGTCGATTATTTAAATGAATGTAATTAATACTGGCGCATTGGTTAACAGGTGCATTCTACTTTTATGGCAGCTTGTCTACAGTTCGATAACAGAAACGAATTTATTTCATTCAAGTTGACATATACCTACCACTAGATAATTTTTCCTTCGATTTTGTGAGACTAAGAGACTGATAGATCCTAAATTAACATAACATAACATAACTTCACGCCTTTGTTACCCGAAGGTGTATGCAGCGGCTGTTAAGCCTCGTGTCGCCGTTATGGTTACGTCCCAAATGGAATAGGGGGCGAACCTATTGCCATACCGGGCACAAAATTTTTCAGTCATCGATATTTATCAAACATAACTTCCGAAAACAATGTCGAGAAGTCATTGGTGTGAGCCAGTGTCAGGATTAGTACCCGAACCTCTGGATCAGAAGCCGTGTGCTCGACCACTGGACCACCGAGACCTTAAATTACTTAACGATCCTAAATTACTCGCAAGAAAAATCGTTTAAAAACCCTTAATGTATAAAATCAATAATTCTTCCTATTCTACCTATTACTGGCCATTTTTTCTATGGGATACAAGCGCAAACGAGCTAATGGGTCACCTGATGGTAAAAAACTAATCACCACTCATAAACACCGTGGTGCGTTGCCGTCCTATAATGGAGTAGGAGGGGAAAGTAAGGGGAAAGTGGATCAGGCCTCTGGATACCTCTCTCACCAAACGAAACGTGGCACGAGCCACTTCACGCCGATATTCCGAGAGGTCGTGGTATTCCACCGGTGCGATTGCAGTTGCAAGACTCTACCGCCGTTAGAATCTGTAACTGTTGGAATGCCATACGTCGCATTTGTCTTAGTAGATTTCAGTAAAAGGGGTTAAGTTTTTTTTACTTTTATCCCCGCAGTCTATTTTTAAATAAGGAACCACATTTTATCAATGTGTAACCATCCGGTTTAGAAGTAAATTAAAAACCAAATGATACATGGACTCTACAGAGAGTCATTTAACTAACTTAATCAATGATATTAGACGCTATTAATTTAAATATATCTCTTAGTTTACTATGGAAGTTATAATTTTTAATTAAATTGAGTCGTATACGACAGTATTACCATTTCATTACATATAACATAATTATTATGACTTTAAAAGTCGTTAAAGAATCTCGTATGAGTATTGATATTTTTACAACTAAATCAAGTGCAATGTCTATGATTATTGTAATAAAAAGGCCGCCATTACATTTAAGCCTTTATATTTAAGAGTTTTGTCTGTAACTTGATTGTAATTTTTACTTCGCGCTTTTTTCTACCCGAAGGTATAGGCAACGGCTGTTACGCCTCGACCAGATGAAGTTTATAGAATAAGTCGCGGTGCGTTGTCAATCATTCATATTTATCAGACATAACCTCCGAAAAGAATTACAAAATGTCATTGGAAAGTCAATCAAGATTCAAAATCGAGACTTTTTGATTCGAATGTTATCGTTTTCCAAACCTCTGAGACTTGTAATATCCTTACTAAGTAAAATTCACTAGTTAAAACAGTTGTAGTAGGTATGTGAGGTTGATTGTCAATTAAAATTCATTTAATTCAATATTTAGTATGTAAACTATCATTAATTCTTTGTTTTATCAATGACTCTTTGGTAAGTACGACGATGCCGACAGATCCATATTCAACAAGTCTTACCTTGTCATTCCAAACTGAATAATGCAATTGTTGACGAATCAGGATTACGTAGCATTTTTAAAAGCTTTTTAATGTATGTTTTTATTCTGTTGGCGGACAAATTAATTATTTTTAAAAGAATAAAATATCATTCCAAACTTAACAAATACTAAAATACCTATATGCGTCACGAGATTAGTTTTTTCTTATATTAAATCACTTATTTTCTTTTTGTTATATTTGGAAATACTTCCAGAGCTCTATGTATTCCAGTTCATACAACAAGTCCATGACCCTCATTGGTGGTCATTTTAAATTCTCACAAGAGTATCTTGCTAGTTGTCAAAGAGAAGGCTAGTATAGGGGGCAAACAAGCAAGCGGGTCACCTAATGGTAAAGAACTTGCTCCGCCTATGGACATCTGTAATCAGAGTGTTACAGATGTCCGGGCTTTTAGGTAGTGGGAAGGGAGAGGTACGCCAAACGAAACACGTTATGAGCCACTATACGTCGATATTTCGAGAGATGATGTTATTTCACCTTTCGAGCACCGCTATTCAGGCAGCGAAGTGCGTTTCTATCACTGTGATAATTTTCTTTATAAACTTTTTTTTTATAATTAAAAAATGTCTGCAACATTGTTGGAATGATTTGTAATCAATACTATTTTATTTTATTTATTTTCGCACATGTCCGGTAGCCGTCGTCGTATTAAGATAAATTTTAATTATCTCTTTTAACTTGTATCGACAAAAAGTTAAGACATTTTATTGATAGAGATTATTTAGTAATAAAAATTTATGGTCCGCACTGTATCAATTTATTTGCTACTGGTTTATGATGAGGTGCAAAATTTTCGCTATCTGATCAGAACTTGTCGACTTGGGAAATTTATTCCAAATCTTTATAATATAAATTGACCGTTTATGAGTTTTGTCAGTTTCCTGTTACATTTTTGTAAATAAACATGAAATTTATGAGGTGTTTGTTTTTTATGAAGTCCAGTTTTACACTCAAAGACTGTCACGGCTACTTTTTTCTCGGTGGCATAAATTAGTCTATATAATTATTATAGTGTAATTGTAACATGTAATATTTGATGGCCGGAGAGACAATTATTTTTTTGAGTTTTTTTTAGGAAGTAGTATATTGGCGTAGTATAATTAACGGGTATTGTGAACTATTGCAAATGCATCGTATATTAAATTATTGGCGATACTGTACCGGAGTTATAGCAAGAGCCATTATATAGTCTGATATTCTATTCGATTCAACCTTTTGTGAACTGTAGTGGGTAAAATCAGCCAATAACAGAAAATATAACAATATAAACAAGACGTACAAGACACATTTATTCCTGTTTCTTTAAATGTGTCTATTATACCCCAGGCTCCCTTTCTTTAGCTAGTGAGTAGGTAAGCTTGTAATTTAAAAAGAAAGTATTACCTTACAGATAACTGCATCATGACACTACCTGTAGAAATTATCGCAATTAAAAAAAAACGAACTAAATAGAGAAATAGCAGCAGAATCTCTTCTTATCTCTTTTTTAAAAAGTGAAGAGTACAATGACAATATCATAGACACCAAATTGAGTTGCTACCTATATGTAGACGTGATAAGTTCTAAGCTCCTGCTGATTGCTCTAACTCCTGCCTCCTTGCCATTAAAAATCAACTAACGACACAGTATTAATTGATAGGAATGAATTTAAATGAATTTCATATTAAATAATACATTAGATGTCGGCTTCGTAGTGCGGAGACGCCAACATATCTGTGTGGAGATATAATATATTATTGAGATATAATGATAACTCGATCATTTCGTCTTTTCAGGATCATTAAAATTTTTGTATTGATCATTTTTAGTAATTTATAGTCTCTAAGTAGACTAGACATTGAGCACCCCTCTTCTGAAGTTTAGAAATTTGGGGTTCAAATCTAATCTAGCAACGAGAACATAATGAGAATTATTATACTTTAAAATATTTAATGCATATTTGGAAATATGTGTGATAAATATTGATGTCTAAAAACTGTATGCCCAGTATGGCAATACGTTCGTCACCATTCCATTCATATTCCATTTGGGACGTAAAAATAACGGCGAGTCAAGGCTTAACAGCCACTGCCAACACCTTCGGGTAGAAAAAGGCGTGAACTTATGTCCTAAAATATTACTCACACAAATATATAATATAAGCCTTCACTGTATCTATTAACATGTATTTTTTTCCAACACTAGTTATACAATATTCAACTAAGTAAGAATAATATTACTCGCCAAAGTCTTGCTTGACGATGATTAAATAGCTTTAATAGCCTTAATAGCTTAGTAGCTTTAGATGCCTCATAACTTATAACATGTTGGCTTATGTTTCAATTTGTTTGAAAACTGTTTGGCTACAACTCTTTTAAATTTATATATATATATTCTTATCTCACTGCATTTAAGATAATCAATGAATTAATTAAACGTTACGAAGATTTAGTTATTTAAGATTTCGTAATTAATTCATATTATGCTTATTATAATTACAATTTAGACATCTTGAATATTTTATATTTTTATTAATAACTTAGCTTTTTATAGCGGAGGAATGGGCGGTTTCTAGGCGACAGAATTGCTCGGATAAAGAGTCGTTAGATGCTAATAGTAAAATTAAATTCTTACATAACAATCTATCTCTTGAATCATCTAAGAAGATTCAGAGTTCATTTGTAAGATTAAGTAATAAAAAAAACATATTATGATTTATTGAAAATCGATGATCTTAGGAGTGAAAAGATCCGGAAGATCCAGAGGAAAACCATTAAAATCTAATAAAAAAATTAAACTATCAAAATGAACTATAAAATCACAACATGTTCTAACAATACAAAAGCTGGATGGATATAGGAGTCGAGAACAGCCATTTTCCATGATCAAAAAGAACGAGTCCTGGAGGAAAGTGATATCAGGTGCCTTAAAAATCAACGAGCGTGTATGACATGAATATGAAAGTCAAAGAAGCCAGTGAGGTGTATAAAAAACGTACCTTGGGGTGTCCTGTTCTATCTGTTTACCACGCAAGGGACTTGGCGTGAAGTTATATATATTTCATCAAGACGTGATGATTTCACGTGTCATAGTATTAACAAGATGCATGTAAGTAGGTAGGTACTGCGTTTAGAAACGTTTCCGTCTATTGTTAAACAGTGACCATTTCCTGTTAAAGACTTTTACCATTGTGCTATTAAAATGGTGTGTTGTTTATGGTACACCATGGTCTGCAGTACGTTTGAAATACCATGTTTTTTTTTTGCTTCACAAAATGTACCTAAGTACCTACTCATTATCGAGTATTGAGCCTTCTTGTCTTGTCACAAAATTCTGAATAAAAAAGATCATTAGTTATGTTATGTAATATAGAAAAATAATTCACTCTTTTAATTGTAGGTAACAAGCCGGTCGTATGAAGTCCAAAGTTCGGTTCTCGTGCAGGTATTTCAACAATTTAGTTTCACCTCACTCTATGCATAAATAGAGATAGATTCTATGCATAGTACTTAGAATTATAATTACAAGCATTTAATCTCATACCAGACATTATATTTTATCAAAATTTGATTTTTAAATGATCAGCTTCCTGATAAAGGGTTTCCACCTAGAATAAGAGAATGTTTGTAATGTCTTACAAATGACCTTCCCAAATCAGAGTGATTTAGTAAGATGGAGGAGAACCTCTGAAAAATCTTGCTACAGTTGTGGAGAGGCAATTGGTACAGCAAGGCAGCACGTGTTGGTGGGATGCAAGGTTCTGCTTGATAGGGGTCATTACTCACATCGCCATGATAGAGTACTGCAAATTATACGTGAAGCTGTGAGCCTTTCAGTAGCTAGAGCGCGAAAAGGATTGACCACCAACAAAGGAACAATTAACTTTATAAAAGAAGGCTCCACCCTAAATCCCAAAAACAAGCCTTACTTAATCCTAAAGACTACTCCTGATTGGACTATCTTAATGGACACGTATGAGAAGCACTATAAAATCCCAGAGGATCTGGTTGTAACGTCATCTAGACCAGATATTTTCCTATTCTCTAAACAATCAAAACGCATTTTACTTGTAGAGCTCACTGTACCGTGGGAAATAAAAATACCAAAAGACCATTCAATAAGAATTAATAAATATTACGAATTGACTGATTTATTAATTAAAAATATGTGGAGGTATTCCAGCTAAGTCTCTCTATAACCTCCTAAAAGACGTTGGCGTGCCTAGATCTGCCGTGGGTTCTATCCTAGAACGCGTAACGAAAGCTGCTTTAGCAGGCTCCTACCAAATTTGGCTGGGCAGGGAGAGAAACACGAGCAGTGAAGGTGAGTGTTGACGTACGTCGACAAGGGGCCCCTTAAACCTACACTCGGGTCGCAAGTCCCGGGATCTGCTCGGAGTTTCCCTCTCTGCCACACAATGGACCCGGCACCTGAGCGGTGAATCCATGGATTGCTAAGATATTCGTCTCTTTTAGTTATTTACAAATAACTTACAAATGGTCACAAAAACATATAATACAGTTTATTTTCTCGATAACCAGATTTAAGGTTAAGACTTTTAGCACGTTTACTTTACTATTCGAAGCATTCAACTATTCAAGTTAAATAATTACTAATACGTTCTAGGGGCATATTTCCATGAAAGACTTTCCACTACCTACAACCTACTTTATATTCTGTTTGTGTAAAACAATGCACTGTGTTTCCTGACTTAGCAATTGGTATCCCTTTATTTTTTTTAGTTTTAAGATATAACAATAATAATATAACTTCACGCCATTGTTACCCGAAGGTGTAGGCAGCGGCTGTTAAGCCTCGTCTCGCCGTTATGTTAAAGTCCCAAATGGAATAGGTGGCGAACCTATTGCCATACCGGGCACAAAGTTTTCAGTCATCGGTATTTATCACACAAAACTTTGCTAAAACAACTTCGAAAAGTCCTTGGTGTGAGCCAGTGTCAGGATTCGATCCACGACCTCTGGATTCAGAAACCGTGTGCTCGACCACTAGACCACCGAGACATCTTAAGATAATCTTCACAATTCATTCGTAGAGTATGGCCAGACACACTAAATTATTTATTTATTTTATTTATTTATTTATTGGACCACCAACAAAGGATATACACATACAATCTTATTACAGTATAGACAGTAGGGTACAAACAAGCGTATTCCCTCAATTACAGGAGGTCACATCATGCACAATATACTATACCTATATATATAAGCATTAATAAGCACTAAATACAATATTTATATATAACCTAAGTTACTATTTAACAATTGGCTTAATAATAGGTTTTATATAGTTGAAAACTTTTACCTGCTGCATGAATGGGCCGGCTCGACGGGTGAAATATCACGAACTCTCGGAATATCGGTGCGAAATGGCTCGTGCTGCATTTCTATCGATGAGAGAGGTATCCGGAGGCCCGACCCCCTTTGCCCTTCTACTCCCTTAAAGAACGGCAATGCACCAGGGCGTTTATGCATGGAGAGAAGTTGCTTACCATCAGGTGACCAGCTTGCAGGTTTGCCCTCCTATCCCATAAAAGAGTAAAGTTTGAAATGAGGAAAATCGTAGAATATTCAAAGCATTCAGTTATTTAACCATTCAAAGTTATTTTATTATTTAAAGGGTAGAACCCTTTTCGTACTCTTTCAAATAGCGTTTATAATTTTTGCAATACTTAATTAATACATTTGTCAGTATAAATCTAAAATTAAATTACCATGTTGCAATAACTTAACTTACTTTGGCGTGGCCTATTTCAATCAAGATATCGCGTTATCAAAGTCAGCAGCAAATCAAAAATGTCTGTAAGGTGCCAGTGTTTACATATTTATGAATTGTATTTCATTAATAATTAACTAATCGCCGGCGATATGCTGTTTTAAATAATTTATAAAACTCTATAGCTTTTATTTAAATACTTTTATTTGTAGCCATACATACTACATACAATAATATATACATACAATACATACAAAAATCTGACCTAAATTCAAGGGATTGGAAGCAGAGTAAGAAGGTTCCGATTAAAGTCTACGAATTGAATTGAACGAAAGATAAAATAATATACTCAATAAGATAGAACTTTAAGAACCTTGTTATAAGATAACATAACTTCACGCTTTTTTTTCTAACGTTTAGGTAGTGGCTGTTAAGCCTCTCGCCGTTATGTTTACATCCTATGAACCTATTGCCAAACCGGGCACATAGTTTTTAGTCATCGATATTTATCACACATAACTTTAGAAATTAATTTCGAAAAGTCATTGGTGTGTGCCAGGATTCGAACCCGCGACCCCTGGATTTAGAAGCCTTGTGCTCGACCACTGGACCACCGAGACTATAACGTTATTATGCCCTGATTAATGGGATAATTCTAAAAGCCCTTTCCATATTAGAATTATTGGATTAATTGAAACAGAATCAACACTTACACGACATGAATCACAATGATTTCACACTGCTGTATCATAATTCATTAAAGAGCGTGAAGTGATAAATATATTCATTATGATTACATATCACAAAGAATAAATATTAATTAGCCTCCAAGTTAATCTTCTACTTATAATAAAATTTGAGTCTCTGTTTGTTTGTTATATTGAAATAACCGATCTTCACTAACATAACATAACTTCACGCATTTGTTACCCGAAGGTGTAGGCAGCGGCTGTTAAGCCTCGTCTCGCCGTTATGTTCTCGTCTCAAATGGAATAGGTGGCGAACCTATTGCCATACCGGGCACAAAGTTTTTAGAAATCAATATTTATCACACATAACTTTCGAAAACAATTTCGAAAAGTCATTGGTGTGAGCCAGTGTCCAGATTCGAACCCATGACATGCATATAAATGTATATACGGTACATATACTGAAATGACTTTGTTTTTAAGTCTGTCTGCCTGTTTGTTCCGGCTAACCTTTGAAATGGATGGACCGATTTTGACGGAATTCTTATTGGCTAGTAGCTGATACAATATTATAAAATATTATAATATTTGACTATACTATGTTTACAAATTTATTTCTTCTGATACGAAACAAGTTCGCCGTGTCAGCTAGTTGTTAATAAAATATGCCTAAACATAGCTACCTACATAAAAACCCAAAGAAAATAAACAAATAGAAATTACTGTATAGAAAAATATATTGTCTTGTTTTCAGCATATTTATCAAATTACTATTAATCAATTTCACATATGTATTAACTGTGTCATTTTGTAGTAGTAGATAATAAGCAAGACATGTGACGTTGTTGACAATCAGATCCGGCTCGCAGGACCACTAGAGCTCCCATACACAATAATTATATACTGCATTGCCAATTTATTAATTTGCCATGTACTTAAATGTTACATTTCCCGAATTTTTAATAAGTCATATGCTGGGATTTTACTTACGCTGACCTGTACATGTATTTACTGACATATTAAATAATATTTAAAACAATCAAAACTGTACATTTCACAATTAATATAGTTTTATTTTTTAATATTACAAAACAGTATTGTGTAGGAAATATAATGACAGAGGAACATTGTATACCATTCAATGTAAGCCGAGTACTGTAACACTGGTTGTTGCGAAAAGCGGAGATGCGGTCCCGAGATGCGTACACGCATCGCAGCGCTGATGAGTGACGTTTGCGAAACATATATGAAATTATTTGAACAATGGTAGAGTCCGTTCTTTTCATGAATAGGCTGACTCAACCAGTGAAATACCACAACCATCTAGAAAATCTATGTGAAATGGCTCAAGGCGCGTTTCGTTTGGTGAGAGAGGTATCTTATCCCCTCCACATTTAAAGGCCTTAAAAGCCAGCAACGCAATTATGACCCTTTCGCTGATGCAGATGTCCGAGGGTGGCGTACTCACCACCTGTACCACCAACTGACCCGCTTGCTCTATTCTCTCTCACATATAAAAAGAACCTTTCTATCTTCTGTTTGCAGCAGCAAACAGAAGATAGAAAGGTTCTTTCTTAGAACTTTCTTAGAACACTTCTTAAATTAATATTCAGATATTTTTCTCCCTTGTAGCAACAAGGGCAATTTTTCTCATTTTCTCATTTTCTCAAGGGCATTTTCAGCAATTTTTCTCCCTTGTAGCAACAAGGGAGAAAAATATCTGAATATTAATTTAAGAAGTGTTCTATTTTTATTGTCTCATGGCATAAATACATGCAAATATATGAAAATTTTAATAATAATACTAGTTACACTATATTTTATATTAACCTACCGTAGTAAAATTTGCGAATATGTCATCGTTTTTTCGTTTACTTTGACGATAAGTTTCGTTTTCTTGAAAACGTCCAGTTAAATTTTTCCCAAAAGTCATTTGGGGTTCGGGACTAACGTTAAAATTATTGGAACCACATCTTATCAGTTACGATAGATAAGGATAAAAGCATTGAGTTCACGGAATGATTAAGTAAACCCTGTTTGAAGGGTTTAGGCTGCCATGTTGCTTTTCAATCTAAAAAGTAAAATTGTATGTTTAATGTGTGACTCAAACACATTCCTACATTAATAATGGTTTTGCGTTTCCATTTATTATTTACAATAGGGTTTTTTATAGGATAAGAAGGCAAGTGAGTCACCTGATGGTAAGTGACTTCTCACTGCCCACTTACACCGTGGTGCGATCCTTTAAGGGAGTAGGAGGAAAAAGGAAAGGGAAAGGAGATCGGGCCTCCGGATACCTCTCTCACCGAACGAAACGCGGCACAAGCCACTTCACGACTATATTCCGAGAGGTCGTGGTATTTCGCCTGTCGGGCCGGCCCATTCATGCAGCAAACTGCAAGACTCTACCACTGATAAGGTTTTTACTTCATCACGCATTATAAGCGAATAAGAAATTTATAATTGTTACTTTTATTAAGATTTGTTGGGTAAAAAATTACATATTATATAATTACAATCAAACAACATTGTCGCCTCTAGTCTTCTAGCGCTGGAAGTATAGAGGATTCCTGAAAATAAGCACAACATATTTTCACGATTTGTATTGTGAAGCTTTTAAACTTTTTTTAATAGACTGTCTGGGCCTCGTGGCGCATTGGTAAAACTACCGGCTGCAGCACTGAGGTCGGGGGTTCGATTCCCACCCGAGCACAAACACTTGTGACAAACATGAATATTTGTGCAGCGTCTGGGTGTTTTTCTATGTATTATAAGTATGTATTTACAAAAGAAAAGTGTATATGTATTAGTATCCGTTATCTAGTATCCATAGCACAAGCATTTAGTTGCTTAGTTTGGAACTGGAGGGCGCTGTGTGATTTGTTTCCAAGATATTATTATTATTATTATTATCTGTGTGTACATGAAAGTTTATTTAGGTGTTTATAATATGATTATAAGACTACAACATTACATTATTGAAATAGATGTCAAGACGAAAATTGCTTGCTCGTAGTCTGTAATAACATAAAACAGTTTAGTTTTTAGATTTATATTTTACATACATAGAAAACATTCTTCCATCATGATGGCTGAACCAACACTTCCAATACCTAAACCATTAGCGAGGCGATCACTAATCGTCATTATCGACCAGCCATGACTACGAGTATTGTTGAATATTTGAAGTACTATTATAGAAAGGATTTATGAAGCATACATTATAAATTATAACTGTACTTGGTTAGTCTACATTTTCCTGATATATATTCAGTTTTGTAAGAATAATAAGTAAAAGTCTTTTCTACCCGATGGTGTTGTTAAGCCTCGACTCGCCGAATCGTTACATTACGCCCCTAATGGAATAGGTCGCGAACCTATTGCCACCGGGCACGAAGTTGTCAGATATTTATCAGACATACATACATGACTTCACGCCAAATCCCTTGCGGGTTAGGCAGAGAGAACAGAGCAAGATAACTCTTATCATGCACGTGCGTATCACACATAACTTTCGAAATTAATTTCTAAAAGTCATCGGTGTGAGCCAGTATCCGAATCCGCGACTGCTTAATTCAGAAGTAGAGTGCTCGACCACTGGACCACCCAGACATTTTTTATACACATAAAATATCATTATAATAATATATCTAATTATATACGAGTAAAACTTTTATGTAATGTTTCAATATATATTTAAGGCAAAGTTTCAGTGTCTCTTATATGTACTTGGTACTTTTCGATGTTATTTGTGATACATTTCGATGATTGAAAACTTTGTCCCCGGTATGGCAATAGGGTTCGTCACCAATTTATTCCATTTGGGACGTAAACATAACGGCGAGTCGAGGCTTAACAACCACTGCATACAACTTCGGGTAGAAAAGGGCGTGAAGTTATGTTATATATACTTGTAAAACTTTAATCTTCTTCAATGCAACCATTATATTTCTGCCCACACAAGTTCAAAGTAACAGCATGAATATTTAGATTGAAACTCCATTCAGTTCTCATGCTTTGTGATCAATCGGAATCTGTTCTCGGAATAACTACATCAAAAGATTTCGGTAAACTCGACGATTTGAATATGTAAATAGATATTTGTGATGTCTTTTTATTGTATTGAAACATTGCGACGTCTACATTAAAGGCTGACAGATGCTTAACGTACAAAATATATGTTATTATATTTAAACAAAAAGTCTCGGTGGTCCGGTGGTCGAGCTGCCAGCTTTTGATACAGAATTCGTTTCGATTCGATTCCGGATTCACACATGTGTTTTCTCGGTATTAGTTTTCGGAAGGTATCTGTGGTGTGATATATTTCCATGACTGACAATTTTGTTCCCGGTGTATGGCAATAGGTTCGCCACCTATTCCGTTCGGGACGTAGCGTAACGATTCGGCTAAGTTTTTTTTTAAACAAACATAAAACTCATTTTTAAAAGTTTAACATTAGATACACTAAAGAAATTTTATACATTCAAGTTTTTAATTATCTAGGATAGGCAGTGGGTTTGCCTAATCGGCATCTACTGACCACACTATACCATTAACTTAAAGTGACGATGAATGAACAATAGAATATAGAATACGTATAAAAAACATTAAACGTATTCTAAAATAAATGTTTTAGTATCCTCGGATCACCTCGTGGTAAGTGACTATTGCCGTATAGACTAGTGCGTGACATATTGTGTCATAGTTGCGTTGTCAGCTTTTAGGATAGGACGATGAGTCAGTAATAGAATAAGGAGGGATAGAGAAGGGTTTTCGGATACAATCCCATCCAACAAAACTCGGCATGAGCCAATTTTCATATGACTTTTGGTATTATTTTAGCTGATGAAGAATAAAAGTGTAATAATTACATTAAATAATAATAACATAACATAACTTCACGCCTTTTTCTACCCGAAGGTGTAGGCAGCGGCTGTTAAGCCTCGTCTCGCCGTTATGTTACGTCCCAAATGGTATAGGTGGCGATACCGGGCACAAAGTTGTCAGTCATCGATATTTATCACACGTAACTTCCGAAAATTTCGAAAAATCATTGGTGTGTGCCAGGATTTGAACCCAATACTTCTTGACTCAGAAGCGGGGTACTGGCCACTGCGCCACCGAGACTGTAAATAATAAAAATAATAATTAATGTAACTGATTCATTACTACCGCGTTCAATTAAATTGAATCAATTTACATACTTTTATACATAACTTTACCTACATACATATAATTACCGCATAATAGCTTTCGCGGTGTTCACCGGTGCGTACGCCCGCGCCGGTGACGCAACCGGATGCCGCCGGCTCCGTAACGAGCGTGTCCACCAACGTGAACTATGTGCACAACGTCTATTTTTCATATGCGAATTTTATCTTCCATGTTTTTTTTTAATAGCTTCACGCTATTATTAACACTAAGTGTGGTCAAAGACTTTTTCTAGTCCATAATTTGCAAAGTATAACTCTCCCCTTCCCATCCCAACTTCCAACCCCTTCCATATCCGAATGTAAGTGCCGGCAGGACAACTGTAACACTATATGTGTTCAGGTGTTCATGGGCGGTGTTTGTTGCTTGTCATCGTGTACTACGCCGACCGGGTTGCCCCCCAATCGCCTTAAAAAAAATCAATAAAAATTCCCTCAAGCAACTCAAGTAATATTATGTCAAAATTATATTAATACACAAGAAGATCTATTGCCTAATGCTGATAATGTTTAAGCACTCTTGCACACGCACATTTTCCAAATCAAAAATCAATCTCTGACCACCTGTTGGCACGTAATTTAAAATTGTGTTTTAATAACAATAATTATTCAATGTCTCGGTAGTCCAGTGGTCGAGCACCCAGCTTCTCAATCAAGAAGTCGTCCGAATCCTGGCTCACACCAATGACTTTTCGAAGTTCTTTTCGAAATATATGTGTTATAAGTATAGGTTCAACAGGTTTGCCACCTACTCCATTTGGGACGTAAACATAACAGCGAGTCGAGGCTTAACAGCCGCTGCTTACACTTTCGGGTAGAAAAAGGCGTGAAGTTATGCTATGTTATAATTAATTAATCATAGATATATAAAATAATTATGTTAAAAGATATAAATCACAAGTCTAGTTATAAGTATGGATAATGTACCACGATCGCGTACATGATACGCTATAGATGTAAGAGCTACATCCAATTTTGTAAACTATAAAATAATGGGATCTCAGTCACACCGTTAATAACACTTGATGTACTGTTACTTTAGAGAGTTGATAAAGCTCCTTAACATAACATAACTTCCCGAAGGTGTAGGCAACGGCTGTTAAGCCTCGTCTCGCCGTTACTTTTACGTCCCAAATGGAATAGGTGGCGAACCTATTGCCATAGCGGTCACAAAGTTTTCAGTCTTCGATATTTATTACACATAACTTCCGAAAACAATTTCGAAAAGTGGTTGGTGTGAACCAGTGCCAGAATTATTATTTTTTAGCTTCTTATTACTTAATAAATTTCTTTACATACTAAATGTCGATGTGAACATTCACGGATGGATAAGACGGTTGATTTTGTACCAATCACCATAATTTTATCCCATCCTTAATAATGGGAACGTGTCTGTGATCCTCGTCGTATCAAATACAAACTAATTAGTTGATTTACAAAACAAAATATTAATATTATTAATGCATTACAAACCATTTTATAGTTTGTTATTATCAGCGTTAGATATAGCTTCTATAACACTTTGAAAATGATCTCTGTAAAGAGTTCGAAACGTCGGGAAATAAATAAATAATAAATAAACGCGATATAATCCTAAAAGTTGTTTTAATCTATTCTATAACACTGTTCGTAACATATAAAAAAAAACGTAAAACATAATATATACAAATTTCTTACAATGCATTAAGTAAAATCTTTGTTTATTTTCGAGTTTGTGAGGTCAAATGAACGAAACAACCTCGAAAGTCACGTAAATAAAATAATAAAAAACAAGTAATAATTATTTAAGCATAAAACTTCTGCACAGGTTCTTGTGTGTATTTCAAATTGTCTTGATTAATTTTATTTTGTATATATTCACACAAAAATACTTTGTATCACATAATTGAACGTGCAAACACAGAATCTTGACTTTATTATTTTTATGGGACAGGGAGTAAACGACCGTCGTGTCACCTGATGATAAGTGACTAGTTCCCCCCATGGATACCTATAACACATATAGTGTTACATTTTGCTTCGCTGTCCTTTAAGTGCACTTAACGTCGATATTCAGAGAGTTCGTGGTATTTTACTGGTCGAGCCGTCCCATTTATGCAACGAAATGTGTGGCTCTATCACCTCTTGTCCTCTAAATCACTCTTACCACACTCTTACCTTCAATAATAGATGAAAGACGTGGCGGATATAATACGTGGATTCCGTATTTCATTACGCGTCGGTGTGATTGAGTCCAAAAATAAACGTATTCGTAATAATCCGTGTCTGTAAGCTATAAGGTAATCATATTTATGTAATTGTAGTAACCACCAAAATCGTGATAGAGTAAGGCACTCATCATTCATAAGGAAACAGTTAAAACTTGTATTTTCATATCGTCATCTATTTAGTTTATTTGTATGTAAATAACTTCACTCCCTTAATATCTGAGGGCGTAGGCGTTGAATGTGTTCTTGGTGACGATCATTACTCTTAAATGTAAATCTTTTTCTTGATAAACCTCATTAAACTTGAATAAGAAACATCTCTTCGCATCTTTTCACGGCTCCCACGGTCTTTTCCCTACAGATATATCTGCTTAGTCATTGTTACGTCTGGAATACTTCTTATTTTCTTCGTATATACAAATCTTACTTTCATTTAACACATTATTCCTTACTTAATTCCTAGTACTAATAAGCAGTATATTAAATTAAATATGCTAAAGAATTATGTACATGACAATGGTCATTCTCACATAGAGTTGTGTAGGTGTGAACTGATTTGTGCTCTTAGATACTTGCATCATAATGAGTAGTACTAACTTTTCAACAATGGAGGCTGTACTACAGTCCAAGTTAGTGAGTCTGCTTCATAAAATTATGTTAACATAGAAATTGTTTGTTTGTATTTCACAGGGATACAAAAATTACGACTGTATTGTACCTACTAGACAGATAATTGTGAATTTGGATAACTTTACGCCTTTTTCTACTCAAAGGTGTAGGCAGCGACTGTTAAACTTCGATTCGCCGTTATGTATACGTCTCAAATGGTATAGGTGGCGAACCTATTGCCATACCGGGCACAAAGTTGTCAGTCCTCGATATTTATCACACATAACTTCCGAAAAGAATTACGAAGACATTGGTGTGAGCCTGGATTCGCACCATGGATTCAGAAGCGGGATGCTCGACCACTGGATCATCGAGACATATATTAATCAATTGTGAATTTAATTACGTGTTTTTTTGAATAACCTTCACGACTTTAATGTCTGAACGTCCAGGCTATAGTTTTGTAAAAAAATAATTGCCAAATTTTTAGTTTGTGTTTGGATTTTCTTCGAAATTCTCGCTGCCTGACAAAGATTCACTGTCTCTCCTTATAAACTTTAATATTAATATTAAATTTAAATAAATAATTTTATAATATATATAAATAATTTAATTAAATAAATTAATAATATTACAATTACTGTTAAATTTACCTGTAGGGTCTTAGCAAGCAGGCAGATTAGAGGTTGAGAGGCTCCGAACTACTTTTCAGTATGTGTAACGAATTTTGATAACTAACTAACCTAATCTATGCCTTATATATGGTGCTGGATTATCCTACTACTCTATGGAAGCCAATATTTCATTCGACGATACTAAGGGGTCTCTGTCTAGATGGAATGGATGTGGCGTGTGAGGACCGATTAAATACAAGTGAAGGTACAAAAAATATGTCACTCTTGATTTATATAATAGTATAAAATTACTTGTACATATATCTCGGATATATTTATAGCATAACATAACTTCACGCCTACATTTACATTACTTTTACACGCTTTTTATTAGCTTCACTTGTATGTTTGTATGTTTGTAACCGACTTCTTTGGGCGCGATTTTGACCCACTTTGAACGGCTAGATTTCGTTCAAACTTTGTAGATTTATCAAAGACCGATGACAATACACTAATTTGATAAAATTATTCAATTTTTCAATTTGCAAAATATGATTTTGTTAATTTATATAATTTTCATCTATAGTCGATAAGGTAAGAAACTTAATTTTAATTTTTATAATTTTTCTCTACAGTCGAAAAGACAGAACTCGATGTTAATTTTAATTTCCAATAAATAATAGTTTAAAAAAAACAAAAAACACGCTTTTTATAGAAAATCGAACTAAAAAATAGAAAATAAATAATAGTTTAAAAAACTAAAAAACACGTTTTTTATAGAAAACAGAACTAAAAAATAGAAAATAAGTTTTAATAAATTTAAATTAAGAATAGTGTTAAAAATTCCAATAAATATAAATTAATAATAGTGTGAATAAAAAAATATATATTTTATTTAAAAAAAAGCGTGGGGTGCATGGTGTCAATAGTTATAAATATTTTATTGACAGATATGAGTAGAGTGATTATCATTTCGATAATATCTTAAAAAGCACCCCACGCTTTTTTAAAACAAAATATATTTTTTTTATTCACATACATACATAACTTCACGCCAAATCCCTTGCGGGGTAGGCAGCGAGAACAGAGCGCTATATTTTTTTATTAACACTATTATTAATTTATATTTATTCAAATTTTTGAAACACTATTCTTAATTTAAATTTATTAAAACTTATTTTCTATTTGTTAGTTCGGTTTTCTATAAAAAGTGTGTTTTTAGTTTTTTAAACTAATATTTATTCTACCCAAAGGTGTAGGCAGTGGCTGTTAAGCCTCGACTCGCCGTTATGTTTACGTCCCAATTGGAATAGGTGGCGAACCTATGCCCATATCGGGCACAAAGTTTTTAGTCATCGATATTTATCACACATAACTTTCGAAAAGTAATTAGTGTGTGCTAGGATTCGAACCCGCACTGCGGGATTCAGAAACCGTGTGCTCAACCACTGGACCACCGAGACTATTGATAGAAGATGTGAAATAAGAATAAATAATAGTTAGCCCAAAAACAATAGTATTTTTCACTGTAATCGTTCCTGTCTCTTGTATGCTATTCATCTGTTTTTTAACTTAACGCCTGTTAATTAATTGTACAAAAACGAAATAGAAAATGTCTTGAGTTTATTCTATACGTTTGTATGTGAAAGAAAATAGCCGTTTGTCGTGAGAACTTAATCCATTCTATTATATATCTATTATTTTAATTTTAGGATGTGGATTTTGGAATTTGGTTTGTTTTATGTAGGCGTTAAATACCTCCTATTTAAATCAAGAAGTCGTGAGATCGAATCCGGGCTTACACCAAAGCCTTCGGAAAAATAATTTCAAGAGTTATGTGTGGTAAATATCAATGGTTGAATACATTGTGTGCGATCTATGGTAATGTGTTCCGCCACTTACTTCAATTGGGACGTAATAATACAGCAAGTCGAGGCTTAAAAGTCGCTGCCTACTCTTTCGGATAGAAAAAGATATGAAGTTATTCAGAAAAATAAGTATCTCACTTTTCTAGTTCTGAATGTAACAGCGAAACCTTGACATAGATCGCGCATGTCTTGGTTAGTTATTATTTATACTATTGCCTCTGCCTATGATTTTGTACATTTAAGGTGTGAAGTTACACATGCCAAGAGTATCATTAAAGCCTACTTATATAGTGATTTTCATTCATAATAAGTAAAAAAGCAGGCGAGAGACATTAATCATGCAGGTATTTTTATTTTTAAACATACCTTTTCTAGAAAACGCGTGAAGGTTGTATTTCCCATTGAATATACGTTTTCAAACCATGTATAGTGTATTGTTTGGCATGATAAATGGACGCCGATTCTAGGGCTGCCAACTAAGGGAAAAATTTACGTTAATATTATTATTTTCTAGGGCATTTCTTTAGGTCTAATTTTTAAGCACTCCATTATTAAAACGGACAATTTTCAAATTAGAAATTGTAAATACAGTTTAAATTTAAAACTAATCTGAGTCCAAAAACAAATAGGTGATTTAGATGCTTTTTCATTGCTTCCATACTTAAGTAAAAAAACCTATAACTATAGTTATACTTTTTTAGTTAATTTTATAGACCATAGCTTATTTTTTATCGTAATTAAAAAAACGAGTCTTTTATTTAGAAACTCAAGACTTATCGATCAAAAATCATATATTTAGCATCAGGCAGTAATGTTAGACCACTACATATTATTATTTAATTTCCAAATATTTTCGACCACCCTAGTTGTTTCTCAACGTTTGTCTCTCTGATTGTTCGTATGTTGAATAGGGCTGACAAGGTCTCTATTTGTATGGCAGTTTAATTAGACTCAAATATAAACATATATATATATATGTAAACAAATTGTCCGTGTATACATTCAACATAATGTGTGTGAGTCTCGGTGTTCATATAATAGTTCATTCTTGTATTTCTTTTTAAAAATACTCCGGTTTTAACTCAATAAAATTATAATCTACGTTTGAAGGGAATAACTATTGAGTTTTATTTGCCTATAAATACTTACCTTTGTATCTGTTTATAATCTGAAACTTAACTTTTTTGGTGTCAATATTGATTATGATCTATGTACTTATTGAAATGAGAGAGCACAAAAACTGTTGTTGTTATCTTTTACACAGCGCCATCTAGTTTTAAAATAAACAACTAAAGCATTCTCATATTTTTTTCTACAAATATTGTATTTCAAGCTAATGCTTTGCTTGGGCGTTTGATTTATAACAATAACAATTTATAGCTGGGATAAATGTACATTAAGAGAAGGAAATGCCTCAAATATTTGTAGCTTGAAAAAATCTTTAGTCTCTACCTACCCCCCAACGCGTAACCAATAAAAACACGTCTATCTATAATAAATTTTAGCTTTAAATTATTTCATACAACATAACATAACGTCACCCTTCACCTTTTCTAACCGAAGGTGTAGGCAGCGGTTGTTAAGCCTCGACTTGCCGTTATGTTTACGTCTCAAATGGTATAGGTGGTGAACCTATTGCCATACCGAGCACAAAGTTGTCAGTCCTCGATATTTATCACACATAACTTCCGAAAAGAATTACGAAGACATTGGTGTAAGCCTGGATTCGCACTATAGATTCAGAAGCGGGATGCTCGACCATTGGATCATCGAGACATATATTACACACACAAAGTTTTTCTATATTTATCACACATAACTTCTGAAAATAATTTTGAAAAGTCATTGGTGTGAGTCAGGATTCGAACGCGCGACTTCTTGACTCAGAAACGGGTACTCGACCACTGGACCAAACATTTCATATTAGTGTTAGGTAATAGTTAAATTCTATAGAGTAATTAAGTCATCTATTGATTAAGTTATTTGCGTTCACATAAACACATGTCATAGTAATTTTCTGTGCTATTTCAATAGTTCTATTTCAACACAGTCTAGCACTATATACAATTAACTAAAATTGAGTATTTAAAAATTCATTCGCCACGCCAATACAGAAAATAATTTTCAATAGCAATTAAATTCTTTACACGAAACATAAACTGCATTAAAGCATGATTTCAAAATAAATTGTGCACATATGAAAGTGTTTTTTTTTTATATACTTCCATACCTTTAATTCCTGAAGGTATAGGCACAAGTCGTTCTTTTGCTTATAACAATTTAAGCAACTCTTTCAATCCATTGAAGAAAATAGAAGAGGTGACGTAATATTCGCTAGAATTATTAAATTCGCCTAAATCTGCTTAAATTTCTGCCATATCTGCAATATAACCTGCAAAAAAAGAGTAAGAAGAGCAAAACCTTGCTTAAAATGCAGTAACATCATTTTTTCACAGTAACAATTTATATGTATTTATGTAATAACTATAAGTTACTGTTGCGTTGCCAACCTTTAAGGGGTAGGGGATAGGAAAGGATGGGGAAGGGGGTGGGCCCCCGGGTACCTCTCTCACCGAACGAAACACGGCATGAGCCACTTTACGTCGGTCTTCTGAGAGGTCGTGGTATTTCACCGGTCGAGCCGGCCCATTCATGCAGCGAACTGCTTGGCTCTACCACTGTTAAAAAAAGTGCCTCCAAGTGTCACCTTTTACATAGTTATTGTTAATGTGTTGAATTAAATCCATCCTGAGAATCGGTTACACGCGGTCGCGCTGTCAGTGATGATTAGTAGTACATTTTTGCCGACATGTGCCATGGACTGTTGTAGCAGTCCATGCTAAATCGCCATCTACAACAGTCCATGCTAAATCTATTTTGATACTAGGTAACACTAAAACCACTTTCAGGATTATTTCGCGTTTATTTATTACTTATTTTTATTTATTTCCCGACTGTAAAGAGTTCGAAACGTCGGGAAATAAATAAAAATAAGTAATAAATAAACGCGATATAATCCTGAAAGTTGTGTTATGAGTGTGATTCGCGTAAGTCTTAGAAATAAATATTGATACTAGGCGTTATAAATAGCTATTAGTATTCTAAGCGTGCCAATGGTACCATTTGACAATTATTCACAACCATTGAAGAAAAACATTGATTCTATTGGCGACAAACTATTTGAACAGTTTTTTTTTTCATACCAAAACTAATTCACACGATGACAGCGTAGTATCAGTTACAATGCCACAGCTGATGAACTTACAGTAGTATTCGTATTAATGATTCAAATTACGTAATTATTTATTTGACATATTGATATTTACCAGAGTAGATAAAAAACAAAACATAATATAACTTTACGCCTTTTTCTACCCGAAGATGTAAGCAGCATCGAATCGCCGTTATGTTAACGTCCCAAATGGAATAGGTGGCGAACCTATTGCCGTTCAACGGGCACGAAGTTATCAGTCATCGATATTTATCACACATAACTTCCGAAAATAATTTCGAAAAGTCATTGGTGTGAGCCAGTGTCTGGAATCGAACCCGGACCTCTGGATCAGAAGCCGTGTGCTCGACCACTGCGCCTCCGAGACTTTTTCACAATTTCAAATATTTCTACTATTCATTTAAAACTATAGCACTACATGTTAAAATTAAGCTTCTGACTTCTGACCTTAAAAGAGATTTTCATTTGGCGGCAATCAGTCTTTTTAGGCATTATCTATATAGTTTATTTTGCATAACTGGTAGCGTCATTAACAATAATAGCAAACACGTTTACTAATGAATTGATTTGTATATATATTTTATAGAGCAATCGCAATAGACGGTAATGAATTATCAGTATCCATTGAATGCTACGCGATCGCTATTGTCACTAGTGTCTACACAAAAAGTCCAAACATAGAGATTGGTGAAAATCAAAATCAACATTGCTTTATTTACATAGGTCTTCACAGACACTTGAAAATAGTCAGTCAATACTGACATTAGACTTACAATTATAGTTAATTACATGTAAAATCACGAGTGTTTGAGGAAAGTATATCTGTGGTGCAAGAGGTGTGAATAATCAAGATCGCATTGCTATTGATGTTAGGTAATCACTCTACGCTGTTCTGCTTCCTTTGAAATGATTGATACTACTGCATACGAATTACTACTGTGGCACTACATATGTACACGTATTTGTGAAAACAGTTCCACGCTAGTTACTAAGCTCTATACTGTGAATGAATATATTATTAATATCGATACAACCTTCACATGACCAAATTATAATCGATTAACCGAGTCATCTTGCATTTTTCATATTGTTTGTTGTTTATTTTGAATTATATATAATAACTATATAGATAAGTTTTGTTAAGAAGTGGAATTTTTTTGTTTTGTGGATATTTATTCAAGTATATGTTGGTTTTTAAGTTCAAATTGCTAAAAAAATGCTAACATGCAATTTTTCTTTTTAATATCGATTATTTTTAGTCCCTATAATATTATACGCAGATCTGACAGGTAAAATTATCTGCAGGATCCCAGAGCCGTCTTACCGTCACCTCTCAAGCTCATTTATCAAATCAAATAACGCGCACTACATGCTTCCTTTCTCAAAAAAATACTCCCAGCAATCGGGAAGCAATATATGACAACGTGCTTGTTTATTTTTGAAGTGAAACTTCTAATCTCTCTGGCAATCGTTTAACTGTGAAATTTTGTATGCACGCTAAGTTTGGATGATAATATTATAGTGGTAGAGCCACGCTTTTCCCTGCATGAAAAAATGAAAGGGCTATTCGATAGTAACTCGAAAAATAATGTGACGTCATTCTAAATCTAATATGGCAGATCATCCAAAAGAGAATTCTTGTTATTCTACCAGATTGTACCAAGATCCAGATTAATATTTATACTTGGGTGAGGATCGAGCCCGCCAATCTCGATTTCACAGCAATGCACCACCAGGCCCGTCGTAATGTAAGTAAGATGTGCTCTTTTTATATTTAGTGTGTTTTAACTGTATGTTAGTTACAAAGTATCACTTCTTTAGCGCGGAGGGACACCACGCACTATTTTTTTATACATTTTATCTAATATAAATATACATATATTTATTTTGGTTACCTCTCTAATCTTTATCTCTACTGCTTGTGTCATTTACCTGAAAAAAAAGAACATATCATAAAAATAATGTTTTGTAGAAACGTTAAAATAAAACTTCAAAATAATGCGTTCAATAATAAATATAAAAATAAGACTAAGCAGATAAACCGACGAGCGTTGATGAAAATAGAATTAAAAATCAAAAAGCAAGTGAAGTGTATATGAATCGTGCCTCGCTCTGTTCTGTCTGCCTACCCTGCAAGGGACTTTGTGTGAAGTAAATAACTTCAGTATGTAAAAGAAAAATATTTTTTTTTAAATATAATCAGTCTCGGTAGTCTCGGTGGCGCAGTGGCTAGCATCCCGCTTCTGATTCAAGAAGTAGTGGGTTCAAATCCAGGCATACACCAATGACTTTTCGAAATTTTCGGAAGTTATGTGTGATAAATATCGATGACTGACAACTTTGTGCCCGGTATGGCAATAGGTTCGCCACCTATTCTATTTAGGACGTAAACATAACGGCGAGACGAGGCTGAACAGCCGCTGCCTACACCTTCGGGTAGAAAAAGGCGTGAAGTTATTTTAAAATATAATCATTGTTATATACAGAAATGTACTCGTACCTTAACTCCCTTAAAAGCCTTGTATACACAGTATACATACCTTGAAAACATACATACATATATAACTTCACTCCTTTTCGAACCGAAGGTGTAGGCAGCGGCTGTTATGCCTCGTCTTGCCGTTATGTTTACGTCCCAAATGGAATAGATGGCGAACGTATTGCCATACCGGGCACAAAGTTTTGAGTCATCTATATTTATCACACTTAACTTCCGAAAACAATTTCGAAAAGTCATTGGTGTGAGCCAGTGTCAGGATTCGAACCCGTACCTCTGGATCAGAAGCCGTGTGCTCGACCACCGGACCACCGAGACTTGGTCCGAGTCACCTCGAAAAACTAATTAAAAACGTTGAAATTAAAATATTTATTCACTGGAAGCAGTAAACTAGTAGAAACTGTTAAAACACATATATTTAGCCGTTTCAAAACGTACCCTTATCTTATGCTTACATGGTCAACGGTCGGTTTGTAAAATAGATTATAAACGAAATATTATACATATGATATATAAATCAAATAAAAAATGTTCTAATTGACAGACCACTGCCGTTAGTATTAAATAAGAGATAATCCCAAATGGAATAGATGGCGAACGTATTGCCATACCGGGCACAAAGTTTTGAGTCATCGATATTTAACACACTTAACTTCCGAAAACAATTTCGAAAAGTCATTGGTATGAGCCAGTGTCAGGATTCGAACCCGGACCTCTGGATCAGCAGCCGGCAGCTCAGCAGTTCGATCACTGGACCACCGAGACTATAATGTAAAGTAGTAGTATCTCATAAAAAGTTGAAAATTATTCGAAATTATTAACATAGTTATACATTAAAATGTATGATTAGGTACATATGACCTTAAAATAATTATCTTAACAAGAAATCTAAAAGAACGTTTATTTTTTATGGCTTATTGACCTGTGACTTATATAACTGTAAGTATTTTCACTTAATCTGATCAATTCATCAATATATTATCAAGTAATCGATAATTTATTATAAATATATCGATGATAGACAACTTGTAATGTTCACATATTAAAAATTTAATCGATTTTCGTATCTTTATAAAATAGTAAGTATTTTCTGTAGTTTAATATTTAATAAAACAGCAACCAATTAGAAGATTGTCGATCTGTCACTGAACTGGCTGATGAAGTAGAGTCTAGTTTTTACAAAGGCCGCTTTCTAGTTTCACGTAGGGGAAGACTTACAATTTAATCACCTTATTAATACCACACAAGATGGTCTGATAAATGTACTTGTGTAGATATCTGACCTTAATTCAGTTAGATCTTAGTTCAATTTAATTTCACGGCTATTTCTACCCTGTAGCCAGCGGCTGTAAAAGCCTCGATTCGCCGAATCGTTACTTTACGTCCCAAATGTAGAAGTGGCAAACCTATTGCCATACACCGAGAACAACTTTGTAAGTAATCGAAGTATATCACACATAACTTCCGAATAGAGCTCTGAGAAATTATTGGTGGAATTTCCGAATTGAATTCTGAATCTGAAGCAGGGAGTTCGTCTACTGGACTACCGAGACTATATTTCTAGAAAAAAATACGCTATAGGAGTATTTTTGGAGTTATCATACACTTATTCTTGTAATTAATGCTACAATAAACTTCATGTATACGCACAACGAAAAACTAGTGTATTCTACAATCTGAACAGTAGTAGAACCACGAATGGGCTAGCAAGACCGGTGAAGTAGCACTACCTCTCTGAATACCGACGTTAAGTTGCTGATCGGCATTAGCGTTTCGCTCGGTGAGATATGTTACCGGGAGCCCAACCCCTTCCTCTTTCCGTCCCATTTCACTTCCGACCCCTTCCCTATCCCATTATAAAGGCCGACAACGCAACTGCAACACTATCTGTGTTAAAGGTGTCGGCGTTGGTTGCTTACCATCAGGTGACACACCGTATACCATTGTAACAATACATATATATCCAAAACAAACACAATTTTGCCACCCACTTAGATACAAATAAGTAAAATTTACTGCTCATTTTTAAATGCTGTGTTGATACTTACGATAAAAATTATTGTACAGCACTTTGTGTCGACTACTACGTGGTATGATTATTAATTATCTATGAAAAGTTTGTCAGTTTGTCCATCAAAATTCTACATTTTAGTATCAAGAGACTTATGTTTGCTATATTATAAGCTTTTATTTTGTTCAAAATGTGTCGATGTTCGTCAGTCATGTTTAATAATTCACTTTTATCTTTGTTCATAAGAAAGGTATAACATAACATAACATAACTTCACGCCTTTTGCTACCCGAAGGTGTAGGCAGCGGCTGTTAAGCCTCGTCTCGCCGTTATGTTTACGTCCCAAATGGAATAGGTGGCGAACCTATTGCCATACCGGGCACAAAGTTTGTCAGTCATCGATATTTATCACACATAACTTCCGAAAATAATTTCAAAAAGTCATTGGTGTGAGCCAGTGTCTGGAATCGAACCCCGGACCTCTGGATCAGAGGCCGTGCGCTCACCCACTGCGCCACCGAGATATATATGTATTAATAGGCGTTTTCTAGATTTCATAAAGCATTTTGTTACTTAGCTTGTAACTAGAGGGCGCTGTGTATATGTTGTTCAAGATGCTATGTTATTATTGAATCTTGCAAATTAAATTTGAGCCATTTCCCTTTTATTTATAGAACTGATATTTTTACCAGCATGTGTAATTTGCGTGACATTGTTTTATTATGTCATATGCAAATAATAGATAGTTTTTTGCCGGACCTTCCTGTTGTACAAAAACAATTTAATCTTTTTGCAACAGCAAGATAAAAATAATTCATAGATCGGAGAATAGAAATCATGTCTGAAGATGCCAAATGAAATGAAAATATTTTTCATTAACTGATAACTATAATTATAAGTATAACTATAAGGGGCCGTCCATTAATCACGTGAGGTTAGAAAGGAGGAGGGGTTAGAAAGGAGGAGGAGGGGTCTAACAAAAATGACGAAATATCACGAGGGGGGAGGGGGATGTAGTAATATCACGTGTATCTATTTTTTCCAACTTATTATTAGAAAAAAATAGATTGGTGTGAGCCCAGAATCGATCCCACGACTTTCTGATTCAGAAGCAGGCCGCTAGAGTACTCCACCAGCGAGATTGGTGATAAATTAAAAATAATACTCTAAAAACTTTAAGATTCTTTATATGTACTAAAAATACAAGTGACACAAGTAAAAATACAACACATTGAATGGTTTCGTGAATTATTGTATATTCGCGTGATATTGAAACACACGCAAACCGATACAGTTGGTAACTAACTTTATATAGGTCCAATGTATTCTATATGAACTCCAATTGAGCACACAAGTGCTTATATAGACTGATTTATACATCAATACAGTATTTATGATTTGCTTTTTAATTTCAAATCAGCTGATCTAGATTTCAGCCTTTTGAATGGGTGATTTATTTATCATACTGAGGTCCTGTTAAGTTTATTAAAACATTTATAGAATTACTTCTGTTATTTATAGAAGAAAGATACAATAAAAAAAAGAATAAATATAAATTAATAAATACGTAAAAAATAATTAATTTACTTGTCTCATGATAAGTAAACATTTTGGCGATACATAACAGCTTTTGCGTTGTCTTCAACTTCGAGTAAAAAAACGTCTTGAGTAATAAAAAAATAAACATACAAAAATTAACATAATTATAAGACATGAATCATTCATCACATTTGTATTGTCTAAAAAGGTGTTATACTGTCCTCATCAGAAGATGAAATACCGTCGAGCTATGAGCAATACTTCATAATATTATATTAAAGTAGGGTTGTCAAAAATTCCGTTTACAAAAAATGACAAATATCAATTTGATATTGCCAAAATTTTCAAGTAGACTGACTCAAACAGATGCCAATATCCAATGATATTTTAGAGATTTTTATCTTAAATCTTCACAAAAGCTAATTTTACAATTGGATTGCTTTGTCAAATTAAATTCCAGTGATTTATCAATTCAACTTGCCATTGTAATGCTATTTTTGAATTCTTGTACCGCTAGGTACTTAATAAAGTTAGTATTAAAAAAATATTATTTATATCTACCAACCCTGGACAGGCTCCGTTAGGTCTTTTTTGTTTAGTTACAACTAACTGGCATTATCTAGTGGACACCAGTTATATGACAAGTGGGAATAAGGTTAATTCTGTAACTTTTTTACATGTAACCAGTTAAAGAAAACTTGCACAGTAATAAGTACAAATACTATTTTTATATTTTGATTCTCGCTTTGTCGTTGCTGGACTTGTTTAAAATGGTTTTCTGTTTTTGTATTATATTAATGCAGCTATTTATATTAAATTAGTTATATTAGTTTAATCGTGCAATAAAGACCTAAATATGTCTTGTTCTAAACTTAATAATAATCAGGTACTGTCTAAATGGTTTTGTAAAAAAAATATTAATTCGAAATCTTCTTGCCCCTACAATTCAGCGTGATTCTCTCTCTCTTTTTCTATCTTCATTAATTTATATCTCCCTCTCGTCGTTTACCTCGCCCGATCACACTTTTCGTCACGCATTCACCAGCGTACTCCCCAAGTCAAGAAGTTTTATTTCAATAAGTAATCACAAAAATTAGAACAAAAATGAAACTATGACTTAGCTATATATTTTTATGTATTCGTCGATAAGTTCGTCAAAATATACTCATGAGAACGGATGTTCAGGACCACTTTAATTCAAGTTAATGCAAATGTATTTGTGCTTAAATATTTTACTAAAAGGATGACGTCATTAGTGCCAGTCATCCGCCAACATAAATACATTTACTCGAAGTCAGTTAAGAGCATTTAAATCCCGCTATCGCAGCCTCTCACGATAAATCATAGTTACCTACACTACATCTAGTACCGTGCGAATTGAAATTAGTTTCGTAAAATCTGAGACATGCCAAAACTATCCGAAGTGTTTGAGAGACTAGTCTTTGATCATCAAAATAAACGAAAACATAAAAGTTTTTTTAACTATATGAGCTTTTTTAGAAGTTATATGTGGTAAATATCGAGAACTCACAAAATTGCGCCCGATGTAAGGCCAAAGGGTCCGACACCTATTCCATTTGGGACGTAAGAATTCGGCAAATCAATTCTAAACAGTAGTTACCTACATCTTTGAGTAGAAATAGGTGTGAAGTTATAAGAAACATATCTATAACTATTAAATATAGTCTACTTTACAATTATAAAAAGTAGCTATCGTTCATACCTGGACATAAAAACGCTTGTTATAAATTATAAGTAATCGTTTATCAGAATAGACCACACACCGTTATTTAGGGATGAGTACATTATCATACTTAGACCAGTGATCACTTCTGCGATCGGAATTCTGATCAATAAAAAAAACGCATACCGCGCGTGGACAACTTATCATACCTTGTGTCTAGGGTTGTCCCAAAATCCCACTTAAAATAAACTGTATTTCTCTCATAAAATTTGTTTATAATGACGATATTTCTGAAGAGAGGTCATTACTGATGAGTAAATAAATTCAGCTAGTTAAAACAATGGACTCTATGTGACCGAATATGTCATTAGATGAGACAACAAAACGCTGGCTACAGCTTCCGATATAATGATTTTAATAAAGAGAAAAGAAAAGAAAATATTGTCGTCATTAGAACTTTTTTATTTTCAATTCTCCAAAATCATGTAATTTGTTTTACAACAAAAATTGCATCAAAATGTGTATGCATCTTATTTCTTCGCAAGTGTTGAATTTGCTGATTGAGGTGTAAGTTGTATCAGATAATGTTACGATAGAAATATGACAGCTTCCAAACTAAACTTACCCTTTTTATGGAGTATTTTCATTTATACACATTAATAAAATAAAAAATCTATAATTTTTTTTATGTATTCATTTATGTGATAATATTAGAACAAGTGGCAACCCTATCGGTCACGTCCGTATATTGTAAGGTTAATGTTTTCTGTCGTTAAATGATTTCAATCAAACGAATAGTAGCGATGTCAAGCGGATGCTTACATATCGAACAGTGACTTATTAACTGGTTGTTTATTGATTTGAACTCCATACCAACGTAAAAAAAATCTGTGGTAAATGAAAGCATATATTATTAAAAGGGATCGAACATATTAAATATTTTTGTTTAAATAATGTTCTTTTAAACGTTAATACACACTGTGGTGGAGTCACGCAGTTCGTTGAATAAAAGGGCCTGCTAGACTGATGAAATAAAAGAAACTCTCAGGATATCATGTAAGCTATTGCTGCGTTTCATTCGTTGAGAGAGATATCAGAAATTTCTTATCATATCTTAAAGGCTGACAATGCAATTGTAATACTATTTGTGCTACAGGTGACCATGAGCTGAGTTAGTCACCAAAAGGTGACCCATCTGCGTAAAAAAAAACGCGCGCATAGCGACATCTAGTTTCCAAGCTAAGCAACTAATGATCGTATTACGAAACTGAGCTGAGTGAATGTTAATATATAATTATATTTTGATTAATATATAATTATATACAAACAGTCTCGGTGGCGCAGTGGGCGAGCGCACGGCCTCTGATCCAGAGGTCCGGGGTTCGATTCCAGACACTGGCTCACACCAATGACTTTTCGAAATTGTTTTCGGAGGTTATGTGTGATAAATACCGATGACTGACAAACTTTGTGCCCGGTATGGCAATAGGTTCGCCACCTATTCCATTTGGGACGTAAACATAACGGCGAGACGAGGCTTAACAGCCGCTGCCTACACCTTCGGGTAACAAAAGGCGTGAAGTTATGTTATGTGTTATGTTATATATATAATTAATTATAATTATATTTTGGTATGTGTATATTTAGTTATAATATAAATTACATATAAAATTGTTTAAATGCCATTGTTAAAGTAATCGATATGAATAGTATTTTGGAAACTTATCAGCAGAATTGAAAAAGAAAAAAGAACAAAATATGAAATGAAAATATAAGAATCATTCCACACTGGCTATTAACATAGGTACAGTGGTTTAACAACAAAATCAATATTAACTCAAGTACACACTTCTGTCTGTATTACTCATTAAGTTATTCATAGTCTGAGCATTTGTGATGACTTGTACAAAGAATTTTCACAATAGCTATGTACATATTTTAGTATACAGTATTAATTATAGTTATTGTATACATTATTGGAAGATTTACTGATTCATTTTAAGTTTTTTTTTTTCGTGTATGAGTGAATGCTCCATCACGTCTTACTGTCTGTGGTTTATGATACAAAAGATAGTAATTGCGATTTAGTGGCAATTATGAAAACGAGCGGTTTATTATAGAATAAAGGAAAAAAAAAACTCAATCTAATGAAATCAGATCATTAAGATTTAGTTGTTTTCATTTGCTTCACAAATCAACTTTTTTTCATCTATACAAAAATAATCTACACGTATTTAATTTTTTAATAATATTTTTGATAGCTTCAGGTTTAAAAGGTAAGAGTTACTGAAAAAAAACCTTCTGATGTTTCTCTTGTGTTACTAACCACATATATTTGTATTAAGTATATATGAAATGAGTTAGATGAAGCAATGAACGGACTTTGAAATTCTGGCAACGCTGACTTAACTGTTCACCTTGCTATTATATGACGACTATTATCATTGCAATTCATCATCACCGTATCGTATCGTTTATAAATTGATTTCCGAAAACAATTGGTCAATTTAAAATACATACAATATTGCATAATCAGCTTTTGAATGCAGGTTACGTAACACGGTAGACCAACACATGACAGGTATACTGACATTGATGTCTTCGTTTTACTGGTAGCACCTGAAGCTTTGTTACTAAATTTACCTTGTCATATATAGTAGTGTCCGACCGAAGCTTCGGCTTCGGCTTCGGCCACCTTCGGCCAAAAATCCACCTACGGTGAGATCTTCGGCTTCGGCCGTTTTCTGGGCCGAGGCCGACATTCCCGCCGAAGGTTCGAATTAAACGACAGTCAGAATTAAACGAACTCTTACGAAAGAGTGAGTGACCGACGGATCGGGCTGCACTTAGTTCAGTGCGGATACCTCTATTACCGAGAGATAAGCGGCATGAGCCACTTTACGCCGGTATTCTTCTTTAGCTGTGAATAATATTGAAGAAAATTATTAAATTACTAAGAGTTTATAAAACTTCGGCTTCGGCCGAAGGTTGTGGAGATTGCCGATTAATCGGCTTCGGTTTCGGCCAAAAATAGACCTTCGGTCGGACACTAATATACATACAGGTATATTTATATATGTATATAATTTAGACACAAACCGTCATAAAATCTACGTTAGTCACACGCCACTGCCTATAAAAGTGGCCAAACATAAACGCATCAAAAATACATAGTACCCCATTCATGAGTCGTTACCCATATTGGTTGAGGTCAACAGCCTTATAGAATTGTTATGGACGCACGCGTAACTATATGCCTTAGATTTTAGACCTGTCGATATGGTTCTCTGATTTATTTGATTATGTACATCAAATTACTTACTATGTTGTGTTATGAAAGGGATGGACGAAAGAAGAATACATGCTACGGAGATGCAAATGTTGAGATGGATGTGTGAGTGACGAAAATAGATAAAATCCAAATGAGTATGTAAAAGGGCGCTAGAAGTTGGCGCCAATAACTGAGAATATAAGAGGAAATCTTGCATGGTCTGGGCATGTAATGAGGTGGGATAAAACACATGTTGCGAGATAAAACTGCATGTGGTTAGGACATAGGAGAAGATGATGAAAGATTGTGTGAAAAAACGACATGATTAAGAAAGGAACTAGCGTACTATTGTGCTGATCCCAAATAATGGGAACAGGGCAGGAAGATACTGCATACTATCTTTAGGTTTATGAAAGAATCTTAGGATAAATGAAAATGTCTAAAAACTGTCTAATATTTTTTATTCGATTGGATAAACCTCACATTTGTTACAGTAAAGTTAGCATAAATAGTAACCATTTTTGTTTATTCTGTCCAACCTGCCATGTGGTAGGTAAGCGGTTCTAACATTCTTAGTACATGCAAGTGCGTTGCTGACTCTTGGTACGCATTTTCTTCCTCCCACTTCCTTAGAAACTTTAATAAAGTGACCTTATAAACAAAAAACAAACCACAAAATTGGTCAAAATATGTTGATTAATCTTCTCTTTGTGAATTTTTATAACCTGGCATATTCCCCTGCCATTGGTTTTCCCATAAGATGTCAAATATATAAACACATAAAAAGATCTAAATTTGAAAGAAAAATAATAATTTTACCATCTGAAATTAGAAATATATTATATTCTATTAAATCTAACCTGAATCTTGATACATTTGCGTGTAACAAATACACATTAGTACGGTATTTATGTACAAAAAAAGCCAAAGATAGCATGACATAGCAACCAGAATTTTTGGATGAAATAAAAAAAAAAACAATTTGAAATTAAATAACAACGAATGCTCGGTCTGTGCACACGATGATTGTAGTTATGGTTATGCCGCAGTTGTGGCATGAGAACGGTTACCATCTGCCATTTCCGTGGTAATTACTTTTGCGGCTTCCCAATATCCCAAGATTTCCCTGCGTTTTTGTTAACAGCTGTGTTCCGGTGGATGTCTGGTTGACTGGAAATTTGCATTTATATAAAAAACATTCCATTTGCGTTACAAAAAAAGTAGGAAAAGTCTTCTCGATGGTCAATTGGTTTAGTACCTTACGTATTAGATATATTGAGAGCGTATATAAAAGTACAACCCATTCTGTTATCAAAAATTTTAATATTTTCAACAGTTTTTATTGTACGTTAACGACTTTAACTGCTAACAAGTGTAGGTATTGTTTTGAATGCTTTGAACTTATAATAATATTTTCAAAATGTCTCACAATCAGCCCGTTAGTTTATCACTAAAGTAATATGTTCACTCACAAATAGCTTATAGATAAGTAAATAAGTTCGCAAAGTTTAATGTACCTTAGCAATTTAATACTGTCGTATATAGTTCACGACCTGATTCCAGCTTCGCCCCTTATCCAATGACGTCATATAGGGGGACCTTTTTGCTATGTATGTCAACTGCCCTACGTATAGTTGAATAAATATACATACTAATAGTTAGGGCATTGTACATATAGTTTGATTGTACCAATTTTAAGGTCTTATGGCCAAAAAACTTACTTGATATCAGGTTATAGAGAGATACAAGAAAAAAATGTAGAAAAATTGAGAAATTTCATTTGGTAAAAACTGTTAATTGTAGAGAAAGGGTACAGTCCATAGATATAAGAATAATAGATCGACAATAGTCACCCAAACAACGAGACCAAATTGTGTTGTTGATGTGTGAGTGACTTATCTATGTGTACATAAAAAGCGCTTCAAAGTCTCAACTTTTACATAGTAAATGTTCATGTGTTGAAATGTAAATATCCTGAATATCTAATATACGCGGTTGCGCTGTCAGTGATGAATATTAGTACATTTTTCCTGACATGTGCCATCTATTATAGTCTATGCTACGGTCAGTATGAATTCTTTTGCTATTGTTTGCAATTTTTATGACAGTATTTCTAATTAAACGGTATCGTGGGAATACAGAATATAAAGACTAACTGTTTAGCTAGTTAGCGTAAGTCATAAAACACCCTTTCATTAAAAAAGAAAAAAAAACTAAAAGAAGACCGTTGTGAACTGACAGTTGACAATAATAGACATACGGACATAAGTTAATCATTAATTTAGTCCCTGCAGCATATTTCTATTACTGGACGTGGCATTTTACACGAAGCCCTCATGTATCTGGAGACCGTGGGAACCGGAGTTTTTGTCCTGTGACAAAATTACAGCAAACAATACAAGACAACATGCACAAATTTGTTTTTGATCTGCGACAATAAACACGCTTTGTAAGTCGTCGTTTTTTTCGTGGCTTTAATGAAGATGAACCCTATAAGTTAAAAAAAAGTTGGTAAACATTAAGTACGCTTCTGACCCAAGAAGTTTCGTGATCTATCCCTGACTTTTACCAATGACTTCTTCGGTGATAAATATCGATGTAAGGTTCGGCAACCTATTCCATTTGGCGGAAATTCGGCGAGTCGGGACGTAACAGCTGCTGCCTACACTTTCGGGTATAAAAAGGAGTGTTACAAAAACAAACTACTACGTGTATTTATAAGTTCAAGAAAAAAACCCGTTCACATTTAACGATTAGCGTTTCGGTCAGTGATCACAGTTCCTCGGGTCAGTAGACTGCGAATGAATGAAGCCGTTTGAGCAATACCATCTATTGTTGGTGATCAAGCACCAGTCTATTCAATAAGTACTTCCTCTGACCTATATATAAATAAATATGATTATTTTTTAACTGTTTTATTTCGGATATAGTTGTTTAGGAGATTTTTTTATCTAAACTTTAGGTCTTATAAATTTTAAGTGTTAAGTTTGTTCTCGAAACAATTCATTAGTTTGCATACATTAATTTGCACTTTATTAAGATCTTTACTCCGCTTGAAGTATAGCGTATTGAAGTATAGCGTTTACTAGCCATCGCCCAATAACTGATTATATTTGCCATATAAAAGGATTTCCACCAAGGACGTCAGTCACTGCACGATCTGAACATACGCCAATGCAAATGGAATTCTCGGTTATAAATCATATAATTTATGTATATGCATATATATGTATGTATATATATCATTTTAATACAGTCAACATAATCATTACCCATAAGTTTCTTCTTGACAATGTGTAAGTTGAAAAACTGAAATATCATTTTGACGTATTTATTTTATTTTTAATAATAACACAATGAAATAATATATAATTGTAGTTTAATTATCAGAGTATTGTTCTTTAATTATTTCGCAGGCTCTATTACAGTAATTATGTAGCTTTAATGACGTCACTGCTACATATAATTACGGCATATTGCATGCACTATTATAACAGTGACCTGGTTGTGATTTGTTATCGCGCATATTGTTGCTGTATAAAAATAAATGTTTACAGACTTACCCTTACACAAAACCGCAGTTCATGACACTGGGTTTTGTTATGTTCCTGCGTGTGTGATTAAGGTTTATAAGGTTTCCCTACTACTATATAAATGTGAATGTAAGTCTGTTTGCTTCGCTTTCACGCGACAACTACTGCACCGATCATCATGGAATTTTGTACACATATTCTTGAAGGTACTAGAATTAACATGGGTTTTTACTTTTTTCTTCTTTCTTTCTTGAATTTACATATATTATCAATGCGAGTGAAGCCGCGCGTAAAAGCTAGTATGTTGATAAATGGGTTGCAAGAAACCGTTTCGCTGTTTATATAGTGGAACTTAAGCATTCAGTATTTTTTATAGGTTAGGAGGACACTAACGCCTGCAATACAGACAGTAATACAGACATATTCTAAGCCTGAACTGTGTTGCTCTACCAATGTTATAACACAATATTTAATGATCCACCAGCTTGCTTGCTTTTCTGTGATGACTGTCTGACCAACGTTAAACAAATGTATGGTAGTAGGTTCCACATAAGACTAAACGATGATGTCTTGTGTACCTGTAATGCGAATAGTGGTCGACATCAGCAGTCATACCTCAACACCCTGCGTAATTCTAGAGCTATTATACCCCCAAGTGTTAAAAGCTTGAAGATATTTGCATTCAACGTTTAAGTTCCTCCATAACTTCACTTCTTGAGTTCATTTACTTTAACATTATAATAAAACTTAGGTATATTCTTCGGAACTTGATTGGTAATGTCAGTCAGAATCTCTCAAATATTGACAATACTTCGTACACTACATACATATAAAGTATTTCATTAATACCTTTTAAGGAAACTGGAAATAGGTGATAAAGTTGTATTTATTTTTATTTCCATGTCTAGACGAAAAATGGCGTCTAGACTTGAATCATATAGATACACCTACGATATTTGTTATTTCTATTTTGAATTGCTTATTTTCAACTAATTAAAATGTTCAAAAACTTCTTTTCCCATAATATTTTAGCTGTTCTAATGTGATCAGCTAAATTGAAATAAAATTAATTAAAAAATGCCAATCGTATTTATCGAGAACTCTATTATGGATTTAAAAAATAAATACATTTATAATTTTTAAACAGTCGGCGTTTCTAGGGAAATATAGCTTAAATTTATTTAACTTGCGTAAGTTTTAATTTAAGCGCATTGAAAAATATACGAAAAAACATAAAGTAACATCTGCGGACATGGATACTCGGATCTAACAAGTAACTAAGGTTAAATATTTTGAATTAATATTAAAATAATTGTATTATACTGGTATTCCTGCAATATGAATAAAATATAAGAATAAATATAAGTATAAAATACGTTATAATATTATTATCTAAAAGCCGTTACACAATGATGGATTGATAATACATAATCGCGGCAAACACACGGGGCTGGACGGCTGAGCGCGCGCGCGCTTGCCACGTCACTTCCGCCCTCCCTCCAACACTTCCGTCCGCCATTCTAACATATCGTAGGATCACCAAAGTTTTATTGACCCTACACAATATTATATATGTAAAGTAATTATATACATTTTATTTATAGCATCCAATAGAGTTAATATACTATTTATGACTAAAAAAAATAATTACGTCCCAGGAAATAGAGACTCATAAAACACTAAAAGTTTCCACCACAACCAGTTCCAACCATATAGTTCATTTTTTATATTCATATATTAATATTTTGTTTAATGATAATAACATAAAACCGATTTGATTACCACGCAATTTAGAGCGTTGAGTTTGTGGTCATATTTTTTTTGGTGTCTAATGCCTCTCGCTCCCTGTTTCCCATAGTGACAGCAATATATCAATTATTGGCAACTGAAAATTCGTATGTTAAGCAATTTAAATATGAAAAACATTAGGATTTTCAGGTCAAACCAGATTTATTCCATTTTTAAAAGTGACTACCACAACGGGCTATTATCCGATGTATTGTATTGTACAAAACATGATGTGACATATAATAATTCCCACAAGCATGTGTATTTTCTGGGAATATCTACTCCAAAAAATCAACTTCTCTAATGATTTACAAAGATGTGCAGGAAACTTATTGTGTTAAGTGTGCTTAAAATTTCGTATATTAGAGCATTGCTATGAATTTTACTATGAACTGCCAAAGTTTAAATTGATATTAGTCGACCTCTTTCGTGGTCTCAGAATAGTTTTTCTTCAAAAAAAATACAAAATAATATTGCGTGCGCCTTAACGCGGGCCGCTGTTCCGTTTAACATCACGTTTCTAAAGGGAACGAATTGTTAATTCTTTTGAATCACACGAGAACTGAAGCCGTGACCCATCGATTTGTAAGTGGTAATGGGTGTATGAGTTTAATAAGCAGAATGATCCACGTAATGTTGTTACATAATACACGTGTTAGCACCTGCTATAATAATATATATCTTAGACACAATACGCCCTCTAGTTCCAAGCTAAGCAACTAAATCCTTGTGTTATGGAAACTGGATGACAGATATTAATATATAATATGTACTTATTTTGTTAATACTTACTAATAATACATATAAAAACACCCAGATGCCATATCTGAAGTTACAACTTTTAAAACCGGCAAGGTTCAGCTTATTTAACGTAACATTACTGTTGAAACTAATATGTGCCTAGATAAGTTGGTTCGAAACCGCAAAGAAATTTGATTAAAAATTAACACCATCTACTTGGGATTGTACGATTTTCAATTATATTTATAATGGAAAACATTTTGTTTCATACAGAAATTAATTAAATCAAATTTTCAACGCAATACACTGAAGGCTGTTGGTTAAAATCCTGATATTCAGGAATTACTTGTCTGAGTTATGTTATATTATTTTCAGTAACATTTTTTCCTGCATTAAAACAAGTACGCCTCCTATCCGCTGGGAATATAGCCTCGCCATAAAGTTGTAAGATATTCTTAGTCTCTTTATAAAAGGTATCAAAACATCTAGCAATTAAAGCCTGCCATCAGGCTAATCAGGACTCTTGAATGAGGTTAAAAGTGGTATCATTAAAAAGTTAATTAGTTCTGATACGGTAATTGCCTTGTAAAATATCTAACGATTGGCCGTAACACCTGTATATATATATAATATGTTTACTCCAGTTCGATAGTAATTCAATACCATTATTTTAAAATAAATAAAAGTATATACTATTAAACCTATGTGCTATCCTACATCATAATATCGGAGCCAAATTTTATTTAAAACTGTCCTGGCGTTTGGATTTATCCAATTACAAATATCTATTCCTCTATCTATTCTATACCCAAGATATAAGTATAGTATCATCTCCGCGAAAGATCTTTCTTTCACGGTGATTTTTAGTTATGCATCATATATTTTTGGGTCCGTACTTCCGTAGTCCGACTTACCAAACAACTTTATTTAGACAAGATCCCGCAAACACATCCTGCACAAGATTTTGTCGGACTAAGTTTTATTTAATTCGTAACGTAATTCGTATCAATGAAAATAGCTTTTGAACAACTACCATCTTTTTGTTCATCACTCGTGAAAATGATCTCTGTAAAGAGTTCGAAACGTCGGGAAATAAATATAAATGAGTATTAAATAACCGCGATATAATCCTGAAAGTTGTTTTGATCAATAATTCGTAACTTTTTTAAATAATAAAACGTAAATAAAAATACACGTTTCCCAGAATTTTACTAACGACACACCCGATATACTTATCAATATTTTTGTATTACATTAGAGGCAACCACAGAATAAATACAACCGTACAAAAACTATTGACCTACTTGTATTTAATACATTGTATTGAACATGTTCAATACATACTATGTTGTTTGAAATCACTTAATATTAAAGATTATGTTTATTATCGTTCGCAGTTACGATTATAGCAATTATATTTTCATGGTGTAGGTAGACTGTTAACTGATTGAGAGAAAATTTCTTTTTTTATTACTTCACGACTTTAATACTCGCTGATTTTTTTTTTAATATTAAATATGTGGCACAATATGTTGGTCATATTCTAATAAGACTTTGACGTGAGCCAGGATTCGTATCCGAGACTTTCGATTCATAACTAGGTTACTAAACCTCTGTAAGATAATTTAATATTTATTCAATAAAAAATAAGATAGAGCCAAACTTTAATACAATATATAAAAATCAATTTCTGTCTACTGTCGTTTTCTCTATTAGTAAGCTAATGCGTTGCTGAAAAACTACTAAAATAATTAATTTTTATTACAATTCAAACATAAGTCACATTATAAAATGCTTTATAAATAGTTTATTATAATTTCTAGATATTTATTTAGCTTTACTGACCGGTTCAGCATCTAAGTTTAGTGCTATATAATAATAAAATCTTAGGCAATTTAAAGATATTAATGACAGCTGTCAAAATGATTTTGTAACAAAACTACCATGGCGTCTCTTAATGGTAAAATTATAACAGAAACTGCATGAAACCTTAGAAGATGATGGGATATTTCTAAGGCCCTAGAATGTTGTCGTGGAAATACTAGCCTGTTCGGTTCCTGTAAGTCGTAAATATATAACTGTTCACGAAATAATCTTTCTCTATGTGTAAATTACTTACAACCTTGTTGCTTAGACGACCGGTGGCTGATGGGTTAATACTATTCGTTGACGCAAATAGTAGGTTTAGTAATTTTCAAATAAAAATGGAAAATAGTGACAATTTTAATTTGGTAATTGGTTATTTTCAAAATCTATTATATGTCATAATAATAACGTAGTTTGGATTAAATGATATTGAAAAATACATTTTCAATAAAGAATGAAAGTAATAGTTAGTTCGGCTTATGATTACATGAAATATAAATAAATATAACACAAATTTTATAATACTTTGAACACAATACCTAAAGCGCCCTCTAATTTTTCAAGTTATGCAATTGAATGCATGTGTTTGAAAAACTAGGCAGTAAATACAATATACATACTTTTTTTTATAGGATAGGAGGGCAAACGAGCAGGCGGGTCACCTGGTGGTAAGCAACCAACGCTGCCCATGGACAACAGCAACACATATAGTGTTACTGTTACAACCTTTAAGGGGTAGAGGATAGGAAAGGATGGGGAAGGGGATGGACCTCCGGGTACCTCTCTCACCGAACGAAACGCGGCATGAGCACGTCGGTCTTCTGAGAGGTCGTGGTATTTCACCGGTCGAGCCGGCCCATTCATGCAGCGAACTGCTTGGCTCTACCACTGTTACATACAACTAATACATAATACTCATATACATACAACTAGTGTCCGATCGATGGTCTAATTTTGGCCGAAGCCGAAGCCGATTAGTCGGCAAACTTCTCAACCTTCGGCCGAAGGCTTATTAACTCTTAGTAAATTAATATATATGTTCAATATGATCCACAGCTAAAGAAGAATATTGGCGTAAAGTGGCTCGGGCTGCTTTTCTCTCGGTGAGAGAGGTTTCTGCAGGCCCAACTCCTTCCCCCCTCCCCCCCCCCCTCGCCATCTCATACGCCATCCCTGTCACACCATATTATTATATCACAATATAATTGATAAACACAAATTCCAAACAAAACAGTGAACTAAATGCAGTCCGGTCCGTCTGTCACTCAGTTTTTCGTAACAGTTCGTTTAATCCCGACAGTTCTCGGACCTTCGACGGTATGGACGCCGAAGATGGATTTTTAGCTGAAGCCGAAGCTTCGATCGGACACTATTTATAACAGACGTCATATAAAGATTAATATCCTCATCATAATATTGCCCACCCACTTAACAATCGATTATTTCACTAAACACCATGAAACCTATCCTGCAATGATAAAATACACACAAACACTACTAATACATATTACAGCGATTATTACAAAACAGTTATTAGTAATTTATTCTAAGCCCAGTACACACTGTTTACGCAACATAATACTTAATATCAAATTAACATGAAATTATTCGACTTTATTTACATTTGCATCTCATTGAGGACCTCCTAAGATGTAATTGAATAGCGTCTACAATTACAATCGACTGCGGATTTACTTGTTCAGAATGTTAATATTACTTGCTGGTCTCAATACTTAGTAGTTTACATGTGGTAAGGCACGACTAAACAAGCAATATAGCTTGAATTTAAATTTAAACTTCACGCCAAATCCGAGAACAGAGCCTCATAAGGCACGATTCTTACACGCCTTACTCGCTTCTTTGACGTTCAAACTCTTTTCATAGACGCGCGTCGTTTTTAAGGCTCCTAACATCACCTTCCTCCAGAACTTTTTCGTCGTGGAAAGAGTGTCATGGCCGTCCTCGACTCCTACATCCTTCTGGTTTTGCATTGTATGTCTGCTTAGTCAATCTTGCATCATCCGTTCTTTCTAAATATCCGAACCATTGGAGCATTGGCTTTCTTACTTTTACACCGACACTGTCTGTAAATGAATAAATATCTAACAATTAAATAATTCTTCAATTCTTTACAGACCCTGGTGTCTGTTCTGAAACAAGAGCTCTTCGATCCGAATCCTGACTCATAACAATTTCATTGGTGACTGTTAAAATTATTTGAAATCTATGTATATAATGTATTTCGCCACCAATTCCTTTTGGGGCGTAAAACTGCAGCGAGTAGAAACTTCGGATATAAAGAGTTTTTTGTTAAATGAATTTAAGAATAAATTAAAAGTATAATTAAAAACTGATCTATATATATATATAATATATATATGTATATTATTTATATATATTTTAGTTTTATTCGCCGACAACCATGTATCTACTATCTTTCTTTTCATGAAATGGTTGTCCGGAAGAAATTGCCTTGAGCGATAGGACCCCGCCAAATTATATAAATTTGTGTTTTTTAATAATTTGATTGTTAATTTCATTATTTTATGTACAATAAAGAGTATTCTATTCTATTCTCTAAATTAAAAACAACAGTTTTTCCGTAAAATCATAAACCCAATTCTCTATTTAATTATTATTACAATATTTGTGTGAATGTTGGTCGCACTGTGATTACTGGCCACGCTACTAACTCCATGCTAACATAACATGGACATACCGCTATTATATTCTATGCTTTATCTTCTCGTTCTGACTGACTCGTTCTGACAACCCTATTACATGGTTGTCAGAATGAGTTTTCACTTCTACTTTTAAAATATGGGTATTTTATCTTGTGTTGATAGTCATTATAGACTTACAGTTTTGAGAGATTTTTTTTTCTATGGAACAGCGGAAAACGAGAAAGGTAGAAAAGACCAGCGCAGTTAAGAAACGGAGAAGGGCGTGGGTTTCCAGATAGCTCTCTATGCGAAAGAAATGCGACACGAACCGCAATTTTTTAAGAGATCGTGGTATTTCAATGGTGTATCCAGCCCATACATGCAGTGAGCTACGTATTCCAAAATATTCATTTTTAGCTTTTAACCGATTCATTCGTGTTACAGGCGATATGGCTGCCATTTGTTCTTTTATATATTTAGACTTTAGTTCGCCTATACCGCAATGTCTGAAGACCAAAGTCGTCGTCGTACCGGTGATGACCGGTGCCGAAACGTGGACACTCACGGTAGGGCTAGTCCAAAAATTTAAAGTCGCTCAGCGGGCTATTGCGCTCCATAGCCCGCTAGCTATGCTTGGGGTATCTCTGAAATATAAACTTAGGAATGAGTATATCCGCCAGAGAACGGGGGTAACCGACATAGCTCGTAGAATAAGCTCACTGAAATGGCAATGGGCTGGTCATGTCTGCCTAAGGACCGATGGAAGATAGAGTAAGAAGGTCATAGAGTGGAGACCACGTCTTGGTAAACGTAGCGTAGGACGCCCACCAGCCCGATGGTCAGACGACCTCAGCAAAGCTGCTGGAAAAGACTGGATGCGGAAGGCAGAGAATCGGATGTTGTGGCGCACTTTGGGAGATGCCTATGTCCAGCAGTGGACTGCAACAGGCTAATGATGATGATGATGATATTTTGACTTGTCAGTAATGTATAGTATGTTTTTTACTAGTTATGAACTAGTAAAAACATACATTAGATACTGACATGGATATGGAATGGTGTATATTTTATTCGATAATTATACGATAATTATATTTTTTGTATGGGAAAGAGTATAATCGAAATCCCTATTGGTAAGTGATTGGACGCCACTAATCGCTTACCAATCACTTTTAGGGATTTATCGCTACAATGTAGTTTTCTTACAACCAACTGAAGAAGAAAAACTTAAACTTAGGATGATGTCATGAGGCTCACATGATGAATAGATCTGTATGTAATACCATTTTTTTTTAAATTCATAACAATCTATTAGAAAACTTATTTATAACTCCAGCTAGATGTAATCTGTTTGTTGATACATATACAATAAACTTTTAAGTAACAGATTGTCCTACATTTCAACACACGTATACCCCGGCCATGACCGACAACACTGGACACCAGTCGACATAAATCTTATCTCAGTTATATAATCTAGATTAAATTGAAAGTTGTACTTACTTGTCGAGTTTTAATGACTCTATTTCTTAAATGATATAAATTATAAAACATATTATATATATATATCATTACATAGTATAAAACAAAGTCGCTTTCCGCTGTCTGTCCCCTTGTATGTTTATATCTTTGAAATTTTTTTTCATAATTGATGTGCTTTTTTAATAGATAGAGGGTGTCAACGATGTGGTTTATATCTATAATTCGCGTGTCTATCTTTTAGGGATTACTCTTACGACTTAAGAAATCTGACAACGACGATTTTTATTTCTTCTGAGGCGAAACAAAGTTCGCTGGGTCAACTAGTTGTATGATAAAAGTCTGATCTCTCCACTTTGCGCTGATTGATTAACCTTGAGCTGATTGGTAATATTAACAGTCTAGATACAGAGCATCTCTTGTTGGATCCATTATATTTTAAACATAACATAACTTGACGCCATATCTACCCGAAGGGGTTGGCAGCGGCTGTTAAGCCTCGTCTCGCCGTTATGTTTACGTCCCAAATGAAATAGGTGTCGAACCTATTGCGGTACATCATACAATTATTATAGATAAATGAAATAGGTGTCGCGTGTTGCACATCATACAATAAATATAGATCAAAACCACCCCGTTGACATCTATTAAAAAACTCATCATAATCCGTTGCGTAGTTTCAAAGATATAAGTACACAGACACCGGAAAGCGACTTTGTTTTATACTATCTAATGATGATAGTTGACGTAAAATAAAAAAAAATGCAAGGATCGTGCTTTATGGCGCTCTATTCTCTCTGTCTAGCCTACAAGGGATTTAGCGTGAACGTATGTTTGTATATATGTGAATATTTAGTTTCTGCTATAAAGAATTTGTTAAACAAACTTTAATTAGAGTCTAACGGATGCCGTCTCTGGTCGTGACGGGAACACGCTGTCGCGCTATTGCACAACAAATGACACGCAGAGAAAACGTACTTGTCGATAAAATATGCACAAATAAATAAAAACCGACTACGCGAAATAAAATAATGTAATTCTGTAGGTCTGTATATATTTTTATTTTTTACTTACTGACTATTTAATGTATTATATTTTGGAATTATTTATTTATATATTTAATTATGTACTTATCTATGTGTTCATTTATGTATTTATGTATATTCTGAATGATGTATTTATTAATTATGTTTTGTCGATTATTACACCTGATTACCCGTGTCTTGTATTTACTATTGTCCATCCAAAGGTTGCCTGTAAGAAATTGCTTTTAGCTATAAGGCCGCCATTTGTACATTTATTTATTTAGTCTAATGTATGTTTCTTGTTTTCATATTCTATAAGGTGTACAAATAAAGAGTTATCTATGATTAAAACAACTTTTAGGATTATATCGCGTTTATTTATTACTTATTTATATCCCGACGTTTCGAACTCTTTACAGAGATCATTTTCACGAGTGAGTGATGAGTGAGATGAGTAATGAGTGAGATTCGCGAAAGTCTTAGAAATAAATAAGAGTTATCTACCTATCTATCTAAAACCGCGTATATTTTATTCTTGACGAAATAGGTACAATAGCGTATGTTACTCGCGCGGTTAAAGAAAATTTAATGCTATGTAATATTTAAAATTTACTAAATTAACAATTTCAATTAACAAACACGAAAATATAGTCATTAATATATTATTGCTTCTATTTTATAGCTGTAACTTCATACCTTTATAAGCCTTAGGTATTAGCAACGGCAATTATCGCTCAACACGCCATCTATCGAGCACAATTAAAATGCATAGTTGTGCACGAATATAAAAAAGTTCAGTTCGTGTGTTTGAACGCAATTACCAAAGGGTAAGCAGCAGTCATTAATGATATCAGCGAATCGGACATACATTGTCAATTTGATGCCATGAACACCGTGCTGCGTTGCCGTCCTCTAAGGGAGTAGAAGGGAAGGGGAAGGGGAATCGGGCCTCCGAATACCTCTCTCACGGAACGAAACGCGGCACTAGCCTCTTCACGTCGTGGTATTTCACCAGTCGAGCCGACCCACTCATGCAGCGAACTGCAACACTCTACCATAGGTTTCTTAGATATAAACAGTCTTGTATCAATAGATGATAACGATCTTGAGCACCTCGTTCTAAGTTAAATAGATAAATATATATTTGTTATAGAAAAATATAACTTAACATAACTTCACGCCTTTTGTTACCCGAAGGTGCAGGCAGCGGCTTTTAAGCCTCGTCTCGCCGTTATGTTTACGTCCCAACCTATTTACCGGGCACAAAGTTTTTCAGTCATCGATATTTATCACACATAACTTCCGAAAACAATTTCTATAAGTCATTGGTGTGAGCCAGTCTCTGGAATCGAGCCCGGACCTCTGGATCAGAAGCCGTGTGCTCGACCACTGCGCCACTGAGACAGTATTAATAAAAATATGAAAATTAAATAAATTTATTTATAATTTATATTATAAGAATAACTGCATGATAATATAACAGCACATTATGTCGAACAAATCCAATACAGTTATGGATATTTACAATAAAGATATACTTTTTTTTTTTAATATGTTAGAAATGCGAACTTTTATTTGAACATTATAAATATTCATACAAGTTTTTAGTTAAAGCGTTAAAAATTATCTTATCACTTAATGTATATTTAGGTAACAAGAAATCTTATAACGACAAAAGAATAAGTTTACCGTATAGTTTCATTAAATTAATTGAGTAAAGTGAATACTTCCTTATCTACCTCATGCATGGCAATGGGTTCCACCAGCTATTCCATTTGGGATGTAAAAATACAGCTAGTCGAGGCTTAACAACCGCTGTCTACACCTTCGGGTAGAAAAACACCTGAAGTCATGTTATGTTACTAATGATATGTACATTTTCTTAAAATAACCTCCTCTGTATTAAAAAGGTGGTAATTATTATGACTTCTTGCTATTTTTCAGATATTTTAAAGGCTTTGGTTTGAGTCCTGGCTAACACCAATTACTTTTCGATATGTGTCTGATAAATATGGTTAACTAACCAAATCGTGTTTGTCTACACCCGCTAAACTATGATAGGCGGTAGGTAAAATACCACTAACACTCGGAATATCGATGTAGGGTGGCTCATGCCGCGTTTCGCTTGTGTACTGGTTTCCGGAGGCCCAACCAGTTCCTCTTTCCCCTCCCCATCCCGCGTCAGACCCCTTCCTTATCCCATTTTAAAGATCAGCAACGCAACTGTAACACTACATGTGCCGCGTTACCATTAGGTGGCACGCCTTCTCGTTTATCTCCCTTATCCCCTCTATCCTTCTGTCTGTCCCATCCTTTCGTAATAATTCATTCAGTATAATCCTTATTTAAGTTTTTCAAGTACTTAGTAGTTACATTATGGCTCTGTGTATTTTCATTGGCGTCACTTTAAGGTTTTTTTGTTTTGTTTTCAACCTTACAATCATTTGATCGAAGCAGTTATCGTGAACCAACATCATATTAAGTCCCAACTTATTTCCAACTACATTTAGTTGAAAGTTTATAAATAATTCACTCTATTTTCGTTTAGTTCTGATCGATATCGCTATTTGGTGTATATTTTATTTGAAAATAATATGCTGCTTGTTCAGTAAAACATTTAAAGAAAGTGTTTATGTAGTTTCAGTACATATCAACGTACGTATCAACATATCATCCGGTCAGTTTTGTTTAATACTCTGAAATCAGTGATTACTTAGTAATTACATTGCTTAGTAAATGTATTGATAGAAAAAAAATGGTTTTCAAATACTGCCCGGAGTCGACTCCAGTTAGAAAAATTGATTCTTATCCAACAATGAAAACGAGAAAGGTTCGAGAAATTAAAAAGGAAAATCTTTACAATAGGTAAAGCCTTTTGTAACATGTTAACATAACCTATTATTTTTTGAAAATTTTACCTATATTATATACCAAAGCTCACATTTTTATTTCCCAGGTCAATGTATACGCTTCTACAATAAACTTCCAAACGACGCGGTTGAATTATCCATGGGTAAATTTAAGAATTAAATTAAAAGTAGATTATATCAAAGGGCTTACTATTGTATCACAGATTATATAAACGATAAAAAGTTTGGAATTGAACTGCTCCTTTTGTGTTGTGTTGATTATAATTATTATAATTTGTTAAACTGGAAATTGAAAAAAGTCGGCCTTGAGTTTCTTGCCAGTTCTTCTCAAGAAGTCTTGACGCCGGAACTGGCACTTAGATTCGCTTTCACATTCAAGATAGTGTGATGAAAGGGAATCTAAGCTCCGCGTAGTTTTGTATGACGATTCTAAGCACTTTGTAAAGTCTAAGGAATAAAGATATTTTGAATTTGAATTCATTCTAGCATTAAAAAAAAAACTAACTTAAAAAAGGGGGAATTCAACTTGCACGTTTTGAAGTAATATCATTAAAGCTATAAATATCTATATTACATAGTCATATTTACAATTGTACATTATAACATCAATGATATGGAACCGCTATGAAATCATTATCATTATAATGACATATATCTCGACACGTAAGTGTTGAAACTTATAACTGTATTCATATCGATACAGTACTTTTACACACGCGCACCAAATTTGTCGTGTCTGTGATAATATAAATTATGGAGCATTCAGATGTCTCTTAAAGTACCCTATACACTAGACACTTACTTGCGGAGTAGACGAAAATAACAGATTTTCATAACTCTTTTCATGCACGCGCGTCTATTTTTGAGGCTCCTAACATCACCTTCCTCCAGAACACGTTCTATTTGGTCATGGAATGTGTGTCTTGGCCGTCCTCGACTCCTACATCCATCCGCTTTTGCATTGTAAATCTGCTTAGTCAATCTTGCATCATCCATCATTTCTACATGTCCGAACCATCGGAGCATGCCCTTTCTTACTTTTACACCGACACTCTCTTTCAATCCGACTTCCTTCCTTATAAACTTGTTTTCCACGCGGTCAGTGAGGGTCACTCCACAGATTCTGCGCAATGCCCTCATTTCGACCGCGTTTATCCTACTTTCATGCACGCTCTGCCATACCCAGCTCTCGCTTCCATAAGTTAGCGTTGGGATCAGTATTGCATTATGAATAGCTGGGCTTTTCTGCTAATATTTTTTGCGCCTAGGAATCTGCCCCACGCCAAAGCAGACTTTTACTTTATAAATATAAATAAAAAGATCATATTTTATGTATTAATTAATTATAATATAAATATATCTTAAGATTCGAGAACAAATCCCAATTTTGTTTCGTACATACATACATAACTTTACGAAAAAATTCCTTACGCGGTAGGCAAAGAGAGAAGAACAGAACAGATTTTGATTCATTATATATAAAATTAAGCATTTTTCCTAGCATTTTTGTAGCCACATATAATTTTCTAATTATTATACCTCATACAATAACGGTCCCTAAAGAAACAACCATTAAATCTACTTGGCTTATGAATTCAGAAACATCTTCTGTCCTGGGGGCATATTATGAGCTCTTAATTCCAGCCAGCTTGTAATTCGTATTTTCAACGACTAATTTCAGTTAGTCGGTAACGAGTAGTCACTGTCAAATTCACTCTAAATTCGATTTATAAACGACTAATTCCATTTAGTCACTCATTGAAATTAGTCGTTACAAATACGAATTCGCTAGGCAGCGAATAAGCTGGCTGTTATTAAGAGCTCATAATATGCCCCCTGGGAACTACGACCACACAACTCCTCCAAAATATTGTTTACAAGTGTATAGTCTCATTTTATTTGATGATATTGTCGATCTCGTGTAGCATACGGTGAACATTTCGAATTGACAAGATGCTTAAGACATATTGTTAAGGCATTTTATACCTTAACACTTTGAAATAACGTTGAACAAACACGCATAAGACACATTAATATATAGTAACTCAATACTTGAGGTGGCTTAAGTAAAGCTATTTAAATGTTTTTTTAAATTATTTAGATAACTTGTGTGTCGAGTAGCTAGTGGTAATGTTGGTAAGTGGTATTATATAGATATGTATGTATACTTATATTCAATGCTTTTTAAAATCCGTTAAATACTAAGTTTGACAATTAAACTTAACTACCCTCTTAACGTTTCTTCAAATGTTTCTTAAATTCTATACAATATTTCCAAAGCACTTTCGGAAGTTAAAAAAAAATACACACGTTATTCCTTGCCTGGAGCTCAGTCAAATTTTCCTATTTTGAGTTTATACTTTAATTTGACAATAATTTATAACTTAAAATATCGCGGACTTATATAATATAAGCGAATAGAAATCTTTCTTTTGTATCTTTACGCCTTTAATATCCACACGTGTAGGCAGAGGCTTTCCTCTACATAACAACTCCATTGTCATACATTTAATTTTGGCCCAATTCGGTCATAGTTCGTAGATAATTATCAACATAACTGCCGTAAAAGTCAATGTTTTCGCCGGAGTCCTAGTTATGTGGAGTCCTGATTCGAACTCCTATACCAGTATAAACAAACCAGTACAACCAATGAACCATGGAGATTCGATATTTAATTTTATTATAGTCTGATGTCATCTGTCATCTGCATTAATAAATGACATAATTAGTGTTTTATGTTAAGTTTTCAAAAATAAATATTAACAATAAAATAAAATAAATTTATTTATCGAAAATCGATATAAATATATTAGCAAAAACATTTTAATATAATGATTAAATTAAATTAGGTATATCACGTTAACATCCATTTTATTTTAAAGCGTGAATTGTTAAATTCGTATTTTAGCATGCATATAATATATTATGAATGATTTATACATTTTCATTATTAATATGCATTTATTAATATATTATGCTAAATATGTAATTTTGATGTTTCTGAACTGTAAAAATATAACTCATTTTTTATATCAGAACACATAAAATATAATCTAGAAAGTTTTTGTTGTAGAGTTTTAATCAACTTAATTTATTTTAGTCCCCTATGGTGTAGTGCTTTCTTTATATATAACCCTTGGGTTTTGTTCGAAACTGACTCGGCAAACGTTGTTGGCAAAAAAAATAAAGTTATTGATAAACAAATATAAAATAGGACTTGGTCATAGTGGGGTGAAAATTTTGGACTGTATATACTCTTACTGGCTGTTTTCTTAAAAAAAAATTTTAAAAAAATCTCAAATAAATATATAATATGAGTGAACTACGCGCGAAAATTCTTTCTCCTAAATGGAGACCATTCGTTCAATATTACGTTAAACTCCTGTCATCTACACTTCGTGATACAGAGATTATGGTTCATGATTATCTTTCGTTTCTCCTATTTTGTATGGAGGATTTATTCTATGGAGGGTAAACGTGCAAGTGGGTCACCTGATGTTACGCAACTGCTCACCGCCCATAAACACTGTGGCGAGTTGCCGTCCTTCAAGGGAGTAGCAGGGAAAAGGAAAGGGAAAGGGGATCGGGCTTTTGGATATCTCTCTTACCAAACGAAACGTAAGACGAGCCACTTCACGCCGATATTCCGAGAGGTTGTGGTATTTCACCGGTCGAGCATTCATGCATCGAACTGCAAGACTCTACCACTTTAAAAATCCTCGTATGCCTAACTATTGTCCATAGTTACAAATTGAGTGACGTCACCTCTCTTCTATAAACGGTCGCTGTACTAGTATGTACCACTAACTTGTTGTTTGTCATAGAGCCTTATAGGGAACTTCCCTTTTCACGTCTCCTGCATACTAATAAGAAATCTGTTATATTTGTAACCAATGCACTTGGAAGGTTCTGACTTAAAATTCCTATTGTCAGAACGTAAATACGGGTGTCTAGCAACCTAGTAAATAGAGGGGACAAATTACTAATTTATACAAAATTTAATGCCGAAAAAAATCCAGATTTAAAGTATGCTATACTAGTTGACCCGGCGAACTTTGCATTAAAAGTATTATTTTTTTCTTTACTACATTAAACATGAATTATAGATAAAAACCACCCCGTTGACACCCTCCATGTAAAAACAAATCGCATCAAAATCGGTTGCGTAGTAGATATAAGCATTTAAGGAGACAGACAGCGGAAAGCGACTTTGTTTTATACTATGTAATGATTTGTGAAGAACAAGTGACTAACGCCCGAATACTGAACCGCCACTCAAATATATAAGCGCTACCTAAGCGTTTAAGTAGCTGTCACATTAGACAGAATACGTGAAATTTGGGCAGTAAGTAGCACTTTATTGATTGTCAGATTTGAGTGGCGGTTCAGTATTCGGGCGTAAGTATCGTTTTATGATAAGAGACTTTTCAGTTTTATAACAGCTATTCTTTCTACACTTTCTGCGATAAAAAGTGTGGGAAAAAGATTAAAATGCTTATGTTGTGATTATGAGAAGTCATATATCAATTTATTAACTAGCTGTATCCAAAACTTTGTCAGCATAATATACGTTTTACACTACTCAATTTGATTGGCGAATCTAATTGAAGTCAATTATTACCACCAACTTATTAACGACAATTACTACACATTGCAATACACACTACACAATTTGATTAGAAATATTATAAATAGCCTAGCAACAAACTCCGCCTATAGAAGCACCTAAACAGGATATGAAAGGGATCGGAAGGGGGATGAAATAGGTGGGATGGGATGAAAGGGGAAGAGGTGAAGGGGTAAATTGTATCGTATATAGTAATTCTACACATAGAACCTTAATACTTCTTTAATTCAATTTAAATTTTACTTCAAATTCACCTAATGTATATACTTCTTAATATTAGATTATAAGTAGTATATGATTTAAAAATGATGTTTCAAATCAACGAAACAGAACAAAAAAAATCTACGTTTATTTATATATTCTTAAGAAATTAAAATATGCGTGTCATAAAAATTTAAGTAAATAATTTCGTAGACAACAAAGCCGGTGGCTACAAATGAATCACGGGTCAACATGAGCTGCGGTCACTGCGCCCGGAGTGCTCCCAATTAATGAATTAAATTAAATAATAATTTAAATAAGCATTTTGGTTTATTTATTTATTTTTGTTTTGGTTTTTATATCTAAAGCGTGCCAAGATAAGTGTGTGATGTTTTATGAATAATGTCGATTTTCTTGTTGTAAGTGATACACTTTCAATTTCAGAAATTGAATTGCATATATCAAAAAGTACATAGTTACCTCAGTCACTCTGAGGTAACTATGTACTTTTTCATATATATCACATATAAAATATTATTCTAAATACACTAGTTTTTTAAATGATATTATGATAACTGCATCGGTCTTTTTTTCACTCTTTTCTTTTATATCGGTGCTTTGAAGGATATAGGATATAGGATATTCCACAATAAAAAGGATGGACATATTTAGATACATATATCTTTTATTGCTCAATCTATTGCTTCCGAGGCGAAACAAATTTCGCTGGGCCAGCTAGTGGTTAATAAAAATACTCCAATACTATAACAACAAAAATAACCAGCCTTGTTAAAAAATAACCAGACTTCATGTAAACCTTGATTAAAAGTTATGTTTTTATTTATTATAAATTTAATCTCGATGTTAAATTACAACTGTATAATAAACGGTGATGTTAAAAATAACTGCTATTCCGACACTCACAAATATAATTTAACATAGTTAAGTTTTACTTACTTTAGCCTCTGCACGCGACATCTTTCGCGTTTAATGTATCACTCATAATAACTTAAGCATTTTCTTTGCAGTTATCGTCAATAATTCTAGGTAACAAGAACAAATATATTTCAATTTTAAACAGATAGCGTGTTTTTTATTTTAAATACTATATAAATTTATTAAAATCAATGGATATATTTTATTTCAGACCTTATTGCTACCCAGTCCGCCGCTCTCCTACTAAATACTCGTAATGGGTGAGTGGGTAAAGAATTTCGATTAGGCAAAGCATATCGCATATTATATGGTAAGGTAATAATCTCTCTATCTATCTATCGAAAGGTTTCCGTCAATCTACATAAAAACCGAGAAACAGATGCAACCCAACTAAACTGAGAAAGGCACAACCCAACTACATCACTACGTAAAGAAGAAAAAAGACTATCAGGTTAATCGCTTGTTTGAACCTTCCCATTTTTTATCTTTATTTATTGTTAGTTGTTTAATTTTGTACATTTTTAATCACATTTATTTCTTAAATTTTCGCGAATCACATTCATAACATTGAAACAACTTATTAAGGACTATAACGCGTTTATTTAGAACTTATTTTCTATTTATTTCCCGACGTTTCCCGAACTCTTTACGGAACTCGTGAAAATGATCTCTAAAGAGTTCGAAACGTTCTAAATAAACGCGATATAATCCATTTTTAATCTTCAAAAATTGATTTAGCATAAATAATTTCCTAGAAAAAAATCGGGAATATAAGTATCACTTCCTATCTTTTATATAGCAGAATAGACAAACGCACGAACATTGATTTACACATATATAAAATTCACATAGTAATTGTTATTACCGTAATATTTCTGCGACTCACAATCGTCTATTGTTTTCGGAAAAACAAATTCTCATTAATTGAGTTGAACATGTCTTAAATAATACAACAGTTATTAGACTTTCAGGCGGAACAATGGTCCGCTCAGATTTACAACATAAGTATTTCTTTGTCATATAACATAATGGCAATTGAGTATAATATTTTTGACAGTAAAAGCCATTTTTAATTACATTTTGAGTAATGTATATACCTATACAACCTACTGTAATATATATTTGCAAGAATGCGTGAACGAGAGAATAACACATAACATATCATAATATGACTTCACGCCTTTGTTACCCAAAGGCGTAGTCAGCGGCTGCTAAGCCTCGTCTCGCCGTTATGTTTACGTCCCAGATGAAATAGGTTCAAAATGACAACAGTGCAGGAAGATGATGATGATGAGATGATAGAGGAATCGAACAACCGTCACTTGATCTAGGCAATAGACAGAGCCGGGATGTAATACTCGATTGTGTGTAGAAATAGGTGCAGTCACTTGGATTGTTGCTGAACGCGGAAGGTGAAGAATCGAAAATTGGGAGATGCTATCAAGATGGCTGTCAGTTGTCTGCTGAAAAGGCAGATTGATTTTTTCTTTCATTTAATTGTGTATTTTCATTACGATATACTACGACATACTGGTTCAAAATTAAATAAAAGTAAATAGAAATGTTTATCCATGACAAATTTAGTTCCTGATATAATTGACAAATGTAAAGTTTTTTAGCTGTTTGCGGAATGAAATAATTTAAAAAAATAATTTCATTTATGTAGTTCATTTAAATTTTTAACTTAACTTAATTTTATGTTCTTTTTTTGCAATTTGTTACGAACGATTCTATTTAACAAAACATAACGTCCTCTAATTGTTGCTCAATTCGAAAACCCTAAAATATTATATATTAGGTACTTTTTAAATATTGACAGTAAACGAAACCTACTTCTTTGTTATAAATTTATTTCTATTCTGATTAGTATTGATCAACTATAGATATAGCGCAATCACGAGCCACTATAAATACTGCATATTCCCGCCACCCAAAACAAAAACCTACACCACAGTGTACCAAACTCAACAAAACAGAAAGCCACAAAACACATCATTAGTTTTATCATTTACAAATCTTACAAAGCATATTAAGGTACTTACCCACTAGCGCGTAACAGCTATAAATCATTGCAAGTATTATTATAATAACAGTGGATACGTGCCATTCATTGATGTAATACCATTTGATTATGCCATTACAATGTCGTGGTTTAATACCACTCGTTAATTAGGCTTGTAATACAGTAGCTCAATATAATGTACTCACTTTATACATTTATATTTGCGTTTAGGTACTTATATTTTATTAATCTGTGGCTTTACTGTTTTTTTTTTCGTGCTGATTGTAATTGTTTGTAATTGATTTTATTATTCTGACGGCTAAAACTATCGGCTATGGTTACTGCTACGAGGTCGGCGGATTCGATTCCAACCCGTGTAATCTATGATGAGCATGAAAGTTAGTATAAATATCGATTGTCTATAAAACAAAGCTACCAAAACTAGATAGCGCTGTGTGTGTGTGTGTGTGTGTGTGTGTTTTGTCCAAAATATTTTTTACCAAAACAATACGAGAAACATAATCAAAAAAGGTGATTTTTAAGGAGTGACTTATCAATGTGTGCGTTAAAAGCACTTCGTAGTGCCAACTTTTACATAATTATTATTCATGTGTTGAATTATATACATCCTGAGGATCGCTTACTCACTGCTACAGTCTATGATAAATTCATAGATTTAGCATAGACTACAATAGATGTCAGCAAAAATGTGCGAATATTCATCACTGACAGCGCAACCGCAATATTTACATTTCAACACATGAATATTTACTATGTAAAAGGTGACACTTGGAAGCGCTTTTTACGCGCACATTGATAAGTCACTCACACATCAACAACCCATTTTTGTTCTCGCTGTTTGGGTAACTATTCTTATATCTATGGATAAATCTATGGTTACATCTATATTTACAGATAAGAAATTAAATAATAACACATAAAAAATCAGCGTTGTATTACAGAAATGTACCATAAACAATTGGTCAGTGGAGCAACCTTGTTGTGAGCACGGAACACAGAGTTATCAGCCACGCAAATGCAATCGAGATCTCGCCGAGCAGATAGCACACACGTAATTTGCCGATTATGTATGGACGAGGGTTAAGGCGCGTTCACATTATTGGCAGTAATAATAAAATACAGTTTGCGTAATCTCTTATTGCGCCGTAAAAAATGGGGAGAGTTGTCTATGATGTAATTAAATACAGTTGGTCATCGTACTAGGAATTTCAGCCTAACAGGTGAGATTAGATTAGTTTTGATAATGACCGTCACATAAGCTATTATATTTCCCGGAAATCCGGTTTTGAGAAAAATATTTGCAAAACAGATAGCTATAAAAAAGTGTAAAAAAATGTACATAATATTAATTTCTTGACTTAATTTTATATCTAATAAACAAACAGATAATTAAGCAGTAATTTCAGTTTTAGTAGCAAACTCAAAACCTGAAAAACTATTTTTAACATTTTTTTTTTAATATCTTGGACACAATACACACAGCGCCCTCTAGTTCAGCTTAGCAACTAAATGCTTGTGCTATGGATACTATCAGGTATGAAAACATAAATACTTTTTTTTTGTAAATACATATATTTAATACAAGGAAAGACACCTAGGCGCCGTACAAACATAGTTGTCATAAATATTTGCACTCGGGTGGGGATCGAACCCGCATCTGCAGTCGGCAGCTATACTAATGCACCATGAGGCTCATCGAATAATAGAAAGTATTTTTACTTACTTAACACCGTACTGATAACTAAGAAATATATAATATCATATATTTCTTCTCGCATTTGGAATAGGCTTTACTACAACATTGCGGCCTACTGACCTCCGCCAAAGAATATATAATAATAACAACTTAGTTTTATACCTACAATAGTGTTATTTTTTACTATATTGTAGAATTTATATTAACGACATGTATAAGAAAAACTATTATATAAACTATTATAGCCATGACATAAATTTTATGTCATGGATTAATCCATTACTCAATAACATAACATAGCTTCACGCCTTTTTCTACCCGAAGGTGTAGTCAGTGGCTCTTAAGGCTTGACTCGGCGTTATGTTTACGTCCGATATGGAATAGGTTGTGAACCTATTGCCATACCGGGCACGAAGTTTTCAGTCATCGATATTTAACACACATTACTTCCGAAATTAGTTTCGAAAAAGTCATTTGTGTGAGCCAGGATTCGAACCCACTCTTGATTTAGAAGCGGAGTGCTCGACCACTGGACCACCGAGACTATAACTCAATATGTACTAAAAAAAACACGATTCCGATACTAAGGTCATACAATTTTTACGTTTCTATTCTTATATTCTGACGTTTGGTTAATTTTTTTAATTACTTTATTTCCTTATAGTAATAATAAAAGAATCAAAGTGGACTTGACTGACCCTGTATACATTTAGATTTAATAAAAAAAATGCTTCCAATAGTGTATACGATAAAATTAATACAAAATCTCATAATGTTAGTTATCATACTCCTCCGAAACGGCTTGACAGATCATAAACTATTGTGTGCATATCGGGTAGGTCTGAAAATCGGACAACATCGACTTTTCATCCCCCAAAATGTTTAGTGTATTTTTTTTTCATTTTTACGTTACCTTTTTCAATTAATACAGCATAAGGAAATACATACAACCCTAAATTTACATCTCTGTAGTTTTTTATTTGTTTATCAAAAACCCTTTTTTTATTAAATATTGTTATTATTTGCAAGACAATGTTTGTTGAGTCAGTTAATATCATATGAAATTTGAAATAAAAACATGTCATAAGTTCTTAAGGTAGTCTGATGCAATTATTCAAATGTCTTAAAACACAAGTCTCTAACATATTACACCTACGTATTTAATTCTTTGTGTTTCTTTTTGAAAGTTTATTGTACTTGTGGGTGATACTAATTGAAGATTTGTGAAGTTTTAGTCTCCAACTGTATGAGTTATGTTATTATCAGACTACTGAGAATTGTATGGATACATACATTACTTTACGCCAAGTCCCTTGCAGGGTATATGATACTGATATCTTATATATTTATGTTCTAGAGGCAGATGATGTCAGGAGCCTTAAAAAATAACTTAAAGCCGAGTATGACAAGAGTTATGAATGTCAACGAAGCGAGTCAGGTGGATAAGTATCAACCTTATCGCTATCTGTTCAATCTGCCTACCCCGCAAGGGCATTAATGTGAAGCTATGTATAATTTTATGCAAATATGCAAGTTTGCATAAAATTATACATAGCTCTCTAACTAGCTCGCTAACTTCTTTAACAACGGTCGCTGGTTCTATGTTACAAGCAAATTACGCTGTTGATTGTCTAATTTTAATATTACTGTATATTTATATGCCTACATGTCCTCGATACGAGGACTTGCAGACAGTCGCAATTAATGCCCAGACACGATGAATACATTATTTCCTAGTTCCTCGTAACGTGTGACGATACCTCTTGCCATAAATGGAGAACCATTTTGTCAGTTTTGTAAATGCGAATTTTTTACGCTTTTTAACTAAAAATTTACACTCTATTATATGAAAAAGCTATATGGTGAAATGGATAATATTATGTACTATATTTTGGTCGAGCCACGCAGGGCGCTACATGAAACGACAGTCTCGTCAGTAATTCAACGTAAAGTTGTATGCTGCGTTACATTCGGTGAACGAGGTATCTAGAAGCGTAACCCTTTCCCGCTCCCTAGCTCCCAGCTAGGTGTCTTGTTTGCTACCAAAAAAAGATTTTGTATTTTCAGAAGTTAAAATACATACACACATAACTTCATGCCAAATCCCTTGCGGGGTAGGCAGAGAGAACAGAGCGCCATAAGGCGCGATTCTTACACGCCTCACTCGCTTCGTTGACTTTTCATGCACGCGCGTCGATTTTTAAGGCTCCTTTCCTTTCCTCCAGAACACGTTGTATTTGGTCATGGAATGTATGTCTTGGCCGTCCTCGACTCTTACATCAATCCGCTTTTGCCTTGTATATCTGTTTAGTCAATCTTGTAGCATCCATTCTTTCAACATGACCGAACCATCGGAGCATGCCCTTTCTTACTTTTACACCGACACTCTATTTCAGTCCAAGAAGTTAAAATGCTAGGTAAAATCTTTCAGAGTCACTTCTGAACGTGAAGTATTCTCTATTGACTAGGCACTTTCGTAGCTCCAAATGCCGACTCACCCACGACTCGCCGGCGGCTTCCCCAATGCTCTCGGAAACCCAGAATTTATTATTAACACACATACATTTTTAAAGTCGCGATGAAAGGAGCCGAACGCCTTACGGCGAAATGTAAATTTTTCAAGCAATTATTATTCGGTAAGAATTGATTGTCTCGGTTACACCAGAGCACTGACGGAATAATTGGATGTGGGCGGAAGAAATTCTCGAATCCCTCAAAAGCTGGCAGTATTCTTTTTTTTGTAAAATATTGTACGCTCTATAATAGAAAGATTGCTCCTTGAGGGGTGTATTAAGTCTTTGTCGGGTTCTCGAGTCGAAATTACCACCAATTTTGGCGAAAATATTGGTGGGTGTCATTTATAACGGGCCCTCGTTGAATAGGTGACTCCATTACGTACCGTTAGTACTGTAGGGGATTAAGGTAGGTGGTTTAGGTGGATAAATGGCTTTTTTTTACGCTGCTTTCGTCTTATACAATTTTACCACGATAAGATCATTTAACCAAGTCAGATAACTATTTATGATTAAAAAAATCTATTCGTCAGCTGTTTTGATTTATTTTTTAGTTTCTATATATTTATTTCGTTCTTTGTAGTATACAGAAGCCTTGGTGAATTTTAAGTTGAGTACACTACATTAATTTAAAAAATCTCCTACTGGAACTTAAAGTACGCTTTTAATAATAGAAAATAGTTAAGCAACCCATCTAGCAATAACTATATTGTCCAAAAAAAAAGTTAAAGTATATTTGATAATTACTTAAAAGATAAGTTAAAATACAAAGTGCGTGTAATCACAATTTGTCGGTGCCATGTTCTTAACAATTAATTATGTGCGCTTAACAAACAATAGTCGACGATTATGTTTGAGAAGAAAGTTAGGCTTTCCGCTTTCACTATTGAGTCATCACAACCGCCTACCAATCAACCTCGTTTATGGCAATGCCCTTATGAAGAAGGCGCAATTGTTTCGCGGAGTCTGTTCTCTAACCGCTGATCTTTATCGTTGTAGATAAGAAAGAAGTACATGAATCGACATCCAAAAGGATTGTTAACAAAAGATATATTCTATTTATAAAACATGCCTTAATTTCATAAATCAAGGAGAAGAATTACTTAAAGAGAAATCATTTTTGTCGTATTCCTTTTGTAATGGTTAAATTCCAGACGTAATGAGGCAGTTTCAAGAATTCTTCCATCGTTAGCGAATTATTTTATAAAAAAGTAACTTCGTAGTAGTTTTTGCACAGGCTTACATGTGTACGCTCCCCAGCTATTCGCCAATAGAATAGTTCAATACAGAAGACCTGAAATTGAATTGAATTTCCAAGACAAGACTGTATCAGTTTACAAACTTTATCCATAATTTTAATTAATATTGTTTTCTTTTAATCTTATTATTTGTTATATGAACGTAGAGATTATAGGAGACCAGAGGACTCTGTAATCTCTACGTTCATATATATATGTTCCTCTGGACATAGAGCTATAAGCCATAAATAACTAATAAAATTATTGGAACAAATATGAAATTTCACGATATTCCGAAAGCGGAAAGCTGACTTGTGATATGTTTCATACATTTGACAATATGTTTGTGCTACATACTAAATGAGTTGCAACATCCACCGTCCATATGGCATGAACGAAACTGACACACAACTGTTAAGAATTAGAAACTTTTTTGTTTGATATTATTAGTAGAAGATTATGGGAAGAAGCGGATGATAGGGAAGCGTATAAACGGAGAACCTGTTGTGCTGAATCCAAATGATAGCAACAGGACACGATGATTATTTGTGACATTTATAGTCTCGGTAGTCCAGTGGTCAAGCATACGGCTTCTGAATCCAGAGGTCGCGGATTCGAATCCTGGCACATACTAATGACTTTTCGAAAATTTGTTAAACTAATTTAATCGCGCCTGATATGGCAATAGGTTCGCCACCTACACCTTTGGGTATAAAAGTCGAAGTTATGTTTATGTTTGTTTATGTGTTGTTTATATAGAAATTTCCACAACAAATCTAACTCTTGGGCCCTTTAGACCAATAATAATAATAGCTATCGTTTATAAAAAAATTATAAGCTGACAGTATAGACTATTTATAATATTATAGTACAATTTATTTTTATCTAACATATTTTAAGTTTAATTTATTACATAAATAACACAAAAAAACAGGTCAAAACAGTTGCATTTAACTTCGTCAATCAAACATGGTTGATGACAAATTCAATATTCTAACAAGCCATGTGTCCCCCACGTGTCAAGTGTCCAAACAAGAAAATTCAATAATCTCTGACTGTTTGCTGAACAGTTAACATGTGCATGAGTCGATTGTGTTCGACTAACGGACATGCATCACAGTTTTGGATATATATATGTCTGCAGCATCAGCGCCGTGTAAATTAGCAAATTTAGAAACACATAAATATAATAATGGAGAAGAAAATATTTTGTTACATGTTATAATTATTATTTAATAAACGAAGCTGTACGCGATGGTGACATGGAGCCGTCATCATGAGACCGCATATTTGGTTTAATGTCAGTTAGCAACAATTGTTATAGCTATTAAAGCAATTTTTTTTTTTGGGATAGGAGGGCAAACGAGCAGGCGTGTCACCTGATGGTAAGCAACTAACGCCGCCCATGGACACCAGCAGCACATATAGTGTTACTGTTGCGTTGCCGACCTTTAAGGGAAGGGGATAGGAAAGGATGGGGAAGGGGGTGGGCCTCCGGGTACCTCTCTCACCGAACGAAACGTGGCATAGGCCACTTTACGTCGGTCTTCTGAGAGGTCGTGGTATTTCACCGGTCGAGCCGGCCCATTTATGCAGTAAACTGCTTGGCTCTACCACTTAGATGTATTAATTAAACCGTAAGTCTAGATTTAAGATGTGCTTGAACATACCATCTATAATACTTACCGTAACGTAACTTTACGTCTTTTATTACCCGAAGGGGTAGTCAGAGGCTCTAAAGGCCTCGACTCACCCAATTGCTATGTTACGTCCCAAATGAAACAGGTGGGGAAGAACTTTTTGCCATACACCAGGCACAAAGTTGACCAGTCATCGACATTTATCACACATAACTTCCAAAAAGAACTCCTAGAAATCATGGCCTCTGTAACACAGTTTCTAAACTAGCTCAGAGGTCAGTATATCAATGTAACAATTTATACACAATGAAGAATAAAGATTTATTATTATTATTGGAGTCCGGGATAGTTCTGAATCGCGAGTTCTGAATCAGAAGCGGAGAGCACGACCATTGTACAAGCGAAATATAATATTTACTTGTTAAATAAGTATTCTTTTGTATTTTTGCAAGAATTAATCGTTGAAAATACTATTTTAATTGTGAAGAATCGTATACCAAAAGAGAACCGTATTAGAAGTTAAATATGTTTAATGTTGTCAACCCGTTTTTTAATGACACTAAGCAGATAGTACCTTTAATTTCTGCGCACACGAGACAGAAGTACATACATCTCCTGACGTGATCAACACAAAAAAAAAACAGCTCCACATTAAGTACTCCGCAGTTGGAGACTGGTAATTGTCACTCACGATCTCCAGGTAACACCTGGAAGTACTTGTATTTAATACCGCTAACCACTCATCACTGGAGAAGAGAGAAACTGTGTTTAAAATCATTTTAATAACAGTGATTTAATATAAGACAAGAGTTAATATTAAGAAACTGTGATAAATCGAAGCGTCTGAAATAAGTTCGTAAAAGATAAAAGCTGGTATGAGTTATGCGAAAAAATATAGGGGCCAACCAATCTAGATAATCTGCATGAACTCTGCACAAGATTGATTGTAAATTTAACTGATTTCGCGAAGAGGGTTAAATTTTCGGGTGTAGTGCATTCTTTTAGGTACTTGGCCTAGACGACTTTATGTATAAGAGAGTTTTTTCGGAAAGCGTAGTTACATTTGCTTTAACTAAGATAGTGAATAAGACAATATTATATTTCAAGTATTATTTATAGTCTTTTATTGTTACTATCCGATATAAGAGATTTAAAATTATATAATGTATATGGTAATTGTTAGTGATAAACTCAAAATAATATGTTATCCATGATATTGAATAATATGATTGTCTGTAAACTTCATTATCATTCATATAGCATTATAACTTAGTACAAAAAAATAGGTCTCATTTTACGAAAATGTAAAATATCGTCTTTTTTATACAGAGCCTTATATATTTTTTCTTATATATTCTTTCTTTTTTACCAGGAGTAGGTCAACCTATCCTTGTCATCATTTAAGAAATTTTACATTTATTGAAATATATAATTTACAAGTCTCGGTGGTCCAGTGGTCGAGCACCCCGCTCCTGAGTCCAGAAGTCGCGGAGCGAATTCTGGCTCACACCAATGACTTTCGAAATTATTTTCGAAGGTTTTGTGCTAAAGCTAAATATCGATGATTGAAAACTTTGTGCCCGGTATGGCAATTGATTCGCCACCTATTCCATTTGGGACGTAAACATAACGGCGAGACGAGACTTAACAGTTGCAGCCTACACCTTCGGGTAGAAAAAGGCGTGAAGCTATGTGGCTAACAACAAGTCTGTCTATAAGACCCTAGCTGTCGTTTACATTAAAATTACATAGTCATATCAAGTCATAGAGCACGGCGTATAGTTGCATTAACATTCTGCGCACGCGCACCACGCCGTCACACTCCCCCCTACCCGCACAGTCACCGTACTCCCGCACACAGGGTGAAGCTATACTATAGTACAGGCGATGTAATATAAAATATATCATTACTCACATAACTATCATAAAACATGACTGTCTTATAACAATAATTGCTTTTACAGCGTCTTTGTGTCTTTGCTAAATGTAATGAGATTTGAAGAAACTACTTAGTGTGCCAGTGGTTTAGCACCCCGCTTCTAAATCAAGAAGTCGCTGCTTCGGATCCTGGCCCACACCAATGACTATTCGTAATTATTTTCCCTGGTGCCCGGTATGGCAATAGGTTCGCCACCTATTCCATTTGGGACGTAAACATAAAGGCGAAACGAGGCTTAACAGCCGCTGGCTACACCTTCGGGAAGAAAAAGACGTGAAGTTATGTTGTGTTTTTACTTGAACATCATGTACGTGTTGTACTATTCTATCTGTATATAAATAGAATGGACTCATAGAATCAGGATATTTGAATATTAAAGACTTTATAGAACAATACTCATAAATTTACAAACTATTTTTACCTGGGCTAGTATACTGTGTTTTATAGACAAAAGTTCTCAATAAAATTGTTCATAATGATTTTTTGTTTTAAATCTGTTACTATAAAAACTATATAACTACTATTGCTATATAATATACTTCACAAGTATAGCATTTCATTTGCAGTGTACAACTATCTTTATATATAATTTAACTCGCTGTTAGAAACCGACATCGGAATTCCCGAATTGTTACAAGTTTTGTTTCACCGTAGTGATATGAACTAGTACCCAGTAGTTGGAGTCATTGGACAAGTTTAATGTTACTATTCTTATATTCACGACAGTTACACACTTCTGGGGCCATCACCATTAGATGAATTTTAAGTATGTTCTTAAAATTATTATTTTCTTAGTATATTTTGTTAGATCGATGGTTCGGATGTGTAGAAAGAATAAATGATGCAAGACAGACTAAGCAGATATACAATGCAAAAGCGGATAGATATATAAGTCGAGGACGGCCAAGACACACATTCCATGACCAAATAGAACGTGTCCGTGGAGGAAGGTGATTTTAGGAGCCTGAAAAATCGACTTGCGTGCATGATATAGTCAAAGAAGCGAGTGGGGCGTGTAAGAATCGTGCCTTGTGGCGCTCTGATCTCCCCGCTAGGGCTTTGGCGTGAAGTTATGTCATGTTATATTTTGTATGTAAAGGCTTTAAAATTGTCTCTCTAAAAGAAATTTTCGCTTCCATGGCATAGCTAAGCCCACTATTATACTGTCTGATATGTTTAGAGTTCGTGATTTAAAAAAAATCAGATAAAAAACAACGAAATTAAATGTTGTCTTGTAAAAGACATCAACGGGTTGTGCAATTGTAAGTACAAAAATTAGAAAATAATGATTCTAGATTCAGAAGTCGTGGGTTCTATTCCGGGCTCACACCAATAATTTCTCGGAAATATTTTCAGAAGTTACGTGCACGACTAACAATTTTGTACCCTATGTGTGACAATAGGTTGACATGCTATTCCATTTGAGACAGCAACATAACGATTCAGCCAGTCGAGGTTTAACAGCAGCTGCCTACACGTTCGTGTCGAAAAAAGCGTCAAGTTAAGTTTGTTATGTTACATGTATTGGAGAAGCTAATCACAAGTGTAAGCAAATTCATTTAAGTATAAAATAAATTACACTTAATAATTAAAATTCCACAGGTCATTAATATTTAGAAATTATTTGAAAACTAATACGTAAATGAACACAGAGTAACTTGATAATGTTCTTGGTTATGGGTTATGATATATAATTATTATTAGAACATAAGACAATAATAATATACGGAATATTTTGCAAGACGCAATCTACTATAGATCACGAAACGCCTGACTCGAGATAAAATATTACATCACGTAAATATTGTGAACATTAAAATTATTGTTATTATTCAGAATACATACTGACCTGATTGTATTTAGCAGTTTTAATGTACAATATTTTAAGATTTTTAGATAATATTCTAGAGAAGCTATCGCATTTAATAGCCCGTCCGGATAGATACAGCCTTACAGGAAACCGCAGCAACTTATAAGTGTTATTTTTCTATATAAAAATAAGGACACAGGTATCCATGAGTTGCGGTACAGCCAGGAATTTGCCATTTAGTTGCCTGGATGTTCAACACCCTACTTCTGAATCAGTAGCCTTGAGTTTTAATCCTCTCTCACAGTAATGATTTTCGAAATTCTTTTCGCGGGTTATGTGTGATAAAAATCGATGACTGAAAAAAATGTGCTAAATATTTTGCAATAGGTTCAGGACCGTTAGTCGAGGCATTATTTCCACTGCCTCAAATTTAGGGTGTAGCGTGAAATTACAACTAAAAATTATACTCGTAGTGAACCAACCATTTTAGAGACAAAGAAAATTTAATAAGCTATTAAATACGTGTTTAATTCATTTATTTGTCAAGTGTTTAATTCATTTATTGGCCATGTTGAATAGTTATTTTAAGCTATTTTTTCTGTAATTTAATTTTCTACATAATGATGTCACGATGCAATCAAATCGAGACAAATAAGTCAAATAAAATTCGAGACAAAAAAAACTTCAAAACCGGTATTTTTAATTATTGCTTAAATTAAATATGACGAACGAATTTTGAATTTTCTCCTCAAATACATATTCAATATATTGCAATATTTATTTGTATAATTATATGTATTTCTTATAGTATATTTGAAATTGATATTTGTATCGATTCATGATATTATTTATCGTACATTTGTTATTAAAATGAGCTAATTTATTAGTTACCTGAGGCGATACTGTCAGCTGTTGAACCTAATGAGGCAAGTAAGTAAGACTTATGTATCGTATTTATATAGTAAAACAGAACTTATATTTTTAGTTCAGAATATTATTTTACACAAAAAAACAAACCAGGTGCATGAGTCTATTTTTGGATATTAGTCAACTGTGTTATATAATATTAATTAATGGTCACGTGATGAACATAAACAGAAAGTTATTTTTATTATACAACAATAAAAATGACGTATATGTATCGCTAAGGGTTATTTTAGGTATAAAATTTAAATTATATAAAACCTGTTTTAATGTGTCAATATATTTTACCAATAGACATCTGACGTGTGTAGAGATCGTAAATCGTACCACTTATATTTTGAAAACAAATATAGAAATTTTAAATTTAATTTCAAGCCCTTAATTCTCTAAGGTGTAGGCAAAGGCAATGTATATCTACACATGCACGTGGGCGAATATATAGCAAAACCTATTGCCATAAATCGAGGACAATTTAGTTAATCATTACTCATTATTTATTACACATAACTTCCAGAAAGTGAATTGTGTAAGTGAGCGATTGGAAGTCAGGACCTCTGAGCTAGGAATAGGCATAGAATTAAATACAGTCTAAGCTATTTTCTAGGTGTGATAAGCTTAATTTTTAGACATAATTGACAAATGATTTAGCGCATGCACTATTGCACCTCGCATTTTTGCCACATACAGTTAATATAAAACACGTAGTATACCTAAATCTTAAATACGAGACAAGTGACGCTTCCTCGAATACGTTCTGACATACAAAACCAAAATCATCACAAATTCTAATGTTGTAATCCATTCTCACCATATTTCATCACATTTGAAGTTGATTGATAAAGAGTTTGTTTGCAAAATTTATTTTGTTACATAAAATTAATAATATTAACACATTTTGCACACGTGCCTTAAGAATGTGATATTTTTACCGCTTAGTGATATGATATACTCTCTATTTGACAGGTAAACGAAGAAATAAATTAAGGGAGAGCTTATAAAATGAAGAATACATCAGAAAGAGTTCAGGTAAGAGAAGAATCAATACAAATTACTATGTTAAATGGCATCCCTCATAGTTCAGAAAAGCTATATCAAAAGCTATAATGAAGATCTGCCATAATCTTTGAAGTATTTATAACAAATTTATTAATGAAAGTTAGACTGGCTAGCTTCAAGTAGACAACCGAGGGAACTTTACTCTCTCCTGATTTTAAACAAATAAGGAAGCTGGCTGGAATAAATACAACAAAAACAGAAAATAATTTCTTTGATAATTAAAACGTTGAAAAATCTGCTAGTCAAATCTGCTTTGCGTGGATCTTTTATGAATCGATTTCATCAACTTCTATAGTAAATACAATATACAATACGTGTAACATATACTCAGCCTACAATTATCATAATGATACAAAATTACCAGTATTTCGTTTAATATAGATATATATCTATATTAACAGTCTCGGTGGCGCAGTGGGCGAGCGCACGGTCTCTGATCCAGAGGTCCGGGGTTCGATTCCAGACACTGGCTCACACCAATGACTTTTCGAAATTGTTTTCGGAAGTTATGTGTGATAAATATCGATGACTGACAAACTTTGTGCCCGGTATGGCAATAGGTTCGCCACCTATTCCATTTGGGACGAAAACATAACGGCGAGACGAGGCTTAACAGCTGCTGCCTACACCTTTGGGTAACAAAGGGCGTGAAGTTATGTTATGTTATGTTATGTTTATATATATATATATATTAAAAAAAAGTATCACCAGTAAGATGGGCACCTATAATCAAGTATATTTTCTTCGGAAACAAAAAATCTACGGCAGCTGTTTATTAAAGCGTACAAGTTTATAGACATCTAGACAACATTTAGTTGTTTTCTCATATACTTTTAAACGGGAATGACAAGTTAAATATAAATTAATAGCAAGTATTTGATAAATAAACGCAAGTTTACGCCTTTTTCTACCTAAAGGTGTAGACAGCGTCTGTTACGCCTCTACTCGCCGAAGTTTTACATCCCAAATGTATATATGTCAAGCGAAAGATAGATAGATAAATAATTCTTTATTTACACCATTTAAATTACAAAACAGAAAACTTAGATTATTGACAACATTATGTACATAAGATATAAATGGCGGCCTTATCGCTAACAGCAATTTCTTCCAGGCAACCTAAGATATGTCATATTTGGCCTATTTATTTTATTTATATTATACTTTCCACAATTTTGTAATTCGTTGGTATTTATCAAATATAACTTGATGCCAAAAAAGTAGATTTAGACTTGTTTAATAGTATTTGATAAAATTATATAACATTGGTTTCGACATTAGTACCTTGGGTTAGGAAGCTAAATAGTATCACGTCGTGCTTAGGAGTAAAAATTGTATGTAATTCCTGGATTACTAAATGAGATTTACTTTTATTCCAAAAAAAATCTATTAAATTAAATCACCCTTTTCAGAGGTAAGAAGGATTTTTCGGATAGTTTTACAAAACCTTTGGTTTAGTTAGGTCATTTTTTTCTAAACTATAAAACAACTTAGAATCAAACCTAATCGTACGAATAGTAACAGCCGAGAAAGAACAATAGTCAGAAAAATAATATTACATATATTTGTTTCATGATCATTTACGTAAAATCAATAGATAACAATCAACATTTTTATGAGTCAATTTTACATAGCAAGTCAATTTTTAACCGATATCAAAAAAAGGAGGAGATTCTCAATTCGTCTGTATACATGTATTTTTTTCTTCATTTAGTTTTCTAATTTCGATTCGATAAGGCACCTGGAAATAAAGAGATTATGTTCCAAAATAACATAACATACATAACATAACTTCACGCCTTTTGTTACCCGAAGGTGTAGGCAGCGGCTGTTAAGCCTCGTCTCCCCGTTATGTTTACGTCCCAAATGGAATAGGTGGCGAACCTATTGCCATACCGGGCACAAAGTTTGTCAGTCATCGATATTTATCACACATAACTTCCGAAAACAATTTCGAAAAGTCATTGGTGTGAGCCAGTGTCTGGAATCGAACCCCGGACCTCTGGATCAGAGGCCGTGCGCTCGCCCACTGCGCCACCGAGACTGTAAAAATATTTAATTATTTATGAAATACTTTATATAAGAATTGCGCTCTGTGGCGCCGGCTTAGAATACCGCCACCCCATCTCTTCCCGTGGGTGTCGTAAAAGGCGACTAAGGGAAAAGCTAGAAGAATGGGCAGCAGCGTTCTCTCAATACAGCCTACTGCGATCGCCAACCCGCCTGCCAAGCGTGGCGATTATGGCAAAAACCCCCCATGATTGCGCGGACCGGCAGTTGTGGTGCTTTATGGGGAGGCCTATGTCCAGCAGTGGACCTCAAAATGGCTTATGATGATGATGATGATGAAGAGATACAAGGAACATAAACTCCAACACTTCAATGACGAGTTTGTTAAATTATTATTGCAATTGTTACAACATTTCATTGCTACATCTACAATTAAGAGTAATTATGTAGAAGGATAGAAAAATAATTTTCCTTGTAATAAACAACCTCAATAATTACTATTGCAAAGTTAGAACTAATTTTGAATAATAAATATTAAGTAATTACTAAAAAACATATACAAATATTTTATAATTATTATACCAGCATTTAAAATTAGTGTATTTAAATATACTCACCTATTTTTAGAGGCGAAAAAAAAATTCACACAAATAAGTTATCCAAATAATTGGCAACACAAAACACAGTTGTCTCTCTCTCTCTCTCCAACACACACACACACACGCACAATAGTAAAAATTCCTAAATATCTACACACGCATGTAAACACGCACACACAAAAAAAAGAGGATTTTTCCAAATTACGTTTACGTGAATGGTGAAACGGAACGTAGTGCAACCGTCTCCCGCGCACGTTACATACAGACTGGCGCGCCGCACAACTCGCTGCGCCCGCGCACCTGTCCTCGCCATAAAAACAATGGCAAACAATATACTTAACAGTATGGAGGTTCTACTATCTTATGGTGCAAAACAACGATAATAATATTGAGTAGGTCAAACCTTAGCTTTATGTTTATATTCACATGACTTTTTTGTTTTCATTTTGTGTAATTTCACGGCTTTTTCTACACGAAAGTGTCTTCATTCACAATTTTTTACGTTCGAAACCTTTGAGCATAATATATTGCACTATTATATTAATCATCGATATTTATCACACGTCACTTTCGGAAAAAAAATCTGGATTTACATTGGTGGAACCCTAGATTCAAACCTGAGACTTTTTGATTCCAAAGCAGGGTGCTCGATGTCTACACCACCGAGACAATGCTTTAATTTTCCTTTATTTTTATTATTTCACGATTTAAATACCTGAAGGACTAGGTAGTTGATATAAATGTCTGATTCCTTAGAAGAATAATATTAGTAAATGAGCGTAATCCATAAAATAAACAGCAAATAGATATTATGTACGAAAAACATCTAGAAATTTTGTTCACGTTTCTTTTTATCTATTATCATAATCTTCATATATTGTCTTACAAAATTAATTTAGTTTTAATTAGTAGCTTCAATAATGGTGTATCTCTATATTAAGTGATATGAGAATATAAACAGTTATATTAATAATCTAGATACTTATAAAAAAAAATACAAACTTGTTTGTTGCTTCTGTGAGGCGCTTCCGTATGAACTTCTAGAACCTTGAACCTCACTGATCGAATCAGCCGCATCCTAATTCAATCATAGATTTGTTTTTATCTTTGTTTTGAACTACTTAATCATAAATTAAAAATTTATAGCTAACATAAGTAGTCGGTTATGAGGTTTACAAATTTGTATCTCGCTCTAGCGGATCCGGCTATGCTTTACTTTGGCCTGTGTCATAACACACAGTTGGTAAATTACAAGTATTTTTGTTAAGATTTTCATGAATATCTTTTCTGATTTTTCCGATAAGATTGATAAGGACCTTCCTGGAGCTCCAAGGGATATTTGATGGAAAGTCATGCCATGACAGAGAGACGTATTGACAGAGAGAACAGAGCGCCATAAGGCACAAATCTTACACGGCATAGTCGCTTCTTTGACTTTCATTACTCTTGTCATACACGCTCGTCGACTTTAATGACTCCTGACATCACCTTCCTCCAGGAGTCGTTCTATTTGGTCATGGAAGGTGTATCGTGGCTGACATCGACTCCTACATCCATCCACTTTTGTGTTGCATATCTGCTTTGTCAACCTTGTATCTTGCCTTTCAATCCGGTATATTCTTGCACAAAACAAATGATTCTGATTGAGACTACTTGTGCTTATTCTTACTATACTCCGGTATCAACATATGAAGGTCTATGACCAATATATGTTACCGGCTATGTGATCTTCGAACTCATAGATCTCAAATTGCCAAGTGCTAATATATTGCGTTAACAAAAACGAGTTATGGAGCCTAAGACTGAAAGTAGATCATAAAATTGACACCCCAGTAATGGGATTCTGTAAGCAATATCTTTAAAAATATGTTGGGCTACAAAAATTTCTCCAGCCAATACCACATACTATAGAAAGATGACTTCCTACATTTCGAACATGAAAGTACCGGAACCCTTATTTAAAAAAAGATTATCATTAATGCACACCTGCCACAAATAATTTTGAATATTAGTCTAGTATTTGGGCTACTCTAAGTCGGTAAAATATTGAACGAAAATTATCTTACAAAAAAATATACATAAAATAGTACACCTTCTAATTAATAAGATTTAAAACAAATTAAATAGGAACAGACCCTGTCGAGTTTTAAAAATATGGATACAAATATTTTTTCAAGTATTTGGATGCCTGTTGTCTGGTTTTTTAAGCAAAGAGAGCAAAAGGCTCTTGGGCTATTACGTAGCTACATTTTGTAGTTTAGGTGACAAAACACATTTTGTAGTCGGAACTTTTAAAAAATTAACTAAATCTAGTATCTCTTATTGTAACAATAATAAGCTTTTGCAATATTTTATTAAAAGCTTTTATTTAACTTGCACTGTATGTATGTATGTAAGTATGTATGTTCGGTGGAATCTTGCAACTCAATTTTGAAGTAGATATCTGCAACCGATTGAGCTGAAATTTTGTATACACGTTTACTTTGGATGACAATGCATGATATGATGTGTGACATTATTCTATATCCAATATGGCGGACCACCCAAGATGGAGGAATGGATATTTTGAATGCATTTCTGCAATATGGGTATCAAATGAAAGGGCTTATTGAGTGTAACTCAAAAAATAATATGACGTCATTCTAAATCTAATATGGTGGAATATCCAAGATGGAGGAAAACATATTTTAAGCTTCTGTACAATATGGGTATCAAATGAAAGGGCTCATTGAGAGTAACTGAAAAAATAATGTGACGTCATTCCAAATCCAATATGGCGGGGAAAATACTTGCATTTCTACAATATGGGTATCAAACGAAAGGGCATGTTGAGATAAGAATAATATAAGAAAAATAATGTGACGTCATTCTAAATACAATACGGTGGACCATTCAAGATGACGGCATACATATTTTTGATGCATTTCTACAATATATGAATTAAAAATCATCATTGCGATTAAATAGAAAAGAATGCTCCAAGCTGAAATTGAATTAGATGATCTCCTTATTGAAGAGCTGGACTGTTTGTAACTAAGCGGTAAACTAACTTGCAATAATGATACGTTGAATGAAATGACACTAACCTAGCCAGCTATAACTAAAAATTAAAAAATAAATTAAAAGCAAAAACCCTTTTCAAAGAAGCTTTTATTTATGCGCTCTAAAAATAAGAAAATAATATTTCCTTAAAAATTTCAAGTATCAACTTACAGACTCAGTATGTACAATTTATATAATAATAAAAGCTTGTCGCGAGGTTTGACTCCCTATCAGTAGGTAATTAAATTGCAATAGATAATATAGTAAAGTTAGTAGATTAATTTACATGAGTGTTTTGCCCATTTCTTCTCATGACAACCTTACACTCAGAATCGTCCGTGCGTTTTTGTTCCAAGGAGGCAATTTCAAGCGCTCGTGTTTTAATATGTTATGCTTTAAATACAATAATAAGTTAAATAGCTGTATTTTCGGACTATATTTAACTGTTGATTTGACATTATAAAATTAGTACAGTTTATTATAAAATTATTATTATTTATTATAATATTATTCCAACTCGCGCGACAAGCTTTTATTATTATATAAATTGTACATACTGAGTCTCTAAGTTGATACTTGAAATTTTTACGGAAATATTATTTTCTTATTTTTAGAGCGCATAAATAAAAGCTTCTTTGAAAAGGGTTTTTGCTTTTAATTTATTTTAAGTTCGTTCAATACCATGAAATTTATACTGTGTGTGTATGTACATTATATTAGAAATATTTTTACCGAAATCCCTCTTGAGATTCACACCACACATAAGTTATAATTAATGTAGGCTGCCATGTCTGGGTACGAATTGAATATGTCAATATAATGTGTCAAACTTGAGATAAGACACCAGAGCGAGTGTTAAGATGCAGATAATCATTGCGTTTATCATTAATTAATTTATCTTGCTCGCTATAATATGATTTATATGCTCATTTAATATTATAATATTCATACATTTATTTAAACCATCAAAACAAAAAAAAAAGATTTATTTTATTTTCATTTAGGTGGTCCAGTGGTCCACCATCCCGTTTCTGAATCAAGAAATCGTGGGTTCGACTTTTCGAAATTCTTTTCGGAAGTTATGTGTGATAAATATCTATGACTGAAAACTTTGTGCCCGGTGTATGAGAATAGGTTCGCCACCTATTCCATTTGGGACGGCGAGTCGAGGCTAGAAAAATGCGTGAAATTATGTTTTCTATTTTTGATTATACCAATTCAGCTTTTTTAAAGGTTGACGTTGTTGGCAACATACAAATTTAGTTACCACGATGTCGTGATTTTAGCGCGCTAGTTTCGTTTGTCAGGTCACAGGTTCCACCTTGACAGAATCTAATGAATTTTAGAAGGAATTCAGCAATAATTTTGAAAAGATCAAAACGAATTTATTTCTCGTGTCGATACATTAATTGCAACCAACCTCGAGTATCGAGAGTGTAAAGATATCTATATATTTCTTTACAGATTGTACAACACACTTTTTTTTGTACGTTTTATTTTTGTACGTTTGGCAAAGAAACCACTTGATTTATTTATTTCTTAGATTTTCGCGAATCACATTCATAACATTAAAACAACTTTTTATGGATTATATCGTGTTTATTTAGAACTTACATACATTACATACATAACTTCACGCCAAATCCCTTGCGGGGTAGGCAGAGAGAACAGAGCGCCATAGGGCACGATTCTTACACACCTCACTCGCTTCGTTGACTTTCATAACTCTTTTCATGCACGCGCGTCGGTTTTTGAGGCTCTTAACATCACCTTCCTCCAGAACATGTTCTATTTGGTCTTGGAATGTGTGTCTTGGCCGTCCTCGACTCCTACATCCGTCCGCTTTTGCATTGTATATCTGCTTAGTCAGTCTTGCGTCAACCATTCTTTCTACATGTCCGAACCATCGGAGCATGCTCTTTCTTACTTTTACACCGACACTCTCTTTCAAACCAACTTCCTTCCTTACAACCTTGTTTTCTACGCGGTCAGCGAGAGTCACTCCGCAGATTTTGCGTAGAGCCCTCATTTCTACCGCGTTTATTCTACTTTCATGCACACTCTGCCATACCCAGCTCTCGCTTCCATAAGTTAGTGTTGGGATCAGGACTGCATTGTGGATTGCTAACTGGGCCTTTCTGCTAATATTTTTTGCGCCCAGGAATCTGCCCAACAGTCCGTTTACGCTATTTCCTATCGCCACTCGTCTTTCTACATCCGCGGTGTACCTTCCATCTCTGCTAAAAGCGCATCCAAGATATACAATTTCATTCACCTGTTCCAGCACTACATCATCAACCATTATCCTTGCATCTGTTCTGGATTCCTCCCTTTCAAACACCATGACTTTCGTTTTCGTCGCATTCAACTGTAAGCCTTTAATCATGCAATCATCTTTCATAGTATTGACTAGTGTTTGCAGGTCCGACGGCGATTCGGCTAGAAGCACGGCGTCATCTGCGTAAAGCAGGCAGCTCACAACTAGGTCACCCATTCGCATCCCTACATCCATCGATCTCATTCTCTGGAGACAACTGTCCAGGTACAGGATGAACAGTCGAGCGGACAGCACGCAACCCTGTCTGACGCTGATATTGACGTCAAACCAGGGGGACAAGCCGCCGTCAACACGCACACACGCTGTGCAGCCCTCATAAGTGGACTGCACAGCGCGCAGCAGTGCTCCGCTCACCCCGTAGCCCGGGAGTATATCCCACAGATCCTTTCGTAACACTCTGTCAAACGCTTTTTCCAGATCCACAAAACCGCGGAAAACCTTCCGGTTAACAGCCAGTTGTTTCTCCACGATGTTGCGGAGAGAAAAAATCTGATCCATGCACCCTCGTCCGCTTCTAAAACCACCCTGAGCCTCCCACAACACTCCATCAGATATCACCCTCATTCTCCTTTCAATAATTTTCCCATACACTTTTGCTGCTAAACTGATCAAACTGATGGCCCTGTAACTGGCGCACTGCATACGTGATCCCTTACCTTTATACAAGGGCACGATGACAGCGCGCCTCCAGTCCATGGGAACCTTACCCGACCTCCAGCACAGATTGCTCAAGGTCAGGAAAGCGTCCCGGAAACAGGTTCCACCGTGTTTGATCATTTCAGCAGACATCATATCAATTCCAGCTGCCTTACCATTTTTCATACTTCGTATCGACCATTCAATCTCTTCCATAGTAATGTCCTCATCAGATGTTGGCGCAGCGGTGTCAGCCGTAGGCTCACTCGCGGCGCCCACATCCGGAACATACTCGTACATTTCCCCAAAATACTCACTCCACCTGCCCAATACATCGCTTGGGTTTTCAAGAATGTCACCAAACTTAGACATAATTTTGTCCATTCTGGATGTTGACGAAGAACCCCGAGACTTTCTAACTTCCCTCCAGAAGAGTTTGTTATTCGCCTCGAAGTTCTCCGTCAACCTCACTTCCTCATTCGCAACAAGTCTTTCACGCTTCTCTTTCACTAAGGCTTTGGTAACATTCCTGCAGCGGCGGTAGCTCTCATACTTTTCCTCTGTCATACTATCATTCTAGTTCAAACTTGAGACATAATCCAACCATGCTTTTTTCTTTCTTTCGACGCTGGATTTCACATCCGCGTCCCACCAGGCGTCACCTCTCAGAATCTTATGCCTCTTTGCACTACCACATACTTCTTTTGCACTATTCACTATACTTTCTTTCATTCTTTCCCAGCATTCTTCAACACCTAGGTCAGAAAGACTCGTCTCATTGAGTCTTTTACTGACTAGGCCTACATACATACTCCGTACACTTTCATCTTCTAATTTCTCACATTTTATCCTTTCAAGCTCTCCGAAATGGGTACGCACGCACTCGCCAGTGTCTCCACTTCTTGAAAAGGCCCACGAAACTTATTTATATTTTGATATTGATTTTTATATTTAGAACTTATTTTCTATTTATTTGCCGACGTTTCGAACTCTTTACAGAGATCATTTTGATCAAGACCACTTGATTTGTTACCATCTCAGTATTATCAGTCTGTAAACCTTCATCATTACATAGTATAAATCAAAGTCACGTTCCGCTGTCTGTCACCTTATATGCTTATATCTTTAAAACTACGCAACGGATTTCGATGCGGTTTTATTTAATAGTTAGAGGGTGTCAACGGGGTGGTTTTGATTTATAATTCATATACAATGTTATAGAGATAAAATATAATATTTGAGATTTAACACTTTAATTGCAAACGCTGGCTGAATCCTAATTGATAGATCAAAACAATGTTCTACATTATTATACACCTCCAAAAGGTCTACAAAAAAATCTGCGAGGGCATATGTCTATCTCTTAGGGTTAACCCACAATGACCATTTTTATTTTTTAACTTTTTACGAGAAATAATGGCTTATTTACGAACTGATTTTAAACATTACAGCATTAGTTTTCATCTAATCTTAAATAGATTGTGCATGTAATATAGATGAACCTAGCCCTTTACAGCGTGCAATTTAAACGAATATTTACGAATATATTGCAGTAATAACATAGCGGGACAGCAGTTAAAGCCGATAAATAGCACAAATTGAACCTCATGATATCCAAAATTTACTCATTTATTACTTTTGATGCGGAACAAAGGTCAGCTATTTATAATAAAGCAAAAAATAAGTGATAAACCCAAAATTTACTTATTTAATGCGGAACAAAGTTCTCTAGGTCAGCTAGTAAAAATATATAAACCTTCAGTTTTTAATTATATCTTTGTCCGTAAAATAGTTGTGGTGCCTGTGGATTGGACATAAATTGGACAGAACTTTATAAATCATCCAATACTAGCACACTTCTTCATTCATGAGTTATAAATGTGTACCTAAACGTATAAAAACTTTGGACTTGTCAATCAGAGGTCAAAGTGCTAAGCGACTAGACGAGACGACGTCCATAAATACAACCTATACATAAAAATAAAATTGATGTGTCTGTTTTTAATATTGAAATAATTAAATAATTTTCTTCTGCATTCATATGAATATATATACGGTATATACACCGAAATAACATTTTTTTTTTTAATTTTTGTTTGTCTGTCTGTATTTTTGCTCCGGGTCATTTCTGAAATGGGTGGACCGATTATGACGGGACTTTTATTGGCAGGTGACTGGTGTAATAAGGAGTAACTTAGTGTACTTATTTAGGGAAAAAACTTTTGTTTATTCATTTATTACCTACGCTACCGAGGCGAAACGAGGAATCGCTGGGTCACCTAGTCCACAATAAATTAAAACTCACTCTTCTTTTTATATGCGATAGGAGGGCAAACGAGCAGGCGTGTCACCTGATGTTAAGCAACCAACGCCGCCTATGGACACCAGCAACACACATAGTGTTACTGTTGCGTTGCCGACCTTTAAGGGATAGGGGATAGGAAGGGATGGGGAAGGAGGGGTGGGCCTCCGGGTACCTCTCTCACCGAACGCAACGTGCCATGAGCCACTTCACGTCGATCTTCTGAGAGGTCGTGGTATTTCACCGGTCGGGCCGGCCCATTTATGCAGCGAGCTGCTTGGCTCTACCACTGTACCACTATACAACATTTAGCAATTCCATATTATTAAAATAATATTGTTTCATAATAAAAATACATTCGAAATCATCACAAAATAAAATAACACTCATAAACTGACATTCACTACAAAAAATAATATGCATTAAGTTTTAAAACTAACTTAAAATAGTGTATTAGTTTTTAGTAAGAAAACTTTTCTATATTCTCCAAATTTATTACCTTTATGATACTCGTTAAATCTGAATTATTATTTATATTAAATATTATAATAAAATGGCATTCCAATATATTACATTGGCGTTAAGGTAACCCAATATGCGCTAAGAAGCCAAACATCTGTTTTTATGAGTTATTACCCAATATAACAGTGTGTAAGAATAAAATTTTATTATATTACCAAATTTTATACGTTTTTTTTTCTTAATGATGATTTGAAATTGTATTTTTTTAATGGGTTCCAAAGAAATACGACCCAATTATTCAGTTTTATGTGTACAAAATACATAAAACAAATATATATCTGGGTCATTAATCATATTATACGCTCGCGACATAAAATCAGTGTTTAAAAAATATATGTTGAAAATAATATAGTATACAGTTTTGTATTTTAAACATGACATAACATAACTTCACGCCTTTGTTACCTGAAGGTGTAGGCAGCGGATGTTAAGCCTAGTCTCGCCGTTATGTTTACGTCCCAAATGGAATAGGTGGCGAACCTATTGCCATGCCGGGCACAAAGTTTTCAGTCATCGATATTTATCACACTTCCGAAAAAAATTCGAGATTGGTGTGAGCCAGTGTCAGGATTCGAAACCGGACTTCTGGATCAGAAGCCGTGTGCTTGACCACTGAACCACCGAGAATAGTATTTTATAAAATTAGTATTTATAAAATAGTTTATATAGTATTAGTAATTTAAAAATATACAAATTTTATTATTATGAATAAGTCGTCTTTATAGTATAACAGTCAGACTTCTGCTTAAAAGGTTATACATTCAAAGTCGAACAAACATAAATTCTTAATAAACTAAAAGTAATTGTAACAATAAATGCACTATTTTTTATTATTATATGTTTAATCAGACAATGCAAGTACTCCTGTAACAATGAAATGGCTTTTAACCGTCTACCATTAGGGCCTAGTAGGGACCATATTTTCCAGCCCCGGGAGACCCCTTTAGGACTCACGAAAGTCTAAATAACTAATATGAAATCTGTCGCTTTTTATTCTTTTCACAGATAATTTCTGAAAGGTCATTGTGGTGTACTCAAATTCAAATCGTGAGACCTCCCAACAAGAAATTAAAGTGCTAAACCATCGGACCATACAGATTTGTAAAATTTAATTAATATACAATTTTATTTTAAAACCTTAATCATTCCGTACACTTTTAATGTATTTTTAATGACATAGCAACTGTTAGTTTTACAGAATATTATCACGAATTCATTGTATTCAGGGAATGTTTGTAAAGTGTAGGTATTTTGTTTATTTTCAGTGTTTTACTGTATCATCGCAATCAATACAGTTTTAATGATTTTTATGACTCGACATATAAATTTGGGGAAAGGTGGAACAACTTTATATAAATTGTAATTCTGTTTCACAATGCTTTCTCCTTTTTTTTATGGAATAGGAGGGCAAACGAGCAGGCGTGTCACCTGATGGTAGGCAACCAACGCCGCCCATGGACACCAGCAACACATATAGCGTTGCCGACCTTTATGGGATAGGGGAAAGGAAAGGATGGGGAAGGGGGGTGGGCCTCCGGGTACCTCTCTCACCGAACGAAACGCGGCATGAGCCACTTTACGTCGATCTTCTGAGAGGTCGTGGTATTTTACCGGTCGAGCCGGTCCATTCATGCAGCGAACTGCTTGACTCTACCACTGTTAAAATCTCCTTTTATAAGTTTGATATCAAATCTGGAATAATAAACGTATGGTAGGTATACATACATAACTTCACGCTAAATCCCTTGCAGAGTAGGCAGAGAGAACAGAGCGTCACTAGGCACGATTCTTACATGCCTCACTCGTTTCGTTGACTTTCCTAACACTTTTCATGAACCCGCGTCGATTTTGAGGCTCCTAACATCACCTTCAGACAGAACACTTTCTATTTGGTCATGGAATGTGTGTCTTCGCCGTCTTCAAATCCTACATTCATCCATTTGCACTGTGTATATCTGCTTAGTCAATCTTGCATCATCCATTCTTTCTACATGTCCGAAACATCGAAACACGCCCTTTCTTACGTTTACACCGACATCTTTCAATCCAACTTCCTTCCTTACAACCTTGTTTTCGACGCGGTCAACGAGAGTCACTCCACAGATTTTCCGCATTCCTCATTTCGACCACGTTTATCCTACTTTCGTGCACACTCTGCCATACTCAACTCTCGCTGCCATAAGCTAGCGTTGAGGTTAGTACTCCATTGTGAATTGCTAGCTGGGCTTTTCTGCTAACGTTCTTTACGCCCAACTATCCATTTACGCTGTGTCCTAACGCCACTCTTCTTTTATTTCTACAAGCGCGGTGTACCTGCCATTCCTGTTAAAAGCTCATTCAAGATATAGGTACTATCTTATTCACCTGCTCCAGCTCTACATTATCAACCATGATCTTTTATCTTTGCATTCGTTCTGGATTCCTCCCTTTCAAACAGGTAGATATAATACTGAAGAATAGTGATGAATGAAAATAAGTCTCTTCTAGTGAGTGTCGTAATAGCTTACCAATTATTATAGTCTGAGACGAACCAAGCCAAATAGTATTTCAACCTTTCGACTTCTATTTCAGATGTCTATCAGTTCGAATCCTGGCTCACACCACTGATGTTCCAGAAGTTCCAGAAAACCTGCGAGTAATGATTTTGATTAACACAATTATTACTTACCAAATTATGTCCGATTAATGGCAATAGGACCCAGCATGATTGCTTCTGTCTAAACCATTGAATATAATAATATCTTGGACACAACACACGCAGCGCCCTCTAGTTCCAAGCTAAGCAACTAAATGCTTGTGCAATGGATACTAGATAACGGATATTAATACATATTATACCTTTCTTTTGTAAATACATACTTATAATACATAGAAAAACACCCAGACGCCACACAAATATTCATGTTTGTCGCAAATATTTGTGCTCGGGTGGGAATCAAACCCACGACCTCATTGCTGCAGCCGGTAGTTTCACCACTGCCCCACGAGGCCCATCCATATAAAGGGGAGGGCAAATCCAGATACACATAAATAAATGACTTCTTAAATCTTTATGAATACTTTATTTGCTATAATTAATTATCAAGATGACGGTCATAATGAAGTTCCCCTTACAAAAACTTCTTTAAAAAAAAAATACATTTTCCGTTACTCCTATTTTTGTTGACCGTTAATCAGCTGCTTTCGGTATATTGTGATCTAGCCCCTATAACAGGTTGCAGGTGGTGGTAATATGGTGTGACTAAAACAGGTAAATTTGTGCAACGGCCGGCAAGGGGGGGCATCAATTCATGGTTCAATAATTTTCGGTTATACCTACAACCGCTGCATAAACGAAAACTATTATGATGTTTTTCGTTTATGACAAATTTAGAAGTTAAACGCCGGTCAACACTAGTTTTGGTATATATTTCCTAAAAAAAATATTCCAGTTTTCATGTTTCCATGTACTAAATAGCTGCAAAGTACACGTATCTATTTCCTTGGTAAATATTGAGAGATAGTCTCGGTGTTTTGCAGGTTGAGGCATCCCGCTTCTCAATCCAGTAACTTTTGGGATCATATATTGGTTGCTGCATGTTTGAATGGTTACCTTAGTACTTATCATCATTACATAGTATAAAATAAAGTTGCTTTCCGCTGTCTGTCCCCTTACATGCTTATATCTTTGATATTACTCAACGGATTTTGATGCGTTTTTGTTAATAGACAGAGGGTATCATGTGTGATGTACCTAGTAGGTAAAGAAAAAGTGATAAATCCAAAATTTACTTATTTGCTACTTTTGTTGCGGAACAAAGATCGCCGTGTCAACTAGTTGTCATAATAAATCCAGTTAACATAATAGAAAAGAGTATTGGGCATATTAGTTTCTTGTCTGATTTCTCTTACGTTAGCCCCTACAATAAGAATCGCTTGTGGCGAACGCGTCAGTTTATCTTGATAAACGGAAAAAGAAAGTACTTCTAATTGTTATAATTCTAAATAAAAATAGTGTCTCACTAAATTGACCAGAATATATCTCTGTTTGGTAAACTGTTTTATTACTGCGTATAAAATGTTGTGGGAAAGGCATTTGACCATGAGTGATATGTTAGAACGCCTCCATTACACATCGCTTCATTTGTTATTGTTTTTATATAGTCATGCAAATTCCGAAATGAAATTGTATTGGAGATTAAAATGTTAAAACACAATGACTCAAATACTCCACGTAGAGTTGATAAAAATGCGTGGAACAGGTGCGCCTGCGCAGCTGTCACGCGCGTGCCCTAGCGTACTTCCTTTTTGTGTTGATCAAGTCCAGAACTGCCACAATACCGGGTGTCGAGTGGAACTTAATTACTCATAGTTTTTGACATAATAATATCAAGTAACCAATGAGTTTGAAGGTTACTAAAGAGAATTTATTAAACTACCGCGCAGTCAAACATAGATGCACCGATGTACGACTATGAAAAATACTTAAAAGATACTGCAGAATTGTAGAGTTATTTATATGGCAAAAGCAAAGTCAGGGTAATTACCCTGTAATTACGCGACTTCTACTAACCTACCTCTATGTAGGCAAGGTAAATCGCATTCTGTCTCGTCACATTAGACAGTTTATATATTCAGACTCTCAATCACGAAGCATAGAAACACAGGATTCCGAAGGTGATGTAGTACAAATGGTCTCTATTTAGGGAAAAGAATTTAGGTAGATGGCGCTATACTTCGATAAGCACTCGTTCAAATCTTTACGCGGGAAGTTTTGCCGCCGTTAACGTACTTACGTGTAATCATCGGTTTGCACGAAATGCGCAGCCAGTGGCAGAAAAGAGAACTACTGAAAATGAATGTGTAAGCAGCGGCTGTTAAGCCTCGTCTCGCCGTTATGTTTAGGTCCCAAATGGAATAGGTGGCGAACCTATTGCTATACCGGGCACAAAGTTTTTCAGTCATCGATATTTTTCACACATAACTTCCGAAAACAATTTCAAAAAGTCATTGGTGGGAGCCAGTGTCAGGATTTGAACCCGACCTGCTCGGCTGCCAAGCTCGACCACCGAGACTAAATACGTAATACGTTTAAATAACTTATATTCCTTAGGTTGCAATTATTGTGGAGTTACTTTGGTTATTAGTTTTATGCAGATATTACATCATCCAAATAATAAAATCTTGCCTTCCTCGACGAGAAAATAAACAAATTAAATAATATTCAACAATAAAATTGTGTGTACCTACGACCAAAACGGACATCATTATTATAGTGTGTCCGGTGTAGCTTGACGCCGCTGTAATCACTACAATCATTACACGCTCCGTCTGTTTGTTTGTCTGTGTACCGTGACAGAACATTGTACGACATGGTGCCTTACTCGTTTCACCATACATATAAGCCAATAGTGAAACATTTACTAAAATTCTACTAGTAAAGCGTTTTGGTGCAGTGGTAAAAGAACTGACTGTGCAGTAGAATTCAGCGGGGCTCAATGCCTATCCACATAGTAAGTAATCTAGATTTCATAGTTCAAGCATTTAGACATGCAGTATTAGTAGTAATCGTCGTAGACATGGGAATATTTAAATCAGCAAAATGTTAAGTAATTACTATAAAAAAAAAAACAATCAAAACTGACACATATACAATAATGCCAAATGCAAAAAATTATGACACCTGCCAAAAAAAAAACAAGATTAATTCGTACTTTATTTTAACATGGTCTTTGGATTGACATGAACACGAAATGTGTTTTATGAATTATAATTTATATAAATCACTTGAAATTTCAAGTCGTAATCATTTACTATTAAAACCTTATTTACTTTTTATTTCATTCAAGGTTACATTGTTATACAAACACCTTAATATGTCGAACAACATTCTGCCATGGTAACGTGTTAGTATGAACATGTTGTTACACCTGAACTTTAAGATACATACATCAATATCGACTACATTAATCGAATTATTTCGATGACATGGCTACTAGTTCCTTTGTCGAATGTTGATTAATTACTGAGCGATTGTACGAATACTGCTTTGTGTAGTATACACCTTTTGTTGGTCCGCGTTCTATAAGTTAGACTGGTACCGTAAAATGAGTTTATTTCATTTTTCATTAATTGTATGTTTCTTTGCAGTTTGCATTTATGCGTTTAAGTACCTACATATAAACTAGATGCCTTTGAAATTGTATTGATTGAAATTGTAATGAATGCTAAGAAAGTTTTTGATCTTATTATTAATTAGCTGTTGACCGCGACTTCGTCTGCGTGAACGCTATAAGATTTTGTTGCTCACACCACATTATGACAGCGTGATGACATGAAGCCTATGCGTTGGTTGACCCTACCTCTTCGCAATATTCACTTTAAATTGGACATAAAAATCATGCTGTTCTGTTAGAGTTTATCCGTAACATACACACAGACATACAAACAAAAATTTTTAAAACCGAGGGTCAAGTCCTGGTCGACGGGGTCGGGCGAGACCTCTCCAGCCAGCACTGATCGCAGCAATGGTGGCGGGTGAGGCCGGAGGAAGGCCGCCGCGGGGTTTTAGTGGGTACCCTTAGGATTAGAATGCAGTATACTTATATACTGATTTGGGAGTGCCACACTACCCCCTGCCGTCTGGGGACAGCAGTGGGTGTGCATAAAGTATTTCATCGCGTAAAAATAAAAAAAGGCTATATCAATTAGTTAAGTTAATGAATCAGTCACTTTTTTAGAAGCTGCTGTGGCGAATCGAACCACTTTTAAATTTTTTGGCTACCATCATGTGGCCTGTAGCATATTGGAACCTGTAGTTAGACTGGTGCATAGTAGCGGGCAAGAATAGTCTATTTAATATAAAATATACCAGCGAGCCAGAATAACTGTACGAGCAATGATGTATGTTGGTGATATATTCTGTGAATACTATAATTACGTCAAGTTTAACTCGTCCAGAAAATTTAAAATAAAATATTTTCAACTTAAATATGTTGGATATTCCTGAAAGCGTGTTATACTGGTTCCATTCTATTCCACACACTGCGCGGAGACATTGTTTTGTGGGAACATTTATTTATCACACTTATGACAATAATATGACATTTTAGTTTCAGGAATTACCAACATATTTATGTTACAAATATTTCATTTCGCGCATAATTAAGAATACTGTAATTATTATGGCACGAAAACAGCGAAAAGTCGTGGGTCGCGTCAGCAATTATCGGAAGAAGCAGCATTTGGTATAATAATGTGCCACTAGAATAAATAATAGATAGATTTAATATAAAATTATAAAAGGAAAAATATACTATTACTGCCCATACCATTTTTACCCAAGGTTTGAGCCAATATTCGAAGTCGGTACCTACGATCTAGGACTCGGATTACAGAATCACTGCGCCATCGGGACTTTCGGATGTTCTGTATTCGGTAAAGTTGACTATTCACTTCTACTGATGATGAATGACATGAAGAGAAAGTTTGGTAGTTTTCTTTATAATGGAACCAAACGCTCCTAAAGTCACAGTACCTATTAATATTGATAAATCTAATTGCTATCAATATAATTATCATACTGTCCAGTACTAGTTTAATAAACAAACAGTTCATATAAAGTTATATATTATAACAAAATACTATAAGTCTCGAAGAAGCTAATTCACCAGAGTGCGTAATGTCCAATATCCATACAATGGTCAGCTTTATTGATAGCAGCCGCCCACGCGCGTTGGAAGGAATAAAAATGAGATTCGTGTGAGATTTCCTACCGTCTCTTTGTAAAGGTACTGTGATAGTGCGGGCGATACATTATTTAATATTTCTATCAAGAATAAATGTTGTTTGTTAAGGAGTTATTAAGAGTTTCAAATAATTATATATACTAACTAGCTTTCTTGCTTGTTACTTGCGTACAAACAAAATGGCGAGGACGCTCATGATAAAATATAGCCGACGAAAGAATTTTTGAAATCAGTCCAGTAGTTTTTGAGTTTATTCTTTACATGCAAAAATACATTTCTCTTTATAATATTAGTAGTATAGACATAAAAATATAGATTGAGTTCCAATGTTGAGAACATTAAGCCATACCTACTCAACTGGTGTAATTAAGTGAAAACTCACAAGGACTCTGAGACCTCTTCACAGGCAAAAAAAACTCTCTTCATTTGAAACCAATAAAAGTACAATAAATTTTTATTTTTTATATTAACTAATAACTGATCAAGGCGAGATGTGTTATAAATGTAACATAACATAACTTCACGCCTTTTGTTACCCGAAGGTGTAGGCAGCGGCTGTTATGCCTCGTCTCGCCTCGTTATGTTTACGTCCCAAATGGAATAGGTGGCGAACCATTGCCATACCGGGCACAGAGTTTTTCAGTCATCGATATTTATCACACTTAACTTCCGAAAACAATTTCGGAAAGTCATTGGTGTGAGCCAGTATCAGGATTCGAACCCGGACCTCTGGATCAGAAGCCGTGTGGTCGACTGCTGGACCACCGAGACCGAGATATTCAATAACCATGACCATCTCCTCGTCCAATTACATTTGTTTTTTTTTATAAATTCTGTAAATAGGTTAATTATCCATTTTCCTAAAACGTAGGTGGTAAGTTACATTCAACTAGTACCACGGAGTTTTTACTCGCTTTAAGTTATGCCCCAACCTTTGGCGCCATCAATCCTCGCCGCTACATTGTCATTCCGCGAGCGCTCACACTTGACACATGCGACTATTGTGTGACTAGGGCATTGTTGCTGCGTGTCATGCCCTCGACATCCCTTTATCACGGTTACTGGATTTAAGTACATAGCTTTATGCCCTTGGCTACCCAAAATGTTGGTAGCGGCAGGCTATTTAGCTAGTACCTACTTAACACGCGGTTACAACTAGAGTAAAAAATACAAAATACAAATGCAACTTCAGTTCTCATAACAAAGGCAAACAAAAACAAAGAACAATTCAAGCTGCAATAATTATAATTTTGCATTACAGCAAAAACTTTATAGATTTATTTTTTGGAAGTTAGTCGTGTAACTATTCTCCGCCTTAAAAAATATGTTGGTGGGTGATGTGTTGGTGGGACATGTTTTATGATATCCAGAGCATCGCATACAATTTGCTCCTAACAATAGAAACTTATAGAAATATGTTAATAATTAAATAAAAGATAGACTAAACAGGTATCTGCCTACCTCTCTTTGGCTACCCCGCGAGGGATTTGGCGTGAAGTTATGTATGCATGTGTAATAACTTCACGCCTCGGCGAATGGAATCGGTGACGGCAAAACCTATTGCCATAACACCGGGCATATTTATCACTACGTCCGAAAATAATTTAAAAAACTCGGTGATGTGATCCCGGATTCGATTTCGTGACTTCTTGATTTGACATTGTGTACTCCAAAATATTATATAATATCCACTTTTACAGCTTTTGCACTTTATTTTATATGACGAATGAACGACGACTGCATAATGAAATGCATAATGTTATACAACGGAATATACTAACTTATGATCACTGTTCATCATTATCTCCTTCTTTTCCCGAAGGTGTACCTGTAACAAAAAGATAGACAAACGAAAATGATTTGGTTTTGACGAAGTTTTTATTTTGGTTCATGTTATGCGGTTATTTCAATATTACAAACAGACACTCCAATGTATAGATGAATCCAAATGAATACTTTTTAATCTAGGTAGCAACTTGTATTACAACCTGTCGCATAGCAAATAGTTTGTGATTAATGTATTTTTTTTGTTCTTACATAGAATCGTGACGGTAAGTGGTCGAAAATTCCTAATTAGTTACACCCCCATGGTGGAATAAAATGCCCTTGCTTTACAATCTGGGTTACACGGAGCGTGTCCTGGCCACCGGATGTGTGCGTGCCATAGAAACGATAAACCTTACGTACTTCTACCTACTTCATTCGACAGAATAAGGTGCTGTTTATTATACATAGGCAAACATTTAAAAAATATATATTAAAAGTATATATATCGAAAGAAAGATTTCACCGAGTTCTGTAGAACCATGGCCTGCGTCAAACTCTAATCGAAATTCCTGATGAAATTGTGTTACAATAATGATTATTGTAACACAATTTTTAGTAAACATATTTATAATTTAATAATCATATTTATAGTCTCGAGGGTACGTACGACCACTGGCCACGGCTTCTGAATCCAGAGGTCGCGGGTTCGAATCGAACGCCTTTTCGAAATTTATTTCGAAAGTTATGAGTGATAAATATCGATGACTAAAAAGTTTGTGCCCGGTATAGCAATAAGTTCGCCACCATTCCATTGGGACGTAAACATAACGGCGAGTCGGGCCGAGGCACTGCCTACACCTTCGGGTAGAAAAAGGCGTAAAGATATGTTTATATTTAAACATAATAAAACATAACTTCACGCCTTTTGTTAGCCGAAGGTGTAGGCTGCGGCTGTTAAGCCTCGTCTCGCCTCTCTCGTGTTTATATTTAAATTTTAAAAATGCTTTAACTTCTTCAATGAACACCAGCTGAACATGCCTCCATATGACTCATTGTCACGTTCCTGGGTCGAGAGTGCAAGAGAGAGCGCGGTGCAAGCGATAGACATTTGTATAACAATTGGTTGTTATAATAACACACAGTTTTTTTCTAAAAACATTATGAGTATTAAATATAAGGCCATATTAAATTTCATATAAAATAGATTTCATCAAAAAAATATTATTTATTAATATTATAACTCAAGCTGCCCCTCGTACTCTGGGGAGGGCACATTCTCGCTCAACACTGTCCGGGGCGCAACGCTGATGTGATACCCCTGGTATTGCAGACGCCATGGGCGGCGGTGATCGCTTTCCATCAGGTGACCCGCAGGCTCGTTTGCCCCTATGTTTCCTTTTCTATCATAAAAAAACACGACGGTGAAGGTTGTTCAGCGGATTGACCATAAGCACGTTGTTCTGGGAAATTGTTATTTTAATGAATTAACTTATATCGTATTTATTTCTTAGATTTTCGCGAATCACATTCATAACATTAAAACAACTCTTCATGAACGCAGATTTTTCAAGATCAATTTAAAGTTTTTAGTTCACTCTATTATATATTCTACGAGTATACTATAAAGCCTGCACTTTATTAGTGCGTGTGATTTTTAAGACGTTATTTTCAAGTGTAATCTAAGCGATCGTGAGTTGCGATTGTGAGATTGAGCCTTTGCGTGCACACATAGAGCCTTACGTACCAACGCAATATTACTACTCACCGTTATTTCGACTAAAGCTATTATTAATTTCCATTTTTATTGTGATTTGTGATCTCAAATCTGCCCTCTATCGCTTAATTTATTCACTACGGTCGAAGTGTTTTTTGTCGATGTAATGATAAATCTTGTTGAATTAAAAAATAAGTTTTTAAGACATTTTTTTATTAAACATTAGGGTATATTAGTAAAAACAGTGAATCGATATCAACAAATTAAATTGTGAAAGCTTTTATCGATGTCGGAAGAGAGAAAGAGGAGGAAATCGAACCACACGTCCACCACCAGAACCGGCGGTAGGTATAGTAGAGCTCCCACTTTCATATCAGATGCTGATCCCATATATGATATTGGAAAATAATAAGCCACATGGCAAAATAAATAGTAATCAATAATATTTTTTTTATTAATTCTATTCGTTACGTTTCTTTTTGTATTAATATGCGTATTTCTGTTCTTATCAACAAGTAGCTGTTATTCCATCAGCTGATAGGCGATAATAAACCCGCATATTTTTACATACAAAGAAAACCGTGTATGAACATTGAACAGAGATTTTTTTGTCCAATACAAAGAATATCTGGTCTATCTGTGGTAGAATATATGGTCTTTGTCAGAACGGAGAAGCTCAGCAGCTGAAATGGACGTGTCGTCACCTCTAAGCCTGAGATTCTCGCAGAGATCGAATCTTTTTATGGGCTCCATTATTCCACACGGATGACCAAGCCGATGAGACACAGCGATGATGACCATAGAGCCCCGCTAACGCGTCACTATAGTGAGGACATCCCAGAAATTGCAGAAAGCGAGATTAGGGCGGCTCTCGGGCAACTTCAGAACAACAAGGCACCCGGTGATGACGGAATTACAACGGAAATTCGAAATTAATTTCGATAAGTCATTGGTGTGAGCCAGGATTCGAACCCGCGGCCTCTGGATTCAGAAGCGAGGAACTTTACCACAAGACCACCGAGACATTAATTCAGATATTCTGTAATCGCAATCAATTCATATTTAATGAGATCCAAACACATCTTGAATCAGAGACAAAAGAACTAAATATACTCCCTAATATTGGGGAAGTAAAGTAAGCAAACAAAATAATATTAATTTATAATTTTTATTTTCATTTGTATCAATTGTATTGGCATTTTCACAAAATATAATCACCTTTTTACATTTAATGGAAGCATTAAAACAAGGCTTACATTTAATTTGGCAAATATCCAAATTCACCTCAATATAACAAAAAATACACTATGTATAAAAACTCCAAGTAAATTATTATTATATAATAGAAAATATACATTTTTTACAAAAATGTAACATTACGTAGAAATTACAATTACAAGACTACTTACAGTACCTACTTTTTTATTTATATATATATATATAAAAAAAAATACTTAAAACAGACTAATATTGCTACAAAATAATTTTCAGATAGATAAAGTCGAAATACAGATATGCAAATTCTTTTTTTTTTGTAAATCGTATTTTCATTTTGAATATTTACAATGTTAAGTTAATATTAAAAATAAGTATATTAATTAAATATGATATGTACAAAATGTACAAAGAATGATTTACAACAATAATTGTTTAAATAAATGAAATATTTAAAATTATAACTACCAGACTACACGAAAAAAATGTATATGTATTTCTATAAGAATTTTGTAGCCTCGTCTTACTACCTCAGGCTAAAATCCATCCACCGTTTTGGGTATAGGAGAAATACATAACACTCCTTCCAGCGCAGTTGGGTAAAAATACACCAACACTTTTCAAAAACCAAACAATTTTTTCTAATTAAATTTATCAGAAAAACGTAGGAAATTTTTATAAATTGCTGATCTATTTTTATATACAAAACTAATAATAGCTTTTTTAATATAAACGTTGATATAATATATCCATTGCTAATATATTTGACATACAAATAAATAGAAAGGATAATATAAATCTCAGTACGTTTATAATTAAAGTTATACAAATTAAAATATAATAATGAGTCAGTAATGTTCAGCTTATATTCAGATCTGTAAACATAACAATGGAATTATTACAGTCAATCAGGGTAACTTAAGCTTTCAATGTAACATTGGCCCACTAAATAACTTTGGATTTCTTTAATTTTACTACATTATTCATATGAATATAGTACAATTGAATATAGTGCAATACGTCTATGGTAAGATGCAACACGTTCAGATATTACCAAAGAAATCAAAAGTTATTTAGTGGGCCAATGTTACATAGAAAGCTTAAGTTACCCAGATTGACTGAACTTCTTTCTTTTTTTTTTCAAAAATTGCACCTTCAAATCGTCTACGTGCCCAATATGAGTCTTTAGGGCAAGTAGAGTGAACATAAACATTTATGAAACTAATTTTGCATTTTAAACACATATTAAGCTTCAATAATGCTGAAGTTTAAACAGTTTAGGTTTATTTATTTTTTTAGTTAATCTAATAATTAAAGGTTAAGAAATAAAATAATATTTATGTATCAGAACTTATTGCATTATCAAAACTCACATAGTATAGGGCATGTACTTCACATAACTATAGCCTTATGTACAAAGCGTTCTTTTTGGCCTTTCGAGTCGTACATACATATCCGGTGGAAAACAACCCCGAATTTTTAATTGAGTTATACGGAGTTTTTGCATTTAAAACACAATCGCAATTAATTTGCAATAATTATTATGCGATTGCAAATGTAACTTTGTGCAAATATTACTGTTTATTTTATTTACAGATGATTATTAGTCGGTGGGTACGCAAATTTACGTATTTTATTTTTTTTTATTTACAAAGTGACCGTAACCCCACATTATTTTCTAATTACAATAAAAAATATGTTTGGCATACATTTTGTGACTCGTCATACATCTACTTTGTACCTATTTTATCCCCTCTGGCATGCCATAATATGGCACAATCACAAGCATCACATCAGGCACCAATTTTTTAATGTAAGTACTTACTAGTACATAATCCAGATCAATAAAAATTTTTTTTTTGGGTCGCCAGATTTATGTATTTGCCACATACAAATTTAGATAAATAAATTTCAAACAATAAATTTATACATATGTTTTCTTTTTTTTATACTAATGTAATGGACGGGTTTTTTCGTACTTTTAGATAGAAGTCGACCAAAAATTTTGTTCACAATATATTTGTACATACAATTATATAATTAGTCACTGGATATAGTGATTAAGATCTATGTAATATTTATGGCACTCTTGCACACATACATACGTACATATCTCAGAGTCCGAATGAATAATAATAAATCAATATTCTATAAATTACAACTTCAGTCTTCGAACCAGAAAATCTCAATAGGCAATATGATCACAGTAAATTAATTATGTTTCATTTATTGTTGCTATTTTATGATGCCATATTTTGCCATAGGCCATACTCGGAGTTGTTTAAAAAGGCTGGTTATGTTCAAATATTATAAGTAGTTGGAAGCATTGTTGAAGGGGACTTCAATAAAGCTGTTTAAGTTTTTATAGAATAAAAAAATATTAACTTAGGAAAATAGTAAATATTACTATTTAATAATATATTCTTTAGGATTTATTTAAATCTCATTGAACAATAATATCCAACTACCCTGTCAAAACCAGTCAGTTCAAAATAACTCCCCTTTCAAACCTGTACACCGAGTACTCTATCAACCACCATCTCATACTTCACCTCATCAGTCTTTGTGTCAACCTTGGGCTCCTCCAGGCACGGGTTCTTACATTCCACTACAGTAGTTTGAACCTCACGCCGGAGTTCATACGAAGTTTTTGATGAGCGTCCGTCTGGAGTCCTTCGTTCTTCGAGATCCTCTTCCCAATCATCTTCGGAAAGAATATCATCTCCTTCTTCACCGGGCACAACTGGGATTGTGGATTTGGGACGTGTGAAGAAAGCCATTTTTTCCCTGTTAAAAAAGGATTATTTAAATAACGAGGTCTCAATTTTTCAATGTCATAGATTTCTGCTAAATATTACTGAATATCCAAGCGGATGGTCACTCACGAGGGACAATATCATCGTCGGTTGAATATGTTACTGATTGGATGATATCGTTTTTTTTTCGAAAAGATTTTCAAAAAGTCATTGGTGTGAGCCAGGATTCGAACCCACGTCTTTTTGATTCAGAAGCAGGATGGAAGCACTACCTAGATTACCTACTTTTGATATTTTTGGTAATAATGAGCTTACTTGAAGGTGACGAGGTCCGGCTTCTGACTACCCTGGCGCGACTTCCTGAGGCGGTAGATGTTGCGCGCCGTGCGGGCCAGCAGGCGCGCCGCGCGCTCGCTGGGCGGCGACGAGCTGCCCACCAGGCGCCGCAGGCTGTCGTCTTCCGCCACCCAGCTCGCAACCGCGGGGTCGCCGCGGGCGCACGCCTCTTCCAGTCTACAATCACAAACATTACTATTATTGAGGTTTGATTCTTAGTGAACAGTATCCTAAGGGGGCTTCCATAAATTACGTGAAATGTTTAAGGAGGAAAGGGATCATGTCAAATCTTATCTACGTTGGAAAGAGGGGGCAAATATTAATTCGGCAAATACTACGCAACTTTATTGTAATTGAAAATTTTAAATACACCAGACGTTATTTATAGACGCCCCCTAACTTAAATTGCATTAATTCATTAAAATAATACATAGCTCATAGATCAAAGTAAATTTCGAATCATAATAATATAGTTATCAACTGGTGATAAGGTATATGATCAGTAGGTGGGTAGGGTACCTCTTCTTGAGGTGCGTGAGGTTGGCGATCTCGGTGCGCAGGTCGTGCAGGCGGGCGTGCTGCGCGCGCAGGTCCAGCGTCAGGTCCAGCGACGTGCGCGCGCGCCGCCACCGCGCGCCCCCCGCCCCCGCCGCGCCCCCCGCGCCCCCCGCGCCGCCCGCGCCGCGCGACTTGCCCCATCTGTACGTGCAAAAGCATTATTGTAAATTTAAGTGTCTGTTGTATCCTCCAAAATAACATTTTTTCTCTGTCTGTCTGTAATCACTGAAATTGCTAGATCTATTTTGACAGGGCTTCTGATGGCAGGTAGCTGGTGTAATAAAGAGTTAACTTAGGTTACTTTAAGAAAAAATAATTACTGCTTCCAAGGCGAAACAAAGCTCGCCAGGTCAGCTAATTCATAATATGTATATCCACATAATAAAAACGCATAAATTAGATGAAGTACCTGAGAGATCTACGCTCGCGCACGGTTCTGTCGAATGGTATGCCAGAGGGAGGAGGCTGTGATGTTACTCGGCGATATGCCGCCATCGAGGAATCCGACTCCGAACGGTTAAGTCTGAAATGCAAGAAATACATATGGTAGATATTTATATATTAAAGAATCGCTTTAAAACTAAAACTGGCTGTTCAATATAAATAAAAATATTTTTCAATTCACTTAAGTTGCCGTAAAACAAACTAAATTACCTCTTAAAAATTCTTGAATATTTAGAGTAATGAATTAGACGTTATCCTATTTAAATTAGACTGTAAATTTTTTTTTTTTACCTGCATATGTACTGTGCTTTGGCGATACTCTGTGGTTGTGGCGAGAACGTTTGTGAGCGCTTGATTGTTGCTAGCGGCTCGGACAGAGCATTCACTTGTTCACTTTTTCTGTAACCAAAATAAACATATAATTGAATATAGAAATATATGTAATAGATTTCTTATTATGAGTTTGATTAGATAGTAAGATCAAGAGAACAGAAATAATATTTCCATAATTAACAAAACAGATCAATCAAAAGGATTATGTTTCAATGGGATATACTCGTTATTGTAATAATTTATACATATTTCGCTTATTTCAGTACAAAAATTATTATAGAAGAAATTTTAAAAATCACTTAAAAGCATTGTCACACAATTATATAGAAAAAAAACATCTGACAAATACAATAACAAAATAATGACCAGAAAAAAAAACATAATTTGTAATTAGACACATTTTCATATAGATACCCTCGATAAAGAGATATTACTGAGGAAAACTGTTTTTTTTTTGCTGGTCATTTGTTTAAGGATACATCCACATTGTGCCACAAATCATGCGTTCATGCACATCACAATTTTGAATATTGACTATTTATATACAACAAAACATGCTAGGCAACGTCCCTAATGGTGACATTAAAAGTTTTCACACAATCACAATAAATATATGTAAAAAGAACACAATTACTTTGTGAATATAATGTAGACAAGTATTATCAAATAAATGAATACATATTATTTAGTATTTTATTCACAAAAGAGTTTTTAATGTATAATTGTTGAATAAGAATCCATGTTCCTGCTGCAGATCTTTTTATTGCAACTACTCATGGAAGAATACACAATTTTCCCATAAATATAATATTTATTATCTACAATATAAATTTGTTGCTTTATTACTTGTATAAACTATCAAAATAATATTAATATCAATATCGAATACACTTAAAATTGTCAAGAAACAATTCTCCTTGCATCTTGTAAGCAAATCTATGTTTTTTTTTTCAGATTGTGTGGTGTTGTTAAATAGCCAATCATCCTATGGCCAGTCAGTTATTTAACAAAATTTATTATATACTTGTCCAGTTAAAAATGAAGAACATTCCTTGTATATTAAACAAAAAATAACACAAAATTCGAAATATTTGGTTGAGCACATAGCCAATGGTGGAAATGCATGAGACTTTATCACAGTAAGCAATCATTCCCGCCAGTGTGCCACAATGTAAACATACCTATATACAAGATCTATGTACACATATAACGTAGGGGGCTATTATTATTTTTCTAGACGAGGCTGGTGAGGCCGACCGTCGGCCGCAGCACGCCTCAACTTCATATATCTGGGAGAAAATTATCAATACAATATCCCATCACCATTTCTGTTAGTAATATACTATTTAAGACAATATCAGTTATTGCAATGATGAAGTTTTAATAAAGAACATTAAAGAGATTAGTAAATGGAAGCCAGAGTTCTGGTTGCTGGAGTTCAGAATGCTGGTTTTTTAAATACATTACAATAACCGATTTGATTCTACATTGTGTTGTGGTGTATAATATGGTCTAAATATTTATTGCACCTCTAGCAACTTGAAGCTTTTGTTCACGGCTCTGAAATGCTATTTTATTATATTATTTAAATAATTTTCCTTCACCGTTCATTTCATCAATAATTTTATAGTTCTTTTAAGTATATCCATGTAATTTTAGATATACATACATATATATTGGTTCACATATTTATTAGAACAATTTCATAGAGGTTCCATGTCAGTTTCATGATAAGTAACATCAATGTTAAATTCTTTATACATACTTAATACTACATAATCTATATATATATATAAGAGATTTCCACCTATATATTGACTCATCACGATATCTCTGGAACCATAAGGCGTAGCGACTTGAAATTTGGTAGGATTATTCCTTTCGCCGAGTAGAGGTCAGCTAAGAACGGATTTTACGAAATTCCACCCACAAGGGGGGTTGCGGGGGTGTTAACAATGGAAAATTCCCATTTTTAACCTATAGCTGCTATCGACTTCAAATTTGTCGAAGATATTGCAGTATTAACATAGCGGGGCAGCAGTTATTACTTTTGATGCGAAACAGAGTTCGCCGGGTCAGCTAGTTAGTTTATATAAGGATTTTGTGTATAATCAGGAAGATTTGGAGGCCTGCCAACAATACTACACTGTTGGCGACCATCAAATATTTTCAGCAACCAACCTGGTCTATCAGGTGCTAACCCATATAAATAAAACTTAAGTCCACCAAATATATTCTAGATTAGATAATCCAGGAAATCAAGGCATACCTTCTATGTAATTGTCTGGCGCCTTCCGGACAAAAGTTGCATTCAGTGTTGGTCTCCTTCTCAGCAGTAGAGGGATGCAAATACTCATCTTCCAAGACTATATCTTCTTCAGGAATGTAATCCTCGAATGAATCCTCTTCCACAATCTGTAATGAGAAAGTACTTACGTTATATAATTGTATTAATATTTTTATTAGAAAAAACAAGAAAAATTTACAACATACATATTATAAATTAAATAATGGAATATTTACTTGATTCAGTGGCTCTCTAGACTCTTCGTCTTCTGAAGCTGAATTATCATCGCAGTCCACATTACACTCTGCACTTGTCATACACTCAGGACCTGTAAAACAACATCTTACATTGTACCTATTTTTTTAGATCAAATTTTGTCTGGTTTTTTAAACAAATTTGTAAATTGCTTTAAAAAACCCTACCTTTTGGAGGAAACTCTATCTCTCTTCTAACCGGAGTGGCCATTAAAAACAAATAAATAAAAATTACTTATTATCTAGATAGTTTCATGGATGTTAAAATAAATATTTACCTCTGTTTCTTGTGAGTGTAGAAGTTTGCGATGATATTACAGTACTTTCATCTGAACTTTCGTCTCTCCTCATACACCGGAAACTGAGTATATTGTACCATTTCTGTGAAACCGTGTCCGGCTCGAAGTCTGCCAAACTCACTTGCACGCAACCCTAAAAATAATATCAAAGCAACTGTTATAGAAATTGCAGTCACAATTATTAAGATAAATTTGAATCTCTTTGTTATCAGAAGATAATCGCTCTCGCCTATGGGTTAATCACATAGCACTCAAGACTTTCAAGTCGAATACTCAAATCTGGCACTCAAGACTTTAATAAGCCGAATACTCAAATTTGGCTAGATATCATCATTTGACTCAAAATAATATAATAGATATGATATTGTGTTATTCATAGACCTACTCGCACTGCTTTCTCAATTTCTTGTCTTTCTCATCTTAATGGTCAGTGAGGCAATGGTGATTTAGTTGGTATTGGTAGATAGATGACTAGTTGCTCAGTACCAGATTACTTCGTTGTTTGTTGGCCCGTTTAGCCCCCTCCAATTTCTCAATAGTGGCATAATAGTTTAAAGGACCAAGAGGCTTATGGGGCGGATGAATAGGTGAGTTAGCGTGTGAGTGAGAATGTGAGGGAGTGCGTGAGTCAGCGTCTTAGACATTAAGCATGTGAGTGAGTGTGAGCGAGAGAGTGAGAGTGTGAGTGAGTGAGCGTGTTAGTCAGTGAGTGAGCGTGTGAGTGAGTGAGCGTGTTAGTCAGTGAGCGTGTTAGTCAGTGAGTGAGCGTGTGAGTGAGTGAGCGTGTTAGTCAGTGAGTGAGCGTGTGAGTGAGTGAGCGTGTTAGTCAGTGAGTGAGCGTGTGAGTGAGTGAGCGTGTTAGTCAGTGAGTGAGCGTGTGAGTGAGTGAGCGTGTTAGTCAGTGAGTGAGCGTGTGAGTGAGTGAGCGTGTTAGTCAGTGAGTGAGCGTGTGAGTGAGTCAGTGAGCGTGAGTAAGCGAACGTGTGAGTGCGTGAGCGTGAGTGAGTGAGCGTGTGAGTGAGTGAGCGTGTGAGTGAGTGAGGGTGTACTGACCAGACAGTCTGCTTGCGCGGTGAGGTTGACCTGCAGCGTGGCGGCGCGCAGGTGGCGCAGGTCGGGCAGCGGCGCGCGCCGCACGTGGCGCCAGGCGAGCGCGCCCCCGCGCCAGGCGCGCGCCTCCACCGCCCAGGCTGCGCCGCAGCCGCCCACCACCAGCGCGCACCGCACGCCCCTGTACAGACACACAAAACACGTTTTATTTTCTATCTAAGATATTATATTCTATTTCAACTACATATACAATAAACAATACAAGATTATTAGTAAATTAGAGGCCTAACAGCCGCTACTAACACCTTCGTGTTGAAGAGGCGTAAAATTATGATGTTGTGTTAAGTCATTAAAAACATTTATATTAAAAAATAGGATCACTTCTATCATAATTCTGACCGAGAACAATAACGTTCATATTATAAACACGAAATGGATTCACTTCAAGTTTTTTATGGAGACAAAAGTTGTCACTTACACTTCGGTGCCGACATCTATGAATAGCGCGTGCAAGTTGCGCGCACGCACTATTCCAATCTCCAATACGCTCTCGTCGGGACAGTAACGCAACTTGATCTCAATTTGGGCACTGTTCACTGTAACAATCACACTTGATGTCAATATTACTGAATTTTTTAAATTCTATTTTCATACAAGAACGAGCATATGTAAAATCTAGAATTATTTACATAATAAAAAAATCTAATGATCTAATCAACAAAAATAAAATATAATAAAAATAGAATAAAATACGACTAAAATATAAATTACAGCTAAATTACTACTTTTATAAGATTATGTACCAGCATTGGAAGGATCATTAGCCGCCTGCGCAGCCTCAAACACTCCCGAGTCACCAGCCACCGATTCGTCGCTCACCGCGGCTGACACTGATCTAGTGTTTGTTCCTGCACAAAAACAACAATATTACAAATATCGTTCTCAAACAGAAAAGTTTCGAGATTACTGATAATGAAATACTGACCACTAGATGAGGGAGTTCTTGGCGAGGGCGGTGGTGGTGTCTCAGATATAGGTGATAGAGGTTCACACGGCCGACCAGGACCTTGTAATTGAACTGGAACTAAACAAATTGTATACTCTTAAAATCTTATCTAATGAGCAGAGTTTAATTGGTTGAATGCTATTATATGTAACATAACTTCACGTTTTTTTCTACCGGAAAGTGTAGGCAGTGACTTTAAAGCCTCGACTCGCTGTTATGTTTACGTCCCAAATGGGATAGGTGGAGAATCTATTTCCATACACCGAGCACAAAGTTTTCAGTCATCTATATTTATCACACATAACCAGCGAAAGGATTCGAACCCACAACTTCTTGATTTGGAATCGGGGTGCTCGACCAATGGACAACCGAGACCAGCAAGCAACTATTATACATAGAGGTAAAAAATCTATTTAAGATAAATTTGTGTTGAAGAATATATATTTATTTAATACATTTATAAATAAATTAAGATTTATATAAAACATTAATAACTCAACTAAGCCAGCGAAGAAGTACTAACATATGCCAGAAATAAAATATTAAAATTAATCTGAAACCATATGAATTTTGCTGAGTCTGGCATTCAGAATTCAGAAAATAAATTTGAAATGGTGAATAATAACACTTCACTTAGCTTGTCAGAAATACCAACCACAATAAATTTTAATTAAATACTGTGAGCTATTTTTTGATAGAACATAGTCATTCTCAGCACTAAAGACAGTAATGTTTATCAGTTGAATTAAATAGAGTATTGAATATATATATCTTACTCGTGGCAAGTCCTGTGACTTCGTTCTGTGCGGTCGCAACACCTATCCTCATTTCTGCTAACTTCTCCTCTAACTCTCTCTGTTGTCGCCTTTGTCTTTCCACCTATAACACATAACAATTCCATATTAGTATTTGTAAAATAAAGTGAACTTAATAATGTCTCAATTTATTTATTTTTTGTTAGTGCCCATTTTTTTCATAGAATATGTCTTTATTATCACAGTCTCCGCGTCCGACGTTAAGTGACTGTCATTGATGAAGTGCGCATAAATGAAACGCCTGTTCATTTAGGTCATGTCAGGTCTGTTTACATTTGTTTATGAACAATGACATGTCAAATTACGGAAATATCCCATCTAAAAAAAAACGCCAAACCTACTAATATTTATAATATATAAAAGAAACACGATTTATCCGCCCCTCTGACCCGTTGCAAAAGAGAAAGTCAAACTATGTGACAGGCACTGCCGCGGGGCGTACTCGTACTATGTATATTATTTTACATAGATCTTGATAATGTATAGAAAGGCATATTATTATGTAACATATCTACATACATGTATACAACAAGGAACATTTCTAACAAGGGCTGATTAGCTGTATATCGCAAAAAAAAAAATTCCAAAAAAAGTATAGGCCTTTTATAGCTGCCTACATCTTCGCATAGAAAAATAGGAGTGAAGATACAAAAAAAAAAAACTATAAACTGACTGAATTTTAGACATACCTGATTATAAGATGGAGGTGGAGGAGGCGGACTAGCTGAAGAGAGACTACTCCTCGGTGATAAAGATGGTTGCGATGGTGAACTGCTTGCACCTGGAGTCACGCTGTCATTGTTATAACTCGATCCACGGAGTAGCCTGGAGAAAAAGGAAAATATTAATATTCACTTTGGTAATATCCTAGACGAATTCATCTATACCGTTACAAAATTCACTACCATTTTTTATCCTAATCTATTAGTAGGGTTTAAATAAACTATCACCAGTAATTAGGCGACTGTGAATACCACCAATATCCATAGATATAAATGGTAACTAAGGAGACATTGTCCATAATTGTTTTGTCATTTGTCATAATCAGAAAAAAATACTATAATAAATAACAATTAGTAGACAACTAAACGACCACTTAACCTTACAGAGAGATGATACGTATAATGATTTGGTAATCCCAGGAGAAAGTGTAGACCCCACTGACATTCGCAATCATGTTCCTTTTTAGGCGATGCTAGCAAACATTTGGGTATGAGAAAGTTGTACACAAGATATACAAGACATTTTGAAATTATGAAAATTGAATAAAAACAGCATCATTGCATTATTATGATCTAAGTAAAAAACACCATAAGATTGTTTTATATGTTGATCATGAAGTTACGTCTCTTATCTTTAAGGAGCAATATCAGTTGAAGTTAATAATAACGGAGAAAAGATCAAATCTTCTTCTTTCGTTATTGGCGACTATGACCACAGATATAAGAATAATAGATCGGCAATAGTCACTCAAACAACGAGACCATAAATGGGTTGTTGATGTGTGTGACAATGTGTGCGTAAAAAGCGCTTCAAAGTGTCAACTTTTACAAGTTAATGTTCATGTGTTGAAATGTAAATATCCTAAAATACGCGGTTGCGCTGTCAGTGATGAATATTAGTAAATTTTTTTAGTCTATGCTAAATCTATGGATAGAACAGTATTTAAATTGATAAAAACTGAAATAGTTTTTGATCAACTCACCTCTCAACTCTTCTATGTAGATCAACCATATCTATGGGCTTATCAGCTTGAAATGAGGTTGCAATCTGTGGTCCACCGTATATGTCCGTAAAACTAATGCCAGAACTTAATGATCCTTTACTACTTGCCGTAGAAAGAGAACCTAAGCTTGAACTGCTCGATACAGACAAAGTACTTGCTGACAAAGTTTTTAATTGCCCTTCTAAAGTAGTCATAGATGTTAAAGCATCTTTTAACTGCTGCAGTAATAACTGTTTCTCCTCGTGTAATCTTAAACGATCCGTTATACATTTACTAGACATTTCGAAAGCATTCTTCAAGTCTTGCTCTAATCTCTTGCATTCAATTTCTATATCGCTCATTTCTTGTTTTGATCTAGTTCTAGGTGTAATACTTCTAAGTTCTCTAAGCAATTGCTCCTTTTCTTGGAAAAGTAGCAATCTATCTTTATCTGATTCAGCTTGTCCCGGTTGCACTTTATCTTCTAAGTCAGCTAATTGCTGTTGTATTTGCTGTATCCTCTTTCTGGCTTCATCATATTGGAGGCGTACCCGCGCCATTTCCGCTAGTCTTGTACCGATCGGCACCAAATCAGAACATAAATCCGTTTGAGAGGCGGTACTTAGTTTTTCTTGAGGAAGCGATAATGTAGACAAATCTGGTGAAGCATCACCGAGCTGTAGTCTTGTTAGATCATCTTTTAATTTAGCCAACGATTGCATGAGGTCTGCTCTTTCTTTTTCTCCCGATGTTAGCGATTTCTGAATATTTTTAAGCTCTGTCATAATCGCTTGGGCTTCCGTAATGTTGTAGCAACCTTGTTGTGAATTAATTTTTTGCTCCACTCTGTCAAAAAAGTGATTTATTATAAAAGAAGAAAGGAAAATACATCTTACTTTAGAATTAAAGAAAAAAGGACTGTAATTTGATGCTAATAATTAAAGCTAAATATTAGTAAATATGGAAGGTTGAAAAGTTGTATGTTTAATCGAATAATACCTACCCAAACTATATTATTTGAATAAATGGGAAAAGTGTACTAACTCAGTAAGCGTATCAACCCCTCGTCTAGCGCTGGCTACTTCAGCTCTGGCTTGCCTCAACTCTTTCCTGAGTTGAGCGACGCGGCCACGAGCTTGCGTCACTTCTGACCTCAGGAGTTCCGGATCATGTCTGGACGTCGTCGATGTTGTTGTCATCGACGTTGTCGATGAGCATACTGATTAACAAAGCATAATTGATATGAAACAATTTTGACAGTACACCCAATGTTTAATATTATTACATATAATATTAGAATTGATACCAAGATACGACCAAGGAAACATTTTAAAACCCATGGAATAGGGCAAAGACTCCTGTTGCTGCGCCATGCCACAAAAGCAGGTCATCATAAGCATGTCTAGTATAACGCCTCGTTCCTGAGATAATGCTATTAGAGAATAAAATAAAAGTATGACAAACGGTAGATTTACATGCAAAATTTCTAGAAAGCAAGCTGTTAATACAAATAGAACTTAATAGACTTGCGGACTCGTAAACTTTTAAAACAACTTCATATAACTAACTTTAACGTACAAGCGTAATGACTAATTATTTATAGAGTATTACAGAGTCTCGTAAAACATAATAATAAAATAGAAAGTCAATAAAATGTCGTTCACGTAGGTACATATATCTAGCATGTCACAGTAAAAATATCAAAATTAAATTCAATATACGAAGACGTGTGCAATTATATACGAGACTAGTTTTTTCCGTTTAAATGTAACCACTATCTGTAGGATCAGATAAAAATAACACCGTATAGGCCATATCTGTTGGACTAATAAAAGAAAAAAAATATATAATTGACTTGGCTCTACAAACAGTACTATGTCTTTGATGCAATTACTAGTAGTACTGTATCAATTCAATGTTGCTCAGTAAATAAATATGTAAATTCATGATGCCTCGGCACTCAATTCCCAGTCCTGGATTACTGGTAATGTATTAATTAATGTACGAAAGCACTTGTGGATTAAATTAAAAACGGTTCTTCGGATTATAATATTTTAGTGCGGAACATTTTTTTCTTTTGAACGCACTAATCTCGGGAACTAATCATCCGATATGAAAAATTCTTTCAGGTTTAAATACGCCATTTATCGACGAATACTATAAGCTATATATCTTTACGCTAAGACCGATAGGAATAAAAAGAACCACTAAAATAAAAAGTATCTAACTTGCACTATCAATAGAGAAGTTTAAGCTATATTTATTAGTCCATTCAGCCCCCAAAAGGTTATGCTTCAATTTATTCAGGAGTTTCTATTATATTCAATAGTGATACAATAACTTCTCATTTTACGACGATTATTGTATGGCCGAGGAGATATGAATACATAACGTTTATAGTTTCATACAATAGCACAAAAGGTGGACATGTTTATTATAGTGTGATAGATTTTGTAATAAAAAGTATTTAATCAAGGTCCTCTTGTTTGTATAAATGTAATTCAAAAATACAAAAAACCAAGGGGCGTCTGTCAACATTTATTTTACTAAACACAAGAGCAATGTGAGGTTAAACTATGGATTTATATAGTAGGAAATATATAGTATAATATAGGTCGCGATAACGGAATACCAGGCTGGCAAAGATATTAGAAAGATTACAGGCCTAATACCAAAAACATTAAATCGCATATAAAATACTCCAATAGTTAGTACAAATGACGGCCTAATCGCTAAAAGAAATTTATTCCAGGCCATCTAAATGTTTTGGTATGATTTTTTTTTAATTTTCGAAATTAGAATATTTTGATAAATTACTTACAACTAGTTCTTGAGGCGGCGAGCGTTGATAATGCATTGTTCAAATGCTTGTACTCGTCCTGCGCCAAACATAACCTCTGCTTCTTCACATCGTACATCTCCTTCTTCGCCTGAAACAATCAAAAGAGGAATTAATTAATTTACATAAGAAAATAATTACATTTACGAAGCGTTTAATGGTTATTGTGGTATTTTAGTAGTGGTGCTGTGAGTGCTAGGACTGCATCTAAATTGATAGACACTGTTTTCTGTGGTCGAGCAACCCGCTTTTGAATCAAAAACTAGTAGTGGGTTCGAATCCGGCTACACACAAATGACTTTTCGAAAATTCTTTTTGGACGTTATGTGTGATATATATCGACGATTGACAACTTTGTACCCGGTGTATAGCAATAGGTGCGCCACCTATTCCATTTGGGACTTAAACATAACGGCGAATCGAGGCCTAACAGCCGCTGCCTACACCTTCGGGTAGAAAAATGACAGAAATGATGAGATGTTATGTTACTATGTTATTAATTATAACAATTAAAAGTTTCTTCGTGCAGTAGCGACAATAGTTACTCGGCTACGGCATAAAAGTATAAACATTTGTGTGATGAACATGGATGGAAGATGGATTTGTATGGCGTCTGCTCTGTCATATTTATTCCTGGTTACGAAATACAGAGTAATAAATAATGTCAATACATTTTTTTTTATGGGATAGGAGGGCAAACGATCAGGCGTGTCACCTGATGGTAAGCAACCAACGCCGCCCATGGACATCAGCAACACATATAGTGTTACTGTTGCGTTGCCGACCTTTAAGGGATAGGGGATAGGAAAGGATGGGGAAGGGGGGTGGGCCTCCGGGTACCTCTCTCACCGAACGAAACGCGGCAATAGCCACTTTACGTCAGTCTTCTGAGAGGTCGTGGTATTTCACCGGTCGAGCCGGCCCATTCATGCAGCGAACTGCTTGGCTCTACCACTGTAAAATATATATAATATCAAAATCCAAAATACTAGATGCAGTATTCGTAAATTAATTATAATAATAAAAATATGTTAATTTTCCAGTGATAGAGCTACGTAGTTCGCTGCATGAATGGGCCCAGCCTGACTGGTGCAATATTCTTAACATAATATAACTTCACGCCTCTGTTACCCGAAGGTGTAGGCAGCGGCTGTCAAGCCTCGTCTCGCCGTTATGTTTACGTCCCAAATGGAATAGGTGGCGAAACCTATTGCCATAGCGGGCACAAAGCTTTAGTCATCGATATCTATCACATATATAACTTCCGAAAACAATTTCGGAAAGTCATTGGTGTCAGCCATTGTCAGGATTCGAACCCACGACCTCTGGATCAGAGGCCGTATGCTCGACCGCTGGACCACCGGGACTCTAGACCAATATTATTCCGAAGGCCTAACCTCTTACCGACTCCCTTTTTCATCCTGCTTTCGTCTCCTTCCCTATCCCATTTTAAACTCCAGCAACGCAACTGCAACACTATCTGTCTTGCAGGTGTCCATGGGCAGCGTTAGACTTAATTTTATTAAAGACTCGTGTTAAGGAACAGTTAGTTACTGAGATGTAGTACTTTTAAAACTATATTTATATTAACATGGTACAATATCCTTCAGGCGAATAGTTTATTAAATACTTAAAGATGGCGTTTAAATTTTATATATACGTGTATTGAAGAGGTCGCGGGATCGATTTCCATTTTTGTCTCGAAGTTCTATTCCACAAAAATGAATACGTTTAAATGAAGTAACAATATAACATAAAAAATAATTAGGTACATATTCATATAGAAAAATAATATATACAGGGTATATATAATTAAGGATCGATGAAGCATAATAATACTTGAGTTTTTGTTATCATAAATATTGATTGCGTTATGATACAGAGCTTTAAATTTATAAAAAAGTTAATTATATTTTGCTACCGGTGCTTAACGACCTCCATTTTGTTTCTTTAAACTGAGTCGTCTCGAGTTTGAATCTGGTTTTTTTTTCATGAATATTCTTCAATAAATGTGCTAGAATTTCCGAAAAGAATATTCATTTCTGATATCAGTACGAATATTTATCATAATAATGTTTTCAGAAATTAAAACGCTTCTTTTAAAGGAATAAACTCGTTTTATTGTGAATTTTACAGCAATAATGGGCTAATCAGTTATATTTGGTCAATATCGTTCAAGTTTTTAAGTTGCGCTAGATTGGATCAACAGTTGTAGTAAACACCAATTTAAAATATCCACTAAACGCATTAAAATCGTCAAATTAATAAATCAAAATTCTGAGGTGAACATTCCTCGCACGTCGGTGCGAAATTCATCATGTTACTTAATATAAAGATAATAAGGCATTAGAACAAAATTCCGATTCGCCAGTTTTTTGTTCACAACATCAAATACAAGATGGGTAATGACTTTGGTGCTTTGGAATCCGTGTAAAAACACCTACGTAGCGCGGTACGTACGTTTATATCCTGTTCTGTAAAAAATCACAATTAAATCTTATGATATTCATAGAGGTGACGTCAGATGCTAAGATATTATTTATGAACTATGTATACAATAAATAAATAAAGAAATTTACAGTAAAAAGTCGCAGAGATCCGTTGAGTCTGCACGCTTGCTGTAGACGACTCCAGGTGTGCGGTGGACACTGCGGGAAGGTACCATTTCTACTCAACACTTGTGTAGCGACGTAACCTTGGCCTTCATAGTACGCCACTTCAGACACCGGCACTAATCTCACTTCCGCGGAACGTATTTGACGCACTGATAATATGTTCTCATAGATCGCTTCATCTTCTAAGTTCTGTCCTTCTGGACATAGACGGTAACCGAACTCGCGACTGATTTCATCGAGGTTAGCGTATTCGGGCAGTTTACGCATCTCATCCAAGTTCTGGTATTGTGGTTCGTCGCGCACGCGTAAGCCGGCCGGACGGGCAGACGTCGGTTCAACTCGGACACCGTACTCGGGTGGTTGGCGCACCATGCGCGCTAGTTGTTCACTGCCGAAACATCCATGGCACCAGGTATGAGCGCGGCCGCGGAACGTTTCGTTTTCGGGTTCAGGGGGAGGCGGCTGGGACCACATAGTGAGCGCACGCCGCAGCGGACACATCTTAACCCCCAAAAGGGCGCGCGTCGACTGGCGCGGGCTCGCGGTGCTCAGATGGCGCGCAGTGGAATGCGCCCGCGCCGCCGAAAGAATGCAATCTCGGGCGCATTTCGGAGGTCGATCTCTCCGAAGGGCCGGGGTCCCGCCTCCCGGGCCGTCGCCATCTGTCGTACTTCGTCGAATCGAAACGCACGGCCCGCGACCGTATCACGCCGCCGATACAATAACGGACCCTCGTTGACCCCATCCCGTGTCCACATGCAAAATCATTCACCGAATGATGTGTCCAAATTCAATTAAGTACCTAATTCAGGGTTACCTGCTGACACTGTACTTTTGAATGCCGTCTGGGTGTCATCTTGCATACCTGTTTTACGAGATGTCCCGCTGTTTTACTTCAATCTCATCTAATTCAGATAAACCCGTATACAAATCTTTTTTTTTATAGTGGTAAAAAATATATATGAATATCATATTATTAGAGGAATGGAATTTACGTCTCGGGGCCGCATTGTAGAGACATCCCTGCGCATAACAGTTGTTTAATTATTCAGAATTCAGCTTAGGCTCGTTAACTAGGCAGTGATAAACAATCGTGATCATTGCAATCCTGAGATGACTGCGACGGTATGTAATAAAAAATATGCTGAAGTATCTCACGCGTGACACGCCGACTAGCATTATAGCGGTCACAAGTCCTCGCCAACATTGTGCCGCAATTTTCTTGTACATTTTCCGAGTAAACAATTTACGCAGTTCAGTGTCGGTATTGCAGGGGGTGAGGTAAACAAGTGCGAGGGAAGTATCTCAGGGCGCATCTGCCGGTTGCAGGTAGAGAGACGGGCACATTTTTGTTCCGGAATTCCTTAACACGCATTTGCAATCCCGTCCCGATTCCAGCTCCCGCTTATTGCACATAATTTCGGAAGTAATGTAAAAAAATCCTTGACGTGGACAGGTATTGGTTTGTCTTTAAAATTACCCTGTGGTAAATCTATTCCTGTGATAACTCAAAATACATACTTTATATTACTCCTATTATTATATAGTTTTGTTTTATAACAACTAACCGCAGTACATATTATTCTTAAGATACCCACAATATGTGCGGTTGAATACAGCCTTGTTACATATACTTAACACTTATTTTTCTGTTCAACTTGTATGTTTCCTCAAATGATATAACATACTTCACCTATTAAATAGGTGACACAAATCGGAGTATAATTAATATATGATTGTTTGTTTAAATTAAAAAAACGACAAGTAGGTATGTGTGACGTGGAGACCAACGCAAGATACTAAACAGGTTATTATTATTCAATTCATAAAATATGAAATTAATGAGTAAATTGGTCTTCTTCAGACGAGCAAATTGGCATGATGCCTACATTCCATCATACGGTATGTACAACTAATAGTAGCACAACGTGTGTTCATTCTCTCCTTTTTTTATTACTATTTTGCTAACAAATACCGGTAAAATTTCAGGTAATGACGAAAATAACACAGTTTTTATATATATGTAAACTCGTTTTTAAAACTAAATTCGTATTTCATCGGAATTCGTTCGATAAACTCTTAAACATGTGAAGGTACAAGTACGTCCAAACGATTACCAGTCAACAAATTAGACGTGATTAAAGTGAGAGCAATTGAAATGAATTTCTTATTGCTACAGTAATTTTAACGTAAAAATATTTTAACTATGTATTTATAAAAAAAAAAAACTAAATAAGTGCAACTCCGCAGAGAGAAAGTGGCAAAATTATTTGAAATTATATCATACTGTCCGTCATAGTTTAAATCGATAGACACGAAAATTGATAAGGTCAACAACAATCGAGCGGAAAGAGGTTGATTGAGACATCAGATTATTTATTTTTAAAAAAAAAATAGAAATTATTAGTCGTTGTTTATTTTTGCCAGCCAGCGACTACGTACTCTTAGAATTTGGATGTGTGTAATAAAATATATATTTTACTTGTCTTGTTTACTTATCTTCCTAATCTAATTAAAGATTAATGAAATACAAGTTTATTTATTGCTTCAAGAAAAAAAAAACACGTGTTTCAACGATCTGTGAAAGTACTATGAAAATGTATTACGAAGATTCCCAATTTTGACCTGATTCGAATAATTACCAAGTTACACAATTTCGTAAATTAGTAGTAGTAAATTAGTAGAAACAGAAACCATATTAATTAAGACAAAAGTAGTACATATATTGTAAAAAATTTACGTTGAGTGTAAAAACATACAGACACACCAAAATACTCAGAATTCACAGTGCTTTAATGAAAAGCCCTTATAATTAGGGGTCGTCCATTAATCACGTGATGTTTTTTTCATCATTTTTTGACTCCCCCTACCCCTTGGCGATACGTCGTGATATTTAAAACTACCCCCCTGCCCCCTATCCAACATCATGTGTATTTTTAGTACTTACAAGGAATCTTAAGATTTTTAGAGTATTATCTTTAATTCATCATCAATCTCGCTGGTCGAGTACTCGCTACTTCGCTTTGGAATCAGAAAGGCGTGGCATCGATTCTGGGCTCACACCAAACATCATCATCACCAATAACTATTTGAAATTTTTTTCGGAAGCGATGTGTGACAAATATCGATTACTAATATAAAGTTTAATCTTATTTTATTCTAAAATTAAGGAGGAAAAAAAAATACACGTGATATCTTACTACACCCCCTCGTGATATTTCATGATTTTTGCCAGACCCCCCCCCCCCCCTTTCTAACCTCTGATTAATGGACGGCCCCTTAAATAGTTTTTTTTCTATATTTCTAGCATAATAACGTTTTACCAATAACAGTTAGAAAATTTATTTAAATAAATCCTTATCAAACATCTACTTTGTGTTTATTGTTCAAAATTTTCGCTAAAATTATTAATATTGTTTTGTTAATAATGTTTGGTATACATATTTAGTTTGCCCTGGGGATTCTAGAAAGAGGCATCTGCCTCCCTTGGACCGGTTGCTTTTCGATTCACTGTATATATCTTCCGTCTCTGTCTAACATACCAGAGCGACGACTGTCTTTTTCACACTTAAAAGCCACGGAACTAATCTGACGTTTTTTTTTTCGCTTCTTTTCGTTGCCTATTTACTCGAAACTATGGACACATTCAAGAATTTCCTGAATTACTAATATTAATAGTTAATTAAAGTACCTATGTAAATTAGTTAATAGTAGTTTTCAAACCAAACTTGACTAATTATTAAATATAGTTTACATATATTATTAAAGATTTCATTGTATTGCTATATATATCTGTAAATAATAGTAAATATATATATATCATTATGTCAATGTAAATATAATAAACAGTATGATAAGTACAGTATACGTTTGTTGTCCAAAATTCGAAGTGCCCGAGGTTTCAACTTTTGTTTTTTTTTGTTTTATTGCTTTTGGACGACGAGCACCGGCCGGGGGCCTGGATACACGATTAAAATTCCTAAGATACCTCACGCCTGCCGTCCCTTGGGCACTCCGATCGCCATAGTACTGACAAGGCATGTAAAACTTTCCAACACAATTGTTGCTTGCCACTAACAAATTGCTGATTTTCTGATATTAACTTTACATTTTATATTTAAAGTAAGCAAGTTGTCTATGAATATATAGTTTAAAAATAATATTCTTGTTTAAAACTCGCGAATATAATAATGGAAATATTGTAAAATAATTCTTGTATATTTTTTATAGGTCTCTTCATATTAATTTGTATTTATATTGATATTAGTGGGTAAAAAATGAAAAATGTTACTTTTTTTATATATTTATTTCTCAGATATATTGTTGCTTTTTTATTTTGAATTAAGTGTGCAAATTTGAATATTTATAAAATATGCGAAAATGATAGTACTTATTTCTATTTTTAATTCCGTGGTCATTATGTGAATTAAAAAAACTGTAACAGATATTAGAAATAAATAAAAAATAATTTGTAAACATTTTGTTATAAGTGTTATAACATTAATTTTAATTACCTATAAATCTTATATATCTTAAAGAATGACCAAAAAAATAAAAATTGTCATTTATCCCCACATCTAGATATATTCTATGGAAGAAGATACCTGATATTGTGGAGAATGAAATTTATATTATAGCATGTTATAGTGGCCGACGGCTATATAGAATAGCAGTCGACTGTGGTACCATGCCGAGGATTCGAACCCGCGACGACGCTGTGTCGCACACCTAAACCCATGGGCCACGAACTGACTTAGTAACGTGACGAAAAGTTACTTCTTATTCGGAGTTTCTAAAGATACAATTTGATAAAGAATAAATCCATCTAAGTAAAATTCTTGTCATCGAAATGCTATGATGATATTTAACATAACTTCAGGCCTTTGTTACCCGAAGGTGTAGGCAGCGGCTGTTAAGCCTGGTGTTGCCATTATATTTACGTCCCAAATGGAATAGGTGGCGAACCTATTGACATAGCGGGCACAAAGTTTTCAGTCATCAATATTTATCGAAACATAACTACCGAAAACAATTTCGAAAAGTCATTGGTGTTAGCCAGTGTCAGTGTCATTCGAACCCGATTTCGATATTATATAAATAATTCACTAATAAAATTAGAAGTGTAAAAAAATAGCCAATTTACACACACGACACAGCAAGAAAAGAAATCAAGGACACGCGTTCTATAAAAATTTAATCCCATCGAATAAAAAGAGGCTTAACAGAGTTGAAGTATGTATTATGTACCAAATATTCATATTAATAAACTCGAGACGAATGCTAGCGTTATGCACGATCATTCTTCCAGGGGGAAAATGAAAAAAAAAATCTGGTAAAAAATATATATGACAACGGGCGGTGGAAGTGGAAGGGCGGCGGGGGCGGTGTGGGAGGGGGCGGGGAGAGGCAAGTGCGCGGGCGCACGAAACACGCGGTTTGACGTTACGTTCGTTTTTTACGCTCATATTCTTATTATTGGGTCCAACCGCTCCCGGTGTTACGGCAATGGAATGCGCTATAGATCAAGTCCCGTGGCAGACGCGCCGTAGTGTTATTTTTTATATTTTGCATATTAATTCGAAGTTTTCGTTGGTTATAGTACTTTACAGATTTTATTTATATTTTTTTATTATGATATTTTTGTACACATAAAAATCAACTTCTTTTTAGATCTTGTAGGAATTTATGAGTTATCGACGACTGCACACATTTTTTCTGAAGTAATAATGGTAATGATGGGCTGGCTTTAAAGAAAAAAATATTATTTTTACCAGGTAAGTTATTATCACGGTTGTCATCATGACATTTTTAAAATATAGTAAGTACTTAATATGTACCTCTATGTATATGTATTTTTTTCTTAATTTTGGTCAAGCTAGCTATGAATACGTTTTTTTAAATCAAAAGTAGCCTCATTACAATAATTGCGGTTCAAGTACGTCCTATCAATTCCATAAATATTTTTATAGTAATCAACCCATCAGTTTGGTACGTCAGTATGTCGGGTAAGTGCTTATTGCGAGATAAATTGTTAATAGGTGGATAACTAAAGTTTGAGAGGTGACAGTATACCTACATAGAGTATAAAAACATGCTTTATAAATAAATTGATTTTTTTTTAAACAGACTCCAAATTAAACTGAGTATTTTATTTTAAGCTACATTGCCAGAATTGCTTGGAAACTTTTTGAGTTTTTGTCATATCGTTTTCTTTTGTCTTCAATTTTTAAGAATAATTGCACTAATTCTATTCAAACACTTATTTAAATGTTACATACATAACTTCACGCCTTTTGTTACCCGAAGGTGTAGGCAGCGGCTGTTAACCACGTCTCGTCATTATGTTTACGTCCCAAATGGAATAGGTGGCGAACCTATTGCCATACCGGGCACAAAGTTTTCAGTCACACATCACACATAACAAAGTTTTCAGTCACACATCACACATAACTTCCGATAACAATTTCGGAAAGTCATACATTTAAATGTTTATTTTTAATATGGTTACCCGCAATTAGAATTAGTACCAATGTGATAGAGACGAAGAGAATAAACGTAAGCTTGTTAGAGAGACACTCCAGGAATACCCACAAATAGATAAATTTTATTCTAGTGGTCATAAAATTAGAACCCAGAATACACTTAACCATTATGAGAGGCACCAATGATTAGAATTTTAATGCAAATCGATAAACTTAAACCTCTATAAGTATCGTTTTAATTGATGGAAAATATTTGAAATGTTGTAAAAAGGCGAAGTATACAATAATAATAATAATAACGCCAGTGGAATTACAAATGCCGCAAAGATAGATACCAACATGACGACCTTCAATAACGTAAACATTTCTGGAATTCGTCAAAAAAATAAACACAACAAACGTAGGTACACCCTCGTGAGAAACGTCGAAAAAAAGGTGGAAAAAAAATAAATAAATAGAGATCCCTTTTGTCGTGGATGAGAATCGTGAGTTCCAGGAATTCGCGTGCCGCATGCATACAATAAATATGTGGGTCTGTCTGGTTCATAGAATAAACGACTCTTGGCGTAGGAGCAACAGGAGAAGCCATGGATCAATCCAGCTGGCGACGAGGAAAAAAAGAATTTAAGGAAAAGTCATTTAATACGTGTACATTCCTAGAAACAATGAAATCTTATATCTTTAAACGAGCAATTCTTGTATATATATATATATGTATATATATATGTATATTAATTGGAACTCGGAATCGGCTCCAACGATTTTCATGAAATTTAGTATATAGGGGGTTTCGGGGGCGATAAATCGATCTAGCTAGGAATCATTTTTAGAAAATTTCATTTTATCGTGTTTTATCGATAATCAACTTAAACATCAACTTACTTTTTGGAATTCCTGACATCTATTGGCGAATGCTATAATTATTTTAAATTGTGAGCAACTAACTTGCTTTAACGACAACAACACTAAAGCTATTCCAGCAGATGGCGTTGTTTATAAAAAAAAAGAAAATACCGAGCAAAGCTCGGTCATCCAGATATTATTCTATAAACAGATCAAACTTAAAATGTAAGCTGTCAGAACTCTAACAAAATTAATTTTAAACGTGATCTACAGTTACAAGAACATAGTTAGAGAAAAAAATATCAACCAAAAAAACTAACGTATTTAATATCGGCAAAATATTAATCCTTAGTAGCTTTTTCATCAATTAAGTCTTGACAGGTGTACAATAACAAAAGTAACCTACTTAGGTATATACTTATAGCAATATTAGTGATAAATGATGTAAAAGTAAGTCGTGGTAAGTAAAAAACGAGTGTCGGTGTAAAAGTAAGAAAGGGCATGCTCCGATGGTTCGGACATATAGAAAGGATACATGATGCAAGATTGACTAAGCAGATATACAGTGCAAAATCGGATGGATGTAGGAGTCGAACGGCCAAGACACACATTCCATGACCAAATAGAACGTGTTTTGGAGGAAGGTGATGTTAGGAGCCTCCAAAATCGACGCGCGTGCATGAAAAGAGTTATGAAAGTCAACGAAGCGAGTGAATCAACCATATCCAAAGGGAAACCTAATCTTTCTAACCTGACAGACCCCGAGTCATCTGTTTGCCTCAGCGAGAATAGAAAATCAACAGAATTACATATTACTTGGAACGTGCAAATTACACTTTCAGTAACTATCTCGTAAATCACTTGTCCGCATGTAGTGGAATGGCACCGGCGCAGACAAATGCAAAATCCCCCCGCGAGGCAATACTTTAAACATCCCTGTATGAGCTCTTAGTAACGGGGCAATAATGGCCCACGTGAACACGTCGGCAAAACCTAGAATTTAAGACAACTGAACACATACTTGGAATGCGATTTAGTTGTAATAATTCAATGATGTTTTCGATGCAATTCACACAGCGCCATCTAGTGAAATGTTGAGGAATTAAAGTTGTGTATTAAAGTCAGTAGAATCGTCTTTAACACGTCGTGATTCTTATATTGCTTTACTTTATAAGAGTTAAATATAGACATTACGATAATTGAACTGAATTATTATATTACATATTATTTTGGGGTTCTTAGATATTATTTGTATTTTGAATTAATAATGGTTATGATAGAAAGTTTCAATGAAGTATTAAATCAAATAAATGTGCCATGTGTTAAGACCGGTAACAGCTTTCGTCAACATCAACTGATAGATTTAAATGATATCGAATAGTCTAAATATGTAAAGTTAACAATACTTATAAACATACAGTTATGATAATATACAAAATTATTTTATATTTTCGCTAGTAAAATATATAATACATACATTATATTGCCGTACCTAAATTTCTTTTAAAGTTTCATATACGTGAAAATTAAATACTGAGCCCACATAAAAGCCATATTTCGCGTCCATAGGAATTCACATAATTGTGAGTGCGTGCACACCCTGTGTTAGGGTTGTCAAACTATTCAAAATAATTTTGTATATATTCATATACGATTTAATTTTGTTATAAAAATTTCTAATTTTTTGTGTTTGTTTGAAATTTGTTAATTGAGAAATTTTATCGCAATGACGCTTGCTTGCTAGATTGAAAAACACTGTACAGAGTTTTCCCCTGCATTGCAGTGTATCTCGACATTACTGTATTCTGTCGTACTTAGTAATAATAACACCCGAACTGGAGATGAGACTTGACATCATAATAGAATGTGGTCAGTAAAAGCATCTATCTACATCGGATAAGGACGTATGGTACCCGTGGGGTAGAATTTCGCATAAAGTCGGGTACTGTAAAATTTCTTTTAGGTAATATAACTACAAAATCTGTTAAGCACAAAAGAACACTCTAACACTATATTTATTTAACGAATCAATCTAATACTAAAAATATTTAAGTTTGTTGGCGTGTGATAACCCTACAGCAAGGTCCAGCGTCGAGGTCGCCTGCGCTCGCGCACGCGTACCTTATTTCAAAAACAATCTCGGGTTACAGGTCGGGCTCGTAGAGGCACGCCCGTATACGGAAAGAAGACACGAACCCGTCCGATTAACACCCCCCAAGATTGATCGTGTATAGGTTAAGTGCAAAAAAGTTGTGACACCATCAGCAAAACAACGTAGAGCCAGTTGTTAGTGGTTATGTATCGATATGATTGATTACTTTGAATTCGTCTGATATGTCTTAGTGGAAAACCAAATCCTATGTTTCTTTTTTACATTTCATATTCAACTAGTTGACCCAGCGAACTTTGTTTCGCCTCAGAAGCGAAAATGGTCATTGCGGGTTATCCCTTAGAGATCAACAGACATCCAACATCGCCGACTTTTTTGTAGATCTTTTGAATATATATGTTTAATAATGTAGTACATTGTTTTGATCTATCACTCAGGGTTCAGCCAGCGTTTGCAAATTAAAGTGGAGTGAGTTCATTAATTATCACTTTTTATTTGCTACATTATACATGAATTGTATTAAAAGAACCGCACCAGAACCCGTTGTGTAGTTTCAAAGATCTAAAAGCATATATGGGGACAGACAGTGGAATGTGACTGTATTATATATACTATGTAATTATATTCAAAGACGTATTAAATTTTACAGCAGACGTGATGTTTGCAGAGTTGAACGAGTAACTTTCTTGGAAAGCTTTTCTGTCTTACTCTGTCATTTCATCAAACATTAATAATATCGTATCGAAAGAAGAATGAAAGGAAAGGATATTGAAATTTATACCAAGAAGTTCAGAATGCTAAAATGAATGCTAAAAATCCTTCCAGACAGTAGATATATGTATTTGTTTTAAAGACATTTTTGAACTGAAATAATGATTTCTATTGAAAATTTCCAAGTATAAAAGCAAAATTGTATGGGTACGGTGTTGGAGTGGTTGGTCACGGTGCGCACACGCAACTTTACGACGATCCGTATGTAACATTAGCCCTGGTGGTGGAACAATGGGCGCACGCGCTGAGGTCGCCGCACCGGGTCGAGGACGGCCACCAACCAGCCTTCCCCGTCCTTCAGTTGTGCCCGTTTTATTGTATATTGGCTAACGTAATTTGAGCTAACTCCGCTCAACAAATCCTTCAACTTTACGAGTTTTCAAACGCACATAAACGTTTTTTAACTTCACCAAAGAAGAACTATTTCTTCTAATATAACCTATACGTTGCAATTTTATTCGTCCGATGGGGAAAACACAGTGAAAATTATGGATTTAATTCAACTTAATCAAAATCATTCCCACACTGTAATTTTAGTCATTGGCCATTGGTTCATTGGGGATATGGTTATTATCTGAAGATGAAATATGTCCCGACACAATGGCGAAATAATAATCTTATAGTAATATTTATAATCTTGTTAATATTTCCAGCATAAAACTCAGACGCCAACAAATATGTTATGTTCATCACTCAAATGCTGTGTCAATAAGAGCGTTGTTACAACTCTCGGACCACTAACAGTATGCAGTCCTACCTATCCACTGCACCATACTGCACCACGTCATACGTATTAGAATGTTTTATACAAACGATCAATTGGATCAAATTATAAATACGGAAGAATGATATCTACAAATGGGACTCGAACCCCCAACCACACACTCAAACTGCAACACTTACTCCGTAAATCGAAATTCAGCATGCTCGAATAGAAAAACAGTGAAAACGAATTTCGATTTATTTCGTTTGTAAGCAAAAGAAAAGCATATCTAAATAGAATGTCTTAACAAAGGTGATGAGCGTCTTTGCTCTTATTGGGTTAAAAAATATTTTATTCCACTTGTAACATATTTGACTCTTAACGCTTAACATATGAAATCTTAAAACAAACGCGCATTATAATAATTATAATAATGAGTCGACAGTAAACCATGCACTTCACACAATCGAGTTCATAATTCAATTCCATGTTGAAACTATTTCAAAAGATCTGACTCGAAATGCATTTGTCCCCGGGTCTCGTGTCTCCGCTTATGATTGGAGAGACGCATTCCATCGCTTGATACATGACCGTCGTGTCCCCGTCGTGTGAATATAAATTAGAATAGGTAGAAAGTAGATTTTTTTTATATTTTATTTCATCATTGTATTTTGTTATGCGTATAGTGTTATCATATTTAATGGATATTTACAGATATAGACAAAGTTGTGCTCACAGGATTACTGACTATAACATTTAGACAATTATTTAAAATTTACGTATTTTCAAACCCGAAGATGAAGACAGATTAAACTAAGCTTGCCGAATTTTTCGTCCCAATTTGCTCACTTAATTACAGAGATTCAATAAAGCACAATGTTATATTATATTCTACTTATACTGCTATACTTTTGCAACTTCTATAAATCCAAGTAATAAGCAGAAATAATTTCATCATATTATGCAATAAACAAAAAAAAGAAACAGAATGTGACAGTTAAATTTCAAAAACAGAACACTTACTTTTTTCTTTTTTTTTATGGCAAGAGGCCTACAAAAGGACAGTAATAATACCTCGCCGGCTACCGTGCTACGCTCTCGGAGATTAGATAATTTTAAATGGTCCTTTGTGTGAAATGTGACCTTTAAAATTTGATTCTTTCTGACCGTTCACGCAGCTTAAGTCGACATTTAATATGACCATATACGACAGTTACTACATAATCTCATTGAGAATTTATGGTAGAAAATTAACAGGTGCGACTTATTGGAATGGCGATACCTAATCTTTTGTGTCTAGTCGATTTTTGAAGTGAAGAAATACTTCTTTCGAGTTGCTTTTTTCTTCGCATTCGATTGTCAAACGGCCATACCATCAATCAATTATGCTTTTGTTTCTATTACGTAACAATTGTTAAAACTTTTCTGATCGGATAACTGGTCATCGATGTTAAAGTAACTACAATAACGTAATCCATACTATATATGTTTTAATCTATTTATTTTAATTGCACAAAGAGCTCTTGCTCTTGTGAGAGAGAGTCGTTCAATTAATTACTGCTAGTACTTATATTTGACGTTTTGTTTAATGCGAAACTAACAAAAAGGCTAACCAACTTTCACCTTGTGTTTGTTGAGCTATAGATCATAATAACGCCTAAGGCAAAACAAAAGGCACACAGCCTTAGCACGGAAAGAAAAGTATGTACACATGTTAAAAATGATATGTATAAAATCCAAAGAATTTAGTCCAATCAATGAATAAGGAATGCTTTTATAATAATTAAATACATAACACATAAGTTCACGCCTTTTTCTCCGAAGAGCTGTAGACAGCGGCTGTTAAGCCTCGTCTCGCCGTTATGTTTACGTCCCAAATGGAATAGGTGGCGAAACTGAACTGAAACTTGCCATACCGAGCACAAAGTTTTCAGTCATCGATATTTTCCACACTTAACTTCCGAAAAGAACTTTGAAAATTCATTGATGTGAACCAGTCCGACGATTAGAACCCGTGTCCTCTACCTAGATTCAGAAGCAGGGTGCTAGACGACTGGACCACCGAATAATAATTAAATCATGGGTAAATAAATAATTTTAAAACAAAGCCAAGAGAAGTTATGTCGGGACAACTCGTGGAAGTTACGGAAAAGTCGAGAACATAAATTTTTCCATCGGACCCAATCATCATACACATCAAAACTGTCCAGATGTTGTTATACGAACAGGTATAAAAATATATGAAATTAGTACGAACATTTCTGTTCATACCCCACTCAACCTGCAATTATTGGCTAAAGAACAACCTGTAATTTATCTACAGTAGCCTGGGCGTAAGTAATAATTACATTTAAAATATTTCAAGAAATACTCGTGCGCCGTAAAAGTTGACTTTTAAACACCAAGCTGATGGAATTAAAGATGACTGCTATGTTATGATCGTATAATAAAAAATACATGTGTATATATAATATTTAACTTAGATCATATCTAAAATATAGATGATACTGTCTAGAATTAGGTTCGGTGAATTTCTGGGCGCTAGGAACTTGATCAAGAAAGACCGGCTTTTTATGAATAAAACGGTACTGACTCTAACATATACGAGTGTTGGATTGAATAATGAAACAAGATTGTAAAGGAAGAAAATTGGACCGAAAACGAATCGATTTTAAAGTTGTAAGGGCATGCTCATGCTCAGGATCATGGGAAGAATGGAAACGAAGTGAAAGACGAACTGCAAGAGATATATTATACATCCAGTGGCCGAGCACTCCGCTTCTAAATTAAGAAGTCGCGTGTTCAAATCCTGGCTCACCACACCAATGACATTTCAAAATTATTTTCGGAAGTTATCGTTTGCGACTTTGTTTTAACCCATACACCTTGATCTCCATGGAAACTAGTATTGATCTAATACTACATTTTGTGATACGTAAATTATACCTACATACATAGAGTTATAAGAAATAATTTATATACTAAATAACAAACAAATCTACTCACAAAACAAGTTCCGTCTAAAGAAAACAAAATACATACAATGTATGTATATGAATTAATATTTACGTCAGAAGCAGAATATAACATAACATAACATATACATAACATAATTACATAACAACAAGTAAGCATGTTGGAATTTTCCCATAAAACTTCTAAGTAGATCTCGTTCATGATATTTTATAATTATACATCCATCTATCCATGTGTATATTTAAACGGAGTTTCAAGTATTGTAAACATTGGAATGCGATATAATACCGATGACCCCGACGACCTGAGCTCTGTCAATATTTCTTTAAATAAAATAAATGTTATGGTATTCGTTTTTATGGCAGTCGCATTTTTAACGACTTAAAAAAAATGTTTTTATTATGTCCAATTAGGAGTGTATTTATCTTATTATATAGCCTTAATAATCGAAGAGCGTGTATGACCAGAGTTATGATAGTAAAAGAGAACGAGTGAGGCGTGTCAGAATCGTACCTTATGACGTTTGTTCTCTCTGCCTACCCCACAGGGGACTTGGCGTGGAGTAGTATTAAAGATTTAAAAAGTCTCTTTTTAAACCTTTATCACATCGCCCGTCTGTTTCATTTATCACAAGAACATCGATTACGATTTCACTCGTGTACCATTACTACAAATCTGTTATCAAAAATATTGATTCATTCACTCGTTCGTTCATTCTCGATAAAAATGACTATGTTTCAAAAGCAACTACTGAACGAATATACACAAATATACACGGGAATGGTAAGCTTTTTTAAGAAGAAGCTTAACCCACATGAAAATTACGGCTGATATATGTTTTCCACGAGCCAAAGATAACCAAGTGTGGATTTTAAACAAAAACCTTGTTTTGCTTCGACCATCTCAAGCGAAAAAGATCACACAAGCATTTCATTATATAAACGAACAAAAAGTAAAGCCTTAATCTAAGAACAAATCGCTCGAATTTCCTGAAAAGAACCACCAAATACCATTGGTCCTCCGGATACCTCTCTCAAACGGAGTATGAGCCACTATACGTCGATATTTAGAGAAATCCTAGTCACACCCACAAGAAATATACTTAGTTTACTGAACCAACATTTATTAGACATTGTAAATAACAACTTAATAATAATAATTCACATACTCAAATGGAAGCCAAACAGTACAGTGGCATTTAAAATAAAACTACAAGACGTATCTTTGAAGTTATTAAAATAAGAGAGATAATAAATAAATATGTATTCACAGGTCGGACACTGTCGTCGTAAGTTCCGAAGTACTTTTATTGTACAACTGATCCTCATTCCGTACATTCCTAAAGCATGAGTGGGTAACACGTATTATGCTTTAATATTTAATGACAAGATGTGGAATGTAAATATTAATACAATAAATGTATTTTTTTTTTGACAGACACTGTAGTTATGACCCTTTCTAATATTATAAATGCTATGGACCTGAGATACCGCAATATATTTTTTCCGGTTTTTGTGTAAAATGTGAATATTGACCGATGAAGTTATAGTATATACTAATTAACCCATCAAACGTTATCTAGCTAAAAAAAAATAGTATTGATCAATAAATCTATATCTATATCTATATATATAATAATATATAATAAAACTAAGTCGATAAAATGTGCGTGCCGATAAAACTTAAAAAGGAGTCCCGACACGATAAAGGGACTTATGTGGTGTGATAGCCCTTTATCCCTCCTCGAACAAGAAAGTTCCCGTTTTAATCTAAAGGGCATGTTTTTAAAGATATAAGGGACTGGAAATTAAGTCCAGTGGCGCCATCTGTTATCGAATATTTGAACTTCGTTCAAGACAACTATGGAGACTATACACTCCAATAGTCATAGTGTATAGTCTCCATAGTTGTGAGCCATTGCAGCATGTGTAGTAGTGGCGCGAAATTTAAAATTCCAATTTCAATAAAATCTTAAATTTCATTTGTTACTATAATAAAGTTGTTAAATTTTGTGTATTTATACGTCATTATTTAACGTATATTTTGGAGTTAAAGCGACATAATTTTAGTTATCCAAATTAGTTCTCAAAATATTTAAAAATTTAGGTTTTTAAATTTCGCGCCTTTACTACATACGCTACCGCTACAGAAGCTAGAAAGTTCCCGTTTTAATCTAAAGGGCGTGTTTCTAAAGATATAAGGAACTTTCCAACCCTACAACTTGGAAATTAAGTATAGTGGCGCCATCTATTATCGAATATTTGAACTTCATTCAGGACAACGATTGTTTGGGTTGCATTTCCAAAAGCGTTGCGAGCAATTGTAGCATGTGTAGTAGTGGCGCGAAATTTAAAATTCCAATTTCAATAAAGTCTTAAATTTAATTTGTTGCTATAATAAAGTTATTAAATTTTGTGTATTTATACGTCATTAGCTAACTTATATTTTGGAGTTAAAGCGACATAATTTTAGTTATCCAAATTAGTTCTCAAAATATTTAAAAATTTAGGTTTTTAAATTTCGCGCCTTTACTACATACGCTACCGCTACAGAAGCTAGAAAGTTCCCGTTTTAATCTAAAGGGCGTGTTTCTAAAGATATAAGGAACTTTCCAACCCTACAACTTGGAAATTAAGTATAGTGGCGCCATCTGTTATCGAATATTTGAACTTCATTCAGGACAACGATTGTTTGGGTTGCATTTCCAAAAGCGTTGCGAGCAATTGTAGCATGTGTAGTAGTGGCGCGAAATTTAAAATTAGTTCTCAAAACATTAAAAAATTTAGGTTTTTAAATTTCGCGCTTTTACTACAAATGCTACCTCTATAGAACCTTTTATTATGGCGGACGATAATGACCAGAATACTCTAGAAGGTGTGAGAGAGAAAATATTTTCAAATTTTCTCGAATATTCTAGAGCCTAGCTCTCTGAATATATAAGAGCCCGGTGTCGCTCACCAGAGTTAGTTTAATTTGAACAGCGAAACGAGCGATTTCAAAACGAAAAGAAGAGAAGTTATCTGTGAGCCTTTATTTAGAAGTATCACGTGTGAGTATTTTTAATAGTGTGTTTAATTAACTCTCGATTTTGAAACGAAATAGAAAAAAGTTATTTGTGGGTTTTTATCGTGAAATTTCAAATGTGAGTATTTTTAATAGTGTTTAATTAATTCTAATGGTTTTTTTTCTTTAAATTGTAATTTTCTTAACCTTCAAAAAGTCGCGCGGCGTCGAATTGATGCCTTCTATATACTTTTGGCCGTAAATAAAATATCGCTCGACCGCTTGAAGGTTAAATATATTTTATATTTTTTTTTTTGTCTCAACATACCCCACGTTTCCGTTACAAAATAATTATCTATAAAATGTTTATTTAATTTATATTTTATAGAATACAATGCCCAGACGTAAGAGAGGAGGAGATTTGGCCAGTTCTGCAGCGAAACGGCGGAAACAAAAAGAATCTCGAAGAAATGAAACGGAAGAAGAGCACGAAGCACGTTTACAGAATCAACGGACCAGAATGAGTAACCTGAGAAGCAGAAGAAGCGAAGAAAGAACAGCAAATAAAAGTACTGAAGAGTCGAGAATTTTAAAAGATAATCTAACAAAGGAAGCATTCCACTACGAACCGACGAAAAAATATTACAATCATAAATACGTTGTTATTGGAAAAATGAATAACGTTTGCCAGTTTTGCCACGCAAAAAAATTCAGTAAAGAAACACCAGGTCTCTGTTGCATGAATGGAAAAATTCGATTACCACCAATTGAAGCATCTCCGCAGGAATTTCTGCATTACATGCTCGGGGAAACACTAGAATCAAAACACTTTCTTCAAAATATAAGATCATATAACTCCTGCTTTCAAATGACTTCTTTCGGTGCTACTTCGACTAACACTAATAGAAATGAATTTGAATATGTATTTTCAATTCAAGGGCAAATTTATCACAAAATAGGATCGTTACTGCCAATGCCTAACGAAGACCATAAATTTCTACAAGTATATTTCATCGGAAATGAAGAACAAGAAATTGATCAACGATGCACAAATTTTAATGGACTGAGACGCGAAATAATCCAAGATGTACAGAGGATCTTACACAAGTATAATCAACTGATTTATATATTCAAAACAACATTAGACCGCATAATTTCTGATGACTATAAAATTGTAATTCGAGCCGATAAAAGACCACGTGGAGAACACGAACGCAGATTTAATGCACCTCAGGTAGATGAAGTCGCCATTGTAGTTGTGGATAATGAAAATACAAGCCGTGACATAATTGTACATCGAAGAAGAAAAGGACTACAACGCATTGCAGAGACACACCGTTCATATGATGCTCTTCAATATCCGTTAATATTTCTGCACGGAGAGGACGCATACCATTTCAATATAAAACAAATTCATCCTGAAACAGGCATAGAAACAAACAAAAAAGTCACTTCTAAGGAGTTCTATGCTTACCGCTTAATGATCAGAGACAATGAAACATATAATCACATACTCAACACTCGCCGTTTATTCCAACAATTTCTGGTAGATATGTACGCAAAAATAAAAGCAGAACGGATGCTTTACATAAGATTGAATCAGAAAAAACTACGCACAGAAGAATACATCCACCTTCGAGACGCGATCATGAATGACGGCAATATTGACGATATTGGAACAATGGTAATCTTACCCTCATCATACATAGGAAGTCCAAGACATATGCACGAATATACACAAGATGCCATGACCTACGTAAGAAAATATGGACGACCTGATCTCTTTATAACATTTACATGCAATTCATCATGGCCAGAGATCAAAGAACAACTAAAATACGGACAAACCTCCATAGATCGACACGATATAATAGCCCGAGTTTTTCGACAAAAACAAATACGATTTATTGAAGTCATCACAAAATATCACATCTTTGGAACTGTTATTTCCTGGATTTATACAATTGAGTGGCAAAAACGAGGATTACCTCACTCACACAATCTCATATGGCTACACGATAAAATTTATCCCACGGATATCGACAAAATCATCCGAGCTGAATTTCCTGATCCACAAAAAGATCCGGAGCTTTACAACATAGTAGTGAAAAACATGATTCACGGACCATGTGGATCATTAAATTTCAATGCGCCATGCATGAGTGATGGAAAATGTACGAAAAAATATCCAAAACCGTACTTGGACGATACCAAAACTGAAGATGACGGCTATCCCAAATATAGAAGACGATCACCGAAAAACGGTGGCTTCACAGCAAAAATACGAATACAAGGCAGAGACGAACTGGAAATAGATAATCAATGGGTAGTACCGTATAATCCACTACTTTCCAAAATGTTCCAAGCACATATAAACGTTGAATACTGCAATTCAGTAAAATCTATTAAATATATATGTAAGTACGTAAACAAAGGTAGTGATATGGCAGTATTTCAAATAGTCCAAAATAGCGAACAAAATAACAGAAATGATGAGATCCTCATGTACCAAATGCGAAGATACATCAACAGTAACGAAGCAGCGTGGAGGATTTTTAGTTTTCCCATACATGAACGCGAACCAGCTGTGCAACATCTAGCAGTACATTTGGAGAATGGACAGAGAGTTTACTTCACAAAAGACTCGGCTAGAAAAATTGCAAGCGAACCACCTCAGAACACAACATTAACAGCTTTCTTCCAACTGTGTCAAACAGATCCATTCGCCAGAAAGTTATTGTATGTCGACGTCCCTATTTATTATACGTGGGACAAAACAAGGAAAATTTTTCAACGTCGGAAACAAGGAATGCCAGAGGAGGGTCATCCAGAAATCATAAAAACTAACGCAATAGGTCGAGTATTCACTGTACATCCAAACAATGCCGAATGCTTTTATCTCCGGATGTTGTTACACGAAATACGGGGACCAACAAGTTTTACAGATCTCAGGACCGTTAATGGCTACCTATGCCAGACTTACAGAGAAGCATGTCAACGCTTAGGATTATTGGAAAACGACAACCACTGGGAATTAACACTACAAGAAGCCACACTCACAGCTTCAGCTGAACAAATTCGAGAGTTATTCGCTATAATATTAACAACATGTAACCCATCAAACCCAAAACAGCTATGGGACTCTTTCAAAAGGAGTATGAGTGATGATATATTGTACCAAGTCCGACAAGCTAATCCTGAACTGACTATAGAAATGAACTATAGAAATGAATATAGAAATGACGAGATCTTCAATGAAACACTCATTCGCTTAGAAGATAAATGTTTAGCAATAAATAATCAGGCCTTAGTAGAACTTGGAATGCCAGCACCACAAAGAAATGTTTTTAGTGTGCTAAACTACGAAATTATGAAGGAAAAAGGTTACAACATCAATGAACTACTTGAATACATTGCTCACAACAAACCACTTCTCAATGACAATCAAAAAAAAGTTTACGACGTTATAATGAGCCGGATAAATAACAATATTGGTGGAATTATTTACTTGGACGCACCAGGAGGCACTGGTAAAACGTTTCTCATAAATCTAATACTGGCGGAAATACGTGCTAAAAAACTCATCGCACTGGCACTAGCATCATCTGGCATTGCAGCCACACTTATGGAAGGAGGACGAACTGCCCATTCTGCCTTACAACTACCATTGAATATAGCCGAACAACAATTCCCGGTATGTAAAATTTCAGGAAAATCTGGACGTGGTCAAATTTTAAAACAAGCTAAAATTATCATCTGGGATGAATGCACCATGGCCCATAAAAAATTTATAGAAACCATGGACAGAACATTACAAGAATTGCGAAAAAACTCTGAAATAATGGGAGGAGCTCTACTCATACTCTCAGGAGATTTTCGACAAACACTTCCAGTTATTCCCAAGTCAACATCAGCAGACGAGATCAATGCATGCTTGAAAAAATCACATCTCTGGCCACAAGTACAAATACTGCAATTAACAAAAAACATGAGAGTTGAATTATCAAGAGATGAAACAACAGCACAATTTGCTAAAATACTTTTACAAATCGGCGAAGGTACATATCCTACTGACCAAACGACCGGCCTCATTGAACTTAATAGTGATTTCTGTAATATAGCCACTACTGAAGACGAACTAATCGACAAAATTTATCCAAATATTATTCAGAACTATACTAATGCAGAGTGGTTATTTCAAAGAGCAATTTTGGCCACTAAAAATAATATTGTTGACGATATCAATTTTAATATTCTAAAGAAAATACCTGGTGAAGAGAAAATATATAAATCGATCGACACGATGGTATCCATTGAAGAAAGTGTCAACTTCCCCACTGAATTTCTAAACTCTTTACAAGTACCAGGAATGCCATTACACTGCCTTCGTCTGAAAATTGGAACTCCAATCATACTACTCAGAAATCTCAACTCCCCAAAATTATGTAATGGAACTAGAATGATCGTAAAACAGCTATCGAATAATATCATTGAAGCTGAACTTATTTCTGGAAAGACCAAAGGACAGACAGTATTTATACCTAGAATACCTCTGATCTCTTCGGAATTGCCATTTCAATTTAAAAGACTGCAGTTTCTAATAAAATTAGCCTTTAGTTTTACAATTAACAAAGCGCAAGGACAAACTTTAAAATATTGTGGCATTAACCTCAAAGAATCCTGCTTCTCTCACGGTCAGCTATATGTAGCTTGCTCAAGAGTAGGAAATCCAAAAAATGTATGTATATATACTCCGGACAATAAAATGAAAAATGTTGTTTATAAACAAGTATTGTAAATAATGAGAAAACGTTTTCAATAAACTTTTTTTTTACTTTTTACGTCATAGTTTATTTTTTTATTTCGACTCTACCACGTCATCATATCAACTCCCGGGCGAAGCCGGGTTTTTTAGCTAGTAAAAAAATAGGTGTTGATCGTAGAGCGGTAAAAATTCTGGGATTATTCTGTGCTTTTACATTAAAAAAATATATTTAAAAAATAAAAAGTTAGGGGTAAACAGGGGGATGAAAAATAGATGATATTTTATTCTCAGACCTACCCGATATGCACATAAAAATTCATAAAGAATCAACTGTAACAGCAAACAGGCTAGTTTAGTTGGAAAATATGTTTCCCTTAAAGTAAAGTTTCAAACAAATAACGAACAGACAACATAATAACTTAAGTCATAAATAAACCACCTACCTAAAATAAATTATTTCAACATTCATACATATTTAAATAATAAACATTAGGGTGGAGCGATTTTGTATGAAGAAAAAAAAACTTTTTTTTTTGGTAACTGCATAGCGATAAAAAGTTGTCTTTGGGTGAGATAATCAAACATACCAAATCTTGTTAATCTATATCAATGCTTTGAGGTGCCCCAACACAATTGAAAATCGGTAAATATAACTTTTTTTTACATTTCTGTCAAATTGTTCTATGAATGTAATTTTCTGAATTCTAGGGCTATAATTAAATTAATATAATAATAATTACTTGTAAGCACGAAAACTAAAAGACCCGTTACTTATTAGGATAGATTAATTTATTAAATGAAATACAAAAAAAAATAATTTTACTTTTTTTAATTTAATTTTATTAAATTTTTTCTCACGTGACATGCCCTCAGTACTCACTTCCTGGCTCTGATAAAATCACATAATGGTCTTCTGTAACTCTCTTTCTGTAAAATTTACCTTCTAAAAGCTGACCAAAGTTTTGTCCTTTCTACTATCAAATTAAAAAAAAACCACTCATGCTTTTGCATTTTGTAAAGCTGATCTGACTTAAGATCTTTCGCGGCGCAAATTAGATTGATCAATGATACTCCTGCTATCGTTTGTAGAAATGATTCCAACATCTATTAGGACAGAAGAAGCTATAATTGCAGCGGCTCGGTCAGAAACTCCATACGATCGCATGCAAGAGCTAACGATGGCAAACTTAATCTCCTCTTTTTTTTTGCTGGCGCTAATGGTTTTTTTTACTAGACTAAAAGCTTCGCCATTGCTGGAACTAGCACTGGTAGTTTCAATGGCCAACGTCACTGGATAAAAAACGCGAACAACACAGTTTCTCGGGATCTGTTATGTCTCTGTTACGCAAGGAACTCTTTTTTTTCCTATTTTTTCTTACTTTTTATAGTTGCAGCTAGATCTACACCCCCTATTATCATTGTTTTCTTGTTATTTTTTGATCAAGTAGAAAATGTATTTCTTCTTTCGGAACGCGACTGTTATTCGAACAATAACAATTTGACATAAGTTGGCATTTGCATTTGTAAATATCAAACAACCTATGTGACTGAGCTGTAAATGAATTTATTTTCTGTTGATAGTTTAAGGTTTCAATAAACTTCTATATTTGTCGTAGTAGGCGCGAATTAGTTGAAGTCTCTTGCGGCTTACTGTTGGCAGCGAAGCTTTTTGCCAAATATCTAATACGTCTTGAGCCACTATTTTGGATATGTTATGGACCGTTGGCTCTTTTGTTGATGCACTATCTTTAATTCATATTTAATGAATAGATAATGTTTCATCATATCATTATAAGTTGGCAATTGAGATACTGATAACTTCTCTGGCAAACCAAACACAGGACAAGACGTCGTTTGTTGAGTTTTGTCTTGAGACATTTTACTGTAAATAACTAAAAATAATAGGTATAAATTCAATTCGAAACGACTTTATTTAACCTAGATTACCTTAATTGACAATATTCAATTATAAATACTACTTACCAGTAGTATTTCTTGATCTCAGCGTTTAAAACCAGAGCGTCTCACAAATAATGTAATCCTCGCACGTAAAGCGATTGTTTAATAATTGGCGTTCAAGCAACGTTTTGGTGAGGGTAGTCAAATGACCTCCCCCGCGTACCCCGCGTACCTCACATCGACAAACACTAATCACATCTAAGGGTTACACTTTTTAGTCATAAGCAAACAAGGCCACGTTCAGAATATATTTTAGCGGAAATAAAACGAATCTTAATTTTGACCAATTTTCGCGAATTTCTCGTATTTTAATGGGGTTGGGGGCACCTCTAAATATTATTAGTGACAAATAAAACTTTGTGTGTATATTTATGAGTTAGAAAAGCAACTTTTTACATGTATTCCAAAATGATAACGATAAAAAAAATTTTTCGCTCCACCCTAATAAACATGTTCTCAACAATATTCTTACATTCAAAAAATATTCTCACTAATGAAGACGTAAATTTTTCATATAGAACAAATTTCAATGGCAATTTATTATTATTACGAAAAAATGTGAAGAGATTTTAGATTAAAAAATAGTAAGTAATTAATATAGATTTTAAATATTATCATATTATAAATCGGATTAGATTCATTCATAACTAAAATACAATTAAATATTTAAATTTTGCTTCAAACTTGATCGAAGTTGTACGCTCGCTTGTAGATTAAAATGGCCGTCATTTGAGTTCTTATGACAAATGTGTGGACCTGAATTATTTATGTGGACATTTTTCTAATGGATTTAATAGATTCTTCTATTGCCCTTGATGCATTCACCTTGAGGATTCTGTTACTCAAGAGTATATCCAATTACACAACAAAGAAATGCTATTCAATTTAGTTATGGAACAGCTTGAATTCAAGTCTACTTGTTAAAAAGTTAGGCATAGCAGAGTTCCATGGAACTAGATTAAATGCGGGCGAGATGCGAGCAGTTTGAATAAATCTACTAAGGTACTGTTGCCAAAGAGTTGATTTTCAAAACTAAGCAGATATACAGTGCAACAGGATAGAACAGACATCAGGAGCTTTGAAAAATGATGAAAAGTGTTTGAGATTAGTAAAAAAAGTTCCTATTGCCCGCGCGTGAAATGACTTGATTTGTCGTTTTAAACTTTTTAATGTTTGTTTTAATAGGTATATAATAATAGGCTCGAAGGCGGCGGCGGCGGCGGCCGCCGTCGACGGGCCGCGAGGGCGCACACCCCGCGGGTGCGCCCGGGTCGCGGCCCGGGATGAATGACCCCCAGGTGCGGCCAGGGAGGGTCGTCGGGGGCGCCGCCGGCCGCGCGCCTCTTTACAGCGCGCGGTCCGAGCCGCCCCGCCCGGGGGAGCCTGGCCGAGGCTCCCCGAGGATGAGCACCCCCTCGTGACGGAGGGGGGGCGACGGCGGGGTGGACCAGAGGGGTTTATCCGAATCCTGGACCACCCCAACTCCGGAGGAGGGCCGCCGCGAGGTTTTAGTGGGTAACCCTAGGATCGGATTTCAGTTTACTGTTTTGGGAGTCCCACACTACCCCTTGCCGTCCCCAGGCGGGGGGTGTGCATAAAGCATTTCCTCGCGTAAAAAAAAAAAAAAAAAAAAGTATGGTATGAACCGAATAATTTCAAGCTAACATTTAGTGTGAAAATAAGGCATGAAATAGGAGGCTAAACGGCGTGCAACATCCACAATAAATATATATCTTGATCAAGCTAAAGTTTTACACTCAATATATTATGTAGGCAGTAACAGTCGAACGGTAGACTGACATTAGCAAAATGTGTTTATTCTCGCTAACATTTACTATCTTTAATATAGCGCCATCTAGTTAGTTTTCGGGGTGAGTTCTAACGCGTATCTTATATTTTTTATTGCTGGTACTCTTTCGATCAACTCACTTTCAGATGCGGTTGATTTTATGACAATATACGTTTTATTGTTATTAAATTTCTCCTGGAATTAAAATTGGGTGTGCTTCTGGTTTTTCATTGAAAGCCGTATGAATATAATCTTTTAGAGATTAATAGTGCGCCTTATGGACATACATGTATTGAAAATGTATCTCAGCATGGGATATATCTTAAGAAAGTTTATGCACGATATATAGCCAGGACGTGTGTGTGCATGTATGTATGTGTCCCCGCGGCCGGAATGTTGACAACTTTACGACAAGATACTTCTTTACGATTTCCGATGGCCAAGAACAAGATCAGTTCCACTTGTATCCAATTAGCAACTGGATACCGACTATTTTCTTTTTTTTATGTCGCATTATTAAATAACGCACTAGTTGTTGTTATCAAATAATTATTGGACACTTACACTACTTGTTGTGAATAAATTATTGCCCAATTTGAAAGGAGGTTTTATCATCTATAAATATGACGGAATATTGTTTTTCTGTCATCACTTTACGCTTAAATAGCAGAACCGATTGAAGTTTGGAAATATTTAGTAGTTAATAGTTTTCAATATGGTAGACGTCTTCTTCTAATATAAAAAGTACAAGTGTCTTTAGTATTATTTTAATAAAGCTTTATTTTTGCATGTTTTAAATACCTGGTATCTAATATATTGAAATAATAATAACATTACCTAGAATTATAAATGTCCAACCGGCTTATATAATATCTCGTTATGAATCAATTTTAGAGGCTCATTGAGAGAGAAAAATAATACTCAATTTATTACAGTAGTAATACATGTTTGATTCTATTAACTGGTATGAAACATTTTTTTTTTATTAGACGAATGAATTGCTCTCTAGATGGCGGATGTCTGGTTATATAATAAATGTAACTGGATTTGGGTCTGGTCAGAAATATTTCAACACATAAATAGCAACTACGTATTGAGACAAAGTATGTTCTAGTTGTAAAATTTAAAAGACTATCACACGTTTGTTAGTAATGAAAATGAATAATATAAGTAATATTGAAATTGTATTTGTAATATGATATAATAACGTGAAAAAAAAAACAAATACTGTTGTGAAGACGATTAGGATAGCTCTGTATTCTGTCATCATCCAAATCCTTAAATATAGGTAAGCATATAATTTACTAGCGGCCGGCTAACTTTGTTCCGCATCAAAAATAGAATGAGTAAAATTTGGATATTAAAAAGTTCAATTTGCGCTATTTATCTGCACGCGTCTTGGCCGGTACTACTGCGCGACGCAACTGTTATATCCCGCATGTTAAGAGTCTCGATAGTCCAGTGGTCGAGCACACGGCTTCTGATCCAGAGGTCCGGGTTCGAATCCTGAAACTGGCTCACACCAATGTCTTTGCGAAATTGTTTTCGGAAGATAAGTGTGGTAAATATCGATTGATATGACTGAAAACTTTGTGCCCGGTGTGGCAATAGGTTCGCCACCTATTCCATTTGGGACGTAAACATAACGGCGAGACGAGGCTCAACAGCCGCTGCCTACACCTTCGGATAACAAAAGCGTGAAGCTATGATATGTTATTAATTTTAAATTCTGCAATAAAAGAATGTATGAATTACGAATCACTGGCAGTTCAAGACTACTACGCGTTTTTTGAAGATTAAGTAACCTTTTATTCAATTTCTCCTCCAGTCCAGTACCTACACTATTTATAGGGAGAAAATAAAAAGAAAAAATCTCCTTTTAATGATTTTGCAAAATCTATCGGAAAAACATGTAAATTGTAATCGAATCGTAAAAAATATCGTCAATGGCGCTGCGTCATATACATATTTTACGCGGACCGATCCGAAGTGGATTTTTAACGCATGTGTTGCTTTATTACCTAATACGGTGGTTGCGTAAACGTAAAATGTTATTGACGTATTTTAAAATAGGCTTATCGCGTATCGTAATACTTCATTGATTGAATGGCATGTATTTTTTATAGAAAAATTCAAACATTCATTACATTTCATTTGCTTTCGACTATTTTCTTTTTGTAGCTACAGTACACCTAATTGCCTAGGTGGAGAAGTTGGAGGCACCCTTGTCTGTTACATCTCGATTCACCAATCGATTCTATTTCCCAAAAACAATTTTATGAACCACATTGTGTAAGTCCATTATGAATGCAAACTAAATATCTGTTTTTTTTTTACACACTGAAAATGCTAAACTTTTTGCAAAACAATCAATAAGAATCATTCGGAACAGCACTAAGTCTAAAAGTAAAATCCTCATTAACGTGTCATGTCATGTCACCAAGATCAACTGGATTTACAATTAAAATATTTAAAATTTTATCGTAACGCGTATGTATTCGAAACTTAAAAGTAATGTAATAATGCTTCCAAGAGAAAAAATACTACTACTACATACTGACAAATAATTAAATTATTTAAAATTCGATTATCGAACGCTGATTCGAAACTTGAAAGTAATGTAATACTACACATACTTCCAAGAAAAACAAAATACTGCTACGTACTGAGTACTGACAAATAATTAAAAGATTTAAAATTCGAATATCGAACGAATCGAAACTTGAAAGTAATACTACTACTGATAAATAAAACCGTTTGCGTCGTATATCAACTGGCAAACATTGTAAAGGTAATAAAAATGGCCGAGGTGAAGATGTGTATCTACAGTTGTTAAGTCGATATTGCGCAGCGCGACGGCTAGCCTTTTCAATTATTTCTTTTTTACGAGCAGCCATGTTTTACAGAAGTCTTTTTAAGGTGTACCTAAGAAATATACCTCTGTATAGAGTTAATATATAACATGGTGAACAAAATTTGTTTCACGTTTAATATTCATTTTATAATACCTATTATGTGACTTAAACATATCCCATATCGTGATGTAAATATATTGTTAATCGGGGCCTGGTGGCAGTGTACCCCGCTATTGAATCCAAAAGTCTTTCGTTCGAAGCTTACATCAATGACTTTTTGGAAGTGACGTGTGATAAAAATCGATACATGGCAACATTGTTCTGTATTGTCTGAATATTGTACCCGATTTATGGCAATAGAGTCCGCCAACTATTTACTTTGGGATGTAAAATTAAGCATGTCGAGGAATAAGAGCCTCTGCAGAAACCCTGGCTGGTAGAAAAGTCTGAAGAAGAAAAAAAGAAAAAGTTTTTGAAAAGTCTTGTCTTGTCTTTTTGTGTGGAGCTTCGCCACTTCAAGTCGCCGAGCCTCTCACTCAGAAGCCCCGGCCTTAAGTACTTTTTGTTTGCGGCGTAACTCAGTGGCTGGATCATAACTATTTATTTATGTGTCGTTTGTTACTTTTTAAATATAATGTAATGCTGACTCTCTAAATGTATATGTAGCACCAACTTTAGTTTTTACAGATATAAAGCAATTTATATCGTATTAGAAATTGAAATAATCAAATCCTAGTTTGATTTCAGTTTAGCTTAGGACTCTGTATAAAAGATCCCCCCAGTTTCGAATCCTTTTACGAAAATATATGTCCATAATAAACATGTCGTGATGTCTGTGAATCAAATCCGTTCGACGTTTTTTTTTATTTAATATAGAATTAGATAATTTCAAAAATGTTTTCTATTTTTAACTGTTTTGGTATTATTACCTACAGCATTGCATATTTTATTATTGTATCAGCTTTTGTCGTAAGGTCAAGATGTCATAGTAGTTTCTGTATTTGAATTTGCAATAAAACCGCCTTTTAAACCGTATATCTACTTGCGTGGTTGTACCAAGACAAGAATAAGACTCTCATTCGATTCCGTGCGAGATATTTATGTAGAGAGACCATTCAAATTTCAACATCCACTGTACAAATATTTCTAACTTATATTCGGTTCACATAAAATAACCAAAAAAAAAACCGGTTGGTATCTACATTCAAACACGCTTCTACGAGTTTCAAACCATATCATTATAGTTCATTAAACAAAAAGCTACCATAATCGTGTTCCCTACCTTCAAAACATCGAAATAATTTAGCCTATGTAGAAAAAAAAGTATATATATGTATATATCTGGAAGCTTGGCTCCACCTCCTCATCTGTGCCGCCCGAGGCTGATGCTCTTACATCGACCTTGGTTCCAGGAACAGTCCGGGTCAAAAATAATCACTGTACGGTAACCGACAATTTTCTACCATCGCAATCAAAACAAAACAAATTATAGGTGTGTGTATGTGTGTGTTTGTGTGTATTAATTTTTAGGATTCCTTGTAATATTTTTTGATGTTGTAAACATATTTATAGTTACAAATTTGAATTCATACATTGAATAAAAAAACAAAGAAAGTCAACAAATATAGAATTTTTGCTATTAGAATGAATCAGAATACACGTTCATACTTTGATGTGGGTGTAATAGGTTATGAACTGACCACCATCTATGGTTATAACAGCCGTTAATACATATTTGGACTATTTCACAATACAAGCAGAAGATATTTCTTGAGTACCACAATATAAAAAGTTTTGGTTTCGGATACTATTCGTATATATGGATAACTAACTAGCTGACCGCGCGTACTTCTTACCGCTATGTTATATACTAGTAAAACAATTACTACTCCGGTCTTATTGACCATAGCGTGATGATATATTGCCTATAACCTTCCTTGTTAAGTGGACTATCCAACACGGAAGAATATTTGCATTCGTACCACTAGTTCCTGTGAAGAGCGTTCCAACTAACAAACCTCTATGATGTAAAAGTAAGAAACGGCATACTCCGATGGTTCGGACTTGTAGAAAGAATGGATGATGTAAGATTGACTAAGCAGATGTACAATGCAAAAGCACACACATGTTTCATACCCAAATAGAGGCGAGCGACGAGTTATTGAAGAAGGTGATGTTGCGGGTTTTAAAAATCGACGCGCGTGTACGAAAAGAGTTATGAAGTCAAAGAAGCGAATGAGGCGTGTAAGAATAGTGCCTTATGGCTGGCGCTCTGTTCTCTCTGCCTCCCCGTACAGGATTTGGCGTGAAGTTATGTATGTATTAATTGTATACATTGGTTTGGAAATATACAGTTGAAAAATTGCGAACCATAACTCATGTCATTGCGGTGCATATAAAATGTGCTGGGTTCAGTCAATTAAATATGTATTAGTCCGTATAGCTCCTCACATCATTTGAATAAATGCAATGCTAAACAGAATTTTGAGGTCGCTTGCTGACAATGAAGCCAAGAGACGAGGTACGTGGAATCGTAAATTTTGTAAATATATAGAACAAAAGTCAGTGGAGAGGGGAACACAGAATCCTGTTGCATTAATTGGACATATCTTTTCACAGTAGTGAACTCGACTCCATATCTTTATTCAATCAGTTGATTGACTAATTGATACTTTGAATATTGATAGGCTCCCCATTCCATTCAAAGCAGTAAATGTAAAAACTAAGAAGTCTATCACTTATAATAACCGTAATAACAATCAATATTAATACAAAGTACACTTCATTACTTCCCGTTATAATAGGTTGGGGAAAAAGTATTTTCGTATTTTTGTATGAAAAGTCAAGACATTTTTTTCAAAGTTTATTTACATTTATTTACAATATATATGTACCGTTTTGTTGAATAACTTTCTGCCATTTTGTGGGCAGAGACATTATCCCGTTACTGTAGAAACTTTGGGACTTCTGATCAAAAAAACGGGACAAATAGTTTTGGCAGTCCTCTCTTCAACCTTACAGAACCTAAAGAATTCTGAAGAGTCCGAAACAGGTGAAAATCTGAAGGCGCAAGGTCAGGGCTATATGGTGGATGCACTAGGACCTCCCAGTCGAACTCTCTTAATTTTTGCTGAGTGGCTAAAGATGTGTGTGGTCTAGCGTTATCGTGATGAAAGACCACACCCTTCCTGTTGATCAATTCCGGCCGTTTTCTCTCGACTGCTTCCTTTAATCTCATCAGTTGCTGGCAGTAAAGATCAGAATCGATGGTTTTGCCGGACGGTAAAAGCTCATAATGAACAATGCGCTTCCAATCCCACCATACACACAGCATCACCTTATTTCGTGTTAGGCCAGGTTTGGCCACAGTCTGTGAAGCCTGGCCAACTTTCGACCACGACCTTTTTCGCACGTTCTTGTCGTACGTGATCCACTTTTCATCGCCAGTTATCAATCTCTTCAAAAACGGCTCGGTTTCATTACGTCTCAATAATGAATCGCAAATGAGTACACGGTTCATTAAGTTTCTTTGAGAGAGCTCGTGTGGCACCCAAATATCGAGCTTTTTTGTATAACCAGCTTTCTTCAAATGGGTCAAAACTGTTTTGTGGTCAATTCCCAGTTCTTCAGCTACATCGTAACTACTAATATGCCGATCTTGCTCCACTCTTTCAAAAATGGCGTCCATTTTATTCGTAACAGGGCGACCAGAGCGAGGTGCATCTTTAACATCAAAATTTCCGGACTGAAAACGTTTGAACCAAATTTGTGCTACTCTTACTGACACTGCATCAGGTCCATAAACATCACAAATTTTTTTCACTGCTTGAGTTGCATTTTTGCCTTTTTTATAATAAAATTTTAAAATGTATCGAATTTATTCATTAGATTCAATCATTTTTACGGAGAGAAAAACAAATGAAAAATAGCGGGAAACAACTTTTTTTTATTTTTTTCTTTTCTTTATAATGTAACCTTTTTAATGTTACCAAAACCAGCCAGACACAAATAGTACAGTCAAAGAAATTTTATAATAAGTTTATACCTACGTTATGCGAAAAGACTTTTTCCCCGACCTATTATAACTAGTACTGTGTACTACGAGTACATACCGCCAATTTTTAATATTTCCCGCATTTATCACAAAAACAGTCACTGCCCCGCTGTTTTTAGTTGCAGCGTGATGTTAAATAGCCTAAAACATTCCTCGGTAAATTAACTATCCAACATAAAAATACTTTTTTATTTCGAACCAATAGCTCAACATAAAAAAAACTTTTTTATTTCGAACCAATAGCTTCTGAGATTACCGGGTTCATACAAAAAAAAACTCTAAAGCTTTCTGCTGTATGGATATTTCTTATCTAATAAGGTACATCATTTCAAAAGCAAAACTAAAAAGACAAGAGGCTGTCGATCACAATGATAGATGATAAGAGGTGAATATAGGTTCTATTGTTACTCATAGAAAAACAAAGTGACATCACTGCATAGCATTAAAATAAATATAGGTGATCAAATTACTGAATATACGAAAGGCTTTTGTAATGAAAATAGACTTAGTAATGTACATTGTTAAGAATGTTGAGTCTTCTAGAACTTTAATCATAACATAACTTCGCTATTTTGTACCCAAAGTTGTAAGCAGCGGCTTCACAGTCGCTAGAATAGGGAGGGGAAGGGGGAAGAAAAGGGAATAGGTGGCGAACCTATGGCTATACACCGGGCACAAAGACTTCAGTCATCGATATTTATCACGCATATCATCCGAAAAGAATTCGGAGAAATTATCATTTCTCATTTGGGAGGTAAAAATTAAGTATAGGTACAAAGTAAAAATATATATACAAAATACCAAGGTACTTCCTCTAGTTACGACTTTTACGTCAAGTAAAGCTATTTTATAAGGAAGTTAGACAAAATATTGGATTCCATTTTCCTAAAGAATTCCCTTCAGGAAATATATGTAACTACAATCTACGAGTTTCCGGTCGCCATGCACTCATTCTATATTTAATTATCCTTAAATATTTACCAAATATTTTACCAATATAAGAGATTCCCCCTTCCGTTTCAAAATTCCATTCCAAAAACATCGATCACCAACAGATTACCGAGAGAAAAACCAACCGAAACGTAATTGATTCCGGTACTTTCCAAATAGAAGCACGCGTGCTATACCCCAAACTACCGAGAAAATAAAAATATATGTATATATAATTATCTCTTTTAAAAATATAAATGCTATTTCTCCTCACGTCAGTCTGCAGTTCTAGTCTTTCTCAAAACAAGCAACCGCATTCCTTAGTATTATTATTACATATTATAAAATTTGTGGCGCGAGTATTTTCTAGGAAACCATTCAAGAAATTTTACACTTCTGCGAAAGACCGTTTTACGAAGCGATCTTTATTTTATATGTATTTTATATATTCACCTCATAATATAACGGAAATACCTTAGTAATAATGACATTAGACCGGTCCAGTATGGCGCAATATTATCAAATATTCGTGGATGATGTTTATTTGAGAGTTCATCATTATCCTCCTGCCCTGTTCCCATCAATTGGAGTAGGCACAACATTTTCTACCTTTTACCAACATTTCTTATCTTTCGTTTCTTTTAAGCCAATACCCTTCCTAATCACACAATTCATCCATGTTTTCTTCGGTCTCCCTCTTCTCTTGTTTCCGTCTACATTCAGATTCATCATTATCTTCGCGAAGTGTGTCCTTCCTAATTACTTGCCCAATTCGCTTCGCTGACACATGTCATGTATATTAGCTATGCATCAACTTCGTCGGCGTGAAAATCTGGTTGTTAAATTAAAGTAGCCGAAGTTACTCCTGATTACATCAGCTTTCTTTTACCAGTGCTGGTCAAAAAAGTAGTAAGTAGACTTCGTGGAAAATTTAAAAGAAAAATCTAGGAAGAATATCATAAATCATCTGTTTTATTTCCTTCTAGTTATTTGTATTAATTCGCTTACTTTAACAATTTGGCATGTTTGACTGTCGTGTTCATAACATAATTTCACGCCTTTTTCTACCCGAAGGTGTAGGCAGCGGCTGTTAAGCCTCGTCTCGCCGTTATGTTTACGTTCCAAATGGAATAGGTGGCGAACCTATTGCCATACCGGGCACAAAGTTGTCAGTCATCGATATTTATCACACGTAACTTCCGAAAATTTCGAAAAGTCATTGGTGTGTGCCAGGATTTGAACCCACTACTTCTTGAATCAGAAGCGGGGTGCTAGCCACTGCGCCACCGAGACTGCAAATGTCGTGTTCAAATTCTCAGAATTAAATTTTCACATAAATATGAGGCTTGCCTGCAAGTTATACTGCTGTATAAGCCTCACAAACATTTTTAAAATTGTTTTATGGCATAACCAGGATATTAGATATTGCAAAACGACTGATCGAGGCCTCTCGCGACCAAAGGGCTGGTTTATTCTTCGCACAGAGGAATTAGCATTGCCATTTAGCGTGGCAATGCGACCAGTCTTCTGGGCACGCTACTAGTAAACCGAGATGCGGAAAAAAAATATTTCACCTAGTTTCACCACGTCTATATTTTAAATAACGTAATGTAATGTATTTTTTAATATTAACCTATCTGTGTCCTAGCATCATATATAATTATTTTATATACCTATACATTTACATTTGCAGTATCAGCAGACACTTGGCAGCACAATTTATTGGCGAGTGATGACATTAAAGGCTCATTCAGTCTATGGACTGTGATAAAATACTCGTACAATCATAAATATTAAATACAAAACATAATATGGATGATTTTACTATTTACGTCTTTCTTATCTTAGAAGTGCACAACAATTTATATAGTGGACGTGTGAAGCTCTTTATACAAGACGTTGTTACTGCTCTTACTTATTTTAACTTATATATATTAGCAGTTGGTTAGTTTAATGGGCAGAATCGACTGGCGAAATACCACGACCTCTCAGAATATCGACGTAAAGTAGCTCATGTCACGTTTCGTTTGGTGAGATACCCTTTCCTATCCCTTTTTAAAAGCCGTGGTAGATGTGCAGGTGATCATGGGTGTTAGTTGCTTACCATCAGGTGACACGCTTGCTAGCTTCCTATCTCATAGAAAAATAACCAGGCAGTTCTCATGGGCCGGCTAGACCGGTGAATTATCGCGTCCTTCCAGAATTACGACAGTAAAGTGGCTCATGTCGCGTTTTAGTCAATGAAGTATCTAGATGACGGTTCAACTAATGTTTATTAAGTGTCGGTATATAGTACAGCATATAAAATTATATTTAGCTAGACTTGTAACAGTCAAAACTGTGCGGACGGCATGCGTCTATTCGCGGAACACTCGCTACGCAGAATTAGAGCGGCTATCGAATGATTGACTCACACGGATCGGAACGCAATATCCGATCGGTAAAACCTCACGCAACACGTACGATTCCACTAATCCGTACGATATATATATATTTTTTTGTAACATCACAGTCCTAACACACGTGTACATAGGCAGCACAAATTGTGTATGGACGCGGAGTTTTTTTTTATGTCAGTTAATAATGTTGTTAGTAATTGTAAAAAGACACAATTGAAAACAAAAATTTAAGATATCAAATGACATTGGTTATTTTGATGGGCCCTGTGATGACTTTTCTCTCTATTTTTCTCTGCATTGCTGTCTTCACTTCATGAGTTAGATCTCCAAAGGTCAGACTTTTACGACATTTAAATGGGACTAATTATGCACAAATCCTTCGAATAAAAAACAATTCCAAAACAGATAGTTTTATTTCATATTTCAACCACTCTTCTTTCAAAAGTTATAAGTCTAAATCATTTCTACTATAAACCAATTATTTCTCTACCCGTTGATTAAAATAAATATATTCTACTTATATTTTACACGTACATATATAAGTAGTATGTAATATAATGAGGTTTCTTCATCTCGAGAATGTTTGCCGTCACCTTAAACAGACTTGTCAAGTAGATATCTTAATCTAAGACAAACACTTGACCACAGCCGACCATGTCGTAAAATCCTTGACCATCCATTTCCTGGTGGTTAGCTTTTACAACATTATTTGAGACTGACTCATACTCATCATGCCAAGTCAAACAACTCCTATATAAAAAAGGGATATTCAAATTTGTTAATAAACACCTATGAAGACGTATTATTGTACCGTTTTTAGTAATATATAAATTAATTTAATTTAATTAATTCTATATAGTCAAAGAATAATTAACTGATCTGATACAGTTAATTTTTTAATTTACCGTTAGATTACATTACAGTTACGGAATGTTATTTTATTAAATTATTATAAATTTCATGGTACGATTCGTATTATTACAAGTATAAATAACGTAACTTAATGTTTGAATTAATTTGGATCGCTCATAACATAAGGAGATTTTAATATTAAAAGCAAAACAGACGAATTCAATTCTTTTAAGCAAAAAGTTTTATAAATAACCGATCAATTTAATATAGTATAAAACAATATAATTCCCTAAATGAAATCTAAATTCTGTAACAATAATGTTGTTACTAATTTTATGTAGGCGCCATCTAGTCCCGAGGTAAGTAATCAAAAGCTTATATTATGTCATGGCTAAATTATAAAAACTACAAATTTTGGTTATCATGTAAACAGGAAATAATGTCATGTCAGCCTGGTGGTTGTCAGAAGAATCTTACATTTGTCAATTGAATACATCAAGTTAAGATAGAAGATGGATTATTTAATTTGAAGGTACGTGAACTTTCTTATGTTTCGTGTAGATAAGTAGCTAGTGAAACTTGAGGCTAAGTATATATATAGGTTATGATGATGATGATGATTAGCAACAGCAATTGTACAATACATGTGAATAACAATGATTTATGCGATCTTATTATAACTTAATAATAATTACATTCACATTTTGATTTGATCATACTATTGAGAGACTTTCACCGACAGACATTCAGTTACTATATTTTCTTATATGTATAGAAGTTGATGAAGATGTTTCACATTTATAATGTACTAGAATACGAGTACATATGATTCCTAATTAAACGAGACTAGAAGGAATGATTAGATAGCCTTTATTCTAGCCTAATTAAAAATGGGCTAGAAGTTTCTATAGGATTTTTTTTTTTTTATTCTTACTAAATGAATATAAGATAAATTTTAACCTCTGACGATACGGCTTTTTTTGACACATGAATTAAAACCTTTTTTATTTACTGCATCAGAAGAAGGTACACGTTTTTCGTTTAATAGTTAAATCTACATTTCAGTGAAGAGATTTATGCAGGAAAAATGTGTTGTTATTCCAAGAATTATTTGTTCGATTTTATCTAATTATATACATTGTGTTCTGACAGGTCACGGGTCCTCAGCAAGGTTACAGGGTGAATTGATCAACGTACAATTTTATTTACATGCAACCCGTTATCAAACGATTGACGTCAATCCAACGGAGGTTATCGCTCGCGGCTGGATCTTGTCTCCCAGCCACTGACGTGTGTCGCATTCTTCGACCGGAATTAGCCAATGGTCTGATGATGTTTTTCTTTTTAAGTAATAGATAAAGTATTGTTTGTACCCATAATAGTAGATATTGCACGACCATGATTTTCAGTTGTTATCGGTCAATATTTCCAATATTTTTTACCAACAAGTACAGCACTTGTACTATTGCAGTAGGAAGGGAGTATGGAAAAGAGAGTAATCATAATGGGAAACCAGGAAATGAGTCAGATTGGACTGAGACGGACTAAGCCGATAACGACTTAAACTCTCTAGAGACATGGGGTCCGAAAGCTGGTTCTCTTTATGATAAGATTGGCACTACCACATATATTCTACAGATGGTTAGTAGCATCGCTATTCATGCTGGCAATGCTATCAAGCTTCTGGTCTTATATCATGTCCTAATCCGGTATCATTTTTAATTATTAAATACATACATAACTTCAAGCCAAATCCCTCGCGGGGTGGGTAGGGAGAACAGTTGGCGTATTTTGAACTCTTAATTCCAGCCAGCTTACGCGCTGCCTTGCAAATTTGTATTTTCAACGACTAATTTCAGCTAGTCGGTGACGAGTATTCACTGTCAAATTCACTCTAAATTCTATTTATTAACGACTATTTCCATTTAGTCAGTCATGAGTAGTCTAGACTAGCTGAAATTAGTCGCTTCGTTGACTTTCATAACTCCTTTCATGCACGCGTCAATTTTTGAGGCTACTAACATCACCTTCCTCTAGAACACGTTCTATTTGGTCATGGAATGTGTGTCATAATTATTAAATAAATACATATATTTTTAAACAAAACACACAAATATTCTCGCTTCTTGTACAATCAAATACCACCTTCTTTTACCAGCATCAATCGTAATACGCCTTCCATTCTCCTTCAAAACAATAATACGACGCAGTCTTAATTTCTTATCTCAATATCGGAGGCACGATCGCATTCCTCTATTATCTGTTGGAAGCCAATAAACGAGTGTTTTAATGTTTTCGAAACCATATTAATTATAGATAACCGTGGTTCTTTCTATATTGGATTTGATCACAACTGAATTAATTCAGACCATTAAGAGTGTTAGTAAGTTTTATATAGTTATATTTAAATTGGTCATAGGTGTCTAAGAGAGCGTTAGTCAACCGCTGAATTTTTATGTATGTATGTATGTTATTGAATTAAGTTTACTTAAAAGTATGCATCTGCAACAACCAAGTTTTACAGCGTAATTCACGTTTGAGTAAATTTTATTTTTTATATAATAAAATTTACGCGAAACTCGAGGACATAATGTAACATAATATTAAGATTTCTTTAACAGCCTCCTATGCAAAATTCATCAAACCGTTTAGACAGAACGAAAATTCGCCTAAATAGACGAGACGACATTTAGGAGACATTCGCATCCTATTCTTTCTTCGAGTCTAATATAAAAAGGACTTAAAGCTAGTAATTGCTTAAGTGCAAAATCGCATAAATTTTGTAAACTAAGTAGCCAAGTTTTAATATAACGATATTTATCCAAGAGAAGCTCTACCAGGTCTATCCATATCGATACTTATATGATAAATTGCTGCTCATTAATAGACTATGAAACCGGTTTCACATATAATCGAGAATATTTCCTTCGTATCAGCAATTTTGAATTGAAGTATAGATCAAGATATAAGTTTAATTGATGTAGTAACTCTTAAAGGTAGCAGACCGCAGGATATACTACTGTCTTATAGGGTATATATTTATATATACAGCAGTTATTTAAATAGATTGAAGATACAACTAGAATTATTATAAATTTACAATTTATGATTATAATTGTAGGTACATACCTCGAGAGCCTCCTGCGCTGTGTGGAGGTACTCCCTCAGCATCGCTTCCTGGATGCTGAGCCATTCTAACCTAGGGTCTTCTAACTGCGTCACCTCTGTAACAAATTACAAAAATATATTAAATACTAACTTTTTTCTGTAGTCTCGGTGATCTAGTGGTCTAGCTCTTCGTTTCGGATTCAAAACTTGTGGGTTTGATTTCGGGCTCACACCAATGATTTCTCTAAATTATTTTCGAAAGTTATGTGTGATAAATATCAATGACTGACAACTTTGTGACGGGTGCATGGCAATAGGTTCGCCACCAATTCCATTTGGGACGTAAAGTAACGCGCGAGTAGAGACTTTAACAGCCGCTGCCTACACCTTCGGGTGGTGGAAGTTACTTTATCTGTAAAAAAAAAAATTCTCATTGAAATACTCTTTGCAGTCGGTTAAAAACTTAAAACCCAATAAAATAAATATTGATTTAGCGATATAAGTGAGCAACTACAGTAATTATCGATTTTATTTGCCCAGTTAGCCTCATTAAAAGTAACCTCTTTAAAATTAATGCACCCAATAAAACCAATCAGCGCAATGGAATTTAAATGAAACAATTTTTCCTTCGAGTCTGGTCCAAATAATCGCGAAATTACCCACATTTACGATACTACATATCTTATATCTTTAAACGAGCAATTCTTGTATATATATATATATATATATATAATTGGAATCTTGGAATCGGCTCCAACAATGTTCATGAAATTTAGTATATAGGGGGTTTCGGGGGCGATAAATCGATCTAGCTAGGAATCATTTTTAGAAAATTTCATTTTATCGTGTTTTATCGATAATCAACTTAAACATCAACTTACTTTTTTATTGGAATTCCTGACATCTATTGGCGAATACTATTATTTGTGAGCAACTAACTTGCTTTAACGACAACAACACTAAAGCTATTCCAGCAGATGGCGTTGTTAACTAATTCCAGCAGATGGCGTTGTTAACTAATTACTATTTGTTTCTAATATAATATGTTAGTACATAGTATATATTAGTATATATTTATTATTCTGTCGGTAAGATCGAAATTTATAAAAAAAAGAAAATACCGAGCAAAGCTCGGTCATCCAGATATTAATATATTAAAGTGAGCGTTAATCATAAGAATGTTATGCGATACGACTGATAAATTAGCTACCGATTATTATTGTACCGAGTACAGTTAGGGCGAAAAACATGTAAATATTTTTCTATTATCTGACTGATTAATAATATTCTGCCTTTATCTGTCTGAAGCTTGCAGCTTTTTTACTTACTTGCCTGGTTTTACATCAGACACAATGCTGTCAGTTATCGATATTTATAACACAACACATAACTTAGACGAGCTTCGTGGTGCATTGGTAAAACTACCGACTGCAGAATCGAGGAGGTCCTATCACCATACGAGTACAATTTTTTTTATGGGATAGTTGGGCAAACGAGCTGGCGTGTCACCTGATGGTAAGCAATCAACGCCGCCCATGGACACCAGCAACACATATAGTGTTACTATTGCGTTGCCGACCTATAAGGGATAGGGGATAGGAAAGGATGCGAAACGCGGCATGAGCCACTTTACGTCGGTCTTCTGAGAGGTCGTGGTATTTCACCGGTCGAGCTGTCCCATTCATGCAGTGAACTGCTTGGCTCTACCAGCAATATTTAAGACAAGCATGAATGTTTGTATGGCATCTTGGCACATTAATATCCGTTATCTAGTATCCATAACACAAGCATTTAGTTGCTTAGTTTGGAACTAGAGGGCCCTGTGTTTGTCCAAGATATTATTATTATAATAACTACCGAAAAGAGATCTGAAAATTTAAGTCATTGGTGTGAGCCTGGATTGGTTCCTATAAAACTTCTCGATCCAGATAGGTACTCGGTATTTAATCTCTAGCCCTAGAGTGGGCGCGTCTCTTTAACAAACGTCAGTGGGCGCGTGGGGAGCATTTTGCCGCCCCATTTTCTTTGACCAGTTCAATTAGTAATACAGCATTTTAATTATTTTTTCTATGATAATTTAAATGATATACCTATTTGTAATGATAAATGAATATATTTATTCAATGCTGTTTTAAAAATTTTGACGACTTTTGGAAACTCAATATTTTAATTGACTTTTTTTTTCTCTTACTCCACATAATACTCTATATTTTACCAAAAACAATAAAAAATATATCAAATTATATATTTTTTAAATCTACAGGATACGCTTTATCAAAATAGTCTTCATAGAGATATGTAGAATGTTCATTGCACAGTAACTTTAGGCATCTAGAAAACCTTTTCTTCGTGCACCTGTTTTTCTTTGAGGGACATATGCTGCATTACTCCTCCTTTTTTGAAGAAGATGCTTGTTATACAGGGACAAATCGAGCAATTTGATTTCTCAAAGGAATATTAAAACTATCTTTGGAAGACCTTGAGGTCACATATTGCTTGATAAGTACCATGGCAATATTCCTGAGACGAACTTGCTGTGGAAGTGGTTCATTATCATCGGTGGACGAACGTATTGGAGAAAGATCACCAGCTGGTTGTATTTTATGTTAACGACGACGACATTAAGGCTAACGGATAACTAAAGACGCTAATTAACTGCTATTTATATCTGAACTGGATGTCCACCGACGTCTAATATGAGCTATTTCGGAAGGCACAACATTTGGCATGTGTATTTTATTGTTCAAAGCGTAGCTGTCTGCTGATATTCTGTTAACGTGTTGTGCTTACTATGATGAGTAGATCTATCAATATCTGATCTGACACATTTTCACTGTCACGAATCTGTATGATAACATCTTCAAACCCCGATGTTTCTTCTAGCCAAAACAAATTCTGAGCTTCTATTTTAGCCATTTTTATTTATTATTATCAACGGATACTTTAAAATCTTAAAACAAGCATGTGTTTATTTAGTTTAAACTATACTTGCACCATAAAATATAGTATACATTTTGAGTTTGCCAAAAATACACTACAAAATATTACATACGTGAATGGGCGCGCGGTGAGCAAAATGCCGCCCGGTTACTCCTAATGGTTAAAATATTCTTCTCAAGCTGTCCCTGGTACACTGACGGCGTCCAGCCTTTCGGCACGCGTTGCTAATGAGAATAGGCGCAGCTACTAAGAGATGCAAGTCTAACGGTCAACTGTATTAAAAATTATTAAGTTTTTTAGCGCGGGCGGCAAAATGCTCATAGCGCGCCCACTCTAGGGCTAGAGCAGCGATATTAAAATAAGAAACAATGCCTCTAGTCCTGTACGCTAGACAACAAATATTCAATCAAAAAAGTGAACGCGTATAGCCAAAATTAAACGATATTTTAGGATGATAAAAGCGCAATTTAGGTTCACCGGAAATGACACCACAACTAATTCTGTTACCGACTGTACATTGTATTTGATAATGCTGATATTTGTCGAACAAAGATATCGATCGTTTTTTTACAATCGATACTAACATTGAGACCAGCCCTTGGACGTGATTTTTATTCACGTCCAATATCGAATATCGCTTAAGGTTTCCACCGAATTTATCGAAATGAAAACGGAACTCTTCTCTAAAGGAAAATAAGGTTTTGATAAATGTTATTTTAAATTCAGAAAAACACTATACACATGTTAGTTAGGTTTTTTTATAAATATAAAAAAGAAAAAAATCGACATAAAAGTTTTCAACACAAAGAGGTTACAACACATTGAGTAGTTACACTAGTGTGCGATACTAAACCAAATGCTCGTAGATTGGTTATACGAGCGTACAGGAACACAAGTCATAAGGCCAGTCATTCATCGTCAGGCGGCCAGCTGCATTCCTTCCCATCATTCGCACACAGCGTGACACATAAAATGGAACTAGCAAACCAGAGTGATCTTTCAATTTACAATTCTCAATTCAGTACCGCGGGCAAGACAAGGCCGGAACGATCTACTGGCTTGATTGCTACTCGGTTGAATCAGATTAGAGAGAAAAAAAACAATGGCGTCGTCGAAAATTGCCAGATAATTTCGACTACTGTTCACGACGAATTTAATAATGGGATAGTGATTAATAAGTGTTTTAACACAATCTAGAGTTGGGAGATCACGTTTAATAAGAAAATATGTTGTGAATTAGAAAGTTAATAAAGCACAAAGTAGTAGAGTATAAGAAGAACATTTACTTCCATTAATAAAGGTGTATCAATTCTAGGAAACAGAAGACAAAGATAATTATTACAATTTTAATGAAAGCAGGTAATAGATTTGGGAGAAATATAAAGACAAAATAGTGCAGATAGAAATAGAAATTATACAGAACCCAAAATCGGATATGAAATACTTTTAATAGATATTACAACATCTTAAGCAATACAGAGATGTTTAAATTTAATATACAGCCCATTAATTTTACCTCAAATCCTACATAAGTAATTTCTGCCTACCCTTCTTCCGGCGTTCCTGCAATTTGGGGAATTATTTTTTCTTAAAAGACAAACTTTGTCCATGGTTAAGTAAAGAAGAAAGCCTACAATAAATTTGACATATTATGTATTAATTTTAAATTTCAATTTACCTCCTAAAACAAATTCAAAGACTCAAATTTGACCTACGTAGAAACAAAGAAGGTAATGATGAGTATTAAAACAAATATGCTTAACAAGACATAAGAATACAAAATATTATACAAGTCACGTATTACTTAATAATTCATAGAGGACCTTTCGATAGAAAACTTATAACAAATAATATCAAAGTCAAATTAAACGAATGAACTGTGGAAGCCCACAAAAGGATGTCACGCGTGACAACGCTTCGTTTGATATGAAAATGTGACCACACACATACAGAACATACTTAAATTAAAATAAAAAAATCAAAATGACAGATCCATTTTTTTTGTTACTTCACATCTTTTTCTATTTGAAAGTTTGGGCTGATCTTATTCCATTTGGGACCTCTGGGAGTCGTTTTCCATACATCGGGCAAAATATTGTCAGTCATTGATATTTATCAAACATAACTTCAGAAAAGTTATTACTGTGAGAGCCAGGATTCGATCCCACGACATCTAGATCCTCATTATCGATAATATTATCTTTTGATACAAATTAAATATGTGAATATGCGAATGTATTTAATTAAATTCTCAACCAAGTTATTTGATGTAAAATAAAAGCTTAAGAATTTAAATATTGCGCGCTTATATAGAAAATAGCTATAGGGCAAGATCGTATAGCTTGATAATGCACATGGATGCTATAAACAATATAATATGTTAAGTGGATGTGGCATTAACAATGTAAAATATACGCCTATTTAAACAAAAAAAAAATTAACACAACTAGGCATGATATTAATGAGAAAATTTATTAATAATCCTACATTACACCGCTCATCTGAAATGCTTATGATACCTTCATCTTATAACTTCTTATTTTTGCGATATAATCTTTAATTAGTGTTGCAATAATAAGGCAAATTACTTCATTTGCAATTATTTATTCATATATTTAGTTTTTTTTACAATTAATTGAGAATATTTTATACTTTCTATTTATAATATCATCCATCAGTTACGTAATAGTACTCTCAAAACACGGTTGATTTTGAAATTTTGATATACATTATTACCACAGGATAACTTACGAGAAGCGTTTTAAACGTAACATAACATAACTTCACGCCTTTGTTACCCGAAGGTGTAGGCAGCGGCTGTTAAGCCTCGATTCGCCGTTATGTTTACGTCCCAAATGGAATAGGTGGCGAACCTATTGCCATACCGGGCACAAAGTTATCAGTCATCGATATTTATCACACATTGGTGTGAGCCAATATGAGAATTCGAACCCGCGACCTCTGGATTCAGAAGCCATGTGCTCGACCACTGGACCGAAAAATAGAATAGAAAATTTTAATATATTATCAATTATATCACTTTTTGTAGTTATTAATTAGTAATTATAACAATATTGAACTGTAACCAACAAATACATAAGGCAACAGCAGTATTACAAACAATTTCAACATTAGCATACCGCATTAAATATTGCCAATGTTTAGATCCTCCTGGAAATTATTAATATACGCATATTTATAAATTTATTTATGTTTTGAATTTCCAGCTACAATGTTAGGTACATACATACATACATGTTAGGTAATTGCTATTAATTAATTTTCAATTAAGAATTTGTTTATAACCGGAAAACTTATTACGAATATTGACTACTTGAATTTATACTAATAGTGTAAATATTTTGTTTGTTTGATTGATCGCGCATATATCCGTAACTACTGAACCTATTTTAAAAATTCTTTAAATATCTCAAAGCTCAATTATAGACAGAGCTCCTGACGATATCAATAATAGGAGCTGAGCACTATATTCGTAATGTTAAAGGTACCAATCTAAGTATCGCGATATGAATACGCACAAATTGTTTTATTAGTAACTAACAACTTTGTGCTCGGTGTATGGCAATAGGTTCCACCACTATTTGGGACATAACGATTCAAAGTTTAACAGGCGCTGCCTACATCTTCGGGAAGAAAAAGACGTCAAGCAATATATGCAAATTATGTTTATTATTAGTAGGTAATGATTGATTTTAAAAATTTATATATTTTTCATAATATTTATTTTTACTTTTTATGGCCTTCTTGGTTATATTTACTTTTACAAATTTAATACACTAGAATGTTGGCAAGTGTCTCCTGTTTTCCCTTATAATAATATCAAGTTTTATGTAATAGGAGGCGGGCCTATTGTTATCTAAATGCGGAAGCTCCTTCTTGACCGAGGCTTTAGGGCATTTGGGGGCAGATGATGGTGATATGGCAAAGAGTATAATATCTATACATCTGTATTAAAACTGAAAGTATTACTGCCTATATGTAAGTCAAATTAAAGTTAGATATGATCACTATATTTTGCTAGTAATGCTATAAGTGGATTTAAAGAACAGCTCAAAACACTGGTTATTTACTAGAGATTGTATCTAAGAAAACAGACAAGAAATCAAGTCTATTGAAATGTTTTAACATATTTTTATATATATTTTTTTTTTTATATAATTATCTATCTAACTAAGTAATAAATATGCCCAGGATATAAATATTCTTCTCGCAGTAAGACTCCTGCAAAGTAAAGAATATTTTAATGAGAATAATTTTGTTTTATGTTTATTAAATATACAACATTTATAAAGTTGAATATCGTATAAATAAAAAAACCAGTTCTATCAGCTTCTTTAATATAAATATTTTTATGCAACAAATATGCAATTAAAGATTATATTATAGACAAGTTCTCATTCATATACCCATAGTATTTGTTTATGTCTTCACGCGTTTAAAATCCAATAGCGTAAGCAGCGGTTGATCGTCGAATTAAAAAACCTAAGAAATCGGAGTCGAGTATAATTTTTCATATTGATCGATATTTATCACGTATTATCAATATAAAAAAAAACATTAGTGTGAACGAGTAATCCAACGCTAGTGTCCGACCGAAGGTCTATTTTTGGCCAAAGCCGAAGCTGATTAATCGGCGATGTCTACAACCTTCGGCCGAAGCCGAAGGTTTATAAAACTATTAGTAATTTAATAATTTTCTTCAAATTTATCCACAGCTAAAGAAGAATATAGGCGTAAAGTGGCATAAGCCGCTTTTCTCTCAGGTAAGTCAGGTATCCACACTGAACTAAGTGCAGTCCGGTCCGTCAGTCACTAACTCTTTCGTAACGGTTCGTTTAATTTCGACTGTTCTCAGACCTTCGGCTTCGGCCCTGAATCCGGCCGACGCCGAAGACCTCGCTGAAGATGAATTTTTGGCTGAAGGTGGCCGAAACCGAAGCCGAAGCTTCGGTCGGACACTAGTTTTCACTGTACTTTATCATCTATAAAAATCATAATTTGCAATTATTACTGATAAATATTGTTGATCATTCATTTGCCCTCCCAACGGTGCACTATAATTAAAAAAAATCTACATCAAGGTGTCATTTATTAACAGTAGGTACCAATAAGAGGTGTCGCTGCTATCAAATAACTTGTATTTATTGATGAGCTCGAGTTTTATTTTCTTCATTTTGGAAATAACGACCTAATATACTACAGGAAATAGGTAATTTGTACCTGTGATGATGATCTCATTATTATAATGCATCTAGTATCAAAATTAATTATGTCACCTAAATTAATGGATAACGTTCCATCAGGTCAATGGCTGTCTGCTAGTTTTTTATATATGCGGGTATAGTTAAAACTTTTATTGGCTTGCACTTTTATACAAAATAGCATTTAATTGTAGAGAGAAAATGTAGATAGGTAGGTACTAGCCACAGGCGAGATATAGCTATCAGATTATTTCCCGACGGGTTTTAATTAGTCACGTCTGGTAACCACGATTATAAACTGACTTCGGAGAATGTTCATAGGATGAGTTTTAAAATATTAAAATATAAACACAGAGTGAGAAAGAGATAACATTATATTGATCAAGAATGATTACATGTTAATCTCTTGAATATGTACGATGAAGTAGGTACCTACTAAGAAATATTCAGATGTGTGGATTTATTTTTCGTGGGATGGGGCATACCCCCTGGTGACTCGGTGGTAAGTGACTAGAATTGCCTATGGACACCTGCGACACAGATGATGTTGCAGTTGCTTTGAAAGCCTTTGAGGGTAAAGAGAAGTGGGCCTCAGGATTACTCTCTCCCCGAATCACCAAACGGAACGCGACATTAGACAATTGGCGTCTATATTCTAAGAGGTCGTGGTATTTCACCGGTCGAACTGGCCTATTCATATTGCGAACTGGGTAGTGATAAAATAGACGATTCAAAGTGACGACTTGAGTTGCTCGAGTTGGATTCTTGGTAAAAAAAAACTAAGAAAATGGCGGAAAATACATAATACATCGGTCCCGATAAATAATTTATAAGAATGTGTGTGAGCCGCGTGAAAATCGACCAGAAGCGATGCGTATGCAGCAACCGTTATTGGTGGTGTATTCACGGGTCGACGGTTCAGGCACCTTCTCTATGTTTATATGTTTAATACGACGAACCTCGTGGTGCACTGGTAAAACTAACGACTGCAGAATCGAGGTAGGCGGCTTCGATCCCAACTCGAGTACAAATATTAATGACAAGCGTTAATGTTTGTATGGCGTCTGGGTGTTTTTCTATGTGAACTATAAATGTATTAATATCCGTTATCCACTACTCATAACTAGAGGGCGCTGTGTGTATTATGTCCAAGATATTATCATTATTTTTAATTGTATTTTCTGATGGAATTATTGCTTTTGAAGTTATTATCTGCTAATATTAAACGTCAATAGTATTTTGGCAAAATCAATAAAAGTTAATGCAGTTTACAAAAAAGCCAGCACTCAAGCGTTTTCTTAGATTAGATGAACTTACAGATTTTCAAAGCTAAATCAGATGTTTGATGCCCTTTTTGACGCCGTAACTTGGACACAATATGTAAAATCTCTTAAGATCAGGTTATTTATGAACAGTTAATAGAGAAAATCGCCATACTTTATATCTCTCTGACTATCATATACTACAAAAACTATATGTAAGTAAATGACTGAAAATGTGAAGTGAATCCTTAGACGGTAAAATCTTTGCATATGCAATGTCCAGTCATTTCTTATACAATTCAAATAGGGAGCGCATTTGCTTAAATAAACAATGCTAAAAGCATTTGTTTCATAATACTGCTTATTTAATGTGCTCATAGAAGCTATGGAGTGGTTATAAAAATGCATCCACCAGTCAGTCACGACTCCATAGACGTGTGATGCGGCCATATATTTCAGTGATTTAAACTTCTTGCACATACCAATATCAAATGGCGAAATCCAAGATGGTGGTCGAACGTAAGTAACATTATACATATATAGTAGACATGAATCAAACTGTTTAATAATTCATAGGGTTATAACTAAAGCACTTGTGTGCGGGTACTTCATGAGCCCCCCGCGTCGTCCATTTTTCAAGCCGACATACTGTATAATCCAATAGATAATAAATAAGAGGTTAGCCTGTTGCAAACTGATGCAAACAATTCATTGTGCTAATATAAATTATTGCAGTTTTGTAATGGTTTGGAATTGTAAATTTATTACGACTTTGGATGTGATAAATTATGAAACAAATGTCTGCTCGAGACGGGCATATTATTTAGCGATAATGGTGTGAAAATATAACTCAACATTAAATTTGGTGAAAATCAAAATTGAAAAGTGGAAAATATTCGGTATAAGGGCAGAGTTGCCACGTATCTGCCGAAAGGAATATTAAATTAATATTGTAATTTTTATTCATGCCCACGTGAATACAGAAGTATGTAAGTCTTTTATATCTTTTAAAAAATCAATCAAAAGTCATGTGTTACTTACGACTGACATGGTTGATGTAATAGCGTCCAATCTGTGGATCGTAGGCCTCCTCCCAGCCAAGAGGTAGCTCATTGCCAATACAGTCCGCGAAAGTCTGTGGTTTGGTATATCTGTAACAAGTAAAGGTTTTTCTTTTAAGCCTAAGAAACTTAGAAACAATAGCGCTATCTACTGACAGCGTTAGGTTTTTTTTACCCGCGCGTCGCTGATTTTCTATCAAAAATTAAAGAAAATTTTCTGCTCATAAAGTTTTTTTTTCTCAAATAAGAACTGGCCACTAACATTACAAGGTATAAAGATTCCCCGATTAAAAATATAATATTGCAAGCCCGATCGTATTAAACAGATAAAGTATTGTATGGATGAGAAACAGGTGCAGGTTTCTAGATTCAAGTTGTGGCCCCTAGACGTTCAGATAATGCAGGTAGGTTGTGCCATGAGAATAATTAATGATGGTAAATGCCGGGTGCCTGAAGGTGGCGCGCGCGTCGCTGGGCGTGGTGTTTTGGCGCCACCGACCTGCTCCACTGCACCGCTACATATTTCGATCATGATTCACATGACCACGATCACCGGTACCAACCATGGGTTACCATTTCAACTCGATAGCGAGTACGTTATATTTCATTATCAAGTTCCTTTTTTCAAAGATTCTGCGTTCCATAATCTAACTCATATCAATCGATTTTCAGAAGTCATGATAGTTAATTTAGGTATCTTAACGGTGTCGTCATGCCGTCAACGGTCCCTGACCCAATCGGTTCTGATTAGTGGTATACATATATGTCACATGAATTATGCATTTATATATGTGTCAAAAGAGAACTAATCAAGACAGCTTGAAGTTAATTGGAACTGATTAGATAATTCTTTTATAAGGCATTCCATACGCATACCACGAGATTATCAAATTAATTCGTAAATTTGGTCAACGAATTTGATGACACTCATAATATATTTGGTACGAGACAGCAACGGCAACCAGCAGTTTGACCTGTTTGACCTCTTTAAGAGGATTAAAATATTTTTCTTTTTTACTTCATTCATTTAGAATTTGTGTATGTTAAAGTTACGCGCTCGCTATCGTATACGTAATGAACAAATACCGTGGCGAAGAATCGAACACACTCTCCGTTTCCGACAGTGACGAAATCGTACGCCACGTCTCATACCAGCCATCCATCCACCCACTTAACGGTTCTCGTGATATTTTAAATATGGCGTTTATACGGTAGTCGGTTATTAAATAAGATTCTTCTCTTAATTGGGCACGTTTATGTCCAAGTGTGGCGTGCGTGTCAACTTTTTAAAATGTGACTTGGGTAAAATGTTCGCGTGATACCACCACCGCCTTTACCGTTCGTTACCATGTTTTACAGTAAGCAATGATGGTAAGTACTGTGCGCGGGTTATATTATAATGATGGGATAACAATTAAGTATTGACGTGACACAATTTAACGACAAACCTCGTGGTGTAATGATGATAATACACTGCAGAATAGAGGTCGGCGGGTTCGATTCTCACCCAAGTACAAATATTTGTATGTGTTTTTCTACGTATTCTAATATAAGTATGTATTTACAAAAATAAGTGTGTACGTGTTAAATAGTATTAATATCAGTTATCTAGTTTCTAAAACACATAAGCAAAGGTGCCTAGTTTGGAAAACTAAAGGGCGCTACTATTGTGTTCAAAATTTTTATCCCGCAAGGGATTTGGCGTGAAGTTATGCATATATATACATAACTTCACGCCAAATCCCTTGCGGGATAGGTTAAAATTTGTCTTATGCATATATATACAAGAATATGAATATAACGGTTATAACCATACTATTAAGTCTGAGTATCCATTTCTCGAAATTTTAGTTATAGCATTATTTTAATTGGAAGATGCAAATTCCTTTCCCTTGGCTATTTGTAAGTATAAAATCGACGGTGAATCTTGAATGGGGAATTCGTTACTCCTTTCGCACACGGCTACCGAATACGACGTACATTTATATACACGCTGATGATTCTTATCGCGGTGAAGGGATAGAGGGCGCGTGCGTATGCGCATCCAATGTGCGAGCGAGAAAACAACACCGAGATTAGTAGGTGCGAGCGAGATGAGTAGAGAAAAGTTGCTGCGCCATGGGAGAACGGCAAAACCAGTCCTGTCAGCGGGAACGTCAAGACGAGTCGAGTTCTCGGAAACGGTGACCCGTGTCACGGAATCCCTAGGCGCGCACACACACACAGAGGCGTACACACACACACAATTTCACAATACGTATACTCAAACTTGCACTTGCGTCATAGAAAACTAACGAATGTAAAACTATTACTAATATAGACAGGAACAGAAACTGGCAAGACAAAATTATATTTAACATTAATAATTAATCATGAATGTTGCGAGAAGAATGATAGACCTGAATGTGGAAGGAAATAAGAGAAGAGTAAGACCTAAGAAAATATGGATGGATTGTGTGAAAGAGGACATAATTGAGACGGGTGTTAGTGTGGAAGATGCGAATGATAGGGGACTGTGGAAAAGAAAAAATCTGTTGTGCCGACCCCAAATGATGGGAACAGGTCAGGAAGATGATGACAGTGGTAGAGCAAAGCAGTTCGCTGCATGAATGGGTCGGCTCGACCGGTGAAATACCACGACCTCTCAGAAGACCGACGTAAAGTGGCTCATGCCGCGTTTCGTTCGGTGAGAGAGGTACCCGGAGGCCCACCCCCTTCCCCATCCTTTCCTATCCCTATCCCTTAAAGGTCGGCAACGCAACAGTAACACTATATGTGTTGCTGGTGTCCATGGGCGGCGTTGGTTGCTTACCATCAGGTGACACGCCTGCTCGTTTGTCCTCCTACCCCATAAAAAAAGATGATGAATAATGTACCATTATATACGGGAGATAGTTAAAAGTATGAAGTACATTTTTATTTCAAGTCTTAATCAATTCTGCGATATTCAAATAAGCTGGATCTTAAAAACTCGGGTTTTTGAAGGGTACTGATCTATAAAGAAAATGTGATTTATTAATAGTTTGAACTGCAATGAGTAATTTCTTTTGCCAAGTTTTTGCCGATTATAGCCCAAGTTACTGTCGAAGAGAGTGCAGCAGCTATTACAAATACCTATTATCAAATATAGCAAAAGTTCTATGGATGGTCTTGATATCTTCAAATACTGACACAAACCAATGACATTTTGAAATTCTTCTCACCACCTATTCCGTACAGGACGGGTAAAAATGCGAGTCATGGCGGTAACAGCAGCTGATGCCTACATGTTCGGGCGACTAATTTGTTTGCACCCTAGCATGGGGGCCGTCCATTAAGTCATGTCGGATGGGGGGGTGGGAGTTAGGCAAATCTCACCACGTATCACCAAGGGAGAGGATGGGTCAAAAATGATTAAAACAAGCTCACGTGATTAATGGACGGCCCCTTAGTATTAGTTAAGAATTAGCCACATAGATTTAGATTCAGTAATCGATGCGTACAAATTCGCAAAATATATGCCGTGCTATGCTATTTGCCGGTATGCATCTCGGGTGTTATTGGTGAACAGCGCGGGAGAAGGCCAATGTACCGGGTGCGGCGTTTAGGTGACGCAAATAGACGAAGGTTTGCTGCCCGCTTTGGAGTATTACACTACTATATCTGCATCTGCTGATTCCAGGTCTACAAATTTATTAACAGACTAGCTGACCCCGACAAACTTTGTTTCAAAATTTTTTACCTGCCAATAAAAGTCTAGTCAAAATAGGTCAGAGGGGTCAGAGATTATCCGGAACAGACAGACAGACAAAAAATGTTATTTTGTTTGTGTACCGTAATATATATATATAATATTAATATACATATTCATATTAATGTAATAGAACGCAGTTATTTCAATATTACATGCAGTTATTTCAACGTAACAAGTTTCGTAAAATGAAACAAAATATATTCTTATAACTAGCTGAGCTGCCTGTGAAATTTGTTTCGCCTCGAAAGCAATAAATAAAGTAATTGACACATTATTATACCAGCTACCTGCCAATAAGTCTCGTCAAAATCGCTTCAGCCATTAAAGAGAATAACCGGAACAGAAAGATAAAAATTGTAAAAAAAAATGTTCTTTTGGCGTATATATTGTATATATATTCATATGGATGTAGTAGAAAGCAGATAATTTTATTATTAAGTATAGATAAGAAAGATTGTAACTATCATTTTTTGGTGTGAAGTCAGTTCGACAAAAATGTCAGGATCACGGCACAACTTGGAGCACATCACGACTGGTGCCATGCCGTCTCATATTGACCGGCGGACAGACGAACACCTACCTACACTGGTGTGGATCTATAAATAACGCAAGGGAAATATTTTAATACGTATGGCCCGTTTAATGCACATTCCTGAAGCTTCAGTACAATCTTGGATTCTGTTACTGCTTCGTACAACGGGGACATTGACCCATATTAAATTTAAATAAAAAATGAATTTTAATTTTTAACACTAGGCTAACAAAACAAAAATAGACTTTTTCATTAGTTTGTACAGGTACAACGATTGTGGTGAAAACACACTTTTAAATCATTAGAAAGACCTTCTGCAAACTATCCTTGTCTATGACTGCTTTTGGCCTAGATTAGAATACGATGTTCAAATATTCAAATATAAAACATTGTGCCCGGTATGGCATTAGGTTCGCCACGTATTCCATTTGGGACGTAAAGATAACAGCGAGGCTTAACACCCGCTGTCTACACCTTCGCGTAAAAAAGGCGAGAAGTTATATGTTATATATGTTCAAATATTGGTAGACGGTCAGGAAGATTACAGAGCAGTCGATATCCTTTAAAGGAAGCGTGTTAGGGTCGACGTGATATCCTCTTGCATACCAAAGCGCTGACAAATACATACTAAATTATGGACAAAAATAACTTGCAATTGATTCATTGATGCGTGGAGACCGGATCGACCCGCCGACAATGTATGAATATGAATAATATTATAAAAAAATCGATAACGAATACAACTAAGCATGTAGTGAGCACAAATCATTGTTAGCGCCCTTTAGTCTGTAGTAGACAAAAACGTAATTATTATACAAGTTATGAACAACCATTACCACAAGCCAAACCTCCAAAATTGCTAACGATTTTTTAATATGTATACTGTTACATAATGTGGTAACATTAAACACCTATATGAATAATAAATATCGATATACAGTACTGCACACCTAGTCCTTTGTGAGGTAGCAGAGCGTCAAAAAACACGATTAATACACCTTACTCGCTTCTTAGACTTTCATAACAAATGATATTAGGGTAGGTATACATATATATATATACTCTCGAGAGCAATGAATCCGGGTCACTTAAAGAATGTTAAAAATCTCGGAAACTAAAAATGATAGGTTAATGCAATAAATTGTATTTAATAGACAATGTAATACTCCTTAAATGAAAGTAAAAAAAATATGAGTCACCATACATTTTATTAACACAAAATTACATAAAGAAAAAATCTGCTGATCTCTCCTTAAAACAAAAATAGGAAACATGAAATTTTTGAACTTTATTACGATTTTCTTGAATTTTAATACTTCGTATTGCCTCCTCGTGCTTCCATTACTGCGTTTACGCGGTTTGGCATGCTGTACACCAAGTTCCTTATACGATTTTGGGGAATATTCTCCCATTCCTCTGTGAGAGCAATTTTGAGCTCACGAAGCGTGATTGGGGGAGGGTTTCGTTGTTTTACGCATCTGCCTAGCTCGTCCCAAGCATGCTCGATCGGGTTGATATCCGGGCTGCGCGCTGGCCACTCCATACGAGTAATGTTCATCTCTTGAAGGTAGTCATTCACAATCCTACCTGTATGAGGTCGGGCATTGTCATGCATAAATATAGCATCCTCACCTAAATTGACCATAAATGGACCAACGTGATCATTGAGGATTTCTTCCACATATCTTACGCTAGTTAAAGAGCCGTTTTCTATGATCACCAGCTCTGTGCGACTTTCAGAAGAAATTCCGGCCCACACTAGTACAGACCCACCACCGTAGGCTACTTTTTCCTCGATGCATGCTTGCTTGAATCTTTCCCCTGGTCTTCGATACACTCTGTGTCTTCCATCGTGCTTGTAGAGCATAAATTTTGATTCGTCGGAGAACATAACTTTTGACCAATCTTCAATACTCCAATTTACGTGGCTCTGGGCATATCTTAGTCTTGAAATACGATGCCCACGCTCCAGTTTAGGGCCGTTTGCAGGTCTAAGGGGTTTTAAGTTAGATTCAGCAAGCCGACGTCTTACTGTCCATGCACTTGGGTTACTTCCTCCGAGGCGTCGAAACTGATTGGTGAGTTCAGTTCCTGTGAGAAAGCGATTTCGAAGCATGGTGTTCACCAAGTATCGGTCTTCTCGTGCTGTGGTATACCTGGTTCTGCCCGTTCCTGGTCTGCGTAGGTTAGAACCAGTTTCTTCGTAACGTCGGAGAACTCTTTGTACTGTTGACAGCGACACACCAACAGTCCTGGCTGTATCGCGCTGACTCCGGCCGGTTTCCAGCATTGTAAGTATTCTGGTGCATTCTTCAGGCGTAAGCGACATAATTTCAGCTTGAATAATGAATATAGAGCACTATCAACATGGTTTATGTACCCACATAAATGACAGATTACAAACAAAAGCAAAACCAAATGCTGTAATTTCGTAGTTCCATCTTCGAAAGTGGCCCTTTTTCAAATTTGATTTTTTTATGATATAACTTTACAATAACTAAGAAGTTTTAATACCTTCATTTAAGGAGTATTACATTGTCTATTAAATACAATTTATTGCATTAACCTAGCATTTTTAGTTTCCGAGATTTTTAGGATTCTTTAAGTGACCCGGATTCATTGCTCTCGAGTGTATATATATCAAATTAGTTTGAATAATGTTTTTTTATGGGATAGGAGTGCAAACGAGCAGGCGTGTCACCTGATGTTAAGTAACCAGCGCCGCCCATGGACACCTGCAACAAATATAGTGTTACAGTTGCGTTGACCTTTAAGGGAGTAGGATAGGAAGAGATGGGGAAGACGGGTGGGCCTCCGGGTACCTCTCTGACCGAACAAAACGCGGAATGAGCCACTTTACGTCGATCTTCTGAGAGGTGGTGGTATTTTAACGGTCGAGCCGGCCCATTCATGCAACGAACAGCTTGGCTCTACCACTCCTAAAATATAATTCTAATATGTTTTTATAACTAGAAGCGGCTGGTAATGTGATGGTATGACGTCACGCGTTATTTGATCATTGACAAACGACATTCCAACGCCTGGTGTGCTCTGTTGTTGAAACACTCCTCACGTCACAGTGTCCAAGGTCTCAATGCTCGTCTTGAGAACACAACATGAACGTATTAAGTGCCCCCGATCTGAATATTAAACGACCCTGGGGTCTTTGAAAAGACCTCGAAATCCCTTATATATAAAAATTTAATTTGATCTTGACGACGAAATCTCAAACTGTTTTGGGTAGTAGTGACCCAAATACATATTGGAAAACAACAGCTTATTAGGACTACACTGGCATTTTCGTTTTATCAGAAAGTGACGTAAAAAACGTTTACCAGGACGTTTTACGGAAGGGCGTATTATAAGAGCTACGAAAGAAGATAAAATAAAAAGGAAGAGAGAGAGGGGTTTTAAGGACCAGTATAAAAGATATAAGACTAATAAATAAGACCAAGACGAAGCTACCACGACCAAATAAACGGTCTGTTTAAAAAGGCAAAATGCGTAACCCTACGTGAACGCATGACGAGAGGTATATGACTATGGATTGTCATCCGAAAGTGTCAGGATCGTAGCTTTTGGAAAGCCAAAGTCTCTCTCTGCCTTTCCCTATGGGTCATCCAAATAAATATGAATACAGTAAGGTATTTTATTTATGAACACAATCGAAAATGTAGAACGTAATGATGGACGTAAGCATACATAAGTATATATTGAACTGGTTGAATTAATAGTTGAAAACACAGGGTTTCCGTTTGATTCACGCGGCACACCGCATACCGACCGCCTTCGTCATGCAGTACGGCAGCCGACAGCGGGCGCGTGCGACACCATACTATCACGACTCTTGCACACAAACATTCGATAGTAGTATATAGGACACGACATACAGTCTGACTAATGTCTAAATGTTAGCGGAATTTGTCTCGAAATTATTTGTATCCAATTTGAATACAGCAGTAAAAAGTCGAGTCATAAATTGACGCTGCATGCTTCGGTCATGATATTGTATACATAATAACTTCACACCTTTTTTATCCAAAGTCCCAAATTGTTTTTAAGGGATAGGAAGGCAAACGAGCATGCGTGTCACCAGATGGTAAGCAACCTGCGTCGCCCATGGACACCAGCAACACATGTAGTGTTACCGTTGCGTTGCCGACCTTTAAGTAGTAGGATAGGAAAGGATGGGGAAGGGGGTGGGCCTCCGAGTACCTCTCTCACCAAACGAAACGCGGCATGAGCCACTTCACGTCGATCTTCTGAGAGGTTGTGTATTTCACCGGTCAAGCCGGCCCATTCATGCAGCGAAGTTCTTGGCTCTACCACTGTTAACTTTTATGGAATGAGTCGGAACCTATAGTCATAATAAATCGGGCACAATTTTGTCATTTTGTGATATTTATCACGCATAACTTCCGAAAAGTATTCCGAGAAATGAAGACGGAATTGATGCCACGACTTCTGAATCAGAAGCGGAGAGTTCGGCCGCTGCACCACCGAGACGTTTTAGCTAATCATGAAAGAAATGTGACAAAAGATGGCCAGAGGAAAGAAATGTTTGTGGTCATGTCGTATTTATTAAAAACTGTTATTGTGATTATATAAACGTTCTAATATATATATTTTTATGTATACGTATCAATGATAATAATAGTCGAGCGAGACTTTGGAATTTTCTAATTGATATTCAAACCTGGTCACTCCCATTCTGATAGCTAGTTGGTTTCGTGCACGAGCTTGCAAGAGAATTATAAGACACTTATTACATTCTATAGATAATAAAATACTACATAAATTCTAGAAAAGTTTTTGAAGTTACAGAATAAATCATATTTTTAATCAAGTCTACTGTTGAGAAATCTCCTACGGAATAATAGGAGGACATTATGTACTAATTTTATTTCTCTATATGTAAATTTTGAAAAGCATAAACTTGAAAAGTTTGTTTGTTTGAATGTGCTTTATGCGGGAACTATTAGTTCAAATTTTAAATTTATTTTTTAGTTAGATAGTCAATTTATTCAGGAAGGCTATAGGCCATATATCATCACGGTATAATCAATAATAGTGTACCTATATTAATATAATAAAGTGTTTAATATTTATATTTCATCAATCATCATCATCATCAATAGCCTTTTGAGGTCCACTGCTGGACATAGGCCTCCCCCATAGAGCGCCACAACTGCCGATCGGTTCAGTCATGGGGGGTTTTTGCCATAATCGCCACGCTTGGCAGGCGGGTTGGCGATCGCAGTAGGCTGTATTTTGTTGAGAGAGAATGCTGCTGCCCATTCTTCTAACCTTTCCCTTAGTCGCCTTTTACGACACCCACGGGAAGAGAGGGGGTGGCGGTATTCTAAGCCGGTGCCACACAGCATATATTTATATACACATATTATAAATTTATTAAATATACCAACAAATCATTATTGTTTTTAACGATTAAGGCGAATTTTTATTAAATTGATTAAATTAATATTATAACAGTCCATTTACAATAGCAACCGGTTACATTATTCTACATAATGTAGAGCTGTCATTAACTAATTGAAGTTAATAGGAAAACATTTGTTAGTCTCGGTGGCGCAGTGGGCGAGCGCACGGCCTCTGATCCAGAGGTCCGGAGTTCGATTCCAGACACTGGCTCACACCAATGACTTTTCGAAATTGTTTTCGGAAGTTATGTGTGATAAATACCGATGACTGACAAACTTTGTGCCCGGTATGGCAATAGGTTCGCCAGCTATTCCATTTGGGACGTAAACATAACGGCGAGACGAGGCTTAACAGCCGCTGCCTACACCTTCGGGTAACAAAAGGCGTGAAGTTATGTTATGTTATGTTTATCATTCTAAAAAAAACATTAGTGTGAACGAGTAATCGAAGGCAAGATCTTTATAAAAATCATGTCTCGATGGTCCAGTTCAGCTTCCGAATCCAGAGGTCGAGGGTTCGAATCCTGACGCACACTAATGACGTTTCGAAAGTTATGTGTGATAAACATCGATGACTGAAAACCTTGTGCCCGATATGGCAATAGGTTCGCCACCTATTCCATTTAGGACGTAAACATAACGGCGAGTCGAGGCTTAACAGCCGCTGCCTACACCTTCGGGTAACAAAAGGCGTGAAGTTATGTTGCATGTATTCTATTTGGGACGTAAACATAACGGCGAGTCGAGGCTTAACAGCCACTGCCTGCACCTTCGGGTAGAACAAGGCGTGAAGTTATGTTATTTTTTTATGTTTGCTTTTTTGTATTAATAAAGATGAAGGAATAAATCATATGAATAAACACATAACATTCTGTGTTTAATCATAATTTCATTTGAATAACATTAAAATTAGTTAATGACTTGAAATTATAAACTATTGGTTCCAACTAAACATATAATTATTATAAAGCCTTCAAACTATGGCAGAAATGTTACTAATGACCAGTAATAATGATGTTTACTGGCCAACAAACATGACGACTGCACCAAATGATACTTTCCCAGCGGTAGAAAGTCAAAACAAATCGGGTAGAAATGGCAACCAAAGTGGCACCACATTCACATAACATTTTTGTTATTGGAGTGGTGTCAAGAGACCGGAATGTTTGGTACAAACATGATGGCAAACAAGCAGATATAACATCATACATAAAACAAGAAAATACACGCCATCCAATGAATGGAGAAGACCGCCATGATTCTGAGAATATTATGTTGTTGATACACGAAATTCCTTGTTACATTGTTTCATTGAATGACCTGGGAACGATTCATAAGAGTTACATTGATATACAATAATGTTTATAAAAGATAATGAACGCAATAAATTAAGTTTGAAATGTCACCGTTGAAGAATCTACTAACTGGAATGACGAGATAATAATTTAAAGAGACGCATTTTATATAAATCATCATAATATAAGGAAATAACTTGATAACTCGACATGAGTTTATAACTGTTTAGAGCCTGACGAATAGAGAGAATAGTAGAGAAGATTAAATAAAAAGACATTAGCACAGAGTAGATTAACAGGCATACATAAAAACGGAAGAGGAAAGTAATCTGTCCTGACTTAGGGACACACAAGTTTTTGTTCTTACAATTAAAAACAGTGAACAGGGTATTATCATTTAATGAATCCTAAAGACCGTCTGAAACGTGGACTGATTAAACATAAAAAAATATAATGCAAATATATCGCTATAAAAATAAGTAAAAACTCACTACAATCAAACTCGCATTGAAATCAATAACACTTCTACTTTATAAGATACTAACTGAAGCAAAAATAATATAATATTTAATCAATACAGTAATTTGTGATGAAATTAAAAGTTACATACATATACATTCATGACTCCATGCAAAATCCCTTGCGAGGAAAGCAGAGGGAACAGAGCGCCTTAAGGCACGATTCTTACACACCTCACTCGCTTCGTTGACTTTCATAACTCTTTTCATGCACGCAAGTCGATTTTTAAGGCTCCTAACATCACCTTCCTCAAGAACACGTTCTATTTGGTCATAGAATGTGTGTTTTGGACGTCATCGACGCCTAAAACATGCAAAATACATCCGATTTTGCATTGTTTATCTGTTTAATCAATATTGCATCATCCCTTCTTTCTACATTCCTAAAAATTAACCAATAATATTTTACGGTTTAATATATACTTAGTTATATTTACTGAAACAGTGGTATTCGATAACAAATTATCATACAAATATGAACAGGTGTTTCTTTTATGTCTATATAACGTTCACGATAATTTACATATCAGATAGTTGAAATATTTTGCTACGAATCAAATCAAAGCAATGTACAAATAATGTCAAACAGACAATTGTTTATTGAACGCCAGTTACCACATATTTTGCCCACGCATAATCCGCTAAACGTCAACTACTCATTCTGAATCAAGGATCAGTGCCAATCTGTATTAATAAGATATATTATGAAGAATGTTTTTCAATCAGAAATCTCTTTAACGTGTAATTTGTATGTAGTGTAACTTGTAAGTTAAAGTAATATTGGTAAATGTTATCTATCTATCCTAGCTATAGCCATTACAATTAGTTAAGTCAACTAAAATTATCACATAATTTCTGGAAAGTTTTCAAGTTTTATTTAATTTTGATATAGCGAGATAATTTCATGTTATTTAGTAAAACGTGAAACCTTATTTATTGACACAATTATTTATTGGCACAATTATTGACAGTGTATATATACGATGAATTCGACGAAATCGTAAGTAGACAATTTCTAAACATAATAATAACATCTTGTATTGAAACGAACGTATATTTTGAATCAATGAGTCGTTATTAATAATAAAATACCTGTTTTCTGTTAATGAGAGTGTGTTTTTGATTTTATGTAATATAGGGTGTAATGTTTTGTTATTGTCATAATACAAATGTTCACCATTACGTGGTGGATTTTCTTTAATGACAATATTCATCATTATTAGCCTTAATTTTACGGCACATTAATTACGTTACTATAATTACGAAAAGATTACATAATTTTGTAAGTTGACCCAGCGAAATTTGTTTCGCCCTAGAAGCAATAAGAAGAATTAAAAAGGGTCATTGTGGGTTATGAGTTATGACATGGATGGACATAAAATATTGCAGACTTTTGGTAGACCTTTTGAAGGTGTATAATAATAATGTCCAACATATAAAAAGATATATGTACATAAAATCTTAAAAATTAACACATTTTTATACATTATACAGAAATTATACACACAAATCACCCCGATGACATCTTCTATCCATTAAAAAAATGCATTAAAATTAGTTGCGTAGTTTCAAAGATCTAAGCATAAAAGTATTTTGGATTTTTAGTTAGATTCTGTAATGATAAACACGCCAGCATTTTTACTAATGTTAATTAAAACTGTAGGCACTTTAAGAATCTAAATTAATTGATATATTATTATGTTTATAACTCCGGAACTTTATCGTATCATTTTGATATTAAATATTAAAACTGTTATGCAAATCATAAGAAAAATTATACAAGTTTATGAGCGAAGAGTGTCGTCAATTTGTCAACCCCTATATGGTATACAACACGCACGAATTCCATCCGACCATTCAGAGGCATGCAATGTCGTCACACCATATTTTGCAAGTTTCATCATTACTTTAACTAGCTTCTATTCCACTAGGAGAATGAGATTTACTATATTTTTAGCGTAATTTTACATCAAAATAGCTGGTTTAGATATATTGGGATTAATAGTTGCAAGCTCCTCGCCTAATTCGTGTGGAATTTTCGTAATTTAGTTGACATATTTATGTAAAGTTTTTGACTGATCCTCTAATGTGTAATAATAAGACAAAATCAATATCGGCTATATGCCAAAGACACCTACCTACCTACCGTTTAAATAAATTAAACCGTTTAAAAATGGAATTTCAAAGATTAACACAGGATACGCAGTTTCATTATAAAAAAATAAAAAAACAAATATTACTGGCCACTTATGTCTCAATAGACATGTAATGCTAAAAGCCATAAAGGTTCTTAAAACAAACACAATAACAATTTCCAAGCGATCGAAAAGACGACAATAAAAATGCAAACAAAAATAGATACTTATTTTATATTATGAAAATATCTTTACAAGTAGGTAAACAACTGCTTTGTGACGGTAAATAGATAACAGTGGAATGGCAATTTTGATTAGAAACGAGAACAGTACAGCCTTTATCGCATACACACATAGATAACTTTTAAATATGCGTGATTTTAAACACATTTTCATTATTGTAAAGCACTGAGTTCAATATACAAGAGGAGCAAACCTCATACAAATGCGTCAAAAAATGTGTGTCCACTTTTTAGATGCAATGACGTAGCTTTGAAACCACTAGACATTTAAAATTAAACATATATTTATCTCAGTCACACAAATCGCAAATACATTGCCGTCACTTTGATTAGACAAAGATGGCAATATAAATTTGCAATGGCGGTGTGGGGTGGCCAGCCCATGCGAAATTTTACCCAACTTTTTCAAGCCATGTACGCGTAAAAATATTTAATAAATATAAATTCAATATTTTACTATTACTTTAATTATTAATTTCTTATCAGATGTATTACAAGATAACTGAAATAATGAATGAATCAACGATCTCTGTGTACTCCGTACTAGATCGGCTGTTCCGAAAAAAATTGGATCACACTCATCTGTACCTAATTGTGTACACCTGCCTTAGAGCAGCGATTTAAAGCGCTGTAGATAAGGTGTACACAATTAGGTACAGATACACAAAATAGTGAAAACGCTTGAGTAGTAAAATAATGTACTTACATTCATTATATTGAAAGGGAATTATTGTATTTAACGTGGACAGGGCCTAACAGCCGCACGGGTCGATTGATCATAAGGGACCCATACTACGTGACCAATTTTTTAAGATTTTTCGACCCCTCCCTCCCATCGGTGACCACTTGTAGTATATGCCAAGACCCCCCCCCCTCCCCCTTTAGTTTTCACGTAGTAATTCATAATTATGATTTTTAATCATTTCACAGGCAAAAATCGAAAAAAAAAATAATTTGGCTCATACTCGTCTTTATTGGATAAGACTGCTTGCATACTTAAATTACTAGTGAATTATGTATTATTAAAAAGAACAACTTTAATTGTGAAAACATATTGCTGTACAGTATGTAACTTACAGTAACTTAATTTACGAACACAATAATTATTTTCTGTTTAATCACATTAATATTCATCTAGGTCGAAAAAATACGAGATTTCTCTCATTAAAATCGACTACGTGACAAAAACCTGAGCTACCCCTCCGCTCCTGTGACTAACCGTAGTATTTTAAAGCCTCCACTCCCCCCCCTCCCCTAAACGGGTCACATAGTATGGGTACGGTCCCTAAAGTTAAGCAACGCTTGGCGCGGTCGGTCCGTGGATGGGTGACCATCTTATCATGACGAGTTCCTCCGTGTTTCAGAAGGCACGTTAAATTGGTGGGTCCCGGCTGTCATTTGAACATCTTTGGTAGTCGTTACGGGTAGTCAGAAGCCAGAAAGTCTAACAACCCGACTTACCAAGGGGGATTGTGTTGCCCACGCAACTGGGTTGTGGAGGTCAGATAGGCAGTCGCTCCATGTAAAACACTAGTACTCGGCTGCACCCGGTTAGACTGGAAGCCGACCCCAACATAATTGGGAAAAAGCTAGGCAGATGAATTATTGATCATACACCGCTGTGTAACATAAGTTTTGTATAAAATTGCCTTTTAGTCTCTTTTTTATAAGTCTGAGTGAATAATTTGCTTTCGTGATACAATCTTATTTTTAAGTATTTATTAATTATGGCATTTATTAATAAAAGCGAATGATCAACTTGAATTGACGATAAATGATCTCCCGGGTGCAGGTAGCCAGTCAGTTTCTTTTCTCAGCAATCGGATAATTGTCACCCACTTGTCACGGCGTGCTGCATCTTTAGGCACCCTGCAGCGTTATTATTATAACAAAAAATATTTAAAATCTCCTTTTCCATAAATTAATAACTCTCCCACAAATGTGGGAAACTAAAACTAAGTTTTTAGTGGTATCACTGAAGCTAATTATGAAAATTCAACATTTTATCTATTTTACTGTATTTTAATTTTAATGTAAACATTAATCTTACGTGTGGAAAGTAATTCCGGTAAATTTCTTATGGGTTTCCGATCTTGAATCGCACTCTTTTACTACGCATTTACCCATTTTGTACCTATTGTTATTCGGTTCGCGTCTGACAGAGGACTGAATTGACATAAGCTTCGCATAAGCCTGTAGGCTTATGGCCAGTGGTCACACTTTGAGAATGTTACTACAAGTCTATATCATATAGGTCAATGTTGTAAAGAGATAACATTATGGCTTTCGTGACGCCTTCTAACCAAATTACCCCGTATTATAAAAACAAAAAAAGTGTCGAAACCTCTTTTGCTTAACACGATAATACTTTTTTTTCTTCTTCAAAGTATACTAGCTTCCTAGAGGCATCGGTAACAAAACATTAAACGGCCAATTTCTTTTCCCGCGTATTTTTGAATTTGTCTATAATGTTCATTTAATACAATGCTGCGTATTACGGAATTAATGTTAACGGTGATGTTATATATAAAGTTGTACTAAAGCCAACGACGGCAGTTATACCGAGAGTCTGGGCGTATAGAATCGCCAAGGACATATTTATCTTATAGGAATGCGTAAAATAAACAATGTTGTATGCTATTTCGCGTTTATGCGCCGCCACGCGCCGCGCCCTACGATGGCTGTCTACACAGTACACACACTACAAAGATTTTACAACACTACCACATACAATTTAAATTAGGACCAATCACAAATCAGTTGTAGGTTTCGTTAATATTTCAAAATTGGAACTCAGTTTTGGCAAGCAATTTTATTTTTTAAGTAATTAATTTGTTTTATCAACGTATCTGTTTTTTGTATAATCAAATATGAAAAAAAGAAAATAAAACAATAACTTTCATATTCGGTATAGGTATATCCGTCTGTATGACACAAAACACGCTAAAGAAGTACCACCAACAGCACCAACTTCAGCTATAATTATAATTAATCCTTAATCCTAGACAGATTATAATATTAGTATTACCTTTTCCAATGTGGTAATAATAATTATAGTCGGGTCAATTTAATAGACAACTTTTGACGTCTGTCAATTTTATAATTTTAGTGAGATGATCTGGACAAAAACATCGATTCAAGTGAATGAATCGATACACACACATGAAAAATTTAAAAAAATCTTTGAGTGAACCCTGTCACATTATTATGTTTAGTTTCATTTTCTACGAATTAAGAATGATTAATTTATTAATGCCCAACACTGACCACAACATGGATATTAATTTACAGTGGTATTTCTTCACAAGTAATCGATACATTTGATTCTACCTATCAGCTTTAGAATTTTGGAGTAACATCCCTACCTTTTAAAAAAAGTGGTGATTAGACGACGCAACATGGTGACGCCGTTCAGTTTGTTAAATCAGAAGTTATTTGTGATGTTTAGAATTGTTTTTATGTTAAATCAAATAGTGAAATTTCTTGTATCAGTCATTACTATAATAAATTGTGAATGTAATTGAAAAAAAACAAGCAAAGCAAATTGTGCAGTCCTAACAAAACGAAAAAATATATTATTTCATGCCCGCCGTTACAATTTTCGTTGTTGAATTTTGATGAACTGTCAAATGGTGCCTATTAAAATGATCCGACTATAAACACGTTTGTAAGTATGCATCACTAATATTGGGCAGTATGTATTTAAAAATAGCAATGAACCTTTCCCAACATAATTTTGATTTAGGTTTTTTTTACAAATGAGTTTTTCGTCGGATAGATGGCGTTGTATCACTAGTAATATGAATTGTATCACGTAGCAACCAAATCGACCGGAAACGTTAAACTGTTCAAAACGTAGGCGATTGATGTTAAGAAATGTTGTAAAGTATCCAGCCCCTTAGAACGTTACGCATCAAGGAGTTCAGAACAAGTGCAGTGCGTGGGAATAAACATACTCGACTCGCGAAGATTACTTCGTAAAAGACTATTTTGAATATTAACAATTTTCTTCTATATGTAACCAAAGAGAGACTTGTTACCGAGACCTTCACTCATATAAAACACCGCAAGTTTGTAATAGTTTCAAATTTTTTTACATTGACCTATAATACCATAGAATGCATAAATATTGTTGTTATGTGTAATTAAATCTAGTTACATCATTTCTCGTACATACGCGCGAAGAACAATTATAGAATTGTATAAGGACAATTAAAGTGGCATTAAGTTATTTAACCACAAATATACGGATAGGAGTTGTTAAATATATTTAAAACATTCCGAGATCTTCCATCCTTTTGCACATAATTCTCACACACACAAAACACGCACATAATAATAAGCCCGCACCTACTCTTGTACGCACAGGCAGCTAACGCAGATTTCGCTAGCAACATAGAATTATGCATTACCGATGAACGGAACGCAACATATTGGAATGCAACAGAACAATGTACTGGCTCAGTGAAACTGCCTTTAGCACATACAATTAAAGCTATAACCATTGATATACAAGTTCCCATTCGGTCTTGTTAATAGACAACTATCATTGTCTTCACCGCTTCCTTTTACATACAATGAATATAGCTTTTTTTTTTCTTTTTTTTTTCATCTATTCTCAACTCACACTTATCGAACGCGTCCGTAGTAACTTCATTTTGTTGCGTTTCTAAATTCAAATTTATCAAATGTCACACATTTAAATTGTGATCGGCTATAACCGCATCGTAATATTTATATATGTGGACATGTTATATAATTCATCGATCATCGTCTTCATCATTATTCTGCCCGCATTCCGTGTCTTCTACATATACTTCTAGTGATCTTGTTAAACACTTTACATTTGTGTTTTATTTCTACTTTTTTTCAATTTGTTCTTTACGCAATCATACTTATAAATACGCTATATTTTATTTTCGTTATTATGTTTATGACAAACAATCACTGTTTGGCTTTCAACACGACTTTGCACCTGTTGACTTAACAAGTAACAAAAAATGTATACACTCAAAACAAAAACAACTACGGACTCTGTACAATGTTTTCTTTTATTAGCCAGACACAATTTCGTTCATAAATAAGCAAAACCAAAGGACGCCGTCAAAGAATTCGAAATGGAATTACAAATTAAAAATCGAACGCTTCCATCCTTTAGCAAACATTCAATAATTAAAAAAAAAACAGCACTCATACAAATATTTAACAGTACATAATTCGACGTTTACCTCAGAAACGCTGTTACGGTAGGCAAGTAAATGTATATTATATCCAGAAACAAACGGTAATATGTAGTAAGTAAGATATAATTTTTCATAGTATGTATGAATAATATAACATTTAGCCTCTCTGTTTAAGGTTAATAGCGTCGTATGCGGTCGAGACGTGGCCGGGTTATTTTTAGCAATAATAAATTGGTTTAGTGGCTCGGTACTATTGTATGCACGTTTCGCACAACTAGATGACAACGATGGTATGACATCCGCACTGACTCGCGACGAATTCTAGGTCAATTTAGACCGCGCAGTATATGATGGTTCACTCTGCACTCTTATTTATACTTACAAAGCTAAATGTATCACATGAACAGTTCATATTTTGTAATAACAAAATTTCCACTAACTTATTCACGGAAATTATCAGTGTTAGACCATATCACACATATGCGATTCGAAGGTTTACAGATGCAAAGTTGATAAAATGAGAATGCAAACAAAAAAAACGTCATATCATTCGGCGTTGTACTAACTTGGCAACCACGCCTCAAATAACGTACTGTAATTTAGATCGTAAGGAATGCACTTTGCCAAAAGGTACAATAAAAATACCAATTTATGTTTCCTGCGTCAGCGGCAAATTTTATTGTGGTGTCAATGTACTGAAACCAGATTCTTATGTGGCTTTACAGGCTTAATCAATTTAATCAGCAAAGCATTCTTTTATTTTATGCAACATTTGCTGTCCCCAAATTCGATTATAAAATTTTAAATCATCGATCTTCTTGAATCGTATAGGTAAAAAAGAAAAACATGGAACGAACTAAACAACGTCCTCAGTCATTACTATCGTTAATAAAGATCATGTCTACATTCATTATGTATATATATGCGCGCTGAATTTCGTTTGCAATTAAAACAAGATTTTTAGAATCCACGCCTTTATTCCGCAATAACGGATTTAACGGCTGTTCGGTCATTAATATAGATTATGTTAAACTGCAAAATCTGCGGAGTGACTCTCGCTGACCGCGTAGAAAACAAGGTTGTAAGGAAGGAAGTTGGTTTGAAAGAGAGTGTCGGTGTAAAAGTAAGAAAGGGCATGCTCCGATGGTTCGGACATGTAGAAAGAATGGTTGACGCAAGACTGACTAAGCAGATATACAATGCAAAAGCGGACGGATGTAGGAGTCGAGGACGGCCAAGACACACATTCCAAGACCAAATAGAACGTGTTCTGGAGGAAGGTGATGTTAAGAGCCTCAAAAACCGACGCGCGTGCATGAAAAGAGTTATGAAAGTCAACGAAGCGAGTGAGGCGTGTAAGAATCGTGCCCTATGGCGCTCTGTTCTCTCTGCCTACCCCGCAAGGGATTTGGCGTGAAGTTATGTATGTATGTTAAACTGTATTCTGTTAAATACTTAGTGCTTTGATTCAGACTATTTCAGACAGCCTGTCCCATTAGACTAATATTATTGGCGTCACAGTTGCTAATTGTAACACCGTTTAGCATAGACTATGGGTTAAATTATGAGTTTTCAACCAACAATCATTTGCATTCTCCACTGCAGGTGCAAAATTCATGTGGTCGACTTTTAAAAACAATAATGCAGGTGTTTGTGCAACTATGGTAAATAGATATGACTAGAGACATGATCAGTATTTAACATGGATGTGTTGTGCAGCACCTGCAGTATGGTGAGGTGGTCAAGGGGGTGTATGGAGACGGCGGTAACGGCAAGAGCGGAGGGGGAGTGAGCCGCTTTAGAAAGGCGCAACCATCGCCGCAGGCCCAGGCCGCATTCTACGGCCTGTCATTCACATCGCGCAACTTGCCTATGCATTGCATTCCATCTCCCGACGCGCTCTTCCCGCCTCTATCTATGCAATACACATACATATGAAGCCTTACGAAATCATTCTGAACCACTTGTGGATCCAAACACCAAATCTCACAGAGGTATGACCTCAGCACAATCTCGTCTAATTATTTCTACGCCAGTGCAGCTACTAAGATTGCTATGAACCAGTTTCGTAACCTCATTATGAACCTCCACACCTCCGTTCACCAAAAATGAGCTCATAGAGAAAGAGAAGTGCAGAATAAAATGGAAAGGATAACAAATGATAACTACGATTTGTGTTTAACTCATTTGTTGTCACTAAATTGTGGAATGTCGTGTGAAATCGAGGTTGACGCGCATTCCTACCACTAGAGAGCAGCAAAGTCGCGGCGACGGAACACTTTGTTTTTCACAATTTATTCTGAATTACGATAGGGTTTATCACTTTTAACTTCGTCACATACGACTTTAAATGTTGCACTCCTGGCATTAAACATCACTAAACTCGAATCCAATCAGAAAACATTAGAAATTGCATTGGAATGTTAAGTTTTGACATGGGGCTCTTACGGGTTAACACTTTGGAAAACTTACCTGTCTCGCGGGTCGATCCACGTCGTTTTTCTACTGTTGTGATCGATGAAATATAATTTTCCGTCAAAGTCCGTTGCATAATCCCATCCGTCGGGCAAGGGTATCTCACCGTTTCGTCTCCTTGGCATATTTCACTGATTAAATCCATTCAAACGAGTAACGAAGCACACTCGCGAACTAGCTACACGGCCATGTTGAATACCTCATTACGAGGTCTGACGTCACGTGGGATCAACCAATAGCGGAGAAGGGCCCCCACGATGGAATGCGGCGCGTACGCGAACACACGAAGCGGTTCCGTACGTCACTTCACCGACGGCAACAATACACACAACCGCACTATGCGACCCCGCGTCGATGACTGAACCCCGCCGACTGGCAGCCACGTTATCACCGCACATGATAATATTCACTACCAGCATCTACCGACTAAATGCATTCCTCAACCATCTAATGTTTACATTATAATGGTCTACTAGAGGCGACTGACTGATGCTATGTACGGTGTGGTGACTGTGAAACTGGCAATGTAAGCAAAAAGTAGGTAGGTACCTACTTATTCAATCTATTTACGATTCCGCTGTATAAATATGTATAGACGGGCTTGTATATACATACGTATAAATCACATTTCACAGCGTATGTATATATAAACCAGCATACAACATACAAATTACTAACATCTACCTATGTACCTAGGTGTCTATTCAGCGTTCATACATAGCTGTAGGATTATATTCGTCTGTCCGTATTGCTCCGTATTATTTTAAAATGTTTACATTACATTGTATGCTGTCCGGGTCTCTTGTATAGCTTTACTTGTGACACATTCATGTGGTATAAAGTGACCTACAAATTTTTACTTGACATCAAAACTCCAAAACAAGGTTACAACTGCATGATTCTGTAAGCGGAAATATTTCGACATTAATATTCGCAGATACATACTTGGGTAGATCAAAACGTGTCGAACTTTTAAACTATAAAGCTTTTTTAATTGGTGTACAAAGAAATATGTCAAGTATTTTAATGGCAGGGCTAATAATTGTTAATTGGGTCAGACCACTGAGAGCACAGAGTCGGACCCTGAGATACCTACCAAAACAATAAATCTTTTTATAACGTTTAAAAAGTATTAACTACGTAAATAATGAACACGGGAGTATTTAATTTCCGACTAATGATATTTACAACCAAGTGTATTTTTTGTCGAATGTGTTACAATATCATCAAAACATAATTTTCGGAAAAAATATTTTGTAGTAAAACAGGGTGATTAGGATCTTTTTGTGGGTCCGAGTTTGAATTGTGAAAGATATAAATACACAAAATTTAATTACAATCAACCCAGCTGTTTACGAGTTCAATCACGTTCATTGCAAAAATATTCTGCCTTTGGCCTATTGTTAAAAATTCAGCGAGTCGAGGCTGACACTGTCTGTACCTCCAATATAAAAAGGCGTGAAGTAACAAAAACATAATGTTTAACTGATAACTGAATATTATTTATTTTTTTATTCCTTCAAAGACTCGTCCGGTGACTTAGATTGGGCAAGTTTTTTTTTATGGGATAGGAGGGCAAACGAGCATGCGTGTCACCTGATGGTAAGTGACCAGCGCCGCCCATGGACACCTGCAACACATATATGTGTATAGTGTTACAGTTGCGTTGCCAACCGTTAAGGGAGTACGATGGGAAAGGATGGGGAAGGGAGGTGGGTCTCCGGGTACCTCTCTCACCGAACGAAACGCGGCAGGAGCCTCTTTCTGTCGATCTTCTGAGAGGTCATGGTATTTTACCGGTCGAGCCAGCCCATTCGTGCAGCGAACTGCTTGGCTTTACTACTGTTAAATGTAGGTTTAATAAGTTGCGATCAAAATAAGTAGTATTCATAAACTATACTCAGTGGTTCTCAAACTTTTTAAATGACGGAACCCTTTTGGGAAGCAAAATACTTGATGGAACCCTACAATAAAACAATTATTTTTATAAGTGTATTCTTTATTAATCAGCATAATAAAAGTACAATGTATCAGTTACTAATTATTGTTTACTTCACCACTTGGTAAGGACAATAATAGAAAACATTAAAAAAGAAAAAATCTAACTAGTGGGAGGTATGAAACTGTTTTTTATTTTTCATCAATTGCTTGATATCAGGTTTGATGGAAGAAAGTTGGAGTCTCATATCAGCTTCGGCGTCCAGTCTATTGCGATATTTTGTTTTCGTGGCTGCGTAGGTAGAGAATCCTGTTTCGCACAAATATGTAGTTGGGAACGGGAGAAGAATATCCAGAGCCATTTGGCCAAGCATTGCATATTCATCTTGGATTCTGCACCAAAAATCATTAAGAGGCGTCGTTTTGAACAATGACTCCATACTTGTGTCTGATGACATTTCTAAAAGAGATTCATATATCTCATTTGACATGTTTTCAGGCTTTTCCAAGTTGGGTAAAAAAGGATTATGAATCCAGGAGTTCACTTTAATTTTTGTATTGTGTTCTTCGGGAAAATACTTTTCAAAAGATGCGCGCATCGAACTGAGATATTGGACCAATTCTTCAAACACATTATCTTCAAACATTTCTGAGTCGTTTTCGCTAACAAACTCACTGAGTAACGTAAAACTTTCTATTTCTTTCTTACCAATGCAAATGATCCAAAAATCTAATTTTCTTTTAAAAGCAGTTATTTTATTATAGGCCTGAAACACTGTTGTCTGTTTACCTTGCAACGATAAATTTAATTCGTTAAGTTTTTGAAAGATATCCGCCATAAAAGACAATCGGAACAACCAAGTTTTATCATACAAACGGTCCTTCAAATTAAAAGAAGTATCTGCTGAAAAAAACATTTGTAACTCGGCTCTAAGTTCAAATAGCCTTGTTAAAGTTTTTCCCCGAGACAGCCATCGCACTTCTGTATGGAGCAGCAGTGTTTTATGTTTGCTGCCATAATCTTCACACAATAATGAGAACAATCGGGATTGTAGTGGTCGTGATTTGATAAAATTAATTATTTTTACCGCTTCATCCATAACTAATTTTAGATTAGACGGCATTTGCTTCATCGCAAGTGCTTGTCTATGCAGAATACAATGACTGGAACTACAATTAGGCGCTTTATTTTTCATTCGTGACACTGCTCCTGCTGTTTTACCTGTCATCGCCTTGGCCCCATCTGTACAAATGTCAATGCAATTGTTCCAACTGAGATTATGTTCTTCCAAAAATATATTTATTTTATTAAAAATTTCTTCCCCGGTAGTGTTTGTAAGCAGCGATGAACACATAAGCATGTCTTCTTCAAAAGAACTTTTATATGGATATCTCACAATAACCAGCAGGATAGCCAAACCAGCGACATCAGTCGACTCGTCCATTTGCAAAGCGAATCGTGTATTTTGTAGACGTGTAACTAGTTCTTGTTTGACGTAGCTTGCCAGATCATGGATTCGTCGTGAAACAGTATCGTTTGATAGCGGAACAGTAGAAAGATGCTTTGCAGATTTTTCATCAAGCATACATTTTGTTATGTCTAATACACATGGTTTTATTAATTTCTCAGCGATAGTGTGCGCTTCACCTGCTTGTGCAATGCGATAGCTAACTAAATATGATGCCTCCGTGGCCTTTTCGTTGGTAGTTTGTGTTACATGCATCATATTTTTTTGACTTTCTAATAACTGATCTTTTTTGCGAACAAAAAATTCTTTATTCTTGTCTTTAGTCTCGGGGTGTACGGTTTCTAAATGTCGACGCAATTTGGCAGGTGCCATGGAACTATTAGGAAGCAGTTTACTACAGAGCATGCAGAGAGGTGAGCCGTTGGAATCAACAAATCCGAAACTGATATAAGATTCATCATACTTCCTTTTTTTCGTCTTTGAAACCGTCGAGCTTGACGTCGTGGCACTCGTGGCATCATCTTCTGGATCGGTGATTGCTAAATTCTCCGCGCGCATTGCTTTTGAACATTCAGCGTCATTAGAAGATGTTGTTGGAACACGTTTAACACCTTTAAGCCAACGTTCCATTCTTCTTTATTTATAATGTTACAAGTCAGGATAGTGGGGTTTAAATAATGCACAATCGTTACTGCGTATAAGAGACTAAATTTAGAACCTACAGGGAAGAAATGTATAAAACTGAGGCTGAAATACAGCAGGCAGTAAAACAATGGACACTAGTTTCTCGCTAGCGAGCTTGTAAGTAGGTAGTAACTTATCGCTCCGAACGCTAATCATCAACTGACGACGCCAACGCGCGATCGCCGCTTTTATACTTAGTCCTAGACTCGATCTCAAATATTCTCGAAAATACTGAGTCGGCACCTTTCATAAACAAAAAGCAAAAATAAAAACAGAAATTTAAAAATAGCGTTGTAAACAATATCGACTTTATCCTTTGAAGTTAGAGACGAAAGTCGCTTGTTGACAACTATAGCGTCTAATTCAGAGGCGGCTTTTATCAAAGAGACTGAGCGCTTACAAGTATACTACCCGCTCGTTTTAAGTTTGCCGCTGGCGATAGGTATGAGTGTATGACGTTCGAAATTTTTTATTTAATTGTAACAATAAAAATTGTGTACGTTAGATATTTGGGTAAAACTATGACACATTATAAGTTTTGTTGTCACGTGGGGGAGGGTACGCGCATTCCACAGACCGGCAAACTTAGAGCGAACGCGTTGTACAAGTATAAAATTGTTGAGACCAAACTTATGAGATACTAGCAGACCGCGCGAACTTCGTATCGCCTAAAAAAGGTAAAAAAAATCCACTCATGACCCCGCGCAACATATTTGTCTTAGAAATTGAATACTTAAATTTTGTACACGGTGAATATCTTTTGAATTAAATGTCCAAATGTGATCATTCAAAAAGTTCTAGAAAGGCCTTAAATTTATCTTTTTAATGAAGCAAATTATTTTGTGGAGAGTTAATACCAAGGTACAAAAAAAGAATTTGAAAAACGACATCATTTTAATTAATTTTAAAAAATCAAAAAACCCTTATTGTGCGATAACTATAATAGTTAGATATATGCTCTCGCGACCTTTTTCGTAGACAATTATACGCTCTATAAAAGTGTAGTACATTGTTTTGTTCTGTACTCAATAGTTTTCGCAGCGTTCGCAATGTAAGGGTCACGTACTTACACCTTGGGTTACATTATTGGTTTTATAGTAGGGATCCCTAATTTATTTGAAAATATAATATAGCCTAAAACCTTCCTCGATAAATGGACTATACGCCATTAAAAGAATTTTTGAAATCCGACTGGTGGCTTCTGAGATTACCTCGTTCAAACAAACAAACAAACTTTTCCGCTTTATAATATAAGTATAGATTGTACCAGCTAATGTAACACAAGCTTATACAAATACAAATAAATAATTAAATAACATTCATAGCGTTTTGTCTCCGAGCGGCCGCGGAGTCCGCACAGCCGCGGAGCGACCAGAGAGAGGTGTTTTGATTTTTTTATTTCTAAATTCTTGCGGAACCCCGACAGAGGTATCACGGAACCCTAGGGTTCCGCGGAACACACTTTGAGTATAGCTCAACTATACCTATCTGCAGAAACGCAACTTTTAAAAAATACTAGCAAGATATTGCATAAATACGGCTGTTAGTACTCAGTTACATCAAAGTCGGGACCATCCTATTAAAGCTTTTCTAATGATTTATATAGAAATTGTTTTCCCCGATAAAAACTATCGCCATCTGTTAATGACATTACTGACGCAATGAAATTTACTTTTGTAATTATATTTGTGAGTTAAATTGATTGATCATATCAGAAAACAATAACATATCAACATTTTTACAAAAGTTACAAACTTTGAAGTATTTATTTCGTCAACTGGGCTTAGTTTCTATGCTGTTCTTATTTGTATCATGAAATTACTAACTTACGTAACTTTTTCTGAAAATCCCATGGCCTATATTCTAATACCAAATAACCAACCACTTGCGTGACTTATGTATACAAATAAGGATGCTAAATCATTCCTATAAGCCTTGCTTTTTCTATATATATTTCTTAAGGCAAACTAAGGAATTAATTCCACGTAGGAAAATGATGTGACACGGTTGCAAAAATAGTATTTTTTTTATTCGATAGGTGGGCTAACGAGCTGGCGTGTCATCTGATGTTAAGTAACCAGCGCCGCCCATGGACACCTGCAACACATAAGTATAATGTTACAGTTGCGTTGCCGACCTTTAAGCGAGTAGGATAGGGAAGGGAGGTAGGCCTCGGGATACCTCTCTCACCGAACGAAACGCGGCATGAGCCACTTTACGTCGATCTTCTGAGAGATCGTGGTATTTCACCGGTCGAGAAGGCTCATTAATGCAGCGAACTGCTTGGCTGTTTGGCATTTTATAAAGCATCTGTAAAATTATGTGTATGTATATGAATGTGTTACAATTCATGGTGTTTTATATAGACCAAATCTTCTAAAAACTGTATCAAAATTTTTCTAATAAAATATGTAGATGTAAGTAAGTAAAAGTATGACTGGAAAAATCCTTTTTCCTCGGTGCATTTTTTTAAAATATACTCCATTAGTAATTTAACCAGTAAATTACTAACCGATTGCTGCGTTCACACAATGTAACGATGCTAGTGCCAATTGCGTTCACGTAGCAATCAATGAAAACTGATATCAATTCACCCGATTTTAATTGGCGGAAACTGATTAACGGTTTCTCTTAATTTCAACACGATCGTTTGCATTTTCAAGGGAAACCAGAGATACAAGAGAGCTACACGATCAATAGTATCATGCATAAAGTGCCACGACTTTCTGTATGATTAGGTTAGGTTAAGTTAGTTTATACATACTTGGGTGGGTCAGACCACTGAGAGCACAGAGTCAGACCCTGAGATACCAAAACAATAAACCTTTCTATAAAGTTTAAAAACTAATAACTACGTAAATAATTAACACGGGAGTATTTAATTTCCGACTAATGATACTTATTACCAAGTGTATTTTTTGTCGAATGTGTTACAATATCATCAAAACATAATTTTTGGAAAAAATATTTTGTAGTAAAACAGGGTGATTACGATCAATAGTAGTAGCAAAAAAGGGCACTGTTTAACCTATAGGTCAGTAATCCTACAGTATGATTACATTTTGCATCTTCCAAGCACGGTGGAGGTGGCCGGTGCTGCTGCTGCTTCGGCAGAAAATCTCAAGCGGCACAAATACAGAAACCTTGTAGGTGACTATGTGTTTCAGCCGTTTGTGGTTGAGACTTTGGGGACATAAGGTCCGAGTGCTCGTGCACTTTACAAAGATCTTGCAAAGAGGCTGATCGAAGCCTCTCGCGACCAGAGGGCTGGTCTATTCTTCGCACAGAGGATTAGCATTGCCATTCAGCGTGGCAATGCCAGTCTTCTGGGCACGCTGCCAGTAGACCGAGATGCGGAGAAATTTGATTTCAGTTTAATTGTATATATTGTAAATAATATAATTTTTTCTTATTTTTTCTTATTTATTGTAAATAATGTAATTTGTTCTTATTATTGTAAATAAAGAGTTTAGGTTAGTTTTAAGTTTCATCATCATTACTTCATAATAAAAAATAATGTCAGACAAGGCAGTATGGGTTAAAAGCTTTAGCCTGTCCAATAATGGTCATTTTGTTTTTTAAATAAAAAAATTATGTCAAGTAGTACTCAAGTCAACTGTCATATGTTGTGTTGGCAAAGTTGGCATTTTAGTTATACTTAAATTGAAGTAAAATTATTAGCAAATAAATAGAAAGTGATTAACTCTTATTGTAAGCTGTAAAACGTCTGTAAGTTTTCATAATGCATACGAGCGATAGTGAGGATTTTGAAAGTGCTGATGAAGGACATGACACCCTGGAAAAAAAGGATAGAAAAAAAAGAATATCTTCATCGAATTACAGTGACAACGTATTAGAATCTGATCAAAAAGCTTTCCAGAATGAGGCTCCTAAATGTACAGAGCAACAGCCCGCAGCTGATGTGGTAGGTATTTCTTTTAATAAAAAATATTAAAGCCTGGATTTTAAGTAAAAAAAGAATTAATAGTTGCACAATGCAATTAACTTTTAAGTAAGTTTCATTAAGCGTTAGTTATAATCTATTTTGCCACTGTCGTATTTGTAAATTTTATGTGTATTGTACATTTAATTTTATATGCATGATTTTTAAAGCCATATCAATAAAGGCCATTGTATATTTCAGGCTGGTAAAGAAGGATGGGATGATTTTGATATAGATGAGAAAGAGTTATTTCAACCAGAATCAATAACAAACAGCAATAAAGTAGAAAAAGAAATGACACATAATACAACTAGTAAAGACAAACCAAAATCACAAGACACTGGTTGGGATGACTTTGATGACTGGGGAGAAACTGATAATTCTAATATCATTTCAGAAGTGAGTATTGTCTAATTTTAATCACTTAGTTATTTCATTTAGAATCCTTTTTTTGTGGTATAATATGTTGATTACGTCCTTTCTATGGTTTACATATGGGAGATGGATGGATGGACGGAATGAGGGATGGACCTTCAGATGATTCTTTCATCGAATGAAACTTAGTGTAAAATACTTAACCTCAATATTCTGAGAGAATATGTTATTTCACTGGCCAAGCCAGCCCATTCATGCAGCGAACCTTGCGGCTTTACCATGGCTTATTACATATAAAATGCAAAAGCATTTTTGAGATAAAAAGATAATATAGTATCTTGGACATAATACATACATCATCCCCTAGTTCCAAGCTAAGCAACTAAATGCTTGTATTATGGAAACTAGATCACGGATATTATAGATAGATACAAATATACAGACGCCATACAAACACTCCTGCTTGTCACAAATATTTGTGTTCTGCAGTTGGTTGTTTACCAATGCATGGTGATGCCCTATAGACTGACTAATATATTTTGTATACATTTTAATTACAGGCCAATCAAAAATCAGTAGCAGCAGCAACTACTGATAAAGATCAAGTAAAATTAGAACATGATATAAAATCAGTAACAGATAGACTTGCATCAGCACCCTCTGGAACGGGTTGGGGCTGGGGATGGAGTGTGGATTCTCTACTGAGCACTGCTACAGCTGGCATCAGCAGTATTACAAATCAAGTGTCACAGGTAAGAAATTTATGAACTAATCAGTTCTGGATGTTTATGTACAGACTAGTGATGTAACGAATGTTGGATTTTGGACATTCGCGAATGCGAATACGAAAATTTCTTAAAAACATTCGCGAATGCGAATATTTCTTTTAAGCCTTTGAGAACGCATTCGATCGATTCTCAGACCTAAAATGTACACAAAATTTCATAAAAATCGGTCAAGCCATGGTGCATTTATTCAGTGATAAATATCACGCGAAAAAGAATTTTTTGAAAAAAAATTCATACTTAATAAAGTGTCTTTTTCGTGTATGCAATGTAATCCTGATTTTTCGTGTTCAATCTTGCGGTTGGAGTTTTATAAAAATACTAGCTGACCCAGCAAACGTTGTCTTGCCGAAAAATAAAATTTAAAAAATAGGGGTTGATCGTAGGGGGTTGAAAATTTAGGGTTTGCGTGTATTTTTGTATCCCGTTTTATAAAAAAAATAAAAAAAACAGAAATATGTCGAAAAATTAAAAAAAAAATTGAGGGGTGGGCTACCCTTGTGATTTAGGGGGATGAAAAATAGATGTTGTCCTATTCTCAGACCTACCCGACACGCACATAAAATTTCATGAGAATCGGTCAAGCCGTTTCGGAGGAGTTCAATTACGCACATCTAGACTCGAGAATTTTATATATTAGATATATGAACTGTATTTCATAAGTTGCATCAAACTGCATACAGTATGAAAATTTGACTAAAACCGTTTTAAAAGTTTGGGAGTCCATTGCGGACATTTTTTTTTATAAGTTACATTTTTACATTCTGATGAGGACATTACTATGGGCGACATTGAAAAGGGCCATCAATTTGATTAAACAGCAAAAGTGTATGGGAAAATTATTGAAAGGAGAACGAGGGTGATATCTGACAGAGTGTTGAGCGAGACTTGGGGTGGGTTCAGAAGCCGACGAGGGTGCATGGATCAGACTTTTTTACTCCGCAACATCATAGAAAAGCAACTGGGTCTAAGCTAAAAGGTTTACTGTTGGTTTGTGGATCTGAAAAAAGCGTGCTGTGCACTCCACATAAGAGGGCGTATGTGCGTGTTGACGGCGGCTTGTCACTCTGATTTGACGTTAATATCGGCGTCAGACAGGGTTGAGTGCTGTCCGCTCGGCTGTTTATCCTGTACAGTGTAACTGGATAGTTGTCTCCAGGGAATGAGATAGCCGATTGTAAGGCTACGAAAGGGTGACGCCGTACTTTTAGCCAAAGCGCCGTCGGACCTGCTAATACTAGTCGCTATCATGAAAGACGATTACCAGCGATGAAAGGCTTACAATGGAATGTGATGAAAACGAAAGTTATGGTGTTTGAAATGAAAGAATACAGAACGGATACAAGAATAATGGTTGATGATGTATTGATTGATGGATGAAATTATATCTTGGATGCGGTTTTAGCAGGAATGGTAGGGTATATACGCCTTGGATGTCGGAAACAGCGTAAATGGAGCATTGGGCAGAGATAACTTTAAAATGGACGCGAGAGTTGGGTATGGCAGGGAGTGCGCGAATGCATAAATGCGTTTGAAATAAAGGTACTGCGCTAAATCTGCGGTGTGACATAACTTCACGCCTTTTGTTACCCGAAGGTGTAGGCAGCGGCTTCTGATCCAGAGGTCCGGGTTCGAATCCTGACAATGGCTCACACCAATGACTTTTCGAAATTGTTTTCGGAAGTTAAGTGTGATAAATATCGATGACTGAAACTTTGTGCCCGGTATGCCAATAGGTTCGCCACCTCTTCCATTTGGGACGTAAACATAACGGCGAGACGAGGCTTAACAGCCGCTGCCTACACCTTCGGATAACAAAAGGCGTGAAGTTATGTTATGTTAAAATAAATATGTTGTTGTTTAATTTAATTGAATACATCTTAAAATATAAATTCTATTTAATAGTAATCACAATATAAAATTAAATTTTGCAGGGACTCTCAACAGTTCTAGAAACTGGTATAGGTGCTCCAGATCCTGAAGAATTAGCTAGAAGAAAATTACAAGAAAGGGAAGAGGAGTCTAACAAAGTTGAAAAGCCACCAATTCAAGAGAAATTGCATCAAGAGGGATCTAGTGAGGATTCATTCCAGCTTGGCAATCTCCTGTCGGGTGTCACTAAATTTGTGGAAACTACTAGTGAGTTTTTTAAATTTGTTCTAACAAAGTGTCACACACAGATACTGTGTGTGATCCTACTGGACCTATTGATTTCATCATTTAATAATGTCATGAGGCTTTATATTAAGTGAACTCCATTTAATGCAGTGCTTCTACAGCATTTATTTAAATAGTTTCATGGTGTCACTCTTTAAATCAGGTACAAAAGTAATAGCTGGTGGCCTAGACACTTTAGAAACTATAGGCAAGAAAACCATGGAAGTTCTCCAAGATGGTGATCCTGGCCTTGCCAAGAAACGTGCCATGTTCGGCTTAGGAGCTGGTGACAAGCCAGTGCTAAGTCAAGTTTTGAGGGAAGCAAAAGCCAAGTCTGATGAAGAAGATAAGATTAGGGAAGAAAAAAGAGAGGCGAAGGAAGTTCATTATGAAAATTTATTTGATGATTTTGAAGGTATAACCAAATGTTATTAATATTTAATTAGTATTTGAAATAAATTAAATAATTGTAGTGCAAAGTGTTCTATTGTAATCAATAATTCTATGACAACTTTGTGATGCTAATGTTGCAATTTGAGACATAAAGGAGTCTTTAAGAAAAATAGTGTAGAAATCTTTTTACGCCAAAGTTATTCAAATCCATCCCCACATCTTCAAAATATTGTGTATAGGGATATACTGTTTATTTATTTATTTTTTTTATTTTTTATGGGATAGGAGGGCAAACGAGCAGGCGTGTCACCTGATGGTAAGCAACCAACGCCGCTAATGGACACCAGCAACACATATAGTGTCACTGTTGCGTTGCCGACCTTTAAGGGGTAGGGGATAGGAAAGGATGGGGTAGGGGGGTGAGCCTCCGGGTACCTCTCTCACCGAACGAAACGCGGCATGAGCCACTTTACGTCGGTCTTCTGAGAGGTCGTGGTATTTCACCGGTCGAGCCGGCCCATTCGTACAGCGAACTGCTTGGCTCTACCACTGTAAAAGGATTTGTAAGGACTATTACTATTACAAATTATAATAAATGATATTTACTAAAAACCAATTACAGTTTCGTGGCTGTAAAGAAAAAATGCCCTCATATGGTTGCCATATTTTGACAGAAAGTACTTTTCAATATTTATATCACTTGTAATGTTACATTATCATTTTCAGGTCTCGTCCATTTAGAAGCTTTAGAAATGCTATCGAGGCAAGTCAATATGCGTATAGAGGAACGCTTACGTGCAGCGGCCCCAGAGAAACGCCAAGATATTAAGGAGACATTGCAACAAGTTGCTGGTATATGTTTTCTAATAACTAATATTTTACAATTATTATACTATTCCCTATATATATTATTATCTCTTTAAAAATATCCCTAAAAGTAAATACATTAAAAATAAAACTAATTATTTGTTTTAATAGAAATAATTAAAATAGGTGTATCAAAATTGTTTTAATAGTCTACTAAGGTACTAGGCTGTTGAAATATGTAGGGATATTTTTGGTCATACTTTGTAGAGCTCTGTGAAATGCCTGAAGAAGATGAAGAAGAAGAGTCATCAGGTGATGATGTTTCCAAACCGGATGCGTTCCATGAAAGATTGCAGACTGCCACACAGGATCTTGGAATTAAACTGCAATTCCAACCGCTAGTAAAGTAAGTTTGTTGTAATCATTCTTAAACTTTCAGTTGGAAACCACATGGGACATATATTATCTGTAAAATTATTAATTTTGGTATAATTTATCATTCTTTTATTTACGTTGAATGTGGGCAAGTATTTAGTCCAAGCGCCATCTGTTACCGATTAAAACATTGATGAACCACTAATGGAGTTAGCAGTTTATCAAATTTACAATAGATGGTACTGTTTCCATCCTTAATTGTATTTTTTTTTAAATTTTTTTTTGCTTGTTTTGTAATTGGCAGACAGTACAAGGAGATATTAGAGCAGAAACAGCAAGATGGTGAGGTGACTGTGAAGGCAACCTATAAGCGCGCGGTTTCGGGATTAGCGCAAGCCACTGCACTCTCAGTCGAGCAGTACCACAAGGCAGCCGAGCTGTTGCTGGTCAAAACTAGAAGATCTACAGCCGATGAAGCTGATGCACTCACACAGTAAGTATTCGCGTATTCACGATTATACATAACGCCATCTAGTACCATACTGAGCTGAAACTTTATTTCACGTTAGCCAGTCGGTTAACATAATATTATCACCTTAATAATTTAAGCCTTAAAATAAATGCCAGCCAGACTCTTATAAACGTAGGTTCCTTGAAATTTGTAGTTTAGCTAAAACTCCTCAAACCTGGGTGGTGAAGTTTACTTTAATAACTTTAAACTTATTTTCAGAATGACTACAGTTCTTACAAAACACATAAGCGAACTTGCTTCGTTATTCACAGAGAAATTGAACACTTTGCAAGCAGACGACAATAAGGAGCAAATAAACAATTATATTACTAATATATTTTTAGAGGTAAGTCCAATTAGTTTAGCACAATGAAAGTCTACCAAATTTAGTCTACCAAAAGGAAAATCTACCAAAATGCAGTTGGTAGAGTATGGAATTGTTAATATCAATACTTTTTTTTCCCAATTAGCAGTTAGCCATGAAGTTGTTCACTTTTTATAAATTTTAATTAGAGATTTTCTTTTTTTCAGGCCGGCAACAGTTCTTCATACATTCAAAACGCTTTCCAACTAGCGTTACCTATCCTACAAATAGGAGCCGTTTAAACAAACTCCCTAATTAGTGAAAATTACTAACCTTTGACGTTGCTGCTGTAGAATTAGCTTTTTAAATATAATGTTCATACATTTTCGATTATGTGATAATGAAATGTTTTATTAAATTATATTATTAAATAGAAATATGTGTAAATTGTTGTTTCAGGATACATTTACAAAACAATATTTATAATAGAACAATATTGTATACATAGTCGCCCTGTATGGGAAACCGGTGGATTCGAAAAATAAATATTTTTAGTATGAATTACACAACTTTTAAAATTTATTTTTAAGGTTAGATAGCGCTGTGTGAATTCTGTACTCTGTACTAAAATTATATGTAGACAGTCAAAATAAGACAATATATCACAAGCCCCGTAACTAGTAGTACCGGCAATTCCATGCCTAATATTGTGAATCTTCAATTTTGTTATGTTTTATGTCCATGAAATGCCTAATATATTACTGCAAATAATGTATATACATATTTAAATAATTACGTTACAATAATGTATCTCATTTTTTTATTAAAGTCACTTTAAAATTATTCATGTGTTTTGTTCTCTATTATCAACTGAACGAAATTAATATATAGAAACGAATCTGATTCTAAATTACGTACGCATTACAGCGTACATGCGTACCTTTTAAAGTGTAATTTCTGGTCATAATTTCATGGGAAAAAGGCGCGATTGTATATATGTACATACTTAAAAAAGACAACTAACTCTTTCAATTTGCTACGATCTTGACATACATTTCTTGCTTCCTCCACTCTCATTATCGCTTTTACACACTCATCGGTTGTAGTCATTCATCACATCATTGATTTGACGATCTTAAGTCCGTCTAGCTCGACCTTTACCGGTTTGCCCTTTCACTATTCGTTTCGTCCATTCTTTCTACATGTCCAAACCATCTAAGCATTCGTTTCTCTATCCATGTCACTACATCTTCACTCCCAACGTTGTCGAATTACACTTTTCGTCATTTAATCCTACAGACTTACTCCAGTTATACTTCTCATATACACAGCATTAATATTTTTTATGTGCATCTGCCACACATTAGTGCAGAAACAAAATCTCCTCTCTTTACAGTCAGTCGGGGCTTTTTAGAAACTTTCAGCCTGTTCATAAAGGTGATCAGGGTCCCATTCCCGTGATTTCCAGCCAAAACCCGTCTTCTAATATGGCATTCATACTTTCACTTCCTTTGTAGTCTCGGTGGTCCAATGGTCCGGGTTCGATTCCTGACACTGGCTCACCCCAATGACTTTTCGAAATTGTTTTCGGAAGTAAAGTGTGTTAGATATCGATGACTGAAAACTTTGTGCCCGGTATGGCAATACGTTCGCCACCTATGCCATTTGGGACGTAAACATAACGGCGAGACGAGGCTTAACAGCCGCTGCCTACACCTTGGGGTAACAAAAGGCGTGAAGTTATGTTATGTTTCATACTTTCCATCCCTCGTAAACTTTGTACCTGAATACAAACTCTTTCACCTGTTCCACCTTTTCTCTATCAATCACAATCTCCCATTTAGTCTTACTCTCTCTCTCTCTTACTCTTTTCTCTTTCAAAAAGTTACGCAAAGTACAAAAAAGTTTGCGTACGATTAGCCATTGTTTTTCGACATATAAATAGTTAAATTTCAAACAAGTATTGTAAAGAATGCAGTAGAGTAGAATCTTTGCTAGTCGCAGAATACAAAAATTAAAGCTAAGACAAGGTCGCTAGTAAGTTTTATCTACCTAAGAATATATCTTAGAAGTCAAGTATTCAATAAAAGGATAAATTTCACCAGTTCTGCCACAATGAACGAGAACAGGAATTATTTATTTAAAGGAGATAAAATAATTATTTTGATGTTTGTAAAAGTCAGCAATAGATGGCGCTATCATAAACTATAATAGGAAAGTATCGGTATACAAGAGAATCTGAATCACGCTATAAGTATTTTTGCCTTTGTTACACATATGTACAATACTTTTCAAAGTTCGGTTGTACTTGCTTCGGCAGTACATATACTAAAATTGGAACGATACAGAGAAGATTAGCATGGCCCCTGCGCAAGGATGACACGCAAAATCGTGAAGCGTTCCACATTTTTTTGATAAAATATGGCGCCCTTTCAATAATTTATAAGGAATTAAATTCAGTCTTTTGTACAGTTTTTCCGTGTCGTAATAGCTTTTTTGGTAAGTTTTGTCAAGACTTTGGAGTTTGGACTAGATTTCGCCACCCCGTTCATCATCATCGTGTTTCGCGTAGAGAGTAACTGTGGCAGCAGTTCGCTGCATGAGTCGGCTGGCTCGAGCGGTGAAATACAACGACCACTCGGAATACTATCGTGAAGTGGCTCGTGCCGCCTTTCGTTCGTTTCCCCTCCTTTCCCCTCCTACTCCCTTAAAGGATGGCAACGCACCACGGTTTTCATGGGCGATGGGAAGTTGCCTACCATCAGATGACCCACTTACTCGTTAGCCCTCGTATTCCATAAAAGATTAGAACGAATTTGATCTAATTAAATTCATTAAGTACAAAGAAATAATAACTAATAACGTTTAATTTGACTAAGACGTGCTAATAACTTTGTCGAATGCGAAATATGTTCTTAATTAAATCCTACTACTACTTCGTGAAAACGTATGCTTTATTTTCTTCAAACAAAGCACAGCGTCACGATCTTTCGTTTTACCAAAACCGATTTTAAAATAAACCTTTTAAAAGTCAATCAATGAACCCTAAATTAATACTTTAACTATATTTAGTATGTACCTATATTTAGATCTTGAAAAATTCTTAGTAGGTACAAAAATAATGGCAAATATATGAAATATAGGCCATTGTGTTACCACCTGTTAACGTTTGTAGCTAAAGATAAAATTAAATATGGACATTCCCTCTTTACAGATCCAAACTGTTAAGGTATAGATTTGCATTCATTCCTCTGATTAATATTATCTAATCAATTACTAATACATAGTAAGTAGTAGACTATATTTTAAAATAACATAATTTCACGCCTTTTTCTACCCGAAGATGCAGGCAGCGGCTATTAATCCTCGTCTCGCCGTTATATTTACGTCCCAAATGGAATAGGTGGCAAATCTATTGCCATACCGGGCACAAAGTTTTTAGCCATCGATATTTATCACACATAACTGTGCTCGAACACTGGACTAATCGACTCCATTTGGACACCGGACACCAGCCTATATTTTATTGCAAGTAATCAGAGATCATCATAATAAATTTTAAAATAAACCATTTATGATATTTGTCGTTTAAATTTTTCCAGTTAACTAACCTATTGTTTTATTAATAGAAACAAGAGACACATCTAACTCAAATCAAAGATGTCAGTTTTATATACAGTTATCACATATCTAAGTATAAGTAATACCACATTGTATTTATGTAATTCCTACGAATATCTTAATAACTAAAATGTTGCTAAAATGGTACAGTCTTTATGATGTTACAATATAGCTTAGTAAATATTTCAGAGAGCCGGTAGGTCCACAAAGTGCTGTCCTACAACTTTGCCAGTTATGGTATGAAGGAGTGGATTTCACATCTGTCCATCCTCAAACAATGGATGCAAGGGTTGCTCTTTTTTCATATTTTCGCGAAATCATCCCACTTGGATGAAACATATGTTTGATTTATTTTTAGACAGTAGTGATATGAATTAAGTTTTATTTGATATAAGTAAATTAGTCTAAAATGCATATTCACATAGTGTGCTCCAAAAAAAGAGACTTCCAAATTTGAATTAATCATAAACTGTTAAGCCTCGTCTCGCCGTTATGTTTACGTCCCAAATGGAATAGGTGGCGAACCTATTGCCATACCGGGCACAAAGTTTGTCAGTCATCGGTATTTACCACACATAACTTCCGAAAACAATTTCGAAAAGTCATTGGTGTGAGCCAGTGTCTGGAATCGAACTCCGGACCTCTGGATCAGAGGCCGTGCGCTCGCCCACTGCGCCACCGAGACTTTTTTTTCAAAACAACCCGTTAGTTTAATGATTTAGAAAAAAGAACAAGTCATTTCAACATAATATTAAGTCTAAACGAAATGTTCGCTTACGCCAAAATTGCCTCAACCATATGTCGGGGACAACCGAAAATTAAAAAAAAAAATCGGTGTTCGCGTGCCAGTTCAGTAGTAATTTAGTGAATTAAATTGGGTATATTAATCATCGAAATACCTGTAATCACAATGATTGGTTATTTCGACTATTTTCGACTTTGTACTAAAAATCTATTTTTTTCTTTGTTTTTAAATTATGTACTTAATTGTAATGCACTTAAGAGTTGTTTTTCGTTCTGCTGTTGTTTTTTTTGGAAATGTCATGTAATTATTACGCGTCAATGGTTTCGTAATTATCGTTGGCGACATAATGTTAGCATAGCATAGTTATAGGTCGCCAACGGCCAACGGCCCTATGGCCTAGTATAGTTATATATTCGTTTATATACACCACTAGAACTATAAACCAAGCATAATGCGTGTACTATGAAAAGATTAGAGATTTAATTTAAATCCATTCCCTGAAAGTAAGACAGCTTACGGTCGAATACAATAATCAAACACAATCCGAATCTCTAAGATCAATATTTCAATCCATTTCTACTAATAATTAAAGCGTGCCAATAATCAATCGATGCATTGATTTTGTGTAGGGAATCGATCGACAGGTACACACGATAATCTTCGATTGGAGATTGACTATTGGTTTCAGACGTTAGACTCCCTAGAAACATAGGGTACGGTTAGTTGGAAATTTGACGAACAAGCCTTCCTGTCTCTACGTAAAAGGCAAATAGGTACGGGTCCGATGCGCGTCATATACGAGATTCAACGTTTTAGCTATCGTTAAATGCCTAATTAGATTACGTAAAGGATAAATACGTTGATTTTATTTATTTGTCCGGTTTGCTTTAGGTCTACAACAACTGTCTGCTATTTCAAATCGGTTACATCACACGTATTGGTGTTCATCACGTACTCGGGAACCGTTTAAAAGAGAAGACAAGGTGTTCAGAAACATCTGTAGAATAATCCGTTAGACATTCGAGGGCCCGCATAATGTTTAACATAATGTGAAGCCAATAGATCATTACAGAAGACCATCAGAAATGTAGTATTTGTGTACAGAAAAGCGTAGACCAGGTGCGAATCTCAATGAAAGAAATACGTTTACTAAATGCACTTATGTACTCATTCACCTACTTGAATGAACGGTGCGGGTGAATTGAATGGGTCGGTACTCGGTAGAAATCTTTCATCGCCAATTTTATTTTAATATATATTACATAACATAACTTTACGTCTTTTTTACTTGAAAAAAGGTGTAGGTTGCGGCTGTTAAGCCTCGACTCGCCAAATCGTAACACACTAAATGGAATAGGTGCCGGAACCCATTACTATACCATTCCTTTGTGCCCGGTGTCACACAAAAAATATTCCGAGAAATCATTGCTGTCAGCCAGGAAGCGATCCCACGACTTCTGCATCAGCAGCGGGGAACTCGACTTCACCACCGAGACATATATGTTATACATTACTTATTTAAGAATCGATAAAAGCAATGTTTGAACTTATTAATACTTCATTCTTCGCACAGAGGATTAGCATTGCTATTCAGCGTGGCAATGCGGCCAGTCTTCTGGGCACGCTGCCAGTAGACCGAGATGCGGAGAAATTTGATTTCAGGTAGTTTTTTAATTGTATATATTGTAAATAATGTAATTTATTTATTTCTTCATGACAAAATATAAATTATTATAAAAAAAAATTCGCAGTACAAATATTTGGCTAGTCGGATTTGAGTACAATTCCAACGATGGACCAATAACTTCCAGAGGTTAAAAGATAAAAGCCGATAACGGACACATTAGTGCTACCTAATAGTTATGACACGTAAAATATTGTTGTTTCGTGACTAAACTTGTACTCGTAGCCTGTACCTTCGAATATTAAAAGCGTGAACTTAATTTATTCGTCTATTAATTTGTAAAAAAAATTCACTCTATAAAGATATCGCAAGGCAGCTGATCGAGGCTTATCGCGGTTTATTCTTCCCACAGAGAATTAGCATTGCCATTCAGCGTGGCAATGCGGCCGGTCTTCTGGGCAAGCTGCCAGTAGACCGAGATGCGGAGAAATTTGATTTCACCTAGTCTTATCTAATATATAAAATTCTCGTGTCACGGGGTGCGTAATTGAACTCCTCCGAAACGGCTCGACCGATTCTCATGAAATTTTGTGTGCATATCGGGTAGGTCTGAGAATAGGACAACATCTATTTTTCATCCCCCTAAATCACAAGGGTAGCCCACCCCTCAATATTTTTTTTTTAATTTTTCGACATTTTTCTGTTTCTTATTTTTTTTATAAAACGGGATACAAAAATACATACAACCCTAAAATTTCAACCCCCTACGATCAACCCTTATTTTTTAAATTTTATTTTTCGGCAAGACAACGTTTGCGGGGTCAGCTAGTCTAATATATAAAATTCTTGTGTCACGGGGTGCGTAATTGAACTCCTCCGAAACGGCTTGACCGATTCTCATGAAATTTTGTGTGCATATCGGGTAGGTCTGAGAATAGGACATCTATTTTTCATCCCCCTAAATCACAAGGGTAGCCCACCCCTCAATATTTTTAATTTTTCGACATTTTTCTGTTTCTTATTTTTTTTATAAAACGGGATACAAAAAATACATACAACCCTAAATTTTCAACTCCCCACGATCAACCCCTATTTTTTAAATTTAATTTTTCGGCAAGACAACGTTTGCCGGGTCAGCTAGTAATTGTATATAATGTAATTAATTATTTTTATACCTCATGGAGTCAATATTAAAAGTATAATGTCAAGTATAAAATGAAATTTTATAAACGATTACAATATTCTGACGTATTTATTACAATATAATTATAAGTTACCTAATTGTACCACGTAAAAAAATTGGTAACGTGATTCACAGTAATTATTTTGACGAACCTACTAACGACCTACTTACTTGAAGAAAAAAGTTGTACCATTCCTTAAAGACTGCATCGCGTGTGAGGAAGAGTGTAAATTTATCTGTACTTAACATTTATTAGGAGGCGAAGTGCAAAATGGTGAAAAAAATCCCCTGAATGGTCGAATTTCGACCGATTGTTGGCCGTCGTCGTAACAAATAAACATTCCAAAAAAGGCGTTCGTTAAACAGGCTGTGTTATTATTATCAATAATATAAATTATCTGTGTAGAACGGAAAACCTGTTGTAAAGGAAATCGTAATAGGGCTCCTGTATTATTAGGAATCTTTATACGATAGTGAATATTTAGAAATGTGCTCAAAGTATGAATGTATTTAAAGCTAATAAAAATTAAAAATATTGTAACTTCACGCCCATAACACTTGGTCTGAGAGTAAGATTGTCTAACAGAGGTAGAGCCACGCAGTTCGCAGCATGAATGGGCGGACCGGTGAAATACCACGATCTCTCATAATATCGACGTGAAGTGGCTCATGCCGCATTTCGCTCGGTGAGAGAGGTATCCGGAGGCCCAACCCCTTCCCCCACCCCTTTGTCATCCTACTTCCGACAATCGAGAGATGTGATGACGTCGACAGGCTAGATTCTGTGGTGTTATGTTATTTATATAAAAAAAAACATTTAATTAGTTATAATTTGGATTTATATTAAATTAATTATGAAAACACTCAAAAGTTTGTGGTTCATTACGAGTCAAAATTGCGAAATATGGTACGCTGGCGAACAAAAAAAAATTAAGTAAACGTCACAGGCGTGGGGTGACAGACAATAGTACCACCACTTCCGACTACAGGCAGGTAGGCAGTGCACTGTACTCAAAGTACATTCGCGAGTACAAGTAAAATTGCTCAGACAAATAGAATTAATATTAAATAATCTTTTTTATATAAAATCCACCTACCCTGCCATAGTAATAAACTCTATCATAACTCGATATTCGGATTTTGACTTGCTGTGCCGACCCCACTTAGAGTGGGATAAGGGCAGGAAAATGGTGATACCATTTTTGTTTTTTTTTTTAATATTACAAACTAATTTTATTTTATTTTTTTATTTTATAAAGAAGTTAAAATATATTTATTTATATTTTACTAAAAAATTGTGCTGGAATGCTTCAGTTATCGATAGTACCGGAATTGGAAGCGTTGTAAGAACGCATTGTGACTATTTCCGCCATCCCACGCCCTCTTTTGACGAACTTTGTGAAAAAAATCGCAATACTTTTATACAATTTTTCGAACACCGACAAAGTTGTGCAGAAAAAAAAACAGTGTTGATTTTTTCTTTCGTCTCTTAATTGATGTGAAGATTTGTCGTAATTTATGGACTATTGTGGTAATTTTGAAGATAAACCTATATATTGTATAGTTCTTTAAACTCTTATTTATTACTCTCTTGAGACTTTTGGTTGTGGCAATAGATACGTAAAACCGAGGGCATTCATATCTAAATCTTTAGTTTCTTTTGAGAAAAATATTCATACTGTTGCACAATTATTATGAGTTGAGTTGTTGTTGATTCATTTCAGAGAAATTCGTATTTTGTAAAAACATTATTAGTGCCTAGAAGTTAATTGTAAATGTGACTTGGTCCTTTTGAAAAGATACTAAGACGATTAAATGCTTTAAAAGTAATAGCTAAAAGTGTCGCGTTGGTCCTCCGTTAAATCCTTACTCACAAACAAGAAAAAAATATCATAAAATTTACTATAGTGGACGTTTTCAGTAACTCTGTATTAAACACAAGCGAGGCTATTACGTAACATTAAAGAATTAGCGATTAGCAAGCAGATAACCGACTGATCGCTAAATGACGACAATCATCTTTCAGCCAATTTCTAATAAGTGATATCGCGATATCGCGTATTCCATCGATTGCTATGCGATCGCAATTGGCGCTAGAGTTGTAGAAAAGAAGAAATTACAGATAGTTTCTCAGCTTTTAATCTCCTAAAATATGGTAGACAATAAATCAATTACGATATTTCTAAAGTAATTTTCTACGCATTATTATCATTATTTTTTTTATTTCATTACCGCGTGGCATACGCGTACCGGACACAATACAATTACTTACTACCTACTCCCATAAATCATTTGTTATTAATAATAAATTGTCACAGTCAACAGATTGTCCCAATCATTGGCCCCTAATTTCACGGCACTCGAACAAAATCATTGGTTTGCAGTTAATAATTAATAATATTTTGCTATGTAACGATTTCCGATACGGCCGGCACAAATTATTGTTTACAATTAAATTAATTTCGGTTTGCACGTGCGTGATATGAAGTTGGCGCGACATGTGCCTAATCGTAGACATTCAAGGAAATTCGATGAATGTTTTTTTTGGCTACGGAACTAACCGCGTTCTGATTTTTTTCTTCGTGTTTATTATTCCTAATTGTACTCTAATTGTTTATCATTTCAGCCTGTACTTGAGAGAGGTTCGAATATAATCTTACATAATGATTATTTATAGATATCTTTTAGGAGTTTATATGAGATATATTTTTTTATATGGGATAGGAGGGCAAACGTGTCACCTGATGGTAAGCAACCAACGCCGCCCATGGACACCAGCAACACATATAGTGTTACTGTTGCGTTGCCGACCTTTAGGGGATAGAGGAAAGGAAAGGATGGGGAAAGGGGGTGGGCCTCCGGGTACCTCTCTCACCGAACGAAACGCGGCATGAGCCACTTTACGTCGATCTTCTGAGAGGTCGTGGTATTTCACCGGTCGAGCCGGCCCATTCATGCAGCGAACTGCTTGGCTCTACCACTGTTATAAATTTATAGATCATTAATAGATCATTTTCCATGAGACTAGAAATTACTAGAGGGTTTACAATTAGTAATTAATAAATTATCGGCGCCTATGAATTCGTGCAATAAATGCGTGAATAATTAAATTATATACCCAATAAATCTTAAAATTATTGATATATTTTCCGTGCTCCCGGCTCCTTTGGTTAACTGTTTTTATTAGTTTAGCTAACCTTTAGTCTGTGGCTGTCAAAAAAGCCTAAAAATCTAAAAAAGTCTAAAAATCTATACAGTATTATCAAGAAAGTAAATAGTAAATATTTGTGTCATGTAACATAACATTTTTTACTATTTTGACAGATTTATCAACTTTTGCAATGCAAATATTATTTAAAAAATCGAGATAAAAAATGTTTGTTTGAATGCTGTGTACACAAGACCCAAGCAAATTCTCTCATTTGGAGGGAGGGGGAGAGACGGATAAAAAAAAAGTAATTTATCACATAGAATACATATACCTATTCAAACGCACTATAATATATATATACATATATTACATTGTCTGACCCGGCGAACTTAGTTCCGCATCAAAAGTAAGTTTAACAGCGTTTACAATTATGTACTAAATCTTAAAAATTACCACTTTATCTTTGCTACATTATACATGTATTATAGATACAAACCACTCCGTTGACATCCTCTATCTATTAAAAAAACCGCATCAAAATCCGTTGCGTGTTTCAAAGATCTAAGCTTAAATCTAAGCACAGACAGCGGAAAGCAACTTTGTTTTATACTTTGTAATTATAATGATTATTACAAAGAATTCTTTTTAGCAGAGACTTAGAATAAATAACAAAATTAATTTCATTCACTCTCTTGCCGATAAGGCAAAAGAACTGACTTCTTGCAAACTCCTATCATCAAAGTTACATTCATCAAAAATCTAAGAATAGCGACATCATTTCTTTCGCCTACACCTAAAGGAAAAGGCGTAATGTTACAAAAAAAAGCGTAGGTATATGAGTCGTGTTTTATCATATGTTTATGAGTTTTATGACTTTATTACTAGCTAATATGAATGCATGATTATATATTTCTTCGAAATAATATCAGTGCGACGACGGTAGGAATTCCTGTCGGTAATTATGTGTAATGTAAATCGATGACTGTCAAACTTACCACTTACCACCTATTACATGGAATGATCATTATGTAAATTGTATATTTATTTCTAAGACTTTCGCGAATCTCACTCATAGATTAAAACAACTTTTATTGTATTATTATTTCTTGCTGGATCTCTCTCAGGACTGGCCGCGTTTTTGACCCAGAGGCATATTTTTTAACAAATACTTTACCTTTAAATTTAAAATCAATTAATATTTAATGATTATACTTTGATTTCAACGAACTTAGAGATAAATAAGATAATTTTCTAATAATTAAATAATAACAATTGTACTTATTAAATCATATAAACAAAAAAAAATTTCTCTGATGAATACATCTTATAAATACGTATTTAACTTTTGTTCTCATGGTCTGATGTGGGTTACCAATAGTAAAAATCATATTATAACATCAACTTTTTGATTTTTATTTGCAAAAAGTGGGTGCTCTCTGTATCAATGAGGGTAGCTTATCTTTTTGTTCATCACTCGTGAAAATGATCTCTGTAAAGAGTTTGAAACGTCGGGAAATAAATAAAAATAAGTAATAAATAAACGCGATATAATCCTAAAAGTTGTTTTAATCTATGTAAATTGTATGTTTAGATTAGTGTTTCGTAATTTTCATAGTTTTTGAAGGCACCGCTCTAGTTTGAATATTTTATAGAATGAATATTAATAAATAATGTTTGACTTGGTTTTAAACATAATACATACAGCGCCATCTAGTTTTTAAAGCTGAGCAATTTATTGCTTGTGTTATGGAAACTAGAATAAAATATTTTTTCTATTACATACTAGCTGTCCCGGCGAACCAATAAATGAGTAAAAAGCATTTTTTAGATATAAAAGTGGCCTAAATTACTCCTTATTACAATCGGCTACCAGCCAAAAACCTGTTATGAGTTTATGATCGGTCCAGCAACGAACAAATAAACAGACCGACTGACTGACCAAAGCTGTAAAAAATGTCTCTTTGATGTATGTAGATATCGTAATGAATAGGTATGTGTATGTGGTAGAAAGCATATTTCAATATTACAAACAGACACTTAAATTTTATTTAAATGTTTACATAGAAAAACATCCAGACGACATACAAACATTCATGCTCATTGCTCATCATAAATATCCTGTGCTAGGATAGGGATCAAACCCCTCTGTAGTCGATTATTTTTAGACTTTCGGGTTACAGTCAAACTTAATAAAGTCAGATCTATACATACAAAATACTATAATGCTTTTATGTTAAAAAAAACTAGGTATTTTTCCTGTTATCGATCTAACTAAACATTAATTTCATGTTAGATATTTTGCATGTTGTCTGTATACATACAGACAGACTGTGAATAGGTATTGTCGTGTTCTCAATGACCTCTAATTGTGAACTATTTATTTTGTTTATACATTCATAGATTGTGGTGATGCAATACATTAAAAGTGGTCAGATAACACAACATTAAGTACTTCTTGTTGCTATGTAATTGGTAACAGAGATATGAATTTATACTACTTACGTACATACATAACTTTACGCCAAATCCCTTGCGGGGTAGGTAGAAGAACAGAGCGCCATAAGGCACGATTCTTACCCGCCTCACTCGCTTCGTTGACTTTCATAACTCTTTTCATGCACGCGCGTCGATTTTTGAGGCTCCTAACATCACCTTCCTCCAGAATACTATTATATTATATTGCTATTATATTACTTACTATTGAAATGTTATATTTATTTGAATAAAGTTAAGTCTCGGTGGCGCAGTGGCGAGCACCCCGCTTCTGATTCAAGAAGTATTGGGTTCAAATCCTGGCACTGGCACACACCAATGACTTTTCGAAATTCTTTTCGGAAGTTATGTGTGATAAATATCGATGACTGAAAAGTTTGCGCCCGGTATGGCAATAGGTTCGCCACCTATTCCATTTGGGACGTAAACATAACGGCGAGACGAGGCTTAGCAGCCGCTGCCTACACCTTCGGGTAACAAAATGCGTGAAGTTATGTATGTATTTGAATAAATATGTTTGTGTGCACAAATATAGATAGTAAATAATGTTATGTAGGCTATAATATTTAAACCTAATGGAGTAGATATTTGTGTTATGGTATTTATGGAATAAAAAGAACACAAAACGAAACAAAATCTTATAGTAAGCGAAAGTTCAACTAATGTAAGTTAAACTATATATCGCTCATTATACATGGGGTATAGACAGAGGAATGACTCTGCCCAAAATACAGCCAGCGTTCTGTGTTAGAGCGAGAGAGGAAGAGCCTGTCTAGCGCTAATGAGCGCTACCGTATGTGTGAGAGAAAGGGAAGCCAGATACAAACACCGTGACGCGTTACGTAACGTAGCGGTTTACCTTTCTTTTAGGAGTTATAACTTTAAAAACATTTGTAGATATATATATATATATAATATAAAATTTATAGTATACTTTATATAGAAGCCAGTTAACACATATTCCACGACCTCAACTTGTAAAATGTTTAACATTTAAAAAACCTATATGGACGTCAAATCACTACCTGTGTTACATAAAGCGTGTCATTTGTATAATTTATGACAATACAAAGTTTTAGCACTCATAACCATAAACAATGGACTATAAATGAAACCGCACACTACTTACTGGTCAAAATTACACCTCGAATACCTCTTGAATATAGTGTTCACGGGCCGTTTTGGATGCAGAAGAATAAGTATATACTACTCTTTAAGTTCTTAGTTCCAGCAGTTTCTTGGTAGAACAATGTGGGCTCCATAACTCTTTCTCTTTTGAAATTACACTTAAATGTTTTCGCTAGTAGGATATTAGTGCTTGTTCAAGCAAAAACTGCGAATGAATGTATTATAAACTAGCTGACCCGGCGAACTTTGTTCCACAACAAAAGTATTTTTACAGCGTATAACATACAAACATACCCCGTTGACACCCTCTATATATTAAGAAAACCGCATCAAAATCCGTTTCGTAGTTTCAAAGGTCTAAGCATATACATAGGTGACAGACAGCGGAAAACGACTTTGTTTTATACTATGTAATGATGAGGTCACTTGTCCGCTTAGCCTGAGGGTATAAGATAAGAATAAACCCAAAATAGTGTCCAGTAGCCGATTTACTGTAGGAGACCGAACAGATATGTTTTTAAAATAAAATTGTGTTGTTATACTTACGTACGTAACTTCTCGCCCTTTTCTATCCGAAGGTGAAGGGCGTGGCTGTTATAGCCTCAACACGCCTTTTGCTATTATACCGGTCACAAAGTTCTCAGTCATCGATATTTATCACACATAACTTCCGAAAAGATTTTCGAGAAATCATTGGTATGAGTCCGTAATTGAACTCACGACTTCTGAATCGGAAGCGGGGAACTCGATTACTGGACCACTGAGTCAATGGCATTATCAATCTGCTTTTATTATCTAACAGAAGTCGTCCACAGTTAAATAATAATTTATTAACTTTCATTATAATCTCCTAGTTATAATAATCCATTTAAGTATTTACATTATTAAAAGCTATTCGTTCGTTAATCTACAATATACATATTAATTCTAAACTTCCTTTTACAAGATTCTTACAAGAACCTGAAAATATGCGTTTTTACATTTATGTTCATAATAATTAAATATGTATGTATTTACCAACAAAACTAATAAACCTTATATCTAGTAAGTTAAATAAATCACAATAATATTATTTTCCTGCTATTGTAAGAAGACGTTGCGCGTGTAATTCGAAGAAATAAAACTACTCTCCAAACTGGAAACCAATTTCGGATTTGTTTTTTTTCTGTGGGTCTTTTGGAGGGTTGACAAAAAATGTGCTGAGGGTTGACACGAATATTCCTGATATTACAAACTACATATATTTAATTTATTGGCCATTATTGGATATCTATTACGTACAAACAGTAATATTATAATACATTTATCTTGTTCATTTATATAACTAGATTGATTGTGCAATTAAATTTTATCATAAGTCTACTGTACTCTGAATATTTTAATTTAATAAGGTAGAACTCATTAGCGATTTTTCGACAATATTCTTTTACTGAATTCTTGATAACTGATTGGTTTCTCCACCTTTTCTACATAAACTAAATAATTCCTTCGGTATGAATTCCACGCTTTTGGTTATTAAAGACGTGGAATTACAAAAAAAAAACAATGTAAAATTAATTTTTAAATCAACCAAATAAGAAACTATACAGATATTGGCTGGTTAAAAAGATAGAATTTCATAAATAAAGTTCTCAAAGTGTCGATTAAATATTTCACAAACGCCCAATGATGATACCACTTAGTAAATTAATACGTTTTGATTTAAAACTGAGCGTGTTCATGACCTTGATTCTGAACTCGAGACATTATACATGTTTAACCCTTACGCCATTGTCTTAATGTTGCTGGCTATAATTAAACAGTATTATTATTGTTTTAATGGCTACTCAAGCTTATCTGTCCGAGCGCCGATAAGACGACAACCACGTTTATGAATTAAAAGCGCGGGAATTCGTTTTACACAAAAGATAATATCAAAGAAATTCCTCTTTACATATAATTTATTGTATATAATTATATTTCTTCCCCTTACAAACACCTGTGTGTCTTTATAAAAAGCGTCCTTGATTCTATTGTTGAGTTGCGCGCCAAGTGACTGCCAAAATCAGCGCGCACGAGGCAATGCGCGGGAAAACACCGAAAGCGTCAGTCGCAGTCGGTGTCGGAGAGCGCGCGCGCGCATCGAACGCAGCCACATCGAACTTTATAGGTTAGAATTGGCGCGGCCGCGTCCGCCAGGTGCGCACAGTTCCCCCGCTCTAACCCACCGGTGCACATATCCTCCTTCTCACCTCGCTACCTGCGGACAACAGCTGTTTCTCTCTGGAGATTAGTCAGATGTTTCTTGCGAACTAGTCGGTACTCACCTGACGCGCGCTACAGTCATCATCAGCATTCGTTATGGCAGCTGGAGGTAGAACACCTAAGCAAAGGAGGTTCGAGATGTCGGCCGGGATGGCACTTAGGTTATCTAATACTCCAAGAAGAAGGCGTGGAAGCTGTAAATGTCTATTTGGAGTACCGGACAGAGATGAGACGAAGCGCCTAATGGCCGAGCAGTACGCGAGAGACAGGAAACGTTTTATAAGACGTTTTAATTTTGATATTGAAACGGAATATACGCATAAATCAGCGAAGATGGATTCACCTGTGAAATTCTATGAAGAAGATAAAGAGAACTCTGAGAGTCCAGTCAGAATGGCGACGGACGCGTTAGCTTGTGTGGAAAATACAGAGTTGAGGGTTTTGTGTTCTCCATCACGGCGTAGTCTACCTGGAAGTTCGAGCAGTTCACCTCGGACACCACGCACCCCACGAACGCCCCGAGCATCAAGAACTCCGCGTACTCCACGCACTCCCGCCTCCCGGAGACAGCTGCAAATGACAGGTCAGTAGGTACTGTTAATATTATTTATATAACTTTGATTTTCACCCAAGAACTGTGTAAATACTTTGTCAGATCCTATTATAAGGCTTGTCATTTGTATGTACACAGTTTAATGGATTGCTTAGCATTCAGCCGCCGAGTTGTAATAAGCATCTATTTAACAATTACTTAATACATGCCACGCTAGTCTTATCAAGAAACTCGCTACTTTGTATGAATTCTAAAGGTGTATTCTATAATAATTACTAATGGCATTGGCACAATACCGGAAAACTTTCTTGTTAAAAATAGTCTTAATTATTTTTCTCACAAAATTACGATGTTTGTTGTCGTAGCAATATATTTTTGCATAAGAAAAAATATTATGTACAACGTGAAAGTAGTATAAGAGTTTTTTAATATGTTGTAAGTCCACTTTCGCCAATTTTAACAATAATTATCACGTTGGCTATCTCGATTTAAAAGCTGGAACAAGTCACCTTTAAATAAGTTACACACTTAATTGAAAACTTATCATACAAATTGTTTGTAATATTATTTAATTATAACTTATTATTTTAATAACAGGTGTGCATTTTTGGGTTGAAAACATTATTTTTTAATTGATGTACAAACTCTACATTTAAATTTAAACATATAATATGTTATTATTTATAGACATGCAAGTCTTGATAAGTATATTATTATAATAATATGAAAACATAGCATGGTTTAATTAGTTATAGTAAAAATATGTATAATTTTTATATTTATTCGTAATTATTGACATGAATTTGATATGATTTTTTTTAATAGTATTTTTTTTCTTATTACATAAATTTATTTTTCATAATGTCTTGCATTGACAATATAAAGGTCACTTCGGTAAGTAATAACTAAAAATCGGTTAGGGTATTTTTTTTTAATTAAGAACATGTATTAAGTTCATATCTACACTAACATAAAATATGGACGAAAAAAAATCTTACATATATTCTATGACGCTGTGACGTCTATTTACTTAAAAAGGTAATAAGCATTAATTAACACATTCTAATCTCTTATTAAATAAAGACCTCTATTACTTTGTGAAAAAGTAAACTTTCCAAAGTATCTATCTATCTTCGAAGTTAAAAGTCATCATCATCGAAGTTAAAAAGTAACAACAAAAAGTACTTATACACATTTATAAGTACTTAGAAAAAACTGTCACGGTCGGTTTCTTCCGGGATATTTGGAGGATGTTTCGTACGACACGTCCGTCGTGGACGCGTCCTGACTCTTGTGCCCTTCACCTCGATGCAGCAGGCCAAGCCATGGGAACCGACGCCGCTATAACAATGACATAGGCTCTTACACTATGTTGTAAATAGGTGATTACAAGACAATAAGTATATGTACCATGGAATTTATTTATAATAACCAAGAAGCTAGAACAAGAGTCTTTAAATATTATCATTAGGAAAAACATTGTTTTTTTAAACCTGTTCCATTGGAGGAAAAAAATATTTCTTGTATAAAAATAGTAAAAAGAAGTTAAAAAATATATAATATAACTTCACGTGTTTTTCTACCCGAAGGTGTAGGCAGCGGCTGTTATAGCCTCAACTCGCCGAATCGTTACGTTACGTCCCGAATGGAATAAATAGGTGGCGAACCTATTGCCATTTACACCAGGCACAAAGTTGTCAGTCATCGATATTTATCAGTTTTATCACAAATAACTTTCGAAAAGTATACCGAGAACTAAATGGTGTGAGTCCGGAATCGAACCCTTCTGGATCGGAAGCAGGGAGCTTGACCACTGGACCACCAGATGTAATCATGAATACTGAATAAAATTAATACCTTCAACAAAATTACTTTATGAATTCATCATGTAATAGGCATGAATCGGCATGATGAATTGATATTACACAAAAAAAAATGTATTTCGTGGTGTCCCAGATATTGTATAATTAATTCTTTCTTTTAACCACCTAAAATCTACAAAACAAAGTCTAATTTTTCAATTGATTATAAAACAAACTGAGAAAAATGGCGACGTGTCCAAAATTGTGATCATCACTAATAATCGATAAAAGAGATTCGAGTCGTGGATTCGATATATCCATGGTGGTAGGTTGATGACCTGTTACGTCATCTAAGGCCCCATGTTTTTTTTTTGTTTCGACAACCATCCCATCAAATCGCTCACATCACATAAAATCCGCCACGAAATGAACCTTAACACCTTTTATTTAGAGGTGATGGAATTAATCGTAAATATGACTAATACATAATGTCGAGATTATTACATTTAAAATACTTATAAGCTTATTATGTTCATCTCTTATAAATATCTCTTTGTCAATGTTTTTGTATGAATCTTATTTATTATTTTATTAAGAGAATTGACGTGTGATAATACTTTTTTCATACCGATTAATGTGTATATATGAAAAAAATAGCGTGTTTGTCCGTTTTGTCTCTTTAAAGATATGTTGCTTTCTAATCTCCGATATTGTTTAAAAAGTCCGATATTGAAGAAAAACATATTTGCTGTATTTATTTGTTAATCATAATAAATAGTACTTTAGTATTAACACATCTGCATATTAAAGTGAGAGAGCGTCCAAAAAATTAACATTTACTTAACCATATTATTCATTCATTGTTCCTTTAAAGCAGTCTTTCCCAAAGTGGGCGATAACGCCCCCTTGTGGGCGCTGCAGGTCTCAAGGGGGGCGGTAAGAGACCCAGAAAGAAAATGGGGGCGTTGTGTAGAGACCTGGGGGGTGATTTGTACTATGGGTATACTAGTGGTTTTTAAATAGTTGAAAAAAATGGGGGCGCTAAAAAAATATTTATTCTCAAAGTGGGCAGTAGACAATTTAAGTTTGGGAACCACTGCTTTATAGTTTACTAGCTGACCCGGCGAACTCTGTTTCGCATCAAAAGTAATAACTGCTGCCCCGCTATGTTAAAATACTGCAATATCTTCGACAATAGCAGCTATAGGTTAAAAATGGGAATTTTCCATTGTTTTTTTTTTTTTTTTACAATTTTCCATTTTCGCATCAAAAGTAATAACTGCTGCCCGCTATCTTAATACTGCAATATCTTCGACAAATTTGAAGTCGATAGCAGCTATAGGTTAAAAATGGGAATTTTCCATTGTTAACACCCCCGCAACCCCCCTTGTGGGTGGAATTTCGTAAAATCCGTTCTTAGCTGACCTCTACTCGGCGAAAGGAATAATCCTACCAAATTTCAAGTCGCTACTCCTTATGGTTCCAGAGATATCGTGATGAGTCAATATATAGGTGGAAATCTCTTATATATATATAGATTAATTAGAAAGAGCTTAGTCACACTGTAGTCCAATATGGCATCACCAAAATTTAAATTCAATACCATTTTGCTACTGAAATTCAGTATTAAAGTTATTTGTTGCAACCATTCAATACTACTAACATATTTTAGCCTGGATCAACTATGATCTCGTTCAAATTGAGTATGATAAGGCTTTATGACTTAGAAATCTGAAATATATAAACTTATCTACATAACTTATTGAACATCAATACACCCACTTAAGTTTGTACTTAACAAGCTTGTAGTCGGTATGGTCGGTGACCTCATATATTTACCGAACATAATTGGCTGTTCATTGTGAGCCTCTCTTTCTATCTATCTACAGACAATTGGTAAAGCTGTTTAAATAGAACCACTAGGGTTGATCAACCACTTCGTGAATTTCAATTTATTTCCTGATTCATCATTTCGTCGCTTTCAAAGTTTAAAAGTTTATCAATATCCTGATATTAAAAGATATTCGTTTCTAACTGTTCGATAGTTAAAAAATACCGTAATTCAATAGAAAAATGGATATCGTAATATGTCTGAATTTATTTAGATTCCTTGCAATCTGTTTTAGTAGCTTGAAGTTGTAAATAATGTAATTTATTTTAACTATCATATTGAGGGGTGAAAGGCTATTTGCTTTAAGCGACATTTTGGGCGATATTGACTTATATCTGGAATCTGCAAATTTTTCTGCGTCGACTGATACAAGTTTCATTTAAAACGGAGCACTTTTTGGCGCTTAAAACATCCCTGTTTTTGGGAAGTTTCCATAGTATCAGTGTTATATATATTATATATTTATAATCTATGAATAATAAATACGGTTACGGTAGTTTTACAGTTCACTAAATATATATATATTTTTTTAAATCACGTAATTTTCAGGTAAGTGGTAAATATTTCTCTTGCTTGGTAGTCTACCTACCTTTTGATGATGTTTATATACGCCATTTTACAGCGTATATAAAGCATAATGTATGTTATAATAGTACTGAGTATATATTTATTTCTTAGATTTTCGCGAATCACATTCATAATATTAAAACAACTTTTTATGGATTATATCGCGTTTATTTAGAACTTATTTTCTATTTATTTCCCGACGTTTCGAACTCGTGAAAATGATCTCTGTAAAGAGTTCCTTCTATGTTTCGTAATCTGTAAAGGCTATAGGAACAGAAGCTGAGTGCTAACAAAAAACAATGCTGTGTCGGCTTTCAAATAATATAAAAATAATTATATGTAATATAATATTATGGAATGGTTTAAAAAAATACTCAACCCGAAAAACTAAGTTGCAGCGAGGAGACAGATGGACGAATAATAGTTCGTTGTAACAAAATGCGATACACAAACTGACCCTGCGATTATAACACATTAAATAAGTTCAAATATAATTAGTATATATTCTTCTTAACATTAATATATGTTTCTCAGACTTGCCTGCATTATATTCGTAGGCGAAGCTTTTTCATAGTTTTTGACAATATGTAACAGTTTTTTTACGCTGTGGTTTTTTTAACGATCTTTTTTATGTTATCTGTGACAGTATTGCGTTTTTTTTTAGAAATTGTGTTGAGAATCCTAAATTCTATATTTAAATGGCTGCATAAACAAATGACAATTTGCCGCCTAACTTTGTTTAAATTGTGGTATTCCTCTGTTATTAGAGGCTTAGACGAAAACAAATGAGTGCAGCCATTTTTAAGACATAGATACATATAATACATGCATCATGCGGCCAGGTCTAACTTGGTTATGGTTACATTAATATTGTGGTTGCAGAAAACATAATATTACGAACCGGTTTCTCTTCCTGAACATCTCACGACATTGTCTACACTATGTCTAGACTCTATTGTTTGACTAAACAATATTGACGAATAAAAATAGCATTTACATCGCAAACGATTTGTGGCAGCTATTAGTAATAATATGTAAAACAGAGAAGAGGTTATTTTTTTTACCCGATGATTAAAACTAGCGCCGTCCATGGTCACCTGCAACACAGATATTCACAAAAAGATATTGACAGATATTTTTATAGTTGCGTTGCCGGCCTTTAGGAAGGGAAAGAAGGGGAAGGGCCTCCGGATACCTCTCTCACCGCACGCAACGCGGCAAGAGCCACTTTACATCGATACTCTGAGAGGCCTTGGTTTAACCCCTGTCGATTCATGCAGCAAACTGCGTATGCAGTTAATAGAGTACATTTAAACATACTACTACTTCTACTCCGATTTCCACTGTTGCTATCTGCTTGATGCATAAAATAGGTCACAACTAATATATTTTTAACCAAGTGTTCATGTTGATAAGAATATAGGACAGTATGTAAACCTCGCTGTCTGCTGTCCCTCCCTGTACAAGCTGCGTATTTATCACATGATGATGATTTGTAATGATGTTAATCTCTTTTTGAACGTAACTTCACGCCTTTTTCTACCTGAAGGTGTTGGCAGCGGCTGTTTAAGCCTCGACACGCCGTTATGTTTACGTCCCAAATGGAATAGTTGGCGAACCCATTGGCATACACCGGGCAATTGATAATTAATTGATAATAAAACCTAAAAAAATTAGAACTACAAGCGCCCTATTTAAGACTGATAGTAAAGTAAGGAATTTACAATTCTGATAACGTCTACGTTCAATAAGGCAGGATTATTTTTATTTTATACAGAAAACAGGTAAATATTTACTTTTGATAAACGAAGCAGGTTAAGACGCCTTTATAGGGTTATCCAAAATGATTTTAGAGGATATTCGTATATTTTTTTATTGTTTATGCTCTTTGAAATCGAACTATATATTTATATATATTATATATCCGGCTTGATCAGTGAAATACCACGACCTCTCAGAAGATCGACGTAAAGTGCCGCGTTTCGTTTGGTGTGAGAGGTACCCGGAGGCCCCATTCCCCTTCTCTATCCTTTCCTATCCTACTCCCTTAAAGGTCGGCAACGCAACAGTAACAATATATGTGTTGCTGGTGCCCATGGGCGACCCAGGTTGCTTACCATCAGGTAACAAGTTTGCTCGTTTGCCCTCCTATCGTTTTTTGTGGGATAGGAGGGCAAACGAGCAGCCAGCTATCTCATAAAAAATAAAATATCTCCAATCGCATACACGAAACCTAATAAATAATATACATAGTTATAAATACAAAAACTGGCCAAACCTTCTATTCCGGTAAATAATATTCCATTATTCGAGTTCTATATAAGTTAAAATCTTGTTCTCTGAAGTCATTTACTTCTATTTGAGTTAAAATCTATTTTTCCTCTAAATATTTTAATTATGTCATTAAAATGTATAAAAAGTCCAACCGTCCTTCTGACGCAAATATTTATCATCAAACATATCACGTTATTTATTTTAAATAGAAAAAAAGTTTAGTTGGTTGTGACAACCCTAATTTGTGTTACTGGCAGCAATACAAATAAACATGATGCATAGCTCTATTTACTCACTAGGTGTGTCCCTACCTGACTGACCCTTATTGCCAAAAACTAATATCTATTTAAGTTATATCTAAGCGGTTTGTATTTATTTTTATATAGTTTATATTATAATTATATTGACCAATATTGGTTTTTTTTTAAGTAGTGTAGTTAAGTTATCGCGCAAAAAATTTCATTTTAATTTAATTTAATTTTTATTGGATTAATATATTTTTTCTAAAACAATTGACGAAATTTGTGCCTTATAAAGTCTACCTTCCCATTTAAATTAGAGAGATGAGTATGACAGTCTTAAAAATCTGTTGCATTCACTCAAAGACTATGAGACCAATTTGCTTTCGAATTTGACTATTTCATGAACAAGTTCCTAAGTCTTTTCGGCGGTCTGGAGGGCGAGCAACCCGCCTTCGAATCCTGGCCCACGCCTATTTTCGGATTTTTACTGTGTGAAAACTATTTATAACTATTGGCATTTGGGACGTAATTCGGCTAGTCGAGTTTCAGCCGCTGTCTACACTTTCGTGTAAAAAAGGCGTGAAGTTAGAAAAAAGTTTACAAATTAATCTGTGGATGATCGTGAGCGGTCGTTAATATTACATCACTATTGTAAGATTCCTATGTCGTAATACTTATAAAGAGAGTGTTATTCAACCGAAAAGCAATTACTTATGATGGCTATGACTCATATGCTTACATACATTCTGACTTATAAAAGGTTATGAGTAAATTATACCTAATACATACATAGTCTCGGTGGTCCAGTGGTCGAGAACACGGCTTCTGATCCAGAGGTCCGGGTTCGAATCCTGACACTGGCTCACACCAATGACTTTTCGAAATTGTTTTCGGAAGTTATGTGTGATAAATATCGATGACTGAAAACTGCGTTGTATGCAGAAGACATCAAGGCAAGACGGTTCATCTCTTAATGGGAAACCTGCCCCCACAGCGAGTTACAGTAGATTTTCCGTTTAACACTGTAGGAATAGATTTCGCTGGTCCATTTTATATCATAAATCGCAAGGGTCGTGGATGTAGGCTAATCAAATGTTATCTTTGTTTGTTTATTTGTTTAAGATACAAGTGTATTCATTTGGAGGCTAGAAGTGATCTCACTAAAGACGCATTTATTTTAATTTTCCGTCGTTTCGTGGCACGTCGTGGCAAGCCATTTGAAGTTTTTGCGATAACAGTCGAAATTTTGTTGCCGCTGCTAGGGAGTTTAGAACGTTTTTTAAGGCTAATCAAACCTCTCTATCAGAATTTGCGAGTTTAGAGAACATAAAATTTCACTTTTCACCATCATATGCTCCAAATTTTGGTGGAATATGGGAGGCTGACGTCAAGTCCGCGAAATATCATATTATACGCGTTATGGGTAATAGCCATTTAACATATGAGGAACTTAGTACTTTATTTGCACAGGTAGAAGCTATCCTCAATAGCCGTCCACTATGTTCTCTCTCACCTTCTCCTAACGAACTTTCCGCTCTTACTCCCGGGCACTTTTTAATTGGTCGACCTTTAACGGCACTACCTACTCCTCTGGTCACAGTTCAAATTACTTCTAATCCAAAGAGATATCGTCTCATAGAACAAATGCGCCTACACTTTTGGAGCCGCTGGCAAAGGGAATATATCCCCGAGCTACAACAACGAACAATGTGGAAAACCAACGTTTCCAGCCTTAAACTGGGGGATTTGGTCTTAATCAAGGAAGATCATTCTCCTCCTTTGTGTTGGCGTCTTGGCCTGGTGAAAAAATTGTACCCTGGTCAAGACAGTGTGGCCCGGGTCGCCGACGTCAGGACAACAGCGGGAAAGTTTCGAAGACCTCTGACACGACTCTGCCCTTTACCATCTGCGGAAGATCTACGCAGTTGAAGATCTCCTTCTGCAGACCTTCAACGGGGGGAGTATGTTGCCGCCGCTCCACAACTGTGCTCTGTGGTGCCTTCGGCTCGCTGGCAGAGTGGTACCAGCGGGCTCTTGCGCCTTGTCGCGCGCACACATTCACTCACACTTCGCTTCCGGCCTTGCACTGTTAATAACCTCATTTAGTTCCTGTAATCTTCGAATATGAAATATATTAAAAGACCTCAAACTTCATGGGTTTTTTCATTATGTTACCAAACATAAATTGAAAACTTTGTGCCCGGTATGGCAATAGGTTCGCCATCTATTCCATTTGTGACGTAAACATAACGGCGAGACGAGGCTTAACAGCCGCTGCCTACACTTTCGGGTAACAAAGGCGTGAAGTTAGATTTACATACATACGCCCGAATACTGAACCGCCACTCAAATCCGATAATCAATAAAGTGCTACTTACTGCTCAAATTTCACGTATTCCGTCTAATGTGACAGCTACTTAAACGCTTAAGTAGCGCTTATATGTTTGAGTGGCAGTTCAGTATTCGGGCTATAGCTTCACACCAAATCCCTTGCGGGGTAGGCAGAAGCAGGCATGGTTCTTGCACGCCTCACTTCGTTGACTTTCATAATTCTTTTCATGCACGCGCGTCGATTTTTGAGGCTCCTAACATCACCTTCCTTTAGGACACGTTGTATTTGGTCATGGAATGTGTACCTAATAAATTACAATAATATCTTTACCGATGATATAGTGTTTTAATACTATATCTTTTGATTTAGAAAACCCGAGTTTGAATCTGTAAACAGTCAGATGACTTCTCTGACTGACACGACGTATTGTACCGGCAATTCTAATTAGATACTTGTTATTATATTAAATTATTGAGATTTGTTCTAAAAAGTATAGTTTTAAATGGCTTAAAGAATCTGTTAAATTAGTGGAATAGCTGACAGGTGTTCGCATGGATATTACTTATCAGTTTTCCAAGAGTTACCCATGAAATAAAAAGAATAAACACATTATTAAAACAACTGTGAAAAATGGTTTCTTCAATACAATAGAACAATATCCGGAAGTGTATGTCGATTCATAGATATTATAGAACTACATAACTGATATAATAACATAGCATGGGCCTTGAGGTCTTCGAGTTACGATTTATAGTCTTTGCTTTTAACATTTTTAATATTTTTTTTTTCATAAAAATAAGGTTTATGAACATAATTGGAATATAACGATAAAGTGAAAAATAATATTTTTAATATATACATTAAACATATAAAGTACGTGTCACGCTGTTTGTCCTCGACGGACTCCGAAACTACTCAACGAATTTTAATTAAATTTGCACACCGTATGCAGTTTGATCCAACTGAAAACGTTTTCTAGGTATGAAAGTTAGTCAAAATATTCTAATTGGTCTTGACAAGTTCTGATGAAACTTGACAAGTTGTGATGAAATTTTGTGTAAGCGTTAAGGGTGGTCAACCACTTATTATTTTTTTTTGCAAAACGTAGTTTTGCTGGTACTGCTAGTATAAGTATAAATGTGTTCATTTGTAACTCATTGGAATTTAAGAGATTACTCCCTAATAGCATCTGTAGCAGTGTAGTATTACCTCCACAAAATTTTTGAGAACAATTTGCTTTTCGTATTTGACTTTTTGATGCTTAAATACATACCTACAAATTGATCCGTGGATGATTGTCTGCGGTCGTTAATATTACATAACAATGTATAAGATTCCTATCTCGTAATAACTTTAAGGAGAGTGCTGCTCAATCGAAAAACATAAATGAGAAAGTGTTTTGGCTAACAGTTCAATATGACTTCTTTTCTTTTCAGTAAATTTTCAACTAACTTATTCATGTAGTGCTTACTTTAATATATTCCAATATGAACTACAGAAATAAGTTTTGGCATCAAGACACGAGTCATTGTAAGAACACATCTGTCTCATATTTCTTTATCAACTAACATATTATATTGTTTCATAACATCAATGATCAACAGCGGATATTATGTATATCAAATCATATTCTCTTAATTCCAACATGTAAAAAGGACTTTACATAAGCACCTCCAGTCAACTGTACACTCTTTTAAGGCAAGATATCTTAATTCAAGTTTAAAAAAAAAGAAATATAACTATGTAATTTAAATTAAAAAAAAAACAGAAACTAATTTTTAATGCGTTTGCGTGAACGTTCTTGATTAATGGTATCTCTGTAACACCGTCTTGTATCTGTATCTATGTGCCTATAGCCTATTAAATACCGGGGCCTGGTGTTCCACCAATAAGGCACCAGCATTTCGACTGTAGGCCGTTAAAATTCGAAAAAGTTACAACATCTCTCTGGTAATAAGAATGAAGCATTAAATTTTGTGGTTACGTCAACCAGAACGGTTCAGAGCGTGACGAGAGGGCGACCCTACGCAACAGGAGCATCCAACCGTGCCCTATGAGAGAGAGCACTTGTCTATGGTACTAGCTATTATTATCTCCGTATGGTCACTGATCCACCCGCATTCGAGGGTTAAGTTTGACGTTTAATTTAAATATTTTAAATAATTGTCAAAAGATAAGTATATTCAAAATTGGGAGAGGCCTTTGTCCAGCAGTGGACTGCATCAGGCTAATGATGAATGATGTTTCGAAATCTTGGGAATCATTCAATATTTTGTCCTAGGACTCATGCTGTGATGTAACCAAGCTATTGTCTATCATATACTCTAGAGTGAGTCGTCTGTAAAGAATTTTTTTATACAATTTCATGATTATAGTTCATTCTAAAACTACTACTGGTTTCAACTTAGGTCTCAATTGAACTTTTTTGTGAGTCTCCGATGTTGATTATGATTAGTTTTCATTCTTTTTAAAAAAACCTTTTTATATTATTACTTTTATAATTCAGGCCATTAAAATTATATTATCGGGCACTGAGGAATAGGCAACTTCAAATCAACTTCCATCGCGTCAATTCCCAGTAGGTTATTTTCCATTTTTATATTACTTCGAGTAAGTTTTTAATTTTATTTTAGTCAAAAACAAAATGAATGATTGCTTTGATAGACAATTACCGAGAACATGTACCTGATAAATGATATCTATAGTATACTAGCTGGCCCGGCGAACTTTGTTCCGCATCAAAAGTAATAAATGAGTAAAATTTGGATATTAAAAAGTTCAATTTGTTGTATTATATCGGGACGCGTTTTGGCGCGCAACTGCTATGTCCCGCATGTTAATACTGTAATATCTTCGTAAATATTCGTTTTAATTACATACTGTAATGGGCCATATTGATCTATATTAAAAGCACAATCTATTTAAGACACTTAAGTGGATGAAAATGAATACTTTAATGTTTAAAACTGCTTCATAAATAAGCCATTATTTTTAGTAGAAAGTAAAAACATAAAAATGGTCATTGTGGGTTATTCTTAAGAGATAGACATAATTATGCCCTCGCGGACTTTTTTGTAGACCTTCTGAAGGTGTTTAATAATGTAGAACATTGTTTTGATCTATCACTTAGGGTTCAGCCAGCGTTTGCAATGAAAGTGCTAAATCTCGAAAATTATCATTTTTTCTTTACAACATCATGTATGAATAATAATTATAGATCAAACCCACCCCGTTGACACCCTCTAACTATTAAAAAAACCGCATCAAAATCCGTTGCGTAGTTTTAAAGATATAAGCATATAAGGGGACAGACAGCGGAAAGTGACTTTGTTTTATATGTGCTGTTTGCATGCAAATATATTGCTGCTTAGTATTAGACTTTATTTCACTTATTTTGTTAATCATGTGAAACATTCTCGTCTGTAAGTCATAATGTGAAGTCATACAATTATGCAGCAAGACCCTGGAGTAGTGGTGGTTATAAAATGAACATAAGTAATGTTGCAATTTTAATATGGGTCGGGAGTTCGACTCTCCATCTGAACATATATGTATAATGTTTATACAATTCTTGTAAGTTCTGTATAAGTATACATATTATAGTGTCGATTTAAACGGCTAGTTTTACTTTAATAATATTTCTTTGCTTAAATTAATCTCCACAACCAAATAATAATGTGGAACCTAATGAAATTCCGTTTGCATGTCTGCATTTGCATTATGTTTTATCTAAAAACCAATCTATCAAAATCAATTTGAAATTCACAAAGCGGTTTAGTAAAATCCCTCATGTCTAGACTCGTCCAACATTAAAAGATACTGGAGAAGTCATTTAAAAATATACTCTGAAATCTATGCAATGAAGTTTAAAATGCATTGAATTTTTTTTTTGGTAATGTTCTATGCAAAAACATGAACAGTGATAGATAGATATATACTATAATATATATATATACATACATACATACATTGCACTATTATAATGGCTGGGCCGGTCACGTGACCCGTACAGTGGTGCAATGACCTTGGGCGTTATGTCATCTTAGGATTTAAAAGATGTCTTTAAATTTAAGTAAAGTGTGTAAAGGGCAAAACTTATAGATGCAGTATTCTTTGAATTACTATATTTTGTAAACTTTGCACTCTAGGCCAGGCTAATTTTAATTTATTTTTGAAGAAACAGATGAGTCGGTTTCGGTGACTTTGCAAAATATACATAAAAATAATGGTCATATATATCTTTACCATTACACGGACCGTGTATTTGTTTGTCAAGCTTAAGTTTTTTTATATGCTCCTTTAATAGGACAACAATATCAAGTTTTTTCCGTGAAATTTTGTATTCAAAATTTAAATATGGAATGCATTACTTTTCTTTTTAAATCAAAAGGGAATTCGTGGAATCTAGAAAATCACGAAAGGATTTATGCTGATGCTGGCGTGGTTGCGCATGATTTGCTTCTTGTAAAAAAAAAATATTCCCTCATCCGTTTAGCTGTCGTTTCCAACGCAACGAATTCACTCTAATCGATATATCGTGATACCACCTAATTTAAAGATACACAAAATATTATAATTAATTGAAAACTACGACGGAAGGTGCGCTGCAAGAATTTTGAAATCGAATATAATCTGTCTGAATGTTAGCCGTAATTTTACAGGATTGCAGACAGTTGCTTCCTTCGTGCATAAATAGCTGACCCCGGGCATTATTTGGCTCACTGAATTATACCACTACCGTAGAAACTCGATTAACCGGACTAATTGTTGTCGATAGGCATTCGGATAATCGAAAATCCGCATAATCGAATAGATGCAGAATAATGATGTGCTTTAAAAATCTCTACATATTTGTTAGATATTTATGTAAATCGGTATTTATCATTTGATGTAAGAAACTTTTACTTTTCATTGGTGCTAAATTCATTTAAGCTGTAGTAAACTCACAGTTTCTCTGTTTATCTTTTTCAAACCACTTGAGAGCTGCTTCCAGGGCATGTAATGCCACATAATGAGATGCTCCTGCATCAGTTTCCACGTCTATATGCAAGTTCCGACACGTTTATGCTTACATAAGTTCGACTTTTCGATTGGCGGTTAGTAGTCCGGATAATCACGAATCCGTATAACTGAGGGCCGGATAAAAGAGTTTCTACTGTATTTTGTATATTTTTTTCATTTTAGCTTGATTTCAATGAAAACGGTGTTATAGACATAGTTTGGAAAACTTCGAAGTCTCTAGGCAAGATCTGATCAGTAAAAATTTATAAAAAAAGAAATCAAATTAATTTTATCATACACGAGTCATAAAAGTTGGTGCGTAATCTTAAAGCGTTCGGAACCGATTTAAAAAAAAAAGAAAGTAGAAAACGAAACGTGTTTGCGATGGACAGGCTGAAAAAAATCTTTTTTTTTTGTTTGTCCCTTACATTTTGCACATCGATAATGCGGATAATGTTTTGAGCGATCATTAATTTACTATTATTATTATTATAGATGACCGATTAAAAGGTATAACTTTTATAAATTACAATGATTACTAGTTTTCAAATAGATTATTCCAGTCCAGTCCAGGGTTTTACTGTCGTGCGCGAGAGGCATTACAAATGTATTCAAAGATTGTAAAGTCAGAATGTGAGAATCGACAAGTGTTAAGAAATAGTAGTTATATAACTACTATTTCTGATGGAAATATGTCGATCACACTAAACGCTCTAAGTAATTACGATGATTACAATAGTCTTGGTTGTCCAGTGGTCGAGCTCCCCGCTTCAGATTCAGAAGTCGTGAGTACGATTCCGGACTCACGCCAATGTTTTCTTGGAATTCTTTTGGAAATTATGTGTGATAAATACAGATGACTGATGACTGTGAGCCCGGTGTATGGCAATAGGTTTGCTATCTATTCCTTTTGGGAAGTAACTCAAGTAACGTAACGATTCGACGAGTAGAGGCTTTAACACTAGTGCTGCCTACACCTTCAAGTAAATAAAGACTTGAAACAGTAACTTGTGAAAAGCAACTAAAATGTCGAGCTAATAATAATATATGTTAGTTATAATTTTTTTATTTATTATTAGTATTTTTTATTCTGCAATGATAAATAAATAACTGTCTAAACTATATTTAAATCTGTTCACTAGCCAATTTAACTTTATTACGACTTCAAAACACCATTCTAGTATGTCTAAAGTCTAAAGTTCCAGAGAGACTTTTATATTAAGTCATTCATTAAATCTACAAATAAAATAATTAATAGTTTAGCTTTTAAACATTCGTCTAACAAAATGAATGTTTATTTTAGTGCCTCGATTAATTTTCGATACCGTGGTAATATTTTTTCAATAAAATTTAGACATTTACATTTGAATTTATAAATTATGAAAGTAATCAATTTAAAAATACTATTCTTCATACACTAAAGCGGTACAAAAGACCAATCGTTATATGTAACACGAAGAATGGTGTAACCCATTGTTATGGGTTCGATACCCGGTTGCATCCCGATAAAGCTTTCAATTTCCTTATTTATTCGATAACATAAAATGATTTAGTACATTCAGAGGAAAACTCAATACATTATTCGATTAATTAATAATAATATATCTTTTGATTAAGGCTTAATTATTATTTATATTCATGAGTATTCATAGATTATTCAAATATAGAAACCATACAACAAACAAAATCTAATAATTCTGGTTGCCGTAAGAATTTTTATTTGAAATAAATGTAACTTATTTATAGAAAGAATGTAACCTCGTTTCATGGATTGTTGAATTTCATAATTGACAGTGATTCGAAATTCAAAATTGCTGAACATATTTTTTTAATTTTAAAAATGTTTTGAACATATAAAACCTGCAAGGAGGTCTCTGAACCTTAGTGAACGCAATCAAAGCATAGGTACATACGCTACACAACATACATATATAAAAACTCGACTTGTAATCTGTTTAGAAAGATTTAATAATCCCATTTCCTATGGTACGAGTTTGTTTTTTTTTGCTGAGATATCCTCACGCTGTCGTATGTTAGGTTGTTCACCCAGAAGTTCCCGTTATAAATAGCCACAGTACAATCTTGTACGGAGTCGTGTTTATTTGATACAATGTCGAATGTTAGTAAACAAAATATTGTATGGCATATTCCTTTTTTAGTTATATATTAAGTTGGAAAAACCGGTTTGATATTTACGAAATTCCAATTTGTTTTGTTGAAGTTCATAATTTAGGTACATATTTTTATATCTTCACACCGTATCCATTGCTAAAGAATATATTTGGTAGTCCGGAACCGAATATGATGGCTTCCCAGAGCACCTTATTTTGATAGCTATCGATAATTTATTTATCAGGTAACTATAACTTGAAAAAATATTTACGTATCGTAAATTCGAACTAGGGATCTTTGAAATAGTATATGTAATTCTTGTATAAGAATATCCGCCTTTCTGTGTATATTTCAATTTTCTTAAACATTTTCCTCAACAGTGCTCACCCACTAAGTTACCGAGTATTCTGGGATGATTTTACATTTTTCTAAATAGGTCTAGAATACCCTAACATCTCTGCAAGAAGTTTGTATGTTAATCACAGTACCTCTTATGTTTCCCTCTTGGCTGACTTCAAAATAAACAATAATACTTCGCTATTCCGTGTGTACTATTACTAGGAAGCATCTACTTACTGTATGTATTGTTCGCTATTGAAAATAGGCTAAGTCGATGCCGGTTAGCGAACCAATACTTTGATTAAAGCTTAAAGCCTTAAAGACGTAAGCAGCGGATGTAAATAATGTAAAATTACTTTCCACGTAACATGTACAGTACCAATGTACTGAAGTCATTGACATTTATCGGAGAAAATATAGGTATAAATAAATATGTACTCATGTTTTAAAATAAACGCCTAACAAAACACTACTCCTCATTTTTGAAGTCGGCAAAAAAAAACAACTTCGGCAAGATCATCGTAAAAAATAACTACTTTTTAAACTTTTTTTGAAGTCGGTGATAAAAAAATACGGTAAGATCAGCGTGGAGACATACCCTCGTGTTAGTTATTACTGTTACCTGAAGCGAAAGAATCGAAAAGAAGAAGAACAAGTAATTAAACGAACTCATCAATCGTTCCTCTAATGCTTTTTTTTCTTTTTGCCTGAAAACAGGTAGCGGCGCCAATTAACGGCTATGTTTTATTATCACATTTATTTTTATTTAATGATAAATTGATTAATCTATGGTTAAAAAATAATACTCAATTTAGCATCAGTGTCTATTGGCCAAAGCCCTGATGACTCAACTCTCCGACTTCATGTTTTGAAGTAAAGTTCACATTTTAACACACACACACACACACACAGTATCGATATCTAACAAAATTGTGGCTCATAATTTAACGTAATGTGATGCAATAATTTTCATCAAAATTGTTGCTGTCAACACATTCAGTTAAGAAAATGCGTGCAGTTACTGAAGTAAAATGTGTATCTCTCAACAAAATTTATACAGAGCCTAAAGAAAACATTTAAAGATGCGTCTACATACATTATTTATGAAAATCTTTTCCTTTCTGTTCAATATGGAACGCACCATAAAAAGGCATCAACAATAACAGCAGTAAACCGTACCGTAGAAAGGATTGCATATACAAAAATATTTTAACGGTACATCGACCTCTTTTACGACGGACATGATGCAACTTGAGGTTTTTATCACAATTTTTTTAGAAGAAAAAAAAATCTAGTATTCTCTTTAGTCAATCTTGTCTCTGAATCTTAGTTAGTGTTAAAAAATAAATCAACACAATGTAATCGAACGGACGATAATTGGTTTAGCTACCTTACACGGTACGCGTAACCCAGGTAGCTGGAGCTTGACTCAATAAATACATCCGTGCCGTGATACTCTTTTTTTTTCTTCTCTCTCGTGTCAGACGAAGACCTGTTTTTGTTGCACATAGTTCTGTCTCACTCAATCTCCATCTCTCTCTCTCTCACACCAGTTAGATCCTTTGAGCCTTACTCGTATGAGTTAACACTCGGACGATTGTGTTATCAGTTTCTTGTGTTACAAATAAGTCAAATATAGTTTTACGAATATATTTAGTTGTATTACAATTTTTAAGAATTAAAAAGTATGCCTGTCCAATATGGACTTTAAAAAACACTTCGTTTCCCACGGCGCAGTGGTCGAGTACACGGCTTCTGATCCAGAGGTCCGGGTTCGATTCCAGACACTGGCTCACACCAATGACTTTTTGAATTTTTTTTTCGGAAGTATACTTTGTGACCGGTATGGCAATAGGTTCGCCACCTATTCCATTTGGGACGTAAACATAACGGCGAGAGGAGGCTTAACAACCGCTGCCTACACCTTCGGGTAACAAATGGCGTGAAGTTATGTTATGTTTCCCAACATTAAATGTTCCAATATTACCCTAGTTCACTATCTCTTAACTATTGGCGACACAATCCTTTTCACAATAGTAATTTATGAAGATTTCAAACAATTAAATGTCTAAACTGTAAATTATCTCTTGACTGTTTTAGAACTGAGTCTAAAGTTTTGAAAAAGAATTGGCGCCTTTTTGGTTACAAAAAAGTTCTTTAGTCGCTACCGCTTTTGAAGTCGGAAGTTTCTTGCTGAATACTTGCTTTTTTATCGTAACTCTTATCTAAACTTAAACTTGAAAACAGCCTTTTTAGTTTTTTTTTTTTTTTACCAAACCATATAGCATCTTGCAAGAATGGATGAAAGCCGACTGACTAAAAGAGTATACGAAGCGAATGTGAGTGGCAGGGTCGGGATCGGGAGACCAAGACGGAGCTACCACGACCAAATAAATGGTCTGTTTAAAAAAGGCAAAATGCGTAGCACCCGAAACCGACGTAAATGCATGACGAGATGTATGACTGTGGATGAGGCGAAAGATGTGTGTCAAGATCGTAGGTTGTGGAAAGCCAAAGTCTCTGCCTACCGCCATGGGATACAGGCCGGAGCTTATGTATGTATGTAAAACCATCTATGTCTGCTGGGAAATTCTTTTTAGATAATATCATTCAAAACACCTGTTTTTTTTTTTTATAAATACGTTTGCCAATTATGGGCGTATCCAACCTACTGAATACGGTATTTGTGTCATGCCAGTTTTAAATTTAAACTATAAATGGCGTCAGATTCTGCAACTGCAGCAGTCTTCCGGTTTATTTTCTTTAAATTCAAAAATGGAATAATTTATTTTTTGTGAAGGTTTAATCAAAATGTATTTTCTTTTTTTACAGATTACTGGACATTAAGAAAGCATGCGGACTCAGCGTCAAGTGACAAAGAGAATTAGTTTAAATATAAACGAAATCCGTTTTATATTAGATAATCAACAAAAAAATAATGTTATGTATAAAATATGCATTTCTTTCCAATCATTTATTAATCTAAGTTATTAATATAATAACAATGTAATTATGTGTTTTGTTCCTACAAAACCACAATTATTTACAGATTTGTATTTAGCAAATAACAAAAAAAAAGTTTACATTTGGATTTAAGAGGCTAAAATTATTTTTGGGAAATACGTAACAATAATAAATAACAATAATTACTATCTATAATTAAGGTGAAAATTTCTTGATTCCAAAGGAACTAAAGATTTTTTTTAAGTTGTGTATTTATAATCATTTTGTAATTGTATTTAATTAATACTAGCATTTTTATTTTATTTTTAATCTTATTGTGCTCTAACTGTTAATGAATAGGAGCTTGAAGATGTAATAGAAAATATTAGTAAAGTTTGAATATTAGGGTTGTAAAAATATGATTATAAAAATAAAATACGAATTAAATTCAATAATAGGTATATAGATTTTTAAGGGATTGGTAACTCTTTTATATCAAACATTTATTATGTAGTTAGTAGCAATATATCTATATACAGCCTCATTTTTTTTCAGGGCTGATGATATATACTAAAATGTAGTTGATTTATGCATTTTTCAAGTTATATTATTATATCAATTAAGTATTATTTACGAAGGGAAAAGAACAATGAAATTCTTTTTTATAACGTTTTTCTCAATGGCCCCATATATTTTTATTCCATTTACATATAAATGTATCTATTTGTTTTCGACAGTAGCTACCTCGAATAATGTAATATATCTACTAAATTTAATAACACAATCGTATTAAAAGTAGAAAATTTTTCATATCAAGTCACATATAAAAAAAAATGCAGTGGCAAAAACCTAAATTCACGTTATACTTTCAAAAAAAAAAACGATCACGTCACTTTATTTTTTAAATTTGATTTTGAAATGTGAATGATTCAAGATTACCTTCTAATTTCCTCAAATAGCTCTGAGCCATCTAACATTGTGGGTGACTTCATATATGAGTTTGTTTTTGTGTTAACGAATTTAGTTTCTATTATATATCTTATATTCCTGGCGACACCAGCCCTTCGTAAATTTGCAGCTTACTCTTTACAATGATAATCTTAATGCTTATTAGTATAATTAGTTATTTTCGTATTGTAACATTATTATCGTAATAACAAAGCATCATAACCAAAATCGTGTACAAATACGATGTCGACAAATAAAAAAAAAACTATATGTAGAATCTAGTCTATGATCTCTGCAATAATTGTCTATTAATTTTAGTTAAATATTATCACTTGTAGTGGTTATACGCTTCCTAATAAATCTGTCCTTAAGTTAACATTTATATAAGCTTGTAATATAAAATTAATTTAAAATTTTTATTTAGGTGTAAGTGATAAAAAAAAGTTGTATGTAAGTATTTTGTGTCCAAATAAATGAATTTTATGTAATTGAGATGTTCTTATTTTTTCTATTTTATTGTTATATTGGCCCAAAGTAAATAATCATAAAATATATTACCAATATTGAACTAGTGCATTTACTTTACATACTTGTTTGTACTCATACTTAAGTTAACTACCTAAGGGGGCTTTTAAATATTTTTATACACCTACTCGCTTTTTTGACTTTCATAACCCTTGTCATACACGTTCTTCGATTTTTAAGGCTCATGGTATCACCGTCTTCTAGGACTCGTTCTACTTGGTCGTGGAACGTGTGTCATTGCCGTCCTCGACGGCTTCTGAATAGTATATCTGCTTAGTCAATCTTACTTCATCCATTAATTCCACATGTCCGAACCATCGGAGCATGCTGTTTCTTACTTTTACACCGACACTCTTTTAATCAATCAAATTCAAACTTCCTTATAAACTTGTTTTAGATTTTCTTATTAATTTATTTGTGCTAGTTATATTTGAGTTTATTGCAGATTATTTAAGGAATGGTGCAACATAAACATTCTTAGTATCTAAAGTCCATTTACACTTATAAAATTAAAATCAAGCTTAGGAATATTTTTCAGGAGTTCTACTGTGGTAATTAGATCATTAAATATATCCTAAATTTAATATAGTAAAGCTAAAAACTCTATTTAAAACTCGAGGACGAGAGATATATTTGGACTAAATCTTTTCAGAATTCCCGAGACGAATGACTTCCTACAGTCGGGGTGAGTTCCAAATATTTGTTCCTCTCCCACGCGGTCAGCAAAGCAAATTAAAGAACCGCGTAAATAATTGTTGGGTTCCGTACACCAACGGGAAAATATTATTATATTGCTGCTCATGTTTCGTAGCAAGTTATTTGTCTACGGTTTCTTAAAATCATAATAATTTTATTTTTTAGATGATTAATTTAAAAACAAACATATATTTGTATATAAAATATAATGATAACTAGAAATAGATAGAACAAAATAGGATCTACAAATAAAAATACCAATTGATGTAAAAAATAAATTCTCTAAACTAGCAAATGTTCGCGAATGCAAATATTCATTACATTAATACTACGTAGGCACTTAACAAAATATAACTTACTATAACCTGCACCATTCTTACACATGTATCCAACAAACAATGCATTCTTTGCATATTAAACCTTATGACGAAGTAACTTTATTACACACGAAAGGACCATTACAGAATATTAAAAATAACTTAGTTGTGAACCCTAAAAAAAGTAAATAAAACGAAAAGCGTACGGCGGTGAGTCACTACAGATTGAAATGAATTCGTGACTTCGTGAGTCATCAGTTGAGTTGCTAGTTGCCACCCGACACCACTCACTCCTCACACTCAAGTGTTACAAAATTGATTTTGTTTTATCACTTACACAGCGAATTGGTAAGGATAAGCAGAATTCAGTATTGTTAATACCTCAGGTATTAACAATATTCGGTGAAACGGTCGATTAATTAAATATTTGATCCTATAGAACAGCGGCGTTAATCATTGCCACACCTCGGCACAATTTAGTCAGTCATTGACAATTACTGAACATAAGCTATACAAAAATCATTGCTACAGGGTACGAACGGAAGACGTTAGTATTCGTATGATTAGAAATGATAGTAGACAAAAAAAATATTAGTTCTAGCGACTGCAACGATCACGAGTAATCTTTTCACATGGCTTTTACTGTCAGATAGGTGATTTTAAAGGAAGGACCTAAATTAGGTGACCTCTTCTAAACAATTAGCAAATTAGTTCCATATTAGCATCTAGTTTAGCACTAAGAAACTAGGTAAGTTTGATCATAAACATCCAATCGAAGCCGTGGGCAATATCGAACTTTAGCCTCAGTAAGCCGTACATACAACTTCACAATAAATCCCTTGCGGAGTAGGCAGAGAGAACAGAGCGCCGCTGTAAGGCACGATTCTTACACGCCTCACTCGCTTCTTTGACTTTCATAACTCTTTTCGTGCACGCGCGTCGATTTTTGAGGCTCCTAACATCACCTTCCACCAGAACACGTTCTATTTCGTTATGGAATGTGTGTCTTGGCCGTCCTCGACTCCTACATCCATCCGCTTTTGCAATGTATATCTGCTTAGTCAATCTTGCATCATACATTCTTTCTTCATGTAATATATCAGGATGCCGTAATTAGTGTTTTTAAAAAAAAGAAAATACCTAATTATGATATTGATATTATTTTTCAATCAACCCCTGTCAGTTGTTTCAATAAATCATTCAAAACTTCCTCTGTTCGCGTGTTTCGCTTGATATCATTCAATTATTGAATGGGGGGAGTTGTATGTTCTGTTATTAATCTACTATTTGCACTAATATTATAAAAATAAGTGTAATAAGCATTTCTACATACCATTTCCGTGCTAATAAATGTATTATTAACTCTTAAGGATGATTGTAAATTACTACTAAACAGTACGTAGCGCCTGTCCATTTTGTAATAGCAATTATATTTCATTACCCAAGTTAAGTATTAACTGATAAAGATTGGTTAGGCGTTTTGGATTATCGTCAGGATCAAATAATTTTAAACCTTGGAATAATAGAAAAAGAGAGTAAGTAAACCGAAAAAGAAAAAGTCACAAAGTGTTTGTTTAAAGTGTTTTTTTAATTTTCATAGTCTCAGTGGCCCAGTGGTCAAGCACACATGTTTTTTTTAGTTAGATATTTATCTCTATAATCAACATGTAGACAGATTAAAATGGTCACGAGTTCAGTCAACTATAATTGCACTCCTTATGTATCCAAAGCTGTAGGCAGTGGCAATTAAACACAGACATTTCATATTAATTATCTAGTTCCTATAGGTGGCGCAACTTATTGTCTAACATAGGGCATAATTTTATTATGCCCCTTATGTAACTTCCGGACAGTCATTCATTTTTAGCCAAAATTCGAATTCTGTAGGTCTAAACCAGCAGTGGTAATAATGAACAACTAAACCTAATGGAATCCGAGCAAACATGAGTAAATGTGAAGCGCCTTGTTTAATATTACGATTCAATATAATGTCTTAAGATGATGCGATTGCAATGAACTAGGCGTTTTGTTAAGGAAACTGATCATTCATCAGATTTATAAAACGCTTGAAACAAGATAATTAGGAGCCGATCACCTGCTGGCAAGTGACTACCGTCGCTCATAGACTTTGCAACACTGATGTAACAACATTTTATTTTTAAACATTAATTACGGTGAAAAGGAAGGTGGAAGGGAAGTCGGCAGAATTTATATTATATTTGTGTTATCCATCTGTTCCACACAAGTAATGCCTTCTTCGTCTCGAAGGCAAACATGTATTAGAAGAAATATGAAAAATTAATCAGGCGTTCACTAAAGACAGATTTTGTTTAGTATTTAATTTTATTCATTTCGTCATTAAATGAAGAATATATAGTTATAAATAAGTGTAATAATAAAATTAAATGCAAGCATCTATTTTCGATGGCCAAAAATTACTGTGCCCTAAAAACCGACTACCGTCTATTACAAGAACGATTAAAGTTTATGAAAGACTAAACTTAGTAAAGGCTAAGTTAAAGTGCAATTAACATATGCAATTGACATTGTTATTATAACTATTGATTTTAAACTTAATCTAAAATGTATAATGGATAAATATCACCCACAGTTTGCTAGTTGTTTACAAAACTGCAATTGATACAATTAGAGTCTATAGTTAAAAATATAATACAATAATTATATATAATAACTCGGTTTTACATTAAAATATACACGTGGCTTATGTAAAAATATAAACTTGTTTGATATTATAAGAAACAGAACTTATTTTACAATCTGTTGTTGTCATAAACTTTTGAAAACTTAACAATGGACTTAATTAACACCCCGAGTTCTTTTTTTAAAAATTAAAACGTATTTAGCCTTTAGTCAACAATGCATCAATTACTCGTTCCAAATTTGAATTTGAATCAAATATTTTTTTTTAGAAATTGCGTTTAAAAACGCGTATGCATGGCCAGTCGTAAATCAGGTTTGTAATTTGCGGACATTCTTTTGCCGTTGACGCAAAATTGAATCGTGTCATAAAAACTTCATTAAAAGATTTTACGCACAATGCTTTCATATTTATTGTATAAATATAATACTGTTTGTTAAAACCAAGTGAGTCTCGTGCTGAAACTATTTAACTTGTAAATTAACATACGTGTATACAACGATGAATTGTACTGAATCTTACTGACAGCATTTCTGCTGGGCTTAAAATTTTATCTATAAAAAGAAGTGATGCTTTCTTATCGAAATATTTATATTAGTTTTATTTTATTTATTATCTCTTTATGATAAATTTTATCCACCCACTCTCCTAGGTTTTATTTTTTTTAGGTAAAACCAAATCCTTTTTCCTTAATATTATAACAACATCTGTTGCTAATATAGTATAATGTTGTTGAATCAGAAATCAGTGAGTGAATGATGGAGCACGCGCCCCGTAACAACTAACAACAAACCCTGTTGATTACCTATTGTCTGTCCGTTGCAGCTTGCAACTTTATTATGTTACAAGTAGTTCATGAATATAGAAAGTTAAACAAGAACATATCCTGTCATAATATTGACTTGCATATTATTTCAAATAAAATGTACTGTAATCTATGGAAAAGGTACCAGATTCAGATACTGGGTAACACTATTTAGTTATAAGAATTAAAAAAAAGTGTGTCTACCTAATTTTGATTGTTTTATCGTCACTATGGGACACCATGTATAATTCTTTGGGTATTAATGACTTCAAAGTTGTTAATTTGTTATTAAATTATGCTTTATCGAAACATAAAAAGTCCTGCTTGTAGTATTTAAATTTATTTTTATTATATTTTAAATGTTACCATTTGACAACAGATGTCAGTATTACAAAAGTTGCTCACAGTTGTACCACTTCGTCACGGGAGGGCACTCCTATACGCATCAATTTCATATATAGCCGTTTCAAGATTTTCGGATTGGAATGCATTTACAACGAGCTCAGCAGCCCCCCTGGTGGGATAAGCTTTAAAATATATTCGAGAAGATACTTAAAACGTGATATGTATATGGGATTATTATTACATAATACGAATTGAATTGAGAAAAACTTGCGTTCGTTTAAAACACGAAGATAAATGTTAATAAATGCAATATATTTTAAATATTGTGACTTTTGAAATTTGCTTATGATTGAGCGTTAATTAATAACTATTAGGCAATCGAATTTTTGGACGTCAGATTAACAGTCTAATTGTGACGAAATAAGATATGATTTATCCTTTCAGGAAAAGCTTCTTCAAACTGTATTTTAAAGCGCATAAAAATCAGTTAAACAAGTTCGACGAAAACTATATAAAAGACGATGCAGTGATTTTTTCTTGATGCAAAAACATACAGATTAGAAAATAAAGAGACCTTGTTTTGGCTCCTGTTGCTCTAATAATGAGCCTTTGTTCTATTTTCTCCTGTATTTGCTATTACAGTTATACGTGTTTAAATCTAGACAACCCTGAAAAATAATAGCCTCCTATAAATGTGTTTATCTTTCTTAAGAAAATTTAATAGATTCGTTTTTAATTTTTGCGCGAAGTAAGATAAGCCGGTGTTAGTGAACTTTATGAGAAGTAGTTTCTAGCTGTTTCGGTTTTCATCCAGGAGATACCGGATACTTTGCGGCATTTTTCAACACCAGACTTAAGAATTTGTATACTGTAAGTGTCTGTAAGTCAATATAAGTCCAAGCCTGGGATCAAGATAGTTATTAACAATGTATAATTGGTCCAACGCGTAATATTTATATTTAAACTTTTTTAAAAGTAATAACATTCATAGAGTTACGAAGAAAGTACTCGTCAAGTAAAGTGGTTGGCTGGTGTCCTTATATATGTAAATTGAGAGTTATTTGGATGATTGTATAAATTTAACGCACCACGCTCACCACAGCTGGTGGTGGGTGTGGTGTGCCAGCTCAACAGACAGACATCCAGTTTTATTGTTCTCCCTTTGAATACTACAAAATGGTAGAACAATTATTTTAAAGTCCGCTAGACTCTCCGAATTGTCTAGAATCATTTGGATAGGTGTTCGAAAAGATAGTTTAGCAATATAAATCCACATTATTTGGAAGTATCATAGGCTATATTATAATTAGGGTTCCGCAGAAAAAATTACTACCTGTACAATTTTCTGATTATTTATAAGATGTGTTCATCACCATCCGTTCCCTTGCCACGGTAAACTTTTTCATCCCCAAATCTTTTTGACTGCTGATAACTACTACTAAAATATAATTTACCTAATTAAACTTTGTAGACAGTAGAGTTATCTGAAAAAAAACCTTACAAGGTGGGGAAATAAAATAAAATTAAAGTAAAATAATTCATGATCATAAACCACAAAAGTGCACCTTGAAAAAGTCATTAACCCTTCGCATATGTATAACGAACCCTGTAATTGTCGCTATCTGATATAAGACAAAGGTCAGTGGGATAGCCGCCCTATTTCAATCCAAAAGCGACACCTGGTGTGGAGTAGTTTACCGCTGAACTTACATCTGGCACGAGCACTAACAACGTTCAGAGAGGCCATTTTAAATACTTTTTTATAAATATATTTTTTGTTGTATAATGAATATATTTTATGAGAAGGATACTTGATAAAAAAAATTAGGAGTAGCTTTCTTAATTTATCCATTAATTTGTTTTTAATTTTTAACTCCTTTTTTAAGGAAATAGGTTATAACGTGTTGTCAAAAATATTTTTTAATTAATTCTGAATTTAGTCAATTTATTAGAGGTTAAAGTTTTCATTGTTTTAAGATACTTTTTCTGGATTTTGATTCAAATTTATTATATTCGCTTTCGAAGAAACACAAATTTGTAGCTCTACGTTGAGGGCGCGTCTTTATTACTTTACCGTAAGAGGTTGGAGGGGTTGAAAATTGCCTTTTTTCCAATTAAGTAAACACCTGGAGTGGTGGTATACCCTCACAAGATGTAAGGCACACTATATTGTAACATTAATGGTTATTTATGAGCGAACAAACGGACTTTTACAAAGGGGTTTGTTTGATTTATATCTTAACTGACAGACTGTGCCAACGTCATATTGCTTATTATTTACTTAGATTTATATATAGCCTTCGGTGCTTATTTAACACTAAAGAATTTTTCAAATCAAATCAGTAAATAGGTGCTGAAATTGGCGCGTTCAAATTAAACATTTATTTATTTATTGGTGATAGAGCCAAGCAGTTCACTGTATGAATGGGCCGGCTGGGCGGCGTTGGTTGCTTACCATCAGGTGACACGCCTGCTCGTTTGCCCTCCTATCCCATAAAAAAAAAACAAAAAAGGTTAAATATTTATCGTAAATATACAATAACTTCACACCAAATCACTTGCGGGGTAGACAGAGAGAATAGAACGTCAGAGGCAACATTCTTACACACCACACTCGCTTCTTTGCCATAAAGTTGAAATTTAACTTTATTTTCTGCTATCTGAGAAGATATTGATTTTATTTTGTTAACAGGTAATTAAAAGTGAAAACTTAGCTTAAAACTCGGGTTATGTTATTAATTGTGTCGTAGTTACTTTGTATCTTTACCCCATCAATACTAGAAGATTTTATAAAATATTTTGCCTGTATTAGATGACGAATTGTTTACAAAACCTCGGCAACGATTCCTCCGATTCCGAAAAGCTTTCGAGAGTTTTATAGTTAATTTGAAAGATTTCCTCATGTGACGAATGGATAAATATCTCTTATGAAAAATAGAGAAAGAAAATAGACTAACATTGAACAACCATCAATTACTTAAATCCAATATTTTAATGTTTTCATAGAATCGAATTTCCTCAATACAAAGGGTAATTTCAAAATTGTTAAATATAATTTCAAAAAAATAACGGCCAATAATGAAAAAAAAAAAATAACTTGTCTATTTTTTTTTTGTAAAACCAATCTAATGCTAAGACCGCTATCTATAAGAGAATCATATTTCACCCCAATTTGTTGTCCCCCGCCCCCCACGCGCGCATCAGACCTTATCATTATAATTGTCCTTATCACAATTAAATAATCGGTAGAGGAAATATACAGTTTTAGACGGTAATGTAGACATATCTAAATATGTATTATAAGGCTCCCTAAAAGAAAATTTAATTTCCTAAGAAAAAAAAATCACACAGTTGAGCACCCCGCTTCTGAATCAAGAGGTAGCAATTGAATCCTGGCTCACACCAGTGACTTTTCCAAATTAATTTCGAAAGTTATGTATGATACATATCGATGACTGAAACTTTTGTGCCCGGTATGGCAATAGGTTCACCACCTATTCCATTTGGGACGTAAACACAACGGCGAGTCGAGGCTTAACAGCCGCTGCCTCCACCTTCGGGTCGAAAAAAGCGTGAACTTATGTTACGTTATGTTACGACTACTTTAAGGAATATTTTAGGATATCACGTTATTTTCTAAATTAGCCAAGTATTTATCATCAAATTGCCTAAAACTAGGATATAACTTTAGCAGATATATGATGAAGTTCAATAGATCAGCTAATATTTCATATTTCATACCCTTGAGTAGTCTTGCTTTGTTAGTACATACATACGATCACGACTTTGTGCCATGAGGGTTGTCAGAAAGAATTTCTTTCCTTAGCTACGATGCTGACCCACATTTCATACTTCGTCTATAATTATCGCTTACATACATGTACGTCTATTGTATACAATCCTGACCTGGCCTTTCTGTAATATATCTTTGAATCTATGATGATAACTTCACCTACGCCGACCTTTGCCGAAGGGACAAATGTATGAGACAAGTTTGAACAGCTAAGTTAAGTTCACACTTGTCTCATATCTCTCTTCAGTCTTCATATTTCTCATAATTATAGATTTCTGTCACAATAAATATATTTTCAATTAATAAATATCTTATTCCTCTTGGTACATACCCGCGTTTGTCATGCCATATATTACGTATGTAACCTCACTGCCTGCCCTCTGACCACAATTTATCATGTGATCAACAGCGGTTGTATTAGAAATGTAAATGAGCTGAAGTCCATCTGCCACGCCACCTGGTGTTCGAATGCTGAATTAATTATGAACAGCACGCGCCGCTCGTGCGCATCCCGCCAGCACATAATGTCATGACACCCATAGGTGACATTATCTAAAACAATAATATGACTCTATCATTATGTCATAAAAAATAGGTTGTAGCGGAAATTGAAAGTAAAATTAATAAAATTTAATAATAAGTATAATAATAATAATAATAATAAAGCCATTTATTCCATATCTTCACTTTCATTTTTACATATCAGTATTGTTAGTAAGTTATAGTATAAAAAAAATAAAAATAAAAAGAAATTGTTTATATTTAATGTTAGTGGTCTTTATGAGATATGGATCCCTTTTGGGTAAAGGCCTCCTCCATCCTTTTCCATGACTCCCTGTCTTTGGCTGACTTTATCCAGTCTTTTCCTGCGAGGTGTATTATATCATCAGCCCACCGTCTTAATTGTCTACCAACATTCCTTTTTCCCTTTGGTCCTTTCCAACGTGTGGCTTCGATGGTCCATCTTCTGTCAAGGTATCGTGAGATATGACCGGCCCATCTCCATTTCGATAAAAGTGCGTGCTCGAGAGCGTCGGTAAGTTTAGTTTTTTGACGGATTTTTTGGTTCGTAATTTTATGAATTCTTCTAATTTTCAACATACTTCTTTCCATTGCTGTCTGACTGCATTTGATTTTTTGCTTTATTTTGTTTGTGAATACCCAAGTTTGGCAACCGTACAGCAAGCAGGGTAATAGGCATGAATCAAATATTGTCCTTTTCATATTTAGGTTGTAATTTCCTTTTAAGATTTCCTTTAGTGCCCAAAATTTTTTCCAAGTTGTGTTAATTCTTCTTGTTACTTCTTCTTCATTGTTTGACGTTTTAAATGAAATTAGTTTTCCCAAATAGATGTACTCACTGACATATTCAATATTGTTATCTTTTATCGAAATCGGGCGTTCTCGATGGTTGGTTATTATCTTAGTTTTGTCTGCATTCATTTCCAGACCGATTTTGGAGCTTTCGGAGTCAAGTAATGTCATCATTTCCTCAAGTTCTTTGGCAGTTTCAGCTAATATAACAATATCATCAGCGAATCTCAAATGGTTTAAGTAGTGTCCGTTGATGTATACTCCCCTGTTTTTCCAGTCTAGTTTTTTAAATACAGTTTCAAGTACTGCTATAAATAGTTTTGGGGATAGAGGATCTCCCTGCCTAACGCCTCGTTCTATATTTATTTCATTACCTTTATTTTCTAATTTCACTCTGCTCGTACTCTTTGTATAAATATATTTCAGGATATTGATGTATTTGGAGTTAATGTTTGATTGTTGCAGTGCATTCCAGATTGAATCGTGACTGATACTGTCAAAGGCCTTACTGTAGTCGATAAAGGCCACATACAGAGGGCTATTGTATTCTCTGTATTTTTCTATAACCTGTTCTAATGTCTGTATGTGGTCCATCGTACTAAAGCCTGATCTGAATCCAGCTTGTTCAATTGGTTGCTGATTATCAATGTCAGTGGATATTCTCTTTAGCATTATGGATGAAAATAATTTGTATATGCTTGACAGCAGACTTATGGGTCTATAATTTCCTATGTCCAAGGGGTTTCCTTTTTTGAACAGCAAAATAATGTCGGATGCACACCATTGCGTTGGTACTTTTTCTTCTTTTAGTACCTTGTTAAATAATTGTGTCAAGTGATGGATTAAAATAGGTGCCCCTGTTATAAGGGCTTCATTGCATATTCCATCTGGCCCGGGGCTCTTCTCAGCCTTTAGCTTTTTTATGTGTTCATAAACTTCGGTATTTTCAATTGGTCTTATACAGTCGCTTGTATTCATGTGAGTTGTTTGCGTTTCTATTTCGGCGTTATTCTGTTTCCTGTAAAGATTTTTGTAAAAGTTAGTTGCATGGCTTATGACATCTCGTCTACTTTTTGTTTCTTGTGAGTTGTGCTTTAGTTTTTGAATCCATGATTTGTATGTTGTTAATTCTTTGTAAGCTTTTTTGGCACTTCTAGAGTTTTCAACATTTCTTGAAATAACCTCATATCTGTGATCCTTGTAGTCTTTACGGATTGATCTATTAGCCTCTTTGTATATTCTGCTAAGTTCGACTTTCATTAATTTAGTTTTATTCTTTGTATGTAGCAGTTCCGTGCGCCTTTTTATAAGTTCGAGTGTGGCTTCAGATAAAATATTATGTTGGTGATTTGTAATGTCTTTGCATTTTAAGCTCTCTGTTATACCTCTTTCCAGAGTATTGTAATATGTTTGAATATCTATTCTCTCTGTTTCTATATATTCTGTATGTAGTCGTAGATTTTCGATGTATCTGTTGATTTCTGCTTGGGTACGAGGGTTTCGAGATGATGTTGTGTAGGTTTTCCTACTTTTTATTGGGTGCTTTAAATGTAGTGTTGCTCTCACTAATTTATGATCGGAAGAGAAATTAAGTTTGCTTACTACTTCAATGTTGGTGATCAGTTTATGGTGGTTTATCATAATAAAATCTATTTCATTTTTAGTTTTTTGGTCGGGCGACTGCCATGTCCATCTACGGTTCTCCTTCTTTTTGAAAAATGTGTTCATTATTGACAATTTGTGTTGGTAAGCATAATTTAGGAGACGTTCACCTCTTTGATTGCATACTCCGTAACCATAACTTCCCATTATTGGATGACAGTTTGCTTGTGGACAACCAATTTTTGCATTGAAATCTCCCATGACTATAACTCTTCCTTCGGTCTTTGTGTGAGCATATTCAATGTCTGTGTAGAAATTTTCAATTTCTTCTTCCGTTGATCTCTCAGTCGGCGAGTATATTTGAATTATTGATAAGGAGAAGCAATCAAATTTTAATTGTAAAAGTGCTACTCGTTCTGAGATTCCTATAAAGTTAGTTATGTTGTTTTTATATTTTTTCTTGATCAGGAATCCTACTCCATATAAACCTTTAGTTTCGCCAATGTAGCAAAAAATAACGTCGTGGTATTCTTCGATCCTACATCCCATTTTTCGGATTTCTGCGAGACCCAAAATGTCCCAATTTATATTGCTCAGGGCGACTGTTAATTCAAGGAATCGTTCTGTTGAAGCAAGTGATCTAACATTGTAAGTGCAAATTTTTAGGGTTGGTTTTTTATCTTGATTTGTTTCAGTATTTGGTGGAGGGTTGCAGTCTAATTCCCCACGAGGACAAGTCGGGTTGGGGAATGTTTTGTTTCTGTTATCTTTAAGTTCTTGATTGTATAGTGTTTTGTCCCGGTGGCTGATGACAGTTTTCTATGCATTTTGATCAGTTGGCAATTTGCTCGAAGGCATAGAATTGCTTCTATTCCTCATTATATCGAAGGCATTCAGACGATGTGTTTTAAGTGACGATTGTTGTTTACGGGGGTTCTCTTTTGTGTTAGGTGAGGTTGACGGTTCCCTTTTGCGTTTCTCATTTCCTAGTTTCCCCTGTTTGATAACTAGCTTGTTGTAGTTTATGTATGCATAATTACCCTTCTTCCTTTCTTCTTCTAATTTTGGCTGTAGTTTCTTTCTCATGTCGAGGATTTCTTTTGGGTAGTCTTCAGACACATACACATTTTTTAGCTTCTTTTTATTTGTCACAATTGAATTTTTCTTCCAAAAGTTTACAAATGCCAGGAGGATAGGCCTGTCCTTTCCATTTTCTCTGTTGTTTTTGCCAATTCTATAGATCATATTTATGTCTCTGTCTTCTAAGGAAATATTTAAATCATCTTTAATTTTCTTTATAACTATTTCTATAAGGTTATCAGTAGATTTTTCAGCTTCTTTTATTCCATATAAAATTAAGTTGTTTGATCTTTTGTGTTTTTCTAGATTTGTTATTTTCTCCATTAGTTTCTCATTTTCTGACCTTAATTCCTGTATTTCCACTCTAAAGGGAACTAACTTTTCATCAATTCGCGTCATGATGTCATCGGTCTGTTTTGACATTTCTATTTTCATTTGGTCGAAAAATGTTTGAAGGCTATCCATTTTCGCTGCCGTTCCTTGCGTGCACTGGAACTTAATTTTAGTTTCTGAACGCAGCTTATTAAGTGAAGTTGTTATGTTGGTACCACTGAGCTGTCGTATTCAAAGCCTGTAGCTATGTTCACTATGCTCAGTTGTCAGATAACCTCTAAACTTCTATGTATTTTAATAAATTTGATGATGTGGTTTTCTCAAATCGCAAATCTTATCACTTCACAGTGTAGTTTAGCACAATACGTATGGGATTCAAGTGTTTTTACGCAGGATTTCACAGTATTTTACAGTTTATACGGTAAAAATTGGAGCACAACAATACTATGTCTTTACGTGTACACAGCCGGAACCGGAGCATATTACCTATAAGTATACCTATAAGTATATTACCTACTTATTATTAAATTTTAGGCGATACAAGGGCAGCCTTAAAAGAGTTTCAACTTATAGTCATGGAATAGGAGGTAAACGAAAAAACGTGGCACCTGATGGTAAGCAATCATAGCTGCCCATGTACACTTGCAACACAGATAGTGTCACAGTTGTGTCAAATCATTCAAAATCTAAAATATGATTATCTTAATTTAAATCACTTATTGAATTGAGGGTTTTGATTAGTCTAAATAAAGACAAAGAAAAAAAAAAGGAAATTAGGACCTTGAAATATTGAGGGCGTAAAATTGTTTCAAATGTTTCCCGAGAGTGGGTCTCAGGCACAATGATTGCTTGACAAGAGGTCATTAGAATCAAATCACCACGCTCATGTCGTGACTGACCGACATTTTTGACCACATCCCTCCTTTTTTTTACTCTTGTAGAGTAAATAAAAATCGAAAGTAATTTTAAATGGGTCAAAACTTTTTTATTCCGGCTGCGGTATAAAAAGCATAGATCTGATAATAAGTTCCATAATCCAGGTCTAGCCAATCGTCTACACTAATATTATAAAGAGGAAAAATTTGTATTTTCGTATGTAACGAATAAACTCAAAAAGTACTGGACCGATTTTAATAATTCTTTTTCTTTAGAAAACGACATTATCACTGAGTAACATAGGCTTTATTTAATCATCGTCGTCATCAACATTTTGTTTGCACGCCGTGAGGCGGGAAGCTACATACAATATTGCGGTACGAAGTTCGCGCGGTCTGCTAGTTTATAATATATTATGCCTTTATTCTTGCTTCTCAATAGCTTCCTCATTTGAAGTCGTTTAATAATGCTATTGGCTTACGATTATTTTTAAGATGGATTCCCTTACTTCCTTGTGCGGACAGAATTTAATTCAAAATCAAAATTTTTAAGCATAATTAAAATTGTTATTTAAAAGTCATTACACTCCCTAGAACCATAGTGAGTTTAAAGTTATCTATTCCATGTTCTAGACTGTCGAGATTGTCTTCTGGTATATGTGTATTCCAAATTTCATGATGACTGATTTGTTTATCAGTGAAAGCGTAAAATACAAACGAACAAGATCCCTACTATCCATTTGTAATAGTAGCTGGGATTAGGTGAAAAAAAAACCATTAAGTGATGGTAGTCGTGGAATCGAAAGTGTATATGAATGAGTGGTCAAATGGTGGTGATTCAGTTACTCAGTTGTGGAGTTACTGGACCGAGACCGATCGTAAAAATATTCCACTGGATACTGGAGTAAAGTCAGCTGTTTATTTTTCCGCGTGTAAGAGTTACTTTTTTAACGATTTTTCTTACTTAATAGGAAAGTGTTTTATGAAAAATATGGTATACTTTGCTATCAATATGACATTTTTTTTACTTACGGACGCTGGCGAGCTTCTTATCGAAAGACCTTTACAAAGTAAAGTTAATACTTTGCAAAACTTTTATTTATGGGATAGGAGGGTAAACGAGCAGGCGTGTCACATGATGTTAAGCGAACAGCGTCGCCCTTGGACACCTGCAACACATATAGTGTTACAGTTTCTTAACAGAACATTTCGTCTGAGCCAAGTAGTATGTTTATTAAATACCAAAATCAGTTAAGAACTAACAATGGTATACATATTAAATTAAACAGCACCTAGACCAGATCACAACTTCGGCTAGGAAATAGCGTGAAGCTACAAAATAAATACAGTGGTAGAGTCACGCAGTTCGCTGCATGAATGGGGCGGCTTGACCGGTGAAACACCACGACCTCTCAGAAGATCGACGTAAAGTGGCTCGTGCTGCGTTTTGTTCGGTGAGAGAGGTACCCGGAGGACCACCCCCTTCCCCATCCTTCCCTATCCCCTATCCCTTAAAGGTCGGCAACACAACAGTAACACTATATGTGTTGCTGGTGTCCATGGGCGACGTTCGTAGCTTACCATCAGGTGACACGCCTACTCGTTTGCCCTCCTATCCCATAAAAGAAATACTTGAACTACAGTCACCACAAAAATTACCATTACCATGTAGTCATTATTAGCTAGAACGCCAAAGATTGAAGAAATAAAAATGCAAAATCTCTTGTTTCCACATACATACATTTTCTAAATAAAAACTATAATTAGTGTCATTAGAATTTGTATTAGCATGTGCTATTATTCTACTAATAGGGTAGCTAAATTATTGTCTCACAGAAGACCGGAGACAAGTAATATTATCATCTTCCTGTGGATGGAAGATGTTAGGATATTCATAGTAACAGCTACTTAGCTAACAGCCAACATGTAATCTCTGTAATATTATTACTTGTGTAAAATACGCCACTTTAAATTTCAATCATTAAGTCACTTAATATATCTATCAATATTTATAAAGAAAATATTTTGTCTTAGTAGTTTAGAAGTCTAGTACCCAATCTGAATGAAGAAATCGTGGGACCGAATGATACACCAACTACTTCTTGGCGTTCTTTTCAGAAGTAATGTGTAATAGATATCGACGAGTGATAACATTGTGCCCGGTGTAAGGCAATAGGTTTCGCCGCCTATTTCCTACACTTCCGGTCGAAAAAGGCGTTAATAAAAAGACAAAACTTTATTTATTATTAGTGACTAGTAAACTTTCCATCACTCACTATTAATTTGTAGTTCTTAAATTTAATTATCTGACTTACTTTTAATAAAATAAAGGGTCTTCCGCACTACTGGTATAATATATGAGCCTTAATGAGCATGACATCGCGCCAGACGTCTGTGGTATATCTGTAGATGTGCGATGTAGATATCGCTACTAATGTCATTTGTCTTGACATTACACCCCCCATCCCTTAAGCTAACGGAATTTGCTGTGAAATGATTATTACATAATTCTAATGATTAGTCATTTTAGGTAATTAATTTTAATGGTATAGTGTTTAATTGGATTCAGTGAATGCATAAATTTAACGTCGTAAATTTAAAATATAATTTAACGTAAATGTAACGCAGAAAACAATACATCCGTGGTCAACAGTTGCTGGTATCCCAATCAATTGTTTTTTTCTAAAGAAAAAGTACCATTTATTAAACCTAATATTATATTTTATAGTGTAAACCCAAACAATGGCTCCTAGAACAAGAAAGAACAGCATTCAAAAATAAACAAATATATTTCTAATACTTTATTAAAACTATAACACATATTTGTTAAGAAGTATAAGACATTACTTATTAAATACGCATTATTGTATTATATATGCATGCTGATATTGACTATTTTAAAAATAAGTACCTTGGATACAATGTATTTTAATTTATATATTATAGGTAAGACGATGTTGCGAGGCAACAACTTGTATGTAAGTAAAACAAACGACTCACGAACCGCATACTAAATTGAATATTATCAGTAATTTCTTTATATAGATTATAATATGTAAACTATTGGGGTGGCGACAGATGCGCCCACATGCTGATAACGTGCCTGTTTGATAGCGATCTGCGCGTGCCACGGTGCCGCTCGCGCCGCGCCCTTTTGAGCACGCGTGACCTGTCAACGGTACTCTATGGTCTATAGTCTGTGCAATATTAGGGACCACAGAGCATATATACTCGAACTTTTTAATAAAACCTATTTAAAATAAACCTAAACTACAGAGGAAAATGTTGTTCCAAATTTAAAATTAGGATTAGGCACAGCGCGGTTTAGCAAAAAGGCTTCTGTTAGCTATATTAGCTGTTGTGACTTAAAGGTCCTAGTTACAAGGTCATTAAAATAAAAAAACAAATCTGTTAGCCGTATTTTTTATTTGTTATAGGTACAATATACTCGTAAGCCATAAGTATGTGATGTTGTTCCAAATTTAAAATTAGGATTAGTCACGGCGCGGTTTAGCAAAAAGGCTTCTGTTAGCTATATTAGCTGTTGTGACTTAAAGGTCCTAGTTACAAGGTCATTAAAATTAAAAAACAAATCTGTTAGCCGTATTTTTTATTTGTTATAGGTACAATATACTCGTAAGCCATAAGTATGTGATGTTGTTCCAAATTTAAAATTAGGATTAGTCACGGCGCGGTTTAGCAAAAAGGCTTCTGTTAGCTATGTTAGCTGTTTTGACTTAAAGGTCCTAGTTACTAGGTCATTAAATACCAAAAAAAAAAATCTGTTAGCTGTATTTTTTATTTGTTATAGGTACAATATACTCGTAAGTCGTAAGTATTATGGGTAAAGCACGTAACTATATGTTTAAATCCATTAAAATGTGCGCCATTGTATTCAGTTGCAGCTAATGTAATGGAATGTATGAATCTAATTTACTCGATGCATCACCGCATTTCAATTTAAATAATAAATATACCCATTTTCGTAATAAATGTAATGGGGACTGTACTATTATTTTTATTTTATGCGAAAGACTGGCAAACGACGCCTGGTGGAAAGCGAATAGAGCCACTTGAAACATCGAGAGGGTCACGGGTGGACTGTTCTCCTTTAGAATAGGTATAGTCAAGGGACGGAAGAAGGGTGGTCCTCAAGATACTACTTCCACTGAATGCCATAGCCAATGTACGTCGATTTTCGGAGTACTTACCGATCGAGCTGACCTATTCATGTAGCGAATTGCGTGGCTCTGCCACTATAAAGTTTAATACTATAATTGATAAAATTTCACATAAATATGTAATAAACAATTTCAGACGATATATATATTATAAATAATATCTGACTACGATATTTGACGATGTTATCGGAAGTTCCAGACACAGCGTCGCCGGCGACGGCATCGTGTTTCCTAATTCACGTAAATGCCATGAGTGACATGGCTGGAGCGCTATATTATAAACATCTGTTATTTTTTTAATCTTGACACAAAATGATGCAGATAATATTCAGACAGTTTAGTGTTAACCAGGCAATTTACTGACTTGGTATTTACTAGTTACTTACTACGGTATTTACTACTATCATCATCATTACATAGTATAAAACAAAGTCGCTTTCCGCTGTCTGTCCCCTTATGTGTTTAGATCTTTGAAACTACGCAAGTAATTGTGATGTATACGATATTTAATGGATATAGGGTGTCAACGGGGTGGTATGTATGTATAATTTATGTATACTGTAGCAAATAAGAAGTGTTAGTTTTCGAGATTTAGCACTTGAATTGCAAACTCTGTCTGAGCCTAAGAGATGATTAAAATAATGTATTACATTATTATACATACAACTTCAAAAGGTCTCCAAAAAAGTCCGCGTTGGCATATGTATATCTCTTAGGGATAACCCACAATGACAATTTTTAATTCTTTTCTGAGGCGAAACCAAGTTCGCTGGGTCAACTAGTAATTGATAAAGGAAATATTATTATAAGCCCAGTTATTAATAGATACTTATTGAAATCTAGGAATCTATTCTATTATCACGTTACTTTGTAGAGTACAAATAAAAACGATGATTATTACGATAAGGAATATACTTATCTAACTCTACGCAAAGTCCCTTCCGGGGACAGACAGAGATAACCACTATTCTTACACACCTCTTTAGACCCGATTTTTATCATCACCTTCCACAACTTCCACAGGGACAAGTACTATTTGGTCATGAAATGAGTCGTACTCGTCATAGACTGAATATTCTTATGAACTTTTTTGTTTCATCCTGCGTGAAGCGAGCGTCAGATCAACGCAACACGCAATTTAAACTTTACACGAGATAAGAATCGAACCCGTATAACTCAGTGTTAAACTGAGAACATGAGCTATAATGACTAATAACTTTTTAACCTGGATCATTAATATCAATCGGCATATGTTTGTTGATGTATTTTTATTATATTATCTAATAATTAAATTTTTAACGGAGCGCGTAATTTTCTTCCAAATGTTACATATGGGTAGTTAGGGTTACAATACTTCCAGAGTTATACAAAACAGGCGACTTTCAGTAGCCTGAAGGTTAAGAATCCCACTTCTGATTCAAAAGTATTGCATTGAAATCTTTACTCATTTCAATTTTTTTTTGGATGTGTGATGAATATCGCGGACTGACAAAATAAATCAGGAGTGCTGACGCGTAATTCCCCCTGTCTACACCTATCTGTATTAAGAGATTGAAGACAAAATAATTTTATTATTATTTTTATGGAATAGGGGGCAAACGAGCACGCGCGCACGCGCAACTGATGGTAAGCAACTAATGCCGCCCATGGATACCTGCAACTCAAATAGTGTTACAGTTGAGTTGCCGACCATTGAAATGAAATTGAAAAGTGGTAGGGTCTCCGGATACCTCTCTCACCGAGCGAAACGCAACATGAGTCACTTTACGCCGATATTCCGATATTAATCTCTTCTCCGTTACAACTATTCTCCTGTAAAAGTTCTAGTTATATGTAACAAATCAATTTATTATCCTTTTTGTATTAATTAATATATCAATTTCAAAAATCGTAGATCCTTCACGGTTCCTATATTTTTATGGAATTTTAAGGAATTAGTTGTCCTGTTCTCATCCTTTTTTTATACAGCGTGAAACTGTGAGGAATTGTTTTATGACAAGTGATTAGGAGATTATTTCCTCAGACTCCTATAAGGACTGACAAGGAAGTAAGATGAAACGGCCAATAGAATCACCTAGCTTCAGAATACCACATAAATACTGTCATATATACATTATAGGAGTCCTGACTGATTTCCTGCTCAGTATCTGCTTGTCTAAATGACATATGTCTTTAACCAAACTCACCTATCATTAAGCAACAATAGCTGACCTAGTCATCTTTGTTCTTCTAGGGAATCAGTAAGTATGGCAAACATAACAACACATAACATAACTTCACGCCTTTTTCTACCCGAAGGTGCAGGCAGCGGCTGTTAAGCCTCGTCTCGCCGTTATCTTTACGTCCCAAATGGAATAAATAGGTGGCGAATCTACCGGGCACAAAGTTTTCAGTCCTCGATATTTTTCATATATAACTTACGAAAAGAACTTCTAAAAGTCATTGGTGTGAGCCAGTGTGAGGATTCATACTCGCCACCTCTAGATTCAGAAGCAGGCTGCTCGACCACTGGACCACCTAGACCTTAAAAATATCTATTAATTAAGTTTACCACTCCACTCTGTTGTGATGAGGCTTAATGATATACAATTTAACTTTAAATTAATGATAAAACGTTTTAAATCAATCAATCAATATTGTAAGCAAGTAATCTCGCATAGGACTTTGCCTATTCGAGTCTGGTTCGAACACTACTACCAAGAAAGTAGTTCTCGCAAAACTTTTCTGAAGTTAGCAGTTATGTTAGTCTTCACTTCAGGTATCAACGTCATTCTGGTACAAAATACAAACGATTAGAAATACATATACCTATTGCCAATTGGTCGTGTTATTTAAATATAATAATAATAATCTTTATTTCTTTTAACAAAACCGTGTACAGATTATTACATTGATATATTGACCTCTGTGCTAGTTAAGAGACTGTGTTATAGAAGTCAGGTGTCTCCCTATGTGTATCACGTTGGTTCATGAAATTTACATTATAGAAAACATAACAAAAATACATGTAAATATATACCACCATCATCATCATTAGCCTGTTGCAGTCCAATGCTGGAAATAGGCCTCTCCCAATTTGCGCCACAACATCCGATTCTCTGGCTTCCGCATCCAGTAATTTCTAGCAGCCTTTCTGAGGTCGTCTGACCATCGGGCTGGTGGGCGGCCTACACTACGCTTACCAAGTCGCGGTCTCCACTCCATGACCTTCTTCCTCCATCTACCATCGGTCCTTCGATAGATGTGACCAGCCCATTGCCACTTCAGCGAGTTTATTCTACGAGCTACGTCGGTTACTCCGCTTCTCTGTCGGATATACTCGTTCCTGACTCTATCTTTATAATATATATATAGTATATATATTTATATAATATACATATATTATAATAATTTAGTTAATAACAACTTGCATTGTTTTTATAATAGCAATTAGGGCCAGTATATTGTATAGACCCGCTTGTCTTTGAAGAGGTTATTATTACAAGAACACCCTTCACCGCGTATTATCAAGTGTTTCACATGCATCCCTTACACTTGATGACAATCAACCCGTATAGATGTCGCCACTATCGGCCGCTTAGATATTTTTTTATTCATTTACTAAATATTTTTTAATAAAAAGCTCCATACGGGATGCTGTAGGGTTGGTGTGCTGATCGATTGATGGGTGGCTGTGGGACAATAAAGAGTGATTGACGTAATTATTTTCAATGACTACTATTGATGAAGTTGTCAAGAATAAATAAAAACATTCATCTCATTAATAAATACTCATATTTACCCACCCCTTTCTATCCTACTCCCTTGAAGGTTGGCAACACAACGGTAACACTACTCGTATATGTGTTGCAGTAGTCCATAGGCGGCGCTGCCCGCTTACCGTCAGGTGGCACGCGTGCGTCTCCCTATGTGTGTGTATTTTTGATTATACGTAACTTTATCCCGTTAAATTCAGAAGGTGCAGGTTTACAAAAATGTACGAGTTTGTATGTATGACACAGAATTCTGGCGAATGAATTTAAAAATACTTGAGCCTTGGTGCAAGAATGTTGTGTTACATGAAGGTTTCATATCTGCCAAGTATTTATGTTCATAATTAGATAAAGTCTATAATTATTATATTAAAGTTGGAACTGCTACTTGTCCATAGATGGCGTTCTAAATAACATGCGTAACAATATTGTACTATCTTTGAATATAATAACATAGCATAACCTCACACTTTTTTCTAGCCGAAAGTGTAGGCAGCGGCTCGAATCACCGAATGTTACCAGGCAGTAAGTAATATACGTAACTTCCGAAAAGAATTCTGAGAAATCATTGGAATCGAACCCACGACTCGAATCAGAAGCGGGGTGCTCGACGACTGAGACTGGAGATTTTAGAATAATAATAAAAAAGGATTTTTTCGAACAAAATTCCCTCATAAGGGTGACCCTTTATATCTGAGCAATAGTTAACCTATTTAATTGATTAAGATAGCCAAAAGGCATAGTGGCAATGGAATAAAAAAATACATAAAATTATATTTTACTACCACCCTGATTACCGAAATTACTGTTGGTCTATTTAAACAATAATATATTATATGTTTTACGATACGGGATAACGAATTTGAATGAGGGAAACGAGACCATTATGGAGTATATTCAATTTGGGTGGGATTTTTAGAATACTGGATTTTAACGGGAATTATTATGAATATTAGTAGATGCTGGGTAGGGAAAAGTTGGGATTGGAGCCAGTATACAGACGATAGCCATACGAATAAGCTACACCACATATAAAATCGAATCAGACATTGTAGCGTAAGAAAAGTCCGGGCATATAAAAATAATCGAAGGGGTAACAATGACTAAGCAGATATACAGTGCAACGGCAGAAAGATGTAGGCATGAATTATCACAGGAGTCCGAACGGTATAGGATTTTCCAATAATATACACAATAATAAACTCAGAATCTTAGTTATCTTTTTTGACACTGGTTGCGCTATATACCGATGATTACGTACATAAGTATGCACTACTATTATTATTACACGTAAACGCGCGTTCAAACACTGAAAAGTTAAATGTAAAAATCTCTAAAAACATCTAAATTAGATACTTTAACTCGAGTTTATTATTAAATAGATTTGTCAACAGCAAGATAACGATTTAAACGAGTCTTTCTAGAAAAAAGCGCACTCTACCGGCGGAAATTCTTTCCTTTATATGGAGACCATACTTTTAACATTACGTATGAACTTCTGTGTGCCTATACTACGTTGATGTAGGAGCCGGAGAAGGCTACGACGCAACTTATATGACCAAATTAAACGTGTCCTAGGTGAAGTTAGAAGCCTTAAAATGAACAAGCATGGTGAGCGTGGGCGATAAGAGTTATGGAAGAAAAAAAATGAGTGATTTTTCTTGTGTCGCTCTGTTATTTCTGCCTACCACGGATGGGACGTGAGCATGATGTTTAGTAAGTAAAAGGATGTGAGGAAATAAACACTTAAAGCAGTGGCAGCACTTTGAAAAATATTTTACTTGAGTCAGTTCCTATATTATTGTTACAATGATCAACAGGTCTTATAAAGTACGTTTTAAACTTTTATTGAAGGATCAACTATTGACATAACCTGTGATGTTTTACTTATAATACTTGAAATTACCAAACAAACTATTCTTTTATAAAGCATTCAATAAGAATCTTTCAACAAAATAAATTGATAGTCACTCTTACAATAGACGGTGAAGATTTTATATGTTAATGTGTGAAAAAAAAAATCCTCATTTCCGTAAACACGAACACCGTGACAAAATTGTCGTATACATTTTTTTTTTCAACCACCAAAACTCGCCCTTAAATCTCAAAAATTCCTCGCATCATCTAAAACCTCCCAGACACACTGACGACACGCATCCACTCATTAAAACCCCGAAAATAACGTAGAACCGTAACAAATCGATTCACGGACGTGAACAGGGAATTCGACCCTACACTACACACACAATACTGGAGGTTACCTTAATGAACTTTTAGGGTAGACGATACAATAGTCGTATGTTGTATTATTGTACTGATTGATGAAGACGGATAGAGCGCTGTTAACTATATTAACAATTTTTAATGGATAAGTTTCGTGAGATATGTACAAAACTCAGAATATTTATTATTTTACTGCGTTCAACGAGTAAATTCATACATAGATAACTTCACGCCAAATTCCTTATTAGGTAAGCAGAGAGAACGGAGCGCCATAAGGCTCGATTCTTACGCGCTTCACTCGCTTCTTTGACTTTCATAACTGTTTTCATGCACGCGCGGCGATTTTTAAGGCTCCTAAAATCAAGGCTCCTGGTCATGGAATCTGTGGAAAGAGTACACCTCTCATATGTTTTTTTTTTAAATTTACCTAGGATGCTAATATTAATGAATAAAGTTAATTTTAGGTTCAATTCATACTATGCAGTCGTAGAGTGATACAATTCGCTGAATAATGACGTAAAGTGCCTTATGCCGCTTTATTCGGTGAGAGAGGTATCCCACTTCTTATTATTTCCTTCCCATCCCATTCCATAAATTCCACCACATGGATCCCAGAAAATATACCTAATTATGATGCTGTTTCCTATTCGTATTTGTAATCATTTATCCTATAATGAAGAGTTCCGTTATTATTAGACTTAGCAATAAGCGCATATAACACGCCATAAGCCAAAATATGTTCAGAAGCCTGCTACTTGTCAAAAATGCTATATTAATGTTCAAAGTTGATGCAAAATCAAGAATAATCTTCCAGACATTTTCAAATGATCTACAACAGATGTTTGTCACTTTACACCGTGGCATGTGACTATTTTTTTTTTGCCGTAAAAAGTCGATAAGCTAAACTTTGTGGTTCGCTCTATGATTTATGGTTGTGCAGATGGAAACTTGGGCCTTTGGGTCCCAATGTAAAAAATAAGTTTACTTCAGATCTGTAATAGATTTTAGTTTATCGTATATACTAACTTTTACCAACGATGATGTACGGTTAAGTATGACTAAATCAATAAAATACAGCATAGGCATTTTGGTTTCTTTATGTTTTTTAGGCGAATTACTCAAATATACGTACTTTTTGCGTGAAATGTTAAAGAGCTTTCATAACCTTTTGCAAATCTTATCAACAGCACGTTAATCTATCTATATATATGTATATAAGAGATTTCCACCTATATATTGACTCATCACGATATCTCTGGAACCATAAGGCGTAGCGACTTGAAATTTGGTAGGATTATTCCTTTCGCCGAGTAGAGGTCAGCTAAGAACGGATTTTACGAAATTCCATCCACAAGGGGGGTTGCGGGGGTGTTAACAATGGAAAATTCCCATTTTTAACCTATAGCTGCTATCGACTTCAAATTTGTCGAAGATATTGCAGTATTAACATAGCGGGGCAGCAGTTATTACTTTTGATGCGAAACAGAGTTCGCCGGGTCAGCTAGTATAAATATAACGTAACAGAAATAATGAGTTTTGTTTACTGCCTACTAGTATATTTGTAAATATTAAGTTAAAATTGAAAGAAATAAAAGAATATTTATTACTTAGATATTCGGGAATCACATTCATAAAATTGAAACAACTTTTTATGGAGTATATCGCGTTTAAATGTCGGGAAATAAATAGAAAATAAGCTCTAAATAAACGCGATATAATCCATAAAAAGGTGTTTCAATGTTATAAATAAACTGTTAACTAGATAGAGGTCGGGGTTTAGATCCCCGCCCGAGTAATAATGTTTAAGAAGTTAAAGTACAGGTATAATATTAATATATAAAATTAATATTTTGAGATTCACATTAAAACAATACAATATACAATGCAAAAGCGGATGGATGTAGACGTCGAGGACGGCCAAGACCCTCCATGACCAAATAGAACGTGTTCTGGAGAAAAGTGATGTTAGAAGCCTTCCAAATCGACGTGAGTGCATGCAAAGAGTTATGAAAGTCAAAGAAGCGAGTGAGGCGTGTAAGAATCTTGCCCTATGGCGCACTGTTCTCTCTGCCTACCCCGGTAGGGATTTGGCGTAATACGAGTGCATTTGAATAACACAAATATTATTATATTACTGTAATGGATCACATATTTCCTAAAGTCGTAACTTCATACTAAAATTAAAATTTGTGACAGCTGACTCTGGAATCCGTACAACGTACATCCTCATTGGCACCACTCCCGTCGGCGGAGGTATCCGGTTCGATTCCTGGCGGAAGTATTAAGTGGCGGAACAGTGCGTCGTTGTTTCATTCAATTTGTTCACACTTCCCAGAGTTTTAGGAGGGTGGACAATTCACAGGAGTTGTTTTTAGATGAATATTATTTAACATTTTTTATTTAACATATTTTATTATTTAACATTTTATTATATTAACAAAGCAAAATTGTACTCTGTTATTGCACTCCTTGCTTATGAAATTTATTTTAAAATCTATAGATGTACCTAATAAAACCGTAGGAAAGTCAAAAGTGTTCTTGAATTTTTTTTCTAGAATACTTAGGACATACATACATACATTCAATCCCGAGCCCAAATATGTATGTTTTTTTTTTTAGAAATTTTTCTGTATCTTTATTACGGGTAAGCTCTAAAAGTACTGACTGCATGCTTATATTTCGATTTTTTAATGATTTTTTTATATAAGGGGCCGTCCATTAATCACGTGATATTAGAAAGGGGGGGGGAAGGGTCTGGCAAGAATCACGAAATGTCACGAGGGGGGAGGTGGGGGTGTAGTAAGATATCACGTGTATTTATTTTTTCCTCCTTAATTTTAGAATAAAATAAGATTAAAATTTATATTAGTAATCGATATTTGTCACATTGCTTCCGAAAAAAATTCGAAAGTTATCGGTGATGATGATGTTTGGTGTGAGCCCAGAATCGGTGCCACGACTTTCTGATTCAGAAGCGGGCTGCTGGAGTACTCGACCAGCGAGATTGATGATGAATTAAAGATAATACTCTAAAAATCTTAAGATTCCTTGTAGGTATTAAAAATACACGTGACGTTGGATAGGGGCTGGGGGGTAGTTTAATATCACGATGTATCACCAAGGGGGAGGGGGGGTCAAAAAATGAAGAAAAAAACATCACGTGATTAATGGACGGCCCCTAAAGAGGTGATCCCCCAAGAGGTCGGACCACCACATGGAATAAATATTATCACGCTATCAATAATTGGGGGTAAGGGATACACTTATATCTTAGAAAGCGGTACTAAGTTCGCGGGGTCAGCTAGTAATAAATAAATTCGTAAAGCAACCATTCTCAAGAGCGCACTTACGTAAGTAAATACAACGAACACTGAACTAATCTTGGGAATCGATTGGAATTAGTAGAACGCAAGTGGCACTCACTGGATTTTCTGAAGAAGTGACTATTATAAGTGGTCGAAAAATTCCTATCCTATATGTGAGGGGATCAAATAGTAACTTAACATTAATATTTGTGTGAAAGATTGTTATTTTTTTCTATGGGATTGGAGGCGTGTCATCTGATGGTAAGCAACCAACGCCGCTCATGGACACCAGCAACACATATAGTGTTACTGTTGCCGACCTTTAAGGGATAGGGGATAGGAAAGGATAGGGAAGGGAGGTGGGCCTCCGGGTACCTCTCTCACCGAACGAAACGCGGCATGAGCCACTTTACGACGGTCTTCTGAGAGGTCGTGGTATTTCACCGGTCGAGCCGGTCCATTCATGCAGCGTACTGCTTGGCTCTACCACTGTTGAAAATATTTACAATGTATCATATTTATTATGTGATCTTACAAAATCACCGTATTCTATAAAGCAACCATATCACCGGTACCTTACAGTCTCGATGGTCCAGCCGTCGATCTCCGCGCTTTTGATACAGAAGTTGTAGGATCGATTCCGGGCTCACACCAGTGATTTCTCGGAATTGTTTTTGGAGATTGTGCTCCTTGTACGGCAGTAGATTCGTTACCTACCATTTGAGACGTAACATAACGACTCGACGGGTTAAGGCTTAACAACCGCTGCCTATACCTTCAGACAGAATAAAAGCATGGAGTTACGTTATATGATCGCCAGTACGAGATGTTCAGAATTGAAGTTATTCATCTCTCTACTAATTTCTCAGAGATATTCGACAAAATATTAGTAAAGAAAATCGTTTATTGTTGAAACCTATTCATTTTGGACACACAGATTAGACTCCTTTGGACCTCCAGAATCCATGTTCTCCCTTATTATTAGGACTCCAAATTCTGTGAGTTATTGAGTTCGAAACAGCTAAGGAAACCACAATATGGAATGCTCCGACAATTTTTAAAATATTATGTTTAGTAAACATCAAAGTCAATTGACGTATTTTACCCAATAAGATCGGATTGCTGCAGTTTCCCCCTCGCGAAATATAAGGGACTAGGGTATCATAAAACCACAGTTAAACGATATACATTTTTACTTTCATCAGTAGGAAAACACGTAAACGGTCCTCCATACAATGCGTTCTCTCATCTGTGACGGCGCATCCTCTCATTCGTATGCATGAGATGCAACTTTTAACGTATGCAATGTCAAAATTTTACTTTCCGAGGAAGTGGCTCGTTAATAAATCTTTCAAGGGTGTAGGTTGTAGGGGGTATTATTTTGTTTCTCTACTGTTGTTAGCTATGAATAAATTAGATAACTATGTGGGCGTCGACAGTTTCGTGTGAGATTTATGTTTGAGATACAACCAAAATTCGTGTTTTTGGTCTGCTCAGTTGTAATAAATTTACTATCACTTAATAATCTATGTACTGTAGAATATGTTGGAGAAATACAAATAGTGTTTGTACTACTACGGGAAGGTGTAGGTAGCGGCAGTGGTGCTTCGACTCAAGGTACCTAGCTCGAATACACATGACACCAAACGCTTCCCGAAATATATATTTTTATATAATATGTTTATATTTGTATGTATGTTTAAGTATCTATTTATGTAGAATTGTTGCTATATCATTCCATTACATAGTATAAAACAAAGTCACTTTCCGCTGTCTGTCCTCTTATATGCGCATATCTTTAAAACTACGCAACCGATTTTGATGCGGTTTTTTTCATAGTTAGAGGGTGTCAACGGGGTGGTTTTGATCTATAAATCATGTATAGTGTAGTAAAAAAAAGTGATAATTTTCAAGATTTAGAACTTTAATCGCAAACGCTGCCTGAACCCTAAGTGATAAATCAAAACAACGTACTACATTATTAAACACCTTCAGAAGGTCTACAAAAAAGTCCGCGAGGGCATATGTTAGGGATAACCCACACTGACAATTTTTATTATTTTACTTCTTACGAGAAATAATGGCCTGTTTACGAAGCGATTTTAAACATTACAGTATTAATTTTCATCCAATTAAGTGTCTTAAATAGATTGTGCATGTAATATAGATGATCCTTGCCCTTTACAGCATGCAATTTAAACAAATATTTTCGAAGATATTGCAGTATTAACATAGCGGGACAGCAGTTATTACTTTTGATGCGGAACAAAGTTCGCCGGGTCAGCTAGTATATTTCTTAAAAGCAACTGTATACCGTGTATTACTCTTTCCAGTTCAACATGCCCATCCAAAGGTTGTCTGGAGATCGCTGCATACGATAAGACCGCCTATTGTACTTGCCAAACATTTGCCGTGAACTACTTACTTTTATTTATTATTGAATTGCTGTACAATAATTTGTATTCTATTCTTTTCTAATATCATTGACTAATAAAATTATGCTTGATGCGTTTTAACATCGGCAGATCCACGCATCTCGCCGCATGTATAGGCCGGCTCGATCGGGGAAATACCACGACCTCTCAGAAGATCGACGTAAAGTGCCACATGTCGCGTTTCGTTCAGTGCGAAGAGCGATATAGGTAGGTACGCCCTATGCCTATGATAAAGGCCGGCAACAGAACTTTACTCTATTTATGTTACAGGAGTCCATGGGCGACGTTAGTTGCTTACTATCAGGTGATATGCTTGTTCCTATGCCTTCCTATAACATAAAAAAATCACCTCCTTCTCTTGAAAAATCGTTTTGTGGTGTAACGGCCGCTGCCTATACTTTTATAGATTGGGGGCGTGACGGTACTGTATCTTCACGCCCCGCTACAGAAAAAGGGGTAGACAAGAGGAACATTCACGCTAGCTTGGTAACAGGATGCTAGGGTGCATACATTATGCTTCGGCAATCGGGACATGCGTCACGGATCACACTTTAAAGGAAGATGTCCCAGTTTTGATTACATTATTTATATGCATACAAATTATTTTAGTTTTTATTACTAGTATGATGTTAAGCAAACTAGGCTAGGTCAAGTAAGAACCTCGACTTGGACGAATCACACATATTAGTCAGGAGAACATAACTTGTAAAATGAAACCAACAAATTATAATTACGAATATATTTATTTTGAATTAAATAAATAATTAAGAAAAAACATAATTTATAATTAATTTCTATAAAAAAAAATAATAAGTACAAGTTTCTAGCGTACAAGATATCACTATAGAATAAATGAAAGCCTACCAGGACTTTGGAATATAGCTGTCTTTAATTATGTTACTATAATATATTATATGTTAGGGAAACAAAAAATTATTAAACACTTATGCAAATTTTCAATTGACTTAATTTTAAGTATGGTATTGTTACTTTTTTTGAATACTCGGTTAAAAGGTAGGAATATAAATAATACTTAAAATGACAATAATTGATTGTAACTATTCCTACAAAAACAAAACGAAATTAGGCCATATTTTCCAAAAAAAAAATCATGAAATTTCCATAATACCTATACCACCAATAAAATACCAATAAAATGACCATAATAATAAATATTATACAAATAATAATAATATAAAGATTATACAATTTAATTTGTTTTTATTATTTGATTAGCTATGTTAGTTTTAGCCTCACGTCTTGAACTTCAGTCTAGAACTTAAATAAACAATAAGACAGATCATTATTTAAAAAAATGATTTTGAGTCTCTTCAAATAAAAATGGTTAAAATAATTACCTTTCTTTAAAATTAAGGTTACAAATACCAATACAAAAATATTTTATAAGGTTTAGCGGAACGTAAATACGATATAGGTATGGTAAAATTCTTAATTTCTTCGGTGTTTTAGTATTAATAAGTTGGGTTAGATTTCAGGCGTCATGTTTCTTTAAATAATGTTTTTAACTTATATTCTATTTCGTTAATAGATTTTATCACAGTATCACTATATTCAAACATCATATTTTATCCCTTATTACAGTCTATTCATTTGACAATCGGTCTTCTTCCGCTTCTGGGACCTTCCATATAACCATTTCAGACAATATGAATTTCATCAATTTTATCTTAATTTAAATTGCAAAATTTAAATAAGCATCACGGGGCTCCCAGTTCCCTCAACATACTCCGACAAGGGATGTGATTTTAGGACGTAGATAGTTAAAACAATTACAAACTCAATAAGCACTTATAAAAATCTAAAAATCTCAATATTTTGTGAAGTGTTTATAGTGTTACTAAGGACTATAAAATTATTAATTAGTATTATATACGCAATTAATGAAATACTAATAGGTAATATAAAATTAGGTGTTCAATAAATAACCGTATTTGTGTTTTTTCCTACTATACTAACGCCGCGTGAATGTATTCATATAAAATAATAGCATAGACACTATACAATAAAACTTAAACTTCAATTGCTATATCTAAAACGAAGCCAGATTCGTAGTACAAATTCTTGTATTATCCTACATACAAGAATCTGTACTACTAAATTATTATAAAGCTTATGAATTTGTGTGTTATATAGTCAATTTTTTGAGGAACACTTTACACTGAATATAATCACGCTAATAAGCGTGTAGCACTAATATTTTTACTGGTAAAAGTACACATAATATAGCAAGTTGAAGTTCGTCCAATCCAGGTAAATTTATCAATAATAAACTAAAATCTAATAAATACATCCACACAGCCCTAAATAATGTCACACTTTTAGATACAAAACAGATACAGATAGATATATTTTACATTAAAATTTTATCGGTGATCACGTTCGTCCTATAAAAAAAACATTTCTATACTAAAAAAGAGTTTGTTGTGATTGAAAAGAGAACTGAAGAGATCGGTCACAAGTATCAGTAGAAGAAGTTTGAAATAAAGAGAACTTTGAAGATAGTTAAACAAAAGATATTATACTTTCAGAGTATATGACATAATAAGAATTTAAGAAAACCAATATGTACAAATAAGATTAAAACAAACAAATATACACAAATTCAAGACAGTCTTATATGGATAGGCCGAAACATTATAAATTAAAAAGCGTAAAAATAATTAAAATACACAAAAAATTACATAACTCTAACTTCTGGCACGTTATAAGCGTATCTTGATGCGATGATCCATAATTTTGGCATCATAACCTTAAGAGAGAACTAAATTATAATAAATATTCTTTTTAGATCGTAACAGCTTTATATACATCTTTCCAAGAGTGTAAGTCAAAGTAAAAAGATTTGGGAAAATCCAAAGTGAAGTAAGGAAATGGCATTTCATTCTCATCAAGGCGCACATTATTAAACAATGCTGGTTTTGGTAATATAGTAATAAAACGCAGACTAGATTCATATAAAAAAATGATTGAACAGCAATCGATACAAAGATTTGCAATATTTTCTTCATCTTTACATCAAGAAATTCAAGTGCTAAATAATGTCACTATGACTTGGAATAATGAAAAACATAAATGTATTGCACGCATGAATAGAGAAAGAGTATCCGCTAAATATGTTGATAAAGACAGAAATTTGAATAAAACTAATCGAAATCTATCTTCCTCTTAGCCGAAGGCCCACATGTTTTGGAATCTAAGTTATTTTTTCTCTTTTTTGCCAACGGCACTGAGTCATGTCTAAGATGCAATGGAGTATTTTCATTAACATATCGCAGAGCTTTAGGGTTTACTTTTGGCTGCATAAATACCCATTCGTCATGCTCCTTTTTATACCATTCATATTGTCCTATAAGAGCTTCTTCTTTCTCAAAGTCAAAACCCCATTTTAGTGATTTCTCCTCCCTCTCTGTTGATATGGACTCTAGAAGAATGTTAACCGAATTGTCTGCGCTGGCTTGTTCTTTCAAATTCTCTCCAAGTATAGGTCGCCCTCTGATCACATTATTTTGTTGTGTTGGGTCATTCTGCAAAGAAACAAACGGGTTATTAAATTTAATTGTAGTTAACTTGCAAGATTCAATATAAAAATTTAGGGGAATATGAACTTTTCAACAAATCAGGATTTCACAGTCAATCAGTCAGTTTATTATACCTGAATATCCTCATCTTCGAAGACGAGGCGCCTTCGGACAGGGTTGTTTGGTGATATTCTGTGCATGGTTCTCTCAAGAGGTTTTGAGGTAATCTGTGAACAACAAAAACAAAACGTTACAGACAATTCTATCATTTAAAAACTTCATAAAAGTCTGTCAAGAATCGAAATTGGGACCTTCTAAAATACTCTGACCACAGCAGTGTACTGTATTCTTTGCTGTTTACAGAGCACAGGTTCAGTTCCGGGTAACGGCCAAAGAGATGTTTATCAATAGAAAGCTAATATCAGAGGCACATTGACCAGAATTATGCACTTTTATTGCTAATGTTTATGGATTTTGCAACATTCAATAGTACTTAAACCTGTTTGTCTGGCAATTGCGAAAGCGAACATCAGATATAAGTTTTACAAGCAGAGAAGTGCATTTCATCTGTGGTAGAGCCAAGCAGTTTACTGCACAAATGGGCCGGCTCGACCGGTGAAATACCACGACCTCTCAGAAGACCGACGTAAAGTGGCCCATGCCACGTTTCGTTCGATGAGAGAGGTACCCGGAGGCCCACCCCCTTCCCCATCCTTTCCTATCCCCTTCCCTTAAAGGTCGGCAACGCAACAGTAACACTATATGTGCTGCTGGTGTCCATGGGCGGCGTTAGTTGCTTACCATCAGGTGACACAAATCTGTAACCAACTTGTTAATTTGTAAACCATACATTTTAATGCATATATTTAAGTGTGACCAGAGATTATTCAGAGAGAACAAAAACGCATTTAACTATACGGCCAAATTTATGTAAGGGAATAAATAAAATTTAAAGCTGAATGGTTTTCTTCTTGAAATACTGCATGTAGGCTGTTATCATACTATAAGCCAAAGTGGTACTTCGTGGTTCAGAATGGAGATTCTCCCCGAATCTCCATTCTGAACCACGAAGTACCACTTTAAGTGGGGTGGGCACAACATGTCATCCTTTCGAACTATCCGTTATGTCAACAGATTTAGCTGTGGTTTTATGACTGGCCGCCTGCTTGACTTCAAATCTCCTTGGGAATGTTTTCGTTGGTGGGATAGGGAAGGAGTTGAAAGTGGGATGGGGAAAGGGAACCACTGGATACATTACTAAGATAGCATAAGTGTATTATCATTAAACGATTTTTAGTTATGCTTTTTAATAAACGAAAATATGAGACGCTGTGAACCAAAAACTATTTTAACTGACATCTTAACACTGCAGCGGCATTAAGTGCCAAATAAACAAGCAAACGTTGCGTAACATGTTGCGGCAACATTAGACGACGTGCTAAAGAGCTGGTGACTTCCTACCTTCATACATATGGATAAATTGCAAGCGTACTAACGGTACATGAACGAATTAGCGGGTACATGTAAAACATTACCAATAGGGCTGTCAGCTGTAGTAGACGTTTAAACTCATTTACCCGATATTTGACGGGCCTCGTGGTGCATTAGTAAAACTATCGACTACAGAATCGAGGTTGGCGGGCTCGATTCCCACCTGAGTTGAAATATTTGTGACAAGTATAAAAGTTTGTATGGCGTCTGGGTGTTTTTCTATGTATTTTAAGTATGTTTAAAAAAGTATATAATAATATGTATTAATATCCGTTAAGCAGTTTCATTATCACGCTTGTGTTATTGAAACTGCTTTAGTTGCTTAGCTGGGAATTAGAGGGCGCTGTGTGTATTGTGTCCAAGATGTTAGTATTATTAATATATGAGTTCGTTGATACATTCTACATCCGTGAATATTATTAGACTTAGAAAGAACAATTTCCCCTAATAACAAAGAATTTCACAGGAAAGGTTAGTTTTCATGTCTTTAGAAATATTTAACTATAAAATTAACAGTGTTATACTAAGGTATACTGATCATTTAGTTAAATTATTACATATACAGCAGTACCATACTGAAAATACTACTAAAAAAAGACCGACGACCTCTCAGAAGACCGACGTAAAGTGGCTCATGCCGCGTTTCGTTCGGTGAGAGAGGTACCCGGAGGCCCACCCCCCTTCCCCATCCTTTCCTTATCCCTTAAAGGTCGGCAACGCAACAGTAACACTATATGTGTTGCTGGTGTCCATGGGCGGCGTTGGTTGCTTGCCATCGGGTGACACGCCTGCTCGTTTGCGCTCCTATCCCATAAAAAAAATGGAAAAAATCTAACAGAGATTGGTGGTATAAAAGGCCTATTTTTTCAGAACTATTCAGAAACTACTTAATATACTACATATACCATAATAGATTACCAACTATCGCGTGACAGCCCTACGTAACAATAGCAACGCGTTACAAAACTAGAGGCGTCCGAAGTAACTTTGCTAAACTCTTTAAATTTTAACGAATACTTCAATAATATAACAGATACTTGCAATACATAATTATGCATCCATAGTCAAACGGTCTCACATTTTTTTAACTAGCACTTAACAACACGCCTTTTAAGTATAAAGGTGTGGACATAGTTCCGTCCGATTGAACATTTAAGAAACAAATTAAATATTTCTTCTAACGAAATAATACGTTGTGGAACTATGCATGTACACAGGGCACATTTTGTGGCATTTTATACATTGAGTAATATTAATAAACTTACTTTAGTAATATAACTCAATGATTTTATAGAGATTATTCGGACCCGGCACCTATTATATGAGTCTGCATGACAAACCACTAGCCCTTACTAAACTCCAGAACTATTGGATGGATTTCTTTCGGTATTTTAGAGTTTGATTGAACATAGTACAAAGCATATAACCTTAGGCGATGTACAATAGCTAATGTCCAATAAGTACTCAATTTTATTTATAAAATAGATATAATATCAGCGGTCAGATTCTAGTCCATTGAACGGGTCAACAGAGGCCTCATCGCGAACGTTACATGTTTACAAAACAGAATATCTCACAATTAACACGTCGGTTAACTTCACGGCCGCTGCGAGCCGACGACGTACAATAGACGGTATTGTAAACATCTCGCCAAACGAGTGAGTCAATGATGGTGAGGACGGATGTTATGAGCTCGCGAATGCTTCACAACATCCTTCGTGAAAGATCCTCGACAGAGATTCAGATATTAGTAGGTGGTAGAGATTTGAGAGAGAGATTGCTAAACGGCTGTAGTTAGACGGCCGTGATGAATATCTGTAGCACAGACGCCGATTTGATACTTGTTTTCTGGAATAATAAGCGATATTGACGGTGTGAGATAATCTCATCAATTAAGATCAGCATATTATACGGCACAAAATGTTAATATAATTAATATGACGCATGGGCCAAGTGGTTTGCATGTTCGTTCACTGATAAAACACATGGAACAAACTGCCTTCGTCTTCAAAATGAGAGTGAGTAGGTACATAACAGACCAATGCGCTTCACCATCAACTACTTCACTGTCGCTTACCATCAGGTGAACTGTTCTGAACTACAAGCAGTGGTCGGTGTAAAAAGAAATAAACAATGCACTAGTACCTATTATTGTTGTATTGTGTGAGTAATGAAGAGCTAAATATAGTTTGTATTACAAATTATATTTTTTAAATTCACTTAACACATAATGCTCCCAACTTTTACAAATTAGAATGAATTGGTCTCAATAATGATAAACAACGACGAGAGTAGACATATTTTTGAAGTCGGCACTTGGTCAAAGACAAAACAAATTAGACAAAAATAAAATATAGAACTGCATTCTAAAAATAATTCAGCGCAATTAAGACTCGTAAGCAGTACCTACTGTTTAAAAATGGTCACAATAAACTGTCAATAATAGCATGTCTATGATTAAAAAATAATAATTACTTTGGTAGTGATTTATTTTTTTGTAACTCCACTCCTTCTTTACGTATAGACTCGCCGAAGTTTTGCCATTCCCAGTGGTGGAACCTATTGCCATACACAGGCACAAAATGTTGTCAGTCATCTATATTGATCACACATAACTTCCAAAAGCATTGAACCAGAACACCGAGACATCTTCAATGGACATATGATATATATGAATATATATTTTGATGTTATTCCTAGCTTATCGTAAGCAGATCCTGATTTACTAAAGATATAGATAGCATTTCGAGATCAGATTGAGATATATATTGACTTTTGTATAGAAAAAGTTAGTAACTTCTGAGAAGTTGCCAAGAACCGACAGAAAACATATCTACCTTTTATAAAATACAATGTTTAAGGATGACGACTGATTTCACGAAACAATAAGGTACTTCTTACCAACCACCGTTATCTCTCTGATAGACTATTTATGTATATACTGGCATTATTGAGCCATAGTCATTGAGATAGGCAGAAAGCTTATCGATAACTAAATAGATGTCAATTATTTTGCACCTGATAATAATGTGTTGCCATTCGATGAGATATATGTATAGTATCATAACTACAGGGAATAATGAGCATATCTATATTTTGGCTTTTTGTCTTTATTTTTAGTTCATTATAAATAACAGAGTACATGGATAACCATATTCTTAGAAATATCAAAGCAATCACTATAAGACTACTGTAATAGAATGAATGTATTTCGCATTGAATCGAATCTAGGACAAAATTAAAGTTTAGACATTAATTTATTAAGTACTAGCTATTGCCAGCGACTTGGTATGCATGGACGCCATAAAGCAGCAAAAATACTATACCTGCGCCATCATAACCTCATAAGTATTCATTGCTCACCCCACAATTAGTGATAGCGTGATAATATTTAGCTTATGTGTTGACCTGATCTCCTGGTAAAATTCATGCAAAATTGGAAATACAGTTTTACAGTGGTAGAGTCGAGCAGTTCGCTGCATGAATGGGCCGGCTCGACCGTAGAAACACCACGACCTCTCAGAAGATCGACGTAAAGTGGCTCATGCCGCGTTTCGTTCGGTGAGAGAGGTACCCGGAGGCCCACCCCCCCTTCCCCATCTTTCCCTATGCCCTATCCCTTAAAGGTCGGCAACGCAACAGTAACACTGTATGTGTAGCTGGTATCCATGGGCGGCGTTGGTTGCTTACCATCAGGTGACACGCCAGCTCGTTTGGCCTCCTATCCCATAAAAAAAATACAAGCATGCATGCATGCAGCTTTTAGCAGTTTATCCGCAACATATTCGGTTTGGATTGCAGATCGTATCCCAAGTATTCCTAAAAAAATGGACAATGTATAGTTTTGACTTTCTTAGGATTTTACTATATGTATAGAATACATTAACGATACATACCAGTACATAGTGTCAATCTCCGTTTCGAGAGTATACACCCAATTGAAACACTTTTCCACAGGAAGTAATTACTTACTTTCAGACTACCGTAAGCAAATAATATTGGCAATTTATTGCCAGCGATATAGATCTCTAGTGCTCACAGAAAGAACGGGTTCTCAACAGGTGATAAGTCAGATTCAGACATCAGATATTACTGACTATAAACGCGGTTAAATATATATAGTCCAATCAACACACTTGATGGCTGACAGTTGCAGTGTCACCAACGGAACAATGTTGTTGTAAGTTTGGCCTACTTGTTCTATATTTAGTTGCGGTGTGACATACGGTCGTGAGATACAACACAATGCGTTCAAGATACTCGATATGTTGACTGTGTTAGAAGTGCATTGTGGGATAGTTCAATTGTTTTTAGTCCATGAACTGTCTTAGTGAATACATTAAATTTCCCCAGATACCTGAGCACCATGAACAATCTACCTTCAGCGTCACACTCCCTGAGCGGGTTTGAAATATTAATGTTAGATAGGCTAGGCTGAAAGAGTGTGTTAGAGTCAAAATAGAGAAAGATGTTCGAAAGATTGCCTGCCTAGATATTCAATATACATATAGAAAAATATACGAGTCAAAAGCAGTTAAAAAGGATTCCATAAAAAGAGTGTAATAAACCATATGGATTTATAAAAGCAGCCTGTAATACCTTGTTCGAACTGAACATCGATCACCACTACTTGCGATAGCATGAAAACATGTCACGGGCCAACGACACTAGAGATATCCAAACGTAAAATATATAAATAAATTTACATAAAACTAACATGTTATTGTGTTATCATTTACTTTTAAATCCTCCTTCTCCCCTAACAAATTACTTTTAGAGTTCGAAAAAAATACGCAGAGATCACAGAGATGATAACACTTCCTGCCCATCCTGTCAGTCTGCATCGTGAAGATAAACAAGTAAATATATAAACAGAGGGAACAAATTAAACAGTACAGATTAAACAGACTTGTTTTTAATTCAAAACTTACTATTACGTACCTCTTTAGAAATGGTACGTAGAATTAAGAAGTAAGAATTAAAAAAAATAAGTTATTCTTGTTAATCTAAGACTATGGATTGAAATTGTTTATCAAGTAAGAACAAGGTACTTGAGCGAGAACCAATAAGAACACAGGGCGACTGTTCTTATAGTCGCTTAACTACTCGACCTAGATGAAAAATCCGCATCGTTAGGACCATCAAAATAAGTTATTCACGATATCGTAATAATTGCCTACAATTATCCGCTTATATAATGAATAAATGAGACATATTCGAGTAACGAGATAGCATGACAAATTACTCTACTCCTTTTAACCCTATAAAAGTAAAGTAAAAACATCCAAGATGAAAAACATAGCAAACTCATCTTCGAACAATGATATATTAATTTCATGGGAAGCGCTGAAAGATATATACGGCGAAGTGTGGCGAAGTCATGACACTGTTATCATATCAACGACAACGTGTAAAAAGTACCACAATAGGGTATTGCTGGCAGATAAGCTACTTGCAGGTATCTTTTTACAATACTGTTTACTTACTTGCATAATATTCCATTACGTCGTATTACAGTTCAAACTGACTGTTACTTTTCACATGAAGATTTGTTTTTGTAACTTCACGCTTTAAATAGCTGACTGTATAGGCAAATGTCGAATGTTTTTTTCTAGGTCTAGTCAATAGATGGGGTTTATATTTTTGATTTTTTTTTATATATTTCTCAAAAAAAATATTAATTATTAAAAAATAAATATAATATTATTAAAAAATGTATTAATTACCAAATATGGATAGGTGGTTGGATTGGATCAACGCCATTTGTTAATAGAGTTTAGGCTACAGTTTTATACAAATAATATCAAAGTTAAAGTAATATCCGAACGGGGGAATTCTACTATCCGGGACTTTTTCTATCTATAAGTCGATTTTCATCTATTTCTGTTCCGTAATTGAGTAACAAATTTGTAAACATCTTTACATTTTTTTTTCAATTATTACAATTAACATGTAATAAAGATAATAATAATGTAATAATTACAAGATTCTTTCTATACTAGTTAGTTCAACAAACAATGAAATACCCAAAACTATTTGTTATAATGCATCGTAATCAGTGTATAATTAAATCCTTTTGCCTGAGTCAGCTCAATGCCCAGTGTTGGTGCGTAAAGATCCCAAGATAGGCAGCAACCGCCCTTTGTACGGCAGCTTTCATTAATATTTATATGTATAGATACGCATTTATTTCGAAGAAATGGTCTGGAATTTTGAAGGGGGTAAAGTGTTTTTAATGAGAAAATAATACGATGCTACATTACCACGCAATTAACAAAAAAAAAATACACATTATTATACAGTAACATTACTTTGTTGAGTGTGAAAAATAAACTTAACATTCTCATCATGTTGTTATTAGTTGAGTTATTTTAAACATTATATGTGTTCACAAGCTCAGACTATATATTCCTCTATATTATTTCACGATTCTAATTCTGCCATAATTTAATATTTATTAATGGTAGAGACAAGCAGTTCACAGCATGAATGGGCCGGCTCGACCGGTGAAATACCACGACCTCTCAGAAGACCGACGTAAAGTGGCTAATGCCGCGTTTCGTTCGGTGAGAGAGGTACCCGGAGGCCCATCCCCCTTCCCTATCCCTTCCTATCCCCTATCCCTTAAAAGGTCGGCAACGCAACAGTAACACTATATGTGTTGCTGGTGTCCATGGGCGGCGTTGGTTGCTTACCATCAGGTGACACACCTGCTCGTTTGCCCTCCTATCCCATAAAAAAAAAACTTTTTTTTAGTTGAGTGAGGATTTTTTTTCATCGCAAAAACAGGAAGATATTTCCAAAATGGATCGAAGCCTGATTTTATATAGTTCATATCTGTTAATAGGTGTTTTCCATCCTCCATATCTTCTATTGATAGTAATTATCGCTATACTACAAATTATTTTCCAGCTACAGACTATTGATATTACAAATTTAATAACAATAAAGGTTATAGGTTTTTTACAGACACTTGTTATCCAGCGAATGAATAATTTACTACTAGATCTGGTCTACAACAGATATTCGCTCCAATGATACCGAATAAGTTTAAGGTATTAGCGTTCGGATATTACTTTAATTTTTATTTAACATTATTTATATAAAACTGTATCCTGAACTTTATTAACAAATGGCGTTGATCACAAAACGTACGAAAATAATATTATGCATTCCCCTGGGATAAAAGTTCCAATTTTTAAGTAATTTCAATGATTTTCGTTCAAGTACATATACGCTAACAAAGCCGCGTGTGAAACCTAATATTTAATACATTCCCACGACAAACAGTTATCGCAGAAATTTTGGCAGATGGTATCCCAATAATTAGCAAGAGTTCAGTCTGGACAATGCACAAAACATGACCACAAATAACGGCTGATGGTGTAAACTGGAGTAGTCAGAAATCACACCAGCCCACCGAGAGGATGTGACGTATCAGTACGCTAATGACGTCACAGTCTGCGGCGCTTCGAGGGAGAGTGTCCAGTATCGAATAGGGTTGTCACTAACAAAAAAATGAGCACATCTTATGAACATTCCGAGTATATTAATGATTGACCGGCAAAAAAAAATATATAATAAATATCCGTTGAAGTTAATAGTTTTTTTGTACTTTCACACCCTTAATACTCGAAAGTGTTGCCAGCGGCAATTATGGCTCAACAGAGACATAGACTCGAGGCATATCAAATGGAAACGTCGATTATTATTTTATCTACTTTTATACTCGTAATATACGAAAAAATAACTACTATTTGTATACGATAAATAAAGACCCAAAAGGTGCGGAGAAAAATTAAAAATACTGTACAAGAGGAACACGCCATTGTTTATTAATCTAAGCACACACATGTCAATTAATTTGATAAAAATGAAAAGTGACAACCCTAGGGAATGTGTTCGGTAAGAACAACAGTTCCTATTCATATTTTAACGTACTTTTACTATTAGAACCGCCAACGGAAAGTGTTTTGTGTGAGCCGAGTATGTAATACATTTGTACACATTGTTATCACTGATTTGGATTTCATTATATCGACGCGCCCAAGCAATAACCCAGTAATAGCACTTTACTGGATTTTTTTTTTAATTCAAATTTGACATCTGTGGGCTAGAACTCATATTAAGTATTTTGTTTATATTTTTCTACAGCTAATTACAAAAATATGACCAATGACAGTTTTATCACGTGGAACTATTATTGCATTTTTATACTACAAAAAATAAAAAAATTTACATTGTTTCTTTTAAAATTTAATGACTGATAATAAGTATTTTTTTTATGGGATAGGAGGGCAAACGAGCAGGCGTGTCACCTGATGGTAAGCAACCAACGCCGCCCATGGAAATCAGCAACACCTATAGTGTTACTGTTGTGTTGCCAACCTTCAAGGGATAGGGGATAGGAAAGGATGGGGAAGGGGGTGGGCCTCCGGGTACCTCTCTCACCGAACGAAACGCGGCATGAGCCACTTTACGTCGGTCTTCTGAGAGGTCGTTGTATTTCACCGGTCGAGCCGGCCCATTCATGCAGCGAACTGCCTGGCTCTACCACTGTTAGAATACTGTATTATAGTAATACCGCAAACATTCATTTGATACATAAAGGATGGTATAATAATAACTCACTGATGATATAGCTAAAAACCACAAAACATTTTCTCCTGAAAAAACAGTGTTTTGCGATTATTGGGTTTTTGCCCCGGGACATCGATATACAGACTTATAAGCCTGATAATAGCCTTTTCCGACGGGGAAGTAGGTTAAAATATGCAATTATATATTAAAGTCGTTAAAAAAGATCGCGTCTCTATCACCTGGAAGTTTACAGATCCGTTTCGGAATCGAGAAGTCGCGGGCTTGAATCCTGGCACCAAAGACTTTTGAAATTATTTCCCAAAATAATGTGTGATAAATATTGCTGATTGACAAAATCACACCCGATGACTGACCGCCTCGTATCACATATGGGACTAAAAAATCGATACGACACAGCATAATTGCCTATTCCTTCGGATATAAAAGGTTTAAAGTTACATTTACGTTTAATAACATTTCTTAAATTCAATTCGGAAATTAAAGTAATTTATGCCACTTTCACGGTTGAGGAGAATCTAAAGACACGTCACTATAACATAGAAATACTTATACAAATAAACAGTCGAACAACCGAAATATCTTTTTGCTCACTCGGATAAAAGGGTACATGATTATTATCTCCATGAAGTAAAGTAAAGACTCTAATTCCCACTATCACCCACTGTCTATACGTATATGTGTTTAAATCTTTGTAAGAAAGGGAACAGGAGTTATTAACTCGGATAGTCTCAGAACATTAATGTTAAATAATATAGAAAAAGAGACAGAAAGAGAGCAACAGTAGCTCCAACCACAAATCAAATAACGCTCAGCCCAGAATTAAAATATCACTAAGGCTAACTAACTATACCAATCGTCCCAACCTATGCATTGTTTACAAAACGTCTAATGTTTCATGAGACGTTTCCTGTAATATGTCGTACTTTACAAAATGGTGGTATCGCTCTACGTATTTATCTATATTGTTCGTAATTGTGTTGAGCACGCGCCGTACGGATATGCAAAATGGCGGCTCAACGAACCACTTCCGTTTCGGGAACGCTGACAAGTGCATCCGAAATTGATACATTGACAGTTGAGGCTCTCCCCGTTCGATATTTTTTTGTCGCTGGTAACATTAATTCAAAGTATCGATTTCATATTTTATCCGGTTTTAAATCCATTTTCCATAACTCGCCTAATAATAATCCTTTGAGGAGACTAGGATATTGGTAAACATCACCAACGGAAGATTTTTGAAATAAATCGTGAAGTAAAAATCGTTTCCAAAACAATCAATAATTTTGCAGTCAATAAAGCCTACTAAACTGTTCTAAACTCAGCCTTCAAAGTGTTTCAAAGAAAATATTGTTATATATTAAAAGGTAATTGAACATAGTCTAATGTTTATAATTACGGAAGACGTCTGCATTTTTATCATTTAGTAGTAGAACCCCGCGCGAACTTTGTTCCGCATCAAAAGTACTAAATTAGTAAATTTTGGATTTATCACTTTTTCTTAACTACATCACACAAATTTTATAAATAAAAACCACCCCGTTGACACCAACTATCCATTAAAAAAACCGCATCCAAATCCGTTGCGTAGTTTCAAAGATCTAAGCATAGAAGGTGACAGACAGCGGAAAGCGACTTTATTTTATACTATGTAATTATAACAAAAGCCGCGTATGTAAGGTAAAAATCACTGTGAAACAAAGTATTAGTAGAAGTAAATATAGGTACTTTGTTTGTTTTTTTTTCAACAAAATTAATCGAGTCGAGAAAAAAATGATTCGATACAAATTACCGATAACCCAGTCCGTCCAATGTTCACCTCATTGTTTGTGATGATAGTCACGGGACCATTAAAGGGCACCAGTTGCGTAGATACCAAGTGATGATTATTATCAGCGGATCGATCCGGCCCCAGATTAAGATAAGACTTCATCCATTTAAACGGACTTCAAGCAGAAAGAGGTCAATGCACTTTGAATTGAAACGTAAAGGAAGATATTTTAGTTATCTTTACATGTACATATATGAAAATGATTGGATTTTTTTGATCGATATTCACTACAAATGGATTGGTTATGAAAGTCTTGTTTGGGCTAAACATTCACCGATTGGTATTTAGTAATCATAAATAAAGTGAGTAATCTCCGTATTTTAATGGATAGATCAGGCCGATTTTTATATAGCTTTAACATAACATAACTTCATGCCTTTTTCTACCCGAAGGTGTAGGCAGTGGCTGTTAAGCCTCGACTCGCCGTTATGTTTACGTCCCAAATGGAATAGGTGGCGACCTATTGCCATACCGGCGCAAAGTTTTTATTCATCGATATTTATCACACATAACTTTCGAAATTAATTTCGAAAAGTCATTGCTGTGAGGAGTATTAGAACCAGCCACCTCTGGGTTTAGAAGCGGCATGCTCGACCACTAGATCCCCGAAACTCAATAGCTTTGGTAACAAAAATCTCTAAAAGGGTGCGTGCCTTTAAAAATCACTCTTATTTTATTTTTTTTTCATTGTGTATAGATATTAAACTATAAAAGTTAATTTTATGAAAGTATATTCTCAGTCTCACAATTGAGCCGAAAGTGGCCATATAAACTTCTAAGTAAATATACATATATACATTATACATACAGACAAATTGAGAACCTCCTCCTTATTTCGAAATCGGTTAAAAATAACACACAGACTTAAAAACGATACTCATTCTTAACAAACTTTTATTTCCAAACGTACAAATGACCACCGCGTGGCGTTAAAATGAGACATCCCATATCGGGCACGAGCCACCCCCGAAACGTTTCAGGTTTATCTTTAACAAACACAGACAGAAAAAAAATCAAAGGAGCTGAACGTTTAAATTTAGTATAAACACCCGTGTTTCGAGTGAACAAAGATCAAAAGCACAACTCAGCAGGAGAATATTGTAAATAGCTTGTTTTAGCGGCCCCGGGCGGTGCAGCGGACGCTCAATGCAATGTCACTTTGTAAACAGCATAGAGGTGTATACAAACTAATACTGCTACATCTTTTGCTTGAACGCTTTTGATATAAGGAGTTATAGGCACCAAAAAAGTCCATGGACATGAGACATGACAGTATACAAGCTAAGTTGAGACATAATCAGGCATAACTTCGTCAGTTATAGATATTTATGATACATAACATTCGAATAAATTTTCGAGAACATTGGTGTAGGTACTCGCAAATCAAATCGGAACCTTCTAAATCGCAAGTTGACTTCAGAATTAAGACGAGTTCGAAACCTAAAACCAACAATTATACAGCAAGTTGTAAATCAAAAAGAAATCTTAAGAGTAGACTTCACAGTGGAACAGAAAGAATCATTGGGCCAATTAGATGCAGTCGTTGTTCAGTGTTAAAATATCGTTAATCACAATTAATTAATATGCATCTCAGTACAAATACACAAACTAATTGTTGTAACATGTCCAACAATTGGACAAGAACGTGCTGATTGAAGCCGTGCTGATTGATACCGATCTAGAAAGATGGTACTCGTTTCAGATTCCTTACGTCCATGACTTTCTTTCTTATTTGAAATCTATGGAATCCACAAAAAAGAATGGTGTGGTGACATTTAATAATTCGCAATCCATATTTCTCGTTCGTCTCGATGGAATAGTGGATTGCCACGCAAACTTCTGTTAGAGACCAATCCAAATTCGCAGCGAAGACTTATATCGTTGTTTCAATAAATTTTGCCCGATGTGCGATGTGGGTGCGTAATCTTTTTAGTAAAATAACATAACCGCTGCCTACGACTTCGGGTATTATAGATGCGATGGTACCAATTCAAACCCCTATCCCTTTCAAGTCTTGATCGGTATTTACAACCCGATCACACGATAAATGGAGGTCAGAATTAAGAGCGTAATAAAATAAGCGATCGAAGCGTTTAATTCTCGACAAAATGCCACAAATAACAGTTAAATTGATGTTCAATCTAAGGTCATTACTTAATCGAAGTAAGAGCCGACAAACGGTTAGCGAACCCGCATGTCCGCATGTGTGTCCCAACATCCCTCTAAAACAAATTGTCTCTAATATAGCATGCATTTACATAGTACACTGAAGAGGTAATTCTGCTTCAGAATTTGCGCCCGCATTACTATGGGTAATGATTTAAAACTAGCTGGAGCATGACTTTGCGAGCACTAAGTGAATAACTACATAATATAATAATCTGGTATGACAATGATTTGTTTTTTTTTATTGGATAGGGGGCAAACGGTGCAGCAAGTAGATCACCTGATGGTAAGCGACTACATCCGCCCATAGCCCCCTCTACAAGACACCTTCGCATGGAGATGGGAATAGGTTAGGCCCCCGGATACTCCTAAAAGAAACGCGGCATGAGCCACTTTACATCGATATTATAAAAGGCGGTGTAAAATCACACGTCGAGCCGGCCTATTCATGTAGCGAAATGCGTGATAATTTATAAACTAAGTCAATTTTGAAATAGTTTTATCGGTGCCAATTATTATATTATTGTGCCTTTAATTGTTTGCTATATTAAATTAAATGCCTACCATTGCATAGTATAAAATAAAGTCGCTTTCCGCTGTCTGTCCCCTTATAAGCTTATATCTTTGAAAGTACGCAACGGACTTTTAGTGTGGTTTTCTTTAATAGATAGAGGGTGTCAACGGGGTGTTTGTATAATATAAATAATGTATAATGTAGTTAAAGAAAAGTGATAATTTTCGTTATTTTGCACTTTTTGATGCGGAACAAAGTTCGCCGGGTCAGCTAGTTTAATATAAATTAACAAATAAATCAATTGGCGTGATCAGGTATCACATCAGACTAGATGTTGGCAGCTTGTATGTAGCCCACAATATCTAGTATGTTATATAGAAGCTATGTCTACAAAGGTGTACAAAGACAGTCTCCTGGTAACCGCAAGAAACAGGAATAGATCACCAGTTACGGCGGGTACGCGGGTAGTTTTTCATATTTCTCACGAGGATCCCTAGCGTCTTATTACATGCAGTATCCGTTTCCACCCCTCTTGTCTAAGGGATGTTGCGGGCACTGGAGGTATCTATTTATAAGTTAGAAGATATTGAAAGGGTTTGTTTTCGTACACAATACTGGCAGGCATACGGCATTTTAACGCAAACGAAATTTCACAACATTTGTTTCGATGACTTCAAGTTGTAGCCTAAACCGCTGAACTGTTTTAGATGAACTTTGATCGGATACTACTTTGAGTATCACAGGATCCAATTGTTTGATAATAATAATTTTCCTAAAGTTCATTAGTCAATTTGATGTGAAACTAATTTGAGCTCAGGGCAAGGATATACAAATCTATGATATTAATAGATAAAGAAGTAGTTAAGTAGTAACTGCTCAATCAATTATTAGTCAATATAATGATAAAATCCTTTAGGATGATAGGTCATTGATTAAATTACCAAAGAATAGCTATAACAGTCGAGACGAAGCAAAAGTGCCTATAGATTCGGTTTTTAGTGGCTTGCGTTAGAAAACCTAAAGAATTCAATGATCTTAGAATGTTGGAGTTAAGAACCCCATCCGAGGTAACTCGTCCCCAGGTCCATTAGAATCACATCGAGTGTGACAAAAACTGACGCACCGTACCGATGGTGCATCGACCGAAGATTAACAAGAACACACGTAGATAACTCGTTACTAATTGACTTGGGCTTAAAGCTTTTAATGACTTAAGGCCAAGAATCACTACTAAATTTGATTGGTAAAATGGAAAAAATATTTTAATTCGCATTAACATCAGAGTCCTCTCCTCTGTAAACTAAAATATTAATTTGTTCAACTAGTGTTAATAAATTCATCATTAAATAAATATCAAATAAATAAAACGTAAAAGACAGCGTACTTATTAAACTTACTTTGATATGAAAATACACAGAAAAACGTTAAATCCTTAATTTAAATCATGAAACGAGGGCACTGCACAAAATCTGCTAAGTGACTCTCGCTGACCGCGTCGAGAACAAGGTTGTAAGGAAGGAAGTTGGATTGGAAGAGAGTGTCAGTATAAAATTAAGAAAGGGTATGCTCTGTTGGTTCGGACATGTAGAAAGAATGAATGATGAAATATTGACTAAGCATACAATGCAAAAGCGGATGGATGTTGAATTCGAGGACGGCCAAGACACACATTTCATGACCAAATAGAACGTATTCTGGAGGAAGGTGATGTTAGTAGCCTCAAAAACCGACGCGTGTGTATAAAATGAATTATGAAACTCAATGAAGCGAGTGAGGCATGTAAGAATCGTGTCCTACGGCGCTCTGTTCTCTCTGCCAAACCCGCAAGGGATTTGGCGTGAAGTAATATATGTATGTAAATAATGAAATAATAGTCGTTGCCTTATCTATATAAATAATTAATTCTGGAAACCCCAAGACAAATCTTTCCCTCCACACTCCAACGTTTCATATAGCAAAGGTACCTTTCAATCTCGTTCCGCTGTATATCCTAGTGTGCGAAGACAAATGTCTGCAAACAGGAGCCCATTTTTTATCAAGACTAGTTTGTCATCATGTACCATGAAGGCATATATCATAATATATATATATAATTGTAGCGAGTCAAGGATGGCAGATGCTGTTCACAATTACTGTCACTATTAGATATGTCACTTGGATGTCGCACGGATAGGAAATAAATCAGTTTTTCTGTCATTGATGTTGGATGGGAATTGATGTTCAACAAGAATCCAAAATAAATACAAGGCAGATTCTTTCAGTAACATTAGTAATCCATGGTTATTTTCCTTTTTTTACACTAATGGTATTAAGAAGATATTATTTGCTTACTTTGCTTCCTATTATCAGATTTCATTATCAATACTAAGGAATAACATGTTTAGACCTCAATGTAAGTTATTTTAACACTTTTGTATGGATTTTATAGCAGTATGTTAAAATTAACAGCCACGGTGATCCAGCGGTCGAGCTCCCCGCTTCTGATTCAGATGTCGTAGTATCGAATTCGGGCTAACACCAATGATTTCTGGGAATTCTTTTCAGAAGTGATGAAGTGCCCAACGTATGGCAGTAGGTTCCACCAATTACTCCATTTGGGACGTAACAATCCGCCGAATGAAGGCTTATCAACCGCTTCCTTCGATTAGAAAAAAGCGTTATGTTTATTATGTTATGTTCTAATTAAACCAACTTACTCAAAATCGAGTACGTGGCGATGGCAAAATTGTGAAACCAGCAACAGATGTTTGACGTTTCGTTGTTTTTTTTTAATTTGAAACTATTTATAGATTTGTAGTAAACGCATCCCTAAGTGACACGACACGGAAGTTTAGTTTGCGGTTGCACATAGCCACATGATCACATGTATCTTAAGTAGCAACTAGGTACATTTAGATATCACAACTCCTCTACAAGGTTAATGCCATATCCACTGAGGCAAGCGGCCGTACCAACTTTTAATTGAGACTAGCAATTAATATCACGATACCATACACTAATTATTTAGAATTATTTTTTTGTTTAATATTACTTGAAACCTGACAGAATGACTAGAAAACTAACGAGTTCTTTTGTATTAGAGTGCTGGTGATTGACAGATCTCCTCCTAACATCATTGCTGTAATGATAATTAGGCATTACTAGATCTAGATACGGCGATGACATATTGCTTCCGATGTGTAAGAAATAGTATGTCACGTATTTATTCTATGGGAGACAATTTGTCATTCGGAAAAAAAATCGCTAGATTCGCTTTATTTAATAAAAAATCAAATAAAGTTAGCGCTTTTATTCACATCTCGAATCACTTACCTAAATTATTTTTAAGGTTCCAGAAAATGGCGCGTTATCTGTGGAAAGAACAAAAGTGTTATATAGGACAGTATGAAATAATGGAAGATAGCTTTATAACATTTTTCTTATTCTTAGTGTAATTCTTGAATTACTTCAACAAAATATTTCAAGTATTTAAAAATGGTGGTTCTGGAATATAACTCAGGGTTAACATAATTACGCGTTACCCCAGTCATTTACGGTTTTAATGAAATCAGAACTAAATCTCATTCAACCTACTTACAACCAAAAAAGATTAAGCACTCGATATATTTGAATGAAATAAACGATAATGCAGACATAATTAACATAGCACTGGGCCCATAACCTACTCAACACGCTCTCGGGGTCAATGTCAACATACATTTATAAATACCACTATAATATTTACTACACTAATACTATAAAGCTAAAGAGTTTGTTTGTTTGTTTGAACGTGCTTATTTCAGCAACTACTGGTTTCAAAATTCTTTTTGTGTTGGATAACATTTCTATAGAAGCGAGTAAACGAGTATATCATCACGCAATTTATAAAATTTAATTTTGATATAAATATTTAACACACTATTATAATGATTTAATTATACAATATACAAGCATATTATGTATTGTTATTAACAATAGAACTATAATTGGAACGCTTAAGCCTCACCTATCACATATTTATTACCCATTGTCTGCCAAGGAAAACATCGTAAGGAACCAGCACATATCAACGAATGAGTCCTGTGTTGTTTCTTTCAAACCCTGAAGATCCCTGGAGGTGAAGGCCTAACCGCCATAAATCAGGCACAATTTTGTCGCATTTTAAAACGTATAACTCCACAAAAGTTAATGTATTGGTGTGGGTGTTTCAAACAGGAGACGCGTCAGTCAGACGTGGGAGCGCTAAACTACTTGATCATCAACACTGCACATTTTTGTTCACCGCGACGTATTTTGATTTGAAATGTCAGACTGCCTACAGTACCTACTACTTACAGTAGCTGTAATTAAGACTACGATCATCCTAACATTTTGTTTAACCCTAGAAGACGTTGTTCAGTTAGGTCACTGACAAAATGTGTTCTGACAGTCACATCTCGGAAAATTTGCAAGATACACACCAATACAGTTAGTTAAAACAAAACTAAACATATTAATAATAAGTTTGGACGTGACATTAAAACAACTTTTAGGATTATATCGCGTTTATTTATTATTAATTTTATTTATTTCCCGACGTTTCGTACTCTTTACAGAGATCATTTTCACGAGTGATGAACAAAAAAGATGGTACATATTTGTTCAAAAGCTATTTTCACGCTGGACGCTAGTTTGAACGTAATTCACATGGCGCCATCTAGTTTTCAAATAACGCAACTAAAGCTTGTGTTATTTAACGAAACAAAACAGCACATTATTCAGAAATATTGATGTAGTCGATAGATACATGGTATGTACAGTTGAGAGATGACATGACCTACTGGAAGGGGAATCGGGCACACCCATCCGTCGGGCGAGGATGTCCTCGACACGGTTGATCACACCGAATAGCTAGGACATGACAATACACTATTTACACTGAACATTTAACGGACGAATGCTTCAATCTATTTGAATGATGATCACATTTCAACCAAAGTTAATAGCGGTTGTATTATTATTTATAGTTTTAAACATATATTACTGCAAATTTAGTCGTGTCAGTAGCCTGAAGATTTGGGATAGTGAGATCTAACCGATGCTCACTGATAATCGTCTCTTAATATGGTTATTATCTTTGAAACTACGCAATGGATTTTGATGCGTTTTGTTTTTATTAGATAGAGGGTGTCAACGGGGTAGTTCTTATCTATAAATTAGGTATAATGTAGTAAAGAATGAGTGATGAATCCAAAATTTGCTTATTTATTACTTTTGATGCGGAACAAAGTTCGCCGGGTCAGCTAGTAGCAATAATAAAAAATATGCATTCAAAGTGACCTGACTTAGCTTTATTTTAATGAACTATTGAAGCAGTGCTGATGCAAATATATTCATTGACAAATTTAATTGAAAGATTCTTAATTCATAGTATTTTTATTCTTAGCGAGATATTTTCGCAATATCAATAATCATTGCTTATAAAACCATGTCGCTTTCCGCTGTCTGGTCTCCTATATCTTTCAAACTGTGCAACGGATTTTGATGCGGTTTTTTAATAGATAGAGGGTCTCGACGGAGTGGTTTGTATCACGTATAATGTAACACGTAAAAAGTAATAATTTTCGAGATATAGGACATTAATTGCAGAAGCCGGCTAAACCCTAAGTGATAGATCAAAATAATGCACTACGGAAAGACTACAAAAAAGTTAGCGATGGTGTATGTCTATCTCTTGGGGATAAACCACAATGACTATATTTATTTCTTTACCCTTTACACGAAACAAAGTTCTCGGACTCAACTAGTTAATAAAAATGTTATAAAATAATCATTTACTCGTGTTACATTTATAAAATTATATTATTCATGCAATAGTCATATCATGAAAGGAACAAGCCGACACAAATGTTAAAGTTTTATTTAAATGTCATATTATGGACAAACACTCGTACAGGATATTATTGTATTATGAGTAATTGAAGATTTTCCAAAACATTCCTGTCATCTATATGTCCAATGTGTATTGATAAACGAGGATGTTTAAATAATTATGTGCAAAACATTGTGCGAGGCGTCACAATGACAATAACAAAGAACAAAGAACATATTAAATATGATAATATTTCCAACACGACCATGAATCTTTATTTAGATATCGATCAAAATGAATTCATTAAATACATTACGTGATCTTGATTGAAAGGTTTTATATGCCAGGTCAATAAAATCACAAAAAACCATTCCGTGTTTTTAACCAGAAGAAGAAAAGTCGTAGGTACAGATGAACGTAAATGAAATCGTCACGATTTGTTTGTAAAAATTAACTAAAACCAACTTGGGTTTTTTTGGTACATATTTGCTTTCTCCAAGAATCGGAATAAATACCTGACTGATATTATTGCTTCGATCATTGGATGATAGAGAAATATTGTTTACGAGTAAGCGTTTTTTTGTTGGTTTTGGTTAAATTCAGAGAATGGTTAGGAATCAACAAAATTAATTACATTATATGTAAATAATAAAAGTGCATCTACTAAAGTATGTGCCTACCTACTGTTCACGCGTGGGTGAGGAAAAACAATAGTTTGTGATGACAGGATGCCACCGGGGACAATACCGGCTCTCTGTCATCAACCATTGTATAGGGGGATTAATTACAATTGTGCATTGTCAACGGTCTCATCTGATTTTATTACAGAAAGATGATATAAAACTTGAAAAAGAAGAAACACGAGGACTTTCTATAGTTAAGTACAAAAGTAATTAAATATACCAGCGCCCATAACTGAGAGGTTAAGAGGAAATGGCGTCGTAAGGATGTAGTGTTGCGAGAAGAATGATAAATCTGAATTTGGAAGGAAATAAGAGAACAGGGAGACCGAAGAAAATATGGATGGATTGTGCGTAAGACGACGAAGAAGATGCGAATGATAGGGAAGTGTGGAATAGAAAAACCTGTTGTGCCGATCCTGAATAATGGAAACAGAGCAGGATGATTATTATAGTTCCCGGAAATCCAACCGACCCTATTATTGCTTTACACCCAATATTTCAAGATTCAGACAGCAGAAGATAGCAACTCGATACATCATTTGGATTATCACACCCCTAGAATAATTCTAGTGCAACAAAAAATACCTTTATATGTACTGGAAAATATTTCTGATATATAGATGGTCAGAGGCCTATGTCCAGCAGTGGACTTCAATAGGCTAATGATGAATGATGATGATGATATAGATGGTAGTTTTACTGTCTAAAAACACTTCTTAATTATACATATTAGGTCGGGGAAAAAGTCTTTTCGCATAACGTAGGTATAAACTTATTATAAAATTTCTTTGACTGTACTATTTGTGTCTGGCTGGTTTTGGTAACATTAAAAAGGTTACATTATAAAGAAAAGAAAAAAATAAAAAAAAGTTGTTTCCCGCTATTTTTCATTTGTTTTTCTCTCCGTAAAAATGAGTGAATCTAATGAAGAAATTCGATACATTTTAAAATTTTATTATAAAAAAGGCAAAAATGCAACTCAAGCAGTGAAAAAAAATTGTGATGTTAATGGACCTGATGCAGTGTCAGTAAGAGTAGCACAAATTTGGTTCAAACGTTTTCAGTCCGGAAATTTTGATGTTAAAGATGCACCTCGCTCTGGTCGCCCTGTTACGAATAAAATGGACGCCATTTTTGAAAGAGTGGAGCAAGATCGGCATATTAGTAGTTACGATGTAGCTGAAGAACTGGGAATTGACCACAAAACAGTTTTGACCCATTTGAAGAAAGCTGGTTATACAAAAAAGCTCGATATTTGGGTGCCACACGAGCTCACTCAAAGAAACTTAATGAACCGTGTACTCATTTGCGATTCATTATTGAGACGTAATGAAACCGAGCCGTTTTTGAAGAGATTGATAACTGGCGATGAAAAGTGGATCACGTACGACAAGAACGTGCGAAAAAGGTCGTGGTCGAAAGTTGGCCAGGCTTCACAGACTGTGGCCAAACCTGGCCTAACACGAAATAAGGTGATGCTGTGTGTAAGGTGGGATTGGAAGGGCATTGTTCATTATGAGCTTTTACCGTCCGGCAAAACCATCGATTCTGATCTTTACTGCCAGCAACTGATGAGATTAAAGGAAGCAGTCGAGAGAAAACGGCCGGAATTGATCAACAGGAAGGGTGTGGTCTTTCATCACGATAACGCTAGACCACACACATCTTTAGCCACTCAGCAAAAATTAAGAGAGTTCGACTGGGAGGTCCTAGTGCATTCACCATATAGCCCTGACCTTGCGCCTTCAGATTTTCACCTGTTTCGGTCTCTTCAGAATTCTTTAGGTTCTGTAAGGTTGACCTCAAGAGAGGACTGCCAAAACTATTTGTCCCGTTTTTTTGATCAGAAGTCCCAAAGTTTCTACAGTAACGGGATAATGTCTCTGCCCACAAAATGGCAGAAAGTTATTCAACAAAACGGTACATATATATTGTAAATAAATGTAAATAAACTTTGAAAAAAATGTCTTGACTTTTCATACAAAAATACGAAAATACTTTTTCCCCAACCTATTATGAGCTGAACCTCTAGACTACCAAAACTAGAAACCAATTACATAGTACTTTTTCCACTAGATCGAACTAAAAATCTAAATCCAACGAAGTAATTTATGGAGTTAATATACTTCGACCCGGTCATGACCCATTGTCTTGTCACATCCTGATCACATTGTTCGCATCCATTGGAGCGTCGCACAGGAATCGAATTCGCTACCGACACCCATTCACCATGTATCAGGTCACGGTGATCTGATTTCCGTTGAATGGATATTGTTATTTATATACGGTTGAGTTACACTGCCTCGATAGCAGTAGGTACTCGGGGAATTGATTTTTCATTGCGCAAACATAGCACTTATATATATAATGAAATAGATAAAGATAATAATATCAATTATTAATAATATTCATAAACGTATTAAAGTGGTATCATAAAGTTTGTTTTATTATGGAACTAGTCTTACATTTCAATATAAGCTTCGTCGCCTGATGGTAGACGTTTATCGGGTACAAATGGATAAACTGTGTGGAATCTGACCTATAGGGCCTAGCATTCACATTTCTAAATAACATTCTAAATACTACTTTCAATGTAATTTCATTGCAATGAGCATACATCCATCCAGTCATATACCGACACCTGTACCTACCTGGTGAATGCGTCTAAAGTCTACCATTTTCACACCATTATATCGATGGTATTTGCCATTTATAAGGTCTGGATGTTAAATTGCGAAAAGACGGTAGATATATACAACAGCTGGAGTCGAATCTTGATATGTACTTTATTTCAAATCGATCAGCAGAACACTTCAAGCCAAATTATAGACCTATTGCGAAGCGACATCATACTGTACCTATAAGATGGTGAGGCCATTTGTAAGATGAGTTTATTTCAAATTATTTGTTAGATATGTGTGATTACCTATATGGAGTGGGTTAAAATTATGAAGAAATTTAATCTTCCTCACAATAGATGATGTATCTTAAATAACTTATATTTGGTGCTTATCCAAATATCAATTTTGTTTCTCTTCATAGTTCGACATGTGATGTGATAACGTAATTAACTTATCTAATTATATTATCTAAGTTCTTATTTATCACTCTTCTTAAACTTACGAAAAGTTCAAATCATATATAAACTACAGCTAACAAGATGAGGCAACGAGACGATCTCCATCAAGACACAGTACTTAGACGTGTTAAACGACACGTGCCCATAAGATCACATAAACAATTTGAGGTGACGATTACACGCGGTCGTGATGATCGTTACGTTGCGTTACGTTACGTTACGTGCACGTAGAGTCGGTAATGTCTGTCACGCGACAAGGTGTTTTGCTGTAAAAGTAGTGGCCGAGACGAATTGTTAAGTGAAAGTTGACGGTAGAAATGCTACCATTTAGATAACAATTACACGGTATACATGCAGTCATGTTCAGAATTGCATGGTGACAAAAAAAGAACAGAACATAAAGAGAACAGCATTTAATTTCAGTACAGTCTCAAGTTTGAATCCTCGGCACACAACGTTTATTTTCCTGATAAACAATTATGTGTTGTTTATTTTATTGGTGTGAATAAGAAGGGTATAGCATCCATTATAAGAGTTTTAATTATGATTAAGTTTGCCGCAAATCTGTGATAGAATCTCTTGTCTCGTACTAGCTGGTTAATATGGTAAGTTAGTCCATTTTGGGAGTCAATATATCACTACTCGTATGTCCTGACATCTTTTGTGACTGTCGAATATTATTAATTTGTTATTTCCGTAACTTGAACAACTCAAATTAATAAGAAGGTTTATATCATAAGCTTGATGGTGTTTAATTTTTAATTACAACAGCTGTTATTTACAAAAACCATTACTTTTATTTCCAATGTATTAATTAAATCTACTACTGGTTATCTTCATTAAAAACTTCGTAAAGATAATTATTCAGTAACTGATGATTATGAACCCTTTGGTAATTTCAGAGTCGTAATATTAACCATGCACCTAGATGGTAGACCAGACAGAGAGACAGATACAGGGGCAGAGGGTCTACGACCAGGGCTTAATATCATCACTGAGTTTGCATACCATTCACGTCATTACAGAACCAAGTAGCGTGACGTCACATACAGACGCAAGGCATATAATAAATGATTCTTTATTCTGTAATAATTGTATGAGTGAACACGAGTTCATGACTTGAGAGTGATTGTCATAGAACATTCTCTGATAGTTTTGATTCTCAGACTGAATACTACATTCAAAGTATTCGCTGTTCTTTATAGTTTTTCCATTCGCATTTAGAGCGAACAAAATACCGATTAATAAATTATTTGCAATATGTTAACTCATAACTGATCATCATCATAAAGTTTCGGTGGTCCAATGGTCGAGAACCCCGCTTCTGAATCAAGTAGTCGCGGGTTCGAATCCTGGCTCACACCAATGACTTTTCGAAATCATTTTCGAAAGTTATGTGTGATAAATATCGATGACTGAAAACTTTATGCCCGGTATGGCAATAGGTTCGGTATGGCAATAGGTTCTATTTGGAACGTAAACATAACGGCGAGACGAGGCTTAACAGCCGCTGCCTACAGCAAAGTAGAAATGTGTAACTTATGTTTATGTTTCAATTGTTCTTTAGCGCAATATTTTAATCCAATTCTGAAGTTAACGAAAGCTGGTACTTCATAAGAGTAGCAGTTAATGGAATCTCAACAAGTTTGGTATCTTTTGGATTTATAAAATATGTATCTTGGATTAGTAAAATATTAGAATAGACATAGATAAGGCACAATTTACATGCAAGTTCCGTCTCATCCGTTGGGCTACCAAATTATTATTATTATTAATACAAAACAATATTATTAATCTGTGCAACGCAGTCCCCCCAGTGCTGTGCAGTAACCCCACACCATACACAGAGTTTTAAATCAATACGTGCGCACGCGCACCGTTGAAAGATCGATATTGTCTTTCCTTCACCCCTCGCACATCTGTTACTGCCATCACTCTGCCTACACTCCAAAACCCAGCGCCCTACATCTGCACACATTTCACGCTATACATTGCTGCTCATTATAAATCAAACAGCTTGTTTTTGAAAGCGATTTTATTTACTTTAAAATAAAAATATGCAAAAAATCTTTATTTATGTTAAATTAAACATTACAATTGTTATTTGAAATATAATTAATTAACTGTTAGATTTCCGTCTTCCTAATCGCAGTTCAGTCGAGTCCACAGAGATTTATCGTAAATAAATCTTTTGACAGTTAAGTTATTCGGTTAATGATACACTAAATTCGAAATAGCATTTGAATGTTGTTCAAACTAGTTCACCTATCGAATCAGCATCTCGATTAATAATTATTCGATTCGAAAATACCAATCGCCTTTACAAACGATCCGCATTGGATTTTATGAATTTAATCGACGAATGCTATCTGAATTTAGAAAGCAATGTACAACGTGTTTTCCACATTGTCGCAAGGGATGAAACGTTTCCTGCTTCTATTTTTACAATATTAGGGGAAGGGTGTTTCTGGGGAGGCCACATTTGTTTTCGTGTGGGGACTACCCCGTGGGCTGCATCGATTTTATGGGTCGATATTGTTGATAGAGAATGTCCGTGATAATTATTGGGATTGGAAAGAAATGTTATATTGAATTTAGCACATTGTTTTGATAAACATTGTGCGATAGTAGGCGATAGATAAATTGTGTGAATTTTGATATTGAAATTTATTTGTAACTAGCTGACCCTGCGAACTTTGTTTCGCATCAAAAGTAATAAATGAGTAAAATTAGGATATTAAAAAGTTCAATTTGTGTTTTGGCGCGCAACGCAACTGCTATGTCCCGCTATAATAATACTGTAATATCTTGGTAAATATTCGTTTAAATTTCATACTGTAAAGGGCCATATTGATCTATATTAAAAGCACAATCTGTTTAAGACACTTAACTGGATGAAAATTAATGCTATAATGTTTAAAATTGCTTCCTAAATAAGCCGTGACTTCTCGTAAAAAGTAAAAAAACAAAAATGGTTATTGTGGGTTATCCCTAAGAGATAGACATATGCCCTCGCGGACTTTTTTGTAGACCTTTTAAAGGTGTGTAATAATGTAGTGCGTTGTTTTGATTTATCACTTCGGGTTCAGGCAGCGTTTGCGATTAAAGTTCTAAATCTTGAAAAAAATTTTTTTTACTACACTATACATGAATTATAGATCAAAACCACCCCGTTGACACCCTCTAACTATTAAAAGAAACCGTATCAAAATCCGTTGCGTAGTTTTAAAGATATGCGCATATAAGGGGACAGACAGCGGAAAGTGAATTTGTTTTATACTATGAAATGATTGGGAGAAATTAAGTAATTTCTTGATCTTAGTGTCTCCTTTCGCTATTTAATTTTGTTTGTAAATCTGTGCGCAGAGAATACTTCGAGCAGTTTTAACAGTGGTAGAGCAGCCGGCTCGACGGGTGAAATACCACGACCTCTCAGAAGATCGACGCAAAGTGGCGCATGCCGCGTTTCGTTCGGTGAGAGAGGTACCCGGAGGCCCACCCCCTTCCTATCCTTTCCTATCCTACTCCCAATGCAACTGTAACACTATATGTTTTGCAGATGTCCATGGGCGGCGTTGGTTGTTTACCATCAGGTGACACCCCTACTCGTTTGCCATCTCCTCTCTCCCCAAAAAAAATTTTTAAAAATAACATACTACAAGTGCTTTATTAAAAACTTTAAAAATATATAGGTATACAAGAGATTCCTCTTGGTTTGCATCAGTGATTAAGAGAGTGAAAGAGGCAGGGTGGATTCTTTCCACCCCACAAGAATCTACATAGGGTAGTTTAAAAATAAAATAAAAACTAAGCAACAGTTGCGTATCTTTGCTATATTTAAAGTTTTCATCCCCCAAATATTGTGTTGAGCAGTAGAACGGAAATAGATTCGCTATGTAAAATAAGACTAAGAAATGGTTAAAATAAAATAAAGAAATAAAATAAAATTTTAGTACATATATTCACATGACAGATCTCAAATCCGGAAATAAATGAAGCCAAAAATAAATTTCAAAGATTATCACCAACTTAGAAGCTTTAAAACTATCATTTAGGTATTTTTAATTATAATGTTGTATACTTATGAGTAATTGGGTTTTATTTATTTGCCTTCATAAATGTTTGGATGACACTTCCTTTCAATAAAATGAACTGATGTTTAAATCATAATTAAAATTACAACTGACAGTGATGACGTGTCTAGAACAAATATTTATACAATTAGTACTGCGAATTGTATCGAAATATTAAATTTCCAAGTACCTACTACATTGTTGATAGAAGAGACTATTGGTGGAACCATTCCTTCCCAACCATCCATCAGTTTTTTCTGCTAAACTAAAATGTGCTTTTAGCAGGGATAGAAGGTACACCGCGGATGTAGAAAGAAGAGTGGCGTTAGGAAATAGCGTAAATGGAGCGTTGGGCAGATTCCTGGGCGCACAAAATATAAGCAGTAAAGCCCAGCTAGCAATCCACAATGCAATACTGATCCCAACGCTAACTTATGGAAGTGAGCGAGAGCTGGGTATGGCAGAGTGTGCATGAAAGTAGGATAAACGCAGTCGAAATGAGGGCATTGCGCATAATCTGCGGAGTGACCCTCGCTGAACGCGTCGAAAACAAGGTCGTAAGGAAGGAAGTCGGATTGAAAGAGAGTGTCGGTGTACAAGTAAGAAAGGCCATGCTCCGATGGTTCGGACATGAAGAAAGGATGCATGATGCAAGATTGGCTAAGCAGATATACAATGCAAATGCGGACGGCTGTAGGAGTCGAGAACGGCCAAGACACACATTCCATGACCAAATAGCACAAGTTCTGGAGGAAGGTGATGTTAGGAGCCTCAAAAATCGACGTGCGTGCATAAAAAGAGTTATAAAAGTCTGCGAGTGTGAGGTGTGTAAGAATCGTGCCTTATGGCGCTTCGTTCTCTCTGCCTACCCCGCAAGGGATTTGGCGTGAAGTTATGTATGTATGTAGTTTTCTCTAGTTTAACTAGAAAAGAGGTTTTCCTACTGCATATCAAGCCTTCAACTTTAACACAAATAACAGCTCTTGAAAAATCCTGAACCTCCCAAAAGAGTTGCTTTAATAAAATCACTCTTATTATGAAGCATGATAACAGTTACGCCGCTTATTATAGTAAGCGTTAGTATATAATCTATTTGAATCTTCCATATACTTAGAACTTGTTTGAAGACGTGAACTTAAAACAGGTTATACGAAGCATATAAAAGACAGTTTACTGTGGTCCCGTGGTTACAACATCTCCTGGCGTGGGAGCGGGAGAGTCCAATGATTAATACTCGAGTGGAGTTTCTCAACCACTGCATAATCAACTTCCAACATAGGATTAGGTCTTCAATTATATTAATAGCTTAGAAAAGCCTCACGAATTATATGTTATTTAAATGTGAAAAATTATCGTCGTCGAGACACAAAAATTGTTTTGTTATTATGTCTTTTAATGTATGTATTATTATGACAAAAATGTTAAAATTAACCCCATGTTTTAGCAGTTTAATACTGCGACTTCGCTTTAAGAGATTCTGAGTTCGTATAACACCAATGTCTTTTAGGGGATTCCGTATGATAGTTATCAGTGATGGGCTTTGTTTGATGGATGATTAAAATGCTTACTACTGAAGGGACTTGGCGTGAAGATATCTTGTTTTTACAAAATCCAACTGCAATAGTCTAAGCATCGATTATGAAAGACAATCAGTATACTATTCATACGCGTGGGTTTCAACGGAATGCTGTCCAATAAGTTCTTGACAAATTATTCCAAACACAGATTATCTGTCTACAGGGTGGCCTCGGAACTATGAAAATTGACCATTCTAAACGAAAATCATAGGCCCGTTCTATCGTACTGTTCAATTTATACAAATATGTATATAATATTAGTTTCTATTGAAAACACCGGTCAACGCTTCGCCTATCCAGTATGCAGATAGCTCTCGATTAAAACTAAACAGCAAAAAAAGACGTAATTTTGGATCATTAGATGTTCTAGCAGATATGAAATAATAGCAGCAATATATGATAATTGGTAAATAAAAAACGAAAAAGAGACAACCCTAAGAAAAACAGACTAACTTACAATTGCATCACACAAACGTATTCACCGCCAAACAAAACTAATCAGCGCCATCTAAACAAAGTTATCTAACAAAAAAAAAGCTCTAATCCTCTTAGAACGTAAAAAAAGGTGTACCGATTTAAGTCGCGTGCTGACATGACTGTTATCTTTACATAAAAAATAAATAAAATAAGGTGAACAGACGATAGTGCGGATAAGACACCCATATTAGTAAGACATCCTCTTCCGGGGACCCTTGTTTGAGTTTGTTTAAGCCTGAATGGAGCTTTCAAGGCTTGATTTATTATGTTTAAGACACGCATGATGTAATGATAAGGCTGCGTCAAGGAACTTGACTTAAGGTTCTGTTGTTTTAATGTCGTAACTTTCGAAGCCTTATTCGATTAAGGTAGATTTAGAGTGTACGTATAAAAAAAGGAATGGAAATTTATAAACCCTCTAGTCTAGAACCAATCCTTAGGCCCGTAAGATCAATCACAGTTTAAACTATTTTGCCTAGTTTAAACCTCATCTGTCGTTTATTTGGTAAGATCAATGCTAGATAAAACTCCAATAGCAGTTTAAACTATAGTTTAGCTTACACCAGGAGATTTTGCCGTTTAAACCGTGGTCCGCCTAGTTTAAAAATGGCGGTCGTTTATCAGCTGACATCTGACACAACGATTGTGGGTTCATACATAGATTTAGCATAGACTACAATAGATGGCCCATGTCAGGAAAAATTTACTAATAGCATCGAATCACTGACAGCGCTACCGCGTATATTAGATTTTGGGAACCGCGTATATTTTATTTACATTTCCACACATGAACATTAACTTTGTAAAAGTTAACGTTTTGAAGCGATTTTTACGCACACATTGATAACAATATTAATAATATCTTGGACACAAATCACACAGCGCCCTCCACTTCTAAACTAAGCAACTAAATGCTTGTGCTATGGATACTACATAACGGATATTAATACATATATACTTTTCATTTGTAAATACATACTTCTAATACATAGAAAAACACCCAGACGCCGCACAAATATTCATGTTTGTCACAAATATTTGTGCTCAGGTGGGAATCGAACCCCCGACCTCCGTGCTGCAGCCGGTAGTCTTACCAATGCGCCACGAGGCCCGTAAGTCACTCACACATTAACAACCCATTTTTGGTCACGGTGTTTGGGTGACTATTGCCAATCTATTATTCTTAAATCTATGGTCACACTATAAAACTTCATAAAAGAAAGAGAAAAAGATATTTTTTTCACGAAATATGCCACAGACAATGTACAAAAGAGTGAATGATGTGCGAAATATGGTCATTAAATAACCAAATGTTGCCATCTGTCGAAAACTAAACTTAGTTTACGTAATCTATCTCCATTTCGCTGTTGATCTTACGGGGCAGGTTTAAACTCTAGATTAAAATTGACTATAGTTTAGAAAATCGACAGTTTTAACTATGATTGATCTTACGGGCCTAAGTGTACTGGCTAACTAATACGTAACGTAACTTCACGACTTTTTCTACCCGAAAGTGTAGACTAGATATTGGCTTTGTCTTACCATATACTTACCAAAACGAAGCTATAAGTGGCCGTGTCACATAAAATGAAAATATATGGTCCCCGAAAAATGGCGGTAAGCACAAACTCCAACAAGGAATGTTTTTGGATTTTAGCAACAGGAATTACTTTTGAAATAATCAGGAATACGAGCCAGGTAAATATTCGAAGAAATTAAAATATTAAGGCCAGTAGTCTCCCTCTCTCTCTCAAACTGATATATAGCGATGTAGAGAATTGTCTATCAGTGAATAAAAGAAAAATCTTGAATAATTAGTTACGAATAATCAGTTTTTTCAGTGGTAGAGCCAAGCAGTTCGCTGCATGAATGGGCCGGCTCGACCGGTGAAATACCACGATCTCTCAGAAGACCGACGTAAAGTGGCTCATGCCGTGTTTCGTTCGGTGAGAGAGGTACCCGGTGGCCCACCCCCCTTCCCCATCCTTTCCTATACGCTATTCCCTAAAGGTCGGCAACGCAACAGTAACACTATATGTGTTGCTGGTGTCCATGGGCGGCGTTGGTTGCTTACCATCAGGTGACACGCCTGCTCGCTTGCCCTCCTATCTCATAACAAAAAAAAACCTAAGTGATAATTATCGATGACGGAATATAACGATAATAATCACACAACTCAGATTAAAATAATATCTCAATGAGTACTCCAGTTGTTAAGTGAGTTTAAAACTGGTCCAATATAACAGTATTAGATCAAAACTCGCGTTCTTTTACTTTAATCCCTTTTGCTAGTAGGTACTTTAAAAACTTATTAGAAGGTTGTACGGTAAATCAATAAGACAGGTGCAAGTATAATTATTACAATTGCTACTGTAACATAACTTCACGCCTATTTCTACCCGAAGGTGTAGGCAGCGGCTGTTAAGCCTCGACTCGCCGTTGTTTTCGTCCCAAATGATGGTGGGGAACCTATTGCCATGCCGGGCACAAAGTTTTTAGTCATCGATATTTATCACACATAACTTACGAAATTGATTTCTAAAAGTCATTGGTGTGTGCCAGAATTCGAACCCACGACCTCTGGATGCCGTGTGCTCCACCACTGGACCACCGAGAATTAATTACTACTGTAATTGTAATAAATATATGTATCAACTCTTACATGTTTGATAGAAGATTGAAATGCAAGTGGTTCAGACAAAGCCTTAAATTTGGAAAATAAATCATTTTTGATATTTAAATTTTTGAAACTTGAAATTATGACTAGCGGTCTTCGACTTCGTTTCGTTTCTGACTACATAATATGAGCTTTGTGTCTTCTTTCATTCCGTTTTGGAAAGCCAGTCATACCAGTATACAAATAAAATATAACATATTACCACCTGTGATAGTATAAACTTTAATTAAATATTAGTATAAAGAATTCATCACGTAATTGTAATTTTCCCAAAATTGTCTCGCATATACATTAGATATTACAAAATTCTTGTTTTGTTCTTTGGCACTCTCTACTCTAAGTGGCTTGATGGAGTTTAGCCTGAGGGGTTGTCTTTGTCCATCCAACCGTGAGAATAAGGTTAGGTTATTTCCCGAAATGCCCACGGGTATAAATGAATTTAAAAGAAGTTTTTAAATATGTGTCTCAAATGAAAGATGGCGTGTCACCATATTTCTTATAATTTGACCTAGACCTACCCAAAGTCAAAGATAACACAAAAAAAGTAAATATCACCTATTTTATCTCTGTTCAACATTTTAAATGGCGATGAAGCCCAAGGCAGATTGCACAAGAAAATTTAGAACTAAGAACTGGCATTGTTCTAGAAATCTAGACAATATACCTAAAAGTAGTTCGCAATATAAAATATTAATATACTATAGAACGATAGGACAAAATTGTAGAATGTAAAATTTATTATTATTTTAAAGACAATAATCGATTTGTTCATATTAATGTGAATGCTGCATATTAAATTAGAAATCTTTGTGGATCGTTATTTAAAGCATAACAATATTAATATCACTTATGGACCATGTAGAATTGTAAAAGGCATGATTACATATGGACTAAAATTAAAATAGAAAATAAATATCACCAGCAACTTACCTCAAAATAATTACTGTTTTCCCAAAGTATAAATCGATTTAATAAAATTATTGTAAACACACCAAAAATATGTATAATTTATCACACAACACAACTGTCAAACTGTGAAGGAACCAACTCAAAACGTTTGCTTTCAAATCGACGTCTGTATTACACTTATAAATGTAATAGTGCCAATCAAAAAGGTTAAAGTTGAAATAGAGATATACATTTTCGCGTATGAGAGACAAGGACAGGGAACAATAGATGTAGCTCTTTCTTTTTAGCGGGTAATTTTCGATCATGCGCAGTTGCGGAGTTGCGCGGTTGCAATTGTTTGTATGCCAATAGAATAGCATTATGGCGTCATAGCATTATTGAGGCAGATCAGTACATTTATTTTCTTTTGTTTTACCTTATATCTAATCTGATAAGATAATTTTAAGCCAATAGATATGGTGCTATAATTTTTAACACAACTGCAATAATTGCATTCGATTATTTTCATGCAGTTTTATCTGTATGTAAAATTATATATCTTTAGTCACGGCCTCTGATCCAGAGGTCCGGGGTTCGATTCCAGACACTGGCTCACACCAATGACTTTTCGAAATTGTTTTCGGAAGTTATGTGTGATAAATATCGATGACTGACGACAAACTTTGTGCCCGGTATGGCAATAGGTTCGCCACCTATTCCATTTGGGACGTAAACATAACGGCGAGACGAGGCTTGACAGCCGCTGCCTACACCTTCGGGTAACAAAAGGCGTGAAGTTATGTTATGTTATGTTTTTTAGTCATAATAATTGAATAATAATACTGTACATGATAATATCAAAGATGAAGACTAATATTATGAAAAAATAATAATATAATACCAAAACTCGGAAGCCAAAACTTCTTTTAGAATTGCTGTCTCTGTATCAGAACCTGTGTTCGAAACCCGCCAAAATACCAATGACTCGACATGTCACTCTTTGAGAATGCTTTTGTTCATAAATTATTATCATTTTCATCTTAACCATGGCATCATATTAATAGGACAGAGATCTGAATCAAATGTACTTCAAAAAATATAAACAAAAGTGTTATCGCTTAAATGGTGAACAAGTGTCCGTATTATCGCAAGGATTATTATGTTAAATTGACGACATTACAACTTCATTCTAGAAACAACTGCATTTCAATGCAATTTGCTATTTTAATAACTGAAAACACTGTACCGGTTATTGGAATAGGTTCCCATTTGGGACGTAAACATAACGGCGAGAAGAGGCTTAACAGCCGCTGCCTAAACCTTCGGGTAGAAAAAGGAGTGAAGCTATGTTATGTTACTAATCACAAAAAAGTAACATTACCTGAACTGTATAATATTTCAATAGAAGAAACAATAATAATTGACTAACACGTACAAACATTTATTAAATCTCAGGAACGTGTTCAGCGTTGCACTTGCAACGACCTTGGCCAATGGCGATAAAGTAAACAAGTCTTTATAGTATATTGTTTAACGATTTTCATAATAAGTAGGTACAGTAGTACTAGTACTGTATAACGAACTGTATAAGTAGTGAGTGAGTACTGTATAACGTAGTGTTTCTAGTTCTCCTCTGTTTTAATACAAGATATTTACAGTGGGAGAGTCGCGCTTTTCGCCGCCGGAATAGGCCGGCCGGCTCGATCGATGAAGAGATGTTCGATGTTCTTTTCATCGATCACTCTTCTCTATTTGAAGGGCCTGCAACGTAATTCTGACACAATCTATGTTGCAGGTGTTCATCGGCGGCGTTAGTCACTTACCACCAGGTGACTCCTCCCTCGTTTGTCTATCAACAATAAGGTTTCTATCTGCATGATGGCAAATTTGTACCATACCTCGTGGATTTATAGTAACAGAACATATATAAGATTTTTTTAGGGATACTAAGAAATAAATATATTTTCCATTAGTTTTGTTTGTAATGACTACCAATTAACCTAACTATTGTTACGTATTTTTACTTGAAACAAATAAAACAAAATTTCTTGTTCTTATCTTAACCTCATAAATTTTTAACTTTAGTTATTATTTTTACATTGTCAGATCTCAGTGTTCACCAACAAATTTATGGCTTTTTACCTGAACAGTAAGCTTTGTGTTTTATATTCACACTATCGTCAGTTGAAGTGTGTTAATATCTGGTCTGTATAATGTAAAAAAAACATCTATTATATACCATAAGGTTCCTGGGAAGATATCACAAAGTTGTTGTTAAAATCATAAAAGGGTTCTACAAATGCATATTTAATTGACCAACCAAATTATGTAAAATAATGCTGGCAGGCTCTCTGAATGTGACGATTACGTATTGTAGCTTCCAAGGTCGTTACAAGGACAGTGGTGATTATAAAATTATGATTAAAAATTTACCCCATTAAACATAGATTATCCTTTATAGACTCCCAATTTGAAATTGTTGGATAACCCAGAAAAGTATGTAGAAAAACCGTCTAACAACAAAACGAGTAGGTAGAAGGTGTAATTATTTAATGATCTGAACCTCTCCCTCGCTACAAATGTGGAAGAATTAAACCGCAGACGTACAAAAACAGAGTATTTTTTACCTGAAGAAAACGAAAGTGTCTCGTCTCACGGTTAGAGCATAAGTATATACTGTATAGTAGTTGAAAAAAAAAAGATACAAAAGAATCTGAACTGCCACTTAAAAGTCACTTAGATAACTGTCGCGTGGTTCAAGTGCCTTATCGTTGACGCTATGGAATTTCTACTATTTTAAGAGGTACAAATTGATTTCGAACTTGATAAGTATTGAAACCTGCTAAGTCATTAGGAGAAGTAATGATTAGATTACTACTGTAAGGTTGAGAACTTAAAATAAATTTATAACACCTCTTTCTGAGAGCCGCGTTTGGTGACAAATTGTATTTTATTTTTTAACCCTCAAAAAACACTGGAAGTGAAAACTTTACAAATTAAGGTTACTTTAAAAAAAAAACTAACGTTGATCAAGACTATTTTATTGTCAGCACCAAAAAGGAAACTTTGCAACAAATTTGCAACTTACATTTGAAGCTTCTAAGAATTAGCACATAAAAAATTCACCCCTAGGACAGATTTAGCATCTCAAAGGTTTAGTAAAATGATGAAATTTGGAAGTAAAGTAAAATTGTTAATTCTGAAATGTATCCCAAAATACAAATGCCTTCAGTAAAACTAATTCCTTTTTGAGCGTCAGCAGACACATTTACTAGTACAATAAACATTTTAAACAGACCCAACATCCCTAAATCATATCCCTAAAGGAAGTTACAATCAAAACAAGCCCACAAACTAATCTCCCAATAAAAAGTTTGGACAAGTAGTCCCCGATGTCGTTGAACCCCATCATCACCTACAACATCTGTCGTTGGAAAACTTGTTTGTTTTGTTAGAAGAGAACGTATCTCAGTTGGTTCTAATAAATGGTGCGTTCAACATAACTAACCCATATGGAAATTATTTCCGGGGATAATCTGTATTTGGGTTCGTGTTAATTATTTGTTTCGTCTCCTTCCTTATCATATTTGACGCCATAAATTTAAAGAAAAAAAATGTCTCTGCATATTATCTAAAGGTTGACCGTGATCTTTGAGAATAAATGGGTATGCCGAAAATCTTGGTTTTGAGTAGTTGTGCTTTTATTAGTATCGTAAATACACATGATTGTGCCCGATCATGAATAAGAGAAAGAACAGTGTCATGGTTAAAGGAGCAGTATGAATTTCTCCCTTTATATATAGTTTGAAGTACTCCCTCGTTTACAGTCGGGGGAGAACCTTTCCAATAGTTAAAGGAGGACGAAAAAAGAGTTGGACCATAATTACATTCTGAGTTGAGTTTTGCATTCAAAGTGGAATCTAACCTCAGAGGGCAATCAAAGCTTAAGAAATATCCAACTTCTTATTTTGTAAAAATGCAGAACGGCTAGTACTTAGTAAATGATATCAACCCGTTCATAGTTTGCTGTGCTAAGTGGGATAGGCACAAGATGTAATCCTTTTCCATTCTCTTCTATCACTCGTCTCACTCTCTCTGCACTTCCTTCATACTCATATCAACTTTTATACAGTCCATCCATCTCTTTTTCGGTTGTTCCTCAACGGTCATTCTCATCACTTTCTGTATAAAAACGTCTAAGTATAAAATATTTAATGGAACGTGCATAGTACTACAATATCACATTCACGACTTAAAACCTGTTTCCTATGCGATTGAGGAGAATTTTCACAGCTGGTGGCAAACATTAAAAACAGCAGCTGTTTTCTTCTACTGAACCAAACAGAGGAAATATTGGCATTTGTAACTTTAATTTCCATATCAACTTTTTTATGGGAAAGGGGGGCAAACAAGCAGGCGTGTGCAACCCACGCCTATGGACATCTGCAGCGTATATAGTGTAGAAATTGCGTTGCCAGCCTTTACAATAGGACAGGAAAGGGGTCAGAAGTCCTCCTCTCACCGAACGAAATGTGGCATGAGCCACTTTACGTCTAAAATCTTAGAGGTCGTGATGTTTTCATCGGTTGTGGCGTCCCATTCATGCAGCCAACAATCTGGCTATACCACTGTTAATATATAACTATAATATTAAAAGATGGCAGACGAAACAGGTACATTGTTTTCTTAAAATGTTGCAATTGAAAGGTTGCAATCTAGCTAAGATAATTATCATAATTAAAGCTTACTTTGCTTGTTGTCTAATGGTCTTAATCAGATAATTGCATCACAACAATACAGTTGTTACTGATCTATTTAAATGTGGTCTACTGAGGATCAGTTCCTCAATCTTTCTTTTCCAGATAACCTACATTCTGATGATTGAAAACAGGAGAGTTTAACCTGCATTTTGAATCTGTAATATCTTGAAAAAAATTTCATTGACATTCTGTAATCGATCGGCTATATCGATCTTTATTAAATGCTTAATCTGTATAAGATACTTATTTAGATGAAAATTAATGCTGTAATTTGTAAAATCGCTTCGTAACTAAGCTATTATTTGTCGTACATATCAAATGGTTATCCCTAAGAGATATACGTACACCATCGCGGACTTTTTATAGACCTTTTAAAGGTGTTTTATAATAATAGATCAAAACAATGTACTACACATTGTTTTGATCTATCACTTAGGGTTCAGCCAGCGCTTGTATTTAAGGCCTAATACATTAGTTGGAATTGGAACCGAATAATTCATTAGGCGTGTCGACGCATAACTCTGCCTACACCTTCATATATTAAAGTTGTGATGAGAAAGAATACTCGGCTCGTGTCATATAATCAGTATCAATCATCAGTATCAATGTGCATAATATCATATTCGATACGTCATTCGTGATTACGTGTCGACTTCGTACGTGACATCAATCAAAATGGCGAATCGGGAAATATTATAAACATTAAACAATATAATTTGCGATTCGCATTCTATATATAGCTTTAAAAGCTTAATGGAAATTCCACTTAGGCCAATATTAGACGTAGATGTCCAAAGCCAAAACGATTATCGATACTTAATGTAAGATTTAATATATTATGTATAACATCGTCGCGTTTATCTAATTAAATAAACTAATAAATTATAAATTCAATTAGGATCCTAATAATTTCAATCAAATAATATTCACAATTAAATCGGTCACTCTTTTCAGCCCATAAAAAGATAACAAGTTAGTTATATATATTATATATTCAGGCGAATATTTTGTCAGCGTTTCAGCCAGTTATGAAATACTAGCATTTTAATAAACGCTCATTCATTCATCATTCACAAAATTCATTGATTCAAAATTGTTAATTTATTAAATGTAAATAGTCAGTATCTCTAAATTCAATTCAAATAGCACATAAGAGTTTTAAAACATTCGACTTACCGGTAACACTGTCAAAACCGTGTAAAAAAAAAAACAAAAATTAAAAAAAAATCCTGTGTACTTTTACGTGTTGAAATTCGATGTCTTTTAAAAATTTAACAGATCAAAACGCTTGCGTCCGACAAGTGCGCGCTGCGTTCGCGCCAATACTGAGATGCGTCAAAAGTAAAACGCGCGCGCAGCCAGCTGATTGCCTTATTGAAAAACAAATAATTATAAACACTAAAGCTTAAACTCAAAAGCTCAATTTACAATGACAACATTCTAATTTCATGTAAGTTCGTTTTCATTGTTGCCGTATTGAAACTAGAAAAAAAATCCATCAGTGAAAAACTCACTTGTTGCGTGAGTCGACGATTTTTTTTAATGTAATTTTGGTGAATTTAAAAATTCACATCTAGATTCCTTATTAAAATAATATAATTATTTATCGAAATATTCTTTAATCGTTGTTCAGCGATAGCATTTAACCAATAATTTTATAAAAGTGAATTTATTTTTTCATATTAGCTATTTCAATAAAGCTTTTAGAAGCCATACTGCCTTTTCTTTAATTTTAATTTTCTTTTCATGGTTAAAATAGAACAGTGTCTGACCAAGCCTGCTCACTTTATGATACATGTTTTATGTCGCAAGGTGTCGGTAATATTCCTCTGGGGGATTTTTTTATCAATTTAGCATCTAAACGTAATGCAACTCAAAAGTATGAGCAGTTTTGACAGCTGAAAAATTTGGACACACTGGACAGGTGGTCTCTCATTGCCATTTCTCGATTACAATAATTGGGTCAGATATAATATCGATAATTACCACCGGTTACTTCCAAATAGATTTTTTAAGTCACAATTGTGTAACAAGGTTTAAAGCTGGGCTTAAAATAATTCAGTGAACGTTCGCCAATAATTGTCGCATGTAAGTAAGTAGGCATCAGTTTCAAAGCTACTCAGTATCGATTTACGCAGCGTGTGGTCGTCTGGTTGACCTCAAATATCGAATGGCAAGTGGTATCTATTCATCCCTACTCGACTATGACACAATGAATGAACTGTAATATTTAACTTCCACACTGTCCAGTACTTAAGTATCTGATCTTAGGGTTAAATGCATTAAGTTTGTTATGTGAATATCTCAACTATCTAGGTGAATGAATTCTCATCGATACTTGATTAGATAAACGACTCGATTATTTGATCAGATAGAGGAAACGACACAATAATATCGTTTCAATCGACAGATTTTTAGAATTAATCGTATTGATTTTACTAATTTATTATAACGTTTCGAATGGTTAATGAAAAAAAAATAAGTAACATAATCTCCGTTGCAAATATTATTAACAAAATTAAATAATAATAAATGTACGCAATATGTATACGTTATGATAATAGGTATATTTTTTTAATCTTCAGAAATGGAACTTCAATATTTTAAAAATGTTGTTAGACACGCGTTCTATCTGTTTAAGTTTTGCATATCTTCGCAAATTTTTAATATTAGTTAACATAAAGCATTATACGGGAAGAAGCATGTAGTCATAGTGGGATGTGCAGGAACCCACATCATGGCGGTTGAGCGCATACCGTGACCAGGAGACGTGACGTTACATCTCTTGGGAAATTTGCTCACCACTTTTCAAACTTTTTACCAACTAGTTTAAAAAGAAACAAATTGCAATTTGTGAAAATTTTTCTCTGCTGAAGTACCAGAAATTGAAACATAGACAAACAAACGAAAGTCGCACTACTAAAGCATTAGAGTGTTATTGATATATTGTTGCTATGCTCATGTAATATGGTTTACTGGAGAAATATAACCAGTGATAAGAGTGCATTGTCCCTGGACGCAGCTGTCTGTTATCGCAAATGTACGGCCATAGGTGGTACCACACAAAATGTTTGTTGATATTTATTTGCAATACGTTTGCCGTCATGGTGGGTGGTCAATATCGACTTAACTCTTTTGATACTAATTTACTAATTATTATATGTATTATTAAATAATCTTAATATTAAGATTATATCTTGGACTATCACCTCGTTTCTGTAGTAATCTCGAGTTCGAAGAGTGAGTCAGACCAATGACTTTTCGAGCAGACCAAGTTCTTTAAGTTTAAATAACTTCACGAGATTTTCTAACCTAACTTGTAGATAGCGGCTGTTAAGCCACGACTCGCCAATTTTTATGTCCGAAATAGAATAGGTGGCGAAACCTATTGCCGTATGTACCCAGACGGGCACAATAATGTTGACAGTAATTAATATTTTTCACAAATAATTTCCGAAAAGTCATTGGTGTGAGCCGGGACTCCATCCTACAAGGCTTCGACGGCTTCGGCGAGCTGGACCACTGGACCAGCGAGACAACAAATATAATAAATATACTTAGTATTAAATATCGAAAACTGAAAAAAATATGCCCGGTATAGAGCAGTAGATTACACCACCCATATAGGGCTAAAAATCGACTTGTCGAAGCATTTGTGCCTTGAGCCTGTATGCCCAGATTATAGACGTTTAGTTACAAAAAAAGATACACGTAGAAAGGCTGAAAAAATGCTCGTTTAAGAAAACGCTCTGGAGGACATTTTTGTACGAGAAAACCGTGAAGATAGAAATAAAACAATACATACTTGTTCCCTCGACATGTGATACTTCATACGTACATCCGTATTACATGTATCTACCAATAACATCTGTTCCTACACACAGGATAACCATTTATAATCCTGTTTTTATTACACAAGGGGGGAAAAAACGCTAATCATTACAGTCTATTAAGCCAAATGAAATTACTCCAACTCTTAAATCATAGAACCCCATATTTTTATGTTTACTATAACACCATCATGGCTTGTCAAAACAGTCGATCGTATTAGTAAGATCATTATTTTGTTCAGACGTGAAATTTGTAGAATTTTTTAAACTTGATTCTAAGTCGCGGGTTCGAATCCTGACACACACTAATGACTGTTCGAAATTATTTTCGGAGGTTATGTGTGATAAATATTGATGACTGAAAACTTTATGCCCGGTATGGCAAGAGGTTCGCCAACTATTCCATTTGGGACGTAAACATAACGGCGAGACGAGGCTTAACAGCCGCTGCCTAAACCTACGGGTAAGAAATTATGATGAGAATTACGGGCATGAAGTTATGTTATGTTATTCTGAGTAAAGTTAATTGTAATAAAATACGATTTAGTTAAATCATAAAAGCCAAATTGTTCTCTGTCCCTCACGTTTTATATTCTGAAAACAGCAAGGAGCTCTGGATAAATTGGTCAGTAGTATTATGCGCTACGCAGATTTGGTCGAAACCTATCCTACTTCAAAAATTGTGGAATGATCACAATGAGGTTTCTCTTCATATGAAAAAAGTGGCACATAAGCGTATTAACTCCTTTTTTTGGCTTTCTAACAGTACATTACGCTAGATGAATTGGGCAATATTTGTTAATCAATGTGATTGTAAAATATAAAAAGCTTAGAATAAATAAACTATTAATAATGGAAGGGCTAACTATAAACATAACTTCACGCCAAATCCCTTGCGAGGTAGGCAGAGAGAACGGAGCGCCATAGGGCACGATTCTTACACACCTCACTCGGTTCGTTGACTTTCATAACTCTTTTCATGCACGCGCGTCGATTATTGAGACTCCTAACATCACCTTCTTCCAGAAACTAACTATAAAATAATGCTAACTATAAAATAAACTTTAATATAGAATGTAAACAAAAACATACATAAAAATAGGTAGGTAATAAATTTTAAATAGATAATCACTTTGGGTCACTCCACAGAAGCGATCTGGGCCAATCCTTACAGAGAAAAGACACATTAAAAACTCCATGTATTACTCCTTTTTTGTTTGTTTTTTTTTCAATTCTTTTTGTGCTGCTCTTCTAAGGGTATGTATAGAACTTGAAAAATAATAAAAGGAGGATAGTTTAGGGTCGTTGGCCGGAGGGCGGGCCCTCTTTCGGGAACATCTGACCCGACTACAAACGTGTTTCGAATCATAGATCATTCGTGAGAGAATTTTGAGATGTGATATTAGATGATGTTGCTGTATGTAATTGTTATGGCATATCCTTACGTGGGAATAATAAAAAAAATATTCTGATCCATTACTTTAACGCTGGTTTTTATGAAACACTCAATTTAATATAATATATTTTTGTCTCTTCTCAAATTTGAAAACAAAATAACATGTTTACAAGATCTTAATATTGTAGTTCCGAATCTGGGGAAATCAGTTTTCACACTTTTCACCTTTAATTCGAAATATTCTTTTTTAAATTTTACATGTTTCTCATACAATAGAATAAAATTTTATAAACAGTATAAGTAACAGTATAAGGCTCGACCGGTGAAATACCACGACCTCTCAGAAGATCGACGTAAAGTGGCTCATGCCGCGTTTCGTTCGGTGAGAGAGGTACCCGGTGGCCCACCCCCCTTTCCCCATCCTTTCCTTTCCTCTATTCCTTAAAGGTCGGCAACGTAACAGTAACATTATATGTGTTGCTGGTGTCCATGGGCTGCGTTGGTTGCTTACCATCAGGTGACACGCCTGCTCGTTTGCCCTCTTATACTATAAAAAAAAGAAATACTCGACTACATACCATCATTACATAGTATAAAACAAAGTCACTTCCCGCTGTCTGTCCCCCTTATATGCTTATATCTTTAAAATTACGCAAGGGATTTTTTTAATAGTTAGAGGGAGTCAAGGTTTTGATCTATATATAATTCATTTATGATGTCGTAAAGAAAAAATGATAATATTCGAGATTTAGCATTTTCATTGCAAACGCTGGCTGAACCGTAAGTGATAGATCAAAACAATGTTCTATATTATTAAACACCTTCAGGTCTACAAAAAAGTCCGCGAGGGCATATATCTATCTCTTAGGGATAACCAACAGTAACAATTTTTATGTTTTTACTTTTTATGAGGAATAATGCGATTTTAAACAACATTAATTTTTATCTAATTAAGAGTCTTAAATAGATTGTGCATGTAATATAGATGATCCTGGCCCTTTACAACATGCATAATATAACATAAAGGGACAGTAGTTACGTCGCACGCACGCAGTAGTACTGGCCCAGACGCGTGCCGATATATAGCACAAATAGAACCTGATGATATCCAAATTTTACTCATTTATTACTTTTGAAGCGGAACTAAGTTCGCCGGGTCAGCTAGTTCTACTTATAATAAAACTATTATTTTGCCATGATTCACGTAGGAAAGTCTAAACAGTGTATTATTTCTTTTACAATCTGTCTTATTTATAACAGATAATATATAACATAACTTACGCTATAAATTAATGTCGAATTATCAATGGTGTGAAGCCCGGATTCGAACTCACAACTTCTTGTATCCGAAGCGGTGTGCTCGACCACTGGACCACCGAGAATGTAATATATACCTAATTTACCTATACAAGACAGTATATTCTAATGTACCATTCATCGTTTCAGTATATATGGTTGCTCCTATGTATGTACCGCTAATTGTAATTCCTAGTTCATACTAACCACCCACGGAGCAAGGCAGCCACAACAAGACAACATGAATCATTGTCTCTAAATCTTTGTGAGACAACAACATTGTTACCATCGGCCCGCATCCTTGTTAGACACTGGTCTACTCTGTTCTATGACCATGCCCTTGGACCACATTCAAGATGCCGACCTAAATTGTCCGTCCTCCATATGAAATAAATAATATTACAGAAATTGAATTAACTTCCTAATTATATTATTTAACTTGAATTTATGTTCAAGTTAAAATTTAAAATGGATTTATAATTTGATTTATAATATAGCTAGTAGCAGCTAACTTGGTATACCCAAATAGCTTTTTTTTAAGTGACGTCAGAATCATTACCGATTACCGTATCGATTTTATTGGGCTCGAAAAATGGCAATATATCATTGTTCCGTAGACTCAATATTTTTAAACGGAAAGGAGAAAATGCTGCAGTGCGCTAAAAATTCAATTTACGACATCTGTATAAATCAAATTAGTAAATTAGAAAGAACGTAAACTGACAATGACTTCTCGGAAATATGTATTGTCCGACCGAAAACAGTCGGAATTAGACGAACTGTTACGAAAGAGTGAGTGACTGACGGACCGGACTGCACTTAGTTCACTGCGGATACCTCTATCACCGAGAAAAAAAGCAAAAAGAGCCACTTTACGCCGATATTCTTCTTTAGCTGTGGATAATATTGAAGAAAATTATTATTTTACTAATTTTTTTTTTTATGGGATAGGAGGGCAAACGAGCAGGCGTGTCACCTGATGTTAAGTGACCAACGCCGCCCATGGACACCTGAAACACAAGAAGAAGTGTTACAGTTGCGTTGCCAACCTTTAAAGGAGTAGGATAGGAAGGGGGATGGGCCTCCGGGTACCTCTCTCACCGAATGAAACGCGGCATGAGCCACTTTACGTCGATCTTCTGAGAGGTGGTGGTATTTCACCGGTCGAGCCGGCCCAATCATGCAGCGAACTGCTTGGCTCTACCACTCTAAATATAGTTTATAAACCTTCGACTTCGGCTTCGGCCGAAGGTTGTAGAGATTGCCGATTAATCAGCTTCGGCTTCAGCCAAAAATAGACGGCTTCGGCCAAAAATAGATATTTCTAGTGTCCCACTAGACACTAGAAATATGTAATAAATGTCGATGACTGACAACATTGTGCCCGCTGTATAGCAATAGGTTCCGCGACCTATTTCCATTTGGGACTTGAAAAAAAACAATGAAAATGGGTTTAAAGCTGTTGACTACTACAGCTAAATAAGTAGCTTAATAGCTAAATAGTAACAACAAAAGGTTATGAAGCAGGCAGGACAACAGCGTTATAGTATTTCCAGAAATTTATGACTAGGAAAACTAATATATATAAATAGAAATATATAAAATTGGAGTGTATGCCGAAATACCTACTATTAAATAATTATTATATCAATACATTGATTATATATTACTAGTTGACCCAGCGAACTTTGTTTAGCCTTAAAAGCAATAAGAAGTAATAAAAATGGTCACTGGACATACACCATCGCGGACTTTGTGTAGACCTTTTAAAGGTGTATTATAATGTAGTACCTACATTCTTTTGATTTATCACTTAGGGTTCAGACAGCGTTTACAATTAAAGTGCTAAATCTCGAAAATTATCACTTTTCCTTTACTCAATTATATATGAATTATACACACAAACCAATCTCGTTGACAAGCATCTATTAAAAAAAAAACCAGTCGCACCAAAAGTTGCCTAGTTTCAAAAATCTTAGCTCAAAAGGAGACAGACAGCGGAAAGCGACTTTGTTTTATATTATGTAGTAATGATACGATAATTTTATCTTTTTTTTTATGTGATACAAACGATGTGATGCAAACGAGCAGGCGTGTCACCTGATGGTAAGCAACCAACGCCGCCCATGGACACCAGCAACACATATAGTGTTACTGTTGCGTTGCCGACCTTTAAGGGATAGGGGATAGGAAAGGACGGGGAAGGGGGATGGGCCTCCGGGTACCTCTCTCCCCGAACGAAACGCGCCATGAGCCACTTTACGTCGGTCTTCTGAGAGGTCGTGGTATTTCACCGGTCGAGCCGGCCCATTCATGCAGCAAACTGCTTGGCTCTACCACGGGCCATCTTACTCTAATATTATACATGCGAAAGATTTTCAAGATGTTTGGAAGTTTCTGGTTCAATGACTCAATTACTTGTCAATAGTTGAAAATAATTAGATGAAAATTGGCATACAGGTAGAAAGTTTCCAAGATTTATTATAAGTTTCTCATTCTTTTGGGATAATACTTAAATATTATTATCATAAATAGCACCTTAACAATCAAACGTACGATAATCCCGGTGATGTATTATTCCCCAGGGATAATAATGATAATTTTATGTTATTCAAATGATTTTGATTTGAGTAACCAAAATAAACATGTCTGAAGTTGAAATAATGTACGACCAGGCACAGATTTAATCCAATTAGTAACTAAAGTATCACGGAACCCTAAAAAGGAATAACAAATGAACAGACTATATGATTATTAAGAACAATTAAAATAAATCTCAGCCATCGGGCTGCGTAGTTAAAGCCACATGTTGATAGGGACTGTTACCAGTTAATTACAAATACCAGAGGAAAACGACCGATTATCCTTAGGTACATTGTACATATTATTATATATATACATAATATCTATAACATAACTTCATGCCTCTATCTACCCGAAGGTGCAGGCAGTGGCTGTTTACGTCCAAAATGGAATAGGTGGTGAACCTATTGCCATACCAGGCTCAAAGTTTTTAGTCATCGATATTTATCACACATAACTTTCGTGATAAATATCCAGGTGAAAGTGAACCAGGATTCGAACCCGCGACCTCTGGATTCAGAAACGCGGTGCTCGACCAGTGGACCACCTGATAATATCTATAAATATGTACATACCGTACTTTTTTATATACTTTTTATAATTTATAAAATTCTCGTGTCACATTGTTACCAAACTGTTACCATATTCCTCAAAAACGGCTCGACCGAATCTTATTAAATTTTGTGTGCATATCGGGTAAATTTGAGAATAGGACAACATCTAATTTTCTACCCCCGAAATGTTATGGGCAATTTTCACCTCTCTACGATGTACCCCTGTTTTACATTAGTCGTTTGCTGGGTCAGCTTTTTATATACATAATTTATGAAACGTATTAATTATGGAGTCAGATAACTTAGAACTACTATATATTCCTCTGTAACCCCATAAGTCCATAAACTTCAAAAATATTCGATACTCGTATTCCCTTGATTTGTTAATCGTAATTTTGTGCGAAATTTTCAATTAATTTAATCATGAAATCTGATGGTAAGCAACTAACGCGATTATGACCCACTTTACCCCGATGTTCTGACAGAGCTATTACACCGGTCGAGTCGGCCCATTCAGCGAACTGCGTGGCTTTACCGGCTCTATGATTAATGGTTCAGGTTGTAGTGTCCGATATGTATCCGTTTGTCAAAGGACAATTAAAGTTCTTCACTTAAACTAAATACGCTAGCTAATTATTCTGTAATATCATCAACAATATTGTCAATAGTTCAATTATAGGGATCAAACAATCCTACCGGTTCAGTAGTGAACACTATTGGAGTGAATAGTCCCCTTCGAGTCTCCATATTTTGATTCTTACTTATTACATTTTTCTCACCTCTCCTGTACACTATGTGTTATTTTGATCATCAGTATCAGATAATTCAGAGAGATATCAACAGTCTCTTGGTTAGACGATACCTTGGAAGAACTAACATTTCAACCTGACCATTTCCCGCAGCTGCGTTAGAAACAAAAAAGTAAAAATCCAAACGCAATTTGAAACTCCATTGTGCATCCCTCTAGGATATAATGAGTTCATATTGTTTATTTAAAGGTCACCGACCTCCCAGAGCCCACGTGTGGACACACCACACCACACGTGTGAGCCCAGTCCGAATCTTTGTCCGATCACTCCTTTCTTGTAATTTCAATGGCTTTAAATTTTGTGAGGAGGGACACTAAATCTTTGGTACACAGTAATGTATGGAGTAGCTCAGTAGAACTTTTAAATTTTGAAGCTTTTTATGTTGGAATTGTGCCATAGACGAGATTACATATGCTTACTGAAATTAGGTTTTGGAATGAAATGATATCTCGTTTCAATATATTCCGCTTTTGTTATTTCTACTGCAATGTTCATGAAATCATAAAATAATATCAATTTTGTTTTTTTTTTTTTGGATTATTCTTGCAACAGGCAGACTGCATGTGCATTTTTTTTATCAGAAAAAGGGTAAACGAGCGAGCGTGTCAACTGGTGGTAAGTGACTAACCCCACCCATTGATACCTGTAATACCAATAGTGTCACATTTGCGTTGCCGGCATTTAGGATTTAGGATAGGATAAGGCGTGGAATTGAATAATAATTGAAGTAACGAAAAGAGGAAGGAAGATTAAACTCCGGATGCGTCTCTAACTGAATGAAACGCGGCATCAGCCACTTGAAGTCGATTTTCTGAGAGGTCGTGGTATTTCACCTTTCCAGGCTACCCACAACGAACTGGCTCTATTATTGTTCAAGACGCTTGTTTCTAAGGATTTCTCACTTCCTTTTTCCATAAAAAAATATGCGTATAGTTTCACTTCTTTAGCGCGGAGGGACTCCCCGCTAAAGAAGTGAAAGTTTGTAACAAGTATACATTTATACACACTAAATTCAAAAAGAGCACATATTACTTACATTACGACGGGCCTCGTGGTGCATTGGTAAAACAGTCGACTGTGCAATCAAGATTTGCGGGTTCGATCCTCACTATTTTTGAAGGTGGCGGGCTACGAGGGCACGGGCTATATTCGACATCGCATTATTCTTCGACTTACTTCCAACAAGCTCTTTCATTTGATACCCATATTGTAAAAATACATTAAAAATAAAATTCCGCAATATAGGGTTTGAATGACGTCATTTTATTTTTCAAGTTAGTATAAAAAAGTGTTATATATTACTTATTACTGGGCTGTCCACGCGTTAAACGCTTTTGCAAGAGACATTCGAAGTTCCGCTTCAAAAAAAAAAACAACATATTACAAACGATGCTCCATGTTATCCCCTATTCTGTTCTTCTGACGTGACCCCGTCGCTAGAGAGGTGCACTTGCTCGGTATACCTTCAAATACAACCCCAACGCTCGTTCCTACCTCGCTATTCACTTGCATTGATCTCATTTGTATTCAATATAACATCTAAGAACTGCACACAAAAGCTTGCAAGTTCTGGTTTAGAATCGATTGTGTGACAGAAATATGAAAGAGTGTAATGTTATGTCAAATGGGTTTGATTTATTTTCTTCTGGAACATAGTACCTAATCAGAGACGAGGAAATGTCACATTGATATATCTGTGTTGCCTTGAATAGTATTAGACATAAGATTTATAAAAAAGACTTTATTACATATAAATACACATAACTTCACGTCATTTCCCTTTCGCGGTAAGCAGAGGAGCATAAGGAACGATTCTTACATGCCTCACTCGCTTCTTTGACTTTCACAACTCATATCATAGCCGTCTATTTCAAGGCTCCTGATATCACCTTCATCAATGACTCGTTGTATTTGGTCATGAAAAATGTGTCGTCTTCAACTCTTACATCCAACCGCTTTTACATTGTATATCTGCTTAGTGAATCTTGCATTATCTATTATTTCTATATAAACCTATATAAAAACCAAAAACTTCACGAAAATGTTATTTTATTTATACCTACAATTTTTGGTCGTCTCAAATTTACACGCACATTCCAGACTCATGTCCAGAATAATCTAACAAATACTAACTACCTAGAACATAAACATCACAACACGAAGCGTGCTTTGAATTTTCAAACTATACCATAGTTTTGGATTTTGTTAAAACAAAAAAGTAAAAAAAATGAAACAAAACGTCGTAATTTTCATGTCAACATGTCTCAACAAACTTTTTGTTTAATATTAAATATATATAATAACTCGTAATATGACAGTCTGATGACAACTTATTATCGTATTAAATTGCATGAAGTACATACATATTTGTATTGAATTTTTATTATTATATTGGTAAGTATAAGTAAATTTAGTAACAGTTACTAACACAACATGTTATATTTTATATATTTACATTTATATATACGGTATATAGGTACACCAAAATAACATTTTTTTCAATTTTTGCCTTCCTCCTTTATGGTGTGTCGGCTTGTTCCAAATAATCTCCGGAATAGCTGGACCGATTTTATTTGACAGGAAGTTGTTGTAATAAGGAGTAACTTATGCGCCTTTTTTTCAGCAAAAATATTTTATTTATTTTGTTCCGACGATACGAAGTTCGCCAAGTCAGCTATTTGTTTAATATTACATGAGGTATGTAATTGACTTGAATGATTATTATTTAGATAAGTTTAGGTAAAATTAATATCAATAACATTGTTTTTTTTATATTTTATAATTAGCATACATTGAAAAGGAAATACATAATTTTAATATTAATATATATTTATACCTATCCATAAATATAGGTAATATTATCATTGTGTTGTAACAACTTTGATCGTTTTATTTATTATTATGACATTTGATTTACATATTAATTGAACATGGAAGTAATAATATGGATTAGTTTTCTTTGTAGTTTTTGTTTAATATTTTATGGAAAGTTATAAATAATATAAAAGTTGTAAATAATATAATTTATTGTACAAGCGCTGTTGATTTAATTACTTGTTTTCGGAAATTTGGACAAAGAAATATTAAAATTTTTAGAGTACTAATGTATCTACTTACTGGTAATAAAGGGGTCACAAGTTCAAGTATAACTTTTGAAGTTCCGCTCTCCAAACTCTAAAGTGAAGACGTTCTTGCAATAGGTATAAGATGGGATAAAAAGCACAAAAAAGCTAATACTTAACGCACACAACATCAGACGCAATTTTATTCGTAATGGTACAGAATCATCAGAAATACGAATGAAGACCAAAATGGATGGGATAAGAAATGAGTATTTAAGAGGAAGCATGAAAGTAGCACCCAAGACAGAAAAAAATGAAATGGTAGATTGGCGTGGTATGGTCATGTTATGAGAAGGAAAGAAAGTCTTATTACATGTAGAGTGATAAGAAGGACTGTGGACCAATGTGTCCGTGGTAGAGGAAGACCAAAAAGAGATAGATGGACTCTATAAAAGTTGATATGAGTATGACGGGAGAAAATGTGGAGGCAAAGAGTGAAGAAAATGGAAAAGGATATAATGTAGTTAGTGCCCTTATCCCAATATAAAATGACGATGACAGAATCAGCTTTCTTTCAAGTTAACGCGAATTTTAATATTGATTGACTCCACTATCAATTTTCAACTCCAAATCTTATTTCCTTAAACAATAAATATAGATATGCTTTAATATAGCTTCACACTTTCATAATCATTTCGAACAAAACAAAACCCTTCCCAAAAAAAATAAACGTCTCAATACCGCATCCATTCGACCTACAAATTGGACATGACCAGAACATAAAATGCCACAATTTAAAACCGCTAAAACAGAAAACCGCCATATTAACCGTCAATCAGTGGTCTGTATCAAGAATTCCTATTACATAGTATCCCTTTTATCAAAGGTCGAGTTGTGAGAGTGAAGAAAGAATCGTTGGAAAGCAATACGGTACGGTAATAATATTGAGGCGTGTGGTAGGGGTCCTTTAATAGGCCGCATCCTCCCGCAATCACTGCGCAGGAGTTTGTGACGCGTGAACTGATTCGCTAGGCTCGACACACACGGGGGGGTATTCTTACGACCTTGAGACTAGATTATGCAAATGGAACGGACGTCCACATTGATTCAAGAGCTGATTATCAACGGTCTCTCTCTCATACATGTAGAAGTAAAGAAGGACTATGCTCCGATAGTTCGGATATGTAGATTCTGGATGATGTAAGATTCACTAAACAGATATACAGTATACAAGTGGAAGGATTAAGAGTCGAGGACGGCTACGACTTTCACTTTTCATGACGAAATTAAACGAGGCGTTGAGGAAGGTGATGACAAGAGCATAAAAATCCGACGAGCGTGTATGACAAGAGTTATGGAACAGATAACTTCACGCCTTTATCTGCTCGAAGGTGTAGGCAGTGGCTGTCAAGCCTCAACTCGCCCTTATGTTTACGTCCAATATAAAAGGTGTGAATAGGTGGTGAACCTTTTGCCATAGCGGGCACAAAGTATTCAGTCATCGATATCACACATAATTTTCGAAATTAATTTCAAAAAGTCATTCATCACGTCATCACGACTTCTTGATATAGATGCTCGACCACTGGGCCAAAGAGGCATATGAAATCAAAGAAATTTAAAATAAAAATGATGAATGATGTTAATAAATGAAAGTTATGAAAATCAAGGAAACGAGTGAACTGTGAAGTGAGTGAGTGCATCCATTAGTTCACATCGTTATCAGTAGGTATCGCGCAGTGCATGACAACTTATGTAAGTATGTTTGATACCTATCTCTATGACTTTTATAGGTAATTCAATGTCAAAAGTGTTTGAGATAATAATCATATAGAAAGCAGATTATATTTATCTGGTGATAACAATGTTAAATAACAAAGATTTTTTAAAAACCGAAAAAAAACACATATTATTTTCGAATTTGATATGATATTGCCAGTTTTGGATAAGAAAAAATGGTCTAAAGCTGTTTTTAAATTCCGTTCTATAGGAACTTAAATTCCTATAGAACTTGTATGTAATAGCTTTGCTGCTATTTGTATATTTAGTTGTCATATGATAACAACTGTCACATTTGTATTTCACCTTGCATTGGACATAAACTGTACACCAAGTTAAAGCAAATTAAAATAGTAATAAACCATTGTTTCATTGCTAATCCGTTATGAAATATTATATTTTCCTCGTGACTTTTGCAAATGATAAAGAATATGGAGCATTCCAATACTATAGCAGTTTAGCAAGCGATCGGGCAAATTGAGAACGCCATTTTTTCCTTTGTAAAGGAGATGTGTAGTCCTACGAAATCGATTTAAACTAACTAACTTCGATTATTCGATTCATTTATATTAATGGACGTCGATTTCGTTCCGTGTGTACCGATTCAGCATGTACGCATGCTCACGTCCAAGATTGGCACCTGTCAACTTGGACACGGTGCACGATCTCCGTACACATTATTGGCTCGTTTTGTTCACGACACGAGTAACAATATAAATAGCTGACTGTCTGTACCGTGTGCACAGAGGTGTGACGATATTTAGAAATCTGCATGAGCTAGAGAAATAGTTCGAAGAATGCTCACTTGTAATGTTATGATTGCGTGAAGATCGATGAATTAAAATATCATTTATAACAATTTTGCCAATAACCCAAACTAATTTTATGGAACCTGATGGAAAGTGACTTGCATCGCCCATGGACCTTAACACAGATAGTATGACAGTTGCGTTGCCGGCATTTAAAGATGTAGGATGGGAAAGGAGAAGGCAGAGTGTCGTGTGCCATTCGGCTGTCGCTTTCACCGAACAAAACGTGGTATGAACTAAGTCAATATTCTGAAAGGTCGTGGTGTTTCACCAGTTGAGCCGGCTCTACCACTGTTAAATGTAACTTTTCCTTGTGATAAAATATAAAATTCTTGCTCTGAATGCTCACTCACGGTCCTACAAACTGTTTACCGTCCACAACGAACTTTTCCTCAACCAAAACTACGGACTAGAAGAAACAACTATATCTTCCCCTTAGTAGTTATATAAATTTAGCACGCGGTCTGTTAAATAAGGAAGGAAAGTATTACATCCTCCTACTCATAGACTTCATCCACTAAATGTATGTCATTAAACAACATATACTACTACAGCACATACTACTTTACAGTGGTAGAGCCTAGCAGTTCGCTGCATGAATGAGCCGGCTCGACCGGTGTAATCACACGACCTCTCAGAAGATCGACATAATGTGGCTTATGCCGCGTTTCGTTCGGTGAGAGATGTACCCGGAGGCCCACTTCCTTTCTTCATCCTTTTTCAACCTACTCGCTTAAAGGCCGGCAACGCAACTGTAACACTATTTGAGTTGCAGGTGTCCATGGCTTGCTTGTTTGTCCTCCTATACCGTAAACGTAACATAAATAGCAAGGCATACCCTTAATTATAGATAGTAACTATCAGTCAATTAGGCTTTTGAGAAGATTATAGTAGAGTCTATGAACTACTATTAGATATAATAATGATAAAAACATTCCTGTATAGCTGAAAATTTGATTAAAATTTGATTCAACCGAAGGGAGTGTTTTATAGTGTGTAAAGCAAATCAATCCGATCCTTGTATCCTCAATCTGGACCATTAAAAATATCACGTGTTAACAAAACCACGAAATACATTAGAACTAGTCCACACTAGGGTTGTGTGACTAACCTATTTTTTTACGGTGCAATCTCGACTTACCCTTTTCGGTCGAATCGATCTTGTGTGACCGCATCACTAGTTGCAAGTACAGTCGGCAACACAAACTAGAGTATAATATAATAGTTATTATTATTATACTCGTAACAAACGTAATCGTAACAAACTAGAGTATAATATAATATAATAGTTATTATTATTATATTATACTCTAGTTTGTTACGATTAACGATATTAAAAGAAATTATTTCTTTTAAAATCGATAATTTCATGGATAGTTCTATTTTTTTTTTTAATTTTAATTTTGGAAATCATTAAAAATATAGGGTGCGCGCGAATTATATGACAGATTGTCGATAGTGTACATTAAATCGACGTCTTATTAAATGTATATACATATTATAAGTAACCAGTACAAATATATTTAAAACGATTCAACTAAAACCAGGTTTTTGTAATTAAAGTAAACATGAGATCCTGTTACAGTTGACATACTTTTGAAATATATATGTGATTTGTATTGAAATAATTACTTATGATGTGGCAAATTTTGCAACGAATTATTTTCCATTACTCTGTGTTATTTGATCACTTAGTCGTAAAAGGTTTATTAGGTCGTATAGTTTTTTCACCTCGTACAAATTTTGTCTTATTTAATCAAGACATTTGTTACTCAAAAAGAAGTTCAGTAACAAAAGAGCTAATATTAAAATTGGAATATATATTTTATATGTTGTGTGCGTTCATGTTGAATATATGAGAAATAATTATGTCTATATTAATCTCACGTTTGAAACAAATTTAACGTGAGCTTTCAAACTTCCAAAAATTCAGCCTATAAAAAGCCTATAAAAAGACTACACATTCAAGACCGACGCGCGTGCATGAAAAGAGTTATGAAAGTCAACGAAGCGAGTGAGGTGTGTAAGAATCGTGCCCTATGGCGCTCTGTTCTCTCTGCCTACCCCGCAAGGGATTTGGCGTGAAGTTATGTATGTATGTATGTATGTACATTCAAGACGTGACAAACATAACCCTCCTTTTTGTACAATCAGTTATAAAGTCGACTTTAGACTCTACTAAACGCATATACTTAGATGATATAACCATGGATATATTCAGTTAACTCTTGTCATACAATGCCCGTCGATTTTGAAGGTTCCTGCTATCACTTTATCGAAAGACACGTTCTATTTGGTCAATGAAGGTGCGTCCTGGCAGTACTCGACCCCATCCGCTTTTGCATTTTATTTCTGTTTAGTCAATCTTGCGTTATTCCGACTAAATGACCGAAGCAGCAAACTCTCATATCATTTCAACACAATACAAAAAAACTTATCATAGAGTTGATAATTAATAGAGATGTTCGTTTTATCTTCGCCGCTCACCATCTCTCATACTGACATCAGTTCGGGATCATTGACTCTTCCATACATCTAATGTTAATAAAAAAAAATCATTAACTTTCTTTCATCTAATAAATCATTATGGGTAACATCTTAAATTATCTGAGTACCTACCGGAAGTGTATGATTGAATTGTAACAAACATAATTTCCTGGATAATTAGGTCGACAGAGTTCAACAACACTGTTTATTGATAAAAATTAACTATTATTATTATATTATGCTTACACAATATATAATAATTATAATAAAAACTGTAATGAAGCTATGTGTCTGTCTGGATATAACAAATATGAGAGTGATCTATTTCTTTTTGGACGATTTCCTCTTATTTTTAATATTAATAAATGATTTATAATGAAAAGTTTGACAATATATATATTTTTTAATATCCTATGAGAATCTAGGGGCTTATCTCTTACCTACTAACTCTAAAGAAAACTGCTAATAGATTAAATAACATTCACTACTAAGTATACATGGACACCACTTATCAATCGAATTTATTATTTATCTTTATATTATCTTCTATATATATTCTTTATGTCAAAATTTTATAATATAACATAGCTTCACGGTATTTTCTACCCGAATGTTTACGTCCCCAATGGAATAGGTGGCAAACCTATTGCCATATCGGGCACCAAGTTTTCAGTAATCGATATTTATCATACATAACTTCCGAAGATAATTTCGAAAGTCATTGGTGTGAGCCAAGATTCGAACCCACGACTTCTTGATTCAATAGAATGGTGCTCGACCACTGGACCACTGAGACTGTTTAAATCTCTAATAAAATCTAAATTTTATAAATAAAATATAGTAAACATTGAATTGAAAAAAGCGGTGTCCGCGACAGTACCAATACTTTGTATAAGTCCAAGAGTCAGTATGTAATTATTCGGTAAATTGTCGGGGTGACACATCACTAATGGAGTTGGCCCGAAGGATTCGATTAAAGGACATAAAAAATTGACTGTCATGTACCCTCACTACGGTGCCTACATTAATATATAACTTGACGTCCTTGACTCCTGAAGGTGTTCATACACACACACATACATACTTTTCATGGTTATTAAAGTTATATCAAATCCCTTGAGGGGCAGAGAAAACAGAGTTAAATGTAAGGATTTCAAAAATCTTTAAACGGTATTTATCTTGAAGATGTACATACTAATTTTATTTTCTAGAAGAAAGCGCTGGTGAATCCGTGAATGCAGAAGCTTCATAGTTGTTTTAACTTGTATATGCTAAGAAAAAAGAAACTTGCATATCCTCAAAAATCAAATTTTTTTTTTAATATACCGGCAAATATTTTTTCTGTCTAAAAATAATTTCTCCAAATAAATTTATGGTAACGGAACACATGTTACGCTGTGTGCACAAAAATTTGTTTAAATCGGAAACCAGTAAATCTGCGGTCTACCAGCGGCCAGGTGCTGTCGAAGTTTTTTGTGGTCGGTAGCTAGTACCTACTACCACCCCAAAAATGTGTTCTACATCAATCAACCGCGAGCTTTGCTTACTCCGAAAATGTCTGAGTAATTATGTGACAACTGACATGTGGAAGAAAGGAAGGATGTTGGATTTGTGGAAGCAACACTAATGGAATACCAAATGTTTTTAAGTTGAATCCTGAAAAAATAAAATACTATCTACTCTCGAGAGCAATGAATCCGGGTCACTTAAAGAATGTTAAAAATCTCGGAAACTAAAAATGATAGGTTAATGCAATAAATTGTATTTAATAGACAATGTAATACTCCTTAAATGAAAGTAAAAAAAATATGAGTCACCATACATTTTATTAACACAAAATTACATAAAGAAAAAATCTGCTGATCTCTCCTTAAAACAAAAATAGGAAACATGAAATTTTTGAACTTTATTACGATTTTCTTGAATTTTAATACTTCGTATTGCCTCCTCGTGCTTCCATTACTGCGTTTACGCGGTTTGGCATGCTGTACACCAAGTTCCTTATACGATTTTGGGGAATATTCTCCCATTCCTCTGTGAGAGCAATTTTGAGCTCACGAAGCGTGATTGGGGGAGGGTTTCGTTGTTTTACGCATCTGCCTAGCTCGTCCCAAGCATGCTCGATCGGGTTGATATCCGGGCTGCGCGCTGGCCACTCCATACGAGTAATGTTCATCTCTTGAAGGTAGTCATTCACAATCCTACCTGTATGAGGTCGGGCATTGTCATGCATAAATATAGCATCCTCACCTAAATTGACCATAAATGGACCAACGTGATCATTGAGGATTTCTTCCACATATCTTACGCTAGTTAAAGAGCCGTTTTCTATGATCACCAGCTCTGTGCGACTTTCAGAAGAAATTCCGGCCCACACAAGTACAGACCCACCACCGTAGGCTACTTTTTCCTCGATGCATGCTTGCTTGAATCTTTCCCCTGGTCTTCGATACAGTCTGTGTCTTCCATCGTGCTTGTAGAGCATAAATTTTGATTCGTCGGAGAACATAACTTTTGACCAATCTTCAATACTCCAATTTACGTGGCTCTGGGCATATCTTAGTCTTGAAATACGATGCCCACGCTCCAGTTTAGGGCCGTTTGCAGGTCTAAGGGGTTTTAAGTTAGATTCAGCAAGCCGACGTCTTACTGTCCATGCACTTGGGTTACTTCCTCCGAGGCGTCGAAACTGATTGGTGAGTTCAGTTCCTGTGAGAAAGCGATTTCGAAGCATGGTGTTCACCAAGTATCGGTCTTCTCGTGCTGTGGTATACCTGGTTCTGCCCGTTCCTGGTCTGCGTAGGTTAGAACCAGTTTCTTCGTAACGTCGGAGAACTCTTTGTACTGTTGACAGCGACACACCAACAGTCCTGGCTGTATCGCGCTGACTCCGGCCGGTTTCCAGCATTGTAAGTATTCTGGTGCATTCTTCAGGCGTAAGCGACATAATTTCAGCTTGAATAATGAATATAGAGCACTATCAACATGGTTTATGTACCCACATAAATGACAGATTACAAACAAAAGCAAAACCAAATGCTGTAATTTCGTAGTTCCATCTTCGAAAGTGGCCCTTTTTCAAATTTGATTTTTTTATGATATAACTTTACAATAACTAAGAAGTTTTAATACCTTCATTTAAGGAGTATTACATTGTCTATTAAATACAATTTATTGCATTAACCTAGCATTTTTAGTTTCCGAGATTTTTAGGATTCTTTAAGTGACCCGGATTCATTGCTCTCGAGTGTATATTCGGGTTCCATTTGGGACGTAAACATAACGGCGAATCGAGGCTTAACAGCCACTGCCTACACCTTCTAGTAGAAAAAGGCGTGAAGTTATGTTATGTTAACATGGATATTTCTGTAGCATAGCCCATCTACATAGCTAGAATTGCTGAACTCGGAAATAGAAGGTGTTTTATGAATTGTAACCCGAAATATTGTTATTACTGTTTCTTGAAAATTAATTGTGACTGTCGAGTATTCTGTTTGCTACACCTTTTATTCACCAACCTACTGATTTGTTTTAGTAGTAATAATAATATTGTTATTTATTTCAAATGGTTTGAAAAGAGTATTTGGCTCATGAGTTTCTGGCCCGATTCTTCTCATGATAGCCCCTACACTCGGAATCGGGCCGCTCATGGCGATTGCGTCCGTGTCTTTTTTTGTTCCACGGAGGCACTTTCCACAAGCGCCCGTGTTTGTTTTTTTTGTTTTTTTTTTATTAAATTTTAAATCATAATGGTACTTGTTGACTATTTTTAAGTGTCTGGGAAGACCTATAAAAATAAAGTTATTTTGACTTTGACTTTAAATGAAATGTTCAAAACATACAGAGAGTTACTTATTAAGTAATATAGATTGATTAATTGATAAAAACTTGCTTTTTACAGGATGGATCTAGTTTAATTTATAACTGTTGTCTCGACGTTTCCGCCGGAGATTTACAGCTTCCATGATTACAAGAGTCGTGCTTGTCAAGCGTTCAAAAGTATCATTTTTTGTCATAAATTAGAATTTAATTTTCTTCGTCTAATTGCTACTATTTTCCTTCTTGTCCAAAAAGTGACATTGAAAACGACGACACTGGCACAGTTTGAGTTAAGAATTCAAATTTTGAAAAAAGAATTAGTGCCGTTCGAAGAATGAATGAATGAAGGAATTTTCATGAAAAAGAGTTTTAGCTCAGTCTGTAACTTAATTTACAAGAGCAATTAACAAAATGCTTAAAAGGATTACGAACTGATGATTATTAAACGTTTTATTAACAAGAAATATTCGTTATTTTACCTGATTCAACCAGTCTCTCCACCTACGGGTTCCAATATAAGTAAATATAGCAGCAAGATAGTAATTACCAACGGTTAATCGGTAAAACTATTTCCCGGTAAATAACTATCTGTAAAACGGTATTAATAATTATATCCCGGAAAACGAATGTTCAATTAATCAGGTGTATCCTGGTAATAACCCAAGGTAATAATAATGTTATGTCATCTTTTTTAGTAAAACCTTAACACAGAGCACACAAAATAAAACACTCTTCTAGAATTGTACATTCTTCTTTCCATGATAGCGAATAAGAAAATTCCCTAGTGTGAACACTCCTTAAATTTAATTATTGTTATCAACTATTTCAGTATATGTATATTTGTTGACGTATTAATTTTCCAGTTCCAAATATGATACCTAGGTGACGAAATCTATTGTCAGACGCCGGACGCAATGTTGGCATTCATCAATATTGATTACGTCATGTCTTCCCGAAAAAAGACAAGATGTGAGCCAGAATTAAAACTTAAGTGATTTGAAATGGAAGTTAGACTCTAAATCTCAATAGAGGTTTAGGTTACAGGAGATGTTCGTACCAGGTGAAAACTCTTAGTAGCGTGTCACCACTTCTAGAAAATCATAGGTGTGAGCAAAGATTCAAACGCAAAACCTCTTTTTTATGGTATAGGGGGCAAACGAGCAGGCGTATCACCTGATGGTGGGCAACAAACGCCGCCCATGGAAACCTGAACACATATAATGTTACAGTTGCGTTGCCGGCCCTTATAATAGGATATGAACGGGGTTGGGAGTAGGATGGGAAGGGGAGGGGGCAAGGGTTGGGCCTACGGATACCAATCTCACCGAGCGAAACGTGGCAAAAGCCATACGTCGATACTCTGACATCGTGTTCGTGCAACGAACTGCCTCACTCTACCACTGTTAAGTTACCACCCTACATCTGATCTAGATGTTAGACCATTGAGTCAAACGGACATCAAGACCTTGGATAAGGAAAATGATGCGCAGCGAATTTAATATCTTAGCCGTCTCTTACAATACCTACAGGAAAAGATAGAGTGGTATGATTTTCTATAGCGCTGCCTCAAGCTGTTTGTACACAAAATACTTTTTTTTAAATTTAATTTATCCTAATGACACAAATAATATCACGAATGACCTATCAAAAAAAAATAACCCAATGATACATATTTTTTTCTACGATCTTCGATCAAACAACCATGCACAACAATCAATAAACACTTTGGAATCGATAATCGTACCGTAACGACGCGCATTCTCAATTTCAAAACATCGATTAAAAATCTCTTATGGTCCATAACGTAGGATTTAATTAATAAAGAAGAGCATACACCTGCTTACAAGTCGGTGTCGTTCGAATTTGGTGATGGAAGTAATACATTAATTTTTATTTTATTTCCTGCTTTTTAATTAAATTCGAGAAGAAATTAAGTTCTGACATGTCCTGAAATTTATTAAAAATGTGAAAAGTTTATTGACATATCAAAATTACTATATCCGTCGATGTTCGAAGTTCGAATCTGGAATAAATTTTATTTTGGGGGAAATCACAGTTGAAAAACATTATTGAGTTTCTGCGCCTGAGTAAGTTTTACGCACTCCACGGGATGCGTTATGTAAGTAACAAGAGACCAGACCAGTACCTACCCTAAAAGCTGATAGCATAGTGAATTAATTACCTTCAAAACCTAAACACAAATCATATGAGAAAACTCACTTTAAAAAGGGTTGTAGGAATAACTTTTCAAAGAGTCTATGACGCACCAGTAAATCTTCTGTACATGAGGCCAAAACTTCTACTTACCATGAAAAAAAATATAAACACCAATTTAATAAATACATAGGCTTACATAACTAAAGTAAATTATATTCAATTGAAACAAAGAATGTTTTCAATGCTCTGGTTTATGCTATTTTTAACCGCACCTGCGGAGAAATTAGGTACTTTTTGTGAGTATTAGAAAAACATTACAGAAAGCAGAACATCTGTTCTAAGGGAAACAGTTTTTGTGCACACCAAAAATCTGAAGTCAGTGATTTCCGATAATAACATAAGTTAATAAGTCCTGTGTTCATATTACTGATTTTTTTTTGTGTAATTTGTTAAGAGTTTGTATCTACAAGGCCAGAAACTGAAAAAATATTGTACAAGTATACAAGAATAGGTTTATTTATTTTATTAACACAAGTCCAATAGTACGAAAATCAATAATTTAATTCATTATCATTCATATCATAATTAATCATTAAAAAACCCTGTTAATATAACATTGCATGCACTATTTAGAATGTTAATTTAAAAATCTCTGCAGGTTGGAATCATAAAACAAAACTTACAAGACGCAATTTATAATTTCTTAATATATTAATTAGTTGTTTCCAATTCCTTTAGCTTTGAAATAAAAAAGAGCACATAATTCCTAATTCTTATTAAAATAATAACAATATATTAGTCAATATCTTTTTAATGGGACCTACTTTATTACATATATGATTAATTAATTAATTAATCATATGTGTAATAAAGTAGTTAATTCTTATGAACTTACCTATACTTTCTATTAAATCATAAGATTAAAATGAAGACATAATGCACTTATAGCATTAAAGAAAATTATGATATCGCATGAGACAGACTGAAATTTAACGCGGCAAGTAAAATTTTCCACCTAAACTTTGCGCACCGGAAAGTGCTTCATTTATTTCCCGCCATCCGCCACCTCGACCAACCGAAATTTGGCGCCTAAAATTCTCCAAGCCAATGAGACAAATGGCCGCCTTTTTCAACCAATGAGCGCGGAGCCCGCGCTCTCGCCATCGCGTCATTGTCATATCTCGAAAATTAGTACGGCGGCAGTGCAGTGAATGAATCCCGTCCGCAAATCGAAAAATTTTCCGTGAAAAGACAAAAAAAAAATACCATTAGGTGAGTACTTGTACATATTTTTGCGGAATAACGTGTAATTTTTGAAAAAAATACTTGTCACTATTTTAACACAAATGTCAAAATTATTTCGCAATATATTGCCACTATAAATTTAAGAGATCGCGTAATATGTACTACTCCTACTAACAGTAATAGAACGATAATAATCCTAACCTAGAAATTTGCTTATTTTTAATACAATTTACTTCTAATTTCGTATTAACCTTATTTAATTTAACTTTGCATACATTGTACAAACATACAGTCCAGTACAAAAATCTAGTCAGTCTCGTTTCAGCAAAATGGCGGCGTTGGTTCTGTGCTATTAATACATTTGCCGTCTTTGTCGTCGATCGTTCTACGCTTCATGCGTGCGACAGAGCTAACGATAATTTTGATAAAGCGCGTGCAATTATGCTACACACGTAGGTAACTAGACACGTCTTCGATCTTCGTAAACAAGTAAATGTACAATGTTGCCAGATCGTAGCGTTGCACCAATTCAGGAAGATTTTTTGTAAACATGCGCATCGAAATAGTAAATAACGTTGTATTTAGAAGAAATATTAAGCAAGTCAAAAAATACTCTGTAGAAAACAAATTAACTAACACAAATTTCAAATTTATACCATCGATAAAATGTAGAAAAAATTCATGTTTTTTTAGGAGGAGTCATTAACCGGGAGATTTTATTGCATTATTAATACTGTCCTGACAGATAGATGGTGAAATTTATTACACTTTCCATTTATATAAGATAATATAGTATATAAAACAACAAGTAATATTATCGTTGCCTTACTGAATAGCTTAGGAATCCATCACCTTATAACATAACTGATATGCCTTGACTCGCCGTTATATTTACGACTCAAATGGAATAGGCGGCGAGCGAAGCTATTGCCATAACCAGGCACAAAATTTTTAAGTCATCGATATTTATGACTCAAAAAAATCGAAAAGTCTTTGGTGTGAACCGGATTCGAACCCGCGACTTGATTCAGAAGTAACCACTAGACCACTGAGACAAATAACCTATAACAAAGAAAAATAGTAAGACAATAACCTACTTCATATAGTGCCCTTTACCCTTATATAATGGGTAAACTAAATAGGGAAAAACCTAAACTAATATCATAACACAGCTTAACTAACCGCACCGCTAGCGCCACGCAGTGGTGAAAAGTAGTAACATAGGACCGCTGCGAGGTTGGTGCGTCCCCCTGCCGTGGCGTTGCGCTACGCTGCCGATCACATTGCACTTCGTCGACAATTCACCCAATGCCGCCGCAGTCGGCGTACGTACTTTCGTAGTGTGGACGTAATACAGCGTCGTTCTATCTCGCGGCGTTATTCACGACTTGTTTACACACAATTACTAATAACAAATTCTTTTAAGTACGTGATGAACCAAATATTAAATTGCTTGTTAAACCTACACAAGTTTACAACGTGCTGTTATTGAATATTAACCTTGTTTGCGCTAGGTGAATACACCGCGGATGCTATCTGTGAAGTGCGTTGCTGTGTTTCACTGTTACGGATTCTGTTGAAGTGGAAAGATGTCGACGTTGAGTGTGAGGGCGCCGGGCCTGCAGACCACCACGGTGCTGGACACCAGATCTCTACGTGTGCGAGGCGTTACATCCCTCGAAGGTGTTAGAAGAAACTTGTTTGGGTGCACGGACAGGGAGGAGAACAGAAGATTCGTCGAGAGAGAGTTGGCACGACAACTTGAGTTGGACAGCCAGAGATGGGGTTTCGATTTTGCCAATGAAACACCATTAGCCACTTCTCAAAGATTCGCCTGGCAGCTAGTTCCCGCGTCTGCTGTACCTGCCGCTCTGAGAAGATCGCCGATCACCATTACGACTCCAAAACCGAGCACACCATCACAGGAAGCGAAAGTTTCGAGTCCAGAAAGCAGCAAAACTCAGAAGAGAATTACAGGTTAGTAGTTTCTTTAACATATACATATTAACTAAACTAACATTTTATCAGCGTTTTTTGAGGTTATAATATACGTGTATTTATATTGCGTAAACAATGCGTAATACTATGTCAACATAGATCTTCAATCAACAATATGAATGAATGATTGAATTATTGTTCCGATGGCTTGCGTTCTAGTTCTTCTAGTTGACAACGGCACAATTAGAATCACATATTTCAATATTAGTATCTTACATCCATGATCCATCTCAAGTTATTGATACGTCAACTTTTATTTAGTTATGATATTGCGTAGAGGAAAAGTTTCAAGATCAATTTATCATGAGATGCACTTTTTATGTTAAGATCGGTAAACAGTGTTATCAGTGGAACGGCGTTTAATAATTTTATTGCATCTTGATGCGATTCGTAGCAAATATAGTGTTGCACTCTCGCTTTATCTTCCAGTTACGTAACGATAATATACCTACCTAGGTCACATTGAACTGATACTCTCTATTTTTAGATTGAAAAATATTGACTCGCAGGCGTACAAGATACGAGTCCATAAAATTACATTCGTTTAATTGATTCATAGTAATGGCGATATATATTTATACTATTAAAATAGGCATGATTGGAAGCATAGTTTTACAATACTACTAGTATTATTTAACTATTATGACCTTGTATACGAAAATATGTATTTTACAAACATAAATTACTTATCTCTCATATTTGTCGTTAGTCGTTAGCTATTATCTAATACATTTAGCAAACTTCGAATCACCTAATGAAATACATTAACAGTTCTTTGATTCTTTTAAATCCCAAGAGTATAAATACAATTTATTATTTTATTGAAATTTATTACAAGTACTTTCTTTAACTTTTTTGAAATATATATTTTTTTAATGCTGCGATGTTTTATTGCAATTGAATGTACGAACAAAAGTTGTCCTCGTTGATTCCAAATTTGACTCATCAAGGCACTGACTAAGGCAAATTTTCAGTAATCTTCTTAAAATATATTTATTGATATGTTTAATCTATCTGCAAATCTTTTAACAAATACGAAGCACTTACGAACATAGAAATTGTACATTGTTAACTGTATTATTACGTATTTTTTTATTGCCATGAATAAAATCATTTACAAACAGATCGGAAATTAAATAGGACCTGCGTTTAATATTACAATAACTTCCAGTGGTATTTTAAAATATCATCACAATAGCGCCTTCTGAATATCATTCAGCAAATGTACTAATAAGTCGTTGCTAGATAAATGTATTTTGTATTAAATACATAATTAATAATAATTATAAAGATAGCCACTGCATTATTCCTTATTACAGACCGTTGTATAAAATATAATTGTCATTGTATAATGTTCTGGGTAACTGAATATGTATGACAATTTGTAATATGACACTAATTGAAGGCGCGCGTAACACCTGGAATCAAATGCATCAGTTTTATGATATTATTAGTGAAAGGTTATATTTAAACTATCTAAGTATCTATATCTTATCGCTCGTTGTTTCGTGTTCAAGAGCATTACTTGGATTAAAAAAAATGCAAGATGAATGGCAACGTGTGCCTTTGGCTTTCATAAGGTGAATTATATTTTTTTGTCGTTTCTAAAGTCTAAAGAAACTTTTTTAGTCTTAATGTATCACCAGCGCTCCTTTATGTCGAGACCCTTCTAATTGGATTTCAAAAGATCTCAGAGACGTGTAAAAAATTAACAAATGTGTTAATATGTTTATAAAGGGTTATAAACAAACAGGCTTTAATTTAATAATTTGTTGACTAATAATTAAAAATTATACCAGTGTAGTTGATATTTAATATGTTCTTCTCAATAAAAGGGGGGGCATTCTATTTCAAATCCGTTTACGTGCTTATTAAATACTTTTTTATATATTACTACTGGCTGTTTGAGCTGTTCTTATTTCAAATATAAAAAAAGAAGTAATAATATGTCATTGCGTTACCAGTTACCAGTTTACCACCAAATTAAATGAGTTGATGCAGGCGTGAATGGTGACCTAAATTCTATTGTTTTGATACACAGCTCCAATATTACTACGTATTATGGTGAACCTCCCACACTTGTCCCAATTTAGATTACACACATGTTGTGTGGAATTGTAGATGCGGAATATTGTAAATTGTAAACAATACGCGTATAAGTATTTTTAGTAGAGCAATCCAGAGTACTCCCACCGCGCGTATTGTTTTATTTAATTTTACTATTGATTTAAAATAATGTGGGGAAAATTATTTATAATACCTATATGTATGCATTAATTAGCGAATTTCTTCATTTTCTATCCATAATAGTTAATACGTATGGTTGATTACTTTAATACTGATAATTATTATTAAAAAAAAAATGTTTTATTTGACTTCGAGTCTCAGTCAAGTAGTAGCTAAATGACTATAAAACAAGACGTAAATTGCTTTATAGGTATATAGCAGTGAAAGTTGGCGGATTTGTAAATGTACCAGTTACAGTGTTATAAAGGGAAAGTTTCTCTTGATATTATTATGTTTATTTTCCCGGTCACACTGAATATGTACCGTAGCTACATGCAATCACGTAATTAAATTTACGTATGTCCATAGATTTAAGAATAATAGATCGGCATAATGAGACCAAAAATAGGTTGTTGATGTGTGAGTGACTTATCAATGTGCGCATAAAAAATGCTTCCAAGTGTCAACTTTTTCATGTGTTGGATTTTAAACATCCTGAGAATCGCTTACTCGCGGTCGCGTCGTCATTGATGATTAGTAGTACATTTTTGCTGACATGTGCCATCTACTACAGTCTATAGATGCTAAATCTATGCGTATGACTGTATGTATTATACCGATTGAAGTTAGTTTTAAAACGTTATCCTTGTCGCGCCCGCAAGCCGTGATACAAGGTGACGCGTGACACGTCATTTATCTCGCGCTCATGCGCACATGACGAATACGATACGCGCGAATCGCAAATGGCTGACTTCATACCATAGTTACATAAACATCACACTTCAGACATGTATGAAAGAAATTATCTAATACTATATACATTTTCGCTTACGCATATGTATTTAAAATCATTTATTTAAATTTAGAAGATATTTAAACATCAATTACAAACTCCTTTTGCAAACAATGTCCCAAGTGAATTAATAAAAAACGCGGGGTATACAAATATTTGATTGTACCTGTCGAAATAACATTAGTAATCTTTTATGTTGCATTTATTCGTTCCAAACGTCTTCGCGCCTTCCTATTATTTGATGATGCCCAACAATAAGGTCTTAAAAGCAGGTACCAAAAAAAAACCTTTTCAATAGGCAATTGCGTAGTTTTTGTTAGCCCGGTGGCAGTATATACCACAACAATGTATGTATGAACTTGTTAACTTGATCGGTAGCCAAGTCGGAAACTTGTTCCATAAAAAAAAACTGTGTATCCTTTCTTCGTGAAATCTTTAATAAACATATATTATATATTAATACTAATAGGATATTGTGTAATAGTAAAAAAAGTCTTCAATTTTAATATGTTGTAAAACAATCTATGGTTACTTTTTTTTTTAAAGTTTTGTAACTACTATTTGGTCCTTAGTAAAAAAATCTGAAATATATAGTTCTAAATACTTCTATTTAATACAGCTACTTATGCTATAGTTCAGATATATTTTTATTAACTAATTAGGTATCCCGGGTCGCGTATTTGCCAACTCACATAAACATTTCCACGTTAAGTGTTCTAAGATTTCAGCAGATGTATACCAAAGGGTTCTTCTGAGAGTCCTCGAACGTTCAATAGTCCAAAATCACATTGTCTGAAACTGACCAACCGTATGAAGTTCGTAGGGTGCCTCAAGCACCGGGTCACCCAATTTCTAACTTCCCATAAGTAATTACAACTTAGATGTCGTTGAACTTTAATATGTTTTTTTTGGTTTATGGGAATGTCGGTGGACTGGAGCTGCAGGGTACCAGGTAATTGTACACTTCAATATTTTAATAGAAATAGTTACAATTGTATGGGGGTTTCTTTAAACGCTGCATCCGGTCAAGATGCATTTTTATGTGAATAGAAAATAGGATATCACCCTTAGAAATCCAACCCCTTCTAATATACGGAGCAGATCTAACAAACATACGTTTAATAGCAAAAATGCATGTAAAATGAAAAGAAAGTAAATCACGTGATTTGATCCCTTTTAAAGGAAATTTTAGCGTTGTAATAAAGACTAGTGCTATAACTTAGTCGGGGTGGGTTCACGTTACCTTGGCATTTTTTTTATAGAATGCATAAAAAATGTCCTGCTATTCAGTTCATCAATTGTATTAAATTAGTATCTGAGTAGGCTAAAACTAATTCGCCAGATGTTCATAACATTGAGATTAAACCGACAACAAAAAAATAATAAAAACATAAATAACCATCAATAATCAGCCAAACAAAACAGCATCTGCTTCGCATTCAAACAATACCGTATGTATTAAGTTTTCAGAAATTTGATTGAAAAACTCAATTAATGAGCGGTTAAAAATTATATAATACCTACTAATAAATCACGAGTATCTCTCCCCTGCAAGTCGCATAGAATAAATCTGCATTGTGATTGTCATAATGGTGGCACATTGCAATAACTGCGGCGCGTGCTCAGCCCTTTGTGCTCACCCTCGCGGACACTGCACCAACGGTTTTATTGATTTTTTAACTGTCACTTTCCCTTGATTACATTCATGGTGGCATGTAATAATAATACTTTTATTATCTTCACACATTGAAAAAATTACGAAATATAAGCCAGCAATTAAAACCATATATGTTTACGTTGATAGATAATAATATAATTAACTCGAATTGTTTATTTTATTTTTTTAAACGAAACAACTATAAACCGGCCTATTAAACTATCACTTAAAACTGGCAGGCACTATCTAAATAGCTTTAGCCTATAAAAAAAGCCGAAATTTTATACCTACCCGAAGGTGATTGCGAAAACTTTGTTGTTCATATGCGGGTGATAAAATGTTGTCAACACACGTGTTCTAATTTCAAAATTAACAAATAGAGGGGGAATAACGGTCGTTGCGATAGTTCACGGCATCTGCTTTCCAACCCCCGCGTTTTCAACCCCCTGGCTCTTAGCTACATCCGATGCGAGGTTGGTACATATTGGGTCCAATGACCGCTGTCTAGTAGAAATTATTTTAGGAATCCTGTTGCTCGTATGCAATTTTTGTTTTTATGGTAAATTTAGAATCGTTAACGGTTTTCCTATAAAAGGGATTGTACATTAACTTTCTAAGTTAATGTTTATAGCAAGCTGAATCGTTCAGGTGCTGTAGGACCTTAAGCTTTCCTTTTTAGGAATCACCAACAGGCCCAATATTAATAAAAACAAAAGTTCGATATCAAAATATAATCACCTTCACGTGTTATTTTGGAGCAATGTAACATAAAAATATAAGGTGCAAAGAAAATAGTAAGTTTTCTTTATTTCTTAGTTGGATTATTTGCAGAGTAATATAATATCTATATATGTATCTATAAATTGTCTGAACTCCTTCTTTATTGGAATCGTCTCGGTGATCTAAAGGTCTAACAACTTCTGAGTAAGGAGTATGTACATACTGCGTCATCTAGTGCAAACAAAGGATAGCGATGTGGCTTACCCCTTGCAAACACCAATTAACCAATCTGGTGTACTTGACCGGGTAGAGCAGTAAGCAGGTCACACAATTATTGCACTTGTTTAATGCAGAAATGTAATTGGTCAAGCCGACCGACACGAGACTAATGCCCGGTTATAGTTCTCACGGACCTGCGTCTGCGCACATCCACCCTAAGGAAATACGCCCGTGTAAGGTATGCTTCAATGCGTCTAACGTATGTTTCTGCACAGATAACAACCAAAAAAACCGTCATTTCGCAGGTATTTTTTGGTAATATCGATATAAATTAAATATATATTGATAATTACATACAAAAAAAAAACTTTTTAGTCTGTCCATCAAATTGTCAATTCAAAATAGAAGAAAATAATGCACTTTAATCAAGTTCCAAGCGAGTCAATTGATTTGTAATGCCGTAAAAGTAATTTTGTCACACCACATGATATTAATCAGAAATTTTTTCACTATCAATTAATAAAATTATTGTATTTTACTCAGAGGAGAGTCATACTTAACAAACTAAGTCATTAGACCGCCAGATAAATTTCTATTCTGTATACAGAATTTATATAAATCCATTAATCACATTTTAAGTGCGCGTAATACCAGTTCATTTTTATGATCAGCGCTAGTGCAATAAAATCATTCTTCGCGACCACCTCAATTACAGTGAAAACAGTTTATTACCCTCTAACAAAATGCACTGTTAAATAGCTAACTTCATAGTTGTTACTCTCTCCTACAATACTCAGCAGCGATCTCAATAGCTTGACCTCAATAATACAACCTTGCAATAAAAGGGCATCAAGTGTGAACTGTGACAACCTTGATTTTAAATCAGTTCTGCATTAAGTATTAATACAAGGAGTATTAATACTTATAAAGGACTTATTAAAAAGAAACTGTATAGAAATTATCATTATTTAATGACTAAGTCTATGACTAAGACTTAGTCTGTGCCTAATACGCAAACCGCGGTCTCCATAATTGAAAAAAAAACTAATAGTCTAGACATTCGAATAATATTACGTAAATTAATAGATGTGTCTCTGCTATGTTTTCATTTAAAGCAATCATAATAATGATACTTGTTGCCACTAACATTAAAATAATTTATAGATTACAGTAGTTGTTCGTATTGAATAACACAGTGCTGAAAATTAAATTAGCAATTGTTATTTATTAAGATATCCGATATCTTTGTCGTCACTCAACTGTATATATCTAGCAAATTATGAATGTAGAACAAGGACGATTCTAATTATAAGGGCGCTACTAAACATTAAATAGACACCTATATCTATTTAAAAATTTAAAATGGCCATCTCATAGAAATTTTGATGTTGATGAACGGTTTTTATGCAAAAAAAAATACAGTTACGTAGAACCACGGCATTGTACTTTCTAATTACAGCGCTTCGTGGGAGCCACACAAATTGGACAGGCAATTGTTAATTTATTTCGTTTGTATTTTATTTATGTATAAATTAATTATGAGCACTTAAAAAAAATCTCAAAATATCAACTTTATCAACTTCCTCATATCCATCATTAAGCCTTCAAGTATTGCAATATTAAATTGACTAATTTCAGTACTAAAAACACGATAAAAGTTGATAAGTTTTAATCGGTTCCGGATGAAATAACTCGAGGGTTACGCCATGGGAAACTTGAACACTAAGTCTTGGTGTTAGTAGCTTTATAGGTTTGAAAGTGGGAACTCTTACTTTCTGAGTACAAGTGAAACTGTTTAATTTCTCGAGACTGACGTGTATACTTTTGTTGTAAAAAGTTGCTTTAATTTAAGGAAAATAAGAACTAGGTTTAAAAGGGTCATCATAAGATATAGTGAAAATTAAACGTAAAGCCAATTTGAGGTACCAAAAATAGAAAAGTTCAAGTTTTTAAATTCAAATGTATTGCAACTTTGCAATAACGAGTTACTCAAGCCCTGTGGGTAGTAGTAGGTTTTCTATTGTGATGTAAGCCCATTAAAAAAATGATATATGTAATGGTCTTTTCTGTTTTAAAATACGTGGGTAGATAGACGCTTACGAAAAAAAAAAGATAACTGTTAATTTGACAATTGACAAATTGACACTTGACGTAAGTTTTATTAGCTAGCCATTATAACCCAGTCACCGGTTTTCTTTTTTTACCGAATCAACACAGACTAGAGTAACTATTTTGATAATTGAAAAATTCACACCAGTAAATTGAAAATTAATAATAAAACACGACCATCGTTAATAACATCCTATTTAATTTAGTTAAGTGGGTCCAGACGTGATAAAAATGTCCCTACGATACATATAGTTAGTTCTCATGGTAGCTTTTAGTTGTTATCGAACCGTTGTAGAGGGGGTTTATTACCAATCAAACTACAGGGTAGATAATTGATAAGTATCATCAAACTCATTGATCGACCCTTGTTAAACGTTTTCCCATACGACATGGGAATAAATATCGATGTAGGTATAATATCGGCCACTGTCACGCATTACTAGTTCCCATTTACAAAGGTTGTAACTTTGACAAATACATTTGTAGTTTGTAAACGTTTTCTTACTTTTTTGGCTTTTTACAGTATATCTATCATATATGTCTTTCAAGAGTTGGTTGGTTGGTTTCATATCTGAAAGGAATTGTAGCAGTTCTCGAGTTATGTCGTTTCTATTTACTATTAATTTCATACTTATTTTATTTCATCTTACACATTGTTTAAGTTGGTAGTAATGTCTCGCATCATCTTCTCGCTAAATACCTAGCTTTTCTAAAATAAAAATTAGAGTCTGGAAAGTGTAAGAGAAATTAATTATATAACTAAAATAAATTAAACATTCACATCCTGAGAGCGACGTTGTGAGCGATATCTATATGGCTAATAATGTTTCAACAAGCTGACCCCGTGAGCTATCCTGCCCCCGATATCATTGGCACTGGCAATGTTGTTGAAACAAAATCGAAGGGGGATTGTTTTTTTTTTCCATTATGTGAACACCATTTTGCACCGGATCAATAAATAATTATGGCTTTTAACCCCGTGTGAATATAACCTTATCGTGCACCAAAATATAATTTTTCCCTTTCATCCTCATTATGCTATAATATTTCGGCAATTATGATCCTATAATTATGTTCAAATAGCTTATAATTTCACCATTTTTGGTCTAGCCTATTAGTTGTAAATTTAAAATTTGAGATACATCTTTAAATATACTCGTAGTAAAACATCTGTGCTACTAACATATCAATAATAGTCCAATTAATAAAATATTGTTGATATACATAAATAATATACAATATATTTCATTAATACTGCGAACACTTGCTGATCTGTTGGACCGATGTCTTGATCAATTTAAATTTTTATTTTCCATTCAAAATCGTATTTAATTTTGATTATTGTAAATTGACCAGTTGAATTTTAAAACATTCTCTGCATTATTAATTCTTATCGTTTGACAGCTGTCTCGTAAAAGGATTGAAGTCAAGTACAGCACGTCGTGATCTTGCAAAAAAGTTGGCAGTTTTTATGTTATGCATTTAAAAACTTTTTGTTTTAAAAATATATTTTGCACATTGCTTAGTTTTTTTTGTTTTTGTTACAACATTTGAATAAAAACGGTATTGTTCCGCCGCGTGATCCGGAGACAGCAGCTGGCCAGTATTTTTTGATTAAAATAACGGTTTTTTTTAACAACTCTAGCCATATGTTTTGGTTCAATGATTAATATTATCGATAGTGAAAAATGGAAAACAATAAACTGTTTTGAAGTAAACTAGCTGACCAGGCGAACTTGGTTCCGCACGACAGTCAATGAATGGGAAGAATGCGTTTTTTTATACCATTGATAACAAATTAACAGCTTTTTAATAAAAAGTATCCTGTTACTTCTGATGTCTCCAAGAGTACCTATGTGTACAAAGTTTCATGATTATCGTCTGAGTTGTTTTTGCTTGAAAAGGTAACAGACAATTTAACTTTCGCACTTATAATACTACTATGAAACATCCAGTTACGTTTTAAAGTAATGGTTATTCAAAAAATTTGTACCGCATATTAAGACTTAAGTATTAAATTTATAATATTGAATATATGTATACCGTTGATACTGTTTACCATACAAATAGTTGGTTACGTGTAAAGTGGCATATTGTGTAAACACATGGACACTCCAGTGGCGAACTATTATTAACTCACGGAAGTAACCATAACGATTGTTCGTGGGAAATGAACATAGAACTACCACCACACAAGGACGTATGCCGTACTTAAATTGTCTAAGAAAATATAGTGGACGCACCTGTTGTCTAATAACAAAGTTATTTCCTATAAACAATAAAAACGACGACGACGACGATATAACAATTAATGGTGTTCACATTTAAATATTTGAATTGTATGTGAATATAACACTACCAATATTGTACAGTTATGAGAGTCAAATATGACATTTTATTAGTAAGCATTTAACATACATAGATCACTTACCCTCCTTATGTGCGGAGATAAAGCTGCGACAAGTTTTAATCAGTCAAGATAAAAATTTATATATAAAAACACATAACTTTCCAGCAATAATAGGTAGTGTAAGACACCCGAATTCCAACCTGAGACTTTCGATTCATTACCTCAAGACAATAGACTTCTAAGTTCTCAAAGGGTCATTTGTATTAATAATGCTTGCAAACAACCCCTTTTCTTTATCGAGAATAGGATCAGGAAATATATATTACAATGTAACTAAGTGGTTGATAAGCGATGTGGCCTTGTACCATATCGATAACATACATACTGGTAGACTGAGTTGCACCGCGACCAACATCCAACGTGAGAAGTTGAACGTTTGTTTCCACTTAGTACCAGTTTTATGACGGTATTTGCCATGAATTATTTATGGTTATTATGAAATCTCACTTCGCCAAGGTTGATATTATAGTACTTAGCTAGTTTTACTCAACTATGTGTAAGCGATAAATAGTCTAAATGATTAGTGTTACCCGGTTGTAATATTATTAGCAAATCGTAGAACAAAATTGGGAATAGCCAAGTTTTTAATCCCATATAAAATTTCTTAAATGTAAAGAAAAAATAAAAGTTGTCTGGAATAAATTGTTCTTACGACCGTCGTTTTTACTTTTATATTATTATATTTGACTTGTCACTAATTTATGTTCTTTATTTAGTTCATAATTATATATGTATATTTATAGAATTATATATAATCTATACCAAATTAATCAAAAGTTTAAGAGCATTATGCAAATATTTTATCTTTGTCGATTGTCAAAACTTGTGTGTTGATGACACTTGAAATGTCTACGGAGCATAAATCAACAGACATGGGACGAATTTATTTATTCAGATATCAAATATATGTATATATTTTTTCATTATTCAATTCTGAAGTGGACATGCAGGGTTAAAAGTATCAATGAGAGATTAACACCTCGGATTCGTCATACTCATTGTGATGTTTTTATTTGAGGGTTTGATTTCTATGCCAGGCGTGATCAATGTTGATAATTACAAAAAAAACCGTTTGAATACATACATAAATATACACGTTTTGAAGAAAAAATACCCGGTTTATTGACAGATAATCAAATATGCGTAGGGTCTAAATCCCATTACTGAAATCCCAGAAAATTCAGCAATGAATTTAAAAAAGTGGTTAAAGGTGTATTGACAAAATCCAAAAAGTGATATTTAGAATTACACAGGTTATTGACCGTTTAAATGGTGAATGTATTTACGATTTCATCAACAATGTTTACTTTGATCAAACAAATGTGTGCTTGTGTGCATGTCAGCCAGTGCAAGCACGACTGACAGTTCTTCAACATCGACGTCGAAGCCCTTAAATCTGTAATGTTTATTTATGTATATTTATTTAAGAGTAAAGAACATGTCCATGAATAGTCAACGAATTTCTCGAATGCGTAGGAGCTTGTGAGATCTGACCAGTTGAGGTCAGGCATAATAATAATGTAACCCTCTTTTGTTGACATCAACGGTAAAGAACACGTGTGAACTTTAGCTTTAAACACAATTCGATACCATTAATTCCATTCACATTCGTGAATGAAGAGACCAAATCATTCTTCTTGACGATTCGAGTGTCACAAATGTCCCTTAAATAAAATCATTCATTTACTTTACTCAGATGATGGATAGTGGAAAGATCGTGATGGATGTATTCGTATATATGTAAATTTGTATATTGAAATGTTAATATTTTTAGTAATTGTGTTGAGTGTTGAGTATATTTGAATATTAGGTGTATTAACTCAAGTACACACTACTACTAACACCTTATGTGACAATACAGTATGTATTAGGATCGAGGTCGTTCATTCTGTGCCGAGTTTAATTCAGAATTAGATGCATCTGTGTTCTAAATAAGAAGACCTATAAACTAAACTACGAGTTCAAAATGCTACTGTATTTGAATAGATTTAATTGAAATATTAACTCTTGTTTATTAAATAACTACAACATATTATTGTAATTTGTGAACAAAACAAGCATTAATATAATATAATATCCGCATATATAATATTAGTCATGTTATGTAAACAAAACAAATTATTAATAATAATCAAATATAAAACAGATGACTCAAATAAAAACCTACTCAGAATTATTAGTTTATTTTGTGGACAAATCAAGCGTTGTTTCCGATGCCATAGATTAGTGTCAGGACACTTGATTGATAACGGCTGACACATTTCTCGAGTGTCCTGCAGGAATTTGATTAAAATCTTTCATTCCACTTGAATAGAAGCCACACATACAATAAAAATAATATACAATTGTTAAATAAAAATTCATATTTCATACTATTTTCTTTTATTGTAGAATACTTCAGAATTACCAACCTATTTATATTATAGTATAGTGTTACAATCTGAATTTTAAATTTGTTTTTATTTATATGGGAGACGCATGAATTGAATTGTATAATGAAACTAATTATGTGTGAACATATCTACATTCAAATATTTATGTGAATTATGAATATTTATGATAATTAGTCTGTATCATTGGTTGACAATGAATTTGTTTGATTGACTGACATATTTCAGTTGCTTATCGAGTTCCGAAGTTCGGACTCACCTCTTGTGTTACAATTGTAATGCAAAACCGACTTAAGATATATAGGTACATTCTTCTGACACATTAACATCGAACAATACTGTTAATCTGGTAACCCTGATAAATTATTAATCCCATATACAAGTAAGAAGATGAGTATAATTTCGGAAATTTTAAATATGTGTATAAGTTTTCTAGCCGTGATGATACGTTTATATGACAATTATTTTAGCACTTTTGCATGAAAATATTTACAGCTAGTTATTAGGTGTTTATTTACCAGTAGAATATTTTAAATAAACTTAATAAATAAAGTTTTTAAATAATACTGAAAGTTATCTCATTTGAAATTACTATAATTTACAAAAGTTGAGTTACGATTGCTAATGAAATACTTAATTTTTAAAACAAACCATTCACAATTACCGTTGGAATAAGACAAAATATTGGATTGATGTTCTCTAATACATATAAAGTTCTGCGACTGACCGTCTCTTAGAACCTTCGCAAAATGACAGCAAGAACGAATCGTGATTCTGCCAAAAAAATATTGCGGACCTGCCTCTATACTAGATTACGCGAGCAAGCAATAGGTACCGTTACAGAGGCCCGTGAAGGGTACACACTGACCTTTGAGACATACCTTCGTGTATGGGTATAGGCACCATCAATAATAGAAGAACCTGTTAATACGAAACACTATCGAAATTTTTATCTACTTACTTTTAAACTTTCCTATTTGGAGATATTTAAAAGCTACATAAATTGTCCCTCGAAGTCACGTCAGGCTTTAGACTCTTCCAAATATTACTTGGTTTAACTTCATCTAACTTGGCTTGATATATTATTGTCTTCTATTAAGCAGTAAAGACACAAAGACCATATTGTTTTAATTAGTTTTTAATTACACTAACAATTGTTCAATCCCGTTTAGTATCCATTGTTTATTGCCTCAATAAACTAAACCTTGAACGGTTTTAATTAGTTTATTTTATTATTTATTTATAAATATCAATGACTGAAACAATCATCTATATGAAGTTTTTATATAGAAAACCTTTCTCATCCTTTTAAGTGCAATCGCGGGATGCATTATGGATATCAAATCATAATGTTATAAAAAAATATTATGATGAAAAAATATAAAATAATACTCAATTTAAACATTACGTGGCAGGGCAATGACTTTAAATTTAATAAAATAGTAAATTTGTGAACAAAGCCAACAGCAGCATCAAGCAGCCCGGTACAGATTCGCGAATCGCGATTTTCCGCATCCCGGTGTGAGCGGCGCCCGGTGTCGGCGCATCGAGTTCGTCGACCCGACGCCACGGTGTTATTGAACGTACCATAACAACACACCCACACACACACACTCACGCACCACCAATACGTACACTGATATGTCTATGTGGTAAATAGATATTAACTGACTACTGAACTTAAAGCTTAAACAAAGACACCGTTTCCGTGGTGACAAAATTTCTGTTGCATTTATTTTATTTTTTTTTAAATTAATCAGTTTTAATCTTTTTTAAACACCCAACGTATACACTAAAGACAGAATGCGTCACTAAAATTGTAGGGAGATTGCTGAATAATATGGACTGAGAAACCTGTCAGCATATCATTAACATGTACGATAATATCTATGTATGTAAAAATACGTCCTTGTCGTTTTTAGTATAAATATTAGCACTGTTAGAATGAATCCAGTGCATGGCGTAAGAAACTCGGGAGTCTGATATCATTCATCACCCGCTGTGAGTGAGGAAGCTCAGAAATATCTATAGAAAATAGTAGAACAACTATACGAACACTACTACGTTTGCTCCAATAATAAACTTAAAGGAAACTTAAACTGCTGTCATATCAGCTGATGACAATATTATTTAGCATACAAAGCTACTTAACTTTGTATATAGTACGTATTTCGTAACAACCAACTTCATGTAGGTATACAAAAAAAAAAGTCGTGACGTTACTCACGAATGCGTTGCGTAAAAACGTAATGTACGAACGCGGCCTTAAGGCCACGACCGCGGTAGCTCCCAAGTAACGGTAACAGTGACAACAACTCCTTTCGCAAAACCTCATTCCGAATTCAAATTGCGCGCCAATGCTCGTACGTATTTTGTCAACAAACTAAATATTTTATAACATGGATACATTGTAACAAGTATCGATTGTGGTAATTGTATTATAACACAGTATTAAATCGATAGATATCGACTATACAATACTTTTTTTTATTCGATAGCCTGGTGGTTCCTCCGGACTCATGGAATCTTAAATATCGATGACAAACTTGTGCGGTAATACGGATCGAAACGAAATCATAATTGCTTACTGCCTACGCTTTGGAGATATTCAAGTCATCAAGTTACATTAACATTTTTTTATTACAGGGGTGGTTCTAATTGTTGATATACACGGGTAGTTTATTTACTTTCTCAGGATAGCACTATTTTTACGACTCTCTTTTTGTCGTAAAGTTGATATCTTGTATGGGTATAAATTTTTTTATAGAAAATTGTTTTTTATGTATTAAGTAAATATTTACACCAATTATTACCAAAGCTCTTAAGCTCAATAAATATACCGCAAATGTTTAAATTGTAAGTATATATATAATAAAATAGCTAAGGTTGTTAATGTAGGTGCGTACACTGAGGTTTAAGACCGGAAACTTGAGCAAAACAGCAATTCGGAACGCTAGCATTATATACCCTAAAACGTAGGCGTTGGTTCAACGACCCAAGTTTTAAAAAAAATCTTACATACATGTTACTCTGTGCAACTATCATTATAAAGTTAAAAATATACACATGTATAACTTCACGCCAAATTCCTTGCGAGGTAAGCAGAAACTCAAGAACACTCGTCGGTGTTTTTATGGCTGTTTCTAATGTCATCCAGACACGCAATATAATTCATATATTTATTCAATTAATTTTGAAAAATAAATACGAGCAACATCGGTAGCTTTATTTATTTATTATTTCTCTGTAATAATTGTGGTTTGGAACTAAACTTATTTTACAAATTTGCATAGTTGTAATGCGTAGTATCTACAAATAAATAAACAAACACGTCATATGCATAAAATCCGTTAGAAAACGAAACTTGTGAACATCGCTCAAGATTCTATCACGCTGAACTTGAAATGTATACGTAAGCATGGCTTTCGTTTACCAACAAACAGTACAACAGGACATCAACATTCTGCCTCGTGGAAGAGTAAAAGAGATGGACATAGAGAGAGGAGAACGCTGCCAGAATAGGTTATTCAACTTCTTATAAAGTTTACCATGAAAAAATGTTGCCATTTTCTTTCATACTTTACTACAGATAAAAATAAATAGATGTCTTATTTATCGTTACTATTTTATATATATTGTCATCTATAGTAAATATTATTATAGATAATATTATGTAATAAGTAATTATTCTAATTAAAATTAAGAGTATTGTTTGGTCGACATAAAAAACAATCGTTAACTGACTAATTTAATTTTGTAGTATTGCAGTAACTGTTATAATAAAATAAAAATTTACGTACATTATAAAAGATTTTATAAAGAAAATGTGTATTCTATATATCTCTACTAGTTTGTTCTCTATAAGATATATTTTTCTAAATATGTATTTATTATTTTTGAGTATTACAATTTATTTGTATGTAGTCGACAGTCCAATTGCCCACGCAAACTGGATTAGAAAGCGGCTAGTCTTGATTACATCCACTTGTTACGAAGGCTTTGTGGCCAGTTTATTGCACGCCTCTAGACCGTGGCCCTATAGGGATGTGTATATAAACACATTTATCTCAAACTTAAATAAAATAATTAATTTCTATAGTTTATATTAAATAACAAATATACTTACGCTAAAATAACACATTTTAATAAATTTAATTTTTTGTTTACAGGTAAGTCTCTTGGATTTATGGTAATGATGCTATTTCCAGTCAGGTCTGTAATTACAAAGTATAAATAATACTACATATTATTAAATCGGTAATATTTTAAAGAAAGAAATTATTAATCATGTTTATGGGTCTTTGGGAGGAAAATCATAACCAAACAAACAACAAAAGCTATTAAAAAATAACCCATCTTGTAACATTCCAAAACATATTTCGATGATTTTTTTACTTTCAAAATTTACTAATATAGATCCATTATGTTTTGAACAATGGAATTTTAAATCGTCCCAACATAATTTAATCCAAATTTAAATATCTACTATCAATTGAAAATAAATCTCGGTCCGTAATTTGAATCTATTTGATAAATTACGGTCGTGGAAATCGATCTTAATATTATGGACATAATATGTAATTTAATTTCCTAATACGTATACCAGATTAGAAAGTTATGATATTATACAAATTATAATAAGCTTAAATATCTAATCATGAAATTAGACAATAATTTATGTAATGGTTATCTAAAAGATAAATAATAAAAAATCATAAACATATCAACAGTGAAACCAGTCTTTAAGATATATTAAAAAAGTAATAATCTTGTTTACAGTCAAACAAAAAAAAAACAAACTGAATGCGTCTAACCTAAATATTATTCAAAATAAAGTTAATGTAGCTGCAGTGGAAATCGAGTTTAATGTTATGTTAAATAATACGCCGCATAAAATAATGCGTGCAATAAAACCACACCTTTATTAGTCCTTTTTTTGCAGACTTTACAAGTTAGATACCGAGTCTTTTGAGTGTTTATTTATTCATCAAAACCTTTTTCTTTTTTTTACTAAGCATCCACTTATATCTTATAGTTTACACAAAGAATTCAATATGTAACATGTTTAATACACACCTCATAACTGCCCCTACTATTTTGGATCTAGTTAGTGAGTTCTTATTTTTTTTTAAGTAAAGTACACACAATAGCGTGAAAGGCAAAGTCGTGATGAGGTTTGTTTAAAAAACATATTATTTAAAATCAAGTTTCTCTTAGTTCTAGTGGTTCTAAAAGAGATATTTTTACTATTTTAAGACACAAATCTACTCAGCGTAATCTGCGTGGTTGCAAGTGGTCCATTTAAGGACGTTTTTTTTCCCACGTCCCAGTTCCATTTCTAACCTAAATAGTTGTGATAAAACAGTTCAAGGGCTATCGCACATCCAGATAAGTGGGCCACCATTAGTTTTGAAGGACATTTATGATATTTTGTTTTTTTTTTTACTCCACACTAAACTCATTTTAAAACCTTCAATTGATAAGACTCATCTCGTGACAGGATTTCTAATGGGTAATGTTATAATATTTTAGAAACTTTGAAGTAAAACTATCACTATGTGAAAATTTGTCGTAGGTTATAGACAAGTGTTGCTCAAAATATTCTAAGTATAAGCAGACAGTAATATTATTTTAAAATTGATAATTTCTCACAACAAAAAATAATTAAGCCGACCTTTCCCAACATTGCTGTTATGATGAAGTGCTTTTTTTTAATAGCAAAACAGATCACGAAACGGAGCCATAATAGTGAAAGCTAATGAGCTTTTTTTTATATGCCAGCGTGAATTTAAAGCTACTTGAAGTTTTTATGTAAACAAAATTTACATTTGTAAATTAAGTACATCATTAATAGATAATTATTTGGTACGTCTTTTTATGGATAATGAGAATTGTGCTTAAATAAATCGACTGCTGATGGTCGAAGTAAATCAAAAGTAACATTAGCAGTTTCTATTTCGTTTACTAATCGACTCTTAAAACGACGATTAACAATCAACTGCGCTTACTTTGTCCTATTCCAAGAACTGCAATTACGTCTTTTATTATCGAGGTGACAGAAGGGTAGGGGGAGAGCGGGGCGAACACGCCAACGTAATATGTTCTAAGAAACCTTACAAAAGAGATATATTAACCAAAGTGTCAGTTTCTTTCCACTCGAAAGAGAAGCGAGACGAAAAATCTTGTTGTCTCTCTTCTGTTACTATGCATCAGAGGGACGCCTCGTAAAACCATTTGGGCATCGACAAAAAATTGTTTTGGTTTTTTCAATATGGGAACCGGTGCAATAAAAAGAAAACGCTCGCGTCTTGTTGTTCAGATTTTGTACTACGTCTCGAATAAAACTAGTACGGGACCGGTAGTTTTTTTTTTTTGTTTATTGCAACCAGATTAAAATTTTGTTTAGGTGCTATGCAACATCGATCAGCTCGCCACGGTCGAGCGGCACTCGACAAATATTGTTGTACGGGCTTTCGCGATCAGCAAAAAAATCTCCACTTGTACATATATTTTTTCTTATCTGAAAAACTCATTTCAGATATATTTCGTAAATCTAGGTCAAGCATATATTTTTTTCTGCTTTAACTAAAATACATTTTTCATGTTTATGCGTTCTAAATTAATGGAAATGGATGCTTTTAAAGAAAATTTTAATTAGTTAGGAATCGTGTTCTATGTGTGGATGTGTGTGTCTATCGTCGGGAAGCTGTATAAGACCACTAGATGCAATCTCGTCAGAGATGCGGAGTTCATTGACCGCGGTGTGTGAACGAGATGGCATTGCATGTGCGAGTGCAACAGATAGGATGCGAGTACGCACAGAAAAGGAATGAAAATTATTATGATACTGTTTGTTACCTTTTTTTTGTGTACACATGGCCTTAACGCGTGGGTGTGTGCGTTTGTATATGTTTGATTGTGTGCATCTAACTCTCAATCCGTTTGTTGTTGTTTAGTTTATGCCGCGCTATGAGCTTTGAAGTATGCACACAGAATAACAAAAGGATATTTTTAACATGCTGCATACTTATACAAGTATATATATAACATACATATGTGTCGGCTCGCCATTCAACCAAACTTAAAGAACGTATGTATATATTGTGACGACGTTCTGGTCCGCGTCTCAACAAAGACACACTCACAATGCGCTCAGGCGTTTCTAAAAAGGATTAGGCACCATACCAAGATTAATCTTTGCTCTTATTCAAATTCCCAGCGTCGTGACACGTACGTCAAACAAAACCTGTGATATATGTGGATTAATACATTTAAAGTATTAAATATTCGCGGCCAAAGTTCAGAGTCTAATAATTCTATGAATAAAAGATTTCAAGTGCATACAAGTAAAAAAAAAAACAATCTTTCACAGTCATCATTATATCAAATTCAAAAATCACACATTGTAATCTGTCACCTGTCATGCTAACGTCACTTTTCCCGGCAAAACGTGTTCATTGGCCGAGCGATTCCCATGCGATCTCAGCAAGTGAGTTACTCTCGCCGTTTCGATAATTTCTAATAATTATGCATCAACGGTACCTGCGCTTGCAGACCACGAGCTCACGCAACGGACAATGTGCATTCAACATATTCTAATTTAAATAAAAAAAAACATCTAACAATCACATAAAATGCACTGTTTATTGCTCAAAATACACAAATAATGCCTTTCTCATCCATTGAGGGTCAAACGTTGCATTGTCCGTAAGTTGTCCAGACTGAATAGGAGTAGGTTACAGGGGAACAAAGGTGGTGACATCTCCAAGGAGATATTGAATGGGGAGCGTCTCTAGTAGGCCAAAGTTATGATAATGAGATTTAATTGAGTTTATAATAGGCAGAATGATAAATGTCTGGCTTACGTTTAGTTAGATAGGGTTGGGCAATTGTGGCGCGAAAATTACTATGACTAAGCTTCTTTCTACGCTTACTCGTGTTACATATAGAAAATATTAATATGAAAATAATTGACATACAAAACACTAGACAATGTATTAGAAAACATATTATACATATTTTTTTTGTTTTCATAATAATGTCCTCCAATCAAATTCTTACAGATACCGTTCTTTGTTTTGTTTTGCAATAGACCTTTTAGTATTTTTTTACTTTAATTGGTTGCTTAAATATATATATTAGCAAACAAATAATTATTATAGCTTAAGCTCTATTCTAGCTTTTATTCAGCTGCTAATTTTGATTTTGTACTCGAGCTCTTTTTTATGTTAAAAGTCACCTGTCAAGCAAACGTCACTTTTCCCGGCAAAACTTATTCATTGGCCGAGCGATTCCCATGCGATCTCAGCAAGCGAGTTATAAGCAAATAACAACCAAACCCTACAAAATTTAATTCAAATTCATTTCAAATATACGAATAATATTCTCAACCACAACAAGTTGGAAAGGACAAGCTAATTCGTGCCACAGATAAAACTATATCTCTGACCTAGTTAGCTAATTTATACATGTATATGTCCACAAATAAGAACTTTATTTGCAATATAATTCCTCTAATATGTTTTGCAAACTATATATATTTTGAATAACATAAATTCGCTCAGCAATAACTCAGTACCGGAGATACGTAATAAAAATAAATAGTACCTATATTTATTTATCAAATAAGAATGTTTAATTTCGTAACAGTTTTATCAATAAGCTTGGCTTGTAGAGACGCGCTGTCTGCAATTTTACGCATTATCTACTACGATATTAACGTACTATCTTTGTCGTGTAAAACTCGGTGAGTGTGCTGCTCTTACGCGCCATTGTAATTGGGCTAAAAGGTCAAAGACCAGACCTTTGTGCGAACCCTTTACAATAGCGAACAATACACAAAGACTATGTCTTATAATATGATTTCTAAACACCCAACACAAAGATTTCTAAAGATATTTCTTTGTAACAATCTTATATCGCTGCTGTTGGAGTTAAAATAATTGTAATGAAAATTGTAAGTTTCGACATTCCGGCTACTAAAAAAAACTGTGTTCACGTGCTACGCTAATTTCCATATATATCTTAATATTAAAATGTTAATTATTGTACATAAGATAAAGTATATTCTTCATTACAGCGATTATCTTTTTTTTTAAATTTCGTCTTGCGTATACCATGTGTAGACAGGCTGTTTTTTTTTTTAAATTTAAATATTGGGCATCTTGATATAAATGTGTAATAAATAAATAAAAGATAGCTAATCTATAATTTAATATAAATATTCTAATGTGTTATTTATTGACACAGATGCATCGTAACAGATAGACTTTCTTTGACATTATCTTGTCAGTAGTAAGAAGGCAAATATGCAGTGTTCGTAACGGCAGGGTCTTTCTTGATTTGGAGCACAGACTATCATTGTGTGTGCGTGGCGCACAAAAAAAGAACTAGGACCAAACAATTAGCGTGAATATCAAGTTTGTTTTTAGTGCAGTATTGATACTATCTATTTGAGACTGTCAGTTATTTTTTTCTCTTTTTTTTTTTAAACAGTAGCATAGCAAACAAAGTTCTTTGGCTCGTGATAAACACTCCAATGAGTTTTTATGCTTGTGATCGATACAAAATTGTTGGCTAACAGCGAGAGGCCAACTGTAGTGTAGTATTCTTTACTTAATTTTGTATTTCCTGATATACATATAAAATTAAATAACTAGGCAAGTTTGATTTGCCAAGCCTTAACGACATCCTAACGCTGGTAGCAAGCAGGTGTTAACTTCCATATACATATTATATATACTACAATATCCATATCGAGGAAGTTTTTTGGCGTTTACCTGTACCTGTTTACCGCGTAAATATAGACTATACGACTAGAAAAAAAAAAAAATTGTGTAACTGGCTAAAATGTTTTCTTTTTTTTTAAACGACATTAGTAAAACGCTCCCATAGTTTAGTCGCAGTATTCTAATTACATCGCCTCCCCTTTCAGGGGTTGTATGTGATTTTTTGGTGATTTAATTTGTGTGAACCACTCTCCGCGTCATGGTCCGGCGGCTTGATTTATTCTTTGTTAGAAAATTCACTAATTTTTTTTCGTTGTTTACTTCTCTTACTGGTGCGTGACTAATTGAAGCACCGATTGTCTATTGTTTTTAGAACTATATTGTAATGTAACAACAACACAAAAAACACATTGTTTGGATTTATTAAAGTTATAGATATCGTTACGACCGCAGGAAGGTAACTGCCGATTAGTAGCACAAAGATATTTTTCCTGATATGTAGTGCTTTTTTAAATCACAAAGTATTCACTCCTTTTTTTTTATTTTTTTTAACAGTGGTAGAACCAAGTAGTTCGCTGCATGAATGGGCCGGCTCGACCGGTGAAATACCACGACCTCTCTGAAGATCGACTTAAAGTGGCTCATACCGCGTTTCGTTCGGTGAGAGAGGTATACGTAGGCCACATTGGATCACAAGAATATTGTACGATAAGCCTTCATTTTGTTTCTGATACAATTCGCAAGCACCCCGGTAGCAATTGATAATGATAAATAAATTAAACAAATTATAAACCGATTGATTATAATATCGATTTCGTTGCGGGAAGTAAGGGAATCGCCTCCAAATTCCCTAAAACCCGCTCTAGTGTATTCGTTGGGTTTGACAAGGCACTTTGTTCAATTTAAAAACAAAATGGCCCTTATCGTAACCATACTATGAAATAAACAATACGTAAGTTACAGTCCCAATTAATACGACTTCTTTAGTTTTAAATTATAACACCTTATTCATTGTCTTGACAGAACGGTTAGGATTCGTTAATAGCAATCGCAGTCAGTAATGTAATGCAAATATTTTCTTTAAAACAATAATCACACGTTTTTAATTTAATTGTATATGTCAACATAGGCGGAATGAGTTACATTACTCGCTTTTGTGACCACGCATTGTTTTGATTGTTACAAATCGTTACATGCGAACATAAAGCAGTAATGTATGCAAATCTAGTCGTAACACCCGTTATGCCGGGCTTGGACTGCATGCGGTGCATTTGTGGGAACTCTCAAAAAATATTTTGAAACAAAACAAATGTATTAAAACAAATAACTACTTGGTTTAAACAATTTGTTACTCAAAATTGCGTGAGACAAAATTCATCTGCTACTACTAGAAGATACAATTTGATTGCAAAAGAGATAAGTCAATTAATTGTGTCTTGTGGTACTAGTAAGTAGATAAAGAAAGGAAAAAGTTTACAGATAAAATATATAACATAACTTCACGCCTTATTCTACCCGTAGGTGTAGGCAGTGGTGGTTAAGCCTCAGCTCGCTGTTATGTTTACGTCCCAAATGGAATAGGTGTCGAACCTAATTCCATACTGGGCACAAAGTTTTCAGCCATCTATATTTGTCACACATAACTTTCGAAAAGTCATTGGTGTGAGCCAGGATTTTCTTAATGACCACCGAGACTTAAATATAAAATATATAAATACGGTACATCTATATATATAATGTAGAATAGTAATTTTAAGAGGAAAGAATTTGTAATTAATTGAGGACAAATATTAAAAAAAAAAAAATGTAACCACGCGACCCATAGCGGAGCCGTATATTAATAATTTATTACAAAAATCCAGTTCCATTGGCGTTGTGCGATACGTATCCACGAAATTTGCATAGATCTTTCGATAAACAGGTTCGGTTCTTGGCTGCTGCACATTCCCACGAATGGAATATTGTTATATATTTTTTTTAATATCATACGCGTATATTAATTTTAGCCAGTGCTGTTCAAATGTATAGCAGTAAAATAAAATAACATAAATAATATTTTTTTAAGTTCTCAATTTTAATGTTTGACTTATTATTCGTTTCGTTAACCGCGCCGGTTCCAATACACCGTTACAGCAGATTATTGTGCAAGCCACGTAACTTTGCTGCTGCCCTACTGCTTAACTAACTGTGCGTGACGAATTTATCACGCCTTAATCGATCTGTAAATCGAAACACTTTTATTACATATTTTTTTTAACTAATTGTTTGCACTTACTATTAACCAGTTATAAATTTTGTTATCTTTCATTTGTATTACTTAAAAGTCGTAAAATAATATTAGCCGTTGCTGCTAGCACCCCTGTTAGTAAAGTACTAATTCCAAGCACTTCCTTTCCCAAGACCAGCGTTGACCCATATTCTTAGTTATAATTATACAGTGTTTGATTGTTTGATATGTCAATGCTTGACCAATCGTCTTTATTATACTACTTTAACCCTGCACGGTCATCATTTTACACATTTATGGGTTGGTGTCAAACTGGCCACCCTTCCAATAGTTCACTTTCACACGTTTTAAAATGTGGAATTTGACGATTCCTTGCCGACCGGTCAGCTCGTAAAAGCTAGTTAGTAAAAAGAGAATAAAAAAACAGTATGTTTACGCACCCAACAAGATTCGTATAATAATGTCGTAAAATTAATATTTATGTATAAAAGAATAAAATAATGGTTACAGTTCTTTTTTTTTTCTTCATATTTATAATAATTTTTATGGAGGCTTTAAAATTTATATTTATGATGTTCTCTTTCTTAACTCACGCATAATCTTATTATTGTAGGAAAGCGTTACAAATTGGACGTATTAACAGTTAATAATAATGAAGGTATGGTGATAAGAGAACCTAAGAGAATAAATTTCTATTCTGGTTATATACAATTTCTTCTGGTTTTGGCCAAATAGATCACTTGGATAACTATAGGTGATCTGTCGTCGCCAAGACAAGCTATTGTATCAGGATCATATTAACTTTTTTGTTCATTCTCCCGACTGCAAAGTGATCAAATCCAGATTGAAATATTAAACTTAATTTCTTTCGCTCCCATATGTCGATGTGCGGCGAATGTCACATCTAATAGAGATGTGACATTCGCCGCACACACTTGAGCGATAACCTATCTAACACTCCTCATTTTAAAAGCAATGTCAAGTGGCCATTAGACTGAAAGGTACCTATTACTTTCTAGTTAGAAACTAACGGTTCAAGGAAACTAGTAATGCGAGTATGTAACGTGACACCGTATTGTGAGAGCAAGCAGGCTGGTTGAATTCAGGCCAGATGTGCCTGCCGCCTGGTCGGCGTACTGACCGGACCACTCCGGACTTCTAAGTCACTACACCGATTATAATTGTCCAAACACCCAGTCATCTACCATATGACACGGCATATGCGCACACCGCTAAGTACCCACTCGACTAAAGAGACCTTGTATTTAAAGCCTAAATTCATATCTCCACACGCAAAATTAATTACAACAATATAAAAAAACTTATGTTTATAGCACCGGATAAAGCTCAAAATGATTCTGAGTTATGTAATTAAATTAATTTACTTAACAATGACCACTATTACAGTTAGCAGTAACATCTAAATAGCGTTATTAAAAAAAATAAAAACTGGATTACACCGTTCCCCAAAATATGCACGATTTAACATGAAACGCGAATTCGTTATACACATAAGCTTTATCTTGAGAAAAATCCAGTGTTATACCTGTTGTATGCATATTATTAAAAACACCGGCCTTTGTCCATTATGGTCCACATATTCATGGGTAAACACACACCATGCATTGTGTCTATTGTTAGCTGTAATACTTAGCAGCATCCACCCTTCGTAATCTCATCCTTTTCTCTCCATTGTCGTATATAATGTGAGATTCTGAATTTGGTTCATAGGTCGTTCATCTCGAAGCCACCTTAGGTCATTACGGACAATACGCGGTATCGTGTTTACCTTTGTCAGACCGATGTTTAGGCAGTTTAAGGCTACCGATGTGCTTGTCTTCCATTGTTGTCCACAATAAGAATCGTCTCCGCACATTGTGTCCGAACAAGCTGCTTTTTGTTCTTTACGAGGTACTTAGCTACCGTTATGTGTCTTTATTATAGGTATTATCGATCTCATTGTGCTACAAATATTTATAGAGTTGCTCCTATGTGAACAATTTAAATATTACCTTTCATGGGAACTGATCTCCGTTTGACGGTTAAAAACATAACTAGATCCAATATCGTTTTGCTGCATTAGGGAAATTTGGTCAAAGGAAAATCTTACAATCAATCAATTAGACATCTTAAAATAAATTGCTTTTTCTTTTGTCGTTAACGTCGAGATCAGGTACATGTTTTGTATTGCTGTAAGTGTCAGTGTCAATGTGTCATGACACAGTCGAAGACACTTTTAATTAAATTCACCAGAAACAGAGATCTCTGTAAATTGTTGCTTTTTTAGCACACCTAAATACTGACTGATTTTTTGTAACAAATTTAGATATTTTTTTAAAAGTTGTGTATTACATATTTTTATGTATACATATTACGTATCCTGGGTAAAATAAAAAAAGACCTCGTTACCGTTACGCCAACAGCTGGGATGCATTTAAGTATCATAAAATCAAAGATAATCTTAGATAATCTGGAAAGCGTATCGCAGTAGCTGTGTTCTGTAAATGAGCGGTACCTTGTGATAGTGCTAGTATTCGATAACGGCCGCTTTGATCCCAGACGTGCGCCCGCGCATCCTTTGAACATCGCCGCCACCGCGGGGCGCACTGTATTAAACATTCATTAGGAGCCATCATTTAGCTCATACCTGAACAGTAGTAAGTTAACATCCCTCAAAACGATTTAAGAAACGATTTTTTTTTTAAATCCCCTCACGACATCATCCTGTTTTATTTATTGAGGTTTTTATTTGAACTTGGGAATGTGAGATCAATCTGACTATTATTTAATACTGTGTAAATTCATTTAACTTGTCTAAGTTTATAAAAGAACATATAATTATATTCTTACTACACTGTTGTCATATCATAATATTAACGCTTTAGAGTTCCTTTAGTTTTGGAAACTTCTAAATAAACCTTGGTTGGTCTTATTCATGGTAAATAAAATACAAACATATAATTTTTATAAACACAACAATAGCATTATACTTTCCATGCACTTTCATTTCAATAACATCACAGCTAATGTTCACTAAATGAGACCGTGAAGAAATAAGTGTTAACATGAAATTTTACGTGTTTACTTTAAATGTGTTTCATTGTTTTACTTATACGAAGCAGAGATTTGTACATACAATTTTGACTGATAAAATATAGAAAACTACTGTCGAATCCAAGTACAGTTTTATAAATCATACATGCGACTTCGAACCCACCACTATTTGTGTGCTAAAATGGCGTATAAACGAAATAAATAATAGTTTAAAAAAACTAAAAAACACGCTTTTTATTGAAAACCGAACTAAAAAATAGAAAAATAAAAAAAAAATACTTTATTAAAAGCGTGGGGTGCTTTTTAAGATATTATCGAAATGATAATCACTCTACTCATATCTGTCAATAAAATATTTATAACTATTGACACCATGCACCCCACGCTTTTTTTAAAATAAAGTATTTTTTTTTTATTTTTCTATTTTTTAGTTCGGTTTTCAATAAAAAGCGTGTTTTTTAGTTTTTTTAAACTATTATTTATTTTAAATTTTTTAGTTCGGTTTTGTATGACAGCGCGTTTCTTAGTTTCGAATTTGAGGAATAGCGCCATCTGTGACTTATATAAGGAACTCGTTTCAAGTTGATAACGTAAACTTTCCGCTGATTGCCACTAGATGGTGCGATTTGTGAACTTTCATAGTTCACAAATCGCACCATCTATCGTTCAAAAAAGCGTGGGGTGCATGGTGTCAATAGTTAGAAATATTTTATTGACAGATATGAGTAGAGTAATTATCATTTCGATAATATCTTAAAAAGCACCCTACGCTTTTTTTTATTTATATACATTGAAATTTTTAACACTATTTTCTTAATTTAAATTCATTAAAATTTATTTTCTATTTTTTAGTTCGGTTTTCTAGTCTAGAACTTTCATAGTTCACAAATCGCACCATCTAGTGGCAATCAGCGGAAACTAAAAAAGAAGTCGGTTACAAACAAACCTACAAACATACATACAGGTGAAGCTAATAAAAAGCTAATAAAAAATAAATGGTACCTAACCATTTAACTATTAAAATAAATAGGAATCATTTGTGCGACTATTTTTTTATACACCGAGGTCGTCTGTAATTGATAACTTAGTCTACAAGATGACCTTCTCAAACAAAAAACGATATTCTGAATAGCGTATATACCTACCACACGCTCTAATGTATGTCACAAAATAAATAATCTAATCTGGCATAGTAAACCCTTTAAAGCAAACAAATGATTTTATTAAAATTTCCTACGAAATAGGAATATCAAAGTTAGATGGTCAAATTCAAACATACCGCCACAATATCTCAAACACAAACACGGTTTGTTTGACGTCTGCCGCGTCACCAGTTCACGTTCAGTTCAGTATTTGACAAACATAATTGATGCCAACCAACCTCTCTTATAACTAAACTATCTGAAATTCATGGAATTTATTTAATGATGGATATATTAGTAGGACTCGCCCGAGACACGAATGATAATGATCTGGAATTATAGAAACTTAAAAAACGCTTTTTTTAATACCACTTATTATAACAATATACAATATTTGTAGTCTCGGTGGTCCAGTTGTGGAGCATCAACACACTTTTCGATCAAGAAGACGCCAATGATTTTTCGAATTTCTTTTCGAAAGTTATGTGTGATAAATATTGATGACTGAAAACTTTGGGCACAAAGTTTTTAGTCGAGTCGAGGCCTAACAGCCACTGCCCTACTTCGGGTAAAAAAGCCGTGAAGTTATGTTATGTTATTATAACAATAGAAACAGTATTTTTACCTTAACCAGGCCCTAAAAATGCAATTTTTCGGTCAGAATTTACTTTTCAAAGTCTTAAAACATTAACGATTTAAGATAATATCTTTATTTTAATTTAAATACATAATAACAAACTACATAAACACGCAGAGACTGTATTACTTTTGTATGTTGTATCATTTACAGTTTTGTAAATAAAACATGGCATAGAGAACAATGATTACCCTGTCATTCTGTGAGTGGAATGTCTTCAATACCCACAATTTTCACTATGATTACATGTTCTAGTAGATATATTGTGTTGTTCTCTACTGCCTATCTGCATAGAGCTAGCACGCAACCCAACGTTTAGACATTGGTTCACTTTCACAATCCACGCATCGAATACCACAGACGGTTTCTAATGTTACGTACTATATTGCTATGTAATGCTCAATAACAATAGTTTTATCGAACAACCAGCATATTAGATCAGAAAATAATTAAAACTCTTTATGTAATTTATTTTTCAATTTTATATTGCTCACTTTGCAAAAAGTTGAGAGTTATTCAGTAATTAGAATTTTTTTATTTTTTTTTATTTTGTAATTTATATAAGATATAATCTCGTTTTACGGATGGTAGATATAATAGCTTTCTCTAACTTGGAGGAACTACATTGTGCTTATATGGTCAAGTTTATCCGAGCTGCTGTACAGCATTTGAATTGTATGTGAAGTTGTCAATAGTTTCTCAATGAAAACTCACATAACCGCAATATTTTCTATATAAGCAACACGCATTACTGTCGGCGCGACATTGACTAGATTTCACTGTTAAGTTTCTCACGATCAACAGAGGCAGATTTACAACTGGATGTACTGAAATCAACGGTTTGTACTTTGCATTACGAGTATATTTTATATTCATACTTAAAAAAATCCTTTGTGCCGCTTTGATGTTAAAATTAATGAAATTTCCGTCAAACAACACTATTTCAATATTTTTTTATATCAATGAATTGTATTTATATAATATCAAGACTGATGATTTCACAATTAAAGTGGCTGCTAACCTGCAAACGCTGACTAAACAAACATACTACGGTTTCCGGTTTAACTTATTTAGTGTCAGCTTGATACTCCATTGTCGCGACAAATATTATCTATCATTGTAAACGTATTGGTAATAGAAATTGTAATAAATAATTAACTATTGAATGTCTTAGTACATATTATGTTGTCAAACATTATGTTGTCGATGGTACCACTGGGTACAGAGGACTCTCGCATCTGGAGTAGCAATGACTGCTTATACCGACGGCTACTAGAGGCTTGAAATTAGAAAAATATTTTTAATTTTATCTAATCTTAACCATTAATTCCACTATCAATGTGGGTTTAAAAAAAAGAAACAGTATAAAACCTCCTTTACGCTTTTATACATTTCTTACACAACATAAACAACAAATAGATTGATAGAGGCGGCCTATTTAAATAACTCAAAATTAGACCAATAAAATACTTATATCAGATAATGTGGAACAAACGTTCAGCTACCCGATATGAAGCTACCTGGATTGTCACTTATTTGTTTAGGGCCACGTCTCAAAACCAGTAGCCGAGTGAACGTATACAAATATAAATACACCTATACAACGGGGGTGTGTTTTTGTTAACTTTTTTAAATGCACGTCCACTTGTAATAAAACTTCTTTTTCTAGGGATGCCACATAACAATATACCGTATTATAATCAAATCAAAAATTTTAATTGGATTTTGCAGTATCATTATTTTACTGGCCATAATTAGATTCAAACAATTGTTGTGATTCTCTGTGACGGTTAACGATAGAAACGAACGAAATTATAAGAAGATCAATCAATTATTAATCTCTTAAAAAAAACTTTGTGTTTGTGTTCATTAAAAATTGTGATACACGCAACAGCGAAGAACGCCATTTTGACATCGAATCGCCTTTCACTTGGCCTAGATATTTCGGACCCAGTTGGAAATCACAATGTACACTCAAACGGCTCTCGAGCAAACGAGTCGACATAGCTGTACGTACTAATAATATTTTGTATCTGCAGTCAACAATAAGAAATAATAATAACTTTTTGAGCTTAAACCATCTCCAAATGCTTGCTTTTGAAGTCATATTGATGCTGGTTTTCTTGATTAATGCAAAATAAACGAGTCAGTGTCTACTCAATAACTCTACTACTCGATCCTTAGTTACCAGATTATGCCAGTAATTATGCCATATAAAAATATGTTTTTTTTCAATACTTAGGATCGATACCTAATTCGATAAAATTATTTACCAGTTCTGTTATTACCAGTTCAATTATTTACATTGCAAATTAAGCTATGTTTTGTAGAGATAGAACATAAGGGGCAATGGTATTAGCAGCCCTAGCGCAAATTAAAATAAGATGGCGGGAGTAGTTGGAGTCGAGGCGGCAACCTGTTCTGCGGTGGGACGCGTCGCGTCACCCACGCCACGCCACCACGCCACTTCGCACACGACCAAATCAACGCATTAGGTGCGCGCGCGTCGCACTTCTATGCTAGTATGACGACCACAAACGTGTCCCGTCATGTTCGGACTTGTTCAGATGTAACGTCATCAAATGATACCTCACTGCCTCATCCATGAAACACCAACTCATGTTAGCTAATCGCAATAATCAATACGAACTCATATGAATCATGTTCTTCGACTCAAGACCATGACTTGGAAATCGGTATAGTCTGTCTTCTCTTAAAATTGCGTTTATTTCAGTCATCTTATCTCCTATAATTTATTAAATTTTGAGTCTTCAGGAAAATGGTTTTGAAATCTCCACTTGAGTCTTACTGGTGTTGTAAAGACCACAACGTTTTCTCAAACTGACCCTAAAGATCGTGACCTGGTACTATATTGCATCATTCCCACGAGTAACGCTTATTGTTTAGTTTGTTGTTATAAGAGAAGCGTGCTCCATTGGCACGTTCTCTTACAACCAAAGTCTACTAACTTGTTTGTTAATTTCGAATGATTCTCTTAATATTGCGTGAGGTAGTAGAGGGAGTTTTTGTGCGACGTTTTCCAATTACTTATGCCACAACCGCGTGGTGTTTCCTGGGCCATCTGTGCACGCGGCGCAGGATCAAAGCCTGTTTGCTGGGATAACACCATTGACGCCTACCATCACGATAGCTAAAAAACTCAAACTGACACATTCAAATATACTTACAATTTTTTCTCTCAATTTCCATAACTTCTTTTATTAGCATACAATCAGTAATTCTACTAGTGTTTGTGAAACGGATGCAAGTTAACGGCCTTGGATCTTCTATGTACGTGAATTGCATTATATGTCGTCTCCCCCTCAATGTAAAAAGTACAAAATCCCATGGTCATAATGATATTTTTGAATAATAAACTTTATCCGATTTATCAAAAGTATGATTTATAAGTTACAACCAATTCCAGCGATGTATAGAGTCGTGTGACCACATTAATATTTAGGCCGACACAAATAGCCATTCGGTAGCCGACGTATTTCGTGTTTCGTACGACTCTCATTTCAGTCAGTGTGTGTAGGTGTGAAACTGCATTTTGTTATAAGAAAAACAAATACAACATATGTACCTATTTATAGCTATATTTTTATACATTCAAGGTGAGAATTGAGAGAAATGATATCGAATATAGTAAATATAATATTAGTTGCAGATAAACGTTCCAGTGCTATATTCTATGAATTTCATCACCGGCAACGTTTATCAATCAGAATAGTTAGTCGCGATATTTATCAATTTATAACCACTACGCCTACTACAATATATTTACGTAATTTAAACTAATAACTGCGCAAAATCAACTTTGAATGCGATAAAACTGTTTATTTATCATAGTTTTATCGTTGTATTACGGAACGCGATATTTAGTCGCGCTGGTATGTTAGTTTAGTTTTGCACACACACACACACACACAAACTCAACAAGCGCACGCGCACGTCGTCAAGGCCACACATCACCCGCATGTTTACGCGTACAAAAATTACTATCCGTCTGTTAAATGTAGAACATTATAGTAAACATACGAACACTAACAGAGATAACATCTCAAATCGGTTAGGTTATAAATGAGATAAAAAAACGGCAAGAAACGTGTCATTGATTAGTTGGCGGGAAATCATTTTATAAGCACGTGAAAATAATTTCCACTTGAGCATCATTTTGATTTACAATGTTTGGTATTTTCATTCGGTCTTGTACGAAATCAATTGAAAACATTTTAATGTAAGACTTCATTACTTACGTCACGAGCACGTTGTTCAATTGAATTATTGCATAATCGTAATTGATTGTACAATTATCGGAGATTTGTGTTACGTTTAGAATATGCTATCAATGAACATTTATTTATGTACACAAATAGTAATTGTACATAACCTAAAATCAAAGCACATGCTTGCGAAATTGGCGGGAATTCTGCGGTCCACCCGTCGACCTTGGCTTGGCTTCCTGACGTCACTGACATAGTTCCCGACTACACCGAACGTCCAACGGCTTGTTTTTTTGCCATGAATCAGACAATTTTATTATTAAGAACAAGACTTGAGTAGATTATTTGTTGCTAACTTAGTTTTAACCTTGACATTTCACCTTGGTAGTGTTAATGCGGGTATCCACATCCACACATTTAAATGAAACAATAAATGAATATTAATTATTATTACATAACAAGGAATTTAATTTAAATTTAACACGTTTTAAATTGGTGCGGCAGTTATCAAACAACGTACCTACGGCAATTACCTATGTCTATGTAGAATTTTGTGCACTGAACTTTAATGGTCTATAAAACAATATTTAAGTAGGAAATCTTAAATCAAAATGTAATTTAGAAATTAGAATGTATTCTAGAAGTTCATGTTAAATAAAGTTTAGTGTAGAGGACTTTGGCGCGACCTTGGTGGCTTTGATTACCGACCCATTTTTTGTAGGTATTGACTGATCAATAGTTTTATTTTTATAAGAATGCGATACGTAGAGATCAGCTACTGTTTATGACTCTACTGTGAATTGCTGGTATTTTTTCTTCAAAATAAGCGTTTTGAACGTAGAATCTTAAATATTTTTTGAACTCCCTTTGCATCGCTGACTTAAAATCTGACTATTGTTACAATATGCAGATTAAATAGTAATAAAAATATCGTTAAATTTTATGGCTCATAAATATGTGAAAAAATTAGAAATGTCACAAAGAACGTCGCCGCCCCGAGACTTGTTTTGTGAAAAAAGGGTGCTTTAAGTGCTTTAAACTTATTTTTTTACAATCGCGCCGTAAACTCGTAAAAATCTTGTAAGGATCCAGAAAGACTCGAGGCGCGGCGCAGACGCAGCGCATCCGGGCGTCTCAACTACCAACCTTCCAGTTTGATGGTCGTAAAACTTTTCCCAATTGACAATAGTGCAGCCCCGCCCCGGATAGTAACAGTTTTTACGATGTGCTGTATGCATAATAACGTCTTAGTGTACTTGTATGTATTTACATCACTGAAACTCACATTGCGCGTCGCCCGTTATCTGTCGGTCCAATAACCAAGCTAAATGACAACCGTGAATTTTAATTGCCGAATTCGTAGCAGTAAAATAATTTTATATCCCTGGTATAGAGACTACAGACCGATATTTTATTCTCTCTACTTGTAACCACATTTAAGTAAATTTTAATTTTATTTGTTTCCAGATTTCTTGAAGCCACGCAAACGGTTATCGGGCAACGGCAAGAAATCCCCGGGGCATGTACACAAGCATGAGTGCGGTCACGGAGCGCATATTCGCCCTCCGAAGGTGGCGAGGCTCACGCCGGCGCACCTCAAGCGCACGACCAGTTAAGCCCCGCCACAAGATGACGACACCCAAAATTGAACATCTGCGCTGAGGCAGCTACGAAACGAGGATGCCGACAGACGGCTGCTCAACACTCCTCACCCGCGGAGCCGGAGCCGGTGAGCTGGTCAGCTGGAGAGTGACTGAATCTAACCGCCTAAACTTCCCACGTTTTGTCAGTTCAATTTTGTCACGTCCGTTGTCATTATGTGAATATTTTCTGTTTTATTAATTTATTGTAATACCATTTCCAAATTACTAATAATGTTAAGTATTGAGTAAGTTAACGTAAGATTATATTTAGTTTAAAAATTAATATATCATGATACCAATGTCACTCAACATCACAGTCAAGTTTTGCTCAACATTACAATTTAAGCAACTAATCTGATGTGTTGGACTATCGTAACTGGTCACTGGTTGGTGATAAAAATCATGCAGAAAACCCGTTACTTTTTTCAATTTACTATACATCGAATCTGATTTTAAACTTTATTTGAAAACAGGCGTCACTTTTCGCAATTCTTCTTTATTACTGTTATTTAAATAACAATTCTGACACGTCGGTTTAACACGGAGAATGTGCACACACCAACCACTACAGCATACATTCACAAAACTTGTAAACAAACATCGTGTGACAATTTGTAATAAGTTATCATTATATGAATTATGATCTCTTTGGATATAAGTTATTTTTTAAGTAAAGTTTCGTGTTTAATTAAGTATGTTTACACTTTACTTTGAAATGTTAACGTTGATTGAACAGTCACAATATAAACTGATGACTCGGAAGTGATAAACTCTACAGAGATAAAATTGATTTTGCCTTCTGGTTGTATCATTTCCAAGACATCGAATCATAGAAGATCATTCTCGCTAATTCTTACGCTTAACACGCGAAGAATTTACGAGAGTCACTTCACAAAATACAACTTAATTAATATATAAATAACACAAATACTCAATAATAAAAAAGACATTTGTTCTCTTGCCTTTAAATGGAAAGATTATTGTTTTTGCAATTTTTTAAAGTTTTAAGTAGTACAATAATAATTATGTAGTTAATTTATCTACGCTATTATAATTTTGAGTATTTGTGTTTCAATTTGAAAATAATTTCGACAAATTAGGATATTTGTTTGTTGTTATATTTTATTGGTTTATTATATTGACAATTGTTTTATTTTATTTAGCGTCTACTGTTTAAATTTTTTTTTTGTTTACAGTTTGCAAACAGTGCATTGGCTATAACCAACCGCGTCCCTTTTTGAAAGTACAAATTCTCTCATCGCGTTTAGGTTAGGGGATTGCGGAAGCATTAAAAAAAGAGTAATAATTTCATCATCATTCTTCATCACCATACTGTTTTATTTTAGTAATTCTTTCTTTTATAATATCATTTCATACTTGTGTATGTTTTATTTTTATAATGTACAACGTTACAGTTGTATGTATGTAAAAGATTTTTGAAGCTGACCAAAGCAAATATTTTACACAATTTGTGCGACGATTCATTCGAATGAAATTTAAGTAAATGAACTTTTTTATTAATTGACAGACGAGAACAATGAAAATAAAATTTTATATTGTTGAAGAGATATATTTTCACTACATAAAGTAGTTGTAGTTTATAAAGATGTTTCAAATTGACGTTTGTAATTTATGATTTTTTTTTGTCTTATGATGTGTAGTGTTCAAAAGTGACGGTATCTTAGGAGATAATGTTATGGGGAAAAGAAAAGAGTTGCATATGGCTAATTCGGCCTAAAAACCTATGTCTGGGATGTGTCTGTATAACTAGGAGGGGTAGAGAGTGTGAACCGAGTTTACGTTTATGTATGATTATGTAAAGTAACAGATATATGGAAATATTAATAATTAGACTGTAAAAGTCGAAAGATGCCATTATTGTATTTATAGTACTTTTTATTTTCATTTTTTTATTTATTGTAACATCTAAGGCTACCCTTAGTTTTCAAGACCACACCAGATACTGTTTAATTATGTTGTCATTTAGGACACAAGTTGTCTGCAATATAAATTTTAATTGTTTTCTTCAATAGGTATTGATTTTTCAAATTGAATGTGACGTTTGGTACACTAGATGGCGTTAATATCAAATATTGACATAACAACTAACCATAACACCCACAGAAGCTATGCAAATTGCAATCAATATTCATTCACAATTACACAATCAGATATTAAAATCAAATCATACATTTATAAATGTTATGTAATAATTACTGATACGCAAATTTTGTCATTGATATTACATAGAATATTTAAGAAAATAGAAACAAAATATTCTCAGTAAAATGTATAAAAGCATAACTCTTCTTTGTGGTGTTATGTTATGAAAATTTTTCTCATTCCTTTTCTAAATACTTTAGTAAAGTAATAAGATATATATCGGTTCAGACCAAGTACTTATTGCACGAGTAGAAGTTCAACTCCTTCCATGAATTATATCCAACGCATATAATAAGAAAATGATTAATAAAAACCTTAATACTATGTGCAAATATTCTTGAATGGCGTCAGATCTTGTTATTCCCCGTAAAAATAAAAACAAGAAACAAAAAAAACCCAATTGAAACACTTCGAGTGCAGTTTTGTAATAATTTTAAATATTATTATCTCTTTAACACCCTGCCTGTGATGTATTAAAATATGATCTCGAAACATAATTGTACTACCCTCATAATTAATTATTTTTTAATAATATATATATTTAGTTCCCGTTATATAACATTGTATCCCGGATTGGTGTGTAAGTAATTGAGGAGAGATAAATTTAATACATCAATATATTAATGATTTTTAAGTGAGGAAAGTTGGAATTTAAGGTACAGTTTTGTAATAAAAAATATGTCACCCGCTTACACTGTATATAGAGTGCACACGCATTGTATTTATTGAAAGCGGAACATATTTAGTTGTAAAGGAATATATAGGGATACTACAAAAAATATCTAACATAATATATATTATATATACGATTAATTTAATTGAAAAAATAAATAAAAAAGAGGCATTTTAATTGTGTGCCAAAAATATGACTAGTAACTATTTGTCGGACGTGTGCAAAGCGTGTGGCCGCTTTGGATGATGAATAAATGTTGAATACAGTCCAGCAAGGAATATTAAATATATTTGAGAAAAAAAAAAGAATGTAAATATATGTCAGTCTTTATTTGTGTGTATGCAAATTTTATTTATCGTTTCAAAACAAAACATTCTTTTTTAACATTCAATACGAGACAAATAATACCCAAAACATAAACTGTGTATGCGTTTCGTGAAACTTGTTGTATATACAAAGTCCGGAAAAAATAACTACCTAATACATGTTCTTTTTTTAATACTATGTGAACATTTGTGTATTTGTAAATTTAGTTGAGAAAAAAAAAAGCTTCTTTCGCTCTATCTTGTTGTTTTATTTTAATATCCATAGATTAATAAACGACATTAGATTTTGCAAACTTCTAGCAGCGGAGAGGACCTGGACGTAGAACTGGTAATACTGGTATAGCACAGAAATCCTCAATACATATGGCAACACCGAATACAAAAAAAAAGGATAAGTGTATTAATTCGCCCGTCCTCGTGGTGCATTGGTAAACGGTTAAACGGTAAAAGTTGAGCTCGGCGTGTTCGATTCCCACCCGAGTACAAAAAATTTGTGGCCGTTATGGCAATAGGTTGGCCACCTATTTCCATTTGGGACGTAAACAGTCGAGGCTTAACAGGTGCCTTTGGGTAGAAAAAGGTGTGAAGTTATGTTATGTTGTACCACAGTTTTGTAGTCATTCGAAATATTAATAAGTGGAAATATGTACAAACCTGCTACCCTAGTGTTTCTATCACAGGTGGATAGGTAAGAACATGGAATATAGTTTAAACCAATAATTATGTCCTTTCTTTTTTTTCTTCTAACATAAAGTGGCTATAATTTAATATATTATCTGTCATCATCTCTTTAGGTATCTAAAATAACATTATGAAATTTGACAGTATAGAAATCTATGATCCTTACCAATTCCTTTACATTCAATATAGAAATATACATAGGTACACAAAGATCTACCCTACGAGAAGTAGGAATAGATCGAAAAAAGACCATTTAAGTGTTGTCAAATGGTTTTTTTTTTATGGGATAAGGGGGCAAACGAGCGAGCGGGTCACTTGATGGAAAGCAATCACCGCCGCCCATGGACATCCGCAACACCAGGGGCGTCGCATCAGCGTTGCCGGCCTCTGTCAAATGGTTATTTTCTAAAATGAAACTACATAAAGTTTGATGCTCGTATGAAAATGTTTATTGATATCACAATCAAGTCTACACAACTACCCAATTAATCACCCATCATCATTGTGTTCACGGCGAGTATGAATGATTTACACATACATAAATACACACCAAATTTTAGTACATTTATACGTCGTTACAATACTGACGTTGCTACTACATACAATAAAATGTTATGTAAATCTAATATACAAAGTATTAATAAACAATTAAACTGTGATTTAGTTCATGATAAAATGCTAAAACTTTGTTTCGGCGTGATACAAAATAAATAAATACTAAATCCTAGTGTTTAGTTTAGGTACGAAGACAATTCGCTAAGTGTTCACAATAATTTAGAGACAAACAAAATTAGTATCTACCGATAGAAAATTACTCGCTAATCAGTACTATTTGTGGAAAATTTGTCAATAAACATTATTGGAAGTTATTATAATAAAAATATTATTAAAATTGAAGCGAGACAATTAAATATCTATTGAGAATTTTCCAAAGTTAATTTGACGAATCAAAAAAGTGCATTAATACACATCGACACATATTTTTTTATATATATATACTGAAATGAAGTAAATTACAAATTACGTATTAGATATTTATGTGGCAATATAACATTTTTTTTTAATAGACACGAAATACAATTGTACTTTTAAAGCAGACAAAGTGCCATAAACACTTTGTCTATAAATATACAATCAATTGAAACATTAGATACATAATAAGATTACTATTATTATGTACAATTAACATATATGTATAGATTATTACACTTAGGCACATCAATTGTTTATAAAATTACATAACTTTTTGTTTCATCAATACGAAAAATGTGTTAATCAGTTGTCAATAGAAATATTCGACTACGTACCGCTAATCTAACTAACACACGCGTAATATCATCACATAGATACAATATAGACCATGGATTAAGTAAATACATCGATTGAAATAATAATTTGTAATTAAATTTAAACGAATCAAACTACGACAACATTGATTATTTATTTTTTTTATATTGATAATATAATTTAAATTATAAATCAGCAACATCTTTCGCTCATATAACGCCATTGTATATAAGAAAGAGTTTTAAAGCCGACGAGCTTTCCATGGATTTAATGATAAATTTGTACTTTAATCATGTCTTCAACGCCACGGTATATATAGCAATAATACAATATGAGGTAACCTATATTTGTGGGTTTCTTTTTTAGGATATACAATACGTATTAAATTATTACACGCCTAATTTGGTCGTAATCCTATATACGATACTAATGAAACTATACTAGCATAAAATATGTTAGGTTGCACCTAACGCGCATCATCGAAATATTTTTAAGTAAATATTATTAATTCGCTGGACATAGAACATTTAGTTATTAAATATTATAAGTACAACAAGAAGAGCCTATCACAAAAAACGTTTGGACATGGAAACTATAAAGTTATACGTTTAAAGAAATGTTGAGTGCATCTATGTTTAGATACTCGACGACAATTTGCACCTTTTCACAAATCATGTATTAGTAAGCCTCAAGATTATTGTGAATAATATTTTTAGCTGTTTACATAGATTTAGCCTAGAATTTTCTGGAGCATAGAGAGAAGAAAATTATTGATCATTCAAATTTCATGCAAAGTTTAAATATGGAAATAAAAAAAGTTTAAGTCCTTCTGAAATTAGGTATGTAAAAATTTCAGTTAGTTAAAATGTTTTCGCCGTCGAGCATCACAATATAAAATGCAGACACACACCTAACACTACGCAGATACTACACCGATAGCTTGTTCAAATCTTTGATAATGTTTAATCTAGGTATATTAATAAAAGCTGTCGCTATGGTTTTACACACCTGATATTTCGTTGGGAACGTTGTGCCGTACACCGCGTCCCACAGTACCTACTAACTACTACTGCACACCGCCCTTTAAAACACCTACAGCCCTAAACATATCTATAAGCTCTAGATAAATATAAAATATTTTAGACATCTATAAAATAGTTAAATCGGTTTGGTGTCGAAATATGCGATTATTTTAATATTTATATAAATACATCCAAGTGCAGTCCACGTGCCCGCGCTGAATATTGGACGGCAAAACATTTCTGTAACCAGTGACCACTACAAAACACCTATAAAATTGATGTGAAGCTGTTCGTATCATGCACAAACTGACTCTATACTTAGAACATAAGTTTAAGTATGCAGTAACAGAATGTACTTCAAACTCAAACATTTCGGACTGTTACTAAAGCGATAGTGGCACTGGACTGCAATATCTACAAATTTTATTCACTACAGACAAAATCACATCCAATATATATATATTTATTAAGTGTAAAAATAATGCTATAAACATTGGCCTATGAGTTAATTCATTAGAATTCATTGTACTTCATACTATTATGAAAAGCTTATTGTTATTATCACACATATAGTTTTAACCTATTAGGTAGGTAGATAATACGATATAGAAGGAATATACAAAAGTTTATAAGAGAGTGAGAGAGATAGCAGCGTTCAACTATACTATATAAAACATCGAGCTTGTGACATCAGACTTTTACAGTAAACAATTTATATATTCTTATATTATTTATTATACAATAAATGCCAAAATAGCGACTTGATCCCATTTCTATCTCACAGGACTAGCTCGGCGATCTGTACGTCGCTTTTATACATTAATGTAGAGATAACGTCAACACTGCCCTCGACATTAAAATAGATGGTATGATTACATCAACATTTAGTGCACAAAACTACACTTTCTCATGACATTTTCTCATGGACAACCAAAACTTACATTCAATCGTAAGACTGAATCCTAATCTCTTATATTACTTCTAGTGAATTTGACTTTTTAATATTTCATTGCTAGTAAGCTTTTAGTTACCAAGCAACAGAGACAATTCTGTTATTCAGCCTGAATCAGCCGTTACTATTGATGACTGTCTGGTCATCTGTATGTACTTCATTGAGAGATCTACCATGCACAGAGTGGAGTCTTGATATCGATAACATAAACCACTAGACAAATTCATAATTGCAAATTAGATTTCCACTATCTGTAGAATCAACAGATATATTAACCTATCATAAACCCAGATTGTGAAACATATGATCAAGCTAACTCTTTGCACTAGACTGAAATATTGATCACATTTTGAGCAGGCGTTTATATTTTATCAAACAATAATATTATGTAACTACTAGATTTCAATAAACTATCACACAATTTTAAATAAAAACGAACTTGAACTGAAGATTATAAAAAAGATAAGTTACGTTTAATCTTGACTAAGTTCTGTTTAGTTGATTCTGAACCCTTTGTTTACGATTTAGTAGAAATTTTGTTGAAAATGTTTGAGTAAAGGAAGACTGTAAATATAGCGACTACAGATTGTCCTTTGAGAAAATGTCCTTGGTGCTATTAATGCGGACCAAGCCGAATAACGATAGGTAAGGATAATAAGTTAAATGTTTAACAGTCAGTCGATTTGGAAAATATTTATCGATATAATTAGAATTATTTTAAACATTTGAACGAATGGATCGAAATATTTGCAATTTCTAAATCTAATATTGGTAAAATTACGATATATAAGTTCAAACCGCGCACACACACACCCAAATGAGAATGACGCTATCTAACCATTCACCATAGGTACATATAAATTCATATATTCATATATACACATAAATTCTGTAGAGTATAAATATGACTCAAAACACTAGTGTGGAGTACATTCTACCTTACATTTGGTACATTCATTCGTTCATTGCTAAAATCACGGTGAAGATTTTAAATATTAAAACTTTTAAAAATTGAGTGACAAAGTTAATGTTCTTATAAAAATCTACGCACTTTTTTATATTATAAACAGCTTCTGCCTAAACAATTATTATAGATAATTACTATTTCGCTAGAACTAGTTCCTAACCGCAAGACAACACGCGTGTTATATTGAATCAGGCCCTAAATACTCATATAGAATTATGTATTACTTGATAAAGATATGCTATGAAAAATATTACGAAATTATGGAATAATAAAATGTGGTCAATGAAAAAAAAAACGAAATTGCATAATTATAAAAATCTAAACTACGTGTATTTAGTGATTATCTGTTTTAGAATACAGTATTATTTCATGGTTACAGTAAAAATATCCTGAATTGAGATTTAAGATTGTCCTTGCAAAAGTTCTCATAAACTTCCTACAGTGCTACTTATTCGCACAGTTCTATTCACCCCGTTTAAAAACTTTTATTTAATTAAACATTCATAATTTATCGACATTGTGCTAAATATTCACGCACTACTTATTATTATTACTAAACTTCTACTACAGATACTATGATTCACTAATAACGGGGCCAAACAAAAATGTCTACTAACTGGCAAACGATAAGAATGATTATTGTCTGACACTGGGTTATTGTCGAGACAGCAGCTCTGGCGTCACTCGCCACGCTATTGGCTAGAGGGCGCGCGTGTCGCGACACACGCAAACACACGGCGCGCAACTAACACACATTAGTACGCGTCATAGAAACATCTACATTTCCACTAAGTAAATATTATTTTAATAATAATGTTATATCTGCGTGCGCGCATCGCCACACGCCCGCTGTTAAAATACACTAGTTGCAATGTAAAGACAGGCCCTTGAAACAACTGAAAGAGAGAAAAAAAAATCACAGGAGCAAGGTACGAGGATGAAAAAAAATAAAATAATAAAAAGGATATTTGGATGTTTATTTACAAACTTCTCATCTCAATGATTATTTTATTTAAGTGAATGTTAAGCAATATATCAGTGCTGTATCCCCTGATAGACCACATATACGAATTTAAAACATGTTAATAGTAACAGCTTGCATTACACAAGCCCCTATAAGCTAAATTAAAACTTAAACATACCCAATAATATTGTAGAGTTAGTTATTCAGTTGCTACCATTGTGGTAGGTTTAATAACATAATATAGTATTTTATTTTAATGTATGAAAGAAAATTAATAGTTTCAGTGTTCCATTAATTAATCAAAGTAGGTACTTAAATAATAACAGATGAACAGTGCTTTTAGAATTGACATATCTGTGACAATCTTTTGAATAACAATGCTAGAAATGACCTCAAAAACAAAATTGAGGTAGCATCTAGTTGATCACCAGTACATATTTTAAAAAAAACTAATCTCACTCAGTACATGTTTCACATCAGCTATTTTCTTTGCTAACACATCATTTTTAAATACAAAACGTATTTTTTTCAGCGATTCTTTACAACACTCTAAAAAATTTTTTACCAGATGTTGAAAGTTTTGTAATTGATAATCAAATACAGACAATTCCCTCTAAAAAAGCTGTTGGATTTCGCGTTATAGGATTATTGTATTCAAGTATTTTCAAAACATAACTCCCATTCTAAAATTAATTACAATTTTGAAAAATTACAATCATCAAATTATTCATCTTTAATGTTTAATATCATCTTTAATATTTTACATATTATCATTGCAATGCACTGGTGCTTGACGGCCACTATTGAAATTTTTATATACATATATGTTGAGTTTAAAAAATCTATTAATTTTTCCACAACTAAGTGAAATATTTGTTAGGAAAACTGTAAATTGTAGCGACATAAAGAAGGAATCTGGATGCATGTACATACAAAAATCAGGCTAAATAAAAATCAACACATCTGAGAGTATTTTGTACATTTCATTGTTACACAATTTTTGTAATAATAATAGAATAAACAAATTATTGTCCACACTCGGAAATATCTAATCACCAATATTATTTTATTTTATTCCTCTATAAATATATTTATTAATAGCATGGTTTTGTTTTGGTGTAACCGTACAACAACGTCTAAACTAAATATACATATACACGGGGCATATTATTATTTTTTTACTATACAACTGCTTCGCAATATTAATTTTTTTTTATACACACACAAATTGAATTTACTTATTGCAACAACCCAAAAAACAAATTTACATTAGTTTCCAACTAAAAATTATGAGTAAGCATCACAGAAGCATTTCAAATTCAGAAAATGGACATAGACTAGTAGCGAATGAAAGCAGTATACCGTCTCGGCCAACTGAAAAATCTGCCGGGCCCTAGCCTAGTGTAAGATGTCAGCTTACACTACACAACAGCCCAAGAGGATTTCCATAAAAATAGTGTAATTATATATATTAATTTATTCATGTTCCATGAAAACCAATAAAAAAACTTGAATGTAAATGTCAAAAATTATCTAGAAATATAAACAGCAGTATCAGCAGCAGTAGCTCAGGGACTATTATGGAGCAAGTTTAAATTTATTTCAAATTCAATTGACAAAGGCATTCTCCGTGCATCTTCTGTTGAAAACTACTGGGAAGATATCTCAAGTGATATGGTAGTTTTCACACACATACATAATAATTGATCTCAAACACGATTTATCTAAAAAAAAAAAGAACTGGTATCACAGGAATTTAATGTATTTAATAATGCATGTAGCGTAGAAAATATGTTTGCTGGTTGAAATGATATGGTATACTGCATTCATTCCAATGGACCAAAAACGATCGAATAATTCCAGTACATGCCCCCATATACGTATCCACTAAAATATAAGGCAATTCAAACGATACCAAAGCAGTTTATATTATTATTAATTAGAACAAAATTGATTAAAAAATAATAATAAAAATGTGTAAACATTCCAGTTAATACGACTAATTAAAAACCCCAAAATTCCAATAAAATCTTTATAAATAATAAAATCACTATACTTGTAAGACAATTGCCGTACTTGCGGGTAATATGTCACTGACCTAATTTCTTTACAATGTTTAATTATAAGTTTTACATTAAACAATAGATTTAGTAAACAGTGTTTTAAATTTTTTTAATAAATTGCAAGGCAGTATGGGCTTTATGCCCTTTGCCTGTTTATTGCTGTATGGAGAAAAAATAAAACTGAATATAGTGTTGCCAGGTATTGTATACATATATATAAAAATTAGACCAGTGACCAACTACCCTCGGCCGTGCTATTTATAACTATCATTAAGGGGGGAGGATATACAATTATGTGCACATGTGAACAGAGATCATTGACCAATGACTGTCTATCTACAGACAATCTCGCTCTTCACTCTATACGGAGTCACGACTCGATGGACCTTTGCGGCATTCGCCATATCAAAATAGGTATTTCAAAAAATAACCTATAAATGTGTTTAGTATAAAAGTTTTCACATTTTATTGGACTGATTGAATTTACGTTTTGTGAAATAAAAGTAATTGCGAAAATATATTAGTCTACAACATATTTTGTACAATTAAATTAAAGTAGTGAAATTATTTGCCTGCATTTTTTTCTCACAACAGATACAAACAAAGACAGTTATTTACAATTTACATATATAATTTCTTAATGGAAGTTATTAAAGGTCCAAAGGTCGCGGTCCAGTAGTATCGAACGTCACGCAGATTAGACCAACAAACTGCCTATATTATTATAATTATGTATATACACAAGAAGACAAGAAAAACATCATTTTTCCGTCCGTTGTTCAAAACATTTAAAATTTCCCGATGAAGGAAGGAACGATGATCTAGCAATACGTTTGTGAAATTATTGAGGGATATATGTATTTGAAAAATATTTTAAAGTTAACATAAAATACTTTTAATAGTTGCAGTATTATTGCTAGAGCATGGTCGTTGGCATAATATTCTGTATGACGTTCGCAATCAACTAATCTGTTGACAGTTTAAAAATAATAAAAAATTATAATAATAATAATAGAATAACGACAACCGTAAGTGCTAATAAAAAGAAAACTAAATGTTTATTAATTATTGTCCGGCAGCAAGCTAATGCACAAATAAATGTTATGATAAAAACTAATAATTTAACATAACATAATAATAGTCTTGTCATATAAAACACATTTTAAAACGAAAATTATTATTATAATAATATATGTAATGCAATAGTTCACATAAGAGACCTGATATTAAATTATGGATATATATAAATTAAATTAATTACACTAATAATTGATAAAAAAATCCCACAGGATAATTTGAAATCACACAACATATTTAGCATACGCTACAACGGACATACAAGAAAGCGGCACGTCCCAATGATTTATATAGACTATACTAAAACACGTAAAAGGACCATAAATAGGAGGTTATTTAATATATTAAAATACGAACAAACATGTGAAATAGACAAGCGCTTACGTTTAAAGGACATCAAAAGCACTACAAAACATGCTAAGTGAAATTTATAATATTATACCATTTAGATAGAACAAACATGATTACCTAATGATATTTTATGGTGATTATTCCAATAAAGCAGACATTCAAAAAACTATTTAATTATACTTAATATAATTTTACTCTAGACAAATAGATTTTTTTTATAAATATAAATGTTTCACGAACTGTATGACCCGCTTTATAGTAGCGTATGCTAGATATAACGTACCAAATCTGCATCTGTCGATCTATACTTTATATGACTATGAAAGTTGTACGATATGACTTATTTAATACTTATAAATGTGCCTGGGGTCGAAAAGACCCCATGGCACTTAAACATTTTATAGAAAAAATCGTAGAACAGCTGGGAGGGGGCCTGTCGTACCAAAGGAAATAAAATGGACATATTTGAAAAAGTGTAACGAAGTTTGAAGAAGTGTGTAAAGTCAGCAAATAATAGTATCTATTATGTCTCTAAACACTTATATCAATAATATTAAAATCAATTGCAGTCGCGTAGATATATTAATGCATATTATATTTTATTAACTATTTAATATTTATAGGACATTATCAAATTATATTAGATGAATATATTATGTTTTTATTATTTTTTTGTAAACAATTTCTCATTCTATCTAGTGCGATTACACATGCATCAATACAAATCTTAGTTAACTATTAGTGTGTACTAAATGTTTTATAAAACATCTTATAAAATAAAATTTACTTTTTTTTTTCGTTTCATTTAACATACTAAGAATCTACGTGTGTATTGTAATAGTCCGTCACCGCGCCTTACAGATTTCACTAAATCTAATTAACATAAAATCCCTTTATTATTTTATTATATTATATTAAAACACAGCATAAAGTTTGTTTGATTGTATTATGTAAGGCAATTGCCCAACTACATGATATGGAACGTAACAAACGCATTAAAAATTATCAATCGATACACAAATATATATATATCTAAGCGAATGTTCACTAACTACCTACATATTTTAAAAATAAATCAAAACACACTATAATTGACAAATTCACTTGTCACATTAAAAACTAAATACACAAGTTTGATAAAAGTTATAAACAAAACTGCGAATATGCATTTTTAGAACGCTATAATTTCATATTTACCATTATGATTTGGTACAAACACTAAACTATATAATAATTATAAAATATTAGTAAATGCAACCTACACGCTTCGACAGCAAAAAAAAAAAATATTATAACAATAGCAACGTGAAATTTACAATCCATATTTATACATTGTCAATAAAAAAAACACTTCATGTCTATTATTCGACGAAAACTACAGCAAGTAACGCAACACTAATACTAAAAGATACGTGCACGTACATAAGCGGGTACGTACGCTACCCCCACGTAATAAATTATAAACAAATCAATTGAACTCGATTACAGTTAATAGCTCGCGACGCGCGTACACAATGTATGCCGGCGCGAGATAGACAGAAAACATATACAATGTCTATTCACTAACAAATAAAATCACAATTTGTATGTATGTACAAAACAAAGTATTCAATACAGACGCGATCAAAGGAACAAGTTTGCTCACACTTGTCATGGATTTATTTAAAAATTACAGTGTGAAGGTGTCGAGTTGTGTTTCCTACAGCCAGCGTTGATTCCGGACGGTGACGTCACAGCGCACCCACGACGTGACGTCGGCAGTCGCGTCATACTTGTCAACATGTTCGCTCGCTGTTGTGTGGCGCTGGTGGTGGCGGCGCTGGGTTCAGTCGGTGTACCACAGGTGCTGCGGGTGCTGCGCGTGCTGCGGGTGCTGCGGCACCAGGTAGGTGGGCGAGTAGGGCTGCAGGTAGGCGGGCGGCAGGCGCGCGCCGCTCGCGTGGTGCGCGGGGGGCGGGCCCGCCACGCCGCTCACTCCGCCCACTCCGCTCACGCCGCCGCTGCAGATAATCATTAACTCTTCAATACAAATCACGAGATTTCTAGACTCATTTACTTGTATACGCATTGTTGATACAAAAAAGCGGCTTGTTTCCACCAAAAATGTCGCATTGTGTAGTTTCTAACTCTTGATTTAAAAAAATAAAACTGTTTATCAAAATAAGTCAAAAATGTCATGTCACGTAATCTGCTAATCGTAATCACAGCCGACGGTAATCAGAAAACGTCTTGAATGACGTCACGCCGTGCTAAACGTTACTAAAATATCCTTATAGAAACATCAACATTCAAGGCGCCATGACAGTCTAAAGCGTTTGCATGCAGACACGTAATCTCCTTCTGCTATTAAAAAACTTAATGTAAAAACTTAAAATAATGCAAGTGATACGTACGTGTGATAGTGGTAAGTGGGCACGTATAGTGGTGGTGGCAGGTAGCCGGGCGAAACTCCACCGCCCGGGGACAGCACACCGCCGCTACTGCTCCTGCAACGTACAGCACATATTACACATATTACACACTTGCCCACTGAACTTGGTACAAAAATCGGTGGTATAAATGTAAGGTGGTAAAAAATTCTAATAAAAATAAAATCTTGTACTGTTAAAAAACTTTTGAGTTAGAAACCATAGAGTTAGAACTTACCAATCAAATATGCCGCGGAAAAAATCTTAAGCATGAGTAAAGTTGCAGTTCAAAAATAGATTGATATAATTAAATTCTTGACAAACACAGACATTTCATGGCTCATAAGGTCGACGTTCGCTGCATAAATGGGTGAAATATCACAATCTATTAGAATACCGAGGTAAAGTGGCTCATGTCGCGTTTCGCTCACCCCATTCCACTTTCGACCCCTTCCGTATCTCATATTTAAGAAGGCAACGCAACTTTAACACTATCTGTGTTGCAAGTGTCCATAGCCGGTGTTAGTTGCTTACCATCAGGTGACACGCCATATCCTGTGGATAAGGCGTGTCATCCCCTATACCATAAAAGAAAATAATCGATGTTTGAGGTGGACTCACTTGTAATGCGCGTGCGGGTGGTGGTGCCAGGCGTGCGGCGCCGCGTGCTTGTGCGCGGCGGGCGGCCCGCTCACGCTCACGCTCACCCCCGCCACCCCGCTCACGCCTGAGACCCCGCTCACTCCCGACACTCCGCTCACTCCCGACACTCCGGTCACTCCCGATACTCCAGTCACTCCCGCTACACCGGTCACGCCACCCGCGTTCGTCAAATATTCGCGACAACCACCATTCTGTGAAAACAAAAAAACTGTCAATTGACTCCAAAATTATCTGGGGCATCTTGCCACAATGTAATTGCCGATAGCCAATTACATAATAAATTTAGTACTACTGCTACTTTATAATAATCATAAAAATAATTGTTTATTTTTTTCTTATAGGTTAATTGGAAAAACCAGCATCTTTTCGAAAAATCTTATTAGAAAAATTATACATTTATGGTATAACAGGTAATGAGTATATGAGTGCCTAGTCTTTCCGAATCCTATCTAAAAGATAGAACTCAATTGACTCCGATAAGCCAAGGGAGAGGTAGGTAGCAGATTAGTAAAATACGGGGAATGGCCAAGGATCTGTTCTAGGCCCATTATCTGTTACATAAGTTTCAGATATCTTTTTGATCAGGTAGCGCAAGTCAAATTAGGTGGTAAATGATATCAAGAAGTCTTTAGAAACTAGTCGTTGGAAATACGAATTTGCTAGACGGCGCGTAAGCTGACTGGAATTAAGAGCTCATAATATGCCCCCTGTTTGTATCCATATTCGCAAAATATTTGATTTCACTTTTTGATAATGGTAGTGAAATATTTTTTGTACTAGATTTCCTCTAGTATGGATATTATTAAATAAAAAAAAATCATAATTAACTACTTACACTATCCCTCTTTTGTGGGTGCACATGCGTAGGAACATACTGATTACATTGATATTCGTTCGACTGTCGTACTGTTGATCCGCCCTGTAACAATATTATCCAATATTATTACAGCATATCTTGGAAATTAATAGAAAATTCTAACAGTCCAAGATCCCAGTAATCCCAGACTTACGTGACTTTAGGAAACTAGATATTTTTATGTTTACTAGTGATGCAATGTGCAATAGAAATACTCGCTAAGCTGAATGCTAATATTGTTTAGTTTTAATTCTATTCTCATATGTCTGATTTGTGAAACTGAATAAGTCAGGGTAAATTATAGTGTTACTATAATAAAATCATATTTTTTATGTAAATGAAAAGATGTAAGCTGACACGATTTTTTAATGTTTTTATACCTATATTACTCATATAAACTTCATCACTTTTTAATAGCAGCTTTTTAGCCTTCTTTTATTTAGATTAGCGAGTATCCCATTCATAATTTTCAAATTTATATAATACATACTATATATTTCACATACATTTCTTGTTTCCTAAAACCAAGTTAATCTGGGGTGACAGTGAGTTCAGCCTATTAATTTCTTTATTATATTATTACAAATATTGAAATTTTATAGTTTATTAGTATATATAGTGACCTTTAAGTTTTTGTATTTCTATGTGATTTATGTTTTTGAGTTAAATAAGTGTTATATTCTCTTCATATTGTGAAATTATACAAAGCAAATGATCTCATGTCTGTTGAAAAATAGGACTGGAATTCGAGCAGAACCAGTTGGTTGGTGTATAGAGTTTGGTAGCCGAGCAGAATGGAAAGCAAATTTTATTTCTCGATATTTCGAATGTGTTGAATGGGTTATGAAGGACTTATTAGAGTGCTAGTGTTCGGCTAATAAATCTAATAAGAAATCTTACCGTCGCCGTTGCTATCACTTATCATTAAAGATAATATTAAATATAGAAATGAAATAGAAAATGGATTTAAATCTTTTATTTACACGCATCATGTCGTGTTGGATGGGTGGATGTAGAAATAATACTCAAACGGGTATTGGATGGTATATTTCAATGGTGGGAAATCATTTATTTCACGTGTGTAAAAGTCAAAGTTTTTTATTAGCACAGGGGTTGCCTAGCGGGAAATACACGTTTTATCGATTCTGCGCAGCATTATCACGGTAATGTTATCTATACAGTATTGTAATATCATTTCGATGGACGAAGAGCGAGCTATTCCTACGTGCCTCGATCTCGGTATGCGCTCAGTATGCAGACAGTCGTGATTGTGCCGCAGTATCCGAGGGGCGGTGTGTTATTTTTTAACAATAACCAATCAAAGAAGCCGTAGTCTCAGCTCAGAGAGTCGATATTTAAGGTGCCGGGACTACAGTAAAATAAATTTCTCAAACCTATTTTATTATAGCCAGCGATGATTTTGTGGAATATATAGAAAAACATGTGGAAATTTTCCGACCTCCATTTAAAACCAGCCATATAAATTAAAACTAACTCAAAGATTTTATTACCTTGTCCACCTTCTACACCTTGTCCAGGTTAATCAAAGCAATTTATATATCTGAATGATATTTTTTTACATTTTTAAATTTAATAACATTTAACAACAATTTCGTAACATTTAATAACAATTTCGTACAACGGCTCAGTCGAGGCGCAAATATTATACCGATTTTTTTTTCAAACACGTTTTTATTTTTAATTAAATCTATCAATTACACGCATCCGTTTTGTACACTCTTGTATTCAAATCAAAAGGTAAGAAACAGTAATTTAGTTGAAATGCTGGAGCAGGGCATCCCTATCTAGTAATGACGTAGCGCGCGGCTACTGGTATTTATTTCAAACATTCGGCAGAGTTAAAATACTGTATAAAATCACTGCTGTATTGTTAATAGCCCGTACGATGTAAGTATGGGGCCTATTCTCTGTAACGTTTCCTGTAACGTAATTGTGGTGTCAGTACCGAAGGCGGGGCCGCGGGCAATAGCTGGTCGTGGTGTGGCTCGCGCTTGGCCTGTGCCTCCTGCTGCGCCAGTGCCAACAGACGCTTCTTTTGCGACTGGGGCGTGGCCTGTGAGCTGCTGCCAGCTGCCCGCGAGGAGCCTGCCTGGCTAGAAGGCACCTGCGGCTGCGCTTGTTGCGGCTGTTGTGGCTGCTGCGACTGTGCCTGCTGCACTTGCTGTGGCTGTATCTGCTGCGCCTGCTGTGTCTGTGATCACACCGATAACAGTTAGATAATTATATCACATTCGCCGTCTCTATATGTATATTGTCAGAGCGGTGTTATGTTTGTGACAGCGAGTGTGGAGAGGGAGACAGGTACTGACCGTGTGCTGGTGCTGGCACTGTTGCTGCGGCTGCTGCGGCTGTGGTGCCTGCTGCTGGTGCTGCGGCTGGTGCGGCTCGTGCTTGACGTGCCGCTCGTCGCGCGAGCGCCGCGCCTCGCGAGAGCCGCGCGTGGTGCAGATCACGCCGCCCGCCCCGCCCGCGCACTCCCCGCTGCCGCCTGCCATACATACAGCATACAGTAACTATGTGCTCAATCCATACTTGTAAAAACATTAACCGCCCATGGAAAAATTGGGAATATCAACGAGACAGAATTCAAAATATTATATTTTATATATATCTAATAGGTATACCATTAACTTACAAACTTTTCAGGTAAAAGAAAAGTTAAAAACTCTTACAATCATTGCAAGGCAAATTGGTTCGTTATCATAATTCTTGAGAATTTCTTGGGGAATTTAAAAAAATTAACAGATTGTATCTAAAGATCAAGTCTACGAAAGGGAGTTCGGTGCAATCCAACACATCAATTTGCGTCAAACAACGTACGAGGATACTGATTTTTGGAAATCAAAATAATGTAGCGGATGCAGTTTGAGAAATCTTACTTAGAAATATATAAGTGTTCATACCAGTATTGTTATGCGGCTGTTTGGCGTGCGTATGCCTGTTGCGACGCGGTTGATCACCATCATCATCAGAGTCGGATATGGTGATGACTGAAACGGGTGGTGACGGTGTGTCACATAATGTGATCGTATGAGGTAGTCGATTCGCGGTCACCGCCACTGTTGTACCGTTCGTCACCACCTGGGAGGGGTCCCATCCACCACGAACGTTCCTAAAGCAAGAATATCATCACGTCATACTTTTTAAATAATACACATAAAATAATTCAACATGTTGGGGGTGTACAAAAAGAAATATTTAAAGAAGATGTTTTGAAATGCGTATTAAAATGAACTATTGAAAAAGGAGTAGAGGAGGATACCAGTAGGAGATGGATACTTACGAGTGATCGTGATGATGATGCCTGTGCCTTGAAGGCGGTGTGCCCTCCTTGACGCGCTTCTTCACCGGTGATAGCTGAGTCGGCTCTTTCTTGCTGCCACTGCTTGTCATGCTGCTGTAATGTTGTACCATATTAAACCATCACACGAAACCGAAGTCCAGATAATTTTGACCTCACTCAATATTGAAATATTTGTCAATTTAAATTCATTATATGATTTCTTTTGTATAGGAGGAGTTTGAATGGTATATATAGATACCTGTAGGGCTGTGTCTGCAGGTGCGGCTGATAGTGGGGCACTCCACTGGACTGCTGCTTGGTGGTCCTCTTGTGCGTGAGGTGCGGGTGCGCGTGGGGCGGCACGTGCGGGTGCGGCGCGTGGTGGTAGGGCTCCCACACGTCGGGCTCCGGCAGCGCCGCCGGCTCCACGATGAGCGGCGCGCGCCACTCGCCCACGTGCTGGTGGTGCGCCGCTGCCGCTGCCGCCGCGGCCGCCGCCAGCTGCCAGTGGAACACTCGGCACGTCAGTATCGCATACTCCATCACTATCACTTAACACAACTCTGAACCTATACGGATACCGTGACTTATACACGACGATTGTGTGAACAATTTCACTCGACACTAAGACTCATAATACTTAACTACGTACGAAGCACTCAACTCGATGTACTATTTATTTAAGTAGGGACGTAAAAGTATATTGACCTGGTAGTGCGTCGGTTGGCAGAGTATCGAAGACACAAACTGATGCGGAAACGGCTCAGCAGCACGGGTCGCATACTGGCGCCCGCCCCCCACCGCCACGCGGCTGCCCTGGTACAACTGGTACTGCAACAGACATAACATTGTTTATATTTTAAAGAATACAGAATTATATAGATATTTGAATACTCTGTACTGGACATACACGCCTTTCAGTGTAGGCAGTGGCTGTCAAGTCTCGACACGCCGTTATGTTTACGTCCCAAGTGGAATAGGAGGCGAACCTATTGCCATACATCATGCAGAAAGTTCTCAGACATCATTATTTATCACACATAATTTTCGAAAAGTCATCGGTATGAGCCGGATTCGAAGCCACTACAGAAGTGGGGTGCTGGACCACTGAATTACCGAGTTATCATAACGGATGGAAATGGTTGGCTGAACTGTAATGGTATAGACAAGATAAAAATGGCAGTAGACTCACGAGGTTGTCGTAGGGCGCCGCCCGCAGGCGCTGCTGGTTGATGGTGAGCGCCAGGTGGTGCGGCGGCGCGGCGGCCGGCACCACGCTGCCCACGTACTCGGCGGCCGGCGCCACGCCGCCCACGGGCCCCACGCCCGGCACGCCCGCCACGCCGCCCACGCCGGACCCCGACCGTCGACATACCTGTACAGAAACACACTCACCTCTAAGCATATTTTCATTTACCATTTCAATGGAACCGATCAAAACCAGTAAAATCATTAGCTCTCCATTCTCTCCACATGACTTCCACCCTCACAGCCTAGTTGTCGACACATTAAGGAGCGTCCATAGATAACGTGAGGTGTGTTTTTAAATTTTCTGTAATTCTGAGATTCCCCCAATTTCAGGTGAGATTTTTTAAATGTGTTTTTTTTTACGTGTATACCGTTGGATTGTTGTTGTAAAAGGATGAAAATCATTTTTCTTAATAATTTTCTTCCTATCGAATCAGTAAATGACCTTATTCCTATTACGATATACGCTTAAGACTAAATCTTAGCCTGTACAATCTCAATTAAATGGACCATAATAGTATACTATATGTCTATTACCCCCCTATTATAGGGACGCCCTCTTAAAAGTGCACATATATAATTATTTACCTCCATCATTTGCACTGAAGCCTTCACGTTGTTACAGTGCGCGTAGTCGACTAGATGCGCGAGTGTTACGAACGCGTGGTTCAATGCTTCGCCAGGTGTTATGCGTCTCTCCTGCACAAACACCAGGACATAGTTACAGTCACATCTAAATAATAATACATCTCTACAATATTATTAATAATACTAAGCATGTATCAATAACATATTTCTTACATATTAATGTATAGATATTACTTACTTGGTCCATAGTAAGCATCCTTTTCAACAAATCAATGAATTCCCTTCTGTCAGCTTTTTCCGCTAACAGTTGGCCGCCTTCAAGGTCCGTTGGTACATTCACCTTAACAAAATGTTTATATTAAGTACCTATTAGTCTTTAAACGTTTTATAAATATAATGATATGTATGCAAAATATTTATTCGTATATTTTTGAAATAATTACCTGTCCAATGTCGTCAAGGCAGTTGAAGATGTACTTTCTCGCCTCTTTACTCTTGATGCCAGTCTCCAGCTCATGCTCTTCTGGCGTCTTGAGACGCCAGAATGGGTATGTGCTGTCCACATCACGGTAGAAAAACTTCGCAGTCTTACTCGCGCTAAAATCGAAACATAAATTATTATCAAGGTCATATAAAAACAACAGTAGCGAAATTTAATTTCAGGGCCATATTAAAGTATATCCATACCTGTTAAGCATATGCTCAGTGGGCAGGCCTTGCGTTTGTGATATGTACCGGATCTGGTCATATTCCGAGGAGCCGGGATATAATGGCCACCCAAGGAATAGTTCGGCCACCACACAGCCCAGAGACCACATGTCTATTGCTTCGCAGAATGCTAAGCCCAGGATTATCTCCGGAGCTCTGAAAATAAACAAGTATTAGTTATTAACAAGGAGTTATTTATTGATTTGAGAGTAAAATATATTTACGTCTGCTCTATATTTCTCCTTTGTTGAGAAACATGTATATATTATACCTATAATATCTGCTCTGAAGGTACGTGTTGCAGACGGCCTTGCTGACGTGCGACGCGCTGCCGAAGTCTATCACCTTGACTCTGTAGGGTTGTCGTGCCGGCTCCACCAACATTATGTTCTCGGGCTTCAAGTCCGCGTGGATCAGACCCAGTTGCTAAAAAATATATCATAATATTACTTATCTTGTTGTCATAGCTAAACAAGTTCACTTAATAATTGTGCATTACTAGTATGTCATATTAATATATAATATTAATAGTCTGCCAAACTAATGTAATTTTATTGAATTGATTTGAAATCACTCAAATTATTATAGAAATTCCTTTTTAAGATTTTTATTAACATTTGGTAGATTTACGTGGGACCCGGAATTGCTGCATTTTAGGTGCAAAGTTCCAAATAATGTGTGCAACTCACCTTAAGTTTGAGCAGTGCCGTGAGCACTTGTTGCAGTATAGGTCTTATATACTTGAGCGGTAGCGGTGAGAACTTATTCTGTTTGAGGAAGTCGTAAAGGTTCTGTTCCAGCATCTCGAACACGAGGCACGTATGCGACCGATGCTGGAAGCATTCGTACGCGCGGACGAAGTTGAACTCGTCCGCCGACTCTTGGGAGAGACGAGAGAGTATTGACACCTAGGAACGAAAGATAATTAGAATTCATGTCACCATATCTCTTATTTTACCGAGACAATATCAATTTCGATATAAAACCAAGCCGACATAACTTCTCTGGGCTTTTACTCAATTGATAGTAGGCCTTCATTTTAGCCCTCTCTACTTTTACTGCTTGCAAGTAAGTTAACTATATAGCTCCGTACTAGTCCAGTTGACTTCGTACGAAGTCGTGCTGGTCGAGTAGTGTTCATAATTATGAAGTCATGTTTCGGTGTATTGCCTTACTTACAAAAGTAACAAGCAATCATGCTTGTTACTCTTGTACGAAATACATCAGTATTTCGTCTTTTGAATGGTATCGTAACCAATGACGACGGAAAATATAAATAAATATCATGTACTGCTATTACAACTCCAAAATAATGTTCAAGTCACCAAAATAAAGACATTACTTGAAACAACTATAGATGCGTCCTATTTGCAAAGTTCTTTAAAAAATAATATAACGTCATCATCTATGTTATTATATTTACTTCATTCAGGATACACTTTTTTAAATCTGACAATAATAAATAGCAGAATATGAAAACGTAATTTTTAGGTGGTAAGTTCACACGATGCTAGTTAGTTGCGTGTTCGTTAGCAATTTGCATCATCCACACAACTCCTGACTAACAAGTTGCACATGTTCCATTTACGTCACCGCCTCGCCACTCGTTTAGTCTGTCGTAAACACACAATTTATTAACGTACTGTAATAATTTACTTCCCTATCTAGTTTTAATAACTAATCAATGCAAGTTTAAACGTTAACGAATACCGTTTTACTATTTAAAAACACTAATTGATTGAATAGAATAGCCACACAGGCTTCGTAGTTCAATTTTGGTTAGGTGTATGTCCACGATTAAAGTTTGATTCTAAACTCTAAATTCTCTTCGCCTGATAAATTATATGTTTTTTTTTTTTTTTTTTTTATGGAAAAAAGGGGCAAACGAGCGAGCGGGTCACCTGGTGGAAAGCGATCACCGCCGTCCATGGACATCCGCAACACCAGGGGCGTCGCATCAGCGTTGCCGGCCTTTAAGATAGGAATACGCTCGTTTCTTGAAGGTACCAAGGTCGTAGCGGTCCGGGAATACCGTTGCCGGCAGCTGGTTCCATATAGGAGCAGTGCGTGGCAGGAAGTGACGGCTGAATCGCACTGTCGTAGATCGCCAACTATTCAGCCGATGTGGATGGAGACACTGGCGAGTCGGGCGATTGCGAAAGTCAGCAGGCGGTATAAGTCCGAACAATTCCTCAGAGCACTCCCCGTGGTATAAGCGGTACATGATGCATAGAGATGCAACATCTCTCCGCAATGCCAACGGATCAAGCCGATCGGAAAGAGCTTGGTTGTCGACAAGCCGAACCGCGCGTCGTTGAATGCGGTCAAATGGAGAAAGCTGGTAGTGGGGTGCCCCCGCCCAAAGATGAGAACAGTATTCCACGTGAGGCCGGACCTGCGCTTTATACAGTTGCAAGCGATGACCTGACGTGAAATACCGTCCCGCTCTATTGAGTACACCAAGCTTTTTGGAGGCCAATTTGGCCTTGCCCTCCAGATGACCGCGAAATTGGACGTCACTCGACAAGTCGACACCAAGAATTCCGATATTGGCTGAGACGGCTAAGGGAGTGCTCTCAAAGCAGGGAGCTACGACAAATGGTGTCTTTTTTGCGGTAAACGCGCAAACCTGTGTCTTCTTAGGGTTGAATTGGACTAAGTTTAGTCGGCCCCAGTCCGAAACCTGACTAAGCAGGGTTTCGATTTCAGACACAAGTTTGTTCCGGTACTCATCGACGTTTTCCCGAGAAATCCGCGGGTGGCCGGTATATAGGGCATCCCCCGTACTGTCATCCGCATAGCAATGAAGACTGCTGTACTGCAGCATGTCATTCACATGCAGAAGAAACAGCGTAGGGGATAGCACACAGCCCTGGGGGACTCCAGCATTCACAGGTTTTAAGTCGGAGCATGACCCGTCGACAACGACCTTAATGCTCCGATCCATGAGAAAACTGGAGACCCAATCGCATAATTTCTCGGGAAGCCCATAACATGGAAGCTTCGAGAGAAGTGCTTTGTGCCAAACCCGATCGAAGGCCTTCGCCACGTCCAAACTAACGGCCAGCGCCTCTCCTTTACTCTCAACCACTTCCGCCCACCGATGGGTTAAGTAGGCTAAAAGATCACCAGCTGAGCGACCTTGACGGAATCCGTACTGACGGTCGCTAATCAACTGGTGCTCTTCTAGATAGCTAAGGAGCTGGCGGTTGATCAGTGTTTCCATAGTTTTGGAGAATAGGGAGGTGATGGCGATGGGTCTATAGTGGGACGGATCTGAGCGATCACCTTTTTTAGGGATCGGGTGGACTAAAGCTACCTTCCATGATGCTGGTACAGCGCCGAGAGAGTAGGAGTACCGAAAGAGACGCGTTAGAACCGGTGCCAACTCTGGAGCACACATCTTCAACACGATTGCTGGGATTCCGTCAGGCCCACTCGACTTGTGGACGTCTAGGGAGAAAAGTATGCGCCGTACAGTACTTTGCCGGAAACAGATCTCCGGCATGGCGTGGTCACAACGTGGGATGGTCGGTGGAATTTTCCCCTTATCGTCCAGAGTCGAATTAGCCGCAAAAAGAGTACCAAGAAGTTCGGCTTTTTCTTTAGCGTCGTGGGCCAATGACTGGTCCTCCCTTTGCAGAGGTGGAAGAGATGGCTTGCAGAAATTCCCAAGGACAGCCTTGGCGAGTGACCAGAACGCACGAGTTCCCGAGGGAAGGCGAACTAGTTTCTCGCCAATCCCGCCTATGTACTTAGACTTTGCTATGGCTATAACTCTTTTGAAGGACCTGGAGGCGTGGTTGTACCTCTTCTTAAGATTACCGGTATTTAGATCCCGAGACGACGCTGCTTTTGCCCAGGCCTGATAGCAGTCATGCTTAAGGCGTAATGCCGTTTTGCATGAGCGATCAAACCAGGGCTGGGATCTGCCACCGAACCGCACCACTGAGGATGGAACAAAAAGCTCCATCCCCTGCAGCACCACATCAGTGACAGAATCGGCAACGACGTCAGGATCCTCCGGTGAGAAGCAAACCCGACCCCATGGGTAGGATGCGAAAAAATTCCGCATTCCATCCCAGTCCGCCGACCTGTAATGCCACACACGGCGGCGACTCGCAACACGCGGTCGAAGTGGGCACGTGAGTGGCACCGTACTCTTTATCAGACAGTGATCCGAAGAGCCCAAAGGGGCGTCTACAGAGATCACATATCCGTCAGGATGGGAGGTCAGCAGAAGGTCCAACAGGGAAGGTAAATGATCGTCCACATCTGGGATGCGCGTGGGCACAGTAACCAGTTGTGTCAGATCAAATGCTAAAGCAAAGTCATGGACAGATTTACCAGCGTGATCGGTGGAGCGCGATCCAAGCCATTCGGCGTGATGTGCATTAAAATCGCCGAGTATCACGATCTCCGCAGATGGCACCTGTCGAAGTACAGAATCTGCAGCCATTTGTACGTGGTCCATGAGTCGGTCTGTGTCGGTGTTGCCGCTGTGGGACCTATAAAGGCATGCGTAGATGCGAGGGTGGTCACCGCAGTCTGTACGCAGCCAGAGGGTCGATAGGTCCCTTCCTTCAAGACTGCCGAGGCGCTGAGCAGAGATATCCTCCCGGACATACACACAAACCCCAGCCCGTGGTACAAAGGAATGCTCCAGTTTGTACCCAGGGTATGAGAGATCCGTAGTGTCCGCCGGAGAAGATATCTGCGTCTCCGTAAGGAACAGTAAGGCCGGCTTTGTCGTCTCAAGGTGGTGGTGGACGGCAAGAAGGTTTGTGCGCATACCCCTGATGTTACAAAAATCCACATTTAGCGTGGTAGGGGGTGCCGTGATGTCCTTGCCCTTGCGTTTGCCCCGGGCAGTTTTATGTGCAGAGCGAGAATTTGCCCTCCCCAGAATACGAGGGGCAGCTTGAGCGTCCACGCCTTGTTGGATACCAAACCGTGGACGCTCAAGGGGGGATTCTCCAGTGTTGTGGCAACTGGTACCCCCCTGGGGTAAGTGTTCTTTAATTTTCGCTGCCATTAAGGGGAGGGTTAGGGGATGGGCCTCCGGATACCTCTCTCACCGAGCGAAACGCGGCATGAGCCACTTTACGTCGATCTTCTGAGAGGCCGTGGTATTTCACCGGTCGAGCCGGCCCATTCGTGCAGCGAACTGCTTGGCTCTACCACTGTTTATGTTATGTGTATTTACTAATAAAATTAATGTTCTTCTGCTTACGTATTATGGCTTCCCTTTTCTCGAAATTAGTATGGAGAGAAAAAAATGTACCATCTAGTTTTTGGCACCGCTGTAATGGTGAATACAAATTATATGACTATTTGGTTTAAGCAGTTTAGGTCTGAAATAGTCACATTCGTATTTTCAACATTAGTTACGATAACATCACCGAGAGAAATATTTCACAATATATGATATAGCTTATAGGTGGTATAGGTAGAAGTGGATGGACCACTTCGGTGTTCAAACACAAACAATTCCGCCCGGTGTTGGCCGGTTGCCAGTGTCACTATAATGGATCACAGGATCCTGGCCAGTTCTCTACATCCAACCAAGATATATGATATTTGAGCTTGAGGCTTGAAAGCATGTTTGAATGAGAGTGGATTTTCCCATCGTTTTGTTCTTTAAAATAAATAAACAGAGTAAATATCTTCTAAATCGGGTCGGTAAATACCTATCGTTTTATGTAACAATTGTGAAAGTTTTCAAACCTCGATCTGTCCTTGGCGAGCATAGCTGGGGTGATTCTTGAGGATCTTGATGGCGACTATCTCGTTAGTGCCCTTCTTCCAGCACTTCACCACCTGCCCGAACGTACCTCGCCCGAGGAACTCCAACACCTCGTACCTTAAAGTGACATTATGAATTTCATTACAATCTGCGCAGAAGCAGAATAAATTTCATTTATTCCTCAGTTGGGATACGAGTGGGATACAAAGCTTACAATTCATTCATCAAATACGAAAACATCATCCGAACATTACCTAATTATCATCAGATCTCAAGGTATTTTTGATGTAATTTGTAAAGTGAAAAGATTATTTCTTAACAAGGAATAAATATATATTATTTGCGTTACATAATTTTAACAAAACTTGAGCACTGAGTGGGCGACATCAAATTATGGATATGACGGCATATATGTGGGCCGATTGACAAGCGTTTCCCAACAACTTATGTACAAGCAAATAGTTTTAAGTACTATAGTGTACAATATTTTGCCATCTACATCAAGTTTGGTGAGTGTAAAGTTTGCGCACAGGGACCTAATGAGTCCATAATATGAGTTAGTGGGCACACGTTACGAGGCAATCACCAGTCTTCTCTATCACAAGTACCAAGTGTATAATTAAGAGCAATATGTTTGATCAATAGTAGTGTCTTGCTAGTTAAATTGTACAAGAGTATTATTGCAGTGCTTGTGTATTAATTAATAATTATAGTATGACGTGTTTGTAATTATGTATCTATAATTAGTATAAAATTTTATAATCATCATACTATTTGTAAATGGAAATGTGACTTTGTATTCATACTCTCGAAGGAGGATAGGATACTTCTAGGAAGATATGATACTTTTTATTTTAATTTTGACATTTATATGATAGTTTCGAAAGGTCGATATTTATTTATTCAAATAATTTGATTTCAATGCGAGTGAAGATATTTAATTATCGAGAGGTATAAAGTTTTGGTCAAATGTCTTATAGATTTTTTTCGTAGTAGAATTTGAAATTATAATTTTAAGTAGATAAATAAAATAGTCATTACCTATTGGACGAGGAGTAGAGCACCTCATGCTGCACCAGCTGGTAGTCGCCATCGCCGCCGCAGCCGGATCCTGTTGTGGTGGCACCGTCAGTATTTAGAGTGACATCGCATTCGTAGCAGCCGTGATGCCGTTCGCAGAGACCGCATGTACATGTATTCGATAACGACATATTAGCTACACACATCAATTAAATTTAAGATTAGTTATGGTATTAATGTGTACAAAGCAAAAAATAACATACATATATATGTGTACTTTTTAAAAATAACAGCCTTTACTGTATAATTATTAAATTAAGTAACAATAGCACAACACCTGTAAATCACAGTGACATTACAAGCGATATAAGTATTCTTTCAAAATACACATATACAAAAAATCATCCTACTGAATAGTTTCTTTGGACTTCTAAAAATGTTTTTATTATTTAAAATGGTGTCTTTGGCCTTTAAAATGTTTAACAAAATTAACTATATATATTTATTTATATATATAAGTGTGTGTGTGTGTATATCTCACGTTTTGTTCGGGCTGTTGGTCTTCTACTATTATCATTTTTTTTGTTTCCTTGTTGATCTGGGGAAGAGAGAAGACACATAGTGTCCGTCAGTGGTTGAGTCGGTACCAACGCGTCCATTGCTTTACTGACAATATACAAAATATATTTTAACATTATCCAAAAAGAAAATCCTATAAAAAAGACTATATATTTGGAAAGCTCTTGTAATTTTAACAACAAAATCGAGAAATCAATTCTAAAAAAGTGGAGATATGTGCTGTTGATACAGTGAGTTAGTTAATAACAACACTATATGAAATGATTACACATCTGTAGCAAAGTTATTGAGAGAAATGAAACAAACCAAAAATGAAAACATTATCAGTTAATAGATAGCCGATGCATATTAAGGCTTCGGTAATCGATTTCTTAATGGAATTACGAGTAATTAGTTTTATTAATCATTCATTTAGAAGTCCAAAGAGAGATGTGTTGATAATAATTCTAAAATATTATCTATATTATATATATCATTAGGTAATAAGAGTGTTGGTGATTGAATTGTGTTTTTATTGTTATTTATAACATATTAAACTAAAGCCCGAATACTGAACCGCCACTCAAATATATAAGCGTCACTTAAGCGTTTAAGTAGCTGTCACATTAGTCAGAATACGTGAAATTTGAGCAGTAAGTAGCACTTTATTGATTGTCAGATTTGAGTGGCGGTTCAGTATTCGGGCGTAAGACCCATATAATTATAGGATCGTTAAAATTAATTAATTTTGGTGTTATATATAAAGACAATTCAAATGTTCTGGAAGATTTTATTTGCACTATATGTATATATTGTTATCGATTGTCTACGAGAATAAATAAGGAGTGGTAATCTAGCATTCGAATGCAGCCAGTCTACAATATTAGAGGTCAATTACTATTATCGGAATTAACTTCCGGCTATGTATGCAACAATCGAACGCTTGAACCAAAGTTCCCATTCAACACTATTCATCATTACATAGTATAAAATAAAGTCGCTTTCCGCTTTCTGTCTCCTTATATGCTTTTATATCTTTGAAACTACTTAGATACTTCATTCCATCATAAATTCACGTGTGTTCTTTGTGCGCTATGGCTCCTGAGCTACTGAACGGATTTTAATAAAATTTTGTCGTTTCATTCAGTTCGTCTTATATCTTTAATTATAACTTACGACATAACTAGTCATTCCGAGCAGCTATTTGTATAATTTTATTGTCTTTGTATTTTTGTAGTCATACAAAGAAGAATCTCCAGATTTCTTGTTAGCTTCGTAACAATTTATTTATTTGTATGTTCGTACACTTACAGTGTTCAAAATGTAATTAGAATTGTTCATATTAGAGATTATATTTTAAACATTCTGACCAGTTAAGCATGCTAATGTAACAAATAGTTCAGAAAAAAGGCCAATCAGCTATCTTTATGTTGTAAATCGAAAAGTGTTCAATATGAAACATGCTAGGATAACTCTGGGAATTATAAAACAATTACATCTGAATGTATTGGCTACCTCCGTTCGCTCACATCGAGAAAATTAAATGCATGACACATTTTTGACAGTTAAAACTAGTCACTACTTTTCTGTTATTAATTATCATTCACGTTTTAGTACACAGTGTTAGTTATGTGTTTGTGTGTGTCTGTATGTAAATGTAAAATAATAAAAGTGGTGACATTACGTTTGTGGTTACCTTGCGGCTGGGGCGGGTGGTTGGCCCCGCCCGCCGCCAACTGCTTGCTGTGTGCCGTCGTCGTTGCGGCCTGGGGAGCCGTCTTGTGGCGTGCGCCAGCCGCGCTGGCCGGGCCCGCGACCGCGCCCTCGCTGCCCACCTCAGCGGCGCGCTCAGCGACACGACGCTGCTCGATGCTATCTCCGACACTGCACACACCATATACAAAGTGAAACACATTAGCCACTCAACAAACAAGCTAGGAACATCGATATAGAAATAAACCCGGAATGTTTATTACAAGGACTTTTCAGCACGTTTGCTGGCAGTAATCTTCAAAATCCCATCGAATTACTTTAAGAATTACAATGTCAATATCATAGGGAATAACATAAAGTATCTATAAACTACGAAAGTTTTGTGAGGTTCTGTTCTGTAGCACAGAGATAATATGTCACCAATACTTGAAACACAAAAACTAACTAATACCTGCAACCTAATGACAAAACGACGGAATCTTGATTCCTCTTAGTAACCTTCTAGAACATGATCAGTAGCCATTTGGCATCATCATAATTATCAATACTTTATAGGAAAAAAGAACAACATAAATGAGACAGCACGTAAAACAGAATTAGTGGTGTCAGAGTCCATATCGTCAATGGAGCGATCACCTTGAAGCATAACGATTTATCGAAAAACAACACAAAATGTGATCGTACTATGCCTATCTCTTTTTTAATAGTATATAGTAATAACTATACATTACAGCTAATTCCATATTCATTACTATATACGACTTTGTAAGTAAACAAATAATATAATCTGTCTCCAATCTCGTAGTGTGCCGTGCGTAGTATCTTGTGTTATTAAGGCAAGCCATTTTTTTTTTAAATATATTTTATGTCATACATAACATTTACATAACATGAAAACCTTCTTTTTTAATTTAAAAAAAAAACGATTAACATAATAAGTCGATTTTTTTGATCGATTTAAATTGCCTAGCTAAATAAAAAAAAACATTTGCCATAAACTTTGCCATTTAAATACTTAATGCCGTTTCACGAACAATATACATAAATATCGGTAATTAATTAACTATGTATTAGGTAAATGTGTATTTGTATATTTAGACACTAATTTATCCGAACATTAGCTTGACAATATGACCTTAAAGAAATGTGTCTGAATCTGAGCTAATAAATAAATATGTATAATATTTGTTGTGATGAATAGCACTTAAATTAATTAAAAAAACAACTTGCAGCTTGCTGACAGTGACAACCAAGGGCGAACTATCACTTCCTTAGTCATTTAAACTGCGACTATATTTTGTTCTCCAAAATTTAAGGTTATCATAAAAAAAAACATAAAACATGAAAAATTACGAAACTTCTGCTTTCTAGAAACTACTCCAGATACTATGAACATTTTGAAGAGTATATATATACATATAGTATTATTTAACAATAATATGAGTGTCAGATTATAAAACAGTTTCTAGAAATAAATAACTGAATCTTAAATAAATCTGAACATTATGTTTGTAATTGGAATTAAAATTATTTATATGTTCAATAGATCATTTATGAAGGAAGGTTTTAGACTATATAAAACCACGCTATGATTTAAAGGAGCGGAGTGTTAAAATAGGCTGTTTAGTGGTAAAAGTTTAGAATATAACGGTACGAAGTTCTCCCGATCAGCTAGCTATTATTACAAATGTTTAAAGAAATCAGGGGTGGTGAAATCGCCGAACCCCGCCACGGTGCCCTGTATACGAAACTATTTGGACACAGTGAGACAAGCTCCTCATGGATGTTAGATATTAATGTGTCTAACTAACAAATATTTGACGATATATTAATCTAGGCCAATCATATTTGTCTTTTCGTAAATAAACTACATATTTCCCAAGTTAAAGTTTCCCACTTTAACATAGTTTAATATTTTAATACAAATAGGAAATTTAATTGTGCTTTATAAATTTTTTAAAATATAAATTAAAATTAAATATAACTTTAAAAATAAACGAAGTATTTCATTAACACCATGCTTGAGGCTTTGAAAGAAGAAACATTGAACTTTCGCGAAACAAGCGTAGTTGCAACAAAAGTTTTTAGAAGTAACTCGTGAAAAGTACTTTGAACTTGTATTAGATAAAATGTGTAGTTAGTTATCTACTTACTCGACCACGTCTAGCTCATAGTGGTCGTCCTCCACCACCTCCTCCTTTATCATCTCGTCATACTTCCTCCTCCGTACAGAGAGATCCATATTATTTTAACACTATTATTTACACTAACCGACAAAAAAACAACTATTTACACTGTACAAAGATTTCACTAATATCATAAAGAGTCCAATGGAAACACAAAATCCAAAATATTCATCAACAACCAAGCGGGACAACACAAATGTACGGTGCGTACGCGCATCGTTGGGGGTTGAAACCGGAATGAACGCGAAATGAGTGATCGTCCTACGAGGGGTCCGTGTGGTGGGTAGGGTACACGCCGGGGGTGCAGGTAGCGAGGCGAGGGGTCGGCAACAACACCCAAATTCCTCGTATTGTGGAGCCCCCATTCAATAATAAGGGTAAAACCTGCGGGTGCAGCGTGCATGCACCGGTGCACGTTTGGGAATACGAAAGAACCGAGTTGTACGCTATATTGTATGCGACGATGTTTGATTGTAATTTTAAAACTAAATATTGATGATATTTTATGTATGTATTGTTTTGTTACAGTATATATACGGTCGATTTCTACGCGAACACTAGATTCTATGATATATATATATATAGACATTATTATAATCATCTACAACAATTAACAAACTATCTTTAATTGTGGTAAATACGTTCCGTGGTATTTTTCGAACACAATTACAAGTTACAAAGCGATCTTAAGTTTGACGGCAAGTACAGTTTTGATATTTGAATGAGTCATTTGAAATGAAGTACATTAATATTTTAGCATTTTGTTTGTATTTTTAATTAATAATGTTTTATATAGTTTAAAATGTCTAGAACAATATAACATTCAATATTATATTCAAAAATATTGCATGAATGCTTATTCGGAATGGTGTAAATATGCGCATGTCAGGTATCTACCTGCACGGCATATGGCTTTGATTACCTGCCGTGGTATTTTTCGAGCGCTTCGACTAACAAATGTAATCAAATGAACACATTGGTAGACAGAGTTTACACCGTTATTGGGTTCGTCAACCAGCTCGTTTATTAATTACTAGCTGACCCGGCGAACTTTGTTCCGCATCAAAAGTAATAAATGAGTAAATTTTGGAAATCATGAGGTTCAATTTGTGCTATTTATCGGCTTTAACTGCTGTCTCGCTATGTTAATACTGCAATATCTTACAAAATATTCGTTTAAATTGAATGCTGTAAAAGACCAGGATCATCTATATTACATGCACAATCTATTTAAGACAGTCAATTAGATGAAAACTAATGCTGTAATGTTTAAAATCGCTTCGTAAATAAGCCATTATTTCTCGTAAAAAGTAAAAAAATATAAATGGTCATTGTGGGTTATCCGTAAGAGATAGACATATGCCTTGGCGGACTTTTTTTGTGGACCTTAAAGATATAAGCATATAAGAGGAGCGTGAGCGTCAGCGTCAGCGGAAAGTGACTTTGTTTTATACTATGTAATGATTATACTAATTATACTATTATTACTATAATTTCCCGCGACTGCTCTGTGCCGAGTTTGACGAATGAATAGAATACTTTTCTAAAAACTACTTATTCTAAGTTATTCCGTATCACGTCAGCTATCTACCGGCGACATTTAGTGAAACGAGATTATTTTAATTTTACAAACATACAGGCTAATTTTATTGATACACGTATATACATACGGTACAAGTACACGTATATATACATGTAAACGCGTAGATACATTAAAGTATTAGAAACGTACGACGAAATCATATTGCAACTTAGGTATTTGGAGTTATAGTTAAGACATGCCGGGTACCTGAAAAATACTACGCTGGTAATACATGTCCAAATGGCAGAATATAAAATGAAAAATACAACGCGTACTTGTCGTGGTATTTTTCTGTAACAAATTCGGTTCGAGCGCTACGACTATGTTTAAAATCGAATAAAAATTGTGGCAAGCAGAGTTTAGTAGTAGTTCGTAATAATAGTTAACTTTATTCAACATTAATCTTTCATAAATTAATATCCACATGTATTAATTGTTTGTTTGTGATTTATAATTTCCTTAATTATCATTCCTGGACAATTTATAATATTTAGACATCAACCTATATTAAATTAACAATATAATTTATTAACAAGACAGCTTTACTGCTTAATGTCAGTAAATAGATACATATTTGAAAAAAGCCGGCTTCTAATCCAGAGGTCCGGGTTCGAATCCTGACATTGGCTGAACCAATGACTTAGCGAAATTGTTTTCGGAAGTTATGTGTGATAAATATCGATGACTGAAAATTTGTGCCCGGTATGGCAATAGATACGGCACCTATTCCATTTGGGACGTAAACATAACGGCGAGACGAGATTTAACAACATCAGCCTACACCTTCGATAACAAAGGCGTGAAGTTATATTATTATTATGTTATGAATTCGAAATCAGGCACTTTTTATTAAGTAAATAATGGACATCAATATCACATTAACGCAAGCACCTTTTTCAGCTAGGTCAGGTAAAATTTGGGCAGCCATCCAAATTGCTTGATATTACCGATCATATATTTCCAAATAATACACGAACTGTAAACATTACTTGGAATATCTTGATACATAACCGGAAAGAAGGCTGTTTATTGTACATTATTTTTAATAAACAACTGAGTGGTGAGTAAAATTTTTAGCGATATAGAGTGATTGAGTATTCAATAGTCTCTCAAAAAAGTTTAGTATTCCTCGACTGTATACTTTAACTTTATTCATGGTGCTGCCCTCAACTAGTTTTGCATAGGCACACATGCCTTCACCTACAGCTCATGCGTTAAGTTACACATGTGCACAACACACGTCGGAAGGTAACAAAAACTAAAGGTTCATATTTGGCAAAACTAATGCCATATTGCTGCCTGAGCAAAAAGTCGGCTGTGCGATTGATGTGTCCGTGGTAGTATTTATTTTTAATACTAGTTCAAAAATAATTAATTGTCCTGGGGAAAATATTTGCTGTAAATAAAAGGTATGAATTATGTTCATTTTTCATATTGATATGATATATTTTTACAGTAGAAATGTACTGAACGACGTTCCATTTCATACAAAATATTATTCTAGTTTTAAATTTTTAGGAGATTTCAATTAATTTCAAAGTCTCGGTGGCCCAGTGGACGAGCACACGGCTTCTGATCTAGAGGTCCGGGTTCGAATCCTGACACTGCCCGGTATGGCAATAGGTTCGAGGCGCGAGACGAGGCTTAACAGCCGCTGCCTACACCTTCGGGTAACAAAGGCGTGAAGTTATGTTATTTTATTTCAATTTAAAAAAAAAGTCATTAGTAACATTAGTGACGAATTTAGAAATACGAGGATAAGTCAGAATTTGGCGATTTAAATTTAGAGAATTAACATTATTTTTCCTCCTTCCGAAATAGTGTTGGCGTGTGGCAGAATTCAAACTTTTATAAACTAATGCCGTCACTAAAATAGGTTATCGGAAAGTCGTGCTGCGGACAACATCTACCAGCAAGTGGTCCTGCTCTGTTCGCATTATTTGGGATCACCACAACAGGTTTTTCTTTCCTTCACTTCCCTATCATTCGCATCTTCCACAATGACACATTTCTTAATCATCTTTCATACGAGTCGCCCAAATATTCATGGGTCTCCTTCTTCTCTTATTTCTTTCACATTCAGATTTATCATTCTCGCAAAATGTAAATCATCCTTCCTCAACAGATGGCCATACCACGCAAGGCCATTTCGTCTTATACTCTTAGTTATTGGCGGAACATTCCCCGTACGAGGTAGCTAGGTATATTCTGTTGACATAAACACTAGGGGTGGGTAGATGGGTGCAGGGTAGTGATACTGACGTGACGTCGCGACAACAGGGCCTGGCGCACAGCACGGGCGGAGCTGGTGGGGGCGCGGGCGGCGGGGACCGCTCCGCATCGCACGCGCGACTCTGCACGGCGGGCGCGGTGCAGTTGCCCGGCCCGACGCCTGACCACCACTTGCTCTGCAAATACATTCCACACATCACATTAGCTAACAACAATACTGAAAATCATTTAAAGAAGAAGGGAGCTTTTCTTCTCTAAGGCCGTTTCTCAAATTCGTGAAAATTGCCTAATCCACAGTCATAATTAAATTATAAGTTATATAACTCAAAACGTAGACACAATCATACTCCATACCACCCTGGAAAATCGAGGATCTCTTCGAAATGACTCATTAATTGCTAAACATGGAAAGATAAATCAAGTTTATTTCATTAAAATCAAATATCTGTGAAAAGTAAATTTCACCGGGAAAAAAATTAAATACGTAAGTAAGTTACATAGTGTATTACTACACGAATATTTTTCATAATTCATGGTTGTTAATTTTAGAACCAACTTAATTTTACATTCTTAAATATCTTCAACTGTGTGTAAAGAGTAAGTAACATCAGTGAAAGTTTCAATTTTAGCATCCATCCCAAAAAAAAATATCCTCGTAAAACGCTTTGTGAACAATAACTTACTCAGGTACTCGACACATTACAAAATTTAAATAATAGTAATTACTGTACAGATAAAAGTATGTAATTGCTATTTTCTTGAAACACCAATTGTTCCCTCGTTGTAGAACAGAAATGCAAGTCGTAAATACTCCTAACTTTTTTTGTAATGTCTAAAAGAGATGAGGGCGGTTCGTATTGTTCTTCAATGTGTTAATGTGCAAAATCCCTTTTTCTGTAATGAAAGTGTCCGTAACGTTACAAAAAAAAGGTTCGATCTTTTTCCAGATTATTGAAATACCACGTTTTATTTTCTTTAAAACATGGTTATGTTATTGTCTTGACTCAATGGCGAAGATTCGAGATAGTCAAATATCTGCAAAATCATTTTCTCGTTTGTAATGGGACCACCCACTTAAATTTGGAAAAAAATAATAATATGTATTTCTTTATATGTATATTCACGCCCTCAGTACATGTAGGTTTAGGCATAAGCAAATTGATATATCGGGTCCCTTAGCATGAAATATCGGGTCCCTTGGAGAGATAAATAGCGGAGTCTATTGCTATACAACGTCCACAATGTATGGGTCCTGGCGTGATGATATATAGGCTAATCCTAAATCTTTACAGATTAAAGGCTAACCAATACAAAAAAAAACGGATCAGTTATTTCATAAGCAAAAATATAAATAAACAATCTTTAAAACTACGCAACGGATTTTGATGCAGTTTTTTTTAATAGTTAGAGGGGGTCAACGGGGTGGTTCTGATCTACAGTTCATATATGATGTTGTAAAGAAAAAAAATATGATTTTCGAGATTAAGCACTTTAATTGCAAACGCTGTCTGAACTGTAAGTCATAGATCAAAACAATGTTCTACATTATTAAACACCTTCGGAAGGTCTACAAAAAAGTCCGCGAGCGCATATGTCTATCTCTTAGGGATAACCCACCGTGACCATCTTTATTTTTTTACTTTTTACGAAAAATAATGACTTATTTTATTTACAAAGGGATTTTAAACATTACAGCATTAATTTTCATTCAATTAAGTGTCTTAAATAGATTGTGCACGTAATATAGATGATCCTGGCCATTTACAGCATGCAATTTAAACGAATATTTTCGAAGATATTACAGTATTAACATAGCGGGACAGCAGTTAAAACCGATAAATAAGATTGAAATTCATGATATCGAAAATTTACTCATTTATTACTTTTGATGCGGAACAAAGTGCGCCGGGTCAGCAAGTATAATTTTTAATAAAAAAAGCGCTGTGTGGCAGATGTGCGTATGTGGCGGTTGTCGCTTTCCATCAGTAAAAAAAAAGTTAACAGCCACAATTCTCGCAGTCCAAGTTTACTTGTAGAGTTTAAAAGATTACTCGGAACATTTTCAACTTACATAATAACATGCATTTAAACAAAGAAAAAACTAATGACTATTAGTTTTGTAGTAATTATTAGTATAGATGGCGAAATTATGGGCGTTAAGAAATAATTGCGGGTTGTCCTCTAGTGTAATTATGTCATCAGTACCGGGTTAGTCATTTAATGTTGAGGAATAACAGCAAAATAATTGGTATATTAAAGTAATTGTAAATACATAACTTCACGCCAAATCCCTTGCGGGGTAAGCAGAGAGAACAGAGCGCCATAAGGCACGATTCTTACACGCCTTACTCGCTTCGTTGACTTTCATAACTCTTTTCATGTACGCGCGTCGGTTTTTGAGGCTCCTAACATCTAATAATAATAATAAAAGTTATTAGTGAAAAAAGGTTGGCTCGGGCATGTGCGAAGAATGGAAGATGAAAGAATAATATAGCAAAACAAAGCGTGTCTAGATATATGACTTCACCCCTTTTTCTACCCGAAGGTGTCTCAAGGTGTAGCGGTGGCTGTTAAGCCTCGACTCACCGTTAAGTTTACGTCCCAAAAGGTGGCGAATTTTGCCATACCGGGCACGGAATATTTCAGTCAGTTTTCGAAATTAATTTCGGAAAGACATGAGTGTGTGCCGGGATGTTCGAACCCGAAGCGGACTTCTTGATTCAGAAGCGAGGTGTTCTACCACTGGACCACCGAGACCGAGACTAAAGCATAGACAAAGATATATCTTTTCATATTATGAATTGAAGCTCGGCACACTTTCCATCATAAAATTAGCCTTATCCTTTTCGAAGGTGCTGTTAAAACCCTCAAAAACCTATATGCAAGATGGACAAGAATTATGAAAGTAAAGATAGCTAGTAAGAATCTAGTCTTATGGTGCTATGTTTTGTCTGCCTACCCGCCTACCGCTATATTTTCGATAACTTACAAACTATGTTCGTAATATGACAATAAAGTTATTGAAAATGAAGTGGGCATTCTATTCGTTGGATTTATATCGAAAACAACTAAATTATAAAATTTTAATGCATTAATGATTTTCTATTATCTGCTTTTCAAATTAGGATTTCGTTAATGTTTCATAGTCAATAATCATTCTAGGGAGAAAATCATTTTTGCTGCAGCACATACATTTAGTAAACACGTTTTCGAAACCATTCGTTTGATTGGCAGCGAGACAAGTGTCTAAATTACTTTTAAAATTTATTGGAATTGTATAAATCCTTGTATACATTTAAAATTCAATATATTCAAAATTCCCCACTGTTTATTCAACAGGATCCTAATTTTAGTTTCCATCGGTGTTTATTTAATGAATAATAAATAAATAATTGTGATCGCAAACATTTAATTTGAATAAATAAAATTTCATAAGCCCATGGTTGTTTATCTCAATCCTTGCATTGAATTCCAATTGGCGGTATATATTTGAATGTAATCAATAAATAATTGAGACACATCTGAATAAAACCAGAGCGATTCTGGTGAGGTTATATGATATTAAGGAGGATTTTGTTTGTCTGTTAGTATGCAAGTTTGTAGCTAATCAGTAATATCCTACCCAAGGAATTTGGCTAATTATGCTGGAACTGGCAGAGTTCTGATGTTAAGGAGAAGTAAGTCAAAGAAAGTGGAGTTATTTCGTAATCTGCATCGTACAAATTTATTTGATTTACCCATCGCTGTAAGAGAAGCAACGGCAGGAGCGAGTTGGCCTGGTGCTGCTGTATACCTTATATAGGGTTATGAACATGACCTTGAAATGATAGACATTGATTTATCTTTGCACCAACTTCTGCCGACGACTTCGTCCGTGCAACGCTGTTCATTATGGAATCTTGCAAAAGTTGCAAACCAAATTTGATTGGATTGAAATTGATCAAGGAATCACAAAATACATTAGGTAACCAAAACATGCTCAATTTCGCATCTAAGGCATAATATTCTCACCAAGCATTTACCATCACTTTATTTAAGAGTAGATTACAATGGTTTTTAAAAAATGGCTCCATCGGACTTGATTAAATATCCTGATGAGATATCATTAAAATGTATATAGCATAAACATCTAAATACGCGTGTTAAAAGGTTATTTTAAAAGCTGACTGAAAGGGTTATCAATCATATTTTCGCAACATTTACCCGAGAATTTTGTACGAGTCATTTATTTTAGCTATCGGTAAGTAGTAGAGTGTGGCGCATGCGCACTGATAAATATATGATAAATAGTACGGAAAACTTAAACGGACTTGAAACAAAATCGAGTCTTTCGAAAGTAATGGCAAATATAATTTAGGAGTGTATTACATAAAATATGTTCTTTACATTGGATGGGTATTATAATATAGCCTAATATTATTCCCATATCGCAGGACGGTGTGTTGTAACCGTTTTCTCTGACTACACTATTTGGGATCTAAAGTACAAAACGATGGCGACATAGATCGTAACATATTATTGCATCGAGTCAACGTGATGGATGAAGTGGCAACAGGTAACGGTAACAATTTGCGACCCCCGAACGACTATCAAGTTGAAGAGTAAGATATATTATATAAAACTAATTATTAGACTTCTCGTCTTGAATGGATCAGAAGATTGGGATATAAAAGAAATGGATGAAAAAAGAAAACATACAAGGAAGATGCAAATTGTCAGATGGATCCGTGGAGTGACGAAAATAGACTAAAATTCAGAATGAGTGTGTAAGAGGAACCTTGCAGCGCCATTAACAGAAGATAAAAGGGAATCGCCTTACACGGTATGGGCTTGTATGAGGAGGAATGATATACACATTGCGAGAAGAATGATAAACCTGAATGTGGAAACAAATAAGAGACAAGCAAGACCAAAAAACACATGGATGGATTGTGTTAAAGACGACAGGATTAAGAAAGGTGTTTGTATGGAAGAAATGAATGATAGGGTAGTGTGGAAAAGAAAAACCTATTGTGCCGACCTGAAATACCGGGAACAGGACAGGAAAACGACGAGCCTCATATCCTTCATGACACAAATACGTTTCTGCAACTAGCGTGGTAAATAAAATCTTGAGATTTTCCTGCTAGTATTGCTTCAGTGAATTTTATGCGGACGAAGCTGAGGTCAACGATTTGTAATTTATAAAATTAATTATTTGATACAAGCTGTGCCTGAGACTTATTTTGCGTGGAAATTAATAAAAAGTAACCTTTGAAGTTCTTGTTTAAATTAGTCAAGATATTACAAAGATTGGCCAAAACAAATCGATAGACAGACAGACAAATAATAATTATGAACCATTAAGAAAAATGTACCGTGTACTAAAAAGAGATATTCAATATGATTTTCCATCTATTTGTGAGTGGATATTCGATTTTAGAGTATGATTGATTGATTGATTGATTAGATTATGTTACAAGAAGTACTTTGATAATATATTATAAGTACAATATGTATATTGTATACCTAGAAACGATTTCCCACACAAATATATTTTAATAGCAATTTTCGTACGGCAATTTGTGTGTAGTATGTGCGTGATGAAAGTGCTGCTGGTGGTTGGTACTTAGAAAGTGTTTAAAATATACAAAGAAAGGTTACAACGTAGAGGATTGAGAAATTTACATATAATTGTAATACTTATCAAAATTCATCACACACAAACACAAACCGGCTACCGCAGAGTCGAGTGCAGCGGATTAAAATTAGAAAAAAAAAACAACACATACATTTAAAAATAAATGCTGTATTGGACAGTAGGTAGGTACCATAGCGATTGCGCGTTAGTTTCAATTCAGTAGATACTGCGCATAATATAATGTTTTTACATTCCTTGTGGTATTTGAATAATAGAAAAAAAAGAAACGTAACAGAAAATCGCGTGGTAATTTATTTTACAAAGAATTACCTTAACAAAAATACGTGGTATAATATAATGACGAACAAAGAAGAATGAAAGTGCTGTTAAAGAACAATGACTGTCAATTTTGGAGGAGCGCCGCCCTGGAGAATCTAAGCGCATCGAAGATCGCTGGAACAGCTAAAATGACGCTATTGTGCTCACGTAGAACCTTAGTTCGAAGCTAAGACGGCTAGACGGATTTCGATAAGCTTTGGAGAGAACTAAAACTGTCTTTTATACAGACATCACTACATGGATGGCGATCCAAGCGATTCTTGATTCGTGAATAGCGCAAAAGAATAGAGGATATAAAAAAATGCAATCTTCGTGTCCATGTGAAGTCTTAGTTTTACAACCTGAGATTCGTCCACCCCGAAATCCGATGACGGTATGGTATTTTTTTACGCGGGAAATATGCGGGCAGAAGAATTTCATTTCTAAAAACAGATCTAGTACAATATGTACAATTAACTTTGAAAAATTTCGCTTTAAAGCAACAAACAAAGAAAAAATATAAGTAACTATTACATTTAAAAACATCTTCTATACATCATGTGGTCTAACTCACTAAACAGCTAAAACAGACATAGTAAATAGCACTCGTTAAAACAATACGTGATGTTGCAATCAAAATGGACACGAACAACTTAAATTGCAACATAGTAAAAACTTTCTAACGTCTCTCTAAAATTATTATATGGTATGAATACAATTATACATATTATTATAAATATACACTATAATCTCAAGATCTAGTGCATGTGGTTTCAAAAATAATCACAGCGTCATATACCATGGTGAGCAGAAATTTATGGAAATAAAATTTAAGCAATTAAAAGCGGTAGAGCCACGCTGCATGAATAGGCCTTCTCAACCTGTGAAATACCACGACCCCTTAGAATGTCGTCGTAAGGTCGTGTCATGCCGCGTTTCGTTCGCCCATCCACTTCCATTATCCGCATCCTATCCCTTCCAAATCTTATTGTAAGGGCCGGCAGCGTGGCTGTTACGTTATCTGTGTTCAGCTGGGCGGCATTTGTTACGGCTGCTGGTTTGCCTCTTTAATCCATAAAAGGAAACTCAAACTTTATATTTCAAAGATCAATTGCAATTTTGTTGATAAAACATTTTAAGCGATATTCCAACTTCTCCAAATCCATGCAGACAAGACGTGGTCACCGCTTATTATAAATATATAACTGCTCAGAACTAAGAAAGATCTTCTTCAACATGACGCTGGTGAAGTATTTCAGTCTTTTATAAAGGTAGCATAAGCTGTTCTGTGAACATAATGAGAGTGCCGCCGGTATACCTGTCTCGTATGCCGGATAAACTGTGTCAAGGATCGGTGGCGTGCTTTCTCTCCATCCACCACGACTGTCGTTATTTAGAGAAAACTTGCACCACCAGGATAAGAAACTTCAAAGTATTTTAAAAGCCAATTTAAACATAGTTAAGGAATGAATATAAAAGAATATTTACGGCTTTTTATATTTATTCTTACTGTGGCCAAATTAATCTCCAGAAGACTGTCAGGAATCGAGCCAACAGTTCCGAAATGTGGCGAGGAAATTAATTACAGCCTAATTTAAAAACGTCACTTCACGCCTTTTTCTATCCGAAGGTGTAGGCAGCAGTAGTTCAAGCCACGACTCGCCGAATCTTTATGTTACGTCCCAATTAAAATAGGTGGCGAGCTTATTGTCATAGAACACAGATACAGAACACAGAATAGACAGACAGATAGATACAGAATTATTTTATTTTATTTTAATCCGCCTACATATTATTTTGATCAATATTTCAAATGTAACGCCACACACCTTTACCTCACATATTACGAGCGAATATGAGCGTAGAAAAAAAACATCTGTTTTATCAATGCTAAACATGTTTTATTTTCCAAAAGTCACAGTTGTTTGTTGAACAAACTTGAAGTACTAGAGAACCAACAGTAGTGTAGACATAGGAGTGACGTATTTTGTTATTTCCTTCGTTTTCTACGCCGCAAAGGCCGGACGCGAAGTCACTGAGGGGAGGGGAGCGGACGACAAATCCTCACTCTGATAAAACGCAATAGTAACCGACTGACGGATAATACGGAAATGAGCACCCCGACTACCCTACGTCGCAAGAATTTCCAAAGCGTTTGCAAGCTATTTTCAGCCTTCATATCCTGGTTAGTAAGTTCGTTATGCGACACGACAAACTTCGTTTTGCGTACCAATTTCCCATGGATTCACTGCAGAAAGATACTGAAATAGTAAAGTAATTTTGCCAAGAGAAAAGCAGATTTGTTGGTACCGAACATACACTTGTATTACATAGAAACATCCATAACTTCACGCCAAACCCCTTGCGGGGTAGGCAGAGAGAACGGAGCACCATAAGGCACGATTATTACACGCCTCACCCGCTTCGGTGATTCTTATGACTCTTATCATGCACGCGCGTTGACTTTTGAGGCTCCTAACATCACCTTCCACCAGAACACGTTCTATTTGGTCATGGAATGTGTGTCTTGGCCGTCCTCGACTCCTACATTCATCCGCTTTTGCATTGTATATCGGGTTGGTCAATCTTGCATCATCCATTCTTTCTACATGTCCGCACCATGGGAGCATGCCCTTGCTTACTTTTACACTGACACTCTCTTTTAATGCGACATCTTTCCTACAACCTTGTTTTCGACGCGGTCAGCGAGGGTCACTCCGCAGATTTTGAGCAGTGCCCTAAATTCTACCGCGTTTATCCTACTTTCATGCACACTCTTCCATACCCAACTCTCCATAGTTAGCGTTGGGATCAGTTTGCATTGTGGATTACTAGTATACTTCTATCTTCTGTTAATATTTTTTGCAGCCAGGAATCTGCCCAACGCTCCATACCCGTGTATTATTTATTTTATATCATATATTTAGAGTTCAGTTGAATGCACTATGTTTTTTTTTTTTAATTCAGTGTTGATATACTGATTAAATATGTCCTCATTATCCAATGCCATCGGAAAACAAAAAAAAATAAAGGCGGCATTGACGTCACGGTGGGATTTATTTCTTTATTGTCAGAGTTAATAAATTTACGTTCCCAAATACGCAACACTATTATGTAGTTATTTTCAATTGAAACAATAAATTGGTTGCAATAATTTTTTTGATCGACATTAGTCTGTTATTTTTCGTAAGCGTTTTTTTTGTCTGTTATCATTTACTTGTTTTTTTTTTTATGTAATACAAAATACATTGTCGTCGTACCATGCGCTGGTAGGCATCTTGTCAATTCAGTACACGTTTAGGTATAGGTAGGCAAAGACGGTCCAGTTGTACATTGGGCCCGTGTTCTGCACGGCCGACAGGCGGCACAATTTGCATGTTAACTCATTCAGTTCAAACCTACGCATACTGACGTAACTGGGGAAACTAAATAATTAGATTTTAGAAATTAAATCGTAATCCTTGTTTTAGAAAAAAAAACTTATACAAGTCACAATTTGAACCAGGGTTAAGCTAAAAAAAGATAGACAAAATGAATATCTCATGAGCCAAATGTGAAATGGCAAACCGGTAAAGGTCGATCTAACTAAACCATCTACCATCGTCAAATCTATGATGTGTGATAGAGGGAGATCAGATCAAGAGTGACTACAACCGATGAGTGTGTATGAAAGCGATAATGAGAGTGGAAGCAAAAAATATATGTCAAGATTGCAGCAAATGGAAAGGATTACTCTCGGCCTACCCTCATAGGAAAGGGCGTGAATGTATGTTAAACTATGAAATAATTTTCATTGGTTAACATTATTGTTTAATCAATGAATTGAAAAAAACATACATATATAGGTACATAAGGTTATTCAGTATTATATCCTCGTTACATTTTATAATATCTGCGTCACAAACAGACTGGACTATCTGAACCAGTGTCTATGGCACGACCTCCTGCTGTCCATTGTGAGTAGGAGCTAGCGGGCACGACCCACTTCCTCAAATTACTGTAAATGCAAGATAATATTATAAATGTTAATTTTTCCTACCAGGAGGATATCTATCGGTGGAAAAGTTGTATTCCCCACATCTGTTTTTTTTTTTAAGTTTCCTCATAACAAAATTCCCATTTTCCGATTTCATTTTTATTGAACTATAAACTAAGTTATCAGAAATAATTTTAATTAATTGTATCTGAACATGGCTGACATACAGTTTTTTCATTAAATACGTGGCATTCAAATATTGCGTCGATGCATCGAGCAAGGATACTCTACCGAGTTACCTACGGTTATTTACCTAGAGCGAGATGGGATAGAGGCGATCTTGCTTTTTTATAACACTGTTGACGCCACCACTTCAACTTGATGACGACTATCCCAAATTGACTTTGCAAGAATTTGATAAAATAAGACAAATTCTATCTATAGATACACTTATCTCATTTTGCAGAAAAGATATCAATTTGCAATTAGCATTGTTATTATTTGGAATCTAGAGTAGCTTCTCCACTTTGGTGACACTGACGTCGATACAGTTAATTAGTAGGTTGTTCAAAACAAACGAAAAAAACAAAAAAAAACTTATACTACTATTTTTAAGTCGCACGCTACCACACAACAGGCCAAAGAAACCTTGTAGCCTATCCGATCTAATTTAATTATTTTCCAACATCAACACTACCTGTCAAGGTCCTTACAATCATATTCATAATATTATGTATAAATAATACTTGATTTAAAATTTTTGTAGTTTGTTGACTGTAGAACATTCAATAGTATACGGTTGTATATTGTTGTATGACATACGCGCATAACTTTACGGCACAACCCTTGCGAAGTAGACAGAGATAACAGAGTGCCTTAAGCGCCACAATTCTTACACACCTCACTCGATTATTTGACTTTTTTGACAAGAGTGATCTTGTCACACACGATGGTCGGTTTTTAAGGCTCTTCACGGTATTTTTCATAAAGGAAAATCTTATATTAAATGTTATTTACGTATATAAAGTATACACGTATATATATATCGTACAACTTTTTGTCGTTTTGTTCATAATGGCGTTATAATGTTTTACTTGTCACAGCGCTATTTGGGTCACTCGACTCATAACACTCCAAGGAAACGTTACTAACACTTAGTTATGATGAAACAACGTTAATTAACTGTTAATTTAGTATGTTTAAAAGTGTCGGTGGTCCAGTGGTTAAGCTACCTGCTTCTGATTCAGAAGTCTTAGGATCGATTCGTTTTGTTATGAGTGATAAATAATAAGATAGAAGTACGTCGAGAGTTAACAGCCGCTGCCTACACCTACGGGTAGCAGAAGGCGTGAAGTTACATTATATTTTAAATACTGCCTTTGCAAGGACAAAACTTGCATCACTCAAATGACCCATATCAAGACGCTTTTCGCTGTCTGTCTCCTTATATGCTTATATCTTTGAAACCACGCAACGCATTTTGATGCAGTTTTTTTAATAGATAGAGGGTGTCAACGGGGTGGTTTTAATGTATAATGTAGTAAATAAAAATTGATAATTTTGCATATTATTTGCAAAAGCTGTAAAAATAACTTTCGATGCGCAACAACGTTCGCTGGGTCAGCTAGTATATGATAAAATTATACATAACTTCGCTTCCTGCCGTGTTTATTTATACCGTACGCGTTCGTATTAGTCACGGTGTCCATAATAGAGACAGAGAGCAAGTATCGTCCGAAAGTCCAAAAGTTTATATATAAATGTACAATTTGAGACCGGGGGTGGCACGAGTCTGATACGCGTGGGTTTATAATTATTGGTCATAGCATTTATACCACGTCTTACACAATATAGAAGACAAATTATGTATTTATTATTATTTCAATACTTTATTTTTATCAATTACTTGTCCCTATGATGATGGATAAGTGTACGCATGTTCTGTAATCATTGGTAGATAAAGAGTTCATTGCTACCGCTCAAATTTGTCACTTTTTTTTTTAATTTGATACATACATACATAACTTCACGCCAAATCCCTTGCGGGGTAGGCAGAGAGAACAGAGCGCCATAGGGCACGATTCTTACACACCTCACTCGCTTCGTTGACTTTCATAACTCTTTTCATGCACGCGCGTCGGTTTTTGAGGCTCTTAACATCACCTTCCTCCAGAACACGTTCTATTTGGTCTTGGAATGTGTGTCTTGGCCGTCCTCGACTCCTACATCCGTCCGCTTTTGCATTGTATATCTGCTTAGTCAGTCTTGCGTCAACCATTCTTTTCATTTTAATTTGATAAGTCCTCTTTTGACCGAATCTTTCTAATTCGTTATTTAAAATTACGAAGATTCGAAAAAAACGAATTAAAACACGAATCGCGAGTTAATTTTCGCATTTTCAAATAAAACAACTCAGTCCTTTTATATAACTGGCTTTACTTATTTGTTTAGTGACATTGGACAGTGCACTTAAAATTTGCATGTACTTTTGGAATGAAAACAAAGATAATTCCTAATTAAAATGTATATTGTGCTGTTTAACTTTTCACATAATATATACGTAAATTTAATAATTATCCTGAATGGTTCAATTTGTAAACCTTTTGTCGAATCGAGGACGGCCGCGACACACTTTCAATGTTTTGCAGAATGTGATATAAATAGCCCTATAAACCGTTGAGCGTGTATTTCGAGAGTTATGAAAATCGAAGAATCCTGCCTTATGCCGCTCTGTTCTCTAGCGTGAAGTTATCTCATTGTCAGTGATGTTATTGTAATGCAACTCGGCAACGATTGAAACAATGACGAAGACGAGTTGATTGAATCAATCACATGACTTCAATTGATAGCACGGCTACGTATCAGTATAAAGTTACTACTCGGCAGTTAGCAAATCACTTCGGCCTTGCAACAACGCCTCTTTGCAGACCTACACACCGTTCTATTGCTAAACTGTATCTATTGGTAGTCTAGACATACAACATATATAGTATCAGAATAATATAGCTCGACATGTTTCACCATCATACACCCACCCACACTTGATCCTTATCAATAGTGACGTTGGATTTTGTGAGACAACAAACAATATTGAGTTGGCAGCCACGTATGGCGTTACTAAGCAGTGAGGCTGAATATATAAATAACTACATATAAATATTTTCAATACTAATTTGGCGATGAATTATTTTCTTTTATAAATAAAGCAATTAAAACGTTTTATTATAATTTGAATCACACCAATACCAATGACTTTTCAAAATTCTTTTCGTAAGTTTTGTTTGATAAATATAGATGACCGACAACTTTGTGCCCGGTGTATGGCAAAAGGTTCGCCACCTATTCCATTTGGGACGTTAACAGCCTACAACTTCGGGTAGAACAAGGCGTGAAGTTATGTTATGTTATTATTCGAATCGTTCTATACTTTGCGTCCTTTACTTGTGAGCATAAGGTAATAGTTAAAAACGTTTGATTTTTTTATTTTTCCGCCTGACCCTTCTGTTAATGATAATTACTTTTTTGACAGACACACGTTTTTAATTAAACAAGACCCAAGTCACGCTTCAAGGTAAGGTCAATCCGTCTACGAAATACGGAAAGAAATCCGTCCAACAGTTTCGCAGTCCGTTGAGGACATGCAAAAGTGATAAAAAAATAAATAACATAACATAACTTCACGCCTTTTGTTACGCGAAGGTGTAGGCAGCGGCTGTTAAGCCTCGTCTCGCCGTTATGTTTACGTCCCAAATGGAATAGGTGGCGAACCTATTGCCATACCGGGCACAAAGTATGTCAGTCATCGATATTTTTATTAAAAAAATAAATAAATGTACAAAAACTAATTTTCCACAGATTTCCATTTCTTATAAAATATTAATCCTAAAAGTGTCAAACTACCAATATTCTTGTGCCTTTTGCGCCTCTCTCACAGAACGAAACATGGCATCAGCCACTTAACGTCGTCATTCGAGAGGTCGTGGTATTTCATCGGTTAAGCTGTCCCATTCATGAAGAGAACTGCGTGGTTTTACGTACTCTGGTAACTCTTACACCTATATATCTTTTTATGGTAAGAATTTACCTATAAGCAGAAGGATGTCACAATTGTTCGATAAATTTCAGTACTGTTGCGTAAGATTGCGTCTCTTATTCTATACACAAAATATTTAAGTTGGCAACTATAATTCTCAAGTAATATATTGCGTCTTTATGTTATGACAATAAATACTGTAATAACTTATTTTAATACAAACCATTTCTTATGCGATAATAACAAGTTATTTTTAACAAACAAAAAAAGTATTTTTTGGCTGATGTTGTTTAATCGGGCGATTGTGTAATCAATGCATATTTACACTTGGCTGCGGTTATTGCAGTTCATCTGATGTCATCATATATCGAAGATATTTAAATACGACTTTTTTGTATTGAGCTACAAAAAAGGAGAGAACTTTCCAAAACCCAACCGAATATATGATGAAGAGTAGAAATAAAAAAAAATATAAACCTATAAACTTTTCATATCATTTTACATTCAATTTAAATGAAAAAGCAATCGATAGAAACTTTAGGCGCCCACTTCTATGAATCACGCGAGGGAAACCCACGGCTTCATGATGTCATCATTTACGAACAGACCCATTTGAATATTATTATGTTGATACTAAATAACCCCACAGATGCTGACATAAACACCATGAAGCTAGGGTCAAGCATCATGCATTCACTAGCTAAAGTTTAATTTATGAAGCAGTTCGCTCCATGAATGGGCCGGCTCGACCGGTGAAATACCACGACCTCTCAGAAGATCGACGTAAAGTGGCTCATGCCGCGTTTCGTTCGGTGAGAGAGGTACCCGGAGGCCCACCCTCCTTTCCTCATCCTTTCCTTTCCCCTATCCCTTAAAAGTCGGCAACGCAACAGTAACACTTTTTTTTATTCAATTCCACACATTCATATTTATTTATTATCAGTCGGTAAACAGTTAAGTGTGCGTTAAGTCTTGGCACATAATAACGCTTAGATTTATTAAGTTGAATAATTCAATCCAATTATTCTCTTTTCTTCGCCAGATTTTTTACCTACATTTTAGGCACGTCCGCTGTGACGGGTTTTCAAGGAAATCATTGACTTTTTATCTCTTTCCTATCTTTTTTACCGGTGAGAAACAGTAATTGCAACTTCACGCCTATAATACCCGAGGGTGACGGCAGCGGTTATTATGTCTCGCCACGTAAGCTTAATCATAAGATGACAAAATCTTATTGCAATAACATCAAGGTCAAATTTGTCTTGATCGATAATAATCACACTTAACTTCCAGTAAGTCATTGATGTCAGTTCTAATATACTACTACTGCATAAATTTAATCAAGTATACAGTTATAACATAACATAACATCACGCCTTTTTCTACCCGAAGGTGTATGCAGCGAGTGTTAGGCTTCGTCAGGCCGTTATTTTTACATCCCAAATGGAATAGGTGGTGAATCTATTGCCATACCGGGCACAAAGTTTTCAGTCATCGATATTTTTCACACATAACTTCCCAAAAGAACTTCGAAAAGTCATTGGCCAGTGTGAGCCAGTGTGAGGATTCGAACCCGCGACCTCTAGATTCAGAAGAAGGGTGCTCGACCACTGGACCACCAAGTCTACAAGTACAAGTACCAAGTCTACAGTTATCTTTTTTATTAATCTGTGTCGTTGATTTAAGTAAAGGAGAACAAGAAAATACACCTTTTTGGGCATGCCATGAGCTGGTTTGATAAAAGGACAACGTCCTTATCATGATATAGTTATTTTAGTAGTTCACATCAAATTTAATATAATATATCTATACGATAAAAACCCATGAGATTTGGATGATAAGGCAATGGTAGACCGGTTGACAAACAAGGTTAACGGAATAAATATGTAGTAGATACTTCGGTAAAATATCCAAAGACAGAAAATTTGGCAGAGAAGCAATCACGTCTGTTCTGATAATGTGATCCAAATTGGCTTATACCTATTTAAAATGTACTGAGGGAATGAAGGAAAATTATCAGCTGCGTATAGCTTTTACGCCTACGATGTTGGGTACCTACGTGGGTCTCGGTGAAATCTCATTTATTGTGTAGAAAGTTTGAAATCGTGGTTCAATTATTTAACGTAGAATCGATTTGGCTTTTTGACATGAGGCCATGCTCGATACAGTTACAATAATTGCTGCGAGTGGTTTAGAATAGACGACACGAAAACACCTACGAGAGAGTACAATACCATCCCACGGATAATCCCACTGGTCCGATATCTGATTTGTGTTTCATATATAATCAAAACTATAATCACATAATAAATCTGCCAGAAGGTTGATCTGCTTATAGGAACTCTAAATATTTTATTTAAATAGTGACTGACATTATATTTACTTAGGTATACCTTCTGTGTACTAAGTATCGGGAATTTGTCAATAAAACAAAAAATACAAATTATTCATCTAAATTTATTTTATCGCCTTCAAAGTAGGCCCCATCGCTTGCAATACAACATCTCCACCGCTTCACCCAGTCTTCCATACATTTTTCATAGGCTATTTGCAAGTTTGTAGGTTGTCAATCGTCTCTAACAATCAAATGTTAGTACCATCAATAAAAACTTTAATTAGTGGCACATCATCAACCCTATCACAGACAAAAGAAGTTTACTGCGATCATTTGACATGTGATCAAAATACAGTAGCCATTTTGAACTACACTCTTTAGGGCTGTCACGTTAGTTCATATATATATAAGCCAGTCGTACATCTAGTAAACTGGCGAGAGATACTTGTATCACCAAATACAGCAGTCTGTCTGCATTACTTTACTTGGGGCCGTCCTTGTTTGTGGCACACCTTTATGGGCACAAAGGTCTAGAGACACCAGCGTGTCTATATGAGTCAATGATGCATTTGAATGAGTATTAACACATGTATGAATCCACGGGTAAAGCTAGTAATCGACATAGTTAGATGTGTTGTTAAAAGATTATAGATTAGTGATATATATTTTAAGGAATACTTCACTATTATTAAGCATATTAACTGCGTAATATACTTTTACTCATTTAAGACGAATGTTACGAATACAAAAAGCTTAAAAAAGAAGAAAGTTATGAGAGCTCAAGAAATATTGCAAATATGGTATCTTTTTACTTAAAACTTGGCGACAGTTCAAATCAGGCAGTCTCAGATATTTGAGCCATCCACTCTTTTTAGACGTACTGTTATTTTTATCACATTTTTGTTCAATAAAAGATATATGTATTAAAAAATACAACACAAAACACAACTGCACAAAAGAAGGCGTATTTTATTATTACCATCGGGGGGGTAATAAAAACAAATGTCTATGTAAGTAGGTATATATAAAACAGTTTAAGAGTATAGAGCGTGCAAAAAAAACTTTCAAACAACATTATTATAATTACTTCTGGCATAGCCGGGTAAATGCATAATATATTTTCTAGCGCAGTTGGTTAATAAGAGAGAATATTTTCAAAAAACTTCTCTACCGTTGCTCGTATAACAAGCTCGCAATGTTGCATGGTATCGCGGTGACCTTTGAATAGCGTCCTCTCGGTCTAACGGCGAAGGTGGTTGAAGAAATACGACATGAAGTTGCACGAAATAAATACGACACGTGAATACAAATACACATCAAGAATTTCTCCTCAAAGTTAGTAATAGTATTAGTAAGAAATCCAAACAACCAAACAAATATGAACATGCCCATGTTCAGATGGTTCGGACACGTAGAAAGAATGGATAATGAGTTGACGAAGCAGATATACAATGCAAAAGCAGATGGACGTGGGAGTCGAGGACAACCACGACACACTTCCCATGACCAAATAGAACGAGTTCTGGAGTAAGGCGATGACATGAGCCTTAAAAATCGCGTTAAAAAGTTATGAAAGTCAAAGAACGAGTGAGGCGTGTAAGAATCATGCCATATGGCGCTCTGTTCTCTCTGCCTACCTCGCAAAGGATTTGGCTTAAGTTATGTATAATTATGTTAAAAATTTGCCCAGCCTCTTCTAATGGCGATATGCTGACACCTTGACCTGGGCTATTGGTTATTGTTCCTAATTTGAAAAACTTCGTTAAAAAGACTAGTATTTGTAAAGTACTTTAATTTTGTTCACTTATTTTTAAATTTTGTCACGCTTCCGTGACGACTGCAGATGGAAGCCATTGAAAATGTCCAAGTCTAATATCGATCATACATTTACTTATTAATGTTAATGAGATTTCAGAACGGTTGCAACACTTCCAATATAGTCAGCAGCGAGAGCCGTTATTGTCACAAATCAGTTTTTCAATAAATACCAATAGCGGGAGTTCTTGTTGCGACATTCGCGCAAGTAGTTTTTTTTTATTTACAATTGTGAGAAAGGCGTCCATTGTGATCGGCCGTGCCGCCGACCTCCAACTGCTGTACGTTCTGTTCAGTTGTTCGAGCTGCCAACGTTGTTAGCAAATATCTTGCTATAATACTTGTTGTAGACAACTTCAGCTCTAGACACGGGGCCTTTGCAATGACGTTGCGATAAAGTTAAGCACAAAAATCAAATTTGGATAGAGACATAGTTGTTGTTATAGTAAGACAATACAGTGCCATCTAGTTTTCGATGTTCGAATCAAACTAGAGCATGTAAGTGCTTGTGTGTAGAGACTAAACAACAAATATCAATCGATGCATTTGTACTTTAATATTGTAAATACAAACTTGTCATTGTAAATGATTCGAACCCGTTCGTACTCAACAGTCGGATGTTTTACCAATCCATCGCCACTGCCAATATGTGTAAAAAAGAAATAGGTGCAGACTTTAAAAAAAAAACTTCAAACCGCATACCCACACACGATACGCAGTATGATAGTGACATTTCCTTTTCAATTCTGATATGAGCGGTTACGAATTCAACTAAAATAACATATTGTTATCACTACGTAGTATCAGTAATTCGCGCCACAACCCACGATAAAAACTATTCACTTATGTAATGTTTACACATCTGTACCACATGTTTTGAGTTGGCAACTATAATAAATAGCTCTTAAGGTAAATATCAATACCCATTACCCTAATTAATACTTCATAGGGACCTGTGTCTATTAAATATAAATTGGAAAGGATATATTTTGTATCCTAAATGGTAAGCTTTAATCACCGCACGTAAATAAGAATAGCCAAAATAAGTGGAAACGTGATTAGTTAATGTAATGCCATAGTTGGTTTAGTTCACCAGTGGTTTAATTACCAAATAGGACAGTATTAATTAGGATCTGCTTACCAAATTAGGGTGTTGTTTAGAATATTCTGGCACAGCCAACAACCATAGCCTATCTGAACGTTATTTTTTTAAAATTTGTGTCTTAATGTGAATTCTTAAATAATAGAGGTTGCTGAGTTTCCATCATAGAGACTTCATCACAAAAACATTCTTATTACTCGTAAATATTATTTAGTAATGCCTAGGTTGATAAACATCTATGATAGTGAAATGTATCAAGCTGTTATGTACAAGCTACAGGATGTTACAACTGAACTTAAACACAGCTAACAGTGGTAGAGTGGCTCTACACTCTTAGCTGTGTCAGCTTTTGTAGTTCGCTGCATGAATGTGCCTGTTCGAACCGTGAAATACCACGTTCTTTCAAAATACCTGCCAAAAGTGGTTCATACCGCGTTCCATTCGCTGAGAGAGGTGTCCGGGGGCTCATCCCCATTTGCCTGCCCTTCGCATTCATCTCCGTTAAAGGCCGGTAACGCAACTGTAACACTGTCTGCGTTATAGGTGTCTATGGGCGGCGCTTGTTGCTTACACATGAAAAATGTAACTTTCCACCTGCCGTAGATAAAATTAAATAGAAAATTGCCCCCGTAATTGCTGCAATGGTGAATCGTACGTTTATAATAGGTTGTGAAAGCATAGTTCAGAGTAGAGATCTGCAACTCTGTTGGCAAGCAGTCTCAAAGTTTGGCAGGCGCCACGGTGCCAGCGAGCGTCGACTTTCGAAACGCCCCAGATAACTAACTGGTACAGACAGAGTTAAACCTGTCTGACGCTGCGTCCACTACTCGTATTGTGCAGAACAGTACAGCTAGTTCACCGCGTCCCACCACAAAGCACCCACTTATTTGTACATTAAATATGTATACTTATGTATACTAGTATGTGTAAATACCATGCTAATTTGGTAACCTTCGAAAATAGTACTGAAGTGTGTAAGTAAGAAGTTTATTTTTATTATCGACAAGAATTTTCGGTCGCATTCTATCTTTTGCCAAGTTTTAATATAGGATGCATTCTTTAAAATCTTATATATAATATCTTATTTGCGCTTATGTTTCAGATTTAATTTTTCAATTATTATTTCCTTGATATTGTTGTCGTTACTAAACAAATAATTAATTTCGTTTGCCGATAAACACCAAGGCGCGCGACTCTAAGATTTTAAATATTACACCGCCAACTGCTTTACGACTGATTTACGACCACTGATGTTACAAGATAATGTAATAAAATAAATCAATTAATTAATACAGCTCATTTTACACTGGAATTGCTGGAATCATATCCTTCTGAAGGGATACGACGAATGTTAGTAGTTCATGACAACCGTCAAGTAGGCACACTAGCTTCATCTTAGTTAGTACTCCTCAGATGTGAGTGAACAAATGCAAATTTATAAAAAATATGCAAATTGTAGACAATCTGCAATACAATAAATCGCAATGACTTTAGAAAGTAACCGCTGCAATAGCATTAGAGCTATATAAGTATTGTGTGTTCAATAAACACAGATCGCATGTTAGATTGCGCCAAACAAAAAGACAAGAGACTAAGTCTGAAACAATAGTATAGCGCTAGAGAAATCCTTATAAATATATATACACACTACAATTTGCAGTGAACAATTAAGTGTACTTATTAATCGTCATTAGCGTTGCGTGATGTTTTTTTACTCTAGTCAGGTTAATTAATAAATTTATACAAGTTGGAACGAAGAGCAACGCACTAAAATATCAGTAAATATTTTGAGACTGGCTTAAGCCGCTCTTCGATCCGTGAAAGAGAAATACGGAGGTCCACTCCTATTCTCCTCTTCTCCCCTCCCTATCCCATCTTAAGGACTGCAATGGAACTGTGATTCTACAGATGTTACAAATGTCCATGGGCTAAGTTAGTGGCCTATCACCGGGTGACCTGCTAACGCGTCTATCAACCTTTCCCATAAGAAATAAAATACTACACTCCAATAAAAAAAATACATACACATACATAGGTACATAACTTCACGCCAAATCCCTTGCGGGGTAGGCAGAGAGAACGGAGCGCCATAAGGCACGATTCTTACACTGCTTACCTTCAATAAATAGACTTAGGAATCACAAAAAATCATCATCAATTACACTCAATCAGTTGAAATATTCACTAGAACAGGTACATTTAAAAACCCTATATTACAGTAAAGAGATGTGGCGCGCACCTGCGGTTTCTGGAAATTTCCCTTTTAAACCCCCAGGAAAGCTATATACATATAAATATTTATAGGTGTGTAATTAAAGGGGGTGTCGCCGCCGACAGCAGATTGCCTGCCAATTGAGTTACCCTGGACGGCGGTTGCTACCGATCAATAGCGCGTTATCCTGAAAGGCACCAATATACTGAATGAAATGAGTTTCATAACAATACTTATAGTGTGAATAAATGTTGAAATTTCCATATTGAAGGTCTTTTGAGCACATCGATCTCAAACCAATGAGTGTTGAAAATTATAATTGTAAAGTTATTACAGGTTTACCATATTTCCAGGGGTCGGAACAAAACACATGAAAAAATACTTCTTGGGAGTGAAGACTTCGACTACATTGACTGGCTATTTGCATTTATGGTGTGCACTCCGACAGCGGTGGAGTAGTCCTGTGCTCGTTTATTGGTAGGAGAGGATCGCGAGTGGGTGAATGCCTTAACTTCTAGAAACTGGTTGAAATAGCTATAGAGAGAGACCACTCTAATATTGAGTTAAAGACAATATGATCGGAGGATGATTATAAATATTTAAAGTAAATCATTCACGAGACAACTGCAGACTGAACTGATCAGCCATAGACTTCTTTCGACGTACATTGCGTCGAAAATGACCTTCTAGCGATTGTGCGCGGTAATTTCAAATCACTAAACATAAATATTTTTAGAAGACATTTAAAAACACCTCTTTGCCAACAAAATGTACACAATAAAAATATCTCCGAAAACATTCGGTATCATGTTTTGTGATAAATCTTCGTAAACAGCCAGTGTCTGGCAAGGCATAACACTTAAATGCAATAATAATAATAAATACGTTTAATTCGGAAAAGTTTCCAATAGAAATGTATCCAATTTAGTTACAGCTTTGAAAGTATTACGCGAAAACAACTTAAACTGTAATCAAAATAAAAAAAAATCGTTTGGTGGTCTAAAGTTCTGAATACCCCGTATCTGAATAACGAAGTCGTAGGTACGAATCCGCGGTCTCACACAGAAGACTTCACGTAATTCTTTTTGGAAGTTACGTGTAATAAATATCATGTGCATGGCAATAGGTTCAGCCATCTATTCCATTTGGGATATGAAATTACAGCGAGATGAGACTTAACAGACGCTGTAAAAGCAAGCTAGATGTAATGAAAAAAAATAAGATAAGACATTTCAAATATAAAACACGTCAATGATCAAATCCTTTAAGCAATGAAAATAGCTGCTATTCATGCACCTAACTGAATAGTGTTCAAAGAATACAGAAGCAAAATGATTTGCCATAAATTATTCGAAATGTACACAAGACGACCGTCTCACAAGTTGGTGTTAGCACCGCTAAAACCATCTTTATGATCATGCAGTTTTTCTTAAGACGATAATGAAACTTCAACAGCTTCAGATACTGAAAGGCTTATTTATAGCATAAAAGCCATATTATAGGCTATTAAAAGCATACTATTCTTAAAGTATTTTAATTTAAATTAATCTTATAAGTCCGTTTATTATCAGAATGCTATTTGGAATAGACCTTTAGACGACCTGTACACATATTTGTGTTGTAATTAATTCTCTTACAATAAAAAAAAAATGTTTTTTTGTATATCGTTTTATACCTCTACACTCGGAATCGGCGATTGCGTCCGTGTTTTGCTGTTCAGTCGCTTTCCTCAAGCGTCGTCTGTGTAAGCATTTCATTTTAAATAATAATTAATAAGTTAAATCTTTGTACTTGTTGACTGTTTTTAAGTGTCTGTGAAGACTTAAGAAGTCTGTGAAGCTTCTATATGCAGTAATAAACAAGCGACTAGTCTACTTACTCACCACGTAAAAGTATACGATGTCCGGATTAATCCGTGTATACACTAAAAATTAAGTTAAATCGCATGACAAGAGTCAATTATTGTTCATAATGAATTGTCATCACATGTAGAAAATGCCGTGAAGTTATAAAAGAGGCTAAAAGTAACAATGCAAGTAAGCACTCAATTGAGCTATAATTAAAACGCAAAATTACCTCATTGATTAAAACTCGTGAAAATGATCTCTGTAAAGAGTTCGAAACGTCGGGAAATAAATATAAATAAATAATAAATAAACGCGATATAATCGTAAAAGTTGTTTTAATCAATGAGTGAGATTCGCGAAAATCTTAGAAATAAATATGCAAAATTACGTACTAGATATAAATGGATCAGGTTAAGGCAAATGGACAAGGTGAGGCTGCAGATGGCGGTGAATGGTTGGGGATGAACGAAACAGATAGTAAACAACAAGTAGGTACAAGGTACATGTGAGGATGATGTGAACTCTTTAGTATTTTAAAATATAAACTCTTTTTACATAGTTCTAAATTTGTACTTTTGAATTTTTAAAAAGATATTTTTGATTAATAGAATTTTCTCAGAAATATAGAATAAAATATTGATTGGTAAATACATTTTGAAGAGAGAGTATCATTTTAAATACCAAAATTTTTATATATGAATTAATTCGTTAAAATTAAATAATGTATAATTTACTAAGTGAGCATTGAGGTGGAGAGGAGCAATGGTGATACTGGGACCTAGACGAGGCGCCCAGGGACAATGCAGAGATGAAAACCCATGACACAGTTTTGGCACGTATCAAAGTTTATTTAAATATCATGAATAATAAGAAATATTGAGATCTACTAGTGTTCTTATTTTATCACACATGCACTGAGCTTGTAATACCCCTATAACAGATTAACCTTACAAGTTACATTATCATTTAAGAGGAGGATCTCAATGTAGCATTCCTTGTATTCAATAAATTGAGGAGCTGAGAGATGAACCCTATATATATATGAGAGACTCGATAGTCCGAGCTCGTTACATTGAGCTCGTTACATTGGTGGAGGCGCCCTTATGATCTGAATGCATGTGTTGAATGTATAATTTATGTATATATATTAATAATGGAGAAGAAGGCATTAAGAACAGTGCTTATCAAACTCGGCACTAAAAGCAATTGGGACCACATTGTCGACCAGATCGGTATGTTGTCTTACACGGGTCTGAGTCAGAAGCAGGTGGAGTATCTGAGACAGGAGTATCACATATACATACTGTCGTCGGGATGCATCAACGTGTGCGGACTGTATCCGGACAATGTACAATATGACAGTACATGAAGAAGAAACCATGAAGTGGACAGGAAATAAATTTAATACTATTTATTTGAAGATATTTTAAAGTTATTGAGAACATTTTGACTATATTTATTATTAGTGCTAAATTATAGTGATTGTAATAGGTGTTAGAATGTTGGAGTAAAATTTTATATTATTTCTTTATATATATATTTAGAAAAGTTTATTTATTATAGAATGATTTATCTTAAAGAATGGAGAGAGTAGCATATGGTATGGTTATGGTATGTAATATGATTATGAATAGATAATGATGGTATTTGGTATGATATTGGTTTGATATATGGTTTGGGGGAGTTATGAATCCATAGTAGATTCAATCCTCGTATCTATGATACATGAATGGTGGTGTGGAGTTATGTTGGAATATGGAAGGAATAGGTCGATATAATGAAACGCAAATGGTATAGTTATGGAATGTAATATGATTAGGAATAGATAATGTTGGTATTTGGTATGATGTTGGTTTGACATATGGTTTGGGGGAGTTATGAATCCATAGTAGATTCAATCCTCGTATCGATGATACATGAAGGGTGGTATGGAGTTATGTTGGAATATGGAAGGAATAGGTTGATATAATGAAACATATGTTCATTATATTATTTGATGTGATAGGAATGGTATAACTGTTGTTGAAGGTGCTACACTGTACTTAATTTAACTTAAATGAATTAATTTAATATATTGAAATAAAATTTGTTGATAATAATAGTTTAAATTGATTGATTGATATATTGGGATTTGATGTTACTATGATATTCGATTATCATATATTGTTATTTGATTAATTTAATTTCTTTTAAGGTGTATATCCCATGATTTATTATAGTTAATATTTTGTGATTTTTTCAGTTTCTCAAAGATAACTTGTATAATATTTTGTGTGATTTTTCAGGACATATTGTGTATTTCTTGAACAGTTTAAGCAGCTTGTTTAATATGTTTCAGTGACAATGGATTCGTCAAATGTTAGGTCGGGTAGGTAGAGTTAGATGAGGTAAATAAAAAAATATGTAATATTGTTTGTGTAGGGGTCAGGACCCAAACATTGTATTGGTAGGAGTTTTCCCAGTGCCAAGTTTTTAGTGGGGTTTTGCTTGGCAAAATTTATTCAAGGAGGTTGATATACTGCTTGAGTAAATTCCACATCTTAAGTGGCTGGCATAGGACAACCCCCACAATAGGTAGGGCATCGTTAAGTCTGTAGGGGCATCATCCTCATTGGTAATTGTATTTTGTTGGCCATGATTAAACGCTTAACAGCTATAATCCAGGCTTTAATAAGGGGGGGATGATGTGAGGATGATGTGAACTCTTTAGTATTTTAAAATATAAACTCTTTTTACATAGTTCTAAATTTGTACTTTTGAATTTTTAAAAAGATATTTTTGATTAATAGAATTTTCTCAGAAATATAGAATAAAATATTGATTGGTAAATACATTTTGAAGAGAGAGTATCATTTTAAATACCAAAATTTTTATATATGAATTAATTCGTTAAAATTAAATAATGTATAATTTACTAAGTGAGCATTGAGGTGGAGAGGAGCAATGGTGATACTGGGACCTAGACGAGGCGCCCAGGGACAATGCAGAGATGAAAACCCATGACACAGTTTTGGCACGTATCAAAGTTTATTTAAATATCATGAATAATAAGAAATATTGAGATCTACTAGTGTTCTTATTTTATCACACATGCACTGAGCTTGTAATACCCCTATAACAGATTAACCTTACAAGTTACATTATCATTTAAGAGGAGGATCTCAATGTAGCATTCCTTGTATTCAATAAATTGAGGAGCTGAGAGATGAACCCTATATATATATGAGAGACTCGATAGTCCGAGCTCGTTACAGTACATGGGCAGACATAATTACAAGATACAAAGTAACGAATAAACGTCTTCCTGGAACTACACAAGACTTATATAGGAAGTTCAATTACTATCAAGACTCGACTGACGTGAATTGTTGCACACCATGATACGGTACGACTTTACATATACATACACACACACAAAGGGCCTTTCATAATTAAGTTAACATTTTTGTTCAGTGATATAAATGATAATTTGCATTCCACGAACATAATAAATTACAAAGTTTAATGCAACTCGCTGGTATATACATTTTTTTTCACCTAACCAGCCCATACATACATACATGAGCACGCCCATATCCCATGGGGGTAGGCAGAGACTTTGGCTTTCCACAAGCTACGTTCCTGACACACATCTTTCGCCTCATCCACAGTCATACATCTGGTCATGCATTCACGTCGGTGTCGGGTGCTGCGCATTTTGCCTTTTTTAAACAGACCATTTATTTGGTCGTGGTAGCTCCTCTTGGTCTCCCGATCCCTTTTAGTCAGTCGGCTTTCATTCATTCTTGCAACATGACCAAACCATCTTAACATATTTCTCTCCACCTTGGTCACCACATCATCCTTCAGATTGCATTTCTCCCTTATCACGCTACGCTATTTTTCATTCGATCCGCAAGGTTGTATTCACACACCAGCACATATCTATACACAATATTATTAGATATAGAAATATTTAATTTTCTCTGGGTTTAACTTGAGAGAAACATTTCTTAACCACCAATACACAGAGATCGTTTTCATTACCTTGTTTTAAGATTTAATTTTATTAAAATAAAAAAGGCTTTGGCTGTCATGTCTGTTCCGGGTAACCTACGAATCGATCACATCTATTTTAACGCGTAATGCCAAACAGTTAATATAACAGTGGTAGAGCCACACAGTTCACTGCATGAATGGGCCGACTCGACCGGTGAAATACCACGACCTCTCGGAATATCGATGTTAAGTGACTTGTGCCGCGTTTCGTTCAATAAGATAGGTATCCGGAAGCCCGATCCCTTTTCCCCTTCCCTTCTCCTCGGGCTGTAAGAAGTTACTTTCCATCACGTGACCCACTTGCTTGTTTGCCCTCTCATCCCATAAAAAAGTTAATATTATAAAAACAATCCAGAAGGACAATTAAAAGCCATCAGAATGTCACGTTTTGCGGGATTGGGGATCAGTAGCTTTGAAGAGGAAAGCCACAAGAATTGTATTTACTACGCAATCGATGTTGCATAAAAGTTCTAGTAAATAATATATACAAGCAGGTGTCTTCAAGGATGTTCTGATTCACAGCAAGAAAACTTATTATATGATAATATTGAATATTTTTTATAATATACGGAGTGGATATTAACCTAGCATATTTAAGGAAATATTGCTTACTCCTGTTGAAATATTTGTGTTGAACGAGAACAAGCTAAATTTGTACACAAAAAGGGAAGACCGTGAAACTTAAAATTTTATGCTTCATATTCTGAAATATAATTGACATTTTAAATAAAATAGTTAATTCAAACATGCATTTGTTCAAATTGTGGCTATATTTATATGATGGTTGCTGCTAGAATTTGTATACATTCATTATTTAATTTTGTCGTTGGAAATTTTAATTTTCACTTCCTCGTTCACTCATTCGCTTTCTAAGAGCGATTGTAACGTAAAAATATTATAATAATAATCTTTAAACGTAAGTATATTGACGTGCCGATGGCCCAGTGATTTAATGTAATCTTACTTCAGATAGATGTCCTTAGTTCAAGTCCGAGCATAAACCAGTGACTTGAGAAATATTTCCGAGATCTGTTCGAGATATTAAATCGGCGTTACCAAACACTAATAATCCTGCCTAAGCCTTCAGCTATTGACGGCGTGATGGTACTTTCTTTACGAATTTATTAAGAACCATTAGATAAATTGGTAAATTCACAGTTATTAAGGCAGATTTACAAATACGTTATGATAAACAATCCAAGAGTCGTTCTAAAACTGTAAAACTGAGAATGTTGTACGAAAATAAACTATTATTTTTTGACAAACGAAAGCTCCAAAGTGTGCTTCGCGGTGCAGATACTCTGGTGTGTCGAAATAACACAAGGAAATGAGAGATTCGGTGACGAGAATTTATAATTAATGGCGAAAACAAAACATAGAAAAGAAAACATTTTTAGAAATAAATTGTAAGTCTCGGTGGTCCAGTGGTCGAGTACACGGCTTCTGATCCTGAGGGCCGGGTTCGAATCCTGACACTGGCTCACACCAATGACTTTCGAAAATGTTTTTGGAAGTTAAGTGTGATAAACATCGATGACTGAAAACATTGTGCCCGGTATGGCACTAGGTTCACCAGCTATTCCATTTCGGACGTAAATGGAAACGCTGCTGGCTACACCTTCGGGTAACAAAGGCGTCAAGTTATATTATGTGAAATTGTAAGTGAAACGCCTTTGGGACTTACATACATACGTATACAAATTAAACTCTTATATGATTTGTAGTTGATTTGTAAGCGCGATAGCTAAGTAGTTTAACTATTGTCAGTGCAGTACTAGATTCAAATTCGCAATTGGAATTTACGTGTGATAGAATTATTTGAGAATTCCAATTTCAAGTCCATTAGGAAACGGGAAACTTTGCCTACACCAGCTACTATTAATTAAATTAAGGAATAAGTCAGATCATATCTGCGACGTTTTATTTTCACACAAACAATCCATTTTTGTTTTCGTTTCACGTTCGATTTTTCGATGTCGATATTTGGAATAGTAATCTGTGTTTTTTTTTTAATAGTAATACTACCTACCGTTGTTAAGTACGGTTGTTCGAGACCAATTTATAATGTTACGATAAAAATAATATATTTAAATTGTATTCGCGAAGGCTGTCGTCGGTTCTGTATATTCATTAAATAATGTAATTTATATGCGGAACAGTAAGAGTTTACACTGTTCGTGTTATTTTACATTTTACAAAAACACATTACATTTGGGTCTGAAAAATTGTTTCATAATTACATTCTGTGTACAAAGTAAATATAATATATCATTTTATGTTCTCATTTCCCGAGCACAAATTTTCCACTCAGCCTTGTTAGCTATGAATGATAATAGAGCCCTTTTTTACATAAAAAAATAAACATTATTTTCTCGATTATAAATCATGACAGTATTATGGCAAACCAAAATGTTTTTTTTATGGGATAGGAAGGCAAACGACCAAATCGGTCACGTGATGAAACTACTCACCGCTCATAAACACTGTGGTGCGTTGCCGTCCTTTAAGGGAGTAGGAGGGAAAAGGGGTTCGGGCCTCCGGATACCTCTCTCACCGAACAAAACGCAGCACGGGCGACTTCACGCCGATAATCCGAGAGATCGTGGTAAATCACCGGTCGAGCCAGCCCATCCATGCAGCGGACTGCAAGTCTCTACCACTGTTAAAATGTCGGTCCTATGTTTAAGAACTCTACGCATTTTAACAATTTTATCTCTAGTATTACGAATTACATAGATGACGTATGATAATTATAATTTTATCGATCGGCTGATAATTTAATATATTATATTCGACGAGACCAATAAACGCTACCTATACTTTCCTGCAAATAAAGGTGGAAACATAATATTAAAAAATACACGCACGTTCTCCTTAATTCTGTTGCAAACGAAATGTTATACCAACAATTTCGGTGAAATGAAATTGTTACATTCGCATAATAAATAATGAAGTCATTAATTAAAAAAAAAATGTTTGCAAAACTCACCAAAGACCTACTGACCGATCCATAAAAACAAAACTTAACTAGTCCACAAGATTCTGAGAGAACTAGATAAAATGTTGTTTTTGATAAATAATAATGTTTACTAGTTGGAAAAAAAATTAAAACTAACACACATGTTTTTAGCAATAAGAAAAAAAAACAAAACAATAAATAACACAAATTTCGAGTAAATTATTACATTTATTTTATTGGTATTATCTGACATTTAATCTACATTCGGCCATTTATACGATCATTTATTTATTCAAATGAAATATTGGACTTGTTTGATTAACTGGATTGACAGTACTTATTTATTTCCGAAAGCAATCTATTTGAAGGTGTTGTAGAGGCCGCAGTATCATGTATTAGCGGTCAGATCCATTATCCCACTTTTGCTCGAGTGGTACGGCAGTGTACTTGGTAACATAGATATGGGCGGGTCATAGGGAGCACCATTCATTGGGTTCAGAGCAATTGTTTTATTAGTTTTGAACACAAGAGTGAAATGATGGTACGTCAAACTGGTTTTTTATGTTCAAGGAGTTTACAAACTGACTTCTATAGACGAAGGACACTTTCCATGGACACTTCGATAAAAGATTCTTACACACCTCACACGCCTCGTTGACTTTCATAACTCTTTTCATGCGTGCGCGTCGATTTTTGAGGCTCCGCTCCTAACATCACCTTCCTCCAGTACACGTTCTATTTGGTTATGGAATGTGTGTCTTGGTCGTCCTCGACTCCTACATCTTGCGTCATCCATTCTTTCTACATGTCCGAACGATCGGAGCATGCCCTTTCTTACTAATATTAACTTAATAATCATAATAACTGGGTGCGTCATCACCCTGCCATGAACTTTTCAATAAGTTATATTATCTACAACTACAGCTAACAAATGACCTGACTGGTAGGCTTCACCAAAACAACGTTGCGGTAACACACGATACGTGTAAACGCCCACGGTTGGGCTGACACGAAGCCTATTTTGATTAATTAGCAACCTCCAAATAATAATATTTACCAAATATAATTGGGCAACAATGATTGTACTAAAGTAGTGTCGTCATATCATATTATTATTAGAAGTATACGAGTATATCAAATCTCTAAGTAAAATACAAGAAGAAAGAAGAATTAAATAATCTCTGATGGAAACCGTAGTTATTATAATAATGTCTTACATTTACGGTTTAAGCGAATTTGTCGGTTACATAACATAACTTCACGCCTTTTTATACCCGAAGGTGTAGGCAGTGCCTGTTAAACCTCGACTCGGCGTTGTGTTACACATATACCTATTCCATTTGGCGTCCCAAATGGAATGGTGGCGAACCTATTGCCATACCGGGCACAAAGTTTTCAGTCATCGGCATCTTGGACACAAATCACACAGCGCCCTCTAGTTCCGAATTAAGCAACTAAATGCTTGTGCAATGGATACTAGATAATACTTTATTAACACATAAATTTCGAAAAGTCATTGGTGTGAGCCAGGATTCGAAACCGCGCCCTATTGATTCAGAGCCGGGGTGCTTGAACACTGGACCACCGAGACTTGACCGACTATGTCGGTTACAAGGAAATTACAAAGAAATTAAATAAAAAATAATTACAAAGAAGAAACATCAAGTCGGACAACACTAATGATTTGGATTTAGATGGAAACCAATCATCTCGCAATTTGTGGTTTGTTCGGGATTAGAGCGGCATGTAAACAGGTAGAATAAGAAGAATAATAATTATTAGATTATGTCATTTATCTGTTTTTTTTTTTCGTTTTTTATTTATGTTTTATTTTAACATCATCTTTATTTTAACAGTTATCTCTGCTTACCCTGCAAGATTTTTGGCGTGAAGTTATGTATGTATGTCATGTGTCAATTATTTTTATAGGTTATGATTTTTTTCCTTTACAATTTGAATTCAGGTTACTTACATTAGAAGTTAATCTTGCCGGATTTATATTTTGTACACGTGTATACATATTACTTTTTTTTTAAGTTTAAGTACATGCTGCATTTGATTTGTACTGAAGAATCAATATTTATCGTACGTTTTTATTTGATGTAAAAGATATGAAACATCGCTCTGATTATGAAACTGCGCAATTCAAGACGTGGCATTTTTTGCCAATTTAGCTTACCAACGACATTGAACTAAAAGCGTTATTACAGTATTATTACTGATATTTACCTAAGTGTTTAATGCAGCATATGACTGTTCCAACATATCTTTGGGGCTATATTGGGTTACCAGTGGGACTATAACTGTTAATAAGACTAGCAAAGTCAGCACTTAGGACTCCACTTTTGATACAAAAGTCTTGAAGTCGAATAATACTTATTTTCAGAAAATGAAATTTTTCAAAAGGTAGTGTTGTGTTTAATTCATTTTATAAAGTTTCTATTTATTATAAGGTCTGACTGTGTCTTAATCGGACCATATTATATTCTAGAAAAAAAATGATTACAAAGTTATCAGTTGTCTCACATTTATATTTCTAAATTTTATAACATTTTATGTCACAATAATTAATTTAAATGGTTTGATCAAATTAAGAAATACACCTTTCCAAATATGTAGTTATTGCCCTACGGCCTACGTGTAACAGGATATTGGTGATCACAAAACATAGCATTTATCTTATTTAAATAAGTTAGCAATCGAACAAGTACATATATATTAGTGATATGGCGGTCAGCAAAACAAGTATCAAGACTCGACACAGACGAACGTGAGTTTCTGAGCCGAGGCGAAGTCGTGTCGTGGCCGGACCACTGAATTGCCCGGTTTGCGGCCAAGGCTGCGTATTTTATAAATACGTATGATATAAACTAATAACAATTAAATAATTATTAACATTTAATTTCAAGGTAACTGTTACTACATAATCGATTTAAAAATTTATGATGAAATCAATGTTAAACTAAACTTGTCATACCGTGTGCATGTGACACGAGATCCACAGCAGACCCAAAGAGGATTACAAAAAAATCACAAAATTAGTAGAATCTCTTGTTGGGTCACTCTGGTATCCCTAGCCATTTAATCAGATTTCTCAACTAAAAGCGAAACTTATATTTTAGAGTCCACTAAAATATTTATTATGGAGTGTAAAATAAAATTCATTTTAAATTTACCTACACCTTCTGTCAACACCGGTCTGACGTTTACGACTGAATGACTGAAAGCCCGAAGAAATGAATATTGAAATATTCATTTTTTTTATAATGATTGCTGAGTTATAAAACCATATACATACTATATTATAACTATGATTATTTAGAAACGCATGTGTTTATAAAACCTAATAAAATCAGGAGTTTGAATTAAATAAATAGGTACTGTGTGGCACCGGTTTAGAATACCGCCACCCCGACTCTTCCTGTGGGTGTCGTAAAAGGCGACTAAGGGAAAAGCTAGAAGAATGGGCAGCAGCATTCTCTCTCAAGGAAATACAGCCTACTGCGATCGCCAACCCGCCTGCCAAGCGTGGCGATTATGGCAAAAACCCCCCATGATTGAGCGGACCGGCAGTTGTGGCGCTCTGTGGGGGAGGCCTATGTCCAGCAGTGGACCTCAAAAAGGCTAATTAATGATGATGATGAAATACTACAAAGAAACATGTGAAAACCTTTAACCTACGTTTACATAAGTATAAGAAAAAACAAAAAATGTAGCCATTGAAATACGATATCAAAACAAGGATTTCATTAAAATGGAGAGAAATCAATATCGATAAAGATTCTAATCATTCAGTTCAGCTGACAAATTTAATAAGATACTTGATACGTAAATCAAGAAATCGTATTAAAATACTGCTCAGAAAAAAACAATACCAACGAGGACATATATGTTTGTAAGGTATAATATACTACTGCTACAATATTACGTTACCGCCGAAAATAAAGAGTAAAAAATAATAAAATAAAGTAACTCCACATAGGATAGAAACTCTTAGAGCTCGTGGCCGCCAGGACCTTTGCTGTTAAAAAAATCTAAGTTTCTCAGCGCATGCCTCCGTCACTTGCAAGCGGCGAAATACAGTGTATAATAAAGTTATAAATATATTATAAGTTGTTAATTAAATAGTACACAGATGAATATATAAAAAATATATATTCCTCATAGTAACTAATTGCATTTTGCGCGTTGCATTACATACTTGCCAAATCCAGTACAAGTGCAAATGTCAAGCGACATTTCAACTTTTAAACAATAATGTCGGTCAGATAGTGACAAGCTCTTGTACTATTATAAATACAGTTTCTTGGCGCTATTTCGTCAGTATTACACACGTGTGTCGTATAAGGCGACCGGTGTGACATTCTGTTCATTATTTTGATGGGTATAATTAACACATTATTAGTCGCCTCGGAAAAAGTAAATTATAACATGGCCAACTACATATACAAGTAAAATGGATTTGACAGTGACTTCTGATTCAGAAGCTGTAGGATCGATTCCGGGCGCACACCAATGAATTCCCTGAATTCTTTTCAAAAGTAATGTGTAATAATATAAATGACTGACAACTATGTGTCCGATATATGACAATAGGTTCCGCCACTGATTCCATTTGGGATAAAACATATCGATTCCGCGAGTCGAGGCTTAACAGGCGTTGCCTACACCTTCGGATAGAAAAAGGCGTGCAGTTATGTTATATAAAAAAATGATTGGCATCTCGTTTAATAGGGGGTAATAGCTTTCAAACCGAGACAAAAAAACAACGGGTAACTTCTAGATCAACGTTCTGAACGTGAAATACAAATAGAGTACCTCCGTCTTTCCCACGAGGTAGGCAGAGACTTATGAACACTACAATAATAGTGTAAATTAATATGTATAGATATTTAGTAATCGCTGCGCAGATGGCAATTGAATGCTTTTGCAGTTTAGTGATGTAAGAACAAGTTATTTTGAACACATAAAAAAACAGGTGTGTTATGATAGCGTTTAAATATTAGCGCGTGATTTTAAACAAGCAAGGCTATTTCTATTGTTTTGTGAGCTTTACTGAAGCACTCAATATTTATTATTATATGGAAAATTACCTCATAAAATTCCCAGTTTCCTTTCAAAATACACGATCAGGAATCTTCATTACCTGCGAAAGAAAAAAAAATAGGTACAGTGTAGTAAAAGTGTTTATATTTATTTAATAATCATTACATAGTATAAAACAAAGTCACTTTCCGCTGTCTGTCCCCTTATATGCACATATCTTTAAAACTACACAACGGATTTGGATGCGGTTTTTTTAATAGTTAGAGGGTGTCAACGGGGTGGTCTTAATCTATAATTCATGTATAGTGTAGTAAAAAAAAGTGATAATTTTCAAGATTTAGAACTTTGATCGCAAACTCTGCCTGAACCTTAAGTGATAAATCAAAACAACGTACTACATTATTATACACCTTTAAAAGGTCTACAAAAAATTCCGCGAGGGCATATGTCTATCTCTTAGGGATAACCCACAATGACCAGTTTTATTTTTTTACTTTTTACGAGAAATAATGGCCTATTTACGAAGCGATTTTAAACATTACAGCATTAATTTTCATCCAATTAAGTGTCTTAAATAGATTGTGCATGTAATATAGATGATTCTGACCCTTTACAGCATGCAATTTTAACGAAAATTTTCAAAGATATTGCAGTATTAACATAGCGGGACAGCAGTTAAAGCCGATAAATAGCACAAATTGAACCTCATGATATCCAAAATTTACTCATTTATTACTTTTGATGCGGTACAAAGTTCGCCGGGTCAGCTAGTAATAAATAAATTGGGTTTTTCTTATTTTATGAAAGTTTGATAAGAAAAAAAAAGTACATTACTAAACAAAACGGTGAGTCTGATAAAGATAGATATTTGAAACTGCAATCCAACCAGGTGAATGTATTTATTTATTCATTTATTTATAATAATCATTTATAGCAATGATATTTGTTACCTATTTTTATTTCTGAAATCCCACCTTTTTATATATTTATAGAAATAAATGTCCGATGAGAATGACATTGATCGACCGATGAGGCTGTTCTGTTATTTTGGCACCTTTTGTCCAGATAAAAGCGCGTTATTTTTATTATGGGAAATTTATTGCAAAAAACAAACCAAACAAATATCTTCTGTGTTATATTTGAATGAAAAAGCTTTCTAAAAGTGAAAGTATTATTGAAAACGGTTCACCACTTTCCGATTTTATTGATATCAAATAAAAACCTTCCTGTTACACGATGATTGATGACAATTAATGTTTCATTAAGTAGAAAAAAATATGATTGCATAACATAACTTGCCTTTTTCTACCCGAAGGTGTAGGCAGTAGTTGTTAAGCCTCGAATCGCCGTTATGTTTACGTCCCAAATGGAATAGGCGGCGAACCTATTGCCATACCGGGCACAAAGTTTTTAATCATCGATATCGATCACACAACTTTCGAAAAGTCATCGGTGTGAGTCAGGATGCGGACCTTTGGATTCAGAAGCGGGGTGCTCGACCACTGGACTACCGAGACTTTTAAATATGATTAAGTAAATGATAATATAGTGTTAGAAAATATTTACGTTTATTAAGTAGTAGTACCTAGTATTTATTTATTTATTTATATACACTTTATTGCACACAAAAGACAATAGATATATTAAAGTGCTAGTAATAAATTGTATTACGCTAATGGACTCGGTCGGTTAACTAAATGGTACCCAACGCGACGATTTCTACCTACTGGACAACACAAACTACTTTGATAATAGAATTACATGGAAGTGATTTAAATTAATTTGTAGATTTAGTTAGTGTTTTGCCATCGTGTTTGTGTTTTTTCTAAATACGCTTTAATTATATATTATATGTGAGTATGTATGTAATCAAACTACCTACTACTTTAAGCGATCCTATTTCCTAGCTATAGATTCCATCATATTCACAATTCAATTTGTTGCTGTGTGGCGCCGGCTTAGAATACCGCCACCCCATCTCTTCCCGTGGGTGTCGTAAAAGGCGACTAAGGGAAAAGCTAGAAGAATGGGCAGCAGCATTCTCTCTCAACAAAACACACACATACAGCCTACTGCGATCGCCAACCCGCCTGCCAAGCGTGGCGATTATGACAAAAACCCCCCAAGCTTGAGCGGAACGGCAGTTGTGGCGCTCTATGGGGGAGGCCTATGTCCAGCGGACCTCAAAAGGCAAATCATGATGATGAAATGATGATCATTAAAATAGTTTGTGTTGTTAAAGGTTATCAGTAGGTGTTATAGACCGAAACCGTAACAACAACCACAGATAAAAATGTAGTAACAATGTCACTTAGAACATAGGATCTTTTAGTTGATAAGTACGTTCATAACTCTTAGATATGACTCTATGAACATCATTACGTAGTATAAAACAAAGTCGCTTTCCGTTGTCTGCCCCCTTGTATGCTTATATCTTTAATAGATTAACGCCCGAATACTGAACCGCCACTCAAATATATAAGCGCTACTTAAGCGTTAAGTAGCTGTCTCATTAGACAGAATATACGTGAAATTTGAGCAGTAAGTAGCACTTTATTGATTGTCAGATTTGAGTGGCGGTTCAGTATTCGGGCGAGAGTGTGTAAACAGGATGGTTTGTATCTATAATTAATGTATGATATAGGAAAGAAAAAATAATAAATCCAAAATTCACTTCTTTATTACTTTTGATGCGGAACAAAGTCCGCCGGGTCAACTTAGTAACAAATAAAATAATCGTCACATTTGTGACTGTACCCTAAATCAAATATAATAATTTCAAGCCTCCAGTGTCCGTTACTCGAAACGATATATTTCAAAGCAGGTTTCAAGAAATTGTAACATCCTAAAAAGTCAGTTTGGGAAACATTCTGCCGACATATGTTGCTGGGACTGGTTTAAACGAGAATTCGCTGAACGATTCGTTCGAAAATCAACTACAAGACGTACAGTTGAAACACTCGCTTGACCGGAATATTTTTGTGTACCCATATTTATGCATCTGGTAGACATTGAGCAAGACGTTAACGCTCACAAGCTGACCCAGGATTGAGGAATACCTACTAATATGCCGACATTTGAAAAAAAACGCACAACTAATTTATTTTCTAAGTCTCGGTGGTCCAGTGGTCGAGCACACGGCTTCTGATCCAGAGGTCTGGGTTCGAATCCTGACACTGACTTTTCGAAATTGTTTTCGGAAGTTATGTGTGATAAATATCGATGACTGAAATCTTTGTGCCCGGTATGGCAATAGGTTCGCCACCTATTACATTTGGGACGCCAACATAACGGCGAAACGAGGCTTAACAGCCGCTGCCTACACCATGGGGTAACAAAGGTGTGAAGTTATGTTATATTAATTTATTTTCTGAAATTTAGTTGTATACATATACAATATTTGGAATCCATAAATCTTTCTGATTCTTAAATGTTATATAACTCAATTTCATAATAAGTGTTTGTTGTGCCTCTTTTCCTTATGACGGCAGTACTGTCCTATTATCTATATGAACCAGATACCAACGTGACAATTCCATTTGTATATTTGTCTGTCTGTCAATGTATGTCATGTAGTTTTATTTTAATGAATTTAATATAAATTACACTAAAAACCGCATTTAATCCGCCACTATTATTCCCATATCATGTAAAATAATATAGCAGAACCATAAATAAACTAGAACATCACTTGATATTGTGCCTCAGAGATTGTATTTAGTTGAGATTCTATGCAAATAACTCAAAACAGTTCTGCAGTGGACACGAGTTACCTGGTGCGCCAGAGCGTGACGTCAGACGCAATCTTCAAGTAGAACGGCGATCCGTAATTGTTTTGACTCATGTATGCCTAGCACTTATATTTATCACAGATGTCAGCAGATACAACTTCACACAAATCAATTGCAATTTGTAAAAGGTACAGTTAGTTTTAACAGTGGTAGAGCCAAACTGTTCGCTGCATTAATGGGCCAGCTCGACCGGTGAAATACCACGACCTCTTAGAAGATCGACGTAAATTGGCTCACGCCGAGTTTCGTTTGGTGAGAGAGGTACCCGGAGGCCCACCACCCTCCTTCCCTATCCTACTCCCTTAAAGGTCGGCAACGCAACAGTAACACAAGTATGTGTAGCTGGTGTCCATGGGCGCCGCAGGTTGCTTACCATCAGGTGCTCGTTTGCCGTCATATCTTATAAAAAAAAGTTAAGCCGTGTTAGAGTTGGCTCAGAGGCTAAAAATCTTATTATTGTTATATAACTAGAATTATTACCAAATGTCGTACACAATTTTATTGAAAATCGTGATACGTTATTTACACGTTTTACACTCAAGTGGTGATGAGTACAATCAATGTATAGAGCGGTTCAGTTTCTCACAACACGTTTATTGATGAAAACTACTTGACATTTAAATTACATCTTCAAAATGTTTGAAGGCAAACAAATAAAATTTAAGCGTATGTTTGTAATATCTATATTCGTTATTTATTACTGCAATGCAGATGACATTACAAAATTTACAATTTGCAAAGAAATTTGCAATAGAAAATACTTTCGCTTTTCTGTCTGCAGGCTATATTTAGCTGGGTGGGGAACTGAGATCACCTCATCTTTCAGAAACCGGCGGCCTCATTGCACAACGTGCAGATTGCGTGCAAAAACTTAGTGACTGAAATGGTTTGTGAAATTGTGCATACGAACTGACATTACAGAGGTGTTTATTCAATAGTATTTGTACGTATACTCGTCTTTGTAAGCATCTGTGGCCTTTTTTTTATGGGATTGGAGTGCAAACGATCAGGCGTGTCAGCTGTTGGTAAGCAACCAACGCCGCCCATTGACACCAGCAACACATATAGTGCTACTGTTGCGTTGCCAACCTATTTAAGGGATAGGGGATAGGAAAGGTTGGGGAAGGGGGTGGGCCGCCGGGTACGTCTCTCACCGAACGAAACGCAGCATGAGCCACTACGTCGGTCTTCTGAGAGGTCGTGGTATTTCAGCGGTCGAGCCGGCCCATTCATGCAACGAACTGCTTGGCTCTACCACTACCAAAACTGACCTGTTTTCTTAATGACGATACCTTCTCTTTCTCACTTTCTTTACACAGATATCATAGGAATAACCCACAATGACCATTTCTATGTCTTCTCTAAGGCCAAAGTTCGGTGGGTCAACTAGTCATTACATAGTATAAAACAAAGTCACTGTCCGCTGTCTGTCCACTTATATGCGTATAACTTTAAAACTACGCAACGGATTTTGAAGCGGTTTTTTTAATAGTTAGAGGGTGTCAACGGGGTGGTTTTGATCTATAATTCATATATGATGTTGTAAAGAAAAAAATATAATTTTCGAGATTTAGCACTTTAATTACAAACGCTGGCTGAACCCTAAGTGATAGAGCAAAACAATGTTCTACATTATTAAACACCTTTAGAAGGTCTACAAAAAAGTCTGCGAGGGCATATGTCTATCTCTTAAGGATAACCCACAATGACCATTTTTATTTTTTTACTTTTTACGAGAAATAATGGCTTATTTACGAAGCGATTTTAAACATTACAGCACTAATTTTCATCCAGTTAAGTGTCTTAAATAGATTATGCTTTTAATATAGATCAATATGACCCGTTACAGTATGTAATTTAAACGAATATTTACGAAGATATTACAGTATTAACATAGCGGGACATGCAGTTGCGTTGCGCGCCAAAACGCGTGGCGATAAATAGCACAAATTGAACCTCATGATATCCAAATTTTACTCATTTATTACTTTTGATGCGGAACAAAGTTCGCCGGGTCAGCTAGTTAAATATAAAACAAACTGTAATTCATTAAAAATTAAGTGGGATAGACAACGAAATGAAATACGAGAGTTGTACTAGTTATAATAAATTGGGTCTTGTTATTTTAATGGGCAGTTTCCTTTTTACATACTTGTAACTAGTTTGTGCCTGCTGCATCACCCACAAAATAATACCTCGCCTTCACCGATCGAGATATAAGTAGATCGTCCATGTAATCATTGTTTTTCTTCTCATTAAAGAACACCAGATATTTTTTGCAGTTGTTTTTTTAAAGTTTTTAAATTATTGTTTTTATACTGGTTACACAAAGACAATAATTGTGTGTGTGTGTGTGTGAGCAATGTTTGGGTATATTGTGATACATGATAATGATAGTATTATATAAAGCTTTCGCAAAACAAAATAGCGCCTGATTTGCACAAATCTGAAAAAACTAATGAAGTTACATAATTGGCGAGTTTCTTTTCTACAACTGGAACTGATTGCTGACTCATACCAATGACTTTTTGTAATTTATGTGTTAAAACTGTGATAAGGCTGAAAAAATTTGTCCGAAGGCAAATTAGGGCAACATGTGGCATTAGGTTCCGTATGGGGCGTGAAAGTTTCGGCGAGTTAAGACTAAACAGGCGCTTTATACAATGCGGATAAAAAAAAAGGCGTCAGATTTAAAAATAAAAGTTTTTTTTACAGCACAAGCACTTAAATACAAGTATACGCTCTTTCTTTCCTTTTTCTACTCCGAAATACCAATGCGTTCGCAAGCATGTTGGGCATCAACATTTCATTACAACATACATAACTTCACGCCAAATCCCTTGCGGGGTAGGCAGACAGAACGGAGCGCCATAAGGCACGATTCTTACACGCCTCACTCGCTTCGTTGACTTTCATAACTCTTTTCATGCACGCGCGTCGATTTTAAAGGCTCCCAACATCACCTTCCTCCAGGACACGTTCTATTTGGTCATTACAAATTGTATGCAAAACAATACTAAATGAGGATTGAATGCCGGTGGATGATTTTCCTACAGATTCAAAGGCATGTATTCAAATCGAAACATGTATTGATAACATTTCTATCATTATTTCATTATATAAGGTTAAATAATTTATTAAACAACTTTAAAGTTATCGATCAACTACAGCCGAGGTCGTAACAAAAGCTAAACCACGTTGTTTTTAACCTCGAGAATATTATTCACTAACCAATACTGCTATTACTTCACTAGAATAAATTTAAAATCAAAAATGGTGTGCATAAAACCGTACCAAGCGTTATAGTTCACATAACTGAGTACCTATTTAAACTATATCATCATCAGCGCCCACACAATTCGCAATACAGGTGAATTCAGAGCTGATTGCAACCTATTGGTTGAATATTTTCAATAGGCCGCATTTTTTAAATATTTTAGCCTTTAACACGAATGTCTCTCAGCTTGACGGGTAAAATATAGAAAACCATTATCAGACCTGGCATCACTTATGGATCAGAATGTTGGGCCATGGGTGAAAGACCAAAGGGATGAAAGAATACATGCTCCCGAGATGCGAATGCTGAAGTGGATGTGTGGAGTGACGAAAATGGATAAAATACAGAATGAGTATGCAATAGGAAGTTCGAAAGTTGCGCCAATAACTGAGCAGATAATAGTAAATCGCCTTATGTGGTATAAGCATGTAATGAAGAGGAATAGGACATTATGTTGGGAGAAGAATGATAAACCTGAATGTGGAGGGAAATAAGAGAAGAGGAAGACCTAAGAAAATATGGATGTATTGCCTAAAAGACGAGAAAAGAAGACATGTTAGTGTGGCAAAAAAACCGTTGTGTATATGTGAGTAATGGGAAAGAAACTCTTTCTGTTATCCGCTAATTTCTTTTTATCGTCATATATCGCAGTCCATAATAAAATACCTGGTTGTATTTTTCATGATAGGCTAAGGTATGGGTTTGTATGTCGTTACGTACAATAGATAATGACGTCAATGATTACATTGTTAGTTGAATATTTTCAGAACTTTTAAAGCGCGCTACCGAAATGTATAGAAATCAGACAAAAAGATACAAAGATAGTGGTTTGTACAAAAAGATCACATTTACGATATTTTATAATGCCAAGGACTCGAATAAAAATTAGAATAACGAGATCTATAATGGAACTCATAACATTTTACGACCTGTCAAATTGGTCACATCTTAAGCTTATAAAGTTATAAATTATACAAAAATGAGATGATATTTTCGATTAGAATGTTAGTTTAAAATGGAAATCTATGAATAATTGTATTACAAAATATCACAGTACTTGAGGATAGCCTAAAAAGTAAAAATGATTGGTTGGATGGATGGTGCCACTTGAAAAACAGTCAGCTCGAATCACGTGGCCTTCCATTTATAATCCTGTCAAAACCTGACTTGCCGTACCTGACAATAAAAGCCTATAAGAACTGGGTATAATACCAAATATCCGTCACGTCATCGAACCTTGAACTTTTCACCACGCCAATCGATCAAATTGAACGTCAATAAACCACTTTCCACTGGTCCAACGAGTTGCACAATGTATTTAGGCAAGCAGTGTTACTTTGCCAGTGTATTTATAGTTTTTTAGTAAAAGGAGAATCAGAATGCAGACATAAAACTAAACAACGTATATTTATAATCATAAATGTCACAGCATCCACATATACATATATAACTCGACCGCTTTTTTTAATAATATTTTTACAATTATCATTTAACCTTTTATTTTGCCATATTGTTTTAACCTCACCATATGGCCCTATGGTTGAGGAAGCGCTAGACGTTAATTTTATAGTGCTGAAATTAATTCGTAGCCAAAGTCCGAAACACTCTTTTACATGAAGAAATACTAGCTCTATTATTGCCATCAAAATTTTGATATAGTTGAAATTTATTGATCAAAACAACCTTCAGGATCATATCGCGTTTATTTATTACTTATTTACATCAACAACTACCATCTTTTTGTTCATCACTCGTGAAAATGATCTCTGTGAAGAGTTCGAAATGTCGGGAAATAAATATAAATTAGTAATAAATAAACGCGATATGATCCTGAAGGTTGTTTTGATCAATGAGTGAGATTCCAGAAAGTCTTAGAAATAGTTGAAATTTGTTTTAAAATTCTTTTAATATTATGTTTTATACGACGATGGAACAGAGACACGAGACCTCCAGAGAGAACTCAGGTAAAGGCTCAGCACATTCGTTTAATGTAATCTTACTGGCAAACTAAGAATACCAGTAAGTAAGTAAGTCTTGATATTTTACCATATCTGGTGTACAGTGCAGGGTTCGAATTCATGTACAATTCTCTGCAATTTCGGTGATTACGTGTGATTAATAAAGGCATCTATTACTCAAGAAATTGCGTCCTGTGTATATCAATAGCTGCGTCATATATTTCCATATAAAGTGACATCGGGTTAAGTTGACTTTTACTTTTTAAAGATACTAAAATAATGTATAGCATATTTTTTAATATTATTACATCTCAACTTTTGTGGAATGTAAAGGATCACGTTATTCAAAATATATTTTTCAAGGTAACAAAAACATACCTACGTAATTTCTGCGTAATAACTTGTGTACATTTCCGAGAAGCCTTCGCGAAACACTTGTATCGGACTGTACCTAAATTTACTCCTTCGTGGAATATTACGTGTGGAAGCAAGTTCAGCACAAACAATACTTGAAAACTGCTATGTTATTTTCGATAACTACATTTAGAACAACTAGAATTTGTACATATTTTCTTTTCGTTATTCTTAATTAATACCTGTGTTTAAGGAAAAAAAATCTTATCATAATATCAAATAACGACGGATTACCTGACACTGTAGCCACCGACTGATCCCATCACCTAAGCGCCAAAACATGCGTCTTACTTAATGTCGTCCGAGTGTTTCTCTATAAAAATGGTATATATATAATATGTATTGATATTCCATGTTTACTTGCACGAACTTGGAGAGTATATGGCGCTGTATATATTGCGGCGTATTTTTTAGATATTTACTATACGAAAAAAAATGAATTTCTTAATTTTTCTTCACGCCAACCTGATTGAACCACCATATACTGAAATAACAGCTTTAATTCGTAATATTAACATTGACTCATTTTGAGACACTAATGATGTATTTAGGGTTAATTACTATGAAACTCGAAACTACATAAATGGTATGATAAAGACTGCATTAGCATTTAAACTGTTATTAAAATGATACATCGATACCGGTTAGTGGTCACAGGGCTTCATATAACTCTCTTTCTCTCTTTGGTTCAGCTGTCTACGTGTATTCTAGAAGGCCGATGATATAAAGAAATCAATTTAATATAAATTCTTAATGTTATTACTTTTAACTTATATAACTAATGACCCGCCACAGCTTCGCACGACATCACGTTAGAAACCACAAAAATAACAGTATTTCTCCACTAATTAATGGATGTTTTACATATATAAACCTTCCTCTTCAGACACTCTATCTATTAAAAAAAACACATTAATATCCGTTGCGTAGTTTTAAAGATTTAAGCATACATAGGGAAGGGAAAGAGAAGCCGACTCTGTTTTATACTATAACATAACATAACTTCACGCACTTTTCTACCCGAAGGTGTAGGCAGCGGCTGTTAAGCCTCGTCTCGCCGTTATGTTTACGTCCCAAATGGAATAGGTGGCGAACCTATTGCCATACCGGGAACAAAGTTTTCAGTCATCGATATTTATCACACATAACTTCCGAAAATAATTTCTAAAAGTCATTGGTGTGAGCCAGTGGACCTCTGGATCAGAAGCCGTGTGCTCGACCACTGCGCCACCGTTTCATACTGTTCTACACAAAGCAAATCAATGAAGATATGACTTATCGACACTGCTGCTGCATACGCACACCTCTTTCAAATCTGACTAAATAAATTTAACGAACCGAATAATAAATTTATGCTCATAGGTAATCGATACTTACTATGTTTAAATAAAATTGAATTTTCTCTAAGTATTTCGGTCAAAGTCGTCTCAACGGCATCACGTCCGAGGTGACCTATCGAAAATATTTCGGACAAATAAAATATCATAACGTCCTAGTGGAATGTAGTCTTTACTACATATAGGTGTATTAATAATGAATATCCGCCCGACTCCTCTTATTAGACAAGATTAAAATACTCATAGTACTGCTTTACAATAAGATATAGAAATACATGTATACAGGATTAAAACTACAGTAAAATATAGTTTTCAATGGTTTATTTTCTTTCCTTCCGGGAACTTGTTTACAACTAAAAGTACACAAGCGTACCGTCAAACTACGTCTTGGTCGCAAAAAGATACTACTATACTACTAAAGATACTTTTTTTGTTTCATGGTCTGATGTGGTTTACCAATAGTAAAAAATCAAATTTTTAACATCAACTTTTTGATTTTTTATTTCCAAAAAGTGGGTGCTCTCTGTATCAATGAACATAGCTTATGAACTGACTGCCATCTTTTTGTTCATCACGCGTGAAAATGATCTCTGTAAAGAGTTCGAAACGTCAGGAAATAAATAAAAATAAGTAATAAATAAACGCGATATAATCCTAAAAAGTTGTTTTAATGTTTCAACTTTATTTAAATAGTAATAGATGTTGATGTGAATGGTTTGTCATGTATACCACGTCACCATCAGTCAGCACTAAGGCATCATCGCTTGTCTATCAGCTATTTATACTTAACCATTACACCCACAGATGGGAGGGAAGGTTGACTGGTATCGGTTCCAATCCGCTGATCAACGAATCGCTCGAGCGTTACGCAATAAGGTCGAATGCTGGGGATTTGATCAATTGAAAAAAAAAGCAAAGAATTCTGCTTAACGTCGACGCTTTAAATGTCATCTCGGTTGCATGTTTTTTTTTATTATTATGACGAAATATTTGTAACGTGGAGATGATAAAATTATTTTTTTTAGACGTTGCTTAAAACTTCACTGTCCGGCGAATGAACCTGGTAACGTAGAACAATCAAAACGTGTTTGGAATAAATTACGGTAGATATAGGTATATATAGGCGGCGGTGTGGAAGGACGTGTCGCCCGGGCCACTCACCCGAAAACAATGTTCGGACGGCAGAATATAAAAAGACTGCGCACATCAATCTGATGGAAAAGTAGATACATTCCCCACGTATAATAAATCACCGATTGAATTGTTTCAGATACACAATACGACTTCATCTTGCGTTTTACGGCACTTGGGTGAAAAACTATGTTTAGACATTATTTAACAGCATCGCTATTTTGGCCAAGATAAAATCTTAAAGATAAATTAAATTCGAAAATTAAATTAGATTTAGATTTTAAATTACTTGTAACTATATTTTCTCTTGATACATAATATACAATATATTTCCCAGATTGAATTTTTAAGCATTTCTCATTAGGAAACGAGAATATGATTCTCCAACTGACTATATGAGCACGCGTGTGCGTGTTAGCTGGTACCATCACATCATATGAAGAATTAATTTAAAACCATTATAACCTGACCCGTTGGTGTATGGAGCATTACTTGTCAGCACATGTTATTGTGTGGGGGTTTGGGCAGGCGTGGTGGAGCAAGTTACAGCAATGTCGTTTCGGTCAACCTTACTGTAACCTGTTCCAGCCGGTCTCGCCGAACAACAAGGCTGTTGCTATACGCACGCATGATAATAAATATGTGAACTGAGCCTGAGGAAAAATTACCAACAGTAAGTGTCATTCTAACAACAATAATTTTTGGTCGTGAAAAGTTTTTATTCTGAGATACATGGTTGATAATAATACAAGATACATTAAAATTATTCTTCATATAAGCATAATAGAAAGTCTCTGTAGACCAGTGGTCGAGCACCCCGCTTCTGAATCAAGAGGTCGCGGGTTCGAATCCCGGCTCACACCAATGACTTTTCGAAATTAATTTTGATAGTTATGTGTGATAATTATCGATGACTGATAACTTTGTACCCGGTATATGGCAATAGGTTCGCCACCTATTCCATTTGGGACGTAAACATAACGGCGAGTCGTGGCTTAACAGCCATTGCCTACACCTTCGGGTAGAAAAAGGCGTGAAGTTATGTTATGTTTGTTATATAAGCATAATATATCTCAAAACTAAACAGAAATCATTTAATACCAGACGACACAGTGATGTAATCTCTACATCCATCACCGAAATTCAATAATTATCGGAGTCTAAAAGAAGTTTTATTGTATTGATTAAAGCACATAGCAGTATTTTCTGTAATATAAATTACATATATTTAATCAAAATTGATTGAATTGGTATATTTATCTCTGCAACATTTCATAGAGGTAATTCAATTTTTGTGTAGTGAGTAACAAGTACAATATAACATATCAAACGAAACAAAATAATGATATATATTACTATTAATTGCTTTCAAACAATCAAGTTGATAAAACCTTTGACACTATCAGAATAATATATATATATAAAAATACATAGATACCGATAGCCAGTGTTATATTGACAAGAATATGTATGTAATAGAAGAGATACTACTCTTTTTTTACATAACGTAGATACGCAAAGAGAGTACAGAAGTACCAGAACCGGGCAACCGCCATTCACCTATTATTAGCCGGGGAATTTATTCTCGACGGCCTCCAACAAAGATACAGCGGCTTTGTCTATTTTAGTTTTGGACAACGTGGTGTGTGAGTGACTGACTGACTACGCGTGTGCGACGTAAAGGGGCAATTAGGTAATGTTAGTGATAAGAAATGCAATGACTTAACAATTTGGATTTCGCAACAGCTGGCGTGTTATGAACTATTAATTCCAGCCAGCATACGCGCTGCCTTGCTAATTCGTATTTTCAACGACTAATTTCAGTTAGTCGGTGACGAGTAGTCACTGTCAAATTCACTCTAAATTCTATTTATCAACGACTAATTCCATTTAGTCAGTCATGAGTAGTCTAGACTAGCTAAAATTGGTCGTTAGAAATACGAATTCGCTAGGCAGCGAGCAAGCTGGCTGGAATTAAAAGCTCATAATAGACCCCCTGGTGGTGATAATGGTAACTGGAGGGGCGAATCGAAGCATTGCCCAGTGGCACAAGCTTCCAGTGTCACTTTTCTATTTGGCGTCTCTTTGGAGTCAGTGAATTTGAGATCGCTTGCAGTATTATTGACCTTCATTCTAATAGCTCTTGATCCAGGCTGGCCAATGATTGGACTATCATTCCATGGTATGTATATCGTTGCAGCAAGAAGAATTATTTAACACATGATCAAATTTAGAGAAAGGATTCAGAGGAACCTGAGGTAGAGTTCTTATTTTAATGTTTACGCCCCAATATATATCCCACACACTACTTTACCAACTTGGGCGGATAATCGAATGTCATGTTGTGTAGTGAGTGATGGATTGACAATAGTGTGACACATAAAAAATAACTTTAATAAAATAAGCGTCAATCACGTGTCAGTTGTTCTGAGGGCTAAACAGATTAACGTATCTAAAGAGTTACTAACGAACTTTAAAAATATGTAGCACAAAAACATAATAGAATTATCTATATAATAACATAATAAATGTTTTATTTATTTATGGGACAGGAGGGCAAACGGGCAAATGGGTCACCTGATAGTAAGTAACTTCTCACCGCCCACGAACACCTTGGTGCGTCGCCGTCTTTTAAGGTAGTAAGGAGGGGAAAGGAAGCGGAAAGGGGATCGGGCCTCCGAATATCTCTCTCAAAGAACGAAACGCGGCACGAGCCACTTCACCCCGATATTTCGAGAGGACGTGGTATTTCAACGGTTGAGCTTGCCGATCATGCAGCGAACTACTAAACTCTTCCACTCTTAGTGTGTATACACTGTGTAAATAAATACATTTTTATGGTAGGGCAAACCAGCAAGCAGGTCATCTGGTAGTGAAGGACTTAGGTTTCAGGACCCCTCTCACCGAACGAAACACCATTTTCGGAGAATTCATCGGTCGAGCCGGCCTAATAATGTAGCTATCTGCGACACTGTATCACATTGATTATGGTTTTGACTCGAAAAAAATAGATAAAACGTGTTTTTGCTAAACGTGTTGTACTATAATTATTTGTTAAACAATTGTGCAAAGTTGCTTTTTAACCGCGTGCTCAATTTTGATAACCGAGCAAGCGAAGGATTCTAAAATTAGAATCCTGAGCGTTAGCGAGGGAATCAAAAGAGCACAAGGTGAAAAATCTTTGCACTCGAGTGCAACACGTAGCTTTTCATTCCCCCTCAGCGTGGAAATGACTAAATGCAAAATAAAATATTTACAATCACAAGATACTTTTATTTCAGTGTAGGTGCATATTTACAACAACATTATGATATGTAAATATTACAGAAATAAACTTCTTCGTCGCTGGAATCACTCATTTTCGTTTTTTTACTTGTTTTTAAGTTTCTTATTGATAACAATACGATATCAAAACAAAATGGCGCGCGTAAAGAAAATTAAAAACAAAAGTACACCAAGGAGGTTCAGAGTCTTGAGTTTTTAACAAATTAAAAAAAAAAGTTGTACGATAAAAACGGTACCACGGAGATGGAAGTAAATAGTTTTAATGATGTTTTGAAATCACATACCGTGCATGCGATGTTCTAAATTCAAATTTACTTTAATCTCAAGCGGGTAAAAACGGCTTTTGCGCTCAGCTATCATTTAATATAGCAATATAATAGCAAAAATATCATTTCCGAGGTGGGGGGATGAAAAATATTATTATTACCTTTCATTACAGTAAATCATTACAATCTGCGAGGCTTCTCTCGTTATTTATTTTTATGCCTACATACGTTTACCTTACTTACATCAAGAATAAGATTAATTACAATTTCACATTTTTTTTATTACTTACAGCGGAAACGATCGTATCAATCCGGCTATACTTATAAAATAATGTTTACTGTAATTTATTTCCAGCTAATTATTTTTTTTTTTACTAGGTAGTAGAGGTATATATTTCATTATTTTTTACATTCATTGGATCAGGAAAAAACCTTTTTGTCTTGCGATACACTTGCAATTTTTATTATGTTATATTTTTTACAATATCAGATTTTGTACATTATCAGATTTTTTACAATATCCACTTTTTTACAATATCTCTCAGTCAGCAGGGAGCGAAAGAAAAACATATGGCTGACAAGCTAACACAGCACAACACCGAAGAATGGCGGTATAACCATTCCAAAATAAAGGGTCAACCTAAATGTTCTTAGAAGGGGCGGGCAGCAGCGTCCCTATCTTTAAAAGGTTCACCCCTGCGGTCTCCAACACGTCTGCCCAGCGTGGGAACGATGGGCAAAAACCTCCCATGAACAAAAGCGCAAATTCAACGGCCTCCAATTCCCGGTGGTCACACTATTTCCGGCCAACGGTCGTGGTAACGATGGGACAGGGGGTGCTAGAATCGGATGTTGTGGCGCAAGTTGGGAGAGGCCTACGTCCAGCAGTGGACTGCAACAGGCTAGTGATGATGATTACAATATCCTAGTCTCTATAAAATAATATATGTAGACACTAGGCTTTCTGACGGTCTAATAAAAACGGCAGCACCTGATAGACACGAGGTATTCTATTCATTGGCGTCGACATCAAAGTTTGGAAAACTACAAAAACTATTGCGTCAGTGTTGTATTAAAAAAAATAACACGCATTTTTTTTTAATTTCAACATAATATACATACAATTATGTATTTATATGTAGCTGATTTATTTTATAGCATATCCATAATTCAATATGTAATTGCGGCATTAGCAATTCATGTATAAAAATGTGGGTTAACTGGCGTGCATACATTTAATATCGACTGTGCGCGATGCTATACCATTTCAGTTGAGGTTAGCTACAACTAAAACAGATAGGATGTAGAAATAGCTATTTAATGTTGTGTAATTTACAAAATGATTTATTAGCGGCCTGAGGTTGGCTATTGTACATGATGGATGACTGCAATGGTGGTAGAACTGTCTACCGAGTTATAGACGAAAAGTAATAAAATGAACATCACAGCCCTTTCCGATTTATTCCTGGGTCCTGTCCCAAACGAGCAAGCCAGTGTCAGCCAGGGTTCGTGACATCACGAGCTTTTCAAATTCTGGGGCCATGTTCTCGTGGCTTCTCGTATTGTCGAGAATAACGTCAACAAATTCAGTAGTTTTCCTCCACCCAAATAAAAGTATCAAATTAATTTATAAATGCAGATATACAATGCAAAAGCGGATGGATGTAGGAGTCGAGGACGACCAAGACAGACATTCCATGACCAAATAGAACGTGTTCTGGAGGAAGGTGATGTTAGGAGCCTCAAAAACCGACGCGCGTGCATAAAAAGAGTTATGAAAGTCAACGAAGCGAGTGAGCCGTGTTAGAATCGTGCTTTATGGCGCTCTGTTCTCTCTGCCTACCCCGCAAGGGATTTGGCGTGAAGTTATGTACGTAATTAATTTATAAGACTATTATAGAAATTTCGGAAACTTCTTTTTTAATATTGAAATAATATTATGTAGACTTATATTGACAACACCATTTGTGGCTAGTTATTAAGAACTCCAAAACAAAATAGCGTCTATGGAACAATAAAAAAATAACATAAAACAAAACAAATAATATCGTCGCTGTGGATTGAAGCATTATCATATACATATACTAGCTGACCCGGCAACTTTGTTCCTCATTAAAAGTAATTTTACGGCGTTTGCAATTAAACTATTTCTTCACTACATTATTATTGAATTATACATATAAACTATCGATGGAAAAATCCCCATCAAAATTCGTTGCGAATTTTCAAAGATCTAAGCATATAAAGGGACAGACAGCGGAAAGCGACTTTGTTTTATACTATGTATAATGATAAAGTGAACGTAAATTTTAATAAATCCGTATAAAAATACAGGTGTACCGGTATGAAATGAGCGTTAAGATACAAATGTGTTGGTAGGGGTTATTTGTTGTAAGCCTTAATTTTTTTTCTGTTTGGTTGCCATGACAACTGTCACACATTCAATTAACCTAACAGTTGGTAAACAAACAACATCATATTTTTTTATTGTGTTAAAAATGACAAATTTTGTGCCGGAAAGTGATGATTTACGGAAAGCATTAATGTTTTGTTCCGTTTGAAAAAAAATGCTGCAGAATCACATTGAATGCTTGTCGAAGCATATGGTGATCATGCTCTATCAGAAGCAACATGCAAGAGATGGTTTCAACGATTCAAATGTAATGATTTTGATGTGAGAAATGAAGAACGTGGAGGAACACCAAAAAAATTCGAAGACGCCAAACTGCAATCCATATTGGATGAAGATGATACTTTGAGTCAGAAGCAAATGGCAGCTATGTTAAATGTTTCACAACAAACAATTTCAGACCGTTTGAAAGCTATGGGAAAAATTCAAAAGTGTGGAAAATGGGTGCCACATGAATTGAATGAAAGACAAATGGAAAACCGGAAAAACACCGGAAATTTTGCTTCAAAGACACGAACGAAAATCAGTTTTGCATCGAATTGTCACTGGCGATGAAAAATGGATTTATTTTAAGAATCCTAAACGGAGAAAATCATGGGTTAATCCGGGACAACCATCAGCATCGACTGCAAAACCAGATCGTTCCGGGAAGAAGGCAATGCTCTGTGTTTGGTGGGATCGGAAGGGTGTGGTGTATTATGAACTCCTAAAACCTGGTGAAACTGTTAATACTAGTCTCGGTGGCGCAGTGGGCGAGCGCACGGCCTCTGATCCAGAGGTCCGGGGTTCGATTCCAGACACTGGCTCACACCAATGACTTTTCGAAATTGTTTTCGGAAGTTATGTGTGATAAATACCGATGACTGACAAACTTTGTGCCCGGTATGGCAATAGGTTCGCCACCTATTCCATTTGGGACGTAAACATAACGGCGAAACGAGGCTTAACAGCCGCTGCCTACACCTTCGGGTAGCAAAGGGCGTGAAGTTATGTTAACTGTTAATACTAGTCGCTACAAACAACAAATGATCGATTTGAACAACGCATTGATCGAAAAACGACCAGAATGGGCCAGAAGACACGGCAAAGTAATTTTGTTACACGACAATGCACCTGCACACAAAGCAAAATCGGTTGAGGATACAATCAAAGTACTTGGCTGAGAGTTGGTTCCCCACCCGCCGTATTCACCAGACTTGGCTCCTTCCGATTACCATTTATTTTCATCGATGGGACACGTATTGGCTGAGCAGTGGTTCGATTCCTACGCGGAAGTGGAAAATTGGGTGTCTGATTGGTTTGCTTCAAAAGAAGAACATTTCTATTGGCATGGTATCCACAAATTTTCAAAAAGGTATACAAAATGTGTAGAAAGTGATGGACAATATTTTGAATAATTTTTTTTTTTTTATCTAATCAAAATTAATATTTTAACGCTCGCTATTTAAAACGCTCATTTCATACCGGTACACGTATGTATACAATGTATAATTAAATCGTAGGAATGAGCTATCTACTAAGCGCATTATTTTAAATAAATATATTACAAACCGGAATAATAAATATAGCGGATTTATTACTATACCGTATTTAATAAGCATTTTTTTTTCTTTTGTCTTTTTCTACAGCGGGTTTGAAGAGAGAAAAAAAAGACAATCACATTTATACAAGGAGAGAGACAAGACTGCATTTTGTGAGTTACGCAATAGCCATGACAGCGTCATGGCTGAATTTAACAAAGGCAAAAAGTAAGTTCGTTATGAAGATAAGAAAGATTTCAAACTCAATAACGAATTGTATTAAGAAATAACATAAAAAGAAGATCATCAATATTTTCGGAATATTTAGATAGTATGAAATAAAGTCGTTTTCCGATGTCTGTCCCTTTGTATGTTTAGATCTTTGAAACTACGCAACGGATTTTGAAGCGGTTTTTTTAATAGATAGAGGGTGTCAACAGGGTGGTTTCTAGATATAGTTCATGAATCATGTAGTAAAGTTTTAATTGTAAACGCTGTAAAAAATACTTTTGATGGGTAACAAAGTTCGCCGGGTCAGCTAGTTATGTATATAAGCTAGTTAGTTATTTCAGCCCCTAAGTCGTATGGCTTACTCAGCATCTTACATGTCAGTTAATAGTTGATTGAATATTTGTAGAATATTTAAAAAAAAAAATATAAAATATATATAGAATATTTGAAATTATTTCTACAACGAAATATGATGTTTTGATTATGCCAATTCTAGATCTAGCAAAAATCAAATATCCACTGTGAACCGTGAATTTAGAAAAGTCTTAGTATTGATTTGACCCTAGACATCTGATTCAGAAACTGGTTATTGAAACTCCACACCAGCATGATGTTTAAGTTTCATAACTACGTCGATCCGAATAGTTACTCTATTCCATCTACTAGTCTGATAACGAATATAGGAAAAGTATGAATAGAAAAGCAATAAAAATGTATTTACGTTATCCACAGGTAACTCGAGTGCCCGGGACAGATATAGAGGTACATGAAAAAAATCGATTCGGGCTGAAACGTGGCAGGCGCTGTGCTCCCGGGGTGAGAGCTGTGAGTCACGGCCAAGGTCGGTGGCGCAGCTGCCTCTCCCCCACGCACCGCTTGTTTCGTCTCCTCCGCCCCGGCAGCCACGAGAGCTGGCTCCCCAGCTAACTCCCCGCCCGCTAACAATCAACCCGCTTTACGAACACCTCTCATTGAGAACGCACTCACACCAACCAACAATCTATTTCAATAACTACCTATTATAACATGTAGATATATACCTGCCAAGAGACTTACACGTGTTTGGTAACATTTAGGCTGTTGTAATGACGGTATACATACCATAAGGCGTACCTATTAGTTTGATATTTGATACTCCATAATCAAGTTTGTTTTTCTTTTGACATACAACTGGAAAATTTTTGTACAACTTTTACAACAAGCAAACGTTCATGACACGTACCTGTAGGTACGTGTCATTTACGTTGTATTAAAGATATCGTTATCGGAGAATATTTTAACTTCGCGTATCGAACCGCAGATAAGTAAGATAAGCTTGTTTGTTTACGTCGTAGGGGTGTTGAGAATATATATACACACATATATAAAAATAACTTCACGCCATTTCCACCCGAATGTGTAGGCAGTGGCTGTTAAGCCTCGACTCGCTGTTATGTCACGTATGTTACGTCCCAAATGGAATAGGAGGCGAACCTATTGCCATACCGGCACAAAGATTTTAGTCATCGATATTTATCACACGTAACTTACGAAATTAATTTCGAAAAGTGATTGGTTCAGAAGCTCTGGATTCAGAAGCCGTGTGCTCCACCACAGGACCACCGAGATTTAAATATATAAAATTTCGTCATAATAATATTATTATTATTATATACATTGTGCATATTCGAAATCATAAAAAGAAAATAAAATAAAAACCCAATTAAATGCATACACTAAATAAACATTAACGCGAATAACAGCTAAATATATAAGTATGTAAGGGACATATAAAGTCATTACCAACGATATACAACGAGTACATATAAATTGTTTAATATTGAGTACAATGACTATGACATTGAAATTACGTCCGAAGTTTTTTTTTTCTGTGCCCCCATATTAATGTAATAAGTTTGGACGACAGCCAGTACATAAACAATACTACAGAAAACAATTCATATCATATTTTACTGGTACGACATAAAAAAGATCTTAACAACTGTATAATTAATTATTTATTCGGTACTGAGAGTTACTTGGGTTTTTTTTTTATCAAGGGTCGAGCCGATTGCCCTCGATTGAACGAAATAGTAGGCGGCGCACGACTTTATACTTTAAAACGGAAACACGAAATGTTAGTCAATTGTATAGCCGACGAGGTCGTTCATTTTTTTCACCTCAATGCTTTCGCCTTCGCAAAACGTACTTCGATTTCAATTTCTTAAATTGCAAAATCGATACAGAGTCACTCTCTAATGCATTCAGAGCGCGATATGACCGAGGCATCGTATTGGAATTTTTATTCGGAAAATTTAAACAGCCCAGCATAATAACATCCCAATTTCAAAATACCATTTTTTTTCCATTCAGTCAATTGGTTCAAGCTAAAGCTTAGGCGCCATACTGCCTATTGGCTAATACCTTATTAATTACTTCACGAATATTAACTTCATTGAGAGTCGGTGAAAAAAAAACAGTGGATGACATTTTTTAATGAAAAGGTTATCAAGGAGAATGTTTATTAATTTGTTTTTGTTATATAAAATACTAAACGACCGTCAATATAATGTCAATAACAATGTCATCGCGCAATAATGTTGGTTAATGTAGTAGGTAGTATTAAGTTTTGTGCACGTTTTGAGTAAACTCTTCAAATGCTTCAAAGTTACCTTCGGTTATTGCAAAATTGTTACATAAACCCCTTGTTTTGTTTATAAATAAATGCCTTTTAAACAAATTCTTGAAATTATGATACTTATAATACAATTAATCACTAAGAAACGTTTCCAGTAAGCTAATAAGCTTATGTTTCGAAACATCAGAAATGTATTACAACAGCCCCGTTCCTGTCAGGAGCTTAGACACTGTTATACTATTTCGTGAGTTTTTTTGTATGGATAACAAATTATTTTATAAGTAACAAATATGGACTGTGTTACTTCTCAATAAATTAATTTTCCAATGCTGCTTACAATTGTTAAATCGGCTTATCACTTTCCGAGTTTATCTACAACAAAGAAACAGATAAATCTCTTCATTAATGTAATATACTAGCAGTGATCAGCACACGAGGTGTGTTTGAAGATTTTGACGTCAATATATTTCACAACTCTATGTATTGTGTGTAAATTGATATTTATTTGTTTCTAAGACTTTCGCGAATCTCACTCATTGATTAAAACAACTTTTAGGATTGTATCGCGTTTATTTATTATTTATTTATATTTATTTCCCGACGTTTCGAACTCTTTACAGAGATCATTTTCACGAGTATGAACAAAAAGATGGTAGTTGTTCAAAAGCTATCTTCATTGATACAGAGAGCACCCACTTTTTGGAAATAAAAATCAAAAAGTTGATGTTAAAAAATATGATTTTTACTATTGGTAACCCACATCAGACCATGAGAACAAAAGTTAAATATTTATAAGATGCATTAATATATCCTGCTTCTAAAGATCCTTTGTAGTATGATTTAATAAGTAAAAGTTGTTATTATTTAGGTATTACAAATTATCTTATTTTCTAAGTTGGTTGATATTAAAGTATAACTATTATTAAATATTCATTGATTTTAAATTAAAAGGTAAAGTGTTTATTAAATCTACCACTGGGTCAAAAACGCGGCCAGTCCTGAGAAAGACCCAGCAAGAAAACTCAGCGGCTGTTCTGCAAAGCTGATTATTATTTCATTTTGAACGGGCTATTGATATTGTTATTATTTATAAAGTTTTGAGAAAAAGAAAGGGACTTGGTTTCTAGGTTAATAAAAATTAAATTAAAATTATTTTGTTTTGATTATTACTGCACTACTCAAAATTCTACATTATTTTGGTTCCTGATGTGGGTCTGACCTGCAAACTATACTAATAGTATCTCGCTGTCTTGAGCTGTTTGATTGTGGGCTAGGTTTGATGAGACTTATGACTGGGTTCCAGCTAGGTGATAGTTTCCAGCCATCTTCTCTATTGAAATTCTTTGGATGTTTTTTGATTTCAATAGCCTCGCGTATCATCCTGGGACGATAATGTTGTTCTTTGGCGAGGATTTGTGGTTTGTCAAACCTGATGTAGTGTTTTGAGCCCTTCCTACAGTGTTCACAAACAGCAGACTTATTATAGCGGTTGTGCTTCACATCCGCTATGTGTTCTTTGATCCTGGTTTTAATGGACCTCTTTGTTTGTCCGATATAAGAGAATCCACAATCACAGTCCAGCTTATATACTCCTGGGTCTTGCAAGGGGATGTGGCACTTGACAGATGGTAGAAATTGACTAACTTTCTTGGGTGGCTTAAAGTATGTTTTGATTGAAGCACGTTTTAAAATATAGCCAATTTTGTCAGTGATTCCCTTTATGTACGGCAAGATGGCAGGTTGGCGCTCAACTGTGGCTTGCTTCACTCGGTTTTTGTGATGATTTCTGGGAACTTTAAGCTGATTGGCATGTAAGACTTTTTTCACATGCTGAATCTCCTCTGCTATGTGTTCCTGGTCACAAATCCCTCGTGCTCTCTGAAACAAAGATTTTGACACGGCAGCTAACTGTGAAGGATGGTGGTGAGATTCACCATTCAGGTATCTATCTGTATGGGTTTTCTTTCTATACACAGTGTGACTCAAGGTGTTATTAGAGTTACGAATAACTAACACATCCAAGAATGCTAGAGAATTGTTAGACTCCAGTTCCATTGTGAATTGTATTTTGGGATTTATGGAGTTAAGATGGTCTAAGAATACAGTTACTTTGTCAGATGGTAAAATTGTGAAAGTGTCATCTACATACCGCTTATAGAAACGGGGTTTAACAGGTGAACTCACCAAAGCAGTCTCCTCGAAGTCCTCCATAAATATGTCGGCCACGACAGGAGAGACCGGTGAGCCCATGGCCACTCCATCTACTTGCTTGTAGAATTTGTCCTTCCACAGTAGGTAGCCAGATGTGAGGCAGTGTTCTAATAGTTCAGTGTATTCTTTGGCTATTTGATTTTCTGCTAGTTTCTTGGATATAATATTAATGCAGTCCTGTACAGGTAGGCAAGTAAATAAGGACTGAACATCAAAACTGACCATTGTTTCATTGTCTGCGAGATGTAGATCTTTAATCTCACTGACAAAGTGGTATGAGTCTTTTACAAACGCACTTGAATGTCCTCGAAGTTGTGAGAGGACTTTCGCCAAAGTTTGAGCTAATTTATAAGTCGGTGTATCAATCTGACTTACAATTGGGCGTAGGGGTACGTTTGTCTTGTGTATTTTCGGTAGTCCATACAGTTTTGGTGGTTTCGCACACGATGGTGTCAGGTATTTGACGTCAAGATTTAATGTACCGGAGTGTCGTTCGAGTAGTTTCTTGGTCTTGTTTAAAATACTCTCAGTGGGGTCTTTTTTCACTGTTTTATAAGTACTTTCATCCGACAACAGTTGTTCCATTTTAACATTATAATCTGACGTATCCATGACCACGGTAGCATTTCCCTTGTCTGCGTGTAGAATAGTAATGTCTGGTCTGTTGCGTAAGTTCTTCAACGCTAAATATTGTGATTTGGACAGGTTAGGTTTTGGTGCCCGATTACGACGTAAAACCGATGAAACATCTTGTCGTATGGTTTCCATGTCCTCTGATTTTAGGTTGTTTTTGGCCATGACATCTTCAACAGCACAGATTACTTCCTCATAAGGAATTATCCAATGTTGTTAACATCTCACAACATGAGAAAAATAAAATCGGAACGCAACCGGTTACCACTACACAGACTAATACAGCGGTCGTGAACTTGTCATCACAAACCTTGGACGAAAACACCATACAGGTACTTAGCAAAGGCCTAAATTTCGCCGTAGCCCCGTCAAAAATTCCTTATGAGGAAGTAATCTGTGCTGTTGAAGATGTCATGGCCAAAAACATCCTAAAATCAGAGGACATGGAAACCATACGACAAGATGTTTCATCGGTTTTACGTCGTAATCGGGCACCAAAACCTAACCTGTCCAAATCACAATATTTAGCGTTGAAGAACTTACGCAACAGACCAGACATTACTATTCTACACGCAGACAAGGGAAATGCTACCGTGGTCATGGATACGTCAGATTATAATGTTAAAATGGAACAACTGTTGTCGGATGAAAGTACTTATAAAACAGTGAAAAAAGACCCCACTGAGAGTATTTTAAACAAGACCAAGAAACTACTCGAACGACACTCCGGTACATTAAATCTTGACGTCAAATACCTGACACCATCGTGTGCGAAACCACCAAAACTGTATGGACTACCGAAAATACACAAGACAAACGTACCCCTACGCCCAATTGTAAGTCAGATTGATACACCGACTTATAAATTAGCTCAAACTTTGGCGAAAGTCCTCTCACAACTTCGAGGACATTCAAGTGCGTTTGTAAAAGACTCATACCACTTTGTCAGTGAGATTAAAGATCTACATCTCGCAGACAATGAAACAATGGTCAGTTTTGATGTTCAGTCCTTATTTACTTGCCTACCTGTACAGGACTGCATTAATATTATATCCAAGAAACTAGCAGAAAATCAAATAGCCAAAGAATACACTGAACTATTAGAACACTGCCTCACATCTGGCTACCTACTGTGGAAGGACAAATTCTACAAGCAAGTAGATGGAGTGGCCATGGGCTCACCGGTCTCTCCTGTCGTGGCCGACATATTTATGGAGGACTTCGAGGAGACTGCTTTGGTGAGTTCACCTGTTAAACCCCGTTTCTATAAGCGGTATGTAGATGACACTTTCACAATTTTACCATCTGACAAAGTAACTGTATTCTTAGACCATCTTAACTCCATAAATCCCAAAATACAATTCACAATGGAACTGGAGTCTAACAATTCTCTAGCATTCTTGGATGTGTTAGTTATTCGTAACTCTAATAACACCTTGAGTCACACTGTGTATAGAAAGAAAACCCATACAGATAGATACCTGAATGGTGAATCTCACCACCATCCTTCACAGTTAGCTGCCGTGTCAAAATCTTTGTTTCAGAGAGCACGAGGGATTTGTGACCAGGAACACATAGCAGAGGAGATTCAGCATGTGAAAAAAGTCTTACATGCCAATCAGCTTAAAGTTCCCAGAAATCATCACAAAAACCGAGTGAAGCAAGCCACAGTTGAGCGCCAACCTGCCATCTTGCCGTACATAAAGGGAATCACTGACAAAATTGGCTATATTTTAAAACGTGCTTCAATCAAAACATACTTTAAGCCACCCAAGAAAGTTAGTCAATTTCTACCATCTGTCAAGTGCCACATCCCCTTGCAAGACCCAGGAGTATATAAGCTGGACTGTGATTGTGGATTCTCTTATATCGGACAAACAAAGAGGTCCATTAAAACCAGGATCAAAGAACACATAGCGGATGTGAAGCACAACCGCTATAATAAGTCTGCTGTTTGTGAACACTGTAGGAAGGGCTCAAAACACTACATCAGGTTTGACAAACCACAAATCCTCGCCAAAGAACAACATTATCGTCCCAGGATGATACGCGAGGCTATTGAAATCAAAAAACATCCAAAGAATTTCAATAGAGAAGATGGCTGGAAACTATCACCTAGCTGGAACCCAGTCATAAGTCTCATCAAACCTAGCCCACAATCAAACAGCTCAAGACAGCGAGATACTATTAGTATAGTTTGCAGGTCAGACCCACATCAGGAACCAAAATAATGTAGAATTTTGAGTAGTGCAGTAATAATCAAAACAAAATAATTTTAATTTAATTTTTATTAACCTAGAAACCAAGTCCCTTTCTTTTTCTCAAAACTTTATAAATAATAACAATATCAATAGCCCGTTCAAAATGAAATAATAATCAGCTTTGCAGAACAGCCGCTGAGTTTTCTTGCTGGGTCTTTCTCAGGACTGGCCGCGTTTTTGACCCAGTGGTAGATTTAATAAACACTTTACCTTTTAATTTAAAATCAATGAATATTTAATAATAGTTATACTTTAATATCAACCAACTTAGAAAATAAGATAATTTGTAATACCTAAATAATAACAACTTTTACTTATTAAATCATACTACAAAGGATCTTTAGAAGCAGGATATATTAATGCATCTTATAAATATTTAACTTTTGTTCTCATGGTCTGATGTGGGTTACCAATAGTAAAAATCATATTTTTTAACATCAACTTTTTGATTTTTATTTCCAAAAAGTGGGTGCTCTCTGTATCAATGAAGATAGCTTTTGAACAACTACCATCTTTTTGTTCATACTCGTGAAAATGATCTCTGTAAAGAGTTCGAAACGTCGGGAAATAAATATAAATAAATAATAAATAAACGCGATACAATCCTAAAAGTTGTTTTAATCAAATTGATATTTCATTCATTTTACTGTATTAATAATTAAAATTTATAACTAAAATTTGTCCAAAATCAGCCATAGAACGAGTAAAGTATAGTGGAGAATGAAGTTTGTGACTGAAGGTGAGAACAAATAAATATTACATTAAATAAACATCAACCAATATCAATTCATTCCGATTATTCAGGTTGTGGGGTATCTCCCGAGTTTCTCCTCCATTGAACGACACCCGGGCTCAGAGTCTATTTTTAGGGCCCCGGGGGGTGGCCCCAGTCAGAACTCTGACGTCACGCCCCACCCCGTCACGCCTACGCCTCGACTTAGAAATGAGCTCGATTCACTGAAATGATAATAACAAAACAAGATGGTGGAGATTTTCTATTTATCATATCAATTTTTTTTAAATATATTTCTGTGTTTTGGTTGTTTCTCGAGCTTATTTACTTTGTAGGCGTGAAGTTTTTTAGAATCATTGACTTTACAAATCGTGGTTATTTGATAGTTGCAATGTACCAGCGGATGTAGCGGACATTGTTCGGTCAAATAAATAAATAACACCATCTCTCCGTTCCCATCGTAATCTAAGCCAATTAACACACGCTACTCGAATTTATAATAACATTAAAATTGGTGCAGCATGACTTAACGGAACTTAAAAAAGAAACAGACGAGACCACATAGAATTATGGTATTTGAAGATAACAAAATCACACATAATCTAAAACTCATGTACACTTTTCTAGGTATTACTTGGCAAGCGAGTGGACTATAGGTCCACGTCTATAGGTATTTCAGGTATATATAGCCACTGAATAGCGGGAATTACAGATGTTATCTGTTGTTCCCACTCAATCAGCCTTCGTGCTTTATCTCGCTGGCTTGCTGCACTTGATTTTATTTTATACTAGCTGACCCGGCGAACTTTGTTTCGCCTCGGAAGCAATAATAAAAGATTTTTCTAAAAAAAGTGGTAGTCCAAGTTAATCCTTATTACACCAGCTACCTGCCAATAAAACTACCGTCTAAATCGGTCCAGCCATTTCAAAGATTACCCGGGATACCAAACAAGACAAAAATTTTAATTGACAAAAATGATATTTTGGTGTATGTACCGCGTGTACCGTATTTATATGAATTTGACAAGCAAGCAGTTGTTTCAATATTACAAACAGACACTTCAATTTTATTTATATGTATGTATATTGATATTAGTGCCCGACCGAAGGTCTATTTTTGGCCGAAGTCGAATCGGCTTTCTCCACAACCTTCGGCCGAAGCTGAAGATCTTCGCTGAAGATGGATTTTTGGCCGAAGGTGGCCGAAGTCGAAGCCGAAGCTTCGGTCGGACACTAATAGATATACTTTTGTATGTATGTATGTATATGAACTGCAGTAACACGTGACGCGTGGTGCGCTCCCACGACTCGACAATGACGCCGTTGTGAAACCGACGACCCGGTTTCAAATCAAATACGAATTATTGCACTCCTCATGATACGATTCATACATACGGCGGAGTAGTATGTCATATCTGTTGAGCCACTCGGGTTATTAGAAAGTGACGCTTTTAGATTTATAATAATAATATAGTTATTATTATTAAAGCATTTATTTTTACAATAGAAATTCTAGTAGGTGTATTGGACTAAAAGAGTTGGAAGACTTTTTCTTCTTGACGAACGATCCCACAAAGGGTTGTAAATTTAATTTTTATTATATTACTAACTGACCCGGCGAACTTTGTTCCGAAAAGTAATAAATGAATAAATTTTGGATATCATGAGGTTCAATTTGTGCTATTCCTCAGCACGCGTCTTGGCCGATACTAATACTGTGCGACGTAACTGCTGTCCCGCTATGTTAATGCTGCAAAAATCTTTGAAAATATTCGTGTGTATGTAATGAAGATACATAATTATTTTACGTGCAACAGTATTCCCGCCGTGGACGGTTGTGTTAAACGGGCAGTTTAAAATTGAATCTTAAAATCTATTTCCTTACTAATTATAATCCCTTGTAGCTTACTAACCTTTGCCGTGTCAAGTAGTCTCTTAATTTTGTTTTATGTACCTGTAATAAGAAAATAAAATGTTTTTAGTAAAATACATAAATAAATACATATAACTTCACTCCAAATCATTTGCGGGGTAGGCAGCGAGATCAGAGCGCCATAAGGCACGATTCTTACACGCTGGAGTGACGAAAAATACGGAAAGGATATGTAAGAGGAAGCTTGCAAGTTGCGCATATAACTGAGAAGATAAGAAGAAATCGCTTCGGTAGGGGCATGTAATGAGGAGGAATGATACACGTGTCGCTAAATGAATGTTGAACCCAAATGTGGAAGGAAACATCAGAAGAAGGAGACCGTGGACAAGAAAATTTTGTTGTGGCGACCCGAAATGATTGGAACAGGGCAGGAAGATGATTATCCAACTTTCGTGCACACTGTGACATACCCAACTCTCGCTACCATAAGTGAGCATTGTGGATAGCATTGTGCATTGTGGATTTTCTGCTGACCTTCTTGCACCCAGGAATATGGCCAACGATCCATTTACGCTGTTCTAACGCCATTCACTCTACTTTCGATAGCATCGCATCCAATCATTAAGTATATTTAATGATTTGAAACATGAATATATTTAATCGCTATTCGGCTTTTAATATATATTATCAACAACAAAAAAAGTATTGTATATGAATCTTTATCCCCTAACTTCTTTGCGAAAGAATCGAGCTACTCACCTATCACCTCGCTGCCATTTTGTACATGTACAAAAAAGGTAACATTATTTAGGTACGTACTAACTGTGTTTACAATTTACACTCCAATTGGATAACTTGCTACATTTGTCCATCTGTTTATCACGATTTTTACCGCGCATTCATAGTATTAAATTAGTTTTTACAACAATTAAAGTAATGACACGACGTGGCACGCCTACAATCTATTTAAGTTGTCAGACATGAAGACTTAACCTTGGATGTTACCAAGGCTAAGTCAGATGTACTCATTTCACTATGAGTAAGTTTATTTTCTTTTTGTAATGTCAGGTTTTGTAGAATATAATAATATGACTCACTGGCATTACTTCTACTTGTACGCTGTACTTACTCATTGACCGATTAACAAGAAATTGAGCTGTAACGATGACTTGATGGAATTTATTATATAATATTACATATATTTGCTTATAACAGTCTAGACAATAACAGTCTCGGTGGCGCAGTGGGCGAGCGCACGGCCTCTGATCCAGAGGTCCGGGGTTCGATTCCAGACACTGGCTCACACCAATGACTTTTCGAAATTGTTTTCGGAAGTTATGTGTGATAAATATCGATGACTGACAAACTTTGTGCCCGGTATGGCAATAGGTTCGCCACCTATTCCATTTGGGACGTAAACATAACGGCGAGACGAGGCTTAACAGCCGCTGCCTACACCTTCGGGTAACAAAAGGCGTGAAGTTATGTTATGTTATATTTGCTTATATATAATAATACAAAAGGCATGGTACAGTATTAAATATTATGTCATATTGATAGAGACTTACAAATACGTGTAATAAGGCGACGTGACATGATAGATAATACACATATACACTTTTGGCTATTAGGTCGGGAATTCCAATTGGTAACTAAAAGAAAAAGTAGTTGAACAAGCTAAAACTTTTTTTCGCCTCAGAATCAGTAAATAAAAGATATTTAAAAAAAAATAGCCTAAGCAACCTGCCTTCTAGCTACCAGCCAATAAAAGTCCCGTCAAAATCGCTCAAGCCATTTCAAAGATCAGCAATAACAACAAACATATAGATAAAAATTTGTAAGAAAATAATTATGTTATTTTGATGTATATACTACATATTTAAACATATGCATGTGATAAATTGCGGTTATTTCAATGTTACAAACAGACACTCCAATATATATAAATTTATATATAAATAAAATTGGAGTGTCTGTTTGTGCCATGCCATTCTCATACATACTAACATTTTTTTGGGAACTGTAAAACAGGTTCGTTGTACAATAATTTTATATCTACCGTATTAAATAATTAAGTCAAAACAATTGACGTACATGACAAACCACTCAAAACGAGTACAAGCAATATTAGAATTTAATTAATCCATGAACTGTAAACTAAGTTAGACAGTGATTTCCATAAATAAACAAATAAGTTATTTAATTAAAATACAAATTTATTAAAGTTTTACACTCGTCAGTTGTATTGTTGACGAGGGATTAGCAGCAGTAGTCTCTCTACAAGTACTGATGTTATATTAACTTAAACTATTTTAACCCTATGTTATAGGGTTTATAACATAACATATCATAACTTCACGCCTTTTGTTACCCGAAGGTGTAGGCAGCGGCTGTTAAGCCTCGTCTCGCCGTTATGTTTACGACCCAAATGGAATAGGTGGCGAACCTATTGCCATACCGGGCAGGGTTTATAAAACTTCAAATTACTTAGTGCCTACTTGTGAAACGGGGAAAGCATCCGAAACTTTACGATAAAACATTTAAAAAAAAATCTAAAATCCCCAACTAAGTGTTTCAATGTTATAAATGCAGTTCGTAAAATTTAAAAAAAAAACTAAAATCAAAATTATCAGTACAAAATTTACTAACCTTTATAAAGCCTAACAACCGCTTGTTAGCCGCGTAGCTTTTCGAGACCAGTCAAAGGCCAATCAAAGTTAGTTATTACTGAAGACAAAGTAAGTAATTATTGGAGTGATTACAAATAATATTAAAAAAGATGGAGACGACATTCCTCAGCAATTTAGTTTATCAGCTCAATGGACCAGTCTCCTAGCGAGATCATAGTTTTTTTTTACCACAAATTGTACTGCTAAAATGCAATACGACAATGAAGAAAAACCGTTCACTGACCTCTAATTAACAAAAATTAAATTTTACAGTCGATTTAACTACTACAATTAATTACACATAAATTATACGTACATTGAGTAATTAAAAATTGAGTCGTTGTGATATCGAACATGCGACTCCTACATGTTATACATGAATTAGTCGTGGAATTAGAAAACCTTTCGAAACTAATAATTGACTGTGGTTTTATAGAAAGTGATTGACACTATCGCTACACGCTGTAAATAATTACTGTAAACTGTAATTTTTGTACAGCATCGACATAACGGCAATAATAAAAACCAGTGGCTTAAATTGAAAAAAAAAAGGTGTGAATGACTAATACACACACACACACACACACAAACACACAAGTGACACAATGACAACGGGGCGGGGAAACCACTGTCATAGCATAAATAAAAATGGGCACGGGCTGGTTTTTTTTCTTTATGCATTTTTTTATTTGCACAGAAGTGTTTTTTTAAATTTGATAATACGAATTGTTTGTTTGTTGTTATTGATGTTGTCAGGGAAAAAATACTAACCGCAATATTTTAAAAAGTCGTGCTAGAATATTTTCGTAATAAAATTATCATGTAGTATATAAATAACATTATGTACATTTATGTAATGTAACCCACGTACATGAGAAATACGTAAACGACACGAATTCTTTAAATACCAAAAGTAATTTTTTATTTCAAATTGATAACATAATTTGAATACTACTTAAAAAAAATATATACATTTTGTTCGAGTGCTCTTTCTAGCCGCTTCAGATTAATTTAGAAAAGAAACTCTCTTACGAGCGAAAGCTGAATTGGCGGGAACTGGCGGTAAATAAAAATTAATGAATGTTTTGTTCAGTATCTAATAATGAACATTCATACATACACAAATTTACGCCAAATCCCTTGCGGGGTAGGCAGAGAGAACGGAGCGCTATAATGCACGATTCTTACACACCTCACTCGCTTCGTTGACTTTCATAACTCTTTTCATGCACGCGCGTCGATTTTTGAGGCTCCTAACATCACCTTGCTCCAGAACACGTTCTATTTGGTCATGGAATGTGTGTCTAGGCCGTCCGCCGACTCCTACATCTATCCTTCTTCCATGCCCTTTCTGACTTTTACACCGACACTCTCTTTCAATCCGACTTCCTTCCTTATAACCTCGTTTTCCACGCGGTCAGCGAGGGTCAATCCGCAGATTTTGCTCAATGCCCTCATTTCGACCGCGTTTATCCTACTTTAATGCACGCTCTGCCATACCCAGCTCTCGCTTCCATAAGTTAGCGTTGGGATCATTATTGCATTGTGAATTGCTAGCTGGGCTTTTCTGCTAATATCTTTTGCGCCCAGGAATCTGCCCAACGCCCCATTTACTTTATTTCCTAACGCTACTCTTCTTTCTACATCAGCGGTGTACCTTCCATCCCTGCTAAAAGCGCATCCAAGATATACAATTTCATTCACCTGTTCCAGCACTACATCGTCAACCATTATCCTTCCATCCGTTCTGGATTCCGCCTTTTCAAACACCATAACTTTCGTTTTCATCACATTCAATTGTAAGCCTTTCATCAAAACAATCATCTTTCAGCTTTCATAACGCATAATGAACATTCAAAACGCAAATATAACGCATTCTCTTTCAAATGTACTGGTAAAATATACACAACTTCATGTCAGTCCCTTGCGAAGTAGGCAGAGGGAACAGAGCGCTATAAGGCACGATGGAGACAGGAGTCTTAAAAACCGATGAGCATGTTATGACTAGAGTTATGAAAGTCTGACATCACCTTCCACAAGAACTAGTACAATTTGGTTTGGACTTACTACTTGAATTTAAAATTATATCCATTAATTTCGGTGGTCCAGTGAACGAGCTCCCCACATCTAATTCAAAAGTCGGGGATCGATTATGGGCTCACACTAATGACTATTCGAAATTGTTTTCAGAAGTTATGTGTGATAAACGTCGATGAATGACATCTTTTTGCCCGGTGTATGGCAATGTATGTATGGCCTCTATAACAATTCGGCGAGTCGAGGCTTAACAGCCGATGCCCACACCTTCGGATAGAAAAAGGCGTGTAGTAAATGATTTCAGTTACATTAAGGAGTCTCGTTTTAATGTGAGTTGTTCCCTGTCCCTTTATAACGTAGGTTTATATACCTATATGTGCTGATGATAGACACTTGTAAAACAATAGAAGCTAGCTACAATATGTTATCTAAATAGTGTGCAAATAGGCAAACATTCGCCGCTAGAGTGCAACGTACTCGTACAATGCAATGGAGGACTATGTACACGTGCGTCATTTATCTGCCGAGCACATCGTCAGCCGGTCCCGGGCCGACGGCGGCGGTACGGTACAACTTGGACAGAATTGGCGTCATATATTAGATATAACTATTTTCAAGTTGTCAGAAAGACGTTTCTGCGCCGACTAAAAGATTTGCATTTAAATACCTAGGAATATCAAGATTTTATACCCCGAAAACCCGTAATCCACAAATGAAGAGGCTGATTCTGGAAAATTAATCATGGTAGAAAATTTGCCACATGTAATAATTAATGAGTACCATGGAGCGTATGAGTTACACGTCTATTGCCCTAATTTGGGCACAAGGTTTACAGACAGTGAAATGGATTTTTTGACACAAAAATTTGGAGAATGGAAACGAGATACTCAGCTGTCTGGCTATTTCGGGTAAAGAAAAAGGCGTAGACGGTGAAAAACTATTTCAGTTTCTGAATGTAGCCTTTGCTGACATAATAGATAATGATAGACCGAGAACTAATAAACAAATAATATTACGTATGACATCGTGCTCTGTATAGTTTTCCTACATCTAATTTTAAATTGTGATCAAGCTCGTTGCAAAACAACAATTAAATGTGTAGGATGTTTCCTACACAGATATTGTTATATCTTACGGGAAAAACTACGTGCCGGGACATTTTTGCAAAACGTACAACGTAATAATATGTTGTTATTCTATTATGGGTATTGCGTATAATAATAGCCTTTGTATAAAGTACCAATAGGTACTACCTATCTTATACTTACATAAGTTTCATTAAGAGATTGACGGAAAGCTTCGGAAGCGTAGACAAGTCAAAATTTATCAAAAATTCTGTTCACGTATAAATACAATATCTTACGAAATTATTGCGTTGAAAATGTAGTGAAATAACTTTTATTTTATCATTATTATTCAAGTACCAAATGTGATAGATGGGAAAACCTATTACCAATTGTGTAATCTATACTCGTCGTCGCATAACACATTATCATATCCTAAAAAACATTAGCGTGAACCCAGAGGACTTGGTGCCCCTAAACTAGAAATTGGAGTTCTAGAGAACTACGAGAAATACTTTGTATCAGGTTAAATTTCTTAACTGCCTCTTAGGATAGCCTGAGGACGGCATTATTATGAAGAACGGTTATCACACGCTCCTTGATATCGGCAACCAATAAAATATTTTAATATCCCCAAATACCACGAGAAAGTACTCTGCCGTTTATCAGTTACCTATTTAAAGTTTACTTTCACGACTTTAAGTTCAGTTCAGTGTACACCACGTATCCAAATGCATCATCATTATTGTTGACCTGACGGTCTATATAGATACAATAGATAACAAGTCCAGTTGTGGAGAGCAACATACATACATACACACAAACAAATATACGACTGACACTCTCGTACTGCAACAGACGACCGACATACTTCCAATATACAACACAATGCTTTGACACTTACAGACTTTGATAATAATGCGCCAACAATATAGTTTATCACTCATTGACAGGCTGTCATAATATTGTTTTTTGAAACTTCACGCCTGTTTCTACCTGAAGGTGTAATATTTCATTACACCTGGCACACACCAAATTTCTACATCCCAAAAGGAATAAATAGGTCGCAAAACGTATTAGGTACCACACATTGGCACAAAATGTATCAGTCGATATATTTATTACACTGTAATAAATATATTGACTATTATTTTCCTTTTGTGATGTAGAAATTGAATTGCTTACTGGAATTATGTTCTTAAATGTGATTGTGTAAGTACACAGTGTAATTACACATTTAAGAACATAATTCCAGTAAGCATTTCGAATCCGAAACTTACAGATTCAGAAGCGAGGTGCTCGTTCTCCATAAAATATAATAATTGTATTCGTGCCCTGGATGAAGGTGATGTTAGGAGCCTCAAAAATCGACGCGCGTGCCTGAAAAGAGTTATAAATATCAAAGCAGCGAGTGAGGCGTGTAAGAATCGTGCCTTATTGCGCTCTGTTCTCTCTGCCTACCCCGCAAGGGATTTGGCGTGTATGTATGTATGTATACAATTCTTGGCCTTAAGTCGTGGATAAAAAACCTTTGAACCGACTCGTTACGTGACCGTTCAACTCGCGTGATGGTAATAATTAAATTACTTTTTAGATGTGAAAGAAATGTCTTTTATTATAATTTACATTAAAAAAAAAACAAACAAACAGCTTTAGCTAAATCTCATAAAACTCTTGACGAAGAAGGTTATCGATATAAATTTATGTCCTTTGCCTACCTACCATGCCCACAGCGGCCGCAGCTTACCCCGCACCCGTATCGGTATTTCACGTTTCATAAATTCTTGACACAATTGAGTGCCATAAATAGCAAGCAAAAACCAATGAGAATAAAAATCGATTTAATGAATTAAAACGAATTGAAATACACGTAAGCAGACCGTTTTAAGGCAGAAAATGACAAAATTTTGGGAGGCTTGTCTGAAAATACATGAGAGACCTTCATATTATTAACCAGAACGGTTAAAGTGGTGTTTGAAGGCACACCACTCCGCTTCTGAATCGAGGAACCTATGGGTCTAGTACTAGTCCATATCAAATATCTGACTAAATTATGGCCGATAATATGGCAATAGGTACCGGAATCTTTTCCATTACAGACTTGGATATAAAAGATGTCAAATTACAACAAAAAGAAATCTATAAGACGATCTTATAAGAGATTTAACATTTTAAATTCAAAATGGAGTACTCGTTTAACATTTAATTACAAGTTAAATCCATAATAGTATGTTACAACTTATCTTCGTATTCGTATTTGTACACGGCCGACAACCTTGGACCGGATATTACGTTTGTGTCACGTTTGCACAAACTCGAATCGAGTACACAAGACCTTTTATAAATAAATTTTCGTCGAACTAAATAATCTGCTGCGGTAAAAATGAAACCTTATAACGTCCATATAGCTACTGGACCGAATCAAAATGGGTGTCAGAATGAATTCAACATAACATACTACACAAACTTTTTATAATTCAGATGAGACATAATACGTCATTACATAAGATTTAATATTTGGGGAGACGAGGGTCGAAAGCTGCTATCCACACTTTTGGGCACTGGGGGCATGAAGATACGAAAAAAATGCTAGGTTATTTTAATCATATTTGTTTAATATACACATGGAATGAAGACTTGTATATAGAGACTGATAAAGGAGTATGGAAAAAGCAGATTCGTAGCACCCATCATATCTAGTACGGGGCTAAGGGCAGGAGAATGACAGACATTGAAGAGTAGATTGCGTTGTAAGGTATATGTATGTAAGTCGCCTCATATTATATGGGTAGTTGGTAGTCGTCAATAAATCAGTGCGCGGCACACCGATCACGGACGAGGTGAAACATAAGCCCGAGACATATTAGGTAGATAGGTGGGCCATTCGTAAGCATACGACATACAGAGCGAGTATTGAATATATCGATTGGCATCGTTGATAATGGATGCCAGGTCATGCCATGCGGCGGTGATGGACTTAACTCAGATTTGATGATAATATTTTAACGTGACATTGTTACGATTCGATGCCGGTTTAGATGTGAAAACAATAAAAAACATTTAACAGCTTATGATGAAAATTTGGTGCACATATTATAAGAACAGAATCTATAGATACATATAGTAAAATCGTAGGAAAAACAAAACTGTACATTGAATATTACATGTTTAAGAATACTTGGGACGTGATCTATAACCGATAATAAACCTAAAAATATGGTTTTTAGAATTTTTGTCTGTTTCTTACTGACATACGGAAACTAAAAATACTGCATGCGTTTATATCCAATTTTGCTTCAATATTGCCAAGAGGTCGGGTCAACACAGGCTAAATAATAACCACGCTATCACTGATTGGGGGCGAGCAATGAACCCTTACAGCACCGGCAAATTATTCTTGCTGCTTTATGCACGACATAAAATGCTTTAAATTTCACTACGATGTCTAGGATTTGTATACAAGCGGACGCAGTGTCATCTCCCTCACATTGACTGTGATTCTAAAGGAGTTTTTCCTGAATATGATACAAATCCTTCGCCCACTTGGTATTTGATGAACTTTAAGAGATATCTCGGTGGCGCATTGGTCGAGCACATGGCTTCTGATCCAGAGGTCCGGGTTCAATTCCTGACACTGGCTCACACCAACGACTTTTCGAAATTGTTTTCGTAAGTTATGTGTGACAAATATCGATGACTGAAAACTTTGTGCCCGGTATGGCAATAGGTTCGCCACCTATTCCATTTGGGACGTAAACATAGCGGCGAGACGAAGCTTAACAGCCGCTGCCTACACCTTCAGGTAACAAAAGGCGTGAAGTTATGTTTAAGAGATAGTCTTTACATAAAAATAGGTTTTAATCATACTAATGAACCGAGCGAGATTACCAGGCGCGTATGATTGGCATGGAGCTAGTCAGTTTGGCAATGTCGCCGGCGGTGTGGCAACAGTGCGGTGTTACGTAAGCTGTTGGGACGCGAGGAGAGCGGGCAGGGGGGTTAATGACCTGTGTGTATGGTCCACCGGTGCCAATTCGTCCATCACAACAGATCACGAAGTCTCCATTGCACAAATACAATGCTACGTAAAGAATAAAAAATACTGTACCCTATATACTGTAAATTTGAATCTGTTAGGAGTTTAATAAACCAAACACAGAGTTACTATGGAATTATCAACACTTTTGTTGTATGTGGTACCCCACTTAAAAGGTAACACACGTCTTGTCTAGCTATACGTCCTGCTGGAACAGCGTGCTAGGAATCAACCGTACACCAAACAGCAGGTGTAGGTGTATGACTCAACTCTTAGTTTTTTGTTTTCATAAACAAATCAAAGATCAATCAGTAACCACCATTAGTTTTATTTATTAATCACATAAATATGCGTTACCATACACATATGTATAAGGAACACAGGAAGATGGTGGAAGATGATAATGAAGTTCAGTCATATTACTTTATAGATACGCAAAAATAAAAATAAATAGCACTAAATGCTTTGTCTACCCAGCAAAGGATTTGACGTGAAGTTGTTTTGTTTATTATTTTATTCACATTAGTTAAGTTTCAGCAATCGCTGCATCATGAAAACAACTCGACTTGATTTCTTTGCACAGATTAAAAACGCGTTCCGTTACATTATTTCAGTTTCAGTTCAGAATATTAACGATAAAGCGCGTTCAAAAGTTACAGGACGTCAGTTTCATTCAAAAACGATATTAAAATTTCCTAATAAACAACATCTTTCATTGCATAATATGCAAATGTATTCATTTGAGCAATATTCTGGTGTGAATCCGTGGGTTTTAACTTTAAAGTGTATTATCCAATTAAAATGAGGTAAACAGGAAACTCTGTAGGTACTTAATAAACTCAGCGTTTGTCGCAAGTACCAAGTTTCTGTGCATGTACATGTACCGAGTCTGATTCGCAAATCGGTGGCAATACAGATTCATTTTATAGGCACAATGTCATCCATACGTTCTGCACAATGTAAAGGTCACAGTGCCAACGTCGCTGGCAATAAGATAATCGCGCTTTCAAATGAATGGCAATCACTAAACCATATTTCATACACATACACTACTTATAATATATAGTATATGCCATAGTTACAATTTTTTGTTGTATCGAAGATTAATTAATTACAATGTACATAGATAATAGGATAATCAAATATAACCTTTATTTATCATTTGGTGATATGCTTATTTACATGTTACAAAAAAAATATATATTTAAAACATTACCAAATGTGAACAATAAACACGCTTAGACTTGATACTTGATCCTGAATCAGACGTAACCCTTATCAGTAGTTGAATCACTTATAATTAGCAGAAAAAAAGTAAAAAAAAAAAAGAAGTCTTTGGGGAGTACCAATGATAAACAAGAAAAAAAACAAAGTCTCCATGCCTAAACTACATATGATTGATTACATGAGGATAAGTATATGAGGACTCATTTCTCTAGGAAATAATTTCAGGTAATTTTCGACAATTATTCAATGGCATTGACGAAAATTCCTGCTCGATATGAATGGAACTTAAGTATCCCAAAATGTTGGATATTAAAGAAAGAATTTTGAGCATATTCGAAACTATGGCATAGTTAGAATAGACTAACATGATAATAATATAATGTATCTTGGACACAATACACACAGCGCCCTCTAATTCCAAGCTAACCAACTAAATGCTTGTGTTATGGATACTAGCTATCGGATATTAATACATATATATACTTTTTTTCTGTAAATACATACTTATAATATGTACATAGAACAACACTCAGACGCCATACAAACATTCGTGCTTGTCACAAATATTTGTGTTCGGGTGGGAATCGAATCCCCGACCTTGTTGCTGCAGTCGGTAGTTTTACCAATGCACCACGAGGCCCGTCAAAAATATCACAAACAATGAAATCAAGATGGTATCTACTGGCTACACCTGCAGATGGTATCAGATATGTAATATTTAAAACACAACTTATAACAAACATGCCTATTTCCAGTTATTAGTAAAAATCTCGCGACTCTGAACAGTAAGTCAGTCACGGTATGCAAAATCCAGAGCGTTGCCAAATTAGGCGCAGCTTCGAATAGACTTGGCAACGTCGTAACACCACCTCGCTAAAATGTAAGGAGAGCGACTACCCACCTACCTACCTATCTACTCCACGTAAACAAACATGATTGCGTCATCCGCTTTTGCACACAAAATTACACTTAAAAACTTAAGTCACAAGTTCTACTATGGAATGTGATGGTACCGACTCAATTTATTATTCGCAATGTACAAATAAAAGGGCGCTTAGTCGACTGGCTGTACAGTTGTAGTCTCCCCCCACGACGCTCGGATATTATGAGGACGATATACTTGTAACAACTAGGAGTTTTTAGAACTTAGATCTGTTCATCATGTTGGGGCGCCTTGAGACATAAGTTTTAATGTGGGTGGTTTACAGTATGTACTAAGGCCGGCCTGTGAATCTATACTAATATCATAACTATCATATAATCTACTAACAATAACACGACTTTCTTCTTTTTAACAGAAAATAAAGAACGAAGGGACATGATTCTTACATATCTCATTAGATCTCTTATATCACAAAAGGAATTATGAAAGATAGGGATTAATAGTGGAGTTGTAAAAAAATCAAAACACCAGTAAGTCGAATTATACTGAACTTGCCCACCCGGCGAAATTTGTACCGCATCAAAAGTAATAAAAAAGTAAATTTTGGACTTTTTCGTTACTACATTATATATGAATAATAGATAAAAACCACCCCGTTAACACCCTCTATGTATTAAAAAATACCGCTTCAAAATCCGTTGCGTATTTTCAAAGATTTAAGCATATATAAGTGGACAGACAAGGGAAAGCCACATTATTTTATACTATGTAATGATAGCAATGTAGACCCTTCAGTGTAGCTAAGAGTGGGTTCCTAATTAAACAACATTTAAAACAAAGTTATTGTGAATGTCAACAGTCTGAATAATTGAAAACTCTTTGAACAACTTTTAAAATAAGATTTCAAAATGATAAATCATTACATAGTATAAAACAAAGTCACTTTCCGCTATTTGTCCCCTGGGTGGGTGGTTTTGATCTATAATTCATATATGATGTTGTAAAGAAAAAATGATAATTTTCAAGATTTAGCACTTTAATTGCAAACGCTGGCTGAACCCTAAGTGATAGATAAAAACAATGTTCTACATTATTAAACACCTTCAGAAGGTCTACAGAAAAGTCCTCGAGGGCATATGTCTATCTCTCAGGGATAACCCACAATGACCATTTTTATTTTTTTTATTTTTTACGAGATATAATATTTACGAAGCGATTTTAAACATTACAGCATTAATTTTCATCCAGTTAAGTGACTTAATTTGATTGTCTTAAATAGATAGATCAAGATGGGCCTTTACAGTATGTAATTTAAACGAATATTTACGAAGATATTACAGTATTAACATAGCGGGACATAGCAGTTACGTTGCGCGCCAAAACGCGTGCCCATAAATAGCACAAATTGAACTTTTTAATATCCAAATTTTACTCCATTATTTCTTTTGATGCTGAAGAAAGTTCGCCGGGTCAGCTAGTATTTAAATAAAAATGTTTGGAAACGTGACATTTCGTCCTGAATCGGATCCCAGCCTCCCGTCGCTCACGTTGATACGTTACTCTCACGTGGCCTCGTCTCTGGTCCACGTGCCTCGCCAGCCGTTTACGTAAACATTTATACTGTAACGAATTGTGCCTTTAGCCCGACTACGACAGAAGAGGGGTTGTGGCTATCGAGACTAAGTATAATGTTTAATGAATGAATTACAACTTGAAAGGTCACGTTAGACTCGTATTGAACGTGAGAATGACAGGGTCCAAAATTTCTACAGGAACTATAATTACAGGTAAAACCTGTTCCTGGAGAAATTTGTCTACAAATTCAACAATTCCGCTGATAGTAATGTTGCCAAAGCAGTTACAGAAATGTAATTATTTAATTATTAATAACCAGTAAACATAAAATTTTTAATAAACACATTACATAATTACAGGTATTATTTTAATAAATAATATTGGCAACAGCCGAGCAAACAGATAATTCATAACCATCATGAATATAAAACGACAAGAAATCAAGTAAAAATCAACTACATCTTACTGTAAATTGAGGATGTCAATTTATTAATCTCTTCCAATTTTAATGTCAATAATATTAAGCAATTGCGTGTAATAAAATGTTGTTTAAAAATAAAACGCAATAAAAACAGATGGCAACTTACGTTCACACGCAAAATTATTTATATACGGAAACTCAAAAATGAACATTTTATTTTTAACTTCCTTTTTGCTATAGCGTAGGACTGTAGACCAATTTTATTTTGTGTTCGGTAGTAAAGTGAAACATCATACCTGGGCGTTACTTTCCAAAGTGCCCCAGATGTTGATTAACGGTAAAAAGGCTATTTCGCGACAGATGCGCCAACGCTACACTACTGCACATTGTATAAAATATAAAAGTGCAAAGTGCAAATTTTGCACCGAGTATACGCAAAACCCGTTATTTTTTTGATAAAACAAGTTGTCGCCTTTTTAAAAACTGGAATTTTAAACTAATTTTTATACAATAGATGGCAGTAAATATAAATTGCAAGATGATATGAAACTCATAAACTTTTATTACTTCTTGTCCATCAAATCAAAATATGCAAATTATAAGTATAAAGATCAACTTTTCTCTAATGTGTGACAGAAAAAGTAATACTGCGGGCAAAACATAAAAACATACTATTTTGTGAGTCTTTATTTTAGTGTTCCAGACATTTTTTCAGTATTTTATAACCTTTGACTGACCTTAAATTAAAGCATAACTTAGGTTTCATTTCATTATAAAATAGTGTTAGATAAATGATGATAGTCGTCGAGGCGTCGTTAGAAGTCTAGGCGTGGCGGCCGCTGCCTACAACTAAAGGTACAAAAACGCGTGAACTTTCAAAAAATATTAAAGTTGACTAACAACCTCTTCACGCGCGTTATCCATATCCATATAAGCGGCTGAAACCTTTTATAATAAATAATAAGGCACTTACGCAGTCGGTACGTATATGTGGCGTTTTTACTTTAACATATTTTCGCGCTCCAATGCGTCCGTGGAAAATTTACATCGCAGATTATATTAAACAGCACTTTTATTGTACAGTTCAGTAATGAAAGTCCCCGAATGACTGCAATATACATACTCAAGTTTTTAGTCAATCAGCGGATTTTACGCAGTCAATTACGACAGTAACAGTAAAACATAATTTTAAATAGTGTTTTATACTTTTTATGAAAAAATATAATTTCCAGACTTTTCTATATCAAGTCAAGAATTTATATCAAATATCCAGCTGTATAACCCGGGGGCAAAGTCAATAAAATTGTGGTCATAATCAGAAATTGTTTGAGGTCCAAAGGTAAAACGTAGTTATTTACTACGTACATATTTACTTCAGGGAAATCAATGAAGGCACAAAGTAAAATTCTGTTAAGTTAAAGCGAAATAACGGAAAATAACAATAATTAATGTTATTGATTTACAGAGCAATATAAAATACATTTGATATTTATTTTAATTAATTATAAAAATGATAGCAAAATGGGAGACCAAAGTACCAGCTGGTAAAACTGTATGGTTTCCTTGCGAAGCAAAGAAGCAGCTTCTTCGAAATTGACATAGCCCATATGTTGTTTTAAAAAAGGAATAGATATTTATGTGTAAGCAAAATTTCATACAATTCGGTTCAATAGTTAAAGCGTGAAGACGGAATATGTGACAGACAGAATAACTTTCGCGTTTAAAATATGAATTATGACAGAAATGAGAGGGAATTAGAATGGTATAATTAAGAGGAACATTGTTTACACAAATGTAAACTAAATAGCAACCCGCGGACAATTTAATTTCAATGCCATGTTAAACTATATGGTGCGACGCCTTTGAGACGATTAAACATTCATTTGCCGGAGTGTAGGTAGAGAGTTACTTTTGTGCGTCATGCGAAATTAACTTGAAATTAAATGTAGTCAGCATTGCATGACATTCATACTATTGATGTTAAATATATGTATATATACCTATACACAGACAATTTTCCAATTGATAACATATTTTTCCAACAAACACTTCATATTACTTTTATAAAATCGCAATGAATAGACAAATATCTAATATATAAAATTCTCCCGTCACGGTGTTTGCAATTATACTCCTCCGAAACGGCTCGACCGTTTTTCGTGAAATTTTGTTTAATTTTTCGTTTTTTATTTTTTTATGATCCAGCATACAATATAACTCCAAATTTTCACTTCTCAACGATCGACCAGCTAATCATGATACAATATGATGATAAACTATACATACATAAGAAAACAACAATTAATTATTTAACCAGAAATTGAAAATATCAATAAAAACGATAGTGGCTTCCCAAGTAACGCAGAAAATTCACAAGGTATACTTATTAACGAAGTATATGCGGTAGGTATAATTAGTTGTAATTAATTTTTGTGAAAATCACAAGTAGATACAATCACATTACTTTTGTTTTCCTGTTAGTTAAATAATTAAACTAATATTCTCTAACTAACCTAAAAAATCTGGTTGCCTGTAAAGTCGGTTTTACGGGCGAAGATTTTACGTGACAACGTCTTTTTCTCGGTAGAATATTTATTGATATGAATATAATTAAATTGCACAATAGGAACAAGGAATTGAATGAAAATAAGAATTGCACAAATTACAAACACAGTTTAAATCAAGTTTTCTTATATCTGCCACTTTTTCTTAATATTTGTAATTTTAAAGAATCAATTCGAAAATCAAAACATTTATTCAGATCGAAGGTTCAAATTTTTGCTAAATAAATTTGAAATTAATGAAAATTTGTAAAATAATAATTAATTAATTAATTAATTTTAAACTAATAATTTACTTAACACTATCAACATTTATCAATAGTATGACATAACCTATAAACTCAGTTTCTCAACTTTTGTGTCAATCTAACAATTAATCAATCAATCATAGTTTACGATAATGAAATATCAGTGTACAATTATTTACCTTTATTGTTGTAGTTGTTGTAAATGACGAATCTAAGCACTCCACATTTTCACTACAGACACAGCTGACGATACTTTAACCACACGTGTGAACTTGTATTATGACGCTTTCTTGTTTTTCCAACGCCAAGAACGTTCGAGAAAGACAAAGACAGAGACACAAGCATGCGCCGATTCAATGCGCCTAATTCTCTAGTGCTGCGCGCGCGGCAGACCGATCATAGTTGAGTGGGAGAGAGACGCAAGGCATTCGGCGGGCCTCTCTCTCGTTCGGTGACTCATCGTAACGTTACCGAGCGTTACACTTTTTCATAAGTGACTCCCAGCCGCAACCTAATTTAAGACGTTGTCACGTCAAAAGGTTAGTACTCCGCTGCTATTAGTACAAGTGTTAGGCTACATGCCTAATGTCTAAGTGTGGACAGCAAGCCCGATTAGTAAGCCCTGGATAGTCGCTTGCTTTCAGACCAAATATTATAATTTAAAGCTAACAACTGCATATAAATGAAATGGTGGCGTGGTCTACCTTGTAGTTGGTGTTGTCCTGCTGCAAATGCGCTAGTCCGTTATACTGTTGGTACGGGCTCAGCACGCGACGCTTTTTAGCTGGTTGACGCGCCGGCGACACGGCCGGCTGGTGATCAGGCTGTGTGCTCTGGGGCTGACTGCTGTGGTATTGTGACGCCTGCTCCGGGAACATGACATGCATTCCCTGACAACAACACAATGACACACGTTAACAACCATACCAATCGCTACATGATATAAAACGGTTTCTCTGTCCCTATTACATATTATGTATACTTAAATCTTTAAAACCACGCAACGGATTTTGATGCAGTGTTTTTAAATAGATAGAGAGTGTCAACAGGGTGGTTTACATGTATAATGTAGTAAAGAAAATTTACTTATTTATAACTTTTAATGCGGAACAAAGTTCGCCGAGTCATCTAGTATAATTATATGTTACAATGTCTCGGTTCCACGGTGGTCTGAATCAAGAATTCGTGAGATCGAATCCGGGCTCACAAAGCTATAACTTTTCGGAATTCTTTTCGGATGTTACGTGTGATAAATATCGATGACTGACAACATTGTGCCTGGTGTATAGGAATAGGTTGCGACAACCGCTGTCCACACCTTCAGGTAGGAAAAGTAGTAAGTTAAAAAAGGTTTATAAATCTATTAGTTGAAAACCACATACCTAGTCCATTGAAATGTTACAATTTTAGCACCGAATATTAATTACATTTCTTAGACGAGGCAATTAAATTTTTGGGATATGTAGGGGGAGGCAATAGAAATTGCTTAACTTGATATTTGTGGGGTCGCCACCCTTGTCATCCGGCCGCCACCTTGAAAAAGGAGGTGAAAACAAGTTTTTCGCGATATCTCGGAAACTATGCGTCTTACAAAAAAAATGTTGAGGCAAAATTTGTAGCAAATTATCTTGCCTACGAATATGTAATATAACGTTTTGCCCTAAATCGAAAATCAAAGAAGTTGCAGTTAAGCTTCTATTGACCCCGCACATGATCCAAAAATAAAATTGCGTTCTCTAAGAAATGCAACGCTCATACAATGTAACATTTCAATGTACTAACAATTATAACTAAAAAAGTTGTCTTTACTATTCGGTCTCTGATCGATTTATCGACACACCATGATAGGTACAGAAGATCTTAAATAATAATATTAGTTACATTATTTTACACGGATAGCCTAATTGTAGGTCATTTAAATTATACTATATCTAGGTAGGTATTAACAGAAAGGTAAAAGAAATACGAGCGGAGCAAAACAATCTAGATTTACATCGTAACATGATCTCCCCCGTGAACATTGGAAACTAATCAACACGGACTTGAGCAGAGTCAGTTGAGTACGGAATCCTCTTTTATTGCTGTGGAGGCATGGTTGTGTATACGATAATATTTATGCATCATTCTTGTGAAGCTGCCTGTTTGCTTACTAAAGTTTTTATCGGCCGCTTATTTTTCTATAAATAGAGCATGTACATTACAAGCTATAAAATAAATGGATCTAGCTGCAAATCAGGCTTAAAGTACAACCAGTACATGTCTCAAATACAAATTAGTATCTGGTTATGGTACAGTTTAAATTATGATGTTGTTATGGATTAATTTGCCGTATACGACTTTCCATGGGTAAAGAACAGTCGTACTAAAATGTACGTTCAAATTGCTACGGTAGTTACATAATTAGGATTTTTGGAAGCTTTTTATTCAACATTATAGTCTCTCAAATATTATGCCCGGTTAAACAGCAATACTCAATATGACAGTTTTAAGTGATATGTACCTATTTTTCATTAAACTGTAGTACGGATTCATTCAAAACAACAGTATATCACGATACATTTCATGAACCTGTTCATATTTATAAATGAAAATCATTATTTAACATTCGTTTCTACTTCTGATATTATGATGAGAGAAATTTCTTTAAGAGTTATAATCTTTACATTCGAGTATTATGTGGAGATTCCGCAGTTCATACATTTACAACATAACATTGCAAAATCTAAAATTACATCAGAATGTACTACACTGTATATAATATCGTTCAGATTAATCTTTAGCCTACAAATAGCTTTTATAGCCGCTGCAAATTCTTCAAAGCGGAAGTGAAAATATATATATTGCGGTTGCATCCTATAATCCTATTGTGGCCGGAGAACAATACGTTATATTCGAGGTCCAAAAAATCCATGCATTTATCGCGTCTCCTATCTACTTTCTAAAGACGGGCCGCTGCGTGGGTGAAATGGCCGGACATGTTACAAATGGTAAATTGGGCTCTTAAATAATTCCTATTTCAACAAGTCAAAAACAAGTTGTTACTACGTAGTACGTATACGCGCTCACATTGTCCGCTTTCTGATAATGATGCCATCAGTTCGCGAGCAACACAATACCGCGGCGAATAACGGTTAGATAACAGTATTTGTTTTTCGATAAGACAATAAAAGTAGTTTGACTTTTTTTATGACAAAGCAAGCATCACCCATATATACCTACAAAGTTATATAATTTATGTATCAGATTCGTGTCGACAAATGAATTATCTTTGCCTTTCTATGCACAATCTTCAGTGTTATCTATAGATGGTTTACATTAAGATAAAATACAAAAAAGGCTCCAAATCTCACCTTCATTAATATCTGTAATTTTATTTATTTTCTGTTGTTAAATTTGAGCTTATTAGGATTTTCAACATCTACGCGCAAAAAGTTTTATTTAAATCTGTGGTGATTCCAGTCTGTTTGGGCTGGTTCACATCTTTATCACGAATTTATTCAGAAAAGATTGCAACTAATTGGAAAATATTACTATACTATGTACCTCTTATCAATATATTATGCTAAGTTGATAATACTATATAGGTACAACTAGCTGACCTGGCAAAAGTTGTCTTGCCGAAAAATTAAATTAAAAAAATAGGGGTTGATCGTAGGGGGTTAAAAATTTAGGGTTGTATGTATTTTTGGATCTCGTTTTATAAAAAATAAGAAACAGAAATGTATTAAAAGTTAAAAAAAAAATTAGGGTTGGTCGATTCTCAGACCTACTCAATATGCTCACAAAATTTCTTGAGAATCTGTCAAGCCGTTTCGGAGGAGTATGGGAACGAAAATTGTGACACGAGAATTTTATATATAAGATAAAAGGAATCAATAAAACAAAACTTTTTTTCACGAAACAAATAACCAATTTGTGAATTATATTTATAACAAAAACATACATATTACTTTTTTTAACTGCCACATATTAATCACGAAACAATGCAAACTTAGCCGTTATGACTGAAACGTGATGTTAAAATGTCGTGCACAAAAGAAAAGAGTAAACACAAGTTGATTATCTCCACGAAAAATTTCTTTAAAATGCTCTACCCATCTTTAAGATCTTTCTTGATTTCACATCTCTACGGCGACACAACATAGTGATGTGCCAAAGGAAAAAAAAGAGTCGCACGTTTTATCTGTAGACAAATAACGTTATCTGGATCTATCAAATTTGTAAGAAAATGTGAATATGGAAAAAATATGTTTTCTCCATTACATACCAAATGGGATTCCTAAATATGTTTCTACATTACATCGTCGCCTTACGGGATTTCTTATAGATTGGATATGCCAGGTTAGCTAAATATATATCTACATATATGGTGCATACCTTATATGTAGATATATATTTATATATGTATGCATATGTGAATTATGTTATTTGATATATTCAATATATTTCACTTTTATTTCACTTAAAATAAGCCAATGTTTTACTGTTTCGTGATCAAGATTATATAATGAGACTTTATAGTTACAATATACATACATACATAACTTCACGCCAAATCCCTTGCGGGGTAGGCAGAGAGAACAGAGCGCCATAGGGCACGATTCTTACACACCTCACTCGCTTCGTTGACTTTCATAACTCTTTTCATGCACGCGCGTCGGTTTTTGAAGCTCTTAACATAGTTAGTTAGTTACAATATCACCTTTCAATTCGGTTTTAGTAGAAAAGTAGGAACCGCAGCTATTTATTAATTGCGTTATATTTTCGAACCATAACTGTAAAACAAAAGAGTATTGATAAACAATTTTATAAAAAAAAAATTAAATTTGAAAGCAAATACTTGAAAAAATATACGTAATTAAAATAATGTCAAAATAACCAGTCACAACATACATTTACGTATAGATAGTGATGTCTGTTCTAACTACTTTCAGAAACAGTGTCAAGTAGACACTAGTCTAGTCTATCAGTATTGTTAATACTCACACACAATAACTACTAAGTTATTGTGTGTAAGTATTAACAATACTGATATGATGTTAACCTCGTGAAATAAAATATAGACGTGGCAACAGTTGGAGCGCTTCAAGACTCTTATCATATAGTAAATATGATTTTCTTAGCTATTCCGTTTGCTGTAAAATTCTTACCAAATAAAATGAATGGTCATATTCAGTAAGAATAGAGTGGTAGTGTTAATAAGGGCTTGATTGGGGTTCAGGTATAGAGAACCAGTACAACTCTAGCTAGATGATTGCCGGATATTAATATTTCAATTCCTATGTGTGATATAACGCATACAATAGAATTTTATTTAATCTGCTAGGCCAGGCTAACATTAAAAATAAAATGTATTTAATCCAGCTAGGAATCCCATAAGAAACTGATAGTGACTATAAGCAACAGGTATAGTTTATAAATAAAGAAATTTGGATCATATTCATAAATAGATTATAATACTTGGCACAGATAATAAAGGTAGTGCAAAGTCAAGTCAAAGAAGCTTTGTTTTCATAGGTACAGATTACAACATATTATTTAAAATTAAATACTAAACACGAGCACATAAGGAAATTGCCTTTGAGGAACAAGAAAACACGGAAGCTATCTCCATGAGCCGCCAGAATTCGAGTGTAGGGGCTATCATGAGAGGAATAGTGCAACAATCGCATCTAAAAGAAGCTGAAAACATATACTGAAGACATTATAGTATGTGTTACCTTTACTGTTTATAAAAAGTTGCAAAGCTATTAAAAAGCTAGCTAACCAGTTAATAATCCATAAAATATATAGAGATATTGATAAAATGGTGAATGAGCAAAAAACACAGAACATCTAAGCAATAGAATTGTGGAAATTTTATGGCATTTTTTTTACTACTTATTTAACTTAACAATTTTGATGGTCCAGCCAAATCATATCCATAGTGATTTTCGCTTTACTTTATTAGTTAGTCTAACAATGTCATATAATGGGAGAGTTGATAATATTTTACAAATTAGGTTCTATAAATATATTAGAACATATAAATCATAACAACTTGTTGGACTTAAGCCCATCATTAAAAAAAATTAAAATGCTTTTCACTTAATGAAAGGAATAATTTACTTGCCTAAAGGAAGAAATATGTATACATCTAGCTAATTATAAAATAATAATGCTTATAACTGCTTATTATTCAGTAATGTTATCTTCTATTAAATTAACTTTGCCCACTATTTCTAATTTCATTCAATTCATATTTGCCCACTTGACACTAACAAGTCCACAAACAATTTCATTTTCATTCCAAATTCACCTCACATTTCATTTGCCCTTAAAATTTTCACCAAATGTTTCATTTGCAGCAATTTTTTATTTACAAGTTTGGCATATTAGAAATAGCAATTCTTTTTTTCTGCAGACCGGAAGCAATATCATATTGATACTCTGCCTCTTATTTTTAGGTTAGGTGACAATAAATATGTTTAACAAATGTCAATTTCAATACATTGTATGAATAATAAGTAGAATATTATAACATAGGGATATTCAATAGTCAATATATTACTGTTAATTAAGATAGAAAGTGAAATGTTTTACTGCAATATGGTAAGTTATTATAAGATTCCAATAGGAAACCAGTAAGAATATTTTTGCCATAAAAAATAATAACAAATTATAATGTTACATAGGTAACTCAATAAAGATCAAGGAAGTAGATAAATTAATGCTCTATTCCAGTTTTGTTCACAAAATTGGTTACAGTTATTATATTTAAAGCGATGTCATATGTTTACTTTTCACCGACATTGCAGTTTCATAGTAAGAAAATTGACACCAAACTATTAATAAACATGTTACATTCAACCAGCATGTCTATACCAGCTCTATCTATATACAAAGGTGAAAAATAAAAAAGTTATTGGAAACTCACACGTTGCTAGCGAACGTTTCGTGGGTATCGCTCGTTTATAAGCAATCAACCGACACCGATCATCGGCGGGAACCAGTAGTTTTCCACTCCGTGTTTCTACACAAGGGCCACTAAAACTTAACAAGAGCCTTCCTCACCTCTCTAAGTCAAATTTGTCAGAGTACGATCCCACTATCATGCTGAAAGAAGCACAAGAAAACGGACAAAGGGTCCTTCAAAACACAGCCATTTTGAAACCGTTCGTACAGAATGTTACGTGTACCGCTTACGTTTTGTGGTCAGAATAGGAAACTAGGTTATCCGTTCGCACTCATTTTTATGTTTTCGCACAATTAAAACTACCACTCAACATTGCACACACATTTAGGTACGATTTCACTTCATACTTTCGTATTCGCACACACCCGCTTACGTCGCACAATGTCCTCGACGGACGAAAGCGACGAACTCACACGAATCGAACAGTAGACCGAGTTGCTAACTGCCACGATGACAGTGGTAGCGTAGGGTTGCTATTAAATTTATAAAATATCTACTATAAGTTATTTTATTACACAGTCATATATACACATTATTTAGTAACAATTCATAAAATTATCGTATACCTCGATTCACTACATAGCTTTGCTTCTATGGTTCAGTGATTTAGCTTGGCAGGTTCTTATTAGAAGGTCCCGGGATTGATTTATGTTTACCTGACAAGTTATTCCAGTTAGACGCCTATGAGACTTAATATTTTATTCTAGGCTAGACAAAGTATTGATATTAACTACATCTTCATTTATTAATAGAAAATCAAACTAGTAACTTCTGCATTTATTATTATACATATATAAAATGTATGCTTATTAACTTTGCTTACCAATACCAATTAAACAAATATTGTTTTTAACGTATCTATAATACATTATTAATACATATTATTATTATAAAATTATTAATTTTAAACAGAGCTATTTAAGTAGCTCAGTCTAACTGTGGTATCTATTTTGATATATCATTTATGTATTACTTACTTACATTACTTAATATTTTATTACATATCTAGATTCTCTAAATACCTTGCCTCGAAGGTCAAGTGTATTAGCATGGCAGATTCTTTTTAGAACGTCCTAGGTGTACATTATAATAAATATATTATTTTCAATAATAGAATATATTATCATGTGACACTGGTCTACAACTTTCCTATCGTGAGTGTCATAAAAGTCACAAGGTCACTAAGGGTTATGATCGGATGAAGACCATCTCTCGTACGATACGATATAAACTACCGATGATTTTGTCCGATATGTAGATGTGATTAAGCTTGCCTCTGTTGCCCGGCACTTAATATTATAACATGAAATCGACAAAATCTGGCATCAAATACCACGGGAGCTAAGAACAATTTATTGTTGAAAAGAGTTCATCGAAAAGATTCTATTCGAGTATAAGTAAGTATTTAGGATGAACATTAATGTTTTAAGGCAGCTAAGCTTAGTTACTGAGCTTGGAAACAAACAGCGTTGGATATATTGTGTCCAAAACACAGCTTTACAATACCGTCCGGTAAAAATATGTTAAAAATATCTATTGAATAAGAATAACTACCATTATAGTAGAAAGAAGAAAATTACTTGAGAATTTAGGTTATTCAGGAAGTTTAATATTTACTAGCATACCCATATATTTATAACTTATATTAAATTAAAACTAAAAGTGAGTATATAAAATGGAACTTATTAACAAGAATATACTATTAAAATATAGTCAAAGCATAGCGTGGCTCCACGCTCTTTATTCCCTTTGCCTGTTAGAAACGAATCAGATGAAAAAACTTTGTGGTCGGGTCATGCGCGCGTTATTCAATTTTGAATTCAGTTGCTTGGCAACGTGTCAGGAATGGTATTCGAATATGTATTGGAGTTTCAATACGTACTTACTTAATTCGTGGCTGTATTGGGATGATTTCGTGTGCAAGCTTTACGAGTTGTGCTCAATATTATTTTATAACTGGATTAACTTGGTCATTAAAAATTAACGTTTTCATTCCTATATTTATTACAATATTAAAAATGCAACGGTTAATAACAACTTTATAATAATGAAATGTGATTCTATACAAAAAGTTTTTCAATCAGAATGCTTAAAATAATTATTTGCTTTGTATTTGTTAATTTTATATTAATTGTGTTCGCTGAGGACTACGATAGTGACGACAGATGTGAGTATACTTGCAACTCCAATTGATTTCTTGTAATATTTTTTCATTCGCACTTGTCTTGCACACAATTTTAAAAGAATAGAAAATTAATACCAGATTTCCTTCTTACTTACTATATTTAGGAAACAATGCTACAACTAGCAAGTTTAATTAATCGATCAATATACTTTTAATAAATATTATATCGCAGATAACTTCAAATAAATGATAATAGGTAGATTTTGAAGATCAAGCTCTGAGCCAAAGTGATGAAATGACGAAATAAACCGTATTACTATTATTAATCCCTTTCTTACGAAAAACAAGTCGTAAGACGAGTTGCGAGGATAGTATGAGTCCATGGGCCACTAAGTACTAACTTTGTCTTTTGTTTGTAACATCGCGCCTTTTGTACCTGACTACGTGTTCTTTACTAATTCGTTTAGAAAAACTTGAATGATTCCTCAACTCGTGAAATCCTCTTTTTAATCTAAATGTGTTAGATAGGTGGCAGCTGTTGGTGTGAGCCAAGGTTCGAGCCCGAATTAATATTTGCGTTTTCAGCAACGCAGCTGTAACCCCTTAAGTGTTGCAGATATTCATAGGCGGCGCTAGTCGCTTATCATCAGCCTGTCTGTCGAAAACAGACTCCTGATCCAGAGAGCTGGGTGCTCAGATACCAAATATATTTGCTATATTATAGCATTTTTTTCGTGGTTTATAACAAAATCACTGACAAAAAAAAATTAAAATAATAATCAATCAAAAAGTTGGTGACATGGTGGTCAGCGGACCGTGTATAGTGTTTCCGTTGGCTGTTGGAATACAAAAGCAGCGCTCGCGCAGATCTCCACCTAACCACTACAATTACAACGCTATTATATGCCTTTTTGTGTTGATATACTAATCCTACTTACATGTACAGGATGTGAGCTCTACATTCCTACAAAACTATATGACTAAACATGGGAGGTGATTAAATAAAGCCTTGGTTTAGAAAAATAATGTAATATGGATATCACAGAAATAGATCAAGATAGAACGGCCGCGAGGTCATATTTCCATACATTTCGAGCGTGTCACTTTTTTGAAAAACCACGCCCACAGCGTGACGTCATTTTCATTGTGAGCGAGGCGACTAGTTAGGAGACACACACATTAGATTATCGATGTTAATATCGGCAACGTGTGTTAATTTTATTATTTTTATATTTTACCAACTTTATTGATTTTGTGTAACGATAATCATAGAAAGTAAAACATGTTAAATACTTTAATCCGACATATTAAAACCTAAAACATATTTTTCCAACAGTATATAAAATTTAATTATAAATATTTTACTGTCCTTGAAACTATACATATTTATTAAATATTTGCCTTTTGGTAAGGGTTGGCCTCACAGTCCTGGTTAAATAACGAAGCCGAACGTCTACATATACCTCGGTTACTACCCGTTTGAGAACAACGAGATGATTTTCCATCGGCGATTGGTCAAATTGGTGAAAACTTATACTGTCAAATAAGCTGCTGCCAATGTAATTACGAATCACTTTGGTTGAAATTTGTGGTGTTATAATAAAGTAGGGACAAAGCAAGACATGAGCTGATACTCAAATTATTATTGAATTAATTTATCGATAAGTCCTAAGACTCAACGATACATGGAGTGCCCATCTCTAACATTCGAATCACAGCGATTAACAGACGCAGCGATCAACTGGCAGGTGTATTGTGTATTTCGTTCGATTCGACGTACATTACGCGTATAATTAATGCGCGCCATGGTTTTTGTATACGAGCGTTGAATGCGGACAGCAATGGATATTTATCATAACGAAAAAATATACAACTTGTGATCGTAATTATTGAACATAGTAAAAGTAAAACAATAATTTATAATCTCAAAAAAATACTTTCTACTGATTTTCTGTACTTACTGATCATACGAAATATTTCCTTTTTTCATATTTGATTCACTACTTTTGTTTTTACAATTTGCCACAGCATAATAAGGCATATATGTGACGTTTTATCTATTTTTTTACGTCCTGAACGCATGGCAGGAACGCTCGTTGCGTAATGAGAGCGAGTTTCGAAAAGCATGCAATATAGTGCATGGTTTTGGCACGCTTGCCACGCCTATTCGCCGTTCTATCTTGATCTATTTCTGTGATGGATATCATTCCTCGAGTAAATTTTTGCTAAAAACTATTGAAATAGAAGGCTGTAACTGATTTTTCCTCCAAACTCACACAAATCACACCGCAGTCCATGTCGTGACTGATTCAATAAAATCGGTGCCAACTGGAACGGGGGATGTTTTTCGCGTTTTCCAACGAAACGATAATATTTTCCTAATGCTGTATTTTATTACAGTTATTTTTTTATGTCTTTTGAGTTAAATATGACAGTAATATTAAATCAATTAAAAACGGCAGCAACTTAAGAATTTGGGCAGGTAATGATAAAATATATATAAGATATTTCCACCTATATATTGACTTATCACGATATCTCTGGAACCATAAGGCGTAGCGACTTGAAATTTGGTAGGATTATTCCTTTCGCCGAGTAGAGGTCAGCTAAGGACGGATTTTACGAAATTCCACCCACAAGGGGGGTTGCGGGGGTGTTAACAATGGAAAATTCCCATTTTTAACCTATAGCTGCTATCGACTTCAAATTTGTCGAAGATATTGCAGTATTAACATAGCGGGGCAGCAGTTATTACTTTTGATGCGAAACAGAGTTCGCCGGGTCAGCTAGTGATAAAATATAATTTTGGCAAAAATATAATTACAATGTGCCTATTCACAATATTCGTGTTCGTTTATTAGTATTTATTATAAATAACCTGACTTGCCCTATTGTAAAAGTTTGTGTGTGTGGGTTGAGGAAATGCGTTTGGTATGAAAAGCGCTGGAGCATGGTACGGCTTGGTGCTAATCCTGATGCGAATTTAGTATACAATTCATCGACGACCAGCGATTTTATATGACCCAGGAAGCTCAACATCTTGATTGATAGGCGTTACCCGATCCAATATATTCTATAAACCTATACAATTTAGAAAAAAAATATCAATTGAAAGTACTCCTTTTATCAATTAAGAGTATTACTCAGTACTCTTTTTGTGTAAAATCCGTCATGCTAGCACTTTTAGCCTATTTTAAATAATTTCTCGTTTTGTTACCAGTTTAATATTTTTTGTCGAACGTAATACAATGACAAATAATCATTACATAGTATAAAACAAAGTCACTTTCCGCTGTCTGTCCCCTTATATGCTTATATCTTTAAAACTACGCACCGGATTTTGATGCCTTTTTTTTAATAGATAGAGGGCATCAACGAGGTGGTATAGTAAAAAAGTACTAATTAAATAAAACCTTATTTATTACTTTTGTTGCGAAACGCAGCTCGCCGGGTTAACTAGTAGTTACTAAATTATTTACACATTAAACGGTTTTGTCGATAGTCATCACATAAGTGTTATAAATATTCCAATATACCTACTCCTTATATGTAATCAGGTTTGATATTAAGACAAGAAACTTCGCTCTGGCTATCATTTCAAACCTAAGTCTATATATTACACCACACAAATACGTATTATTTCAGTTACAGGGAAGGCCAATAAATAGTTTTATAAACGGAGTTCCCGTTTATCAAACAGATCACGCGATGTTACAAAACATGGACACGTTTGTTGACCTGCCAACAATTCGACGGGAACACGAACTGGAGCAATTTATTTCCTTTATTTATTTAATATCTTGAAATGAGCTGAAAGATATTTGTTGCTATTTTATAAAGGAAAATTTAAATTATCTTAAAACTCATACAATTCCAGGATTAGGCGGAATGAAATTACCGCCACAAAACACAATTTTTACACATCTCAATTGCTTTCTTAACTCTAGTCACGAATAGTCGTCGTAGTCTAGTCGGTTTCTATATTTTTTGTGATTAGTGGTAGCTCTTGACTTGACTTCCAGAACTTCCTATTTCTACTTGTTAATTTTAATGTTAGTTATAATTAATATTGGACGAAACTGGTCACGAAATGGAAAGGTCCAAAAGGCAAGAGAACCAGGGGTAAACCGATAGACCGTTGGTCCTACGATGACCTACGAAAGATAGCATTGGATATTGAGATAATTGGATAGAGACAGCGGGTGATAGAGAACGATGGAGACAGTTCGAGGAGGCCTACACCCGAGAGGGGTCATGACTTAATATTATAATAGGTTGGGGAAAAAGTATTTTCGTATTTTTGTATGAAAAGTCAAGACATTTTTTTCAAAGTTTATTTACATTTATTTACAATATATATGTACCGTTTTGTTGAATAACTTTCTGCCATTTTGTGGGCAGAGACATTATCCCGTTACTGTAGAAACTTTGGGACTTCTGATCAAAAAAACGGGACAAATAGTTTTGGCAGTCCTCTCTTGAGGTCAACCTTACAGAACCTAAAGAATTCTGAAGAGACCGAAACAGGTGAAAATCTGAAGGCGCAAGGTCAGGGCTATATGGTGGATGCACTAGGACCTCCCAGTCGAACTCTCTTAATTTTTGCTGAGTGGCTAAAGATGTGTGTGGTCTAGCGTTATCGTGATGAAAGACCACACCCTTCCTGTTGATCAATTCCGGCCGTTTTCTCTCGACTGCTTCCTTTAATCTCATCAGTTGCTGGCAGTAAAGATCAGAATCGATGGTTTTGCCGGACGGTAAAAGCTCATAATGAACAATGCCCTTCCAATCCCACCATACACACAGCATCACCTTATTTCGTGTTAGGCCAGGTTTGGCCACAGTCTGTGAAGCCTGGCCAACTTTCGACCACGACCTTTTTCGCACGTTCTTGTCGTACGTGATCCACTTTTCATCGCCAGTTATCAATCTCTTCAAAAACGGCTCGGTTTCATTACGTCTCAATAATGAATCGCAAATGAGTACACGGTTCATTAAGTTTCTTTGAGTGAGCTCGTGTGGCACCCAAATATCGAGCTTTTTTGTATAACCAGCTTTCTTCAAATGGGTCAAAACTGTTTTGTGGTCAATTCCCAGTTCTTCAGCTACATCGTAACTACTAATATGCCGATCTTGCTCCACTCTTTCAAAAATGGCGTCCATTATATTCGTAACAGGGCGACCAGAGCGAGGTGCATCTTTAACATCAAAATTTCCGGACTGAAAACGTTTGAACCAAATTTGTGCTACTCTTACTGACACTGCATCAGGTCCATAAACATCACAAATTTTTTTCACTGCTTGAGTTGCATTTTTGCCTTTTTTATAATAAAATTTTAAAATGTATCGAATTTCTTCATTAGATTCACTCATTTTTACGGAGAGAAAAACAAATGAAAAATAGCGGGAAACAACTTTTTTTTATTTTTTTCTTTTCTTTATAATGTAACCTTTTTAATGTTACCAAAACCAGCCAGACACAAATAGTACAGTCAAAGAAATTTTATAATAAGTTTATACCTACGTTATGCGAAAAGACTTTTTCCCCGACCTAATATTTATCAGCAATCTTTTTGCATACCTTTTAAATTTGATTGTATTTTGTTGAGTCAAGGAACAAATAAAGACTTATTATTATAATAATTAATATAGCCATTCTGATATCTTCCACTCATACAATATGTCCAAACTATTCAATACCCTTCCTAACTATAACAGCGACAATATTTTCATTGCAATTCTCTGTTCGCGAAGTTGATCTTATTCACGTTGCTCATATGCAACCACATTTGAGTATGGCAGGATGATCTGAAATAAGTGTCCATTTGAAAATTAAAAATAACATTACTTAATTTGAAGGTTTTCAATGCAAAATATATTTAAAAAAAGAAAGCAAGCAGAAATAATCTCGCGAACTGGTAGAGCCAAACAGTTCGCTGCACGAATGGGCTGGCTCGACCGGTAAAATATCACGTTCTCTCAGAAGATCGTCGTAAAGTGGCTCATGTCGCGTTTCGTTCGATGAGAGAGGTACCCGGAGGCCCACTCCCCTTACCCATTCTTCCTATCCTACTCCCTTAAAGGTCGGCAACGCACCACAGTGTTCATGGGCGGTGAGTAGTTGCTTACCATCAGGTGACCCACTTGCTCGTTTGTCCTCCGATCTCATAAAAAAGATAAACTAGAATAGATAACTAAATCTTATAAGTATTTTCACATCGAGTCTATATAAAATAATCTTCTTCTATATTTTTTTGAAACAGGTTCTCTTTGTTTATCTCAGAAGCATCCGCCAACAACTCTCATAACAATGAAATATGTAATTACTTTATTTATTTATCTTGACTTCCGTTCTTTCTTGAGAGCTGCAAAGCATCCTAAACGAGTTGAATAAACGAAATAAAATCCATAATTGTCAGTTTTTAGTTAATTATTTTGCTCAGTATACATGTTGGTGTCACCGGATCAACATCAGCGCACTCCCCGTTTGGAAGACTTCTTCTGGACAGGTTCAGGCGATGGACCACCACCACCGCCAGATCAGCGCGAGTCTGTTCCTATTCAACCATCTACACCAGTTGTACAAACCACAACTGTTTTGGCTACGGTCTACTTGGATTCTTATCCGCCCCAAGTTAGTGTTGTAGAGAGATGTTTTTTTTTATTTAGTAATGATTCAAGAAAAGAAGAATATGAAGCTGAAGATTTTGTTAGTTTTTTTTACCTTTCTAAACTCAGGAACCACTGGATCTGATTTGAAAAATTCTTATTTACTAATTATCGATGAAGTTAAATATCATCATGCTACCAATAAGTTCATCTAACGTTTATAAATCACACACAGTTATAAAAATAAAATTAATAACTAAATTAAATCAATTAGCTTCTCAATTTTAAAGAAAAATAAGAGGTATATTTATCACAGGCTGTGACAGATAAATCGACAGGAGAATGTGTGCTTAATTGTGGAGAACCTGGAGTACCAAATAGCTTAGAACCAGAGATTCCCGAGGACAGAAGATACTGGCTCCTCACTGTCATTCAGGGATCCACTCCAGACAGCTTGCAGCTGAGACTCGCCAGGTTATACCAAAAGGCTTTTTTAAGGTAACTTCTAATATTAAAGTTATAGTTCAATTCAGTGTTCGTGCTAACGGATTTTTCTACAATTTTTTATTTGAGTCATCTGTGAATCATATTCTTGGTACAAATTATAGTTTTATTATACTTTTTAAAATAAATAATCAGGTACTATTCTTTTCGATCTTTTTTCAGGCAGCAAGAACGACATTTGGGCATAGTCAAATCCTTAGACGCGCCGCCAGCTCGTAGGAAACATGACGTTCATTCGTTTGTAGTCAGCGTAGATAGCAAGATCATACCTATACAATCACATAGTATACAAACCCCATACAAATATTCAGATATTGATAGTTCTAAAGTCAGTCCTGTAGAGTCTGTAACAAGTACTCTAATTATAAATACAGAAAGCAATGGATTAAATTATTCGAAAGAATTGGATGTACATCCTGCAAATATAAAAATGTTTTCAATAGAAAAAGTCAACACTGTGAATACAGATATTCAAGCGACAAAATTGAGTGAAGTAGAATCGTGGATATTAGCTGCACCTAGCAAAATTATTCAAAAAAGACATGTCAGTGATGGGGAAGAACTTGAGGATTTAATAGATATACCACTGGAATTGGATGGTAACTCCAATGACACTCAGCTATTCAAAAGAGAAATATTGAAAGCGGAACAGCAACCACCGGTTCATGTTCACATCCAAAACATAACAGAGGTGAAAATTTACAATTTTTAAATTTTTGAGCAATTAAACGAGTATTAGTGGTTCCAGTTTAAGTTAATTCAGTATCGATTAGAATTGTTATTTCCCAACTGACCCGGCAAACTCCGCATATACTGGTCTTTTCAAATAAATATTTGAATGTTGCGCAGAAATTCCTAGTTACACTTATTATTTACCTTCTTCTTAGATCAATTTAAAATAGCTAATCAAAAAGACTGCTAAAGTTTTATAGTCAGTAGTCCCGCTGTCTCTTTCTCTCGAAACTCCTTCATCAGATCACCATCAAACCTCTGTAACAATGATAATATTAATTTAGTCTCCAGAAAGTGGCAGTGTTCAAATAGTGTACGTGGTATTGGTTGGTGGAAGGGCAGTGCCGGCGACAGTCGCTGCGAGGGATATGAGACTCGTAAGAGATGCCGAGGTGGCTAGCGAACTGGGGGCTGTAGTCACTACTAAGGCTGAGCGTAAGATATATTGACGTAATTTTATCGAAAGCAATATTATTTTAAATAACAAAGTAATATTTGATATTAAACCAATTACTAAGGTTTCTGGGACGTTTTATAATGTTTGAAATCAAAATATATACATAGTCTCGGTGGTCGACCATCCCGCTTCTGATTCCAGAGGTCGCATGTGCGAATCCTGGCTCACACCAATGACTCTTCGAAATTATTTTCGAAAGTATTAGGTCCGCCACCTATTCCATTTGGGATGTAAACATAACAGCAAGTCAAAGTCCTTTTCGGAAGTTATGTGTGAAAAATATCGATGACTGAAATGTTGACCTGCCGGGTAACCCTTACATGACATAAACATAACTTCACTGACTTCGATGACTGAAAACTCTGTGCCCGGTATGGCAATAGGTTCCTCACCTATTCCATTTGGGATGTAAACATCTCGGTGAGACGAGGCTTAACAGCCGCTGCCTACACCTTCGGGTAGAAAAGGGCGTGAAGTTATGTTTATGTTAACTTGACGTTGTGACAATCAAACATTATCCTGTTTAAAAATGCTTCCTTTCTAGCAGCGTATTTGAAGGCGGCCGAGGGTCTTGAAGATGAAGGAGGCGGAGTTCACGGCACAGAGTTGTGGGCATTGGCAGTAGGGTCCATTATTGGGATAATACTGTTGCTTGCTCTATTTGCGCTGCTATGTATAGCGCACCGGTAAGTCTGTTAGCACTGCGAACCAAACGAATTGGTGATCATTAAATACTTGCAATCATTGCGTACTTTTTTAGGAAAAGAGTTAAGAAATCTGCAGCCTCATTCCGCGCTTACAGGAATGAGATCATGAGAGAAGCGGAGAGGAACCAATTGAAACAAGTGCATGAGGAGAAAGATGGAAGGGTCAGTGTAGTTTGAAATTGTACTGTCTCTGCTGCGCATAATAAAATAGCTTGCAAAGAAGGTTATCCTAAAAGTACTAATCATTTCATTAGAATCCATTCATTATTTTCATGAAAGGTCATCAAAAAAATACTTTTCATTTAATGAAATTTAATGAAACTAAAATATTCCTTGATGGGTTCTACAGTTGATCAGCGTGGTGTCCCCGAGTAGAACAAGACCGAGCAGTACCTTGCTGCCGGTGTACAGGGCTCACTCTAGGTAATTATAAATGAAATGTACTCAAGTGCAAATTTCTTAGCTATGTTGCCTGTTGGATATGGCCGACTCCTTGAAATTTTGAAACTATCTTCTTGGTTTTTGGTTGGTTTATCATATTAATCTTACGATAATTAATTTGATTTAACCAATTCCTCTCGATAATGCTATAATGCGCTGTTATCGCATCAAGCATTATTTACATAATTAGATAAACCGCTATTTCTACTACACGTTACTAATAAAAAATATCTGTTTTAACAGTCCGTCTACAAGTTCGTCTAATGCCTCGGAAGTGGCGACAACAGTCCGTAGAAAACATAAAAAACCTCACGCGTTAAGGATGCCTCAGAAAAAGAGAGGTAAATAAATCAGAACTAATACACTACTTACATTGATCAGAATAACCTACCATCCAAGCAATTCTCATAAGAATACCCTACCATTCAAATAATTCTGATCAGAATACCCTACCATCCAAGCAATTCTGATCAGAATATTCTACCGTCTAAGTAAGTCTGATCAGAATGCCCTACCATCTAAGTACCTATTTTGTTCTTGTATTGTATATAGAGAAATTTTGTTTCTAAATTCCGGAAGTGTTAGTTTTGGTTACTAAAGTTTTTTTTTATTCAATTCAATGGAGGAGGACGAGTCTCCTTTCTTTGCGTGACCTTTACATTCTTCTATGTTTTGAGCAAGACCTACATAATATATGACCACTATGCAGTTGGCACGACAGACAGTCTCCTCGAAGCCGCTGGACTGGACAGCTCGGACAGTGGACAACCTTCAGTACCGCAGACCCCGACTTCCTATCTCTCCATGCCTTCGGTTAACGCATTCCCCAGGTAGGAGTTACTGTTTATATTACAATTAGATTAAAATCCATCTGAAACGTGTAATGATATAAATGCTATTCACACAGTAGGTAGGTACATGTTTATCACACAAATGGGATGGGATAAGAATAACAATACTACTCACGCCGCAGAAACGCCGCCTCAGGGTTTTAGGGTAGCCTCGGATCGGATCGCAGAATACTGCTTAACGGCAGTCCTAGACTGCCAGGGTGTGCTTAAATCATTTCCTCGCCTCTCAAAAAAAAGTAGAGAGAACAGAGCGCCATCAGACACGATTTGTACACGTCTCACTCGCTTCTTTGACTTTCATAACTTTCATACACGCGTGATGATTTTTAAGGCTCCTAACAAAAACTTCCCCCAGCACTTGTTCTATTTGATCATGGAAGGTGTGTCGTGGTCGTCCTCGACTCCCACATCCATCCGCTTTTGTATTGTATATCTGCTTAGTCAATCTCCAATTAACCATTCTTTTACATGTCCGAGCCAACGCAGCATGCCTTTTCTTACTTTTACCACTTGTTTTTCATCCTCCTATAAAGTTTTTCTATACTTACATTTATTAATATTACATTATTATAATTATTTTCAAGGATTTTTTTTATAATTTTGCACTTGTACTGTAGGGGTAACGTAGTGGAACCCTTATCCCGAATCTTAGAGCCTGTATCAGTTCGTCATCTGGACATTGACTCACCGGTTCTATCCCCGAGGGAGAGTAAACAAGAGCAAGACAATAACAGGGAAGTGGTGCCGCGCAGGCAGATGGCTTCACAGCTGGTCAGACTTGGCAGTATTGATAAAGATCCTGGAGTGATTGGTCCCCTTGTATGGGATCTACATTGTCAAAGGATAAAAGATGGTAAGTTCTTCTCTTCTCTGATGGTAAGATCTTCGTATCTCCTAAATACTTTTCTTTCAAAATAAATGGCTCAATGCCATTCCATCGGCAACGGTCACCAACATTATAAATAAATGATATATATACCGTTAAACGAACAATTATATTAGGCCCTGGGGTTTGTTAAACGTTTGATTTTCGATATATTTAATTAAACAATCATATTTGTTTCAGCGTCGAAGCCATCCAGTCCAATAAAATCGATATCGTCAGCGCACAAGGATCCTGGAGCGTCTCGAATGCGAAGGCGGTTCAACGAGCTGATGGACGATGCCTTCACTCTGTTCGGGAGCGTCGCCTCTACTCCCGACTCGCACAACACTTACACTGTGCATGAGGAGGGAGGACCTCTGGAAAAGGCCAATACACAAGGTACCTGTCCAAGTGCCCACACTGTACAATGTAATACACTTCATTCAAATTAAACAATGAAAGTATTCTGTACAAATTGATGTTAATTCGGCTTTTTTTAAGGTCCAACTTATTGTTACTATATAGATGCGGCAAATCTATAATTCTATACCTCAAGGGCTTCTGCAGAAATAAAGCCAGAATCGCCTTAATTCATACGCAAAAGCGGGATACTTCTGAATCAACGAGAATCTAATGGTGACTAAGGCTGAAAACAAAAACTTAACGCCCGAAGGTGCATGCAGTGGCTGTTAAGCCTCGTCTCGCCGTTATGTTTACATCCCAAATGGAATAGGTGACGAACCTATTCCATCAGGGCTATCACTAAGCCTGAAAAAATATAATATAAATATAATATAAATATCTTTAAGCAAAGAAGTAAGTTTTTAACAAATCATTGTATTTGACCACTTAAGATTATACTGTTACTTACTATCAGGTGACCTCAGGTCAATTTCTAGTGCATTATAAATGGATATCCTTCATAATTGTAGAGTCGCTGGTGACGCAGGCGCGCAATGAGAACGTGCGAGTGCCGGGAACTGCACGCGCAGACAACGCCCGAGGAAGTTCCGCGGGACTTGCCGGGTAAACCTTACTTTCAGATTTTTTTATGGGTAGGACGGCAAACGACGAGGCGTGTCACCTGATGGTAAGTGACCAGCGCCACCCATGGAGACCTGCAACACATATAGTGTTACAGTTGCGTTGCCGACCTTAAGAGAGTGGGATGGAGTAGGATAGAGGAAGGAATATGGAAGGGGGGATGGGCCTCCGGATACCTCTCACACCAAACGAAACGCGGCATGAGCCACTTTACGTCGATCTACTGAGAGTTCGTGGTATTTCACCGGTCGAGCCGGCCTATTTATGCAGCGCACTGCTTGGCTCTACCACTGTTATTTACTACTTTTTATTTTCATTGTGTTAAATAAAAATGGCGTATTTTGTCAGACGTCCAATAATTAGTCCATCGGAGTCGGCGGGCCGGTCAGAGGGAGGCAGGCCGCGCACCTCTTTCGTACGAAGCGCGGCCGAGCGCAGAGTTCCACCTCCAGCTCGGGCCTGGGGACACACGCCGCCACAGGTACCTGTTACATATTATTAGCTATCGATATTAAATTTAATTCATAAATCTGGTCTTGTGTCTTTATTGTTTTATGTAGATACAAATGTACTGTAATATTTTATATTCTGCTAAATATTTATACAATGTTTTTAATGTTTCCTCGAGCGTTCTGGGCAATCTCTCAAACGATTCAATGGAATTTATTGAAGAATTGCAGACATCTGGTACCTATATGTAGTAATTATTCACCCCTCAATATTTTTTTTAATTTTTCGATATATTTCTGTTTTTTATTTTTTTCATAAATCCGGATACAAAATTACACACAACCCTAAATTTTCAACCCCCTACGATCAACCCCTATTTTTTAAATTTTAGTTTTTGGCAAGACACCGTTTGCCGGGTCAGCTAGTAACTCTATAAATATTTAGTAAAGGTGAAACATAATACTATTGTACGATAAGTGTTGGTATATTGCGAGAAATGGAATGAAGTTAAGTGCACAGAACACACCATGTAAATATGAACATTTTGCACTCAGCAGTGGGACGTGAACACGATGATAATTTGACACAGTCCGTAGGTGCGCGGCCCGCCGTCAACCTGGCGCTAGTCGGCACGGAAGGCCGACTGGGGCCTGCTGACCCCGCGCTGCCGCTCATAGACGCCATCAAGACTGAGATACAGAGGATCAGAGACACCGCACACAAAACTAACACATAGACGCTGAACCCTGGACTATATGTCTACTAGTTATAAGTTTTTAAAGTAACAACGTTTCACGTCGATTTGATTGGCTATTGCCAACGATTAAAGTAGTTCTATATTCTATTGATGATTTTATACTGAAAATAAATTGCATATTTTAGTCCCCAATTCTGAATCATGATTCTGTTGTTACTGAGGAGCCAATAAAGATAAAATACCATTATATTGTAAGGCATAATTAATTTCATAAATAATAGAACTGGTTTATACTATTTTGATGTAAGAAATAGCCACATTTCCTTTAATGGCCTATCGGCAAATAAATGATTAAATAAAACACTAAAATATACTTCATGTAAACTGAAACTAAAACATTGAATAATTTAAGCTTTAAAATATTATGTAGATTTAAGAATTAATGCATCTTAACTCTTGCAGTATTATGTATCTTGAAATACACTAATTATCGGAGACCTATATTAATTAGAAAAATTATACTTTAAAAATAAGTGCAATAAAATATAATTATGTAAGGGTTTGTTAGATAATTGAATCTCTACTAGTATGACTTGTGAAAATGTTTCTTTGGATGTTTTTTAAGATTTATTTATATCATATTTTAAATTATGTTATTTCACTTCTTGTTTTCTTTGTGATGTGGAAGTATATTCAAACAGAATACATATGAAAGGTATACATTTGGGCAACTTTGTATAAGTTTGAAAGGTATTTGCCTCTGGAATTGTTTGCTATCGACTTGTTGATATTAACCCTTAAATGCATATTGTACCGAAAACGGAACAACAACTATGAATTCAAATATCCCGCCTAATATTAAATTGTCACAATGACGGCCGTTCTCATAATTATCTGTGGTCTATAAAGAACAAATGCGAGAGTTGTCAGTCAGTGATCAATGCTACCAATTTACTTTTTTATCTGTCAATTGGAAAGTGTGTACAGTAGTTCGCGCTCAAAGAGTATCATAAGTTCAATCGCAAATAATCCAGGTTTATTTGTCATAGTGTTTGAAGAAAAAATATATAGCTAGCAGGTATGTGTATAAAATTTATGTGCTTATTATTATTTTATATCCTTTATCAAAAATTTATGCCTAAAAGTGCTAAAATATCTTTGTCCCGAAAACGACCCATTATGCGTTTACAGCACTTTTTTTTCTATCTAAGTTGTTAGCTGTTCACTCATATACTTACAGCTTTATTTATTATTTTACTCTACTTGGGTGATTGGTACAGCATGGTTTTGTGTTGCTTTACAGCTATGAATGACAAAAAAATTGAAGAGATGCTTCGCATGTTAGAAAGTGGTGATATTTCTGATGATGAATTAGAGTCCGACGGGGAAGATTTCAATTATTACCCTTCTCGTCAATCACTTTTAGAAGAGTTAGAAGACCCAGTTTTAGATCCAGTATGTGAAGATAATAACGACATCAATCCAGCTCTAATACCTGGTGAGGTTGATGATCCTCCTTTAGTATTTGATAATGCAATCGCTCACTCATCATCAGTTAGTTCAAGTGCTCCTGAAAATGCCAATCGTATGCCTATTGGTGGTAGAAATTTGTTATGGAAAAAACAAAGTCTCGTTTATTCTGAAGATAAAATAGCTTTCCTAGGCCCCAAAGAACTACCCTCCAATGTTATGGAATTAGATACACCATATCAGTTTTTTAGGTACTTTTTCACTGATGAGTTTATGGAGACTATTGTTCAAGAGTCAAATTTATATGCTACTCAGCAGCAACCTAATAGAACAGAGACATTTACTTTAGAAGATTTACGAAAATATTTAGGCATTATTACTTTTATGTCTGTATACCACTACCCCAATGTTCGGTCATACTGGGGTAAATTTGGGTTTGGACCGATAAAGGAAGCGGGAATGCCTGTCAATAAATTTGAAAAAATTAGGAGCATACTGCATTTCAACGATAACTCGAATCATCTTCCAGTCAGCCATCCAGATCATGATAAATTACATAAATTAAGGCCTGTAATTAATCATTTGAACGAGGTCTTTTCCAGTTTGACGATTGAGCAACGTCTTTCTATTGACGAGCAAATGTGCTCCACTAAAGTCGGGCACTTTTTAAAACAATATATGCCCAACAAGCCCCATAAATGGGGATTCAAGTTATTTGTCATATGTAGCTTACAAGGATATTCATACAATTTTATAATATATGCAGGCAAGTCTAAAGATGACGAAATACTACAAAATGAATCAGACTTAGGAGTTGTTGGACAAACTGTCATGAGACTACTTAGAGTCGTTCCTAGACAGAGAAATCATATAGTCTTCTTCGACAACTTTTATACCTCTTTGCCCCTAATGTATCATTTGTCGAAACAAGGTATTCATTGCTTAGGAACGATACAGAGAAATCGTTTAGGAAAAACATGCAAATTGCCAAATAAACAAGACGTCATGAGAACCTCGGTGCCTCGAGGAGCATATGAAGAATATGTGACCAATGTTGACAGTGTAGATATAACTGCAGTTTCTTGGAAGGACAACAAACAAGTTGTACTGGCGTCTACTTATGTAGGTGCAGAACCTGCAGAAACAATCGAAAGGTTTGATAAGAAGCTAAAACGAAGAGTCCAAATTCCTTGCCCAAAGCTGGTAAAAGAATATAACGCCCATATGGGGGGCGTAGACCTTATGGACTCGCACCTTGGAAGATATAGGATCCGAATAAAAAGTAGAAAGTGGTATATCCGAATATTTTACCACCTTTTAGACCTGAGTATAATAAACTCCTGGATACTTTACCGTCAAGTCATGGTTCAACGAGGTAAAGTCGCTAAAGATATCATGAACCTTGCAGAGTTTCGATCCGACTTAGCAGATACACTTTGCAAATACTCAACACCCGTACCCAGGGGTCGTCCACGTTCTTCATCGACTGCAGATATGGGGCCTCCTCCTAAAATGCGCCGAGGAAAACCCTGCCAATCATTGCCCTCAGTCGATGTGATACACGATGGCGTGGGTCATGAACAAGTGAGAACTGATAATAGGATGAGATGTATGTTTCCTGCGTGCAATTTAAAAACAGTAATCATGTGTGCAAAATGTAAAGTTCATTTATGTTCAAAAAAAAATAAAAATTGTTTTAATCAGTTACACAAACGTTTGTAACAATCAAATGCATGTAGTGCTGTTAACGGCACAAGTGGTTTTTTTATAAAAATAAATACAAATAATTGATTATGATTTTTTTTTATATTTTTCCTGTATTCTATTCCCAATTTTACTATAGAATTCATTTTTTATTTACTAAAATAAAACTTCATGCATTTAAGGGTTAACAAGTACTTTCCAATAACAATATTATATAATCAATACTATAATAAGTGCAATTAATGTATAATTAATAAACATTTATGATGCCAATTATTATTGTAAAACTGATATACCTATCCTTACGGGAAATACTTTTTATGAAACTTTTATTAGTAAACCTTTCAAAAAATAAAATACAACTCTTTTATTTATGTTTATTTTTGTACTTATATCACATTATAAAATTATTTGCTAACACCTGCAGTGAAGAATGTCGGGCTCCAGAAGCCAATATAGTTAGAGAATCTGATTTTTTATTCACTACATCTTTCATTGCAGATCTTAATATTTCTTATAAAACAAAGTTATTTACATTATAATCAGGAGACATCCAGGGGTGTTCCAACACCTCTTTGGTTTTATTTAAATACGAAAAAAACAATAAAACATTTTTGTATAAAGTTATTAGATTAAATAATATTGCAGCAGTAATTTGAAAAAAAAAACTTTTCCACAACCAACATCATAATTTAACAATAAAAAATCGCATGTAAACTTTATTGTTTGGGAATCTAAACAGTCAACAAAGTCCCGCCATTTATGACAAGTCATATAAAATGTAGTACCAATCATTGTTTTAGCCTCAAGTTCAACCTACAAAATAATGTTATTCATTCAGCCTTCGTCAATATTTTCACTTTTAAAATGACAGGATCCATTAATACAATTGACTTGGCACATAACAATTAAGTTCAAATTTATTCATTGCCCAACATTGTTTATATGTGTAAAATAATAAAAATCTAAAACATTTATTTCAAAACCTTAATTAAATCTCAGAGAGTCACTTCTTTGATTAGAAACACAAGTAGCATTATATAATAATAACTCCATCATGATCTCATTACTGTTATAATTGAGGTGAGTATTCAGGTTATAATTAAGTGTTTGTATGTATTTATACATATACAAATAAGTAGGCAGAGAATCTTTGTTTCATAGACAGTCATACATCATACATTTGTCTGTTTCAGGTGTTACATATTTTGTCTTTAATAATTATACATTTGAATGGTCTGGCCATTAATTTAATCCTGGTAATTCCAACTTGGTCTCCCAATCTTGACTCTTTCAAAAAACTTAGTAGGCAATGGAAATTGGATTTAAGTGCAATTCTAGTCTGTTTTATAATATAAAAATTACTGTTAAAGTTTTTATCACAAGTTATTGAATGACACTGGCTTGTTTGATTACGTAAGGCGTTCACTCATTGGTCACTTCTAACACTTGACAACCTATTTCATACTCATTGTTCAATTATAACACTTATAATAGCACTATCACAATCACTTGTGAGGTCAACTTCCTGCTATGTTGATTGTAAGGGCTGTTGTGGTGCTAGCCGTCTCCATTGTGTTGTTTGTTGCTCTTGAGGGTCATCATCCTGCAAAAAAAAAACAATTACATTATAACTAAACAACAGTTAAAATAACCAGAGAATCGGGAATTTATTATAACCAAACCAAGTTTCAATTAAATCTACCAAGCCCCTGATCAAATTATTAATAAATATAATACCAAATAGAACATGTTCTAGAGGAAGGAGATGTTAGGAGCCTCAAAAAACGACGCGCGTACATGACAAGAATTATGAAAGTCAACAAAGCAAGTGAGGTGTGTAAGAATCATGCCTTATGGCGCTCTATTCTCTCTGGCAAGGGATTTGGCGCAAAATTATGAATGTATAACACTCAAAGGAGCAATTGAATTACCTGTATTATTGTTATGGAAACAGTATCCGGATTCATTTCATCTAATAGTTTCAGTTCATTAGTAATTTCTTCTTTATTCTCCATATTTCTGTAAAATTAAAATTTTATCATAAATTATAAGTGTTATAGTATAATTAAGGGTTACTAAAACATAACTCCACAACCTTAATAACAGAATGTGTAGGGAAACTTATGCTGATCTAAATAGTCCCAAGGTAAATGTAGTAATCTGAAGTGGAGATACCTATACATATCTAGGAGATTGAAACTTATGCGAAATCATCCATATCAGATCTCTTAGTTGTATCTTATAACACCCAGGGTAAGTGACGCAGTGTCACATGCTACACTATTAGTCTATTTAACCAGTAACCTTGTATGGATATTTGTCATTTTGTGTCTTATACTAGATGGCAAAGCCTACACACATGTTTAGCCACATTTGTCTGTCATACACTTTAAGAAATTCCAGAAAGATCCAGGAAATAACTTTTGCAACAACATATGTAATACAAGCACTCCGAATTGAACCATCTGTCAAATTGCATTTTAGTGACTAAGTAATACTTACTTTCTACTTCCTGAATGGAATCTACCACCTTCACCTCTTATACGATTCATAGCATGTCTATGTCTTGACTCATGTAGATATTTCTATAAATAAAAAACAGGAACAATTAAACCAAAATATACAATTTAAGGAAGCACTTACTTTCTCTAAATCATTGATCGACAATTTAAATAATAACACATGCATATTTCCTATTAAAAAAAATACTAATTTACAAAAGAAAATATTACTCACAGGTCTTTCCTTGGGTATCTTGCCCAACTCATGCAGTCTCGCCCTGGCGGCGCGGCGCTTCAAAATACGCTTGTATTGTCTAGCATTCACATACAACAGTGGCTCCTCATCAGAACCAGCTGCAGAAGAGCTTGCACCTTCCGATGCTGCAGTACTAGCCGTTGTGTTGTTATTATTTACCATCTGTTCATATAAATAATTGTATTTTAAATTGTTAAAAAAAGATGTGTGTTTTATCTAAACAAATTTTTTTTATATTGCAAATAAGTTCTTACCATAACAATATTAGGTTGATTGACAATTTGTTGTGCCTGCACTGCATTTCCAACACCAGGCTGCACTTGCACTAAGTTGCCATTCAAATGGATTACTGAAATTTTCAAATATATATTATGAGTGTCTAATAAATTGAGCATGTACAGCAGCAATCGTAACATTGAAATGTCATTTGATTATATACAATTTTATCTATATTCAACAGAAAATAATATGTTTGTATGAATTAGGGTCCAAGTTATTAAAAGTACAATCATGTAACCAGATTTTCTCACTATCTGTAATTTTTATTATTATGATAAAACATATCATAAAAGGAAGGATTTTTCTATGAATGTTCCTATGGGTGGTCTGGCCATAATGTAGTTTATATGCCATAATATTTGGCGCAATATAGTAAAAAATATGATCTAGGCAATATCTAAAATCATATCAAAAGTGAGTGTATAGTTATTTGATTTCTACAAACTACATGTTTGAATAATTTAAAATTACCAGCAGGTTGATGTATAATCTGATGCTGATCAATAGTGGGCTGGGTATTTGCTGCAACAGGTTGATATAAGAATGTCTGTCCATCTGGAGTTTGTACAAGTTGCATGGTTTGCACGTTACCACCTGCTGTTAAAACAAATTATTGTTTTTAGCAAAAATATTCTGACTGTCGCCAGGAGAGTAATTTGGGTCATCACTCATATCCCAGTATTCAGTAGAAATTCCCCTACTCACTAGTAAATAAAAACCAATACTAGAAATACATACTATTTGTGGTATTGGTACACTGCCTGCATATGTGTACCTGAAGGTATGGACTTTCAGAAACACCATGACTAGGGAATGTGTGAACAAAGATGAATGTATGATAGAATATAATTTTGGCATATAAATTTACCAAATCCTTTTGTTTTTAGTGTAAAGAAGTTAATACTTGTAACACACCTTGTATATTGGATAAAGGAACCACTTGCAATTGCTGCAGCTGCTGTCCATTAGGTGTTGCAACCTGAAAATGGTTAAAATAATTAAGGTTAATTTAGTACAATTTATAAAATTATCATGATTTTCAAATCACATTCACAGTTGCCTGGTGCTCAGCACTAGCCATCAATCATAGTTTCCTAACCAAAAGTTAGGATAAAATTCAGCTGATAGTAAGTAAATAAAATAAGATACTACTACCTGGAGTTGTGGTGTTCCAATCTAGTTGTTAGCATGAAAAAATTTTGTTTTAATTAGAAATAGATATTCATAATGTAGTCTTGTCTTGTAATTTGTTACACTGGCTCTAGGGGACAGTGGTATGCGATATGTTTGTACATTTATGAACTACTCTTGTATCAATAAGTCTAATTGATCTGGTGGTTCAACACTACTACCTCTAGTGAAGTCTCTCACTAACAGTCTGGTTGTCCACAGTTCAAATCCTGGCATATACCAGATCCTTATTCAATCTAATGCATCAAGATTTGCAACTGTGTAAAGTAACAGTGGCAATTCCATATATTGGCAGTATATTAAAGTGTTAAGTTAATTTTATGTAACTGCATAAAATTAAAGCAATAAAGTATTCTAATAATACTTAATATTTTGTTGCTATACAAGAGTAGACCATCAAGACTTCTGATACCAGAGATAATAATAATAATATCTTCGACACAATACACACTAAGCAACTAAATGCTTGTGTTATGGATACTAGATAACGGATATTAATACATATATACTTTTCTTTTGTAAATACATACTTATAATACATAGAAAATCACCCAGACACCACACAAATATTCATGTTTGTCACAAATATTTGTGCTCAGGTGGGAATCGAACCCCCGACCTCACTGCTGCAGCCAATAGTTTTTACCAATGCGCCACGAGGCCCCTGTTGTTTGTTACCTGTATGGCAGGTGCAGTAGCAGGTACAGTATGCACAACAATTTGCTGTCCGTTTGGTCCTGGTATCATATGTGCAGCATTGTTCATTTGTAGCACTTGTAGCTGCTGACCATTAATAGTCATCACTTGGGTTCCATCTGAACTCTGCAACTGTGCATGCTCCATTCTATTAAATAAACATATTATTCATTAAAATATTTTCTGTATACAGCACAAAAAGATAAACATAATTATTAACCTGTAGTATAAAAAATAAACTTTCTACGCTACGTTCCTGTGTATAAAGTTCTAAATACTGTTTATGCTATGGAATCAGCGGGAATATGCGTGGAACCTATATTTTACTAATAAATTTTCTATACTTTGGAAATTATGAAAGAAAGAAATATTACATGCAAATACTGTCATGCAGTGAAAACTTTTAACACGTCATAACATCGACTTCGAGGCCAAGAAACGTGTAATCAAAATGGCTGATTTTTCACGTAATTTCGTCAGACACAGTAGAACATTTTGCTGAATATCGTAAGGTTTTTAGAATTTTTCTACTTCGTGCCGGTAGACCCATCATGAGAGAATTTACGATAAAAATAAATTGTAAACTTACATTGGATCGTCACTGGTTTTTCAATGATTGGCTGACAAAAGATAAACCAATGGCCGAAGTCAATGATCGCAAGAACGCAGTAGATTGGTTCGACGCACTACCACTCCCAAAGAAGCACACTTGTTCAGTTAACCAATCGTTCACGTAATTACTATTTTGTCTATGGTAAAATCAACTTTGCCATGGCTCATGAGCAGTGTTGTCAACCCTACTGCTTTAACAGTAGATTTACTGTTTCAATTGATGTCCCTGTTTTCTATTTTATCCATAAATTGTAGTGTTTTTTTGAATTAGTGTAAAGAGACACCTATAACCTCGAGAAAATACATACATACATAAATATTTTTACGCCAAATCCTTTGCGGTGTAGGCAGAGAGAACGGAGCGCCACGAGGCACGATTCTCACACACCTTACTAGCTTTCATAACTCTTTTCATGCATACGCGTCGATTTTTAAGGCTCCTAACATCACCTTCCTCCAGAATATGTTCTATTTGGTCATAGAATATGTTTCTAGGCCATCCTCGACTCCTACATCCATCCGCTTTTGCATTGTATATCTGCTTAGTCAATCTTGCATCATCCATTCTTTCTACATATCCGAACCATTGGAGCATGCCCTTTCTTACTTTTACACTGACACTCTCTTTTGATGTGAAAGTGACTTGTTGTGATTATATAAATATAACAATGTAAATGTGTCCTAGTAACTGAAATAATTGACTATTTTTATTGACATTGGTTATTGTTTTAATTATAAAATAATATATGAGAAAGTATATAATATAGTATGTATATATGTGGCGCATTGGTAAAACTACCGGCTGCAGCAATGAGGTCGGGGGTTTGATTCCCACCCGAGCACAAATATGAATGTTAGTGTGGCGTCTGGGTGTTCCTCTATGTATTATAAGTATGTATTTACAAAAGAAAAGTATATATGTATTGATATCCGTTATCTAGTATCCATAACACAAGCATTTAGTTGCTTAGCTTGGAACTAGAGGGCGCTGTGTGTATTGTGTCCAAGATATTATTATTATATTATTATTTATATAAGTATGTATGTATATAAGTATATATGAAAAGTATTAAATCTGCCTATTTTTTAACCCATCTACTGTTTTCTACTGTTTTTTAATTAGAGAACTGTTGTTTTTTGTTTTGTTGGGGTTGGCAACACTGCCCATGAGAGAACCACGAAGATGAGATAACTTTAAAATCTCACAGAAATTATAAATTAAAATAACTGCCATTTAGTACTGTACAGAGCTGTCATTACTTAATATTAATGCTTAATAGCCCTACGTAAGAACTTAAATGAGTACGTCTTGAAAAATAGCGCGCTCTACCGGTGAAAATTCTGTCCCGATCATTTGTTCGACATTACGATTACGTACGTAAGGCATCACAACGCATGAATTTAATGGTATACAATTAGTATAATTACGGATATTGCAGATTCATAAATGAAAACTGAAATTAATATAGATAGTTCTCGCCAATTTAATAAAGATAATAAATAATACCAGATCATTAACGGCGTAGGTAAGGTAATACGCTTTTGAGGGGGAAGAGTTTTCTCAGTTTTGTCTCTATTCCCCCCTTGATCCTTTGACGATATGTACTCCATAGTTAATACCTAAATGATAATCTTTGGTACCTTCTAGCTCTTTGATATGCACATTGCACAAGCACGCTTGTTGGATTCTCTTTAGTCTATAGGAATTTATATTCTCTTTGTATAGGACTCATTTATTGACGCTAACAGACGCTAATTCTGAATCGAAACAGGCACGACGCTATCTTTGTTTGTGTTTATTGTCGATTTATTGTGTATATGGTAAAGCCAAATGTAAGATGAATTCGACAATATTTGATGATTTGGACCATGAACAGATAACATTCGAAGCAGTTAAATTTTTGGGTAGGTTATGTTTTAAATATCGAACATGTCAATTTATTTCGTCAATTGTTTTTGAATAGAAGTATTAAGTTTTTTATTATTTTTACAGAAAATATATCAAATCACACGCAAAGTGTATCATCAATACATAAAGAACTTCTAGAACTAAATTTATCAATAACAGCATACATTGAAGAAAGCAAGAAGCGACTAGCAGGGCTTCGATTGGACTTAGCCCACGACGCCAAAAGCTCTTCTAAAGTTGTAGAACTGCTATCAAAAAAATGTGAGTAAAATCTTTTACAAATGAATTTGAAAAATGTAAAATAAACAATATTTGTTTGTGTATGATTTCTATCAAAATGGATTTTTGGGTGTTTGTTTATAACATAAATATTAAACATCAATTCTAAAATATTTAAATAACCAAACATAGTCAACATGATACATTGTTTTGTTTTCAATATTATTCTATGATTAAGAATATTAATTTTAATAGTGGTTTGGTGCCAAAACCAGTAAAGAGATTTTTACAATTCAAAAAAAATACACCTAATTTAATGTGTATTTGTTTGAACATGATTTATATTCAAGGATTGAATTAATTTTACAATAAATAGCAATTTTATTGGTCATTTAAAACAACTAGTTATAAACATTGGACTATGATTATTAGTTATTTTTTTAAAGATATGAATAAATGACCTTTAATGCCAAACTAATTAATTTTAAGTAGTAATATAGTAGTTAAAATGAAATACCTCCTCATTTCTTTTTTTTTTTCTAAGTGTAAGTAAATATTAAATACTTTATTTCAGAAAATGTCACTACCACCATTTTGTAACATGCCAAACAATTTATCAAATAAATTACAGGAAGATAGTAAATATAATGATTACCTACATGCCAGAACATTTGTGGCATGGTATAAACGAATGATAGACAATGACAGGTATAATTTAGGATTGTACATTTCTGATGACACAGTTCTTGAATGGTTTGGACGAACAATAAAAACAAGAAAAAAAGTTACAGCATTCTTGAAATATCACATACAATGTTCGAAGCATGACTTCACTACCATTGAAAGTATAGATGAAATTCAACACAGAAATTATATGATCCAAAGGTTTGTATAGATTTTAATTGTTTAGTATGAAGCAAAGGCTAAACTCTTATTAATATTTAATTCTCTTTGGATTTTTTTCTCCTTTTTTATATTATGTAAATATTATGTTAATGTTATATTATATTTATACCTTTATTAAGTAATAATTACATAATTTTCAGGAAAAATATTGACACAGCTATTAGCCCTACCCAATCTCCTGAAATTATTAACAACAAGAATAGGTGTCGCAAAAGACGATTGTTGAGGTCTAGTCGCAATAATAGTCCAGAGTGGGCAGAAGGATGTCAACCTCTAGAAGAAGATCTCCCTGACAAAAAGTTAAAGGCAAATATTAGGGAACACACAACTGAAATGACCCACAAAACTCTAAAGAGGTCATTATCTGAAGAAGAAGTAAGCCAAAAAGGTGATGGCTTGATTCATAAGTATAAAAGGAAATGTGTGCCAGTAACTCCCCCTAATTGTGAGATGGGACAAGGAGATTGTTTACCATCGACCAGTGGAACTGACTCTGACAGGTCCCATGATACTCTAAATGCTCAGCTACCTAAGCTGGCAGTAGAATGTAATGGTTATATTAAATTTACTAGGACTAGGAACAATCGAAGTGTAGATGCCATGACATGGGAAAGAAAATGTAAAATGCAAATAAGTTACTCTGAAGATCCATTAAATGCAGGTGAGTATATTATTTGGTTTTTAAGATATACAGATGAAAGTAAATGCAGAAGAAATTTGTTAGCTGCTTTTGAAGAAATAGCTAAAGAGGATGATCTACAAAATAGTTAGGGACATCCATTTAATATTACACATATTTGTTATTGTGCAATTTTTCAAATCAAGGTACTATTTGTACAGAGTTGATATTTTTATAGTCTATAATCTTGTTATTGTATCATGTTATTCCCCAATTCTTGGTTAAGCCAAGGATCATCTTAAGAACCAAACCATTTCAACCATTCCTTAAATATCTATATTAGTATGTAATTGATGTGGACCATGATGATACACTGTCAATTGATAAGTGCCAACCCCTTCACTTAAATATGTTACAGTAAAAAACACTATCTTTAGATGAAAATAAATATTTATTTATCACAACTATACTAGCACAGCTTTTTTATATGACATCAGTGTATCTTAAATAATTATATTATGTAATAAAATTTCCTATTACAAACATATTTTATATTAATATTAAAGGTTTTTTGTATATTGTCATAAACACTAATAGTAGACACCACACAAAAATAAAATCACTAATAGTAGACAGTCAGTTGCACTAATAGTAGACAAGTATACACAATGAGCACTTAACCATCCACCTCTAAGCCACTATCAAATTTGTACTTAATTCTGTCACCAGTTCTAATCATTTTTGGTATATCAAGGACTTTAATTATTTAGGATTCTGTTATAACACTGATATCTCTTTCATTTTCTTTAAATAAAGTTTTAGATTCATCACAAGCTACCATTGCCATAACATCAATGTCTGTTTTAGTTACCTTTTGAACAATACAAACATATTTGTAATATCTCTTTTTGCCAGGAAACTTAACAATTACATACATAGTCACTTTGCTTAATTTTACCCTATTCGTTATTTCTTTCTTCAATTTCGTCATCCGTGATTGCATCAGAAATATCATTTGTGCTGTCTCCAGACTCTACCCATTCTTCTTCAGTACTTGAGCTATAGTGAGTCTTTTTAAGTTTATTTTTTAAAGTATTTTTAGTTTTCTTATCAGTCTTAAGTTTTCGTGCTCTTTCAGTCTCTTCTTTCTGTTTTTTTCCATTCTTTAACTCTTCTTTTTTTCTCTTCCTCTAATTCAGTCTTCTTCCTCTTTTTATTTTCATGATATTTTTGCCATTCCAAAGATGATACAACAGAAGGCACTTTTTCTTTCTTTATTCCCGTTGAGTTTTTTGCTGTAGGTGTTGGCCAAAACAAAGCTCTTTTAAATGGACTAGGTATCACCATAGAATCTAATACCTTTGATAGGAAATTTGAGTCTTGGAATGATTTTTGTGATGTGCTTTTTGGATTTCTTTTCGTTTCGTTTCATTTCTGGGAGTTTTAGTCGTTATTGAGATGTAAATCTTGTAAAGTAAGACATTCAGAAGTTGTGTTTTGTGAAGTAGATGGATTGTTACCCAGGCCAGTAGATGGTATTATTTCAGTTGTGCATTGTCCTGTTGTTGAAGTTGGTGGTAAGACCTTTGTTTGCTTTAGTCGATCTTCAATCTTATAATAAAATTCACGCAATCCGATATTTTCGTCAACCTTCTCTTCATCAATATATTTGTCCAGAAATTTAAGTCCCATTTCGAGTTCTTTAATTTTAGCCATTTTTTGTAATTACGTCAATTCTTCTGTTCGTTGTGCTATTCCAGAGCACACTTCATCAGGATTCCATGGTGAAAGTCCACACTTTCGAAAACCATTTTGAAACATTTCGGGCGATAATATCTCTTTCAGAACTTTGGCGAGCAAAGAACAAAATTATTTTTTCTTAAAATGGGGGAATCAAGGTGTTCCAAACGCCAAGAATGCACTGCAGTTATCCAAGCTCCCTTCAAGGTTCTAAAAATTGCTACATCCCATGGGCTGTAGTACATGAGTAGCATTAGGAAAGAGAGCAATCAAGATTATCCCATTTTCCGAACAAAATTTGCTCACATGGAATGTCATATGGGATGTGTGCCCACCCATGAATAGTATGACTGGTTTTTTAATGCCATTATCATTCAACCACTTAACAAATATATTGCAGATATATTCGTAAAATGTTTCCATTGTCATCCAACCACTATCACATCTTCCCATACCCCAAGTTGCAGGAACCGACAAGCTTAATTCACTGGGTATTCTCGAATATTTGAAAATAGGCATCGGAGGTAGAACTTGGCCAGCAGAATTACCACCTAAAAGAACAGTAAAGCATTCTTTTTCGTTCGAGTTAATTTGCTGGTACACCGATTTTTCTCCTTTAGCGGCTAATACCTAATTGCCTTTTGGATTTAGAAAAAATGCAGTCTCATCCATATTGAAAATTCGATGTGGTTCATTCAAAATATCTTTGATATTGTGTTCATCGAGGTAGGCTCTGATTTCTTCAAACCAGTTCTTTAACTGAGATGTTGTGACTGCAGCTCTGGATGATGTTATATTTTAGGGTTGTCTTAATTTAATATCAGGATTACGTTTTAAAAAGCTGCTGAACCATCTTTTACCAGGTCGTCCGTCTTTTAAAGGTGTTTCTATGTTCAAATCATCAACAATTTTTTTCACACTGTCTAGTAAATTTTTTTTGCCTATTGGGAACCCTCTTTACACCACCGCTTTAGTCCATTTTACAAACATAGCTTCAGTATCTTCCGAGATGTAGCATGTCCTGCTCATTTTTCGTTTCATAGGTGTTTTCCCTTTTACTTTATTTAAAAGAGTTACCCTAGGTACACCAAATTTGTTGGCCGGAATTGCAGTCGGAACACCTCGTCCACAATCTTGAATAGCGGCTTCCAGTTAGCTTCGGAGTAACGAAACATCTTTCCTTTTATTGCCGGCATAGTTATCAGTCTGAAATAATGGTCCCAATCATTATAACATAACTTCACGCCTTTTTCTACCCGAAACTGTAGGCAGCGGCTGTTAAGGCTTAACAGCCGTCATGTATACGTCCTAAATGGAATAGGTGGCGAACCAATTGCCATATACAGGGCACAAAATTGTCAGTCATCAATATTTATCACACTTAACTTACTAAAAGAATTTTGAAAAGTCATTGGTGTAAGCCCGGATTCAAACCTTTCTTGATTCTGAACCGGGGGCTCGACCACTGTACTACCGAGACTTCTTGACTTCATATTTTAACATCATATACACCCCAATAAATAATAGACGACATGTCTACCTTTAGTTAAAGTGATACAAAATTGTTGAAATCTATACAGTATAATATTGGTTGGGAATAATTATCAAAATCGTACTAAATCAAGCTTATGAGTTCAAAATCTTGCAACACTAATGGAAGACACACACCTGTCTTCTATTAGATTTTCATGATTTTTTGGACCTATAGGTAGATGACCCATAGGACCTATAAGTATGTCTCAACTTCTTAGAAAAATATTCTCAAACACAAGAAAAACACGCCGCCTACTATTCTTACAAAATATTAACATCTTTACAAATGAAAAACAACAATTTTCTAATAAATTTTGATTTAAAACTTACCTCCAAAGTTCAAGCGTCCTTAATCTATATACTAAGAAACTGCTAAATGCGCGCTCAAATTTTCCAACTTTTTACAATGACTGACGCCATTTTGAAATTTCGTTCAGAAACAGTATGGTATTGTATGGTATTGAAATAAAAATCATTTTATTAATACTATTAATACTACAAGTCTCGGTGGCGCAGTGGTCGAGCACACGGCTTCTGATCCAGAGGTCCGGGTTCGATTCCAGACACTGGCTCACACCAAAGACTTTTCGAAATTGTTTTTGGAAGTTATGTGTGATAAATATCGATGACTGAAAAACTTTGTGCCCGGTATGGCAATAGGTTCGCCACCTATTCCATTTGGGACGTAAACATAACGGCGAGACGAGGCTTAACAGCCGCTGCCTACACCTTCGGGTAACAAAAGGCGTGAAGTTATGTTATGTTATTTTATTAAAATTGTCCTTAGAATTAAAACATTTCTTCATAGGTGTCTACTATTAGGTCAATGTCTACCATTAGTGCCATTACCTTATGTTCCTGGGGTTTTAGTAGGATTAGAAATCTTGTATTTTTCTGAAAAAGTTTCTCTTATTTTTAACATAGAATAGTCTTAATGTAAAACTTTGGGGAGAATTGTTTATATTAAGACTATTTCTTGCCATATCCAGTGATTTAAACTTACACTAAGAAAATTGGATTAATACTAGACTGTTATTCTTATAAGAAAGTTAGCCTAGGATTTAATTTAAGATGTCAACATGTTTGTACTTTAATTTCTTAATTCCTATGCAGTGGTGGTTATTGAGTGGATAATAATATCAACTATAGCAAGTTATAACAAGTTCATAAATTTTATTATACTTTTGAATATAATGTAATATGTTAAGTATTTCTTTCTATTGTTTATTTGTGATTGTGTTTCATTGACCCACAATCAATGTTTTTTATTTTTATGACACATACTTGACACATTTGAAATGTGTTGTAGAAGTACTTGTTTTGTGATTTTACCTGACTTATTTTTTAACTTTCGTAATTAATAAACAAATGTGGGATCATGGTATTACAATACATTCTGTGTAATGTAGCAGACACATAAAATTGCATATATGTATTTTGTTTTTTCATCCATAATTCTGTATTTCTGGACTCTTAAAAATGTGTTATATATATATATATATATGTATGTATGTATGTATGTAACGCACAACTAATGTATTCCATAAAATATCTTTAAGCCAAGGATAGTTTCAAAACAAGATCTCTATTTTTTCCACTATTCTCCTTACCACCGAAACATAGGATATAATTTTATGTGTAGTTTAATTAATTTTTAGTTTATGCTATTTAGCCAGTGTTTATTTAGGGTTTAAAAATTGTCTCAATATGTATAAATTAGGATACAATTTCTCTTTAAATATGTATTTCATGTTGTCCTATGTAAAATACTGAATCAATGTTTGAAGTTTTGTTTAATTTAGCACACTACCAAGCAAAATTCATACAATAAGTTTAATTATGCTTTCATAGTAGTCACAAATATAGGATAATAGCCAAGTATGTTAAAGCTGTCATAGTTTTTAATTAAATTTAATAGACTAACGCCCAAATACTGAACCGCCACTCAAATCTGACAATCAATAAAGTGCTACTTACTGCTCAAATTTCACGTATTCTGTCTAATGTGACAGCTACTTAAACGCATAAGTGCCGCTTATATATTTGAGTGGCGGTTCAGTATTCGAGCTTAGATTTCCTACTCGCAGTGTAACTCGCGTACAAACAAAATGATGATTCAATATAGCCTATGTTAGTCTGGGTGAATGCAGCTTTCCAATGGGGAAAGTATTGTTGAAATTTGTCCAGAATAATTTGAGTTTATTCATTACATCCAAAAATACAAATCTTTCCTCTTTATAATATTAGTATAGATATATCAGAAGATGGCCTTGGTGATTCACTATGCATGAAAAAGTTAGGCCTGTCTCACCATTAGCTTAAATCATTATTCTTTAATTTATCTATGCCTCTAGAAGCCAGATCTGCAGGTCTTAAACAATATTTGACTTGTCCAGATTCTGCTAATACCCTACTCTGTTGAGTTGTGATGTAATAAAATCATCTCATAAAAAATGGGGCAGCCAAATATGAGATTCATATATGCATGAACCAAATACACAGTCTGGACTGGTTTTTAAAACTTGTTTATTATGATGTATGGAAAAAGTTCTCGCATGCTAGTATGCAAAAATCTCTATGATTTTGTTCTACTATGACTTAGCTTTAAATGCCTTTTAAATGAATTCATTTGAGATAAGGAATATTTTGTTGGTGTCCATTCCACATTATTGAAATGTGTGTTTTAAATAATATAGCAATATTTTATTATTTAGTACTTGTAATTCAGGATTTCATTAGTATTGGTTGGGGAAAATGACATTGAATATTGTCATTAAGTTAACATACTTTTAAGTTCTATGTTGTTAATGCATTACATACTTGTAAAGTATTGTATTCTGAGATTGAAATATTTTTGTTTTCACTATAAGGTAAATAAAATTTTTTGGACAAAGTCTTGTATTTCATTTTGAATGCTTATTATAATGCTCTTTTTATGTCAAATAATATTGTTGTAGCTTTATCCGCATACGGCGCCATCTAGTTGCCATGCTAAGCAACTAAATGCTTGTATGGAAACTAGACCATAGTAGTAAACGAATATTCGCGTTCTAAAATTGATGAGGAATTGATAAGATTTATGTACTTTTATTTATTCTACTCACCTATATCATCATTACATAGTATAAAACAAACTCACTTTCCGCTGTCTGTCCCCTTATATGCGCATATCTTTAAAGCTACGCAACGGATTTTGATGCGGTCCTATGTCTATCTCTGAGGGATAACCCACAATGATCATTTTTAATTTTTTATTTCTTACGAAAAATAATGGCCTATTTACGAAGCGATTTTAAACTTTACTGCATAAATTTTCATCCAATTAAGTGTCTTAAATAGATTGTGCATGTAATATAGATGATCCTGGCCCTTTACAGCATGCAATTTAAACGTATATTTTCGAAGATATTGCAGTATTAACATAGCGGGATAGCAGTTATTACTTTTGATGCGGAACAAAGTTCAGCGGGTCAGCTAGTTTATATATAAAAAAAAAACATAATAATATAACGGTCGATGATGTAGTGCTAGAACAGGTGAATGAAATTGTTTTACTTGGATGCGCTCTTAGCAAGGATGGAAGGTACACCGCTGATGTAGAAAGACGAGTGGCGATAGGAAACCGCGTAAATGGAGCGTTCAGCAGATTCCTGGGCGCAAAAAACATTAGCAGAAAAGCCCGGCTAGCCATCCACAATGCAGTCCTGATCCCAACGCTAACTTATGGAAGCGAGAGCTGGTTATGGCAGAATGTGCATTAAAGTAGGATAAACGCGGTAGAAATGAGGGCAGTGCGCAAAATCTGCAGAGTGACTCTCGCTGACCGCGTCGAAAACAAGGTTGTAAGGAAGGAAGTTGGATTGAAAGAGTGTCGGTGTAAAAGTAAGAAAGGGCATGCTCCGATGGTTCGGACATGTAGAAAGAATGAATGATGCAAGACTGACTAAGCAGATATACAATGCAAAAGCGGATGGATGTAAGAGTCGAGGACCAAGGACCAGGATTCCGTGACCAAATAGAACGTGTTCTGGAGGAAGGTGCTGTTAGGAGCCTCAAAAACCGACGCGCGTGCATGAAAAGAGCTATGAAAGTCAACGAAGCGTGTGAGGATGTATAAAAAAAATGGACACCTGGAATGTAGATATTGTCACAGGTGCATGAAAGCAAGATTATCAATGGTGTATATAATAGGTTGGGGAAAAAGTATTTTCGTATTTTTGTATGAAAAGTCAAAACATTTTTTTCAAAGTTTATTTACATTTATTTACAATATATATGTACCGTTTTGTTGAATAACTTTCTGCCATTTTGTGGGCAGAGACATTATCCCGTTACTGTAGAAACTTTGGGACTTCTGATCAAAAAAACGGGACAAATAGTTTTGGCAGTCCTCTCTTGAGGTCAACCTTACAGAACCTAAAGAATTCTGAAGAGACCGAAACAGGTGAAAATCTGAAGGCGCAAGGTCAGGGCTATATGGTGGATGCACTAGGACCTCCCAGTCGAACTCTCTTAATTTTTGCTGAGTGGCTAAAGATGTGTGTGGTCTAGCGTTATCGTGATGAAAGACCACACCCTTCCTGTTGATCAATTCCGGCCGTTTTCTCTCGACTGCTTCCTTTAATCTCATCAGTTGCTGGCAGTAAAGATCAGAATCGATGCTTTTGCCGGACGGTAAAAGCTCATAATGAACAATGCCCTTCCAATCCCACCATACACACAGCATCACCTTATTTCGTGTTAGGCCAGGTTTGGCCACAGTCTGTGAAGCCTGGCCAACTTTCGACCACGACCTTTTTCGCACGTTCTTGTCGTACGTGATCCACTTTTCATCGCCAGTTATCAATCTCTTCAAAAACGGCTCGGTTTCATTACGTCTCAATAATGAATCGCAAATGAGTACACGGTTCATTAAGTTTCTTTGAGTGAGCTCGTGTGGCACCCAAATATCGAGCTTTTTTGTATAATCAGCTTTCTTCAAATGGGTCAAAACTGTTTTGTGGTCAATTCCCAGTTCTTCAGCTACATCGTAACTACTAATATGCCGATCTTGCTCCACTCTTTCAAAAATGGCGTCCATTTTATTCGTAACAGGGCGACCAGAGCGAGGTGCATCTTTAACATCAAAATTTCCGGACTGAAAACGTTTGAACCAAATTTGTGCTATTCTTACTGACACTGCATCAGGTCCATAAACATCACAAATTTTTTTCACTGCTTGAGTTGCATTTTTGCCTTTTTTATAATAAAATTTTAAAATGTATCGAATTTCTTCATTAGATTCACTCATTTTTACGGAGAGAAAAACAAATGAAAAATAGCGGGAAACAACTTTTTTTTATTTTTTTCTTTTCTTTATAATGTAACCTTTTTAATGTTACCAAAACCAGCCAGACACAAATAGTACAGTCAAAGAAATTTTATAATAAGTTTATACCTACGTTAAGCGAAAAGACTTTTTCCCCGACCTAATATTAACCAGTAATGACTGGAGAAATCGGTAAAAAAAATGTTGCTCATTCTCCTAAGATTTTGGAAACAAAAATTTTCAAAACTGTTTTTTTTTTTTAGGATATTTGAGTACATTCTTATAATACACAGATAAACACCCAGACACTATACAAACATTCTTGTTCATCAAGATTTCCTGTATCTGTTGTTTTACCAATGCTTCCATATATCCTGCACAAGGTTTTAAAGTTTTTTTCCTGCTCCGGGTACCTCTCTCACCAAATGAAACACTGCATGAGCCACTTTACGTTTCTGAGAGATCGTGGTATTTCACCGGTCGAGCCGGCCCTATCCTGCAGCGAACTGCTTGGCTCTACCACTGTGTGCTGTAAACGCGTTTTTGTGCTCAGGGCTAAACTATTCTATTAGGTGTTAATAATTTCAAGTATGCCAGCTGTTTATATACAAAAATATAATAGTAGTCTGTTAAACATTCAATACCATATACAAAATTATAATATTTCATATCACAATAACATTTTAATCACTTTATTGTATGAAATATTTGCTTGGCTGAATGCGTTAGTTGATGTCAATTTGATTTTAGGTAGGTACCTAAACGGTACCGGGTACACCTGTATCAACCTACAAAATAATATTATACATTTATTATTCACAAAGATGTTTACAAAATTGCGCGAACTTTTAAACGTGCGTACAATATCACTTTGAAAAACCCGTTTGTGTTCTCGATTCGCCGTTTTTTTTTTTTATGGGAGAAGGGGCAAACGAGCTTGCGGGTCACCTGATGGAAAGCAATCACCGCCGCCCATGGCGTCTGCAATACCAGGGGCATCACATCAGCGTTGCCGGCCTTTCAGATGAGAATAGGCTCGTTTCTTGAAGGTTCCTAGGTCGTAGCGGCCCGGAAATACCGTCGCCGGCAACTGGTTCCATGAAGGAACAGTGCAAAGAACAGTGCGTGGCAAGAAGTGCCTGTTGAAACGCACTGTTGTCGATCGCCAACCATTCAGCCAATGCGGGTGGTATCGTTGGCGCGTCGAACGGTGGCGGTATTAATCCGAACAATTCCTCAGAGCACTCCCCGTGGTATATGCGGTAGAGGATGCATAGAGATGCCACCTCTCTCCGCAACGCCAGAGGATCAAGCCGATCAGTAAGAGCTTGGTTGTCGACAAGCCGAACCGCGCGTCGTTGGATGCGGTCAAATGGAGTAAGCTGGTACTGGGGTGCCCCCGCCCAAAGATGTGAACAGTATTCCACGTGAGGACGGACCTGCGCCTTGTAAAGTTGCAGGCGATGACCTGACGTGAAATACTGTCCCGCTCTATTGAGCACACCAAGCTTTTAGGAGGCCAATTTGGCCTTGCCCTCCAGATGACCGCGGAACTGGACGTCACTCGACACCAAGAATTCCGATAGCGGCTGAGGCGGGTAAGGGAGTGCTCTCAAAACAGGGAGCTACGACAAAGGGTGTTTTTTTTTTAGCGGTAAACGCGCAAACCTGTGTCTTCTTAGGGTTGAATTGGACTAAGTTTAGTCGGCCCCAGTCCGAAACCTGACTAAGCAGAGTTTCGATTTCAGACACAAGTTTGTTCCGGTGCTCGTCGACGTTTTCCCGAGAAATACGCGGGTGGCCGGTATATAAGGCATCCCCAGTACTGTCATCTGCATAACAATGAACATTGCTGCTAAGCAGCATGTCATTGATATGCAGAAGAAACAGCGTAGGGGATAGCACACAGCCCTGGGGGACTCCAGCATTCACAGGTTTTAAGTCGGAGCATGACCCGTCGACAACAACTTTAATGCTCCGAGCCGTGAGAAAGCTGGAAACCCAATCGCATAATTTCTCGGGAAGCCCATAACATACATGGAAGCTTCGAAAGAAGTGCTTTGTGCCAAACCCGATCAAAGGCCTTCGCTACGTCCAAACTAACGGCCAACACCGGTGTAAGATAAATATGATTATTAAATATCAATAAGTATTATCTATGAGTTAGAGGCAAACATTTGCCTACCTTTCCTCTGTGAGAATGCTTCCCGCGACCCCATCGCATTTGGTGTCCTCATCATCACATCCCACAACTTGATGAATAATTGTTAAACTTATGTAGGGAGTGTAGGGACTAAATAGTTCTATAGATAATAAAATATATTTTCTGTCTTAAATATGCACTACTAGGAACCTACTATAAAATAAAATTTTCAATTAAAAGGAACAGTGTATACAATTTATTCCTTATTTGTATAAAAAGGCATACAGGTAATAATAAACAATAATACTAAATTACAAATAATACAGCATCTAAATGGAATAGTTTTGAGAATATCCAGGTATCAAAGCAAACAAATGGTTTAATAAAATTGTCCAATAAATTATATTTATTATGAGCAAAACTATATTCAATAAACTGAGTCAGATCTAAATATATTTTCTGGCACCACAATGGCTGCTATCACCTAACATTACAATACATTTACTATAACATGTTCATTATTATTCAAGTCAATTTTATAAAATAATTTAATAACAAGATCCATAATGAGCATAGAAACCATACAATCTAAACTATAATCAATATTTTTAAAAAGTTTTGAATAGAAATGTATGAAACAAAATCACTTATAAAAAATTGAGATAATATTGTAAACTCAATATTAGCATAATTTATCAAATATCTGGGAATTGTATAATACATTGTACTAATTAATATCCTAATCCACAAATATAACTAATACACATCCAGATCTCATTTCTTTCACCCATGACACCCACACACACACACACACACTGATTCAGCAAAGTTTTAAAAAAAAAATACACAAAAGATATCTGTTATGAATGTGAAAATATTCCTGTAAACAATAATTTTCAGAATTCCTTGTAATCTGACAAAATGCAACCTGTTTATTGGTAGAAAAATCACATAACTTGAAATAATTATTAATTAAATTTTGTAAATGATATAAAAAAACAGTCTGAGAAAAACCAGCAATGTATACTAGAAAATAAATATAAAATAATGAAAAATGTGATGTAGCTTCTGAGCATTTATAGTTGATGTTTAAACCTTCATTTAGAACTAAATTTATAGTACAAAATTATTTAAATGATATAGGACTTGTAAAAGACTATGGCTTATACTAATTTTCTTTTTAAAGTATTATTGTGTTTAAGCCATTAAAAAAGAACTTTTCAAGTCCATTGGTGGCAGACACTGTATTTTATAGAACTTCTCTTCACTGTTGGAAATAGAAAAATAGTTCCATAGTGGTACTCAAACACACATAATGTAATTTGACATATTCTATTCTAATAACTCAATCAGCCTCATACAAATGCTCACAATGGGAATTATATTTAAGTAGCTACAGATTGTATAGTTGGCATTAAAACTATTTCATTAGTGGATCAAAATCATTAAAGGTATTTGGGTCCTCTAAGTCTTCCTTAGCAGCATTTTCTAGTACTGGCTCATTGATTGGGTCTTTAGCACTAAGAGCGGCACTGATCTTTGGTGGTTTAGCCGCTGGTGTTACTTTAGAAGGAGCTGATGGATTTGGGCCACTTTTTGTAGTCAGTGCACTTTTAAGCCTCAAAATTTCTTTTTCAAGTTCATCGATCTTTTGTTTCCTTTCAGATAACTGGGTAGTCAATGTGTCTTTTTCTAACCTCAGAGTTTCAACTATAGCAGTTTTACTCACTTGTAAATTTTTCAGAGACTGTAATTCTGCTTTACATAATTCAACATCTACTTTTGTATGGTTCACTTGTGTTTCAGACTTTGTGAGTTTGTTCTTGTACTCGGCGAGAGCGTCGGTTAATTCTGTCTTCTGTTTATCTAACTCATTAACTTTGACCATGTAACTATCTCGATGTTCAAGTATAGTTAAAGATTCTTCCATACAAGACGTTTGTTGTTTAGAGCAATCTTCGAGTTGTGTGCTAATCTCTGACATAGTAATTCGGAGTTCAGTTTCTGCATTCCAGCTACTAAACAGTGAAAGTGACAATAAAATACATAATGCAAACACAATATACACGGGCCAGCGACGCATATTTTCAATGCCCATGATATTATTGATATATGAAAGTTTGTACCACAACAAATAAACAAAACCAAAACTAATATCAAATTATCAATTATTTCTTAATCCAACAATTCCTTCTTCATTAACTTTTTTTTATTTTTTTATTTTATGACCTGGTACAAAAAACCTGACCTGGACATGAGCTGACAAACGAGTACTTTCCCGGAAACTGTCCAAATCATGGCGAGGGGCGCCACCAGCGTGAGAGAGGAGCTCGCTTGACCGGCAGAACACATGAAAAACGGAAGGCTAAACTCAATATGGATTCCGGATATCTCAGGAAAAATAATAGGTAAGTTTTATTTTAGGTAAAACTGAGTGATGTATTTGATTTCTCCTGGTACATATATATATTGATGCTATAATGTGTATGTATTAATTTTAATATGAGTGCTATGAAGATATATGATAATGATATAGAATAGAATGCTATGAGATACAACATATAATCTGATATATGAAAATGAACTAAATTTATTTCAATTAGTCAAATATTTCACAATGCCTCAAAATATTGTGATAACGAGACATTACTTCGAGGTACTGATATATCTAAATCTTATAACTGTTTAAGATAATATTTTCTGAATGTATGTTCCTGTTTCCAGTTACTTGTAGATAGGATTTGATCTATGGTATATTTTTCTAGCCAATTTAATGATGAAACTGCTGAACGCACAGAACCAGGAGGTGCATCAATCCCTGCTTCTCGCAATACTGTCCGAACCCATCCTCCAATAATGGTTCTGGTAGCAGGTTTACACGGACCTCTTGTCGTAATAAATAATTCTGACAAAGTGTTATTTCGTCGCTGCTGCGATATTTCTATTAAAACACGGATCCAATAAATTATGTTTAAATTTCTTTCTGGATGTGGTTTAATCTTCCAGCCAGATTGACGATGTATAGCCGAATCCGTTTTTGAGCCAAAGACTGGCCACAGAACCACCGAGTCTCCATCCTCCCTAAGATGCTCTGGCCCGATCCTTAAAAGAGTCAGGTCGTGTACTCGTCTACCAGATGCTAATAAAAGTAAAATTGCAACTCTCCTTGAGACTTGGAAAAAATTTTGCTCATCTACATTTTCAGAAATCAGGTGGTCCAAAACAGTCTTTGGATTCCATATAGGTGGTTTAGGATCCTTAACTCTTGAGACTGATATTGCCTTAAGGATTTGTTTTACTAAGAAATTCGAAGACACCTCATGTTCACTGGTATTTGTCAATGTAGATATGGCCGATTTATGTACTAAAATAGTCCGATATGCTAAGCCTTCGGTGATAAGTAGATAAGCCAGATACCTGGCAACCATGGACGGATTAGCGTGTTTGAAGTCCACAGATTTTGATAGGCACCACTTTTTCCACTTGTTCGATGCTGTTAAATAGGTGTTTATCGTGGACCTTCTCCAACTAGTTACCAGTAACGATTTCTCATCCTCTGTCCAATCATTAATCATCTCTGCCCACCTTGAATCAACCAAGCTTCCAGGCAAATGTTCTGAATTGCTGGTGGATGCCGTCCCGATTTCGTGTCTATCAAAACTTGGATCAGGTCTTGTATCTGATACGGTACCTCGACAGCTCTCTGCTGAAGATCTGCTCTCCAGAAAGCTTTCTCCCAACAGGGAGCTATCAAGATGTACTGACTGCGGGCTGTGTTGAGGTGCGACAGTACTTGCGGTATCAGATTGGGTGGTGGGAACAACCAGGCTAGACTGTAGTTCCAACGGCGGAGAAAAGCATTGTGGAACAGAGATTTCTGGTCTTGTAGATCTATGGAGACGTATTTCGGAACCACGTGGGCAGTCCTGGATGCAAACAAATCCACTTCCGGTGTTCCCCACCTTTTGAAAATTTTTGTTGCTGGAGGAAGAAGATGCCATTCTGGATTTGCCTTGTTGCGTGATAGAGCATCTACTTCCGTGTTGTATCGACCTGTAAGGAACTTTGCTGTCAAGTTTATGTTTAAACGATCCAACAGGGCTAGGAGACGTCGCGTTAGGACTAGTAACTTCTTCGATCTCGTACCACCCTCTTTGTTTATGTAGGCTACGACTGTTCGATTGTCTGTTTGCAGTAAAATGTGCGCATTCATCAACAGGTGTTGCTCGTGGCTGATGGCTGCATGCACGGCGTAGAGCTCTTTGCAATTGACATGCCAAGATTGTTGGACCTCTGTCCATTGTCCCAATATTGTTGACAGTCCCAATTGTGCTCCCCAACCGATATCCGATGCGTCGGTCGTCAGCAGGTGTGAGATTGGCTCCGCATGTAGTGTTGATGTGCTGGAAGCCGCTTTTATCCACCAACGCATTTCGGTAAGAACTGGTGTTTGAATGGTGAAACGTTGGTGTGGTAGGGATTTTGGCAACTGTCGACTGTAGTATTGCATTGTTCGACAATGGAGCCTCCCTCTGCGAACGACGAACGAGGCAAAACTGAGTCTCCCCATTAGGGACTGGGCCTGTCTGAGGGACCAGTTGCCAAGCGAAATCTGTTTTATTAGTGCCCTGCGTAGCGATAGGCATTTTGGTTCCGACAGGGACTTTGTATAGGATTGTGTGTCCCAAGTAACACCTAGAAATTCCAGATGTTGCGTCGGAACCAGAACAGATTTGCTGAAGTTGATTGTCCACCCTAGCTGCTTCATTAGAGATGTTACAAACTTCACCTGCTCCTGTAATACCTCGTAGGATCATTTGGTAGAGAATACCGTCGTAGCTCATCCTGAGAAACCTGCGATGTTGTGGATGAATGGGTAAATGAAAATAAGCATGACTCAGGTCTAGTTTTATCAACCAATCCTTGTTCTGTAAGCAAGTGGGTATTCGGAGATGGCTGAAAAGTTGAAACTTTCGGATCTTTACGTAATTGTTCAATCGTTTTAGGTTGAAAATAGGTCGCAGAGTTCCATCCTGTTTGGGTATCAGAAAAAACGTGGACAGGTAGCTCGGAGACGTCTCTGCTTTTTCGAGAACATGGTCGCGAATCATATTGCGTATTTGTTGTGACATTAGAGAAGACTTTTTTGTTGTAAAACTGGACATTACTATATCGTTCGGATATATGAGCGGCGGCTTCATTACAAAAGGGATGCGAATACCATTTAGTAGCTTGCATATTTCCTCCGGAGCAACTAGCTTGCGCCATACATGTTGATATTGCATCAGACAGCCGCCGCGAAAGCTTCTCGAGTCATGGACGAAGATCTCTGTTTTTGTTTGGGGAGCGGGAACGAAACAATTTATTCTTAGTTTGCTGTCCCTGTCTAGTATTGGAATTACTGTTTTTCTTGCTATTGTTTTGGTTAGACTTTCCCTTTTTCTTATAGTAACGAAAAGTTTTGTCATTAAGCTGTTTGGATGTTGATGGTATATTTTTACTGTCATGGTTAGTACTAACAGTGTCCCCGCCTGGGTTCGAGTATACTGATGATCTCGCCCCAGCTGGAGACGTCAATAGTTTTTTAGCCCCCCCTATTTTTTGCAAATATATATCAAATAAATCTGCATCGAACAAATGTTCGGCGCTAGGTGGTATTTTATTAAGGCCTCCTCTAATAAAAACATCGGGTATACGATGGAGTAGCAATTCCCTACGCAAACGAATGAGATCGGCCCTTCTACCACAAGTAATTTGTAATATGTCATCACTAACTTTCATAAATTCCGATTCCTTGTTAAATAACAGTTCTACTTTTTCAAAAAGAGAAGATAGGGTAAGGTTAGTTGCCTCACCAACTGACCAATTTATTAATTGTTGTAAAGAGTTACGTAATTCCTCTCTCTGAATAAGCATTGCATTTGTCATAGCCGCAAAGGAGCGCTCTAATAAATATAGACGGTAATCCTCTTTATTAGAAGATTCAAAGCGCTTTAATTCATCATTTATTTTTAGTTCTATAAAACCGGGGGTAGATAAATATTTTTTCTGAGCATCCGAAAATCGAATTGATTGCCAATTATCACTTTTAAAATGTTGTAATGTTACTAGTTTCTTCAACAATGCTTCATTTGAATTAGGATAAATAGGATCCTTCACTATCGTGGCATAATCAGATATATTTATATGAGAATTTTCAATATCTAAACTAGGTGGTGGTTGCAAAATTATTCCATCCACGGTGGAATTATTTGGCGATGTTACAATTCTTGATGAAGACTCGCTATTGTTATTGAATTGTTTGTTGACAACTTGAGATTGGGTAATTAAATTCGTGAGAAATTCCACCTGCTGTGACAAAAATTGAAATTGCAAGTCACTTACTTGTCGTGCCCGCTTTTTAGGTATTCGAGTGTCCATACCATTTCTCATTTCGCTTGCCGAATCTGGACCCTCGCTGCTCGAGCTGGAGGTTGAGGACGACGACTCAACTGACGCACTGCTTCGCCTCTTTCTACTCGCGTGCGGTTGTTCAATGTTTTCCATTGCGCAAGAGAGGTTATAACTTATTAACTTAACGTAAATTCTCAAATATGAAAATCCGTTAAATTTAAATTTAAGTATTTAACTTTAAATTAATTTAATACTTTTTAAATCGCTTTGTCTGAACACTAAGAAAAACGACGCTATAATGACAAATAAAATGGCGCGATCCATGAGCTGACAAACGAGTACTTTCCCGGAAACTGTCCAAATCATGGCGAGGGGCGCCACCAGCGTGAGAGAGAGCTCGCTTGACCGGCAGAACACATGAAAAACGGAAGGCTAAACTCAATATGGATTCCAGATATCGATGACGGAACAAATAATATTTAATTTTGTCGTATAATAATGTTAAAAGTTTCCATAACTTATTGATAGGATGGCGCTATTCTCAAGTTGTTAGGCGTTTAATTCAGTTTGATATTCCATTACACGCGTTATCATTGTTTTAATGTAAAAGAACATGATGAGCGATTTATCGTGTTTATTTATTGTTGTGAAATTTAAAAACCTAAATTTTTAAATATTTTGAGAACTAATTTGGATAACTAAAATTATGTCGCTTTAACTCCAAAATATACGTTAAATAATGACGTATAAATACACAAAATTTAACAACTTTATTATAGTAACAAATGAAATTTAAGATTTTATTGAAATTGGAATTTTAAATTTCGCGCCACTACTACACATGCTGCAATGGCTCACAACTATGGAGACTATACACTATGACTATTGGAGTGTATAGTCTCCATAGTTGTCTTGAACGAAGTTCAAATATTCGATAACAGATGGCGCCACTGGACTTAATTTCCAAGTTGAAGGGTCGGAAAGTCCCTTATATCTTTAAAAACATGCCCTTTAGATTAAAACGGGAACTTTCTTGTTCGAGGAGGGATAAAGGGCTATCACACCACATAAGTCCCTTTATCGTGTCGGGACTCCTTTTTAAGTTTTATCGGCACGCACATTTTATCGACTTAGTTTTATTATATAATATAGATATAGATATTTTGAGAACTTTATTTTAGATTTCAAAAGAGTTTTTAGGTAATACTCGATTTTAACTCGAGTTATTGTATAAAATTTTCTGTTCATTTGGCTTATGACGAAAACGCGAATATTTGTGAAAAACATGATTAAGTGTTGTGTACCTATCTGTGAAAATAAAATGTTTTCAAAATTACAATGTGTGCCTACTGTACCTGGTCAATACAAAAGAACAACAATAGCATGATTTTCTTACAATTGGGGCAAGGACAAGGTAAATAGATACAGTCTTACAATGTGTTGAGTAGCCGGAGAATTGATTTTAATATTGTTAATTAAATACAACAATCATCAAAAATGACGGAAATAAATATTTTTTACATATATTTTTCGTTTTATTTTAGTCATATTTGAAATAACCTCACTGCATTTTTATTTAGGTAGGCATACATGTATATGTTTATACGTAATACAGGCAGTCCTCGTACTTACGGCATGTTAGGTTCTCGAAATACGCGACGCAAATCGAAACGACGTAAGTCGAGACATATTTTTTCATATGTTTTCATGTAAAACTCAAGGGTTAGGATCCACACGGACTCGAAATTAAAAAAAACTGCATTTATAACAAAGGTTAAACAAACTTTATTTTCAAAAGTAACATAACATAACATAACTTCACGCCTTTTGTTACCCGAAGGTGTAGGCAGCGGCTGTTAAGCCTCGTCTCGCCGTTATGTTTACGTCCCAAATGGAATAGGTGGCGAACCTATTGCCATACCGGGCACAAAGTTTGTCAGTCATCGATATTTATCACACATAACTTCCGAAAACAATTTCGAAAAGTCATTGGTGTGAGCCAGTGTCTGGAATCGAACCCCGGACCTCTGGATCAGAGGCCGTGCGCTCGCCCACTGCGCCACCGAGACTGTGAATTAAAAGAATGTGAATTAAAACTGCTTATCAAAAGTAAGTTCTTAAAATAATTATAATATGTAATTGCTCGTTATTTTTGGTATTTGTGTGCTATTAATTTTAATAATAATTATAAAAATTATGTAATCAAAATACATATGTAATGAGAAATAATAAATTAAACTTTTGGCTTAAAGAAACTAATGTATTACGTCTTGATTATCCGTTGTCCCTTAAGTAACTAAACAAAATCAGCAGCGTTTGCGGGGTATTCCCCGCACGCCGACACTGCGCCAAGTCGGCCACGCGGACATTGACCTTGCGACAAGTGAATTCTCCTATGCCTGAAATCGAAACAAATGACGTATGCTTCAGGAATAGTGTTAAAACATTGTTCGACGTAACTTGAAACGACGTAAATCGAAACGACGTAAGTAAGAACGTAAGAATATCGTGGAGAGTTGTCTTAACTTATCGTCTGGGGGCGCCTTGCAATATGGGAGCTATCACTCTATCTCAGTATATACAAATGTACTCTGTGGACTGTCACCAAAGAGGATGTAAATACGTCAAGCGATCGCTCGTAACGACCACGGGCCTTATGTGGAACGATACTGTGGGCTTTAAGTGGAACACGCCCAGTATCGTTCTACATAAGGCCCGTGGTCGTTGCGAGCGATCGCTCGACGTCATAGATGACGTCACTGTTCGCGACCACATCGCGCCCGCTTCGCCCGCAAAATATTGGTAGGTCCTAGTTGGCTTTCAATAAAATGGCGGGAATTCCAAAATGACATATGTCATTAGAACTTGATAAATTTTACGAGTCAACTCTCAGTCGTTTTGTCAAAAACGCTACTTTAAATTCAGAAGAATCCATATTGAATTAAATTATACTTTATATATTTCATATTCATGCGAAATATTCATCATAACTTTGCTGAAAGTTTTCACCATGCCGCCATATTGCTAGCACAGCGCTCAAGTTGTGCGTTCCACTTAAAACGCTCGGGGCGTTCTTACGTTAGTGAAACGGCAATTTCCGGGGTCACGGTCGCGGTCGTTGTGGGCTATAAGTGGAACACGCCCAATGATAGCTGTGATTTTTTTTTAAATTATTTTAATTTGTCCATTATTAGACAGGCTAAAGCTTTTAAGCCATACTGCCTTGTCTGTCGTATTATGTTTTTTGAAAGTAACAAACTTAAACCAACCTGAACTAACTTAATCTAACCTAAACTAATCCAAATTAGTCATCCATAGAGTTGTGGCACTTTATGCATGATGTTCCAAGGGAGTTTTAACGACAATGTAGAAGAGCACGGTACACACAATATTTACACCATTTTCCACATTGGCACACATATACGAACACTTATTAAATAAAACGCCTCGAATTTTATTCCAAAATATCAAATATAACACAAATTTTAAAAAATAATACAAAGAACGGACATCTCTTTTACATTCCTGCCAAACTCAAATAGTAAAATCAAAAATGTTAACACGAAGTTTATATTCACAGCCACAGCAGTCAGGCGGACGTTGTGCTAAACGAATGTTCTCTAATTAGAGAAAAGAATATTCGCCGGTAGAGGACGCTATTTTTCAAGAAGTACTCGAATAAATCCGTACTGTTACATATGCTATTAAAAAGCATGCTAAGCATGCATGCTCATGAACTGTTTACACTTGCTAACAATGAGTATGATAGTTCCAAACATATCACTAGCATTCTCATTAGGCAAACCTGTTCACACGTGCTAAAATCACCCCCCTTCCACCCGCGCGGCAGAAAGCATGCTCATTAATCGCATGGCTGTTGATTTTTGGGCTTGTTCGAAATTAGCATGCTCATTACGAGCAAGGTATGCACACACATGCTAGTATCGATACTAGCTCGATACTAGCATGCTTTCTGCTAATAAAGAGCATGTGTGTATCAATATTGTATTTTCGCAACATATTTTCTTGTTCCAATAATTATGTAACCACGCTGACAACACGGACCGGTTTTATTGCTCCATTGGCAAAATCGTATCGACAATTAAAAATGAAAGAGAAAGGTTTAATAAAATTTACTTTAGTTAGCATACTTTAAATCACACGTATATATCATACATATCACGTTTTTCAATAGTGGGGCGAACGTTCTACTGGCTATCTAAATAAGACTGTTCCCGGCTGGAAGGACTCGGCCTCAGATTTCACAATAGCGAATAAAAAAAAATTAATAAAAAATCTTCGCCATAGACCAGCAGCTATCGTTCATCGACTTCTCTGGTTTATAACCACGAGGTTTTTTGATTTAATTCAGTTTATTATTGAAATTATAAAAAAATACTTCCCTTTATTCGAACAAAATGCCACCTATTATATGCCGTAATCCATTACCACCTAAAGAAAATGCTCTTTTCAAAAGAATTTTGGTAAGTTCGGTTGTAAACATTGCTACCATTTAGTGGTGTTGCTTGTCATTTTATAATTATTTTAAAATAACAAAATAATGGAATTGAAAATACTTTAAAATATATTTTATTCCACTTATTTAACATTCATTAATAGTCATTGGATATCTCTGTGCTTATTATTTATTTACACATCAGTCGTCACTTATATTCATTGTTTCATAGAGGTTAAAATATTTAAATCGATATAGATATTGTTATCTTCCAGCGGTGTTATGAACATAAACAATATAAAAATGGTTTAAAATTTGCCAAACAAATCCTATCCAACCCTAAGTTTGCAGAGCATGGAGGTGAGTTTTTTTTGTATCTATCTGGTTCTTTTATAACTATTGATAATAAGTTTAACACTTCTTAAAGGAACAATTCAATCACCAATTCATCACAATTCAATTCAATCAATCAATAAGTGTAACATAATCAGTATCAGCTCTCTGTAATCTTTATAAACATCAAGTTTGCTTTAGAATTTGTTTTCAAATTATGTGTCTGTTAAAGTAATGGGCATATTTGGATTTATCATGAAAATGTACCATAATAACAGTGACTGGCTGTTGTAAATTTATTTTTATTCTCTGCAGAAACTTTAGCTATGAAGGGATTAACTCTAAACTGTCTGGGTCGCAAAGAAGAAGCTTATGAATATGTCCGTAGAGGTCTCCGTAATGACCTCAAGTCACCTGTTTGTTGGCATGTGTATGGATTGCTCCAGAGATCTGACAAGAAATATGATGAGGCCATAAAATGTTACCGCAATGCGCTCAAGTGGGAAAAGGAGAATATTCAAATCTTACGAGATTTGTCATTGTTACAAATTCAAATGCGTGATTTGGAAGGTTACAAAGTAAGTAGAGAATGTTGTAAAGTAAGCATTTGATATTTATATACATATATCATCATCATCATCAGCCTTTTGATGTAGGCCTCCCCCATAGAGCGCCACAACTACCGGTCCTGTGCAATCACACCTACATACAATACATACATACATACAATCACACCTATTTCCCATGAGTGGTAGATAGAGACTATTTCTTTCCATTTTCTATGATCCTGATACGTTCCTTGCTTCTTCCACTTTCATAATTTTTTTCATATATGCTCTTTGGTTGTTTCTACTGTTGATGTGTATCAGATTGAATATATTTTAATGTTATTATTATTAGTTGGCCCTAATTCTGATACTATCTGATTCTGATTATCTGAATCTGATTCTATTCTTGATACTCATTCCTACTACACTTGTTTGAGTAGTCATGATATTTTTTTTATTTGTAAATTTTAGCAATACATTAAATCTGTAGGTTTTATGTTAAATATATGTGTTGTGGAATTGGTTTGGATGTGAAATTGTGTAAGTTTTGTAATAATAATTGTAATTGCTTTCAAATTTATAAGATGTTTATTTGATAATTATACTGAGTTCATAACTTTTTCAGGATACTCGTTATCAATTATTCATGCTAAGGCCAACGCAAAGGGCTTCATGGATAGGTTTTGCTATGAGCTATCACCTTCTGGGAGATTATGAGATGGCTAATAGTATTCTAGATGCTTTCCGAACCAACCAGATGAAAGGTCCTCATGATTATGAGCATTCAGAACTGCTCCTTTATCAAAATATGGTGTTAGCTGAATCAGGACAATATGAGAGAGCTCTGCAACACTTAAATAAGTTTTCATCTCAAATTCTGGACAAGCTGTCAGTTAAAGAAACCTCTGGTGAATATTATTTAAAATTAAAAAAGTAAGTATTACCATTAAATTATAAAGACAGCATGAGTTTTATGAGTTTGTTTATTTTTCTGGCGTATGCTTGCTGGGGGTAATTGCTGGAACAATTCCTTTAATACTAAAGACATACTATGAAGACATGTTGTGAGCTGTATTTGCTGTTTATTGTTGTTATTTAAGGTACTTTCCGTTACCTTCCTTCCTTCCATTCATAAATTGTGGTTGTTTTGTTTCAAATACTCTCTGATAGTATAACCTACCTAGCATATATTATAATATACTAGTTGACCCAGCGAACGTTACGCCTCAATTAGAATTAATAATAACAAACTTTCAACCCCTATTTCATCCCCTCACAGGTCGAAATTGCAAAAACGCTAGAACTAATGTTTAATTATTTCTTATCAAGTGCTTAAATATAAAGTTTCATGGTTTTATCTTTTAAAATTAAGAAATCCCATACAAACTTGCAACCTCTATTTCAACATCTTTATCCCTTTTTTTCGCAATAATAGGTAGCTTAAGTCCTTTCTCAGGGTCTAAAGATTGTCTGTGCCAAATTTCAACAAAATCGGTTGTGAGGTTTAAGCGGGAAAGAGTAACAGACAGACAGAGTTACTTTCGCATTTATAATATTAGTAGGGATAAGCAGTTGTAAATAAGTATACATACATAACTTCACGCCAAATCCCTTGCGGGGTAGTTAGAGAGAACAGAGTGCCATAGGGCACGATTGTTAAACACCTCACTCGCTTCATTGACTTTCATGACTCTTATAATGCACGCTCGTGGATTTTTGAAGCTTCGACAATCACCTTCCTCCAGAACATCTTCTATTTGGTCATGGAATGTGTTTTGGCCGTCTTCGAAACCTAGATCCATTTGCTTTTACATTGTATATCTGCTTAATCAATCTTGCATGATCCATTCTTTCTACATCCGAAACGTCGGAGCATGCCCTTTCTTACACTGATTCTCTCTTTCAATCCATCTTACTTCCTCACAACCTCGTTTTCGACGCGGTAAGCGAGACTCACACCGCCGATTTTGCGCAGCGCTCTCCTTTCTCGACCGCGTTTATGAACTTTGGATAGTAATTAAATAATGTCTCCACGGTTTCTGAATCCAGAGGTCGTGGTTCGAATCCTGACTCTGGCTCACACCAATGACTTTTCGAAATTGTTTTCGGAAAGTTATATAAATATCGATGACTGAAAAACTTTGTGCCCGGTATGGCATTAGGTTCGCCACCTATTCCATTTGGGACGTAAACATAACGGCGAGACGAGGCTTAACAGCCGCTGCCAACCTTCGGGTAACAATGGCGTGAAGTTATGTTATGTTACCTAAAACATTTATTTGCATAGGGCAGGGATAGAAAGTGTTTCTCCCGTCTGTAATCACTTGAAATTTGACTTAGTTGCTACTCACATGATTCACGACGCTATTCTTGGCAGAACTACGTTTGCGTTTGTTATGTATATACTACTAGCTGACTCGGTAAACTTTGACTCGGAAACAATAAATCAAATATTTTTTCTAATAAAGTAGCCCAAATTACTCCTTACATGCAACATGTTACACCAGATAACTGCCAATAAAAGTTATATCAAAAACGCTCCCATACATTCAGTTTCAGAAGCGGGGTGCTGGACCACCGAGACCATAAAAAAAACAATTTATGACTGTAGATTTTGTAATCACAGCCCAAAAATTTTGACACATGGCGTATTTCATGCTAATTATTTCCCTAATCTGTGTGTCAAGTATGTCAACTATTCGAATAAAAAAATATATGTTATACGCGGATGTCGCGCACCGTACCATAAAAATTATTGTGTTTATTTTCTTTTCTAATATGAAACTTATCAACGCAATCTTTCAGGTTTAAAGAAGCTGAAGGTGTATACGAAGACTTACTGAAGAGAAATCCGGAGAATGTTATGTATTATCAAAAACTTATTGAAGCAAAACAACTTAGTGATCCCGATGAGAAAGTGGCCTTCTTTGATGTATTCAAGTGAGTGCAATAAATTCATCCATTATTTTTCCACTAGCTGAGGCCCTGGCTACTTTGTCTGCGTGGACATCATAAAGCAGCAAAAATACTGTGCCTGTGCCATTATAAGGGCTCATTGCTCACCCCCAATCAATGATAGCGTGTTAATATTTATGTGTTGACCCCGACCTCTTGGCTATATTTATGCAAAATTGGACGTAAAAGCATGCAGTACTTATAGAGTTTATCCCTAACAAACATGCAGAAAAACAAACAAAAATTCTAAAAACCATATTTTTGGGTTTGGTATCCCAAGTATTCTAAAATGAAAATATTCAATGTACAGTTTTAACTTTCCTATAATTTTATTTTTATTCATAGAAAACAGTGGCAGGTCAGATTCGTTCCCCTCCTGAGTGCATGCCAACAAAGTTCTTATTTCCAGCAAATTATTGAAAGAGATACTATAGCGTATTAAAAGGCGTGAAGATTTTTTTCATGATATAGAGAGGCAAACGAGCTGGCGTATCACATGATGGTAAGCTACTAACGCCACTCATGTACAACACAGACAACAAAGACAGTTTTAAAGTGGCCCTTAAAATATAGCACGAGCCGGAAGTGGGATGGGAAGAGGAGAGGGGTAGGGGTCGGGCTTCCGGATACCTCTCTCACCTAGCGAAAGGCCATGAGCAACTTTACGTCGATATTCTGCGAGGTCGTGGTATTTCACAGGTCAAGCCTGCCGATTGTAGCTTTGTGTCTCTACCTACCTCTACCTCTAACTTGGCTCTATCGCTAGATATATAGAACCATAATAACTGTTTTATTTGGTGTTTTCAGGAAAGAATATCCCAAGGCGATAGCACCTCGACGGTTGCAGTTGAACGAGGCGCACGCTCAACCCGTGTTCGAACGTTTAGTAGACGAGTATTTGAGACACGGGCTCCATAAAGGGATACCGCCGCTCTTTGTTGACCTCAGGTACTGTGAAGTGCTGTAATCTCATTAAGTTGGCTTCACATTACTTGTGTTTTAACTGCACTCTGTAAACACCTGTCATATACAATTTAAAAAAAATTGTTTTCTCATCGTTATTAATATTTTAGTTATTTTCTACCGACTATACTTATCAATATAACTTCACGCCACTTTTTATAACGCTGGTCATACACATAAGTAGCCCTTCGAAGTCCACTCATGACAGACCACGTTCAATTTGGCCGTGGAAAGTGTGTCGTGTCGGTTGTTGACTTCTACATCCTTCAGCAAATGCAATATATCTGCTTAGTCAATCTTGCATCATTCATTCTTTCTACAACAGTTTCTGAACCATCAGAGCATTCTTTCCTTATTTTAACACTGACAGTCTCTTTCGATCACCAACTTCCTGAGTAAAAACTATGGATATTTTCATTTCAGAACATTATATTCGGATCCAGTTAAAGCGGCCACAATAGAAAAATTACTAGTACAATATATCGAAAATCTAAAATCAAATGGCACATTTAGTGCAGGAGCTGATGAAGTGAAACAACCAGCGAGTGCTCTATTGTGGGCATATTACTTTGCTGCACAGCACTTTGACTACAAGAAACAGACAGACAGAGCACTACTTTTTATAGATGCAGCGATAGAGCACACTCCTACACTGATTGAGTTGTTTATTGTTAAAGGAAGGATATACAAGGTTAGTAATACTTTTAGCAAGCAAATTTAGCAATAACTACAGTATGTAGTCACTATCAGTCTCACAGATTGGTAGAGCCATCCAGTTCCCTGTATCAATGGGCCGGCCCTATCACTGAACTAGTATTACTGATGCCTATGCGGATGCCTATGAAACACATTTATAGTAGATTTATTTTTATGGTATTGGGAGGCAAATGAGCAGGCGTGTCACCTCATGGTGACCAACAATCGCCGCCCATGGACACCTGAACACAAATATTGTTACTGTATCGTTGCCGGCCCTCACAATGAGATATGTAAAGGGTCGGAAGTGGGATGGGAAGCGGACGAGGAAAGGGGGTTTGGCTTCCGGATACCTCTCTCACCGAGCGAAACGCGGCTAGAGCCACTTTACGTCGATATTTTGAGAGGTCGTGGTATTTCACCAGTCGAGCCGACCCATGCATGCGGTGAACTCCGTGGCTCTACCACTGTGTGCGTGGATCTATCACTGTGGCTATCTCTGGTATGGCTGGACCGATTTTGATACGACTTTTACTGGTTTATTGGCAGGTAGCTGTAAGTTAGTGTAATAAGGAGTAACTTAGGCTACAGTTTTTAAAATATAATTTCTTTATTTATTGCTTTTGAGGTAAAACAAAGTTGGCGGGGTCAGCTAGTGTAAAATATACATAATAGATAGTTTGTCATTTACTCCTTGTTATTTGCCTGACCTTCGTTTGCTATATATATTTGTGTTTGTTGTAGCATGCTGGTGATCCAGTGTCAGCTTACCAGTGGTTGGAGGAAGCACAGGCAATGGACACCGCCGACCGCTATGTGAACAGCAAGTGCGCCCGGTACATGCTGCGTGCTGGACACGTGAAGCGGGCCGAGGAGATGTGCGCCAAGTTCACCAGAGAAGGTAACCATTTCATTTTTAAGTAGTCATACCCTTACATTCGTCGCTATGAAATTATAACATCAAATGGTATTTTTGGACCTATGAGAAATGTATAAATTTCTTTTAGTACATTTTCGTACCCTTTAATTCACATACATGTCCCCAAAGTCAGTCACCCAAAGTGAATAGGCTTTGTGCGAACTTTAGTATAGAATAGGTTGCATCTAAATATCCCACATTTCATTATTATATCTGGGATGATTACACATAATTCTGAAAATTTAATTTCTGAAAATGCTAAACTAAACATTTTATAAAGCTTAAGAAGTATTTTATAAGAGTATAGTATGATTTTGTTGATTTTAACAATAGATTTGACGATATTGCAGGAGTGCCAGCGACAGAAAATCTAAATGAAATGCAATGCATGTGGTTCCAAACGGAGGCGGCAGCTGCTTACCAGCGTTTGCATCAATGGGGTGATGCACTTAAAAAGGCCCACGAGGTTGATAGGGTTGGTGTCTTTTCCATATTATCCAAAGATATTAAGCATTTCTCTAAAATTAAGTGCTACATAGTGTACCGTTCTTATATTAATAATAATGTAATTCAACAGTGCTGTAAGGTATTTCAGGCTCTTGCTGATTTTATTATGTATCTGAAAATACTCTTTAAAAAATTATGTATTTGATTTACATTAATATCCACTTGAAAGTTCTGGGTCGCAAACGCTGCCTGGACCCTAAGTGATAAATCAAAACAACGTACTACATTATTATACACCTTTAAAGGATCTACAAAAAAATCCGCGAGGGCATATGTCTATCTGTTAGGGATAACCCACAATGACCATTTTTTATTTTTTTACTTTTTACAAGAAATAATGGCCTATTTACGAAGCGATTTTAAACATTACAGCATTAATTTTCATCCAATTAAGTGTCTTAAATAGATTGTGCATGTAATATAGATGATACTGGCCCTTTACAGCATGCAATTTAAACGAATATTTTCGAAGATATTGCAGTATTGACATAGCGGGGGACAGCAGTTATTACTTTTGATGCGGAACATAGTTCGTCGGGTCAGCTAGTAGATAATACATAATGTAAATAATAAACGAAAGTTGGAGAACGCTACTGTTTGAAAGAACATTAAATTACATTTGCCAATAAATATGTTAAGGTTATAATCCTATTGTGATTAAACATAATTTTGATAATATGGTCGTAGTAGAAGCGAAATTAATTATTTATACACGCAGATAAAATAGAATTACATATTTGGCTTCTAATAAATTTTCTATACTCCATTGGTTTGACAGATTATTTGATGAATAAAAGATAAAAGTATGTTCGTCTGTTATACTATTTAAGCCACATTTTTTAGCATCCGTGTAAATTATAGTTTTGGAAATATATAAATATATTTCACCTACCATAATTGTTTGAACATACGGACAGTGAAGTCCATATGTAGCTATATAGAGTGGACGTTCAAGTGGGTAATTATAGAAATATTTTTTTTCCATGATCACGATTCACGATCAATATTTGATCGTGTCTCGACTGGAGCTTTTCGCCTTTCGTGTCGTTATCTGACAGAGCGGCTGGTTTCCAGAACTTCTCGGAGATAATGGAGGACCAGTTCGACTTCCACTCGTACTGCATGCGCAAGATGACGCTGCGCTCGTACGTGGGGCTGCTGCGGCTGGAGGACGTGGTGCGCGCGCACCCGTTCTACTTCCGGTGCGCGCGCGTCGCCATCCGCGTGTACCTGCGCCTGTACGCCAGCCCGCTGCGCGACGCCGAGCGCGTGGCCGAGCCCGATGCAGGTCAGTACCCGCCTGTACCCGCACTAACATTAGTAGCATGGCAGCATCGATAGCAGTGATGATAGGTAGTCTATAGCTTTCCTCGATGAAAGGTCATCAAACAACCTTAGAAATATTAAATAATTGAGATTAGACACACGGCACCGTCTTATAAAAGAAACATCACACAAAGAGACGAGTATACTACTGATTGGCGTTCCGACAGTATCGAATAATCAAAGGTTTGATGATTAGGGTAAATGCACATTACAAAAAAAATTTGACTTACTTTAATTAAAGTGGTTCAGATATTTCATAAAATTAATATTTTAAATTCCACCATCTGCCTGTTCGATCTTAATATCGATTACAACATGTGACCTTACTCTGCATTGATTGCTCTGCACACGAAGTCGATACATAGAAGTCTAAACGTAATGTTGAACACATGGTCTCCATTCAAGGGAAAAAATCCTGGCCGGTAGAGGGCGCTATCCTTTGAAAAGCACTCGATTTTTCAACGCGTCTTTACGTAATCAACGGCGCGTCCCGAATTTATAGCACAGCCAGTGGCAGAAAAGAGAGCTGAGATGTCAGTTTATATTAAGTAAATTATTACTATGGAAGGGCCGTGTATCTATACTTCGTGGCTCTCCATTTGATTTTGTAGTACTTTGTTTCTATGGCAGCGCATAGATGCATCTTATATTTACACCACTGTGACGCCAAATCACACGCATTTTGCGCTCGCAAAACTCATTTTTTTTAAGGATGCAAATGAGCAAGCCTTACCTGACGTTAATCGACTAACGCCTCCCATGGACACCGAATAGTGTTGCAATTGCGTGATTAGCATTTAATATTGGATAAAGAGGGAACCGAGAGTGGAACGAGAAAGAGGAAAATGGGAGAAGTTAAGACTCTGGATAACTGTCTCACCGAACGAAATGCAACAGGAGCCACTTTATGTCGATGTTCTGAGACGTCGTAGTATTTGACCTGTCCAACCGGCCGATTCATGATTTTTCGTAGTTAGTAAATATAGTAAAACTTAGTTTAAGAAGAGGATTTTAAAATCTGTCGACACGCCTATTTCGAGACGAACGACATAATTTTATGAATGGGGAAGTATTCGACATAATAAAAAATAATTGTGGCGTTAAATCAGAATAATGGCGGTAAACATGTTAAAAATTCAAATTTCCGCTATTTCAAACATGATCACCTTCGTGTCGAGTAGTTTCGGAGGATATAAGTTTTATGTATGTTTTATGTGAGTTTTGTCCGGTTAGTATGTGAACCTGACAATTATTACGTTATGTTAAATTTAATCATCATAGACATTGCCAAAGAACGTAACAAACTGCTTGCAATGATATTCCCGAATAGCTATAATCTGGACGTCTTCGTAATGATAGTGATTAAGTATTTAATAGACCAGTGTGCTTAACACCAACTAGCTTACTATCACCTACCATCAGGTGAAGGGTGGTCAAGCGCTGGTCTGTGAAAGATAAAAAAAAATTACCATCTTTCTGCACTTTCACATCATTTGGGGTCGGCACTACAGGCTTTCCTTTGCCAAGCTTTCCTATCATTAGCCTCATCCACACCAACACCCTTCCTAATCATATCATCTTGCACACAATCAATCCGTCCATTCCTTCGGTCTCCCTCTTCTTTTGTTTCCTTCCACATTCAGATTCACCATAAAATGAAAAGATACAAAAAAATGTTAGCTTAAATTCGCTTTGTCCGCATCCGTTTAACGTAAGGGAGGCCCCTTACGTTAAACGGATGAACATAATATGTTATATAGATGTATTTTGGCATCATGTATTCCCGTGACATATATAGATGATGGGTTGTTATACAGTTATAACCCCTAAATGAATTTTCGAAATTCTTTTTGGAGGTTATGTGTGATAAATATCTTCGTGACTTACTTCTTTGTGCCCAGTAATAGCGATAGGTTCTCCACCTATTCCATTTGACACGTAAACATAACGCCTAGTCGCGGCTTAACAGTCGCTGCCTACAGCTTCGCGCAGAAAAAGGCGTGACGTTATATATGTATGTATGTAAAATCTATTTATGTATTTATAGCTAATATTTCAAGTTCAATATTCAATAAATTCATAGCATATAATTATTAGAGCATATAAAAATAAAAATACAAATAATTTTACTTTCTCTTTTATTGTAAGGTCTTTATATATATTTAAATTATATTTAAAATTAACAATTTTAGAGGTTGCTTTATTAGGTAGGTGGTTTTATTTATTGTTTTGTATTTATTGTATCTATACCCATATTTATAACAATACGTAGTAATCCCTACATACATATCCTTATGCCAAATCCATGAGAGGTGGTAGTCTGTCCTCGACTCCTACATTTTTTCGCTTCTGTATTATCATAATTATCACTGTATCCTGACAGTGATTCTTTCCTCATTCCCTGATCAACGGAGCATGTCTTTCATTAGCCTGACCTCGACAATTTCATCCACTTGTGCTTTTTTCTTAACGCCATTGTTTTGTACAGATTTTTATTCAACAACTATCTTCCATACGCGAGCAATCTAATAATTTTATGTTGTACTAACTCACCCGATAAACGTTGTCTTGCCAAAAAAATATTTACTTTAAAAAGGTTGGGTTGATCGTAGAGAAGTGCAAATTTAGGGCTATATGTGTTGATGTTCCTATTTTCAAACCGAAAAAGATATGCTCAAAAAATTTCATGAGAATCGGTCGAGCCGTTTTAGAGGAGTATGGTCACAAGCACACACGTGAATTTTATATATTAGAAAATCTGTACCTAATCTTTACATATAAATTTAATTTGAGTGTCTGTTGCATACGAATATATTTACGCCACGTAACTTCAAGCCTTTTTCTACTGAAGGGGGTTGTAAAGCCTCGATTCGCTTAATCGTTACCTCACGTCCTAGATGGAATTGGTAGCGACCATAGCCATACCGGGCACAAACTTTTCAGTCATATTTATCACACATAACTTCCGAAAATAATTACGAAAAGGATTTTTTTTTACGCGAGGATATGCTTTATGCACACCCCCCGCCTGGGAACGGCAGGGGGTAGTGTGGGACTGCCAAAACAGTAAACTGCAATCCGATCCTAGGGTTACCCACTAAAACCTCGCGGCGGCCTTCCTCCGGCGTACAAATAGAAGTACAAGTACAAATAAATATGTATCTGGTATATAAAATATAGGAATTTAAATTTACTCCGCTTTAATAATGTATTACAAATACCATTTATATTTTAATTATAATATTTTTTATGCGACTGATAGCTTCTCTTCGGGTTCATTCAGTTTCAATTCAGTCTTAATTTGCGTGGTTCTATAGATGTGAATGAACATATTTATTATTGTCCCAGTGTTAATTTAACTTTTAAATTGGACCACAATAATATCTTGTAGCTATATGGATATTTGGGAATATTACGATAACATTACGTGTGATAGTGATGACATAAAACTTGTTTATCAAAATGGTGCTTTCTCTTATCTTAGTACCGAAATAAATACGATCTGCACTTAGGACCAACTCTTCTCTTTCTATAGAGATTAATTATTTTGTTATTCAATCAGATGTTATATATGAGCTTGTTGGCTTTAGACGTCCAGAGAACTTAACATAACTTAAAATCTTTTTCTACCCCAAGGTGTAGGCGACGGCTGTTAAGCATCGTATCGCCCTTATGTTTACGTCCCAAATGGAATAGGTGGAGTAACCTATTGACATACACCGGACGCAAAGTTTTCAGTCATCCATATTTATCACACAGAGTTTATGTAACTATTATTTGGTTGGTTTATCTTTGGTATTCGCTATGAGCTATCGACCATGTTCAGGCGTTGCTGTTACTTTAATTTGTACAAAAACACAGTTCTATTAAACACTTTTTTATTTTCTTCGTTTTAAATATATGTTACAAAATCTCATCGTCATTCATAATTTGTTTTTTTTTTCAAACAACAATTTTATTATAACTAACAGTTGATGTCATCAATATTATTACATAACAATGCTTCAACCATTGCCACACATATCACATCATTACATTGAGTTCGTTGAATACTGACATAAATAAATTAACTTAACATAATGCATGCACCACAGTCTTAATAGATAATAATTTAATAAATAGACATATCAAAACACAATTAAGCGTCCGTTTTGTATCACACAACGACATCGCTAAATCGTAAAGCTATCGCTTTACATTTTTTGTTAAATATTATGGCAACGCGGGAGTCCCGCTAGTCTCTCTCAAATCTTCTTACACTATACTTAGGACACTTAACATCACATTTGCGCTTTAATATTTACACAGCGCGTCGCACTGCGACGCTAACTAAACAGTTCAGTTCAGACTAGAGCTTTGGTTTCACCGGCCGTAACCTGGCGATCTGTACCTCTCTCTTGACGCCTGTGCGGCCTGCGGTGTCACGAAGTACACGTGAGCGCCCTCTCCAGGCAGTCTGTATGATATATACGAGCCAGGACGGCCTTCACCTGACGTGTTTACCGGCCCTATCCATTCTGCGTCAGGATTTACTGGCGGCCGCGGTTCTTTGTAGTTCACCGCTATATCACCGACTAGAGATGGCCTGTTCAGGTCGTACTGCTCTCCTTTGAACTTGTGCTGCTGCAGTTGCGCCGGCACTCTATAATTTTGTAACATCCTGTATCCAGGGTTCGCTATCGGTATGAACTCGCTGTCAGGATTCACGGTCGGTCGCGGGAGCCGATCGTTTACCAAAGTGTCATCCACCAGTGAGGGAGGTTTCTGATTTACCAGTTCGGCGTTCACTTGGTGTATGGGCTCGCTTTCTGGTTCCACGTGAGGTCTGGGTAATCGGTAGTTCACTACAGTATCTCTGTCCAAAGTCGGCGGATGAGGACTTTGTGTGTCTACTAATTCGTAAGCGTATTGTAAGTTAATATTGTTGTCTATAGGTGTTCTTACAGTATCGAGTGGAGCTGTCACTGCCAGTCCGTTAACATCGTGAGTGTTGTCTTCTAATTTCTTACCGAATATATCAAATGAATTCTTTGTAATATCATCAAAATATGTTTCATCCTGTTTGGTGTAATACCCTTGATGTATTGGATTAGCTGTAGTGCTAGGGAACCTTGTCACGTGGTTGACATGAGCAGGCTGATCGCTTTGCATTGGAATCTTATTTTTCTTATTTTTAACCTCCGTGTTGATGGGATTGTCATCATAATCATCGTCGCGTGTTTTTGATGAGGAATAGTACCTGCTCGAAGTAGGCGACTCAGTTGTTAGTTGTACATTTTCCACCAAGTATTGTTGGTGGTAACCCGGCGATGCTGATGCCGGAATTGTGTTGAATGCATTGTTTACGTTGAACGGTTTGCTGTAGCTCACCATCGGCCTAAAAGGTTCTGGGTCCATCTTGGGAGGACGGAACGGTATATCGTCTGGCCTTGGCTGATTGCTTTGGTAACTGAATTGATATACCGGTCTGGATGTAATTGCTTTAGGCTTGTGCGGTCTGTGAGAGTGTGCCTTCGGTCTCTTTGTCGTAAAGAAATCTATAGTTTGTTGTATGTCAGCAATTTGTTGAAAGAATGGATCGGGCCTCTGTTTAGGTTGCTGTTGTACGTATACGGGCTGGGATCTGGGTTTCTGTATGCTGAAGTACTCTTGTGTCAATGTTCGAGGGCCTTGTTTTTGTGGCCATAAGAACAACGCGTCAGCTTGGTCAATAGATCCGAATGTTACGTCGACAGCTGGTGAGTAACCTGATTGTGTGTTAATATTTTGTTGATGCGAATAATTCGGTTGACTAACCGGCACAGTCTTGTAATAATTCCTTCCGTCGAAATAAGTGGCTGGTGAGGGTGATGTCTTTGGCTGTTCATCATAAAAGTAGAATGATGCAAATCCATTTTCGTTCGGTTTCCTGTTGTTGTACACAGGTTGCAATTTTGTAGTCGGAACATTGTTTTGTACACTGGAATAATGTGCTCTAAGCGGCACTTGGGTTGATGTTATATCTTGCACTTTGACTGCAGGAGTCTTATGTGGAACATCGTATAACACATACGGATTTTCAGATGTTGCTGGCAATTTATTGTCGTACACTGTCTCCGGGTAATCATATATGACCGAAACAGATAAAGGTTTTGATGTAACCTTCGTTCTAGTTTTGTAAACAGGTTTTTCTGATTTTGGCCTAGATGTATTATCTTCTGGTAAGTTGTGAATACGTACTGGATGCCTGGACGGTATGCGTTGTGGAGTTCTCGGTTTTGATGTAGTAACAACTTCGACTGGAGTTGTTTGTGTTGTAACAGTCGACGTTGTTTCTGTAGTTGTTGTTGTTTCTGCAATTGTTGGCCGAGTCTTGTACTTATTACGGTGGACTGAATGCGTAGATGTTGGTCTTGACGTCGTTTTCGTTCTGGTACGATATGTGGACTGTCTTTCAGTCGTTGTACTTTTAGCAGCCTCCGTTGAAGTTTCCTCTAATGGTGCGAAGAAATCTGGAGGAGGTGGCAGTACTATTCCAGGCACTAGTGGACCAGCGGGAACTCTATTTTTGTAGTCAGCGCGGTAAGAAAAATTGTAAGGCGGCGGATAATAAATCGAAGGGTCGTCTTCGTCGTAAAGGTCTGTTTGGTTGCTCGGTGGTGGTAGAAACACTGCGCCCGGTGGAAAACCGTCTGCAAAAGAGCTGTTCATAGGTGGGAGGAAGGGGAATGCTCCTTCGCTCGCATTCCCGGGTAGGAATGGGAACGGAGGACTAGTCTGCGGCGCTCCCCCGGTAGTAGCGTTTCCTTGATTGTAACTTGCGGGGTAGGGCGCACTCGATGGTATGAGGAATGGCGAAGGAGGTAGAGGGCTTTCGCCTTCTCCTGCAAATAAGGAAGGGAAAAGGGACGCAGGGACACTACCGTTTGGTGTGAGGAAAACGAGCGGTCCGTTGTCGGAGAGTCGTACTGGAAAGGGCGGTGGCACTTTTGGTTTATGGGGTAGTTTTACTTGCCTGTTAGGCGCCTGATAATTATCTATTGGTGGCCAAGGTCTCTCTTCAGCCTCTTTTGTGCGTTCGGGGAATGATCCTCCCTTTAAAACTAATAAATGATCTTCAGCTAACCATATCTCATCTTTTCTGAGACCTCCAAGGGTTTGAAGATTATCTTTTGTTCTCGTCTCTGAATTTGGCTCATAGCTGACAATTCCTGGTCGTTTAGGTGTTTTGGCAAATATTTCATTTTGAATAAGCCCATACTTTCCTTCGGCCACCTGATCTGCCAACGTTTTCTTATCTTCTTCAATCTCTTTAACTTTTGGACTGTCCTTTCCTTCACCGGCGCTGGACATGAGCATGCCGTCGTCCCATATACCTTGGTTCCACCCGACGTTATTGCCAGACTGATCCGGCGCGATCGCGCCTGTAAATTTACCCGATTTACTCTTTTCATCGATATTAATTGCATTTTTTATAGATCCATAATCTTTTTCCGATTTAATCTTCATGTGACCGCCCACGAGTCGTTTGATAGTTCTCTGTGACTCTCCGGGGATACTGTCACCACTTGCTCCAAGGCTACGCTGATCGCGCACGAATGAGTCAGGTGGCAGCACATACGTAGGAACGAGCACGCTGGCGCGCGTCCCACACGCCCACGCCAGCGCCAGCAGAAGCGCTAACGCCGCCCCTCTCACCATCTGAAAGTTTGAAAAACATCACTTCTTAGTTACGTTACACAATTAACATTAACACTTAACACTAACCTATTATTGTATAAACTTATCTAAGTGGGGCTTTCTTTGTTAATCGTGAACAGTTCGTCGTCGCTCATGTGCGCGCGAAGTGAAAGGACCGAAGGAGACAAAAACGTTGGCAAGCCTTTGGGGCACTGGCGAGCCGCGCATAACCACCCGCCTTTTATTAAGTTTCATGCAGCGACCACCTCCGACCTAGCTGGCATTGAGAATTAAGCGTTTAATTGGAAATTGAATGGCAAATTAACATTCGCGCCGAGACAGGAAGGCCGCGAATTCTGAATAAGTAGAAATAAACGAACTGTCATGCTTGATTTTACTTAATTTTTCAATTGTATAAATCTGCTTTAATTGGCTCAGAAATTCCTTTTGTTGCTTAGTAGGTCTTTGTAACCGTACCGGAAAAATGTTCATTAGCCTAGATTGGAACCGCTAACAACATGAATGTAATGGTTTTGAAACAATCAGCGGACAGAATTTTCAATTTTGATCGGCACGAGCTACTATTATAAGAGAATAATATTCTTCTCACCGCAGTCACGACATTATGCTCGTACAATCAACCTCGTAATACTATTTATCCGATACAACATTCCGTTGCTTGGTTTTAATCGCAAAGATAAATAAATTGCATAATTAAATACATTAAAAATATTCGGCACAATATGTATATCCGAGCGTTGTGGTATCGGTCGAATTAGGTATTGCACTATTAGGGCAGTGAAGGCAAAGGCGCCTGTGGAGCCCGGTGGGCGTGGTACAGTTCCGTGAAAGGCATGGTCACCCAATTAGATTTCGCCTTTGATAAAATAAACTAGTTCGCTTTAATATTTTGCTATGCCGTTGCACCGTTCCTTCTTTTGTTGAGACATACGACAAGGGCGCGCCTGCTGCTTTAACTATTTAAACTTACATTATCATACGGCCAGTAGATTTTCTACGAAAAGCTCGCTCCATTTTGTTTTTAAACATTGAATGTTTCCCAAACTATTATGCAGAATTGTTCAATGCTATTAATTAGCCACGTGACTCGTAATAGAATAACCTTGTTACAGTTTATGATCATTTGGTACGTTTTGTTGCCGTCCTACGCCACGGTTGTGCAAGCCCGCGTTGCGTAACTATCGATTTGTTTAAGTTATTTAGAAAACAATAGATTGAATTACTGTATTCAATGCACATTGTAACATTATATGTGCATATTTGATATTTACGAATAGGCAGTGTAGGTAACAATACTTGGTATACAGTAAACTTGTAAAGTTCACAGCGCATTCTTAACAATTGACATTTAGCAGAGTCTGAAGCTCATCTCATCACGGTATTATCCTTTCGGATTCAAACGAACTCGTTCGCCTTCAGAAAAATTGTGTCGCGATCGTTCAGAAGCCCTGCGCTTGAGACCGTATGCATTGTTTGTCGTAATTGTTTTACATGAACGATGGAAACTAAGACAAGCGTGCTCGGCCTTGCTCTGCGCAAGGTGCCCGCTTTTTTTTGCGGTCAGCACAAAACGTGCAGTGATTAACCAACTAACTGGCCGGGAGTGACACGGCGGGCAGTTGCTTTCGAAAAATACGCCAACCTTGCGCGACATGCTTGGCCGGTACGAATGTTATGCCGGCGACACTATCATTATTATTATTTAGAGTTTTTCGTATGAGCATTGAGAGAAAAAAAAGCTTTCTTCGCGCTCCAGTTTCGCTGCGACTGTGGCGGAGCGTTGGGAAATTCTCTCGGTTGCATTGTTGATTATATATTTTGTATGCAGAGCTCGGTGACTCGGTTTCGCATAAACTTTCCATCGGCCTTTGTTCGTGTTGTGACAGTCTTTTAAACCGCCAAGAGGACACGCTGATGCCAAAGTTTCACTCAACAGTTCTACACTTTCCAATGAGATAATATAAACGCACTTACTATTAACAACTTCATGCGTAAGATTGTTTTTGTAGTTACTAGTTATGGCGTTTGTTTGAATATTCCCAACGTAGGCTGACGGAGTAGGTACAAACACAAAGACAGTAATTTGCGTAATTAGGTAGGTATCTATCTACTAAGATAATTTGCTATCGAAATGAGTTTTATATGTATAGGTATACCTATCGGTGTGCTAGTAATTGTATGCATTGGTCTCCTTGAATATACGGAATGACGGAAAGACACATAGGCACTTTATTTATTATTACAAACTATAACCGCCTATTTGCGACATAACTGTTTGTCGACCACTCCTAAATGGTCGGCACGAGTGTGTCCATTGTGCAACATTGCTATTGGCTATCAATATAATGTTCATGAACCTAGAACGCACAGCTGGTCTCTTATATATTATTTCGAAACTGTATCAAGTTGAGAACGTCTCGAGCTCCCCTCAGGCATCGCAAATTATAATGTTCATGTCCTTTTTATCATATAAAAAAATCCTAAAAAGCATGTTTCGTTTTGATAGAACGTTCTAACATAAATAAATACTATGTGTAACCATCCTTTGCAAACTTAGTATGTATATTAGGGTGTCGTATTAATGTAAAATTGCAAAATACAACCTGCTATTGACCACCTTCACTAAAATTTACATTGCTTTTATATATATATGTACATGTATAAATGTTTTGTAAGTGTACCGACATAAAAACCGTTGCGGAATGTGTCCTCGTTAACACATATCCCTTAAAACTGGAAATTGGTAATGATAATACACGAAAATCGTTTTTAAATAACCTAAATCGCCGTAATAAATAAAATATTGCATGTACGGAATTTTGAGAGCCTTCTTAATATTCCTTTTTCTCAACTGGATATAGTATTTCTGATATATCTGTATCTATACTCTCGTAAAGCTATGGAAATCAGATTTACGGCCGAAGCCAATAATCAATCTGTAGTTTAAGATTGAAGTCAATCTGAGATTACTGTGTATCTGTCAAACGATCCTCAATCCTCGTGCCAATAACAAAACTTATCTATCCGTCTTACTTTCCAACCGCAGATAGCCGGTAAACCGTTCCCTCTTTACTGTTCCGTTTCACACAAAACTGTGAATAATGCTATAAGTTTATTCCGCGTTATATTTATACGAAACTAATTTGGAGTGTTAGAAATATTACATAGTACGTTAGGGGAAACTAATTTTGCGATTTCTTATAGAATAACACATTTAATCTACAAGAAAACACCAAATTATATTCTTTATGTTTTAACAAAAGTTGTTGAACGGAACGAAATTTGACATATCACAAATAAACATTTATTTACGAAATACAAGAATTTAAATAGCTGTAATTTTAGTTAGTTTTTTTAATAATAATCTAAATACAGTGAACATCAAATACGTTTGACATGAATATTGAATCTGTAAGTAATTTGTTTCTTTACAAAAGTATGCTGATCCGTCGCGTTCTCACATAACTTTCATGAAATTGAATTGTTATTTACAGATTAAAGGCAAACCTCTTACAAAGGAGGAAACTAGAGCTCTGATAGATTATTAGAAAAAAGCAAAATAATTACGACAAAGGCGACAAACGCATCAAATAATAAATTGAAGATGGAGGAATGGCTTCAAATAACGCCAGCGCCGCGAATTGTCCAAGGAACCCACAGCAGCTAAGTCTAAAAAGGGAAAAATTAGAAAAAAATGCTCGCAAACGCTGCACTAAGATAAGAATAAACCAATTTAATTGTTGGTTAGTCATCGTAGTGTCATTATTTTAAGATATTGCTTGCCTTATTTTCATTGTTTAATTTACCTTTTTATTACTATTCATTTTAGACTGGGGGTGGCCCTGCTGATTAATACCACCTGATGAAGTATTACACAGGATAACTGCATTACTTGGTAGTACTGCCACTGGCTTTACTGCTGAGTTTGCTGGTGATAGTCAAATAGTGCAAGCAGAAAATGGTGGTGGTGATGCCATTGTGTCACCCATAGTCGAGGCAGATTGCGTTATTGGGGATGAAAATAATAATATTATAGTTGAAATATATGATTTCCGAAGAGAAAATACCCCAACACAAAGCATTTAATTTTAATCAAAATCTCAAATACTTAATATGTATGTGATAAATAGATCAACTAAATGTGATTACTTAATATGATAAATAGAGCAAGTAAATGTGATTACATAACATGTATGTGATAAATTATCAAATAAGTTTGATTAATATATATATGTATATATAAATATCTGTGATAAATATAGCAATGAAGTGTGATTAATACTAATTTAATAAACAGTCACATTAATAATAAACATTTGTTTTATTCCATAGTCAAAATTACAGTTTAAATGTTAGTGTTAATACTAATAAAAAACATTGCGTAGATCGATTCAAGTACAAATATTAAGTTACAAAAGTATTGTTTTATTTTCAATATTTTAATCACACAAAATAATTGTTTATTAGCTCAGTTCTTGAAATATTAAGTTACAAAAGTATTGTTTTATTTTCAACATTTTAATCACACAAAATAATTGTTTATTAGCTCAGTTCTTGATTGTGTATCTTGGTCCATATTTAGGTTCATATCAATAGAATCCGAGTTTGTCACTTCTAAGTTAGTTCAGTTAACCTCTGTAGGTATTCAATTATGTATTCTGCTTATATTGTGGAATACTGCTGTGGTAATTATTATTTGATGGACCTTAGGCAATAACAAGCGCATGGTAAGGCCCACAATAGGAAACTTGCGCTTCCATATACCGAAAGCTCTGAAACAATAGTAGTATACCTATAAAACTCATAACATTACTAGCTAGTCTGAAAGAGAGTCAGTTTTAAAGTAAGAATGAAAAATGCAAGAGTAGCACAGCATATATACAGTGTAAAAACAAAAAGATGTAGGAGTTGAGGAAGGGCACAGCATACCATAAATGACCAAATTGAATGGGTCCTAATGTGACGTCAAAGAAACAATAAGTATTTATGAAAAGAGTTATAAAAATCAAATAAGCAAGAGAGATATATAAGAACGGTGTCTTATGCTTAGATTCTGTTCTTTCTGCCTACTTCACAAGTTATTTGGCGTGAAGTTGATTTAGGTTTACAAACTTAAGCATAACATCTGTATTTTTCAATTGTTACCTTTGTATGGTGTTCCTGGTTCTGATATGTGCTTTGTTATAGTTATGTTCTGCCAGAGTAGACGGGTTCAAAATTGGTGTCAATAAATAAAATCGGTTTGGGTAAGCACTATCACCAAGCATCCAGTGGTTACCAAAGTGACCTGACTCACATTTAACTACAAAGAAAATATAATGAATTAATAAATAAGTTGTTTTGATAATTGCACTAGTAAGTACTATTAAATATTTCAATCTGCAATCTGGTAAAAACTTTCTGTATTTAAATTATGGACAATGATGTACTGATCATATAATTTGGCAATTGCTGTGATACATCATTCACTATTCTTCCTGGTGTTGATTTGGATACTCCCAGAAAGTCTGCGACAGAAATTAACATTGTGGCTAATGCAAAAAACCTCAATGATAGTAATAGTTAATAATATTGGTATTGCAGGAAGTGCTTCATCAAGAAGCACCGTGATTCCTGCAATACGAATATTGATTATTAGCGTTGGTATTGATTAGTATTTATGACACTGAAAGATAAATTGCAAATACATATTTGAATAGACAAACCTTGTGGAGGTTACCTACTCTGATATGTGGCACTATTTGAGTAAGCAAAGAATTCACAGCTACTTTTGACAACCGAAATCTAAAAGTAAAATCGGCATCCTCGAGGCTCTGTATATAATTTACCCTTTTGAGTCTCGTAGGAGCAGCTCTCATTTCGGTATCGCTTTCGCTATCCCAGTCTGATAGCAAAGCAAGGACTTCCAAATATCACTATCACTGTCCATTTTTAGATTATTTCAATAAAATTTATTGTAATCCTATCTCTAAACCAAGGAATTTCTCGGATTGAAATCTAAGATTGATTACGGTGATCGATGTCTGTGTCAAAGCCATCGGATCGAATATTGGCACGCGCAAACTGTCATTTTAGAACAAATTTCAATCTCTAATCTCTGATCCGCCCTCCCAAAGATAGATTGATTCTAGAGATCGCTTATTCAATCCATAGATTGATTATTGGCACGCTTATTAACAGAAATGGATTGAAATATTGATCTTAGATAGCAAAATTTGGATTGGGATTGATTATTGGTTTCGGCCGTTAATGATCATATTCTATCCATTGTTTCGATGTAAAACCGTAGTCTACTTGCGGAATTCCTAATTAAAGTATATATTTTTATGAATAACTTAGGTGAAGTGAAAAATCCGACGTGGAGTGTTACGTTAATCAAAATTATAAAACTACAAATGAAAAGTTAAATTATTGAATAGTACATAACCAATAAGACACACTATACTATAGTACATATATGTAATCGAATCAGCAAGTCAAATCTGGTATTAAGTTAATGCCCTTAAATGTCATACTTCACTATGCTGAGTGGTATTTTCTATATTGAGAATACTGCTAACCGGTCTAGTACATTTTAATTATTCACCTAAATACTTAATTCAGGTACTTAATTAAAATGTACAAGACCCTCGGTCAAGGCGGTGTCTTCTTATAACTAGTTTCAGTATATCACGTCTTAAATGCACCATGTTGAATTCTATTATTATTATTATTTATTTTACAAAATAAGAATATTTAGTTGGTTACGCCAAAAAGAAGGAAACTTATCTAATTGTTTATACCTAAATCTTTGCACGTTTCAAAGCATCCATTTATTTTAGTCTTCATACGAAAGATACTATGATATCCCTACCTAATCATATACATAACTGTGTCTTAATTCTTGTGAATAAAACTCGTGCAAAATTTAAAAAAAATAGCATTCTTAGTATTTTAATTAATGAAATAATGACAAAAACTATAACCGGCTGGATTTACGTCATCAAGAAGCTTCCTCTGTTATCTGTGTAATATATCGCGAACTCTAATTAAATTTTTATTCTAAACAAATTACACACGTACCAAGAATTTTGCACATACCTATTAAAATAATCACTTGTATCGTATTGTTATCAATACCCGCCTCAAAAGTTAAAAGATGTGATTTTAAATCTGCTGATAAATTTCTTCACAGTACTAATTGAGATAAACTTTTTTGTCTAAACTGCTTGAGTATTTAACAAAATAACTGCTCGTTAAGTGTTCGTATTTCATATTCTCATAGACTCATCATTGTGAGCAGTTCTCTCAGTGATAGAAAAAGAATGCTAACTATTCTATTTTTCCTTGTTAAAAAAATAAAGTTTTTTTACGATAAATTCCCTCATATAATATGAAAAATTGTTGTGATAGATCGTGACTAGCAGTGGTCGTGGAGTGCGCACGCGTTGTTTCTTCGGGGTCATTACGTAGTGTAGAAATATATATCAAAACTATTGTTAGAGGCATATACTGTCGCTTAGTCTATGGGTAGATTTATGATTAATATCTATAGTTTTCAAGGTTTCTACAAGTTGCTCCACATTTCTTAAAAGTTTATCTTTATGTGTCATTATGATACTGCGATTAAAACTTTGAATCTTTTCTATAATATACACTTTTAACACTATATTTTACACAGTTCTGTTAATAATATAGGTATATTAAATTATAGCGTATGGACAAATATTGCTTTACCAGATACCAATAACATTACTAATAATAGTGGTGATCTCAGATTCAGGGTATGCCATAGTCTTAAAACGTCTCACTTGATTGAAGTTGATTTTGAACCGGTACACGGCCATTTTAATATTATCATTTCATTTATTTAATGGTATTCGAATTGACCATTTTAGTTTATTACTCGTCTTTATCACATCCGTCTGATTACTTCCGCAACTCTTGTTATAAACTTTAGGTTGTATATAGACTAAACAGGTTTTCTATGTGTAGTGTATCCACAAACAATTTAATTTCATTATAATCCTTGAGCTGTCTTGAGTCTTTTAAAATTCATATTTTCAACCTCATCACCCATTATGTTCACCAAGATGTTAAAATATGTCATTATTTAAAATAACAAGCTATTGGTACGTGATACGTATTAGTTACATGCGCTTTCTTTTCTTTGTTGTAAAACTTTCATGTTCATTGTTTCGTAATTGGCAGTGCTTTTTACCACGTACTGTATAGATGTGGTAATTGTGGTTATTTGATCACGTATCCTCAATGCATTTTCAGATTTCTTCTTTTTTCCATTATTATAATGAGACATGTACACGGATCTTGTTAACATCATGAACCTACTTACCATTTGTTTAACGAATTTTTGTTTTCTTGTTGCAGGTAATGATTGTTCTAACAAGAAATGTATATGATTTTTGTTCGATCGAAGTGTTATCTCCTACTCAGCTGTTAACACATGTAAATTGGTATGTATCGGTATGGTGAACATCAATTAACTGATTTCAGATAGATAATCGTCGTTATAATTTACAACTTTATTGTTTAATATAAGGCGAGTGTTGTGCAAGTGAGTTTCAAAATTTTTTTCCGCTGTTCTTGTGTTGTTACCTTTTGGTGGTTTTCGGAGCGTAGCGGATAATAGGCAACCTTAGATTGCGCCCGAGTCCTTCGCTTCGAAGTCGTGCAAGGGAAAAGCTACATATTTTATTTATGCATTGAATTTCCTAATATTGTTTAAAATATTAGTCATAGAGAAAACGTTTATGATATAATATATTGTAGGGGATGATGACTACTTTGATTCGTTGCGGTTATTAAAGACGTTGTTAGTGTTGACGATGCTACGCCTGGCCGAAGCGAATTACTTCAATGCTCGTCTATTGTTTAAGTTATAACACTGTATATACTTTGGCAGTTGTTACATAAAAAAATATATTAGTCATTGTACATTATTCTCGGCTCTCTCAAATTTTTCGTAGACCTTGCTCTTAGACACTTGTCGACCGGTTTTTGAAACGCTTTTTTTGCTGCAATTTTATCGTTGAGTTTTCATCGTTAGAACAGCCGGATGCTGTGGCTTTTTTTGCTGCTGATGAACATCAGAATTTATGACGCAAGCTAATGTTTATAATGTCATTATAAATTGAAATAAACATTGGTACGGCGGGAACGTTTTGTTTTTTACGCGAAGCGTTATTATTTATCCGAAATCGAGAATTATATTTATTTATTTTTTCTAATACATATTATAAAGTAATGTAGTTAGATACTTTTGAACATCGATGTTTTTTTTAAAGCATTTTTCATCGACTCACAATCAAGTTTTAGTTTTGCAAGTTTCTTAGCGTTTGGTATATTGAAATATGTTATGAAAATATTTCGATCTTTTTAAATTATTAAACAATCTAGGATTATTAAAATGTTACTTTTTTTAATCGATATAGATTTGGATTACAAATCAAACTCTTAAAGTTCACTTCTGATGACAAACAGAAATAAACTCAAGGTAGATCACTTGAAGCATACGACATTCCAGGAAGAAGGTTAGCTGCTTTCGTGATTATGTGTCATCGTGTCGTAGTATAACAACGTACTTTGGGTTTGCCAGCGACTAGACTTGAGCAATTAAAAGTTCAATCAGAACTTAAACATTCCAATAAGGTGAATAACGAACGTGTTTTAATATTTCGATTATTTGAATTGTTTATTTAGTTTGCTGAGAGTTTTTCACATTTTTGCAACATTACATCATCGAAAGGTTCTCGAAATTTAGTTCACTAGAATGTACATATAGTTAACAGTATACTTACTTATAACAGTTTGTGCGTAGTAAGTAGATTTGTATGCGCATGTTAGTTAACAGACCGAGAAAGTTACCAAAAAAAATCTATTCAGTTTTTGTACCGTTCAAAATAATACATATTTTTTAAATAGATTCAAGAAGACTTACTTGTTGCGACTTGAACATACTATAAGTTATTATGTCAGAGTTCGCGCAAATACCTTCACATTGGTCAGCAATCGTTGGCCAGTTGACCCTTGGCTTCTATTTATTGTATTTATTTACGACATTACTACATCTATGATTGAATTTGTCTTTGGCATATATTACGTTCTCAGCTTTGATGATTATTATTCAATGATATTTCTAACTTAATTAAAACTCACGCAATCAACGTAACAATGCAAATATTTAACACGTTTGACGAATATTAAAAACTTTGTTAGGACACTTTTGACGTATTCTTTTTGCTCTATTGAACGAATGAATGAATTAAACTCTTGACACTTTCTCATCATTATAATATTATTATTACGGTATTTTATCAAATAGATGTTTGGATTATATTTTTAGTATGTCACTCTGTGTAATAATACTAATAGTTGCCGGGGGAACCTCAAAGAAAAAAAAAACAACTGTTAATAGTACCACTTGTTTGCATATAAATATATGTATTAATTTGATCACATCCGTGTCCAAATTGGCGTTTGTTTATGTTTCACACGGTTTATCCGGAACGGTATTTGTATTTTGTATGCACTCTCTGGATCGTTTGCAATGTTCCAATTTGTCTATGGTATGTCTATATTATTGTTTCCGTGTTTTTCAATTTTTTATTTATTTATTTATTCATCACATCAAACACGCATATTATATTTATTCACAAACGATTCCTTGAATGTTCGCTAATAATGGTTGGCTATGATATCGTTATGTCATTTATATGTGATGTTTCGCCGTTCGTCTTAGCAGTTTCGCATCGCTTTCATATGTTCGCAGTATATCGCGAATCGGAAGACATCGTATCTATGTCTGAGTTATTATGATATAACTTATCAAATGAACGTCAATACTATTAATAAATTAGCTTGCGTGGTTTATTTTTTTTTTGTTATTCATTTTGAAACCGATATTTGAAGCATTCTGATATTGATCGGGATATTTTTGTGTGTATGTAAAACTTTTTAAAATCTTTTCTTTCTTCATTGTTTCTTCTTTTTACCGTTCGTAATTATACATTTGTTATTTGAATATCGTCAAGAAGCATTCGATGTGTGTTACGTGATATAACTTAAATACGTTAACTGGTTTTACCGTTTTCATGATGCATATAAAATGGTCACGTATTCAAGAGCGTTAGATCGCGTACCGATTGATATTTGTTTCAAGTTCGACTCCCAAGTTCCGTTACTGATCATCACGCATGGTGACAACTTTGGAATTACCTTGCCTATATATCTGTCCTCGGATTCACAATTACACAGAAATTATTGTTTTATTTGCATTATTTCTGTAATGTTAACACTTGCTGTCTGAGCTATATTAATTATTCGATCTATTATGCTAAGTATTAATCGTATGTTATATTGGAATTTAACTGTTGTAATTTGCGCACAGTTTCACGTTATTTCAATAAGGCATTGATGAAACAGAAGGGAACGATTTCTTGAAACAATTAAAATTCAAACGCTCGCAGCGAAGGTTTCCTTACACGAAATTAAATTATATTTTCAAGGTGATAATAATTTACATTTCTTATTTATTTTATTAAATATTGTTATATATAAATCATTTAATTTATAGTATTGGTTTAGGCGTTTACTATATTGATAGAAGTGTGGACATTATTTTTAGTGGGTGGTTTAGTGTGGAACTAAATACCGTTTGGTAAATAATATTACGATAATAACCGGCTTTATCGAGACACTGCAACTAACTATATGTATATTATTTAATTCGCTCACGATAGGACTATATTTTACATACATTGTTAAGCAACGAACAGTGCAAACAGTAAACTTTGAAACACTTTTGTCTCAATATTCTCACAGGTGTTTTGTGTGGTGGCGTCATTGGGTTTTATGTGGAAGGCTGGCCGCTGTGAAACTTTAACTTTTAATATTTAATGTCGCGATACCGGCTGCATTGTTTCTGGAGTCGCGCTCATTGTTGGCACCGCCGCGTCTAGCTCGTGAGATCTAGGTCGGGGACCCGAAAGGATGAATGCGCTTGTCCTCAAAGCACGCTTTATTAGTTCGCTCACAAAATTTAATTACGATTGACATGCCTAACGTGCTTAATAATTACTTATTATTTATATATAATGTAAACAAACACACTCTTACATTTTCTGTTAAAACGGTCGAGGCTGCGGGATGTTATACACTTTTCGTGGTCAATTAAACGTTCAATCGCACATCACACGACGACGCTTCTTCAATTAAAAGTCACTTAACACGGATTCAACAACACTGCTGAGGAGTCACAAGCACATTGTTTGATGGATGTGGTCGCGGTGTCACTTGTTGATGGAATGTGGACGGTGTTCGTATCGAGGGTCACCGCGCCGGTCAGTGGTGGGGTTCACGTGTGTTCAGCGGGTCGTGCGGCGCATGAGTGGCGGTTGTGGTAGGGGCCGACCGGTGTAAATACGCCGCTAAGCGCGTGCGCACCGCCCACGCACACAGGCGCGTACACCTCGCACACAGACACATTATAACGTCGTACATACACGAAAAGTGACGCACACGCTTATAAGACAGATTCGATAGATGATCAGACGTGTGTTGATGATCAGATGAAATTGATGGGAGAACCCTAACAACTTGTGTAAGCGGATGTTATCCACCTGATGGTTGATTATAAGTAAGTGTACTTGAATCTGTAATGACTTGTGCTTTATGCTGTCGTATAGTAAAGTATAAATATATATGGGCTCGTCTTATTCGTCAATTTATTGTATCTACAGATTGAATAAAAACAATTCTTGTATAAAATTTACATGACAGAAATTATACAAACAGAGATTTTGCTTGTCAGAAGACAAGCAAAATCTCTGTTTGTATAATTTGTTCAGCAATAAGCAACAATTGGCTTTGTTTATTTAATAATGTATTGCAATGTGATTATGCAGATCAGATTGGTTGTTGCGTTTTGATAAAATACAATATATTTACTATAATGTCATTATTTACTATTTATTCAGTTGCAGTTGCAATTGCTAATTAATTTGAATAATGGAATTACCTATATTAGTAAAAAAAATCCCACGGTGTTAGATTCGATGATAGTATATATTATTATATATCAATTGAAAATTTCAAAAAGTTGAATATTATTGTTGTAAAATTGTTTTGAACACTTGCAATTTTAAAATTTAACGATGACGGAATTTTGTTTGAACAAATGTTTTGGTACACATTTATTCAACTAAATTTATAAAATAAAATCAATTTATCTAAATGTTTAGCATTTAGCGAAAACGTTTGTGTCTGCTTTATTAATCTTTTATGTTTAAGTTTCCGGCTCTAGTCACACATTTGTATATTAATTTTAGGATTCTGCTAATGACCACTAAATTATGGACAAATCACGGGAATATCATGCCATATGAAAATAATATTTAATACCTATATCCTATTATTTAAAGGGAAGGAAAATTTACTAGTAACAGAACGCAAAACAAACATATACAATTAAACTTAATACTAAGGATATGATTTCTAGTTACTATGTAGAATTTAATAAGATATACATATTAATAATATGTTAGCCCGAATGCTTTTCAAATGGAACTTGAAAAAATCCTGCTACTTAGTATATAACATAACTTCACGCCTTTTGTTACCCGAAGGTGTAGGCAGCAGCTGTTAAGCCTCGTCTCGCCGTTATGTTTACGTCCCAAATGGAATAGGTGGCGAACCTATTGCCATACTGGGCACAAAGTTTGTCAGTCATCGGTATTTATCACACATAACTTCCGAAAACAATTACGAAAAGTCATTGGTGTGAGCCAGTGTCTGGAATCGAACCCCGGACCTCTGGATCAGAGGCCGTGCGCTCGCCCACTGCGCCACCGAGCTGACTTACTTAGTACTTAGTATATAAGTATATTAGTACTTAGTATATTAGTACTTAGTATATAAGTTTAGAAATGTTGGTATGGTGTATTATTAGGGTAATTTTTTTTACGTCTTTGTAAATTAAAAAAAAAAAAATTCTAAGTATGGGTCGATTCAAGAACATACTCATAGATGCGTTACCTTTAAGATATTATGACGATTTTATATCTTCTGTAGTGACTAAGAAGACGTCGCTATTAATAGTGTCCTATGACTACACCAAAATACGGTTTTATTGCTAATAATGCACACAGCATATATCTCGAGTAAATATTATGGTCTTGTCCTCTTCATTTTTCTTCTCTTTGTAAGTTTTGTCTGGACTGAATTTATTGTCTTGACTATATTTCTCTCATTAATAGCAATATGTTTTGATTCTGGTTTGATTCAGTAACGTCAGATCTTGACAAAGAATGTTTAAAATATTCAGCTGATTCTATCAGATGTTTTACGCTTAGCCGCTTGTTTGACACTCGTTCTGTTGTTTTTAGATTTAATCAGTTAACATCACATAACTTCACGCCTCATGGCGTGCCTCGTGGCGCATGGTTAAAACTACCGGCTGCAGCACTGAGGTCGGGGGTTCGATTCCCATCCGAGCACAAATATTTGTGACAAACATGAATACTTGTGTGGCGTCTAGCTGTTTTTCTATGTATTGTAAGTATGTATTTACAAAAGAAAAGTATATATGTATTAGTATCCGTTATCTAGTATCCATAGCACAAGCATTTAGTTGCTTAGTTTGGAACTGGAGGGCGCTGTGTGATTTGTGTCCAAGATATTATTATAACTTCCGAAAACAATTTCGAAAAGTCATTGGTGTGAGCCAGTGTCTGGAATCGAACCCGGACCTCGCGATCAGAAGCCGTGTGCTCGACCACTGCGCCACCGAGACTTTTAATCAGTTAATGCATACAATTTAACTATAATTCATTTGCCTATTCGAAGGGTCAATGTTTACTTTATGAAATATTTATTTAGATATTTTACTACTCATATAATTTAATAACTGTTACTCGAAGTCTCGCCGTTATGTTTACGTCCCAAATGGAATAGGTGGCGAACCTGTTGCCATACCGGGCACAAAGTTTTCAGTCTTCGATATTTATCACACATAACTTCCGAAAAGAAATAAATATATGATATAAATTTAGTTGATATAAATTTAATAAAGTTTACTTTATAATTGTACAGTTGAGAAATTAAATCCATTTTGAATGAATAATCTTTTGCAGTACAACAAAAATATTCGACCTTTAACTTCCCAGAAATTGAGGTTGCTCTTAAACTTACACCTCAATGCGAACGGTATATCTACAATCTACATATCAGCACATCGAGGTATGAGAGAGGTTTCCAATATCGTGAACATATTTAAAAATATATACCTGCGAAATGTAGATTGCGCAAACTAAGAGCGAGTCATCGACACCGGCCGTCCTCGGAAGGTCGCCGATGGATCCCGTACGGGTATTATACGGATAAACTCACATATTTTATACCCTAGTGGGCATTTTAAGGAAGATCCTTACCGAAAACCTTAAAAAGTTTTTTTTTTTATAACTACATTATTTTCTTTCTATCCTGTCTCACTTGTAAGGTCTTCGTTTGAAATGGTTTATGTAAAAGCAAATAAACTTAATATTGTTGTTGTTAATTGAAAAATCCGATTATTATTTTGATGAATGCATTCATTTTGTACGTCGGAATGTTTGTATTCCAAGATTGCTTTTTCCTTGAAAAATATGAAACAGTACTAATTGATAGTAAAGCTTTTAATAATATTATTACATATGAATAAAATACACTTTTCGTTACAATCGGCTATGATAAACGAATATTCTATAATTTCTTTACGATGACGTTGTACGTATATTTCAAACTATAATTTTTACCTACCTACCACCTCTATCTGTTTTGAGTTTCGTTCATCCAACTTTATCGAGCTTCGATCACGTAAAACGTGATATCTCTTTCATTAATCATTATCAGCATGCTCCATCAGTCCATAGCTGGACGTAGGCCTCTCCCAATACGCGCCACTGAGCCCGAACTTCAGCTCTTCGTCTCCAGTTGCTGCCCACTGCTCTGCGTATATCATCGCTTCACCTGGTCATAGGGCGCCCCAAGCCGCGTTTTCCAATCCGTGGTCTCCACTCTAAGGACGGTGTACCTCATCGGTTATCGGTCCTACGGCATATGTGGCCAGCCCACTGCCACTTCAGCGTGCTAATTCGTTGAGCTATGTGGATCACCTTAGTTCTCTGGCGAATTACTACATTCCGGATTTGATCCCTCAGAGAAACTCCGAGCATAGTTCTTACCATAACTCGCTGAGTGACTTTTAGTTGGTGGACTGAATGAAACAGACTAAAAGTCTATTTATTTCACTTCCCACAAATTGTAGGATTTTAAGTCGGTTATTACTCAGAAACAAACTACCAAACGGACTGTAAATAATGTAAATATTATGTTTTCTTTAATATATATTTACAATTATGTCAGAAGTGTGTAATGAGCCTTACAACACCTTATCAAATTCGTGTATCAAATGTATAACTTGTGTTGTCTAGTTCGGTATGCCGGATCTAGTATTTTTTTTGTAAGTCGTAAAACTATGCTTTTTGTATAGCGCCCACGGGAATTGGTTTTACCCACAGTTTAAAGTAATAAAATAATACGATAACAGTACGATTGCCTTTAATTATTTTCACATAAATATCCTAAAATATTCAAGAATAACAAAATAAATACTAGTTTTTTTTATAGTTTGTTGTAAAGATTATCGTTAAAATATTTAAGACAATATTATCTATTGTTTATTAATTAATGTTGTGTGGTTTTCACGTTTATTTGATTTGCATTTTGGTGAGTCCCGTACAAACGTACTGAAGTGTCCGAAGTCCGAGTATAGTATACATTTTATTACATATTTTCATAATTATATTTCCTAGTGTTAACTTCATGCGTATTAAATTAGTTTAGTACCATGACTACTTGCTTTAGCTGACGATAAGGTACACAACTGCCGGCATATAAGTCTTAAATATATATCATACCTACAAATATTTTTTGTGTCGATAACATTTCATCACTCTTCCTCAAATTGGAATCCGAAATTTCCCAGTAATCAGATCACCAGTTGTGTCTAATTATAAAAAAAAAACGTGCTACGACCCTTCCACCGCAAGCAATTAAAAAGACATCTCAAAGCATAATTCCAACTGTCTACACACCTTTTCGAGTACGTATGATAAGGGCGAAGTTACAAATAAAATAATAAAAATAAATTGTAGTTTATGTTCAGTTTGGTATTTCTATAAAGTTTGAGAGTCGATTCGCGTCGCCCGTTTGTTGTTTTGATTATTATTATGTCTTTTTATTTGTTTTTTTGTTTGTTCTCTGAATCGTGTTTAGGCGGTGTGGTGTGGTCGCCACGACGCGTCCGTACCGCATTCCGCGACACCGAGGCGCTCCGCCGACTGTGGCTGTCCGACCACATTGTAACTTTGATAACCGCGCAACAATGATCTAGAAAATTGGTTACAGGTGCGAGTCGGATCCGACCACGCAGGGTTCTGTAAATATACCTATATAAAAATATCAAGTTTTCTGGTTATCTTCTTTTACCTAGGCTGTATATGATGGGAATACTTTTGGGCGTATTTTCAAGTAGTCTAGAATCAAAGCGAATAATCTACAAGTTTTGGATGTCTTTGCAATTGTCAATAATATTTTTAATTGCGTGTACTTTGAAATGTTTCTTTTACTACAACGCTTTCCTCAGAAATCTGGTCTCTTAATAAATCAAAAATGCGTCAGTACTATTGATTAAGAATTTCCTTCTTGATTATGGGAATCGGTCGGTGATCGTGTCCTATTCTTGGACCATACTTCATCATAATATAATAATATACGATTGGTCGTCTTGTCATCTATATTTTTATTTGTTTACGTGATTCACTATTGGCACTGTGAATGAAACTAACAACAGCTGCGGTTTTATGTGTCCTTAGAAGTTCGGTTTTGACACAAAATTGGCTCTTACCGGTAAATTAGTCAAGCATCAGATTGGTCGTGACTAAACTGTTATGGGCTTCATATTTATCATATTATACGGGCCGTAACATAACAGATATGTCACGAGGCATTTGAACTCATCCGTCTCCATATTTATCATACTCTGAATCAAGAAAACAACTTATAAATAGGAGAGGATAGATAGATATTATATACCTTTGTATTCGGACATAAATTGTAGCAGTTTTTTTTGCCCAGTGGTTTCTTCTGGTACTTCACGAGTTAAAGTGGCCGATTTTTTTTTTATTCTATGTAATAAGTGGCGGGACCTATTAGATTCATAGGTTCTCAAAATTAATTAATGTGCATTTCATTGAGTGATTCAGCAGAGATTCGCGAAGTTTTAACATAATTTGTTTATGTAAACTACATTTATCAAGTTTAAAATTTGTTTCGAGTCATCTCTCGGTATGGCGCCGGCAGTACCGTGACCTATAACTCGGGCCTAAACGTCCATTTTAATTATGTAATGAAATATTCATGATAATTTTTTTATTTCGAACGAGAGGTCAACGTTCATGGACACACGCCTGCGATTTTCCGCCTTTTGATCATTTCCTGGAAAGATATTATGCCTACCAGCCGTGTGGTAAAAATACTTGATACAGCAGTGAAAAATATTTAATTTTTACCCGAAACCTCTTGAATGGGAATTTATTTGTGCTTTTATTTTTGAACAACAAAGATACACAGTCGGGCTTAATGCCAAAGGCATTATCTGCCAACCAACCTTTGGGTGGTGCAGGGAATTTCAACACAATATATAATTCTGAGGAGGTTAATTTTAATTTGGAACGAGTTTTTTTTTTTAATAAAATTTAGTCTTAATGAAAAATAATCAAGAATCTCATTCTTGGTTTATTTTTCATTCAGTCTATATTTGATAACAACCTTACAGTATTTATTAATTTATGATTATTAAAAATATTATTGGATCTCTTTCTTGTTTGTCGTTTTAAAGCTGTAGGAATGTCAAGTATATCTTATTAAATGATGAAATTATTCCGTGACGTATTATACTAGAGTTGGTTCAATATAACTTACTTGTTTCTTATTTTTGGCGAATATCATGTAAACATGTTTTAAATTAGCTTGCGACACTGATTTAGTCTGCGTTGCATAGAATAGACATGTATTCTCGTTATATATTTTGTTTCAATAAAACACCCACTTGTAAACTATGCTTTGACTCATTTTAATATTTATCATATCTCCATCTCCAAAACACTATTGTACCTACTTCGAAATCAGATTACAACCTGGCAATCAGATTTTTTTCTTGTTTTTATTTAATAGCTATATTGTTTTATTGCAATACGTGAGGTGACTATCGAATAGGTTCAATGGAAAGTGTAACTTTCCAATATTTTAATGTCGGTTTTCAGTTGGGCCACGTTTTGGATTGATGCCCAAAGAGTTTCGACGCAATGTTATTCAGTTTTGAAATAACAAACTCGAGGTTTCTACTATAATAAGTATTTTTTGGTGTTGTTTACCCTAAAATAGCTATTTAAAATTTAAGTGAAATGCTATAAAATGCGGGAAAAGTCTTAGGTACCAGTCACCGGGGATTGTTGTCTGTTTGTTAATTTAGTTTATTTGATGGGATAAAAAATTGCAATCATGCTGTGATGCCAGGTAGGCAAGGAAAACCGGTCCGGCGTTACCCTTGTAACGTGTCCTCATGGAGTTTAGTCTAGTCCATGTGACTTGACTCCATGAGGACTCGTTTACTTACCCGTAGAAACATAATATGTACTATCAGAAAGTAGTGCTAATTGTGACAAGCTGTTTAAATTTTGATGTGCCCAACCCCTCGCAAACAAGAAAGATACAAATCACTATAGCGACATCAATGCCATTATAAATTACAATGAACTCGCGAGGAAATCATGATCTCAAACTGTTTTGCTTTCGTGCACATTTATTCTCATCGAGTTATGCAATAAAGAGCCTTGTTCCAATTAGTTCCCTCTGATATTTTAGCACGTATCGATGAAGAATTAGCGTCCGATGCAAGTTAGTGATGCAACCCACTCGTTTCACAATGCAAACACAATTTGCGCATTTGTTCGCGTAAACTCGCAAGAACCCCTCTCAGTGTCGATCGCCCCTTCGCGAAATTAGCTATAATCAAATTATTGGCTCCTTTTTTGGATTATGAAAGATAGTTGCCGCTTTATATTTATTTTGATTTCTTTTTTCATTATTTTATACAGAACAAGCTGAGGCAACCAAGTTTAATTTCAATCTTTGAATTTCCATATTTTTTCTTTTATATTGTATATACATATTGACTAGTGAATACATGGGAGCCCTCCTCTTGAATCAAATCAAATAATATTTTGCAGAAAAAAGTATTCAAATTCATTGCCTAGTTTAAAAAATCTTGAGTAAATACATTAAAAGCACCTTTATTTTTTAAGCAACTGGGAAGAAAGAGGTTTTATGTTACACTACCATCGTCTACGCCAAATTTCAATAAAAATAAATAATAAATAAACGCGATACAATCCTAAAAGTTGTTTTGGTCAATGAATGGGATTCGCGAAAATCTTAGAAACAAATATATATTTTTAGATGTTCACAGTGATATCTCTGTCACAACACAACATAACTTCACGCCTTTATTACCCGAAGGTGTAGGCAGCGGCTGTTAAGCCTCGTCTCACCGTTATGTTTACGTCCCAAATGGAATAGGTTAACCTATTGCCATACCGGGCACAAACTTTTTCAGTCATCGATATTTATCACACATAACTTCCGAAAAGTTATTGGTGTGAGCCAGTGTCAGGAATCGAACCCGGACCTCCGGATCAGAAGCCGTGTGCTCGACCACTGCGCCACCGAGACTATATCACTGTCAATATTTAAAATTCTTGACTTGTCCTCTTTGAGATGTTGTTTCCAACTGCATCAATTATATGTTGCTGGTTTTAATTTTCATTTTTTTGTTCGTTAACAATACTTGAAACTAAATTATTTTGTTTATTGAAACTAAATTTAAAACGAAACACTCATACAATAGTTATATATTGACTATTTTTCATCGTCTTGATTTCTTTGCTCTGTGTTGACTGTATTTTTTATAATTCCAATTGCTTGTAAATTGATTTGACCATTGCAATTATGTATACATAATTGATGATCTAATGATATTGTGAATATATTTATATAATATATAAATATATTCACTATAATATAATATATTTATAAACGTGATGTACTAGAGAATAGCTATAGTCAAGTTCTTACGGATGTCTTTTTTTACGTTTCGTTTTTACTTCATAATATTGGTAGTGATTTAGAGATTTATGATAGTCTTTTCATTTTACGAACGAGATCTCTCGTAGGCTTTCAAGGGCTTTTGAGCCTTAATAATAACGTCCCAATTGATAAGAGCATTTTTTATCAATAATCTAATTACCATATCAGTAAATTGCGAATTGTAAAAATTTACAAAACCATTAAACTATTGAGCAATACAAATTTTACAAGTGAACAAAACGTTAGTTTTTGTGTTGTAACTCTTGAATGCTTGGTTGGTTCTTTGCTTAATAGTTCAAAATAAAATATTTATTAATTTTTTATAGGCGATCTCAATCTATACAATCATGGTTACCTTACTTTCTATGGGTGGAGTAAATTTCGGACGAATTTTTAGTGCAATATTATACCACGATAACGTTCCAGTTGACTTGCGATACGTTGAGACAGTGAATTATTTCATTATAGATAATGATAGGTTTTTTGTTATTCCACAAGTGCATCCGTGGTGAAAGTGGAAAAGTAAGTGCTAGACCTGACACGAGCGTGCGATGAGACGAGATGAAAGTGAACCAGTGATTCAGGGTTGCAGGAAGAGATGACATAAATTGTTTGCACGAAGAATGGTTTGCATTATGTCTAATTATGGATCTGTGGCGACACTTTGACATGACTTAGCTTAGTGAAATTTCAAAACCAAGCAAAGGAAAGACATCAACGTCAACGGAAACAAGTGGCGTTTCAAATGAAATGATTAATAAAAATGATCGTGGTAACCGTGGTTGTGTCTGAAGCTATGAGGTTAACCCGGATAAATACTATGTGAACTGCATTATTGAGCAAAGAAAGGGAATCGCAGGTAGCAACTGGTCATGCACTTGGAAACTTCACTTTGTAAGTTTACAATTTTGTTCTGGCTAGTGAAGAGTAAAGTAATCGTCAACAAAGTGATTAAATAGTCGTTGTCAAGTCTAATTAGTTGATGTTAAATATGGATGTATATTTTATGTAGTCCAGTTGTTTGTTCGTCTTTTTCGACAAAATAACTTCGTCCTTGCGTTTTTATTTATAACGGCTCATAACAGACCAAGGTCGTCGTACTGTCGAGATTGCGGATTTTGCCGAAGCGTCGGTCCACTCGTATAAAATGCAAACGAGTGGGATGTACGCGGATCCAGGCCGGCAGACCGCTGGCGCCTTTTTCAAAAAGAGAATTTGCTTTTTTTTTTCTTATTTTTCTTTCCGTTGTATGTGAATTTACGGTATCGCCGGCAGGCTATATGCTGCCAGTATTACGCTAATATGGAGGCGCCATTAAATTTAACTATGTCGTTTTTGATCATAATTGATCGTGCAGTGGAAAGGTATTTTCTCGATACAAATGTGAGTCTAATGCTTGTTGTTTTTGTAAATTTTATGTCCATAGTATTTTTTTTTGATAAAATCTTGTATCAATCTTTTTCTATATTTAATACTGTCAGGCATAATGATCTTCTGTAAAAAAAATAGTTAAAAACCTACCTATTTTATTGAACTGAACCTATTTTATGAAACATTACTTAGCAGTAGGTACGTTTATTCTCTGACGGGGTGAGAAAGTGGAATTTATTTTACATACCTGCAAGTATTACTAAGTTTTTACACAACCAATATCAGGAAGCATCTATATATCATTACACCTGGATTTTGTTTTGTTAATATAAATTCTGACTTAAAAATAGACACTTTGGCAATTGTACAATAATTCAGTTTTATTACAATTATTTTGACAGTGGTAGGGCCACGCCATTCTCTCTGCATGAATAAGTTCGTTTATTCGGTAAAACACCACGACATTTCATAATATCAACGTAAAGTGGCTCGATTCAACATTTTGAACAGAATAATCACCCATATTAGAATAACTTCAAATAACGACAATATTCCATATATTATTATCTTCTTTGTTCAATTTGTTTTTAACTATAATAGCAAAGGTATGCGTGGCAAAAAAATAAACAATACCCATGAAATAAATGGAATTCCCATAAATTTTGTTTTATGTCACATCAAAAAACCCATCGGAATGTCTAGAACATACAATGGCGCCAAAATAAATTAGTTTTGAGATATATCTACAGTTTTTAATATACCCACATAACTACCTCATTAATTCTAAAGTTACCAGGCGCCCAAGTTGAAGGATTCGTTTTCTGTCTAAGATCAATTGCTTTTTATTAGCTTTTTATTAGCTTCACCTGTATGTATGTTTGTATGTTTGTATATTTGTATGTTTGTAGGTTTGTTTGTAACCGACTTCTTTTTTAGTTTCCGCTGATTGCCACTAGATGGTGCGATTTGTGAACTATGTAAATAATAGTTTAAAAAAACTAAAAAACACGCTTTTTATAGAAAACCGAACTAAAAAATAGAAAATAAATTTTAATGAATTTAAATTAAGAAAATAGTTGTTTCTAAGATTTTCGCGAATCTCACTCATTGATTAAAACAACTTTAGGATTATATCTACTTCTAACTTTTAGGATATTATCGAAATGATAATCACTCTACTCATATCTGTCAATAAAATATTTATAACTATTGACACCATGCACCCCACGCTTTTTTGAACGATAGATGGTGCGATTTGTGAACTATGAAAGTTCATAAATCGCACCATCTAGTGGCAATCAGCGGAAAGTTTACGTTATCAACTTGAAACGAGTTCCTTATAAAAGTCACAGATGGCGCTATTCCTCAAATTCGAAACTAAGAAACGCGCTTGTTTTAGAAACCCGAACTAAAAAATATAAAATAAATAATAGTTTAAAAAAACTAAAAAACACGCTTTTTATAGAAAACCGAACTAAAAATCAGAAAAATAAAAAAAAATATTTTATTTTAAAAAAAGCGTGGGGTGCATGGTGTCAATAGTTATAAATATTTTATTGACAGATATGAGTAGAGTGATTATCATTTCGATAATATCTTAAAAAGCACCCCACGCTTTTTTTAAAATAAAATATTTTTTTTTATTTTTCTGTTTTTTAGTTCGGTTTTCTATAAAAAGCGTGTTTTTTAGTTTTTTTAAACTATTATTTATTAGTCTAAATTTGACACAAGTACGAAACATAAAAATCGTGAAAAAAAAATCCCATACTTTTAATACAAGTTTGTAAGTCACATGCGAAGTCACCAGACACCATATTTGTAATTTATTTAAGTCCCAGCGGGTGGCGAAACTTGAAAAACAAATATAACAGCCCACACCTTCTTTTACTCCGCAAATATTGTGTTTTCAATTATTTCGTAATACAACATCTACAGTTATGACCGTTACCTTTCTTTGGAATCAATCAACTTACGCAAAGTTTGAAAGGAAAATTTGTATATATATTATTTGCAAGTTTTTTTTTGTAAATTCTTTTGGAATTTGTAACTGTGACCCCGAGTTCGCAGCTATTCTTGGTATCGAGTCTCCATTTAATGGTAATCGTAATAGTAGTTACGTAAGCTTACGACAAACGCGCGGAGCAATCTGCCGATCAGCCGACCTCCAAGATCAAGTTTATGGCCATGTGAGATGCCTCGCTAATTGTGGTGCTTTGAAACAGTAATATTTATTATTAGACTAAAAAAAAAATTGTCAGCTAATCGAGCAAATTTAGACAAATTAAGATAAAGAAGGATATAGAAATAGCCGCTCTAATTGTATTTGTAAAATTTTTATTAATTAAATATTAATTCCTTATTTACATACAAGATGAGATTTGGTTCTAATGTTTTCAAAATACATACATAATTAATTAAACAACTATTTATTATAACTAATGGAAAAGTTCAAAATATACAAGTTACAGACGAGAATATATTTGTCCCAACCGAAACATTTTCAAACTAATACTAATGTTATTATTGAATGTTTGTTGTTCTTATTATGTAAATGTGCTGAACGGCATTGACATTGTTGATACGTAAATCAAAAGGTCGTCAGTCTGGCCGCGCGGACGTAACATCTCTCGATTTGGCGTTATGCAAATGAGAAAGGCGACTCGCCACTTGGTGATCCTCGCGACCATCTCCGCATTCCTATCGCGGACGCGACCCGCTACAGAATTTTACCGCCACGCAAATTATCATCACCATTTTCCAGACCAGTTTGGTATTTTTGGATCCTGACTGACCGTCTTTGATGTTTAAACGAAAATATTTAGTCCATGCAGAATTTGTTCTTGAATGTTTTAAGAATTTATTTATAAAGTTACCAATATAACTGTAATATTGTTATCTTATGGTAAGTCGAGTTCTACGAGTATGTCATATTTTAAGGGCCCGGTGTGTTCAGAGAAATGGGTTTTAGTGTTACAATTTTTAAGGTCGACGAAAACTCGCAGTTATATAACACTTCCTTACCAACAAAAAAGAACCCGTGAAATGAACCAAACTGAAGAATGCTTAGAAGGCTGTTACTATATCAATAAATGTCTCTGAGAGCTATACCGTCATTCCTGAGCGATGCAAGTGGAAGGTACGTGAGTAAATGGAATTTCTCAGATGCAATTAGAGAATTACGACTAATTATTATTAATGTACGAGTTTTTATAAGATTTTATAAGGTGGTGCCGGTGGTGGACGTGGTAAAGTTAGTACAAATCTTTATTTTGCCGGTAATCGTAAAATCAATACTGTTCATTTATTACTTTACGACAATTGTGCTACTATTTTCGGATACATGAACAGATTCTTTACCCGTGAACACCGTAAATAACATTTTGAATGCACGGGTCGAAAGCCAGAGGTTGCAAGCCAGGGCCAGGGGTCGCAATTTTAAATTATTTGAAAGTAAATGTACCGCTCGGAAATGATGGAATAACATATTTATTTCTAAGAATTTCGCGAATCTCACTCATATTTAATCTATGATGGAATAACGTTCAGAGATATTTCATGTTATGGTAACCGCCTTCTAATCTAAGCTATATTCACGTCAGTTTATTTCACAGGTTTTTTTTTTATTTCTTTTACTGGGCAGCGCTTGACCTCGCTTCACCTGATGGTAAGTGACGACGAAGCCGTTAATGGTAAAGCGCACTGTCCAGTTAGTAGCCTATTCACTGTCCCTTTGAAGAGACTATCAAAGGAGAACACCGACCCAGGTAATTTGTTCCATTCACCACCCGTGCGGATGATGAAGGAAGATTCAAACAGCTGAGTTCTCACAGGTGGGATATGTACGGATGTATGCGGTAAGTACGACGGGTAGTTTGCCGATAGAATGGGGATAGAGGTATCAGGGTACATAGCCTCTCAGTCTATAGTAAACACTATAGACTGAGAGACTGCCTGTAAGGTTTCAAGGGTCGTGGGAATTCGCTGTATTGACCTCGGGACATGAGTCCCTTTAGCTGCTGAAATACAATTATTAATGCCTTTGGTATTAATTAAATTTATAGTCCATGGTGGTCCTTATATTTGCATACCACCTGCTCTAAATCAAATCTTTTCTGGTAAATAATAATTTAAAAAAATAATGAGCGTCACGTGTCAAATTAATTGTTCGATTCGGTTCACACACATGGATCGATTTTGTTTTTAACGTTGTGTTTTAAAATATACAACACCATTAACAATATCAATTATAATTGTGTATTTTTGTTTAGAACTCGACCACACCTTATTAAAATTAGCGCGATCACTAATATGGAGAATTATTTGCATAATTCATAATGACCGTTGGCGCCAATGTTTGGCATTTCGATTTATTTACGAATATTTATATATAGCAAAACTAATTTGCGACCGTGAACTTGAATAATGTCTAATAATCTATAAACAAGACATCTAATTCCAGTGGTGGTGGTAGCCATTTGCCAGAGATTACCACATTAGCATAATTGGCTGTATGAATAAATCAAGGGTTATTAAACTTTGCATATATTAAACTTTGAGTATTAAACTCCTTTTAATATTAAAGATGTATCTGCCCTATTGTCCACATCTAAGTTTTTTTAAGTGGTAAATTTGAAAAAAATATTTGTCACTCCAAGCTCAAGAACTTCTTAATGTGCTTGCAGAAGTTAGGTGTTTTTTAAGTGAAAACTAACCGAAGTTATCTGTATGATAAGTGATCGTGATAAGTATTGATGGAAAACAAATTCGTGGCCAATGTATGACTGTAAATGTCGTCATCTTTCGCTGTGTTAGGGCTATCATTGCTGCTGCCTGTGATGTTAGTTATTGAATGTGTGCAGTTACTATATAAGACCAATATTAGTAATACTTATAATGTGAAAATTAAGCCCAAATACCTGACTTCTAGGCAATATCAATTTTCTACTAGAATACCTGAATACAATAAGTCAAACTCTGTGCATTTTCTAAGCATGTTTGTTAATTACAATAACGCTATTGTAATCAGTGTCCTTTTGCGCATACCATAGTAGTTCAGATAATGAATCAGTTAACAGCTATGATATATATAAGGCTTGCATACATTGTAGCCATTGTTCACTTTCGATTGTTATTGTTCAATTGATATTGCTTTTTTGTCCCTTATCGATTTGAAATGCCACAGATGGTAGTGAAATGCTTACAAATGTACGATACTTTACTAGAAGAGCACTTCGATACAAAATAAATTTTGTCGTATAGAAATAAAAAAAATCCTATTCTACTCCCTTAAAGGTGGGCAACGCAACAATAACATTAGGTGTCACGCCTGCTCGTTCGCCCTAATATCCCATAAAAAAATGATTGCCACTTTGTTCATCATCATGAGTGGTCGCTGTTCAGGTGAACAGTCATTGATCTGCTAAGCGGTATCGCCACTAACTATTTGTGGTTTCACATCGTTAATTCTTGTGGACGTTGATATATTTATATTAGCTGACCTAATTAGTTTTTATGTAAAGAGAGAGAGATTGTGCAATAATCATTATGTAATTCATGAAAGGCACCTTCTATTGAATTTACATCTTTGCTTTCACACGGAAAGAGAATATCGCGGGTATAGACAATGATGGGGCCTACACACAAGACACTTACAATACGACGACAACCGAAGCGCTTTCCAACTTTCGCGCTGACGCTTCCCACAACGAGTCCCACAGTCCGAGCGTGCCAACCATGAGACTTGTTAAATTAATCACAAGTACAGAACTAGAATAAGACCACGCAAGACCACGCTTTTTATTTGTAAAAAGTGTAAATCTGTCTTAATATTGTGCTAGTTGACCCAGCTTACATTGTTTATATCTATACTTTGTTTTGATCTCAATGACTTTGATGAGTCTTCTGCCAGTGTTTGCAATTAAAGTAGCTCTAGCGATATCTTGAAAATAACACTTTTTTAGTACATGAGCATGAATTATATTGGTACCACCCCGTTGACACACTATTATGAAAACCATATCCTTTACTTAGTTTCAAAGATCTTAGCATATTAAGAGGCAACGGAACATAATATGTAATGATGATAGAAAAGAAGTTATACAGAACGTAAACTTCTATATTAATCTTATAATACCAAATTTTATTCTCACTTACGAAAAGCGACCTTGGTTTCTATCAACTATTACACCAGGTCATTGCTGAGAGCGATTTGGGTTACGATGAGTGGGATTGAAAATGTCAATTTATTATTAAGCCATCATCTATCTATACTTCTTATATACTTTTGAATGAAATGATAATTTAGCACTCAAATCAAGGTCGTTATAACAAAACTCGTCAGCAGTAAATTTTGGTTTTCATCTGCTTGATTAATCGTTGAAATACTTCTTATTTTGACTTGTTATCTCAGAGGTCGAACATTCCAGTTCGGAATCAATAAGTCGTGGGATAATATCCGGCCTCATACCAATGACTAATTGGAATTCTTTTCGGAAGTTATGTGTGATAAATATCGATGACCTGACAACATTGTGCAGATTCCGCCATTTATTCCATTTGGGATGAAAAAACTCAGCGAGTCGAGGCTTAACAGCCGTTGCCTACGACTTCGTCTAGAAAAAGGCATAAGGTTAGATAAAATAAATGTTAACTAGTAATGTAGTCGGTACCTTGTGTTCAGAATGGATTAGACGAAATTATACGTGTCGAATCGGTTAAGTTTTTTTTATAGTGCGAAATTTTAAATGGCCAATTACATACTCGCTCTCGAAGTAAAGGCTTCTCAAATAATTGTAACGTCATCATCAAAATATCATATCTTATATCTTTATACCTTTAGAAACCAGTCTCACGTACAAATAGAAAGAAAAATGTCTCGTTTATTATTTTAATATTCTCTAGTTATTAATTTTAATTGGACATGTGTTATATATAATCTGTGGTTTAGCAATTCTCTAGACAGTAATTGGATGGTGTATTATTTTTATATTAAAATTCAATTATAATTTGAGGTTGGTAGTCTTTCTATAGTATTTTAGTAAAAGCTTATACATATATGGATTTGTTGCTTGTCTTGTCCGCAGAAACTGAACGTTACTTTCCAAATGCTTTTCATAATACTTTCTTAAACATTTAACGTGGTTAGTATTTAAAAAAAATGTCGTTGTGCTGGACCTGTGGAGTGACGAAAATGGATTAAATACTCAAAAGGAAGCTTGAAAGTTGCGGCAATAACTGAGAGGATAAGAGGGAATCGCCTTGCGAGACACATTGCGAGAAGAATGATAAACCTGAATATGGAGGGAAATAAGAGAAGAGGAAGCTAAATCTATCCAATTGAGTGAATGAGGACATGCTTAAGAAAGGTGTTAGAGTGGAAGAAGTGAAGTGTGGAAAATAAAAACCTGTTGTGCCGACCCCAGTTAATGGGAACGGTGAAGGAAAAAGAATGTGAAAAAAAATTAGTGCCACCTTACTCGAGTTTTCTTCTATAACATAGGGTTGCGTTTAAAATGTTTACTCGCATCTTTCTAGAAGGAGAACTTGTTAAAATATAAAGTTTCTGTCTGGCGCCGGCTACCAGTTTTAAAAAGATATTTGAATTTCATTTAAAATTATTCGTATTATAAATTATTATCAACTATTCACATTTCTGAATAAATTATTTGCTATTATGAATATTTCGTTCGATATATTTATACTGTATTAGTCATTAAAATACTATTTTTGACTCAATTTTTATTAGATTTGTTATGTTGTCCCAAGACAGTTCATTTATTATTAATAATAACTGGTTGTTTTCACGCGGATTCGCTCCAGTAAAATGCTGTTCCTCATATTAAATTATATTGTTACTATAATTACCCAATTCAATACTTGCATTTGGATTTATACTCATCCGAGACAGGCATTAAAAACTAAGTCCTTCACTCACTTCTATAAAGCATAATTTGTTAGTAATATTTGTTTCTTTGTTAGTATATTATTATTTTGTTAGTGCAATAATAAAAAATGGTATAACTTTATGCAAATTATATATCGCATTTATTTTGTAATTTATTTACCGCTCGTTTGGTTTGTGTAATTTTTATAATTTGTTTATTATTATTTTTTATTTTTTCTTAAAATATTACGTTTAACGAAGCTAACCTCGACAGCACGTTCGTATTATTGTAATTAAAATATTTATTAATTGGGTTTTATAGATGAATGTTGTTGAAATCATTGTTTGTTTTTTTTTTTAATAGAATGTATATGTGAGTTTTAAAATTGCATTTTTATGTCGTTGTATAATTTAGTTCATGGGCTGGCTATTACACCGACATAACACTACTGTGCAAAAACTACCGATTGGGTATCAGATGGGGCTCAACTACTGGGGCTGAACTTACTTTATCAAAATACTCGACCGGTGAAATACCACGACCTCTCAGAAGACCGACGTAAAGTTGCTCAAGCCGCGTTTCGTTCGGTGAGAGAGGTACCCGGAGGCCCACCCCCCTTTCCCCATCCTTTCCTTTCCCCTATCCCTTAAGGTTAGCAACGAAACAGTAACACTATATGTGTTGCTGGTGTCCATGGGCGGCGTTGGTTGCTTACCATCAGGTGACACGCCAGCTCGTTTGCCCTCCTATCCCATAAAACAAATATAAAAAATAAAAATCTTAAAAGCTTCTTGAGCCTTCACACGCTTTATAATTAGTTTTGTGTAGTTTTCCATGACGTTCATAGCATCATTTACTAGTTTGACCAAACGATAAATAGTTAGGTTTTCAACACCCAACTATTTATCGTTTGATCAATTTAGTAACACGCCAAGTGCAAAAAATAGTAATAAAATAATTATTATCTATACTACACAACTAGTACTAAAAAGATGCACGTATGAGGTCTGCTATGAAACTATCCTCTTTTGAACTTGTGATCACTAGCACATTGCTATATAGATAAGCTACTCATTTAACATGTACTAGAGTTGTCTGAAAGTTATACAATATCTATAATAAATTCTAACAAGATACAGAATGAGCTGATTGCTCATTAACCGCTTATGGTTACGATAACGGGTGTACATACTGCGGGACAACATTTGTCCATATTTAAACATGTTCAGTTATGTAGCATAAAGAACATCACGCGAACCCAATGACCAGTCTCTTATGTTGATAAGAAGGACGTCCAACTTCTATTGTAATCTTCTTAGCAGTTAACGGAATTTAACATCACACAAAGTTCGTCGGTTAATGTTTGCTTGACATATCTGCACGTGCACTATGCCCACAGATGCTTAGTGTTAGTCTTTCTCAAAGAACAAAATTATTATTTCAACAGAACGAAAGGCTATGTACAGTCACTAATCGTAATTAAAAAAATAATAATAATCTACGAATGCTATTCTGCTTTTTTTGAGTAATAAAAATCCTATTTACATTTTTTATTTTCTTTCAACAATAACCAAGCTCCCACAAGTCGTGACGCATTTTGTACCGCTGTTTTTATAAATTATGAAATCTGAAAATCATCTAAAAATAAATATAAAACTGACACGCCCCATTATGTGTAAGCAAATTAACTTTGAAATCATCTACGTGACGTTTAAAATATTTATTTTTTAAGTAATTAATTGAGCAGTCGTTAATTTAACTCTAATTGCTGAAGCTTTATTTATACATATCCGATACAAGAGCACACGGCGTTCACCTTGGACTTGTACATCGCGTGGAATTATTAAACGATCCAGATAATATTTATATATAATTATGTTATATGTTAATGTTCAAAATGACATAAAAAGTATATATTACATATACTATGCTGTCCACATCATTAACGCCTTATAACGTTTAGTTTTTTAACTCATTATTTGTTATTCGTCGGTTAATAATATATCTGTAGGTATATTATAATCTTTTTGGCGGAAAATTGTGGATAATTACTTAAGTTAATCAAAGAAGGACCGACTACAACTATGTACGGAATTTTTTGGCACGATTTAAAGGAAACCATTCTATATTGATTCTTGATTGACAGTACGATTAGTGTTAACTGCAAGAGAGTTTGGTTGAAAAATGTAATATTATAATTATTATACATTTTGCCGGGTAGGCATAGAGAACAGAGCGCCATGAGGCACGCTTATTACACACCTTACTAGCTTCTTTGACTTTTATAATTCTTTTCATACACGGAGGCGATTTTTATAGCTCCTGACATCACCTTTCTTCAGAAGTTGACTTATTTTGTCATGGAATGTCGTCCTGGACTCCCTACATCCATCTACTTTTGCATTGTATATCGGCATAGTCAAACTTACATCATCCATTCTTACTACATGTCCAAACCATCGGAGCATGCCCTTTCTTACTTTTACACCGGCACTCCCTTCCACCTTCCTTCCTTACAACCTTGTTTTCGACGCGGTCCGCGAGAGTCACTCTGCAGACATCGACTCATTTCGACCGCGTTTATTCCTAGTTTCGTGCACACTCTGCTATACTCAATTTTGATAACATAACAACTTTTGAGTTTAGAGATCAAGTTATAAGCTACAACTTAATTTATAAAATACTGCAATTTTATGACTTGAAAAGTCTGAATCGGCGAAAATAAATCATAGCAGGTACATGTTTAATTCTTCTGTCAAATTCTTTGTTCTGTAATAGTTATGCTTAAACAATCACTTGATTGTTCTCTCCTCAATTTAGTGAACAAAACTGGCGATATTTATACATTTTTTTTTTGTTCTAATAACATATATCAATTGCTTGATTCACGGAACCTTAGACGAGGTAAGAGGTTTTTGTTCATGTCTAATTATATAGTTAATAAACGTGACTCGTCCCGGCTCGTTGTACACCATGTGACTGTGTTCAAAATTATATGTATATGTATTAATGTTTGTAGTTAAACATTATGTAGGTATTGACTATATGAGATTGGGAGATTGATGAGGTGACTGCAAAAAACCTAATTATAAAAAAATGTGAATAAATTATTGCTCTAATAATGAAAGATTCATTACTCTGTGATGAAGCCTGTGTCGGCAGGCACTCTATGTAAAGTAAAATTTTATTTTTTTACGATTGTATTAAAATAAAACTTGAACGGTTTTCCTTAAAGAAATAGTGACATCAGTGAAATCTACAAATTAGTAATGTTTCAGCCTGTAATAGTGGACTATAATATAAAAACTGGTTTAAAGTAAACCGTTGACCTGAATGGTCACTTTGTTTTCTTGATAGATAATAGTCTTAGATAGATAACGACTAAACTCTACTGTTGATGTACTAACAACAGGTCTTGTGTATTGTGGAAAATATTCGAACAAAAAGCAGGCTATAATTATATTTTTAAGTGGTGTCTCTTTAAGTGATTTGTGTGACACCTGAACGTGGATAATTATTCGGCATTACATCAATAATAAACGCGTTTGTTATCCTTGATACCTTTAATAACACCTGGTGAACAAATTATTAAATATAATTGTATTACTACAAACGCAACAGAAAAAAATATCGAGAGCTATAAAAAAATATGTGGTTTGTTTTCATGATAGATTGGAATCGAATATGGGCTTTTAACAGTTGTGCAGAGCCAAAAACTAACTCGTTTGAGGAAACAAATGACACGGGTGCATATAATTTTCCTGCCTCTATGCCACTCTAAGAGGGGTCGGCACAACATGTCCTCCTTTTCCATTCCCGTGGATCAGGACCGGTGTATATAATTTCTCACATTTTAACATATTTACGGACTGGCCAAAATATCAGCCTAAGCGATAGGGTTGCACAATAGTCCAGGGCGCTGGAGACAATTGACGTGACGCAGCAGTAGGTACTTTGTTAGTATTTCGTTTGCCCCGCAGTTTTGCAAACACACAATTATCAGCGAATCAGAGCGAAACATTATTCATAATCATGTGTTTTCGTAGACGATGTACTGTTATACCTGGTCCAGAGTGATATATATGCGAGACGCAAATAAGATCGGTAAGAGAACATGATCAAATGCTCTTGGGTTCTAGTTAATATCAAATGCTCTTGGGTTCTAGTTAATATATTATTGTCTCCATTAACAATAGAAACTGTTTCTATATTTGAAGTTAAAATTAACCTAATAGATGTAGGGTCACGCAGTTGGCTAGATGAATCGGCTCCACAGTTGCCATAACACGACCCCTAAGGATATCGACTTAAAGCAGGATGTACTCCGGCCTCCCTAGCCCACCACGCAAAGCAACTGTGATCCTCAGTGTTGCGATTAGCGCCGCCAAGGAATATCTAATTCATTGGCGGCGCTAATCGCTTACCACCACTTGGCACGCTTGTTCGTTTACTCCCCTTTCTCATAAAATAGTCATAAATACGATAGTTTGTAACGGTGTTTGTTTATTAATAAATCTTAATTCAACTGTTTAAATGAATTAGATGAAAATTCGCTTAAAGGTAGGAATTTTTCAAAGGCCTTTTATACCGGTAATCTATGGGACAATACCTCAATTTTAATGTTATTCTAACAAAACCCACTGGATGTTAAATTTTTTAAATACATATTTGTAGTTTTACATCAGGCACTGCATCTCTCTGTTCAACGTATGTCGGTCACGCGGCCGGGTCAATAGATGCTGCAGGCAACAGAGCGTGGCAAAAATCTGGCACGAACACCTGAGGACTTGAACTTGACCCCGAAGGTTGCAAATTGAATACATTGTCCGACGTTTCTAATCTTCACCAAATTATGTACACGTCGGGCAGATACGATCGTAATAAATAACTTTTTTTTTGTACACGATTGTAATCGGATAACCTCTAGTAGGAACTATATAATTATAAGTTTTATACATTAATACAAATTTAAACTTGAGAAATTTATTCAATAGACTTATATGTAGTATAACAGTTATAATAAATAGCGTAGCGGCACAAAAACTCATACTACTTTCGAAATTATGCTAATTGTAATTAAAATTGTAGTTGAAAAAAAAATTTACTAAATAAAATTATATTATTTTATACACAAAAATGTGTGTTATCTTTAATGTTTCATCTTCTCTGCCTCCATTTAATTCTGTTTTTTCCATCTGTGTACAAATTGTAGATAAATAATAGTAACTCTCTAGTTGTTAGTCACACATTTTTTTTAACTTTTTAAAATTCTCTAATAGTGTATTAATGATAATATAGTACATAGAAATTCTTAAAACAATTATAAAAATATTAAAAAAATGGGTGCGTGTACTTACGTACGCGCGTGAGAAGTTATGCTTCTTTGGCATCATTAAAATATATATAATTATTAAAAACAAAATTTAGAGAATAATAAATATATAAGTCATGATTTTGTAAATATTAAATAACCAATAATAAGTATTTAACATTAATAATTTAATAATATTTAGTGTTAATTATATTAAATAAAAGTATTTTAATTTATATCAATAAATAACACATACGGATAGTTAACCTCAATTATATTGGAGCACTTGAAAAAGTATATAAGCACAATTTTTTTCACTAATATTCACAAATAGTAAGTAATATCAATCAAAATATTCAATTTAAATCACTACTGAATATAATTTATTAGCACATATATAATTCGCACTTGTATGAAACTAAAACTTCATACTGTTAATTTTGTGTCACAGATACGCGCGCATCTTAAAATTTCACTTTCATCATTTTTTCATAACGCGCCTAAAGAAGTATAACTTCAATAATTTCAGTTATTTATATGATACGTTTTTGGGTATCATAGAGAGGTATGAAACGCGCATATCAATCATCATAAAGATTAATCCATCTGAATGTGGGTGGAAATAGAAGATGTGGAAGAACTAAGAAATACAAGGATGGACTGTGTAAAAGACGATAGGATAAGAAGAGTGTGTTTGTTGAAGAAACACATGATGGGGATGTATGTGTAGTGAGCAGACCTGTAAAGCCGATCTAAAATAATGGGCTGGATGATGATGTTATAAAACATATTCGATTTTATTGAGATGACACCCCACAATATTTATATATGCAGCACAACTTCACACCTCACCCAGATTCTTTTTCTGTTAAATATTACGATAATAATATGACAGGGCTTGGCCAGCTGGGCACGGGCTACCGTGAACAGTATCTTTGATAACTATAGTTTGTAACGAAGTGTTTGACATATCAATTGCAAAAGAACAAAGTTTAGATCGAAATATAGACACTAAGATTTTGGGACAACCATAACTGGGACAAATTAGGTGCTCAGACGATATAGATACTGCTTCTAGTGACACAGTTTTGTACGCAAAAATGTCATGCTATTGATAGCCTATTTGAAGCAACCTTAGTACGTTTTCAAATATTTGAATGGCGAGTCTATTATCTATAAAGTAAGAACAATAGTTTCGGTAAACTTTTAATTTCAGCCGCTGTTAACTTACTCGCTTGACAACAATTATTTAACAATTTGTTTTGTAATGTTTTAATAATAATTAGCATTAATTCCGTGTTCTAAAGAGGTATACATGGTGTTTATAAATATGTAAATGCTATTATTATATTATTATTAAAGTAAGTATGCGTAATGTATTATTAAAACGCGACGCGCAAGTGTTCGCTTTGGTCATAAGCGCATTGAACTTGACCGTTTCATTGGATGCGCCCGCGCACCGGTCAGCCTTCTATCTGTCTATATGGCTCGCGTCTGCCATTTTGAAATAGATCCCAACGGCAACGTCTCTCACCTTGCGCGATCTTGATCTTTTAAGCACTTTACACATCTTTTGTAATGATGCCATTTTGCACAACATTTTCTGAACGTAGCATAACGTAGATAAACAAATAATGTAGGTATTTGAGTCTACTTTAATTAAAAAAGTATCCAAGAGTAAAGTAAAATCAATTTTCTGCGCGGTAACTCACAACTGAGCAAATTTCGCTGACATGTGTAAACTATTAAAATTGATTTTCCTTATAACGCAATCCAAAGCTGTTTTCCTGTCATAGTTAGGAAAAGGTATAGTAAAGTTTAGGTATTGTATTATAGATATCGATGATAAACTGCTATCAATAAAAATGATAATCCCGCTTATTAACTCTTCTTACCCAATTGGTAATGTGGGTAGTATTGTTAATGTTTATTTATGTGCCTAAGTAAGGTCTTCGGTAGTTCTTTTGAAATTTTTTAGAATCTGTGATACTTGTTTATAGAACTAAGTGTTTACCAGCATTATTAGCTTATTTTTTAATGGAAAAAAGGAAAATAACTATATATGTATGTAATACTAACTTTTGACAACATGGATAGCAGATAGATAATGACATGTTGCGCCTGCGCTGGTGGATAAACCACCAACAAAAACATTCCCTAGGAGGGTTGACATCAGGCAAGCGGCCCGTCATGAAACCACAGCCAAATCTTTTGATAACATGGATAGTTCGAAAGGATGATATGTTTGTGTCGATTCCACTTAGAGTAAAATAAAGGCAGGAAAATGATGATGAATGTACTAACAGGATACAGCCTATACTTTTGGATACTAAGGCCGTGAATTTGCAAAGGAAATAAATATCTTGTTGTATTTTAATCACGAGTAATTTATTTATTTATATACATAAATAAATAATATATAATATTTAAATACAAATATTGCTCGAACATGCGTGTCATAATTATGTTTCCTATATTGTATACATACTTATACTATAATATATTAAATGTATATCTCTTAAAAAAATATTATTACCTGCATCTGTGCTATCATAACTTTGGCGAAATTTACTTCAATATTTCCATGTCCACAGTAGTCGTAGTCAAGCTAGAAAATTAAAATTAAAATTCTATCAACATATTCAGTGCGTATCATATGTTTTATATTAATATTTATTTTTTACACTACGTTCAGAATAAATTTGGCTCTTTGTATGAAAGTTGTTCACAATTATTTTGTGGTTCAGGAGCGAATTGGGGTATGACACTCCTATTTGTTTACATTACTTACACAATAATATTTTATTATTTGCACTAATGATCATAGTCTCGAATCTATCCGTTATAAATCCAATATTTATTAGTGAAAAAACAAAGAAACCAAATGAAATGATTAAACTATTATCTTGGCGGTATGGCCCACGACTCAAGGGAATAGCTCCCACACATCCACATCTTTCCAAGGCAATTTTAAGAGGCGGCTGACGAATTTGGCTGACTATGCTTGATAACACATAATTTCACTATATACTATAACATAACTTTTTCTACCCCGAGGTGTAGGCAGTGACTGTTAAACCTTAATTCGCCGTTATATTCGCCCAAATGGAATAGGTGGCGAATTTATTGCCATACCAAAAGTCATTGGTGTCAGCCAAGATTTGAATCCGCGACCCATGGATTCAGAAGCGGGGTGCTCGACCACTGGACCACCGAGACTTATACCATACTTGATATTATTACTAATCCAGGCTCAGCATACCTAAGATGTTATGCGTGATGTAGTATCAATCATTGGCGGGATTGTGCGTGATGTTAATTTGGCGTATCTAGACGTAATGTCTGCTACCCACCCCTCCCGCTATTAAGGGCGCACATTTAACAAAACTAAATATTTATATGTACCTGTTATTATGATTGTCATGTTTATTTATTTCAACATAATTATACAAAATGAGATTCTTATTATAACCCTTACTATTATCATTTTGTTTTTCAATTACAAACTTAATTATTCCAAATTAAATGCTCAGCCGCTGTCTTAATTTATTTATACGCGGATTTGATTCCGAAAAATGTTGACGAAATTTTTATTAAAAAAAATGTGTAACGTTCATAATAATAATTTAAATTTCAAACATTACCGTGTATTTGATATTCAGAGTTTTTTAAAAATATTATATAAATTGAAATTAACATATAATACCTATGAATTATCCTTTTTAATGATTAGTTATTAAATTTATTCATTTATTTGTAGGTACGAGATTTTGGCACCGTTTTAGAAATTATAACTTTTGTCTTTGATAAATGATGTTGTGATGAATGTTGATGGCTAATCAAATTGAAACTAATAGAACTAGAAAATTAATCTAAGACTAGAAAATTAATCTGAGTTTATTATCGTTGCCTAGATCGCCCGTTATTAACGACCAGCTAGTCTTGTCGTAGTCGTAGTATATACAGTTTAAACGTACTGCATCTATACATCCGTATGTTTGTTACTTCTGATGTGAAGATAATTAACAATTTAATGTTCATAATGTTACCGGCGCGCTTTATGTCAGCGGCCTGACTTGAAGATATTTCAAAACCCTTTGTGTGCTTTTGATTCAAGTTTAAAGTTATTATAATCTTCTCGTTATTATTGCTTACGGACTTTGTGCAATAAAAAACATACTGTATACAATTATAAAAGCACTGTATGTATTTAATATTTATAAAGTTTTTTTATATACCTCAATGACGACAATGAATCGCCTGTTTCGTGACGCTAGTTTGGAATACTTATATAAATAAGGTTTTAAACATTTTTGTTTAATGATCATATCGGTTAAACCCAACAACACTCTTGTGGCGACATAATACCGAATAGATTAGTAAAAAACAAAGCTGATTGTTTGCATACTTTTACTACTTGAACCTGACGAAAAATACGATCGTAAATTTTTTTTTTGGAAAGTGGCAAATGAGCAAGCGGGTCACCCAGTGGCATCTGTCTAACGCCGCCCATGGATATCTGCTAAATAGAAAGGGTCACAGTTCACAGTTAATCATACCATTTTAAAGGCCTGCCTTTAAAATGGGATGTTTTTTTGCATTACAGCGTTTTAATCTTATATGAATAGAAGAAATACCAGGATCTCTCACGCTCATGCCGCGTTTCATTTTATCCATCCTCTATTGACCCCCTCTCGTCCTGTGATAAGAAAAAAGACCTGTTAAATAGACCAGAAGTGCAGACGTGATGATATTTTGCGTATAATTTGAGGTCCTTTAGTCGCTGACCCACAAACCAAAAGCATCACAATCGTGACCTGCCTCGACAAAGTTACGGTATTTCGTGTTTTATTGTATTTATTTATTTAGTACATCGTGTGCGTTGACTATAAATGGACGCCATGAAGATAATCTGATCGATATCACGCATATTGTATTGCTTAATGTAACTCTTAAGGTCTCTATGTTAGACAGGCCTGTTTCATTTTCTCGCGGTAAATATTTATGTTAGGGGTTAATTATTTGCAAAGCAAATGGAAATGGGCAAAAAATATTATGTTAGGAATGTTCTTCTTGCTCACCCCATTAGGTTATTTCGTCTTCCATCGCGTTCCGCTAAGACACGTTAGGTTTGGTTATAAAAAGTCTGCCGTGGATTTACTTTTGTACAGTATATCTGCGTTGTCAGTCTACAACATCCGGTACTGTTGTAAGTTAGTATTTGTTAGCAGTAAAATTAGGCATTTAATTAGTGCTCATTCATAAAAAACATTATAATTATATATGACTACTTAATAACCGTAAATGACGCACATGCCTTTAAATATTTAACGTAAATGACGCACATGCCTTTAAATATTTAACGAAATTTAATTTTTTTGCGGCACTTGCTGAGAACTAATTTAATATTTATGTGACCGTTTAAGCTCGTTAACAACTACTAGGTTAGCTTATTATTTTTATGCCATAGGGGGCAAACAAAGCAAGCAGGTCACCTGATGGTGAGCAACTACCGTCCCCAGGGACACATGCAACACAGATTATATTAAATTGCTTTAGTTGCTTTTAAGTGAGAGGAATGGAAATGGAGATAGAGATGTTGATATTCTGGGTGGTCGTGGCATTTCACCGGTCGATCGGGCCAAATTGTTCAGCAAACTGCCTGTTAACATATTATTTACTCATCCAGTGAGCTTCGACCTTTGTCTTAGTTCATCTTTCGTCTGCGATAAAATATATTTCAGGAATTATATTTTTACACTTGCAATAAACATTTTTATATAATATAGAAATTTCACCAAAATTATTATGCGATTTTTACTTGAAATATTTACTTGATTAATCATAAACTACGTCGCGCAGATGATGATGCTTTGTTTTACATAATTGTAACTTTACACAGCTGCAAACCGCTGGAATTCTATCTAGTCCATTACGTATATTTTGACAATAGTTTACCTGAAATACGTGGATACAGTTACACCAGCTACCTGCCAATAAAAGTCTCGTCAAAATTGGTCCAGCCATTGTAAATAATATTAATTAGATGTATGTACAGTATTCAAAATTACAAACAGACCCTTCAAATTATTTAAATGTATAGATTTATGACAAACAGGAATGTTCGTATGATGTATGACTGGATGTTTTTATATGTTTAATGAGTATGTCTTAATGAGTATTTACAAATATACTTTATATTTGTATTAATATACTTTATGTAGTTTCCATAATACAAGCTTGGTATTTAAATCTGTATTTTTTTTATTTAAATACCTTGATTAGTGTAGTCAGCGGCAGTCACTACCTCTATTCACCGAAGTAATTTCGTAACGAAAAAAAAATAACATTCATAATTAAGGATATAATAAAAATTATAATAATATATTTTATTAAATATATCATTCAATTATTAATATTATTGTTTTAAACAAAAGACCTCGGAAGCCAATAACATTAATAAATTCTTAACTTGTGTAGTCTAAGGTTGTGCAAATGAAGCAGTGAAAATCATGACTCATCTACGCCTAATTTTTTGGGTTCCGTAATAAATAGCAAGAAAATCTAGAAAACGCCATAGAGGCGGACCGTACACAAGGTGGGATGACGACATCCAAAAAATTGCTGGTCCACACTGGCAACAAATAGCTCAAGACCGAGAGAAATGGAATGCTTTGGAGGAGGCCTTCACCTGAGAGGGGTTCCAGTATAAATTGATTGCTACTGCTTACCTATAATTATCACCGCTTAGATATTAGATTTATAAATTAGATTAGATTTAGATATTATTATTTTATAATAGATAATTAGACATCTACTTAGATTATATACTAGATTAATTATAAAAATACTACTGTCATCTTTTAATATTAATATTTATTTTGTTAGCATAGTATTGGTAGTAAATAACTTTTAGGATGCATTGTGAAACTGGAAATAAAAGGCTTTTTTATTATTATTATTTTTATTAATTATTTTTAATAAATAACGAGGCTGTTGCCATATATATCACTATACACTATTCCATTATATATTGCAACTTATTGATAAAGGAGTCGAGACAATAGTGAATCATAGGTGGATTGTGGGTATACAGACAAGGTTATGAAAGCGTTACCTTTGTGTTGTAGGCGAAGATGAATTCCCAAATAGCGCATAAGTACGACTCGTTCATGTTCTGGCTACGAATAATCACTCACTAAATGATTTGTTCTGGGATTGCTTCATTTGGTTAGAAAAAAGTGCGACGTAGATGCGGAGCCGATATTTCTTTCTATCTTTATAAAATAATTATATGTTACCATTTATTTATTACATTTAATTTTTATTATATATGCCAATCATTTTAATAATTTTCGTGGTTGATTAATTCTATTCACCCTAAACGGTTGCTCCAATTCAAGTCAAGAGAAACTTAAAATTTTTGTAACTTTAAATCGTACTTTAATTCCTACCTTCAAGTTATACCTGTCACTATACAACGGTGAAAACTTTAGTGTAAATATATATACAAATAAAGAAACAGGCAGAAAAGAGGAAAATACCAAAATCTTCTGCTTGCAGCTTCCATTTCTGTAAGTGATACACTCCCCAGTTAGTTGTTCCCCAATATCCGTAATGTTATGAGCATAGATATACAATGCTTGGGTAGATTAGAAATATCATTGACGCAAATGCTAATGTCAAGTTGTCAAATTATTTTTAAATATTTAACGTTTTCTTGGAAAATTAAGGTTTTCAGTTTAAATTTATAACTGACAACGACATCTTAATGTTTTGATTTAAATACGGTTTCAAAATACATATTTACATATTACATTTTAAGTTCTGAAAATTAATATTAATAACACCAACATACCAATTATTATCTTAGCATGATCGTCATCGCGAACCTAATTCAACCCATCTGGCCGATGGTGATATATTAATATGGGTAGGACAATTACCCACACTAATTATGTGATTATTATTAATGTACGCAATTATATTAATTAAAACCGAAAGACGTCATCGGATAACGTCAGTAAGCATAATAAATTAAACGAAATGTTTTATATTCACTTGGTTAATATTTTGTTCAATGATTGTTATAATTATCACCAAATCTGCATATTTTTTTTATTTTATTATTCTGCATATTATTGTTGTAATATTAAAATGCATGTTTTTTTGGCACGCTCTTTTGTCTTTAGTTGGAGAAGTTAGAAACTTGATAACCGCGTCCTAGCAATTTTTATTCTCCGAAATTCCGGAAGGGAACAATAATTATAACCTATTTAAATAATTTTGCAGGTTTGAGGATTTTTTTAATATATTTTTTTTATTTTTGACTTCATTAAGTGTAAGTTTGGTATAAATAAACCTAGTAATCTAGATTCTCTTTTTTTCCCACGCGAATCTAATTTACTCTAAATGCATTTGTCTCCTGCGTTTACGAAGATGACCTTGACAGGTCGAGCTTAAATAACAGGGCACTGCATAATAATACATACCTCTACGTATTTTACGATATTCAACCGGAATTTTCACATTGTGTTCTCACCAAAAATATATCGCCGACACTAGTTTTATTGTCCAAAATGCATAGACCGGTTTTATTGCGGTAAGTTCTAGAAGCTCTTTACGAAGCAATCTTATTATTAATTCCGTTCATTTACGTTCATTATCTCGTGCGAATCACTAATACATACTGTCAATTTAACTAATATTTTTCTGTTTCTAGGCACATAATTGCTTATTGTCTCTATACGTATTTCTACACGTGTACCGATTTCTTTATTAATATTTACATACATGTTAGATTCTTCATAATATTTTAAAGCAGTTTGGGGTATTTCAGTATTGGGCTCAAAGGATGACATGAAATTGCTTAATTCCAAAAAAAACTTGGTTTCTAAGAGTTCAGATTGATATTTAGAAGATTGTTGGCAACACTGTAAACAAAATAGCTATAATCGATGTAGGTACAAACGGCACAAACAATATCTTATTCTAGATAAAAGCAATATCGTGCTTCCTAAAGCAATATATACCCATTTTCAATTACGAGCTGGTAATGTTCAATTGCAATATGGAATTCGTTCATTGTCAGTCGCATTGAGACCTGTGTTACTTTCACTTGTGACCGTGACTTACTGTCTGATATTATTTTCGCTACAGCCAAGAATGACACGACTCATACAAGAACACAATGAGCCACGGGCAGAACTAATTTGTATACGAATCCCAAATTTGTAATTTGCATAATGCGACAAATACATTAGGAACTAGCAATTCCAAGTCATAGCATATTGTTGTAAAACCAAATTTTGATCTAGCTGAAGCAATTGCGTCATCTTACCAAATTGAGGAATAAGCAAATTTGGACTATAAATTATAAGCTAATGAGACGGCATTCCAACGCTTGCAAAAGCGTCGATTTTGGAATCTGCTAATTGTTGTGTTTCCATAAAAAACTGGCGAGATCATTATTAATGCTATGAACTAAGTAGAAAAAATTGTATTAGGTTTTTAAAACCTCAGCGTGCATTTTTTTTTTTTTTTTTTTTTTTTTTTTTTATGGGATAAGGGGCAAACGAGCTTGCGGGTCACTTGATGGAAAGCAATCACCGCCGCCCATGGCGTCTGCAATACCAGGGGCATCACATCAGCGTTGCCGCCCTTTCAGATGGGAATAGGCTCGTTTCTTGAAGGTTCCTAGGTCGTAGCGGTCCGGAAATACCGTCGCCGGCAACTGGTTCCATGAAGGAACAGTGCGTGGCAAGAAGTGCCTGTTAAAACGCACGGTTGTCGACCGCCAACCATTCAGCCAATGCGGGTGGTAGCGTTGGCGCGTCGAACGGTGGCGGAAATCAGCTGGCGGTATTAATCCGAACAATTCCTCAAAGCACTCCCCGTGGTATATGCGGTAGAGGATACATAGAGATGCCACCTCTCTCCGCAACGCCAGAGGATCAAGCCGATCAGTAAGAGCTTGGTTGTCGACAAGCCTAACCGCGCGTCGTTGGATGCGGTCAAATGGAGTAAGCTGGTACTGGGGTGCCCCCGCCCAAAGATGTGAACAGTATTCCACGTGAGGACGGACCTGCGCCTTGTAAAGTTGCAAGCGATGACCTGACGTGAAATACTGTCCCGCTCTATTGAGCACACCAAGCTTTTTGGAAGCCAATTTGGCCTTGCCCTCCAGATGACCGCGGAACTGGACGTCACTCGACAAGTCAACACCAAGAATTCCGATAGCGGCTGAGGCGGGTAAGGGAGTGCTCTCAAAACAGGGAGCTACGACAAAGGGTGTTTTTTTAGCGGTAAACGCGCAAACCTGTGTCTTCTTAGGGTTGAATTGGACTAAGTTTAGTCGGCCCCATTCCGAAACCTGACTAAGCAGGGTTTCGATTTCAGACACAAGTTTATTCCGGTGCTCGTCGACGTTTTCCCGAGAAATACGCGGGTGGCCGGTATATAAGGCATCCCCGGTACTGTCATCCGCATAACAATGAAGATTGCTGCTAAGCAGCATGTCATTGATATGCAGAAGAAACAGCGTAGGGGATAGCACACAGCCCTGGGGGACTCCAGCATTCACAGGTTTTAAGTCGGAGCATGACCCGTCGACAACAACTTTAATGCTCCGAGCCGTGAGAAAGCTGGAAACCCAATCGCATAATTTCTCGGGAAGCCCATAACATGGAAGCTTCGAAAGAAGTGCTTTGTGCCAAACCCGATCAAAGGCCTTCGCTACGTCCAAACTAACGGCCAGCGCCTCTCCTTTACTCTCAACCGCTTCCGCCCACCGATGGGTTAAGTACGCTAAAAGATCACCAGCTGAGCGACCTTGACGGAATCCGTACTGACGGTCACTTATCAACTGGTGCTCTTCTAGATACTTAAGGAGCTGGCGGTTGATGAGTGTTTCCATTATTTTGGAGAATAGGGAGGTGATGGCGATAGGTCTGTAGTTGGACGGATCTGAGCGGTCACCTTTTTTAGGGATCGGATGGACTAAAGCAACCTTCCATGATGCTGGCACAGCGCCGAGAGAGTAGGAGTACCGGAAAAGACGCGTTAGAACCGGTGCCAACTCTGGAGCACACGTCTTCAGCACTATTGCTGGGATTCCGTCAGGCCCACTCGACTTGTGGACATCCAGGGATAGAAGTATGCGTCGCACAGTACTTTGCCGGAAACGAACCTCCGGCATGGCGTGACCGCAATGTGGAATAGTCGGTGCGATGTTACCCATATCGTCCAAAGTCGAGTTGGACGCAAAAAGAGTGCCAAGAAGGTCGGCTTTCTCTTTTGCGTCGTGGGCTAGTGACTGGTCCTCCCGGTGCAACGGTGGAAGAGACGGCTTACAAAAATTCCCAAGAACAGCCTTGGCGAGCGACCAGAACGCACGGGTTCCCGAGGGAAGGCGAACTAGTTTCTCGCCAATTTTGCCTATGTACTGAGACTTTGCTACGGCTATAACTCTTTTGAAGGACCTGGAGGCAAGGTTGTACTTCTTCTTAAGAGGGCCGGTGTCAGAGTCCTGGGACGCCACTGCTTTTGCCCAGGCTTGATAACACTCATGCTTAAAACGTAATGCCGTTTTGCATGAGCGATCAAACCAGGGCTGGGATCTGCCGCCGATTGGCACCACTGAGGATGGAACAAAGAGCTCCATTCCCTGCAGTACCACGTCAGCAACAGAGTCGGCAACGACGTCAGGATCATCCGGCGAGAAGCAAACTTGCCCCCATGGGTAAGATGCGAAGAAATTTCGCATCCCATCCCAGTCCGCTGACCTATAGTGCCACACACGGCGGCGACTCGCAATGTGCGGTCGAAGTGGGCACGTGAGTGGCACCGTACTCCTTATCAGACAGTGGTCCGAAGAACCCAAAGGGGCGTCTACAGAAACCACATATCTGTCCGGATGGGAGGTCAGCAGAAGATCCAACAGGGAAGGTATATGATTATCAACATCTGGGATTCGCGTGGGTGCGGTAACCAGTTGTGTTAGATCATATGCTAGAGCAAAGTCATGAACAGATCTACCCGCGTGGTCGGTGGTGCGAGATCCAAGCCAATCGACGTGGTGGGCATTGAAATCGCCCAGAATAACGATTTCCGCGGATGGGACCTGTTGAAGTACGGAATCTGCAGCCGTTTGAACGTGGTCCATGAGTCGGTCTGTTTCGGTATTACCGCTATGGGACCTATAAAGACATGCGTAGATGCGGGGGTGGTCGTCGCTATCAACACGCAGCCAGAGGGTCGATAGGTCCCTTCCTTCATTCTTTTTCTCTTTTCATTCCATCCTTCTTCATTTTAAGGATAGGATTGTAGGTATAGCAGGTTTTGTTTTTACATTTGAGTTACTTACTTCACAGACATCGGATTGGATTTTTATACTACTAAACAGGTCGTAAATACTGCGCACAGTCATTTATTTTAATGAGTAAACAACTCGTCTGGGTAACTCGTGCAATGGACTTGTTACGATTTTTGACAGTTGCGTCACTAAACACCTGTTTCATTTACGAATGATTAATGGATAATCTCTGATATTTTTTGAATGTCTATATATATTTGTCTATCTCAGGCGAAAATGGAGTCTTGTAATGAAAAAATAATCCCCACTCGTTTATTAGACTTTGTTACATCATACTCTAATTTGAGTCCTGGTACCTTGTGGAAATTTCGGAAATCACTTTGATCGTTACATGACAATTATCGATGATTGACCATGTTGCTGTCTTCATTTTAGTGATGCGGTGCATGTGTGTGGTGCATGGTGTAGATTTCAAAACTTGTATATTTGAGTTTGTATCTACTTTATTATATAATCAAGATCTTTTACAGGTTCAATTTTTGACAAGTTTTACGAGAATATAGAAAATAGTTCGATTTACGGTTTACGAAAGCTATATCGCTCCTAATAGTCATACACTTCTTAATCTAACTAAACCAATCTTTACAATGCATATTTACCTACTTTTAGGTATCTGTAAAAATAATATCACCTTGAGGATTCTAGAATATGTTTCATTTCAAATTTCATAAATGAAAATATTCTAATTGTAATGGTTCTTTAAACAATTAAAACACTAGCAAACAATTATGATAATTAATACTAAATACTATACAATACAATGGTCATATGAGATTGTATAAATATCTATCTAGTAGAAAACCATTCGCATGACCGTACCTCATTATATTAAGATTCCCAATGAAAAAATTGTTATGACAATAGAGGGGTTAGTATCTAACCACGTCATTTGGGATAGGTCTGCCTTCCAACTCGATCATCTAAGCGTTCATAGAATTGTACTAATCAAATGTAACGTGTCTTAGATTTTTTAATTGTCTTTGTTTTAGTTTCATTATAATTAATTGATAATAATTGTGCTTTTCGTTATGTAATAATATATAATATGTTGTTGACTGAAGGAAAACTTGTCTGTGCAGTAGTTACATACATTACGTACACGCTTAAGAGGGTAAACAAGTTTTTCAAGCAGTATTATATCATTTGCATTATTTCAAATGAACATATAACAAAAGGTACGATTCCAAGAATGTCTTTGTTATTATTATTTTTCTCTTATGAAATGATCGTAACTATTTTCGTTTGTATTGTGCCATTTTTGAGCAATGATTTCACCAAGAGTAGCCTTCTCATAAACACATAGTTTAAGTACGAAATTGCAATTCTTAAATTTCTTCCATAGATTAGTCTGTGTTTCAACATTTATAGAAGTTACCTGTTTGGTTAAATTTCGGGATAAGATTTTTAACAGTGGTAGAGCCAAGCAGTTTTATCAGTGGTAGAGCCAAGCAGTTTTCTGCATAAATGGGCCGGCTCGACCGGTGAAATACCACGACCTCTCAGAAGACCGACGTAAAGTGGCCCATGCCACGTTTCGTTCGGTGAGAGAGGTACCCGGAGGCCCACCCCCTTCCCCATCCTTTCCTTTCCCCTTCCCTTAAAGGTCGGCAACGCAACTGTAACACTATATGTGCTGCTGGTGTCCATGGGCGGCGTTAGTTGCTTACCATCAGGTGACACGCCTGCTCGTTTGCCCTCCTATCCCATAAAAAAAAAAGATTTTGTTATTTTTTTCATTGATACACCTATTCTTCCAGGTAAAGGGTACAACTACGTAGCTCCAAAAACTAAATGTTAGACACACGCATAAAAATGACAGTTGTCGTTCTTCGGAATGGAACGGAAATAAATAAAGGCTAATAATAAACTAACTATAAGAAAAGTGTTAAAACTTTGTCTCCATCGGCTTACATCGGCTTAAATTGTACATACGCAGCTTGTAGCCAATTACAAGAGTTCAGTTTGAATTAAGTTTCTGTAATGTGTAAAGCCATTGTAATGACTCTATGGCATAATATAGTACAAGTGAAATCTTTCCCAAGCTTATAACTTAATTATACGTTTAAGAACTTTCTCGATACACTTGTGAGATAAATGCTCGACAATTCTAGATAATGCTCTGTACGAAGTACGTAACTGGAACAATTAAGTGTTTGAGATATTTAAGACAGAAAATGCTCAAATAAGTTGAAGCTTCCTTTATAAGAAACTCCTGCCAATTCTGAAACAGTTTTTATGTTATTAGAGAATGTGATTCTTGCAGATTTTTTTACACAATCTAAAAAGTTTAAAGCAGACAAGAATTTTAATAACTACGAGTGCTGATTTAAGTTATGAAATTTAAGTTTTCTTTGCTTGAAATGAAAAGTAACCATTAAGTTGGTACACAGAAGAAATTATTATTGCGTCTAGTGAATTTACGTTCTCTAATATACATTTATTTATGTATAAGAATTTGATGTTTAAATTTTAATGTTTTCCAGAGGGGAAACATCAAAGTAATAAAACAATCTAATGTTTGTTTATAGTTTTCGCAATATCGCCTTGTTACAATTTCCATACATAGAGCCTTTCCTGTCTAATTTCTTAACTGGACGATGTTGAACTAGTTACTTTTGTAATAAACCTTTTAATGGTACAGATGAATGAATGAAGAAATGTCTTAACTCTCAGAGCTTTTAGTTGTGGCTATCAGATGCTGGAAAGACGGTACCGAAATAGTGTGATTGCAGATTATTATAAACTATTTAACTTTATTGCTGCCTAACTTCAACCATAACAAAAAAAAAACTTCTACTATGGCGAATTTTGTTGAACTTATTTATCCCAACTAGTTCGAAAGATCTATATAGTCTCCTTACGGGTATATTGAAGTTCGAATACTGTAATTTGAAAAGGAATAATCGCTTTTTATGAGAATGAAGTCCTGGACAATAGCCGTAAAAAAGAATTCATACACACACACATTATTAACTCATATTAGCGAACATAATGCTACTACATACAACAAAAATAAAACCTATATCTAATTACGTATAAGCACTTTATAAAATGTGTTTAATACGAAATTAATTGTTGGTAGTTCACAACAATGGAGATGAGAGATGAGACACAATTCACAGGCGTTGTTGATGAAGGCGCAATTCAGATTTACATACACGAATATGTATATTATATATACGGCGCACTTATTCACGTCCTCTTATCTCGACAGACGTGTTTTGATGTAACAAACATTGCATGATGTTACGACGAAGTATAGTTTTTTTTTGTTAATTGAATATTACATAACGGTAAAATATTGCAATACGCAAACCGTTTTCAGTTACCTCATTCTGTTCAGATGTATCTATTCTAATTGTTTGTTTATTGTAGGGCTCTCAATGTGTATTGGATGTTTACACTAATATAGCTTTCGAAATATCCTCGTATAAGGCTACCACTTCGACGTCAGGGTGTGTTGAGGTCGGTGCGTAGATCTGGATAACCTTCAGTGCATATCCGTTAGATATTCTAAGTATAAGGTACGCTACCCTTGTCGACAAACTCTCGATCCTCTACCAGAGACCTGTGAACGATAAATCCGATACCACCTTGCGAGACGTCTTGCCTTCCCGGTAGAAGAGTAAGTTTCCAGACCGCAGGATTACCGTATCCCTCCCCTGTCTTCGGACTTCTGATAATCCCACAATTTTCCAACGAACCTTAAGTGGAGCTTATTTGTATTTTATTATTATCTCTGGAAGTAATAGCAGAAAAAACTTTAAAAAGTATTTTTTACATTCAAGATAGACGTTTTATTGAGTTATTTGCTATTCCTTATAATGCTACTAGTCAAGCCAGTCAAGTAGCAATAGTTATTGTTGTAAATTGAAGAAAACTCATACATTTTGTAGCGTTACGAATCCGGTTGTAGTAGTTTTCATATTTTCTGTATTAATTATTGATAATACCTAGTCTGTAGTCTTCAATAACTCTTACTTGGATGGTTTTGGTAGATTTGGCAATGTTTTCCTTTATCTTAGTATCGCAATTCCAGACATTTCATTTGCAACTATTGACTATAATCATGCCATTGTCACTGTAATTTTTCAATTTTCAGTAATGATTTTAGAGTCATTCATCATTTACTCGTTAGCGACAAATTTGAATCCAATGATATTTGTCCTGATCAACACTGGCATATAACGCGTTTGTTCAAATTTGTAGTAGGTACTAGTAGTAGCGTGGGAATGTCTATTTTTTATTTCGTCTGTCAAACATCTGTTGTTTACTTATTATTTACAAATTACACAGTAGAAGTAGTGCCTAAATTGCCTTTGATTATATCTAATGACTTGTTATATCATCTAGAGCAGATTGTAATATGTTCATTAGCGAGACACAATTTGCATAATAATTATATATACATAATAACTTTGAAACAGAACAGTCTGAAGTGCACATCACGTTGTTCATTCAAATTAATAGCTCGGTGTTAACGGTTTTTCAGGTGCAGCACGTGGTAGCACACGTGTTATCAGGATAAATATTTAAGAAAAAGACTTACGGCCGAAACCAACAATCAATCTCCAATCTAAGATTGAAGCCAATCTAAGATTATTGACAATATGTCGATCGATTCCCCAAACAAAATTAATCCATGGATTGGTCATTGGCACGCTTATTAGTTGAATAGCAAAATTCGGATTGGGATTGATTATTGGTTTCGGCTGTTTAGAAATTGCGCCAGATGAGCTTGTTCCTCATTCTGTGAGACCAAAGATTTCATATGGCTTGATAACTACTACCACCTACTGCCTAAGATTTAAGGGTATATTATACAAAGGTTTGAATATACAAAAAAAAAACTGGAATATTTTATGCAGATTTAATTATAGTTTTTTATTCTTATATTGTTTGTTTAATATAAAGCAATTGTTATGTTAATTGTCATCGTTTAATAACAGTTTTGTTTGTTCATTAACTATATTACCTGTATTGTATAATTAGTGGTCTTATTATAAATAGGTTACTATTTCACACTTCGACTTTATAAAGAAGAAATCTTCGAATAGAGTGTAACTCTCTCAATTTTGTTTCTTTTCGGTAGTTTAGTGTGTTGGACATAAACATACATACATAACATATCTTGACGCCTTTGTTACCCGAAGGTGTAGGCAGCGGCTATTAAGCCTCGTCTCCCCGTTATGTTTACGTCCCAAATGGAATAGATGGCGAACCTATTGCCATACCGGACACAAAGTTTTCAGTCATCGATATTTATCACACTTAACTTCCGAAAACAATTTCGAAAAGTCATTGGTGTGAGCCAGTCAGGATTCGAACTCGGACCTCTGGATCAAAAGCCGTCTGCGCGACCACGAAACGAATAGTTAGTGCAAATATGCATAATTGCCTTCTGATTTTAAGAGGGACTTGTACCTTACAAGTTTCCATATTAATCAGCCACCTGATGATGTAGGTAGATACTTCCAACGCATTGTTTATTTATTTACATCTGTACAAAGATGTAATCTTGTACTGTTTGCCTGCCAGTCTGTGCATACAGCGCTTACTATTGTAGTACATATATTATTTTTAATTTGTACAACTGTGATACTGATCTGCGATGCTGATGACTTGAATGGCTGATGAATTTATTGTTTATACAAGTACCGCCAGCATGTATTTGAAATATCGTAGAGAGGAATGTCTATTAATAAAAGATAGTATTTAGATAGTTGTATTGAACTACGCAAAATAGATTTTTCATTATATTTCTAGGGATATACGAACATGATTTATACACCAAAGCTAACACACACTAACACAACACACACTGCACACAAACTAAACTAGATTTTGAACTATATTTCTAGGAAAATATGAACATGATTTATGCTCAAAATTTAACTGCACGCTACGTGCACTATGTTCACTAGACTGAAGATATAATACATAATAACATCTCATGTAGGAACTGCCACGATGGGGCCAAACGCGGTCCTACTGTGAGCAACCGAGCCTCGGTTATTCTATGTGGGCAGAGCTTGGACCAGTCTTTGTACAACCGAGCTTCGCCTATTCTATGTTGGACCGAGTTTGGGCCAACCTTAATTGTCTGACATTGCACAAGTGCTGTAAACTAACCATAGTTCTTAGTTCACAGTTATCATCACAGATTTGAACCAGTTGCAGAGCCTGTGCTGGTAAGCAACCTTGAGCCGAACGGGATTGGTGCAGGCCTCGACCATTACGTCGTTTAAAATAAAGTCTATTTCCGCTGTCTGTCCCCAAATCACCCCGTAGACACCCTATACATACTGTAGGAAATAAATTCCGAAATTTAGCACTCGGGGTTGCAATTAATGCAAACGCTGGTTGAACCCTGATCTACACCTAGATCACAACAAAGTTATTTTACACCTTCAAAAGGTCTGCATAAAAGTCCGCGATGGCATATGTCTATCTCTCAGGGATAAGCCACAATGACCTGTTTTTGTCTTTTCTGAGGCGAAACAAAGTTCGCTGGGTCAACTAGTGAGTTATAAGAAAGCATCGGGTTACCTGGAGGTAAGCGGCTTATGCCGCTCATATATATCTGCGACACCGACAGGGTCACTCATACTTACGTTGTCGGCCTTTAAGATGAGATAGGAAGATGGATGGAAGGAGGATGGTGAAGTAGTAGCTGTCCGGATATCTCTCTTACCGAACGAAACGACGATTTCTGAGATGTTGTGGGCTTAAATATCCGAAGTGTCGTGCATGCAGTGAATTGTGTGGCTTTTCCACTGTTGACTTAAAAAAACCTTTGTAATAAAATAAAAAGACGCTTGATTAGTCAATTTCGTTTGCCCTCGGTACAACAAGTCTCGTGTGGCAACTGAACACGTATTGTTGTACATTATCATGCCAGACGGGATCGTGACCGGGGCGCGCGCCCCACCTGGCTCGCATTGAATTCCTTAGATAGCCGACAGACAGCTTCTAGAGCGAACTCATTAAATGCCCAGTTGGTTAATACACTCGATATGACTTACAAATATCATGATAAAATATTAGAAATCTTGGACTTTCTAAAACGTTCAGTTTCTGTACTAAATTGTGTTTAATATTATTCCATTTTATTTCCTTTATTTTATAATTTTGTAAAGATCTATTTACATTGATAGAATTCCTACAACGTTAATAATGTTTGCAGTAGGCACATATAGTAAATGTTTCAATTACACGTTGCCGCTTTTACCGCTAACGAGTCAAAGCGAAATGCCAATTATACTCGTTCCAACCATTTATTTTACTTTTGACAGGTCGAATTCTGATCAATTAGTGTTGTACTAATGTATTACGGATACAATGTTTTGTAATAATCGATTTTAGTCAGGAAGAATTTCTAATCGATTTAACACGGATATTTTAGTTTTGAATTTGACAACATACCTATACAAGAGTTAATAATAAACACTGCAGATGATTCAAGCGACGATTCGAGTTCGTATGAAGAATCCGACGATTCGTTATAATAAAATAATATTAAAATACCTATTTTGGTTGTTTTATTTCATGTTATAGGTATGATATGAAGATTTCCATATCTTCCTGATACAATTTTAACGTGTTGTCTATTACAACAATTCAAAACTCAGTTGTCAGCTGACTTAACTGCAAATAAGTGTAATCGATTATTTGCGATTCATTAGTTTGCACCGAATACTTTTGATCCTGTCACTAGATGCGATAGAACGTAACTTTTTTTATAACGGAAATGAATATTCACATAAATTTTATAAATAGAGCTATTTACGGCATATTAATGTATTTAGTGGGTAATAATTAAGATTTATAAATATTATTGGGCAGTTTATATATTTCTCTGTTCACTCGTTTCAAAGTTAATAATTGCGTAAATGAAACAGTTACGTCCTAAAGCATGTGTCAAAAGTAAAATAAATGGTTGGAACGAGTATAGTCTCTTTTACTTTTTCTCCCTCTGATGTATTAAACTCTATTGTCTTGATTGAAAAAGTAAAAACAATCTTATCTTCATCATTTATGTGAAATATAACTGTATAACTAGCTAACTGCCCTTATAGACTCAGTTCTATCTATCCTTTAAGTGGGATCAAACTGGACGCTGCGTGCAAAAGTTTTTATTAAAGTCGGTTCAGTAGTGTAGGATTAAATTAACGCACAATTAACGTGACATCCAATTTAAATATATTAATAAAATTAGTATTATGTCTCTCAATTAGTTTTAAGAATAAATAAATAGTAATTGTTTTATTTGTATTTGTTTCAGGTAAGAATAACCACGATACGGACAATCACGTAGCACATAATTTTCACTGATAAATATCTTGAACTACGGTAAGTAGATTTTATTCTGTTAGTCCGTCAATTGAAGGAATTCACATTGTTGTATGTACATATTTTATTGTTAGGTATACATATATAACGAACAGTACATAACAATACTTATATCTATTTTTTTTTAAGTTATCGCTAAACAACATGTGTTCGTTATTAAATCGTGGACGGATATCCTTTTAACATTGATCAAATGACCTTGTCACGCGGCACGATGCATTCCGATCAATCGAATAACATATTGGGGAAAATATGTTTAAAAAATACAACAGGTGTTGATTACTACGCAAAATATTAATTTAAATTAAAATATATATATATCCTGATGATCATCTGTGATTAGTGATATTATAATTTTGTGTCACGGTGGTCTAGTGGCCGAGAACGTCGCTTCTGAAACAAGAAGTGGTAGGTCCCACACCAATGACCTTTCGAATATTTTTTCGGAAGTCATGTGTGATAAATATCGATGACTGACAACTATGTGCCCGGTGTTTGGCAATAGGTTCGCCACCATTTGGGACGTAGGTAAACATAATGGCGAGTCGAGGCTTAACAGCCGCTGTCATCTTCGGGTAGAAAAAGGCGTGAGGTTAGATTTTAAATTTATAAAAAATAAAACCTGTCTACAGAAAAATGCTCGTATTCTTTCTTGTTTCCGTCTGCAACTCCGGGTAACAACAGATATTGCCACACTAGCAGGTAAGAGGTATAATTTATATACCTCCAAGCTAAAAACCGTCAAACCGCCTAAGCGAGGGTAACAAATAAATATGCATAAGTTTACATTATACTTATATCCCTCCTTCTGCTGCAGTCGGTCTAATATAAATACAACAGACACGTATTCCATCACAAACGTACAAAAATTGCTGTGACAAGACCAGCTAGCTCTTCTGAATTTGGCAGAGTTCATCTTATTAATTTAAAAACAAACAACAAAAAACCTCACAATTATGTAATTCTGCAGTCATTTTTAATTGCATTTTTATGATCTAACAGCAGAACTGGTCGCAGCATATACAAGACCTTGAAGTTAGAATGCATGTCGTGTTGCATGAACTCTCAACTGTTAAGTCTAGCAGACCTGCACGGCCATTCCTGACTTTGTTAGTCATTTCTTAGTAATTTGTTACTTATATTGTCAAATTGTGCAAGTATTAACGGATATGAACGTATAATATTATTGAAATTATTACGGTTTTTTTATTTAATACGTTTTTGTAAAATTACAGTTCGTGACAAATGTTATAATTAATTAATTAATTATATAATCGCTATATATTTAATTAATCGTTGTTATCTGTGCCAGTAAATTTTAGCGCATTGTGTTACCGTGTTTCACTGCGATATATAAAAGAATAGAAAGCCTATACATGTCTATCGTTTGTTTCATACAAAAATTTTCAAAGCGGTACTTACGCGCGATGTTTGAATATGAAGCTATGTAATTTTCTAATATCTCTGATGTTTTTTTATCAATTAAAGTTACATTGATTCGGGGTGCACGCTGGAGCATTACGTAAAATGTGATGGGGCGAAAAATGTGACGAAATATATTGTGAACATACATATGGGCGAGGCGATTGGAAGTTAGAAGGGATATGTAAGTTTGTGAGGATACATATATGTGCGAAGATGACATACATAATTTCACGCAAAATGTCTAGCGGGGTAGGCAGAGAGAAAAGAGCGCCATAAAGCGCGATCATTGGTTCATTGATTTTCGTAACTCTTTTCATGCACGCGCGTCTATTTTTGAGGCTCCTAACATCACCTTCCCCCAGTACACGTTCTATTTGGTCATGAAATGTGTGCCTTGGCCGTCCTAGACTCCTACATCCATCCGCTTTTGCATTGTATATGCCCAACTGCTTAGTCAGCCTTGCATCATTCATTCTTTCTACGTGTCCGAACCATCGGAGCCCTTTCTTACTTTTACACCGACACTCTCATTCAATCCGACTTCCTTCCTTACCACCTTGTTTTTGACGCGGTCAGCGAGTCACTCCGCGGATTTTGCGCAGTGCCCTCATTACGACCGGGTCTATCCTACCTTCGTTCACACTCTGCCATACTGAACTCTCTTTTGCATAAGTTAGGGTTGGAATCACTACAGCATTGTGGATTGCTATCTGGGCTTTTCTGATAACAATGTTCTTAGCGCCCAGGAATCGGCCGAACGCTCCATTTACGCCACTCTTCTTTCTATAACCGCTTTATACCTCCCATTCCTGGTTAACCTTCGGCATACAAGGTGAAAAAAAATCCTCACCTATACAACGTGGGGTAAAATTAACCCCACAAGAGATTATCTCTAATCTGTGTGTAAATCTTATGTAATAAGTTTGAATGGGTTTTTTGTGACGGGTATAATTAAATCTAATTAATGAAGTACAAAAAGTAGCAAATTAAACATTTATTATAAAAAAAACTTAAAAATTACATAACCTCTCCATAAATCTTACAAAATGTTATTAGGTGGAATAAAAAATTAACAAAAATATTTCTCATACTTATCTTAATTATTTTACTTATTATACTAAAACTAACTATATTTGGCTTTATAAAAAACATCACAATTAGCTCTTTATGGCTATTTGAGCGAGATCATTCGTCATGTAAATCAGTACAATTTTGACACATCAAATTCGCATGTTCCTTGCATATCGCGACATTACATTTGAAACATCCGTTCAGAGTCTTCCTATCTTTGTTTCTTGGACAGAAAGAACATCGCTGAGACCTTCTTGGTTGCTTTTGTGGTGGTGCTGGAGCTTCTTCATTCAGCATTTCACACACACGTCTTCTTATTTCTCGTGGTATATGTGGATTATCCTTTCTTTTCCTGAGGTGCTCTTCGATTAAAGAAAGTCCCAATCGCTTGATAAAGTTCTTCCTTAGATTGGTTTTGTTCCTTTCAATGCCATTATTCAGCATATACACAATAAAACCATTTATACCAGCATGGTTCAACATGGAAAAAAATACGGTAAGAGGCCAGCGCTTACAGTTGCGGGAGACATCGTATGTTCTCGCAAGTTTATCAACTACATCAACTCCACTTTTTGTCGAGTTGTAAAATGTGATGATAGACGGTTTTCTTTGGTCTCCGCTTTCTGGATCCACCTCATCATCATGATGTAATGAGGACATCATATGTACACATTTTCGCGGCTTTGGTATGTAGGATACAATAGTAATGTCTTTTTGAAATCCAAAAACAGATGATTTTTCTTCACGTCGAGCCTTGAACTGGAGTGGAATGCATGTCTTGTTCGACCTTAGTGTACCAACGGCAGTCAATTTGTGGTTTTTGAGCAAATTTTCAGCTGTTTCATAACTCATAAAAAAGTTATCCATGGTGATGTTTCTTCCTGATCCAGACACGCATCTCACCAAACGATCGACAACATCAAAAGGCTTATTACTCACTGTATAAGGACTGTTGTCAGGCTGTTTTCCACAATAAATTTCCAAGTTCATTGTGTAAAATGTTTTAGCATCCACTAACGCGTAAATTTTCAACCCATACTTAGCTGGCTTGGATGGTATGTACTGACGAAAGCTACATCTTCCTCTAAATGCCACGAGTTCTTCATCTATGGTCAAGTATTCATACGGTGTATAGGCATTCTGACAGTTTTTGACGAATATTTCAAAAATATCTCGAATTGGAGCCAAGCGATCGTCAGCCACTCTAGCTGTACGAGTTGATGAATCATCAAATCTCAAGCTATTTATCAAAAACGAAAATCTTTGCCTCGTCATAGTATTTCTAAATACTTCAATTCCTGTGCCGTCATTACTCCATAAGTCTATAAGACTTTGCCGACCAGATCTAAACAACCCTGCCAAGAACAACAGCCCAAAAACGGCTTTTATCTCAGCTTTGTCAGTTTCCCCGTATGTTGAATTAGACGTAGAGTTCTCCATTCTCAAAGAAATCTTCTGGTTCGTATTCTTCAAAACAATGTCAACGATTTCATCAGTGAAAAAGGTCTCGAAGCATTCTTGGTGAGTTTTTTTATGTCGAGCTGCATATTTACATCCAGGCAAATGAGTAATAAGATTTTCGGCCCTTGTTCGAACATTGGTTCGCGGTGGCGATTTATACCACTTTGTTCTTCCATCTTTTCCTAGATAAAATGGTTGAAGTGTTGATGTCGTATCATCTGAATGTGGTTCAATGTTTATTTCGGCATCTTCCACGTCCGTATCACTTGGAACTTCAGAAGCTTCGCTGATATGATCCGATTCGTCATCACTAGAAGGCAGAAAGATTTCATCATCCGACAAAGATTCATTTTCTTCCAATAAGGCCGCAGCAATACTATCATCCCGCAGGTATTTATTATTTTTCATATTGACGATCTATACCTGAAATAAAAATAAAAAAGTATAAATAAAACACTTATTGTAGCTGTAAAAACATAAAAAACACATAAGTAGGTACAAACTTTTTTCACGACGACCCATACAACGTGGGGTTAAAAACACCCACCACCACTTTGGGCGCGTGTACACACGGCGCTGGCGCGCGCAACACTGATCCGACGCTGTGATTTAACGCGGCAATATTTAATCTCCAGCTACTGTGAAAATCAAGTTGTTTAGTTTCGTTTTAATATAAAATCAACACAATTTAAAAGTGTTGGGGTTAAAATAACCCCACCTTGTATGCCGAAGGTTAAAGCGCATGGCAAGATATACAATTTCATTCACCTGCACCAGCTACATCATCAACCATTATCCATGTATCAGTTCTGGATTGCTCACCTCCTCATATAGATAGATAGGGTTAAAGAACATTTATGTCATGCTAGTTTTTTTTTAAATATACAGTGGACCCCCGGTAATCCGGCAAACATTATGCAGGGCAGTGTCGGACTATCGAATTTGTCGGATTATAGAGCACTGCCTAAGACCCCTATAGTCCGGATTTTTTTACGAAAGAGTACCTTGTAATCCGACAAATTACATCGAAGTCGAATTTAGTAAATTAAATAACAATTGAGAGCTTACGTATTATTATAAAATTAAGCATAAATGCACATACATATCTACCAAAATAATCAAGAATTATTAATCAAAATCATGTAGTGAATACTATATCAAATTATGAAGCTTTGAAATATTCATCAATTTTTTTTTGTTTAAGGTTGTTATAACGCGAGATCAGAGCTTTGTCCGGGCTCAGTCTTCTCAAAAGTAAAAGTTCGTTGTAGGATGTACCATTAATCTTTTCGTGGTTTTTTTTAATGTCATAAATTGTAGATCGGCCTACGCCGTATTCACTTGCTAAACTACTGAAAGTTTCATTGCGATTTAAGCGATCTAAAATATCACATTTTTCTTTAATTGTCAAAGTTTTGTGCTTTCGCTTGAAACAATGAACGCACGCTAGGCCGTACCGCTATCACTAGTAGTCAAATTCAAATCAAACTAAGTAAAACAATGCATACGCGTCGAGCACAATATTTAGCGGTGGCGCGTACGAGTTGTGACCTGTTCAAACCTGCGTGATCTATATTAGCAAAGATTGTCAAACATAATTCTAAGTCATGTCGGATTACAGGGGGCGCCGGATTAGACAGGGGCCGGATTATCGGGGGTCCACTGTATTTTTATTAACTATAATTAATAAATCTTTCTGTCTCGGTGGCCTAGTGGTCGAGCACACGGATTCTGAATCCAGAGGTCGTGGTTCGAATCCTGACACTGGCTCATACCAATGACTTTTCAAAGTTGTTTTCGGAAAGTTATGTGTGATAAATATCGATGACTGAAAACTTTGTTATGGCAAAAGGTTCGCCACTTATTCCATTTGGGACGTAAACATAACGGCGAGACGAGGCTTAACAGCCGCTGCCTACACCTTCGGGTAACAATGGCGTGAAGTTATGTTATGTGTTATGTTATGTAATAAATCTTTCTTGGACCTCTACGTCACCGATAAACATGTAGAACACCTATACCTGCATGTTTGGAGCTATCAGTGAAAATGACCCCGCGGCACACGTATCACTTATTTTACAAACACAAAGGTATGACTCTCTTTATCGTTTATGACTTCAAACATAAAAGTATATATAATAAACTGAATAATAGGTTTTCAATTATTTCCAAACAATTTTCCTCCTCAACAATATGGCGTAAGTGCTAAGATGATACGCACATTTTGCCGCTGTATAGATTCTCTCGCTGTATATAGAGTTATGTAGCGTGCACCCTGCTCGGTAGTAACGGGTATGACATCCTTATCTTTCTGTACAAGAACACTGGTCTTACCTTATATAATTGAATATTATTTTACCAGTAAGCTAGATGTATTAATATTAAATTATTATAGTGGTTGGTACGTAGCACATGCGTTATAGGATGTGAATTGTGAGTGAATTATGAGGCATATGTTGTCCGCACATCCGCGTCTCGGCGGTTAGATGTGCCAACAGATTTTCCGCGATTGTGTACGCGGATATAGAATTACTGATAATCATTTGCATCTAGTAAAGTGCATTTATATATATATATATTCTACAATTACAATTTCATAAACGTTATCATTATGTGACGCAATTTCTTTACCTATTTTCAGAATCGTTTAGAGAACGGCAATTTAAGTACATATATGTTATTGTTATATTGTAGAGCCAAGCAGATCTCGCAGAAAATCGATGTAAAATGGCCCATGACGCGTTTCATTGGGTAAGAAAGGGAATCCGGATAGGCAACCCCTTTCCCGGGGCGTCATTATACCCCTAACTATTCCTCTTAAAGTTGGCTACGCGGCTTTCACCCTCTCTCCTAAAAGATTTATAGGGTGACTCTGTTCGGCCAAAATGACAACATCGTCAAAAGATTTGGCTGTGGTTTTATGGCCGGTCGACCTGCCTGAGGTCAACCCTCCTTGGGAAAATGAGTAATTATAGATTTTTTTTAAATTTGTTTAATTGTTTTAAGCTATGTTTCATAACTATGATACCCGGTTTTACGCCGATTACCCGGTTATGTCTTAGCGGTTAGAAAGCTGTAAAAGAGATTTGACGTACGAGATATCTAAAACCGTAATTGTAATGACGGTATATAAAATAATGAGGCTTCCTCGTCGTTATTATATTCAATAATTTTTTTATACGTTCAATATTATTATACTCGATTATACTGATTGTACAGTAATCGTTGGATCTGTGCATAACCGCATCAATCGCTTAGAAACATTGTTTTCATACATACACACATACATAACTTCACGCCAAATCCCTTGCGGGGTAGGCAGAGACAACAGAGCGCCATAGGGCACGATTCTTACACGCCTCACTCGTTTCGTTGACATTCATGACTCTTTTCATGCACGCGCGTCGGTTTTTGAGGCTCTTAACATCACCTTCCTCCAGAACACGTTCTATTTGGTCATGGAATGTGTGTCTTGGCCGTCTTCGACTCCTACATCCATTCGCTTTTGCATTGTATATCTGCTTAGTCAGTCTTGCGTCAACCATTCTTTCTACATGTCCGAACCATCGGAGATTTTGTGTGTCGTATTACGACGTACGTCATGTTTACTCATATGGATAGACTGGTATTCACATTCATTACGAGGACCAATATATTGTATGAATATCGATTGAACATCGATTACAAAGATATCGATATGGAGATATTATTGTGAACAAAATACTTAATAATGTTAATAATTATGATGCACTTTCATTAAATATGTCAGTTTAGTCTTAGACTCAGGGTTTCTTGATTTTTATGTTTAAATACATCGTTTGAGAATATTAAAAGCGTGAAGAGGTACACAAAATGTAAATTAATTTCGCGGAAATATAATTAATCAATAAATACCACACATTTCGCTAGTGTAACAACAGCCTGTTAGACCTTGCTTATTACCCTATATGCACAAGAAATATTATAGGCAGGGTCAATAAAATTAACAAGGTCTTTCGACACAATACATTAGTAACGCATTCTTAAGGTTCGCTTGTTGTAGTCGACTGCGGCTGCGCTCTCAAGTACATTGTCAAATTTTAAACTTATATACATGTATATTTATTTATACATGAGAGGTTGTTCATGAAAATATTACTCACGCATACACCATGCACTCACCGAGGTCGGCACATTAGTTAGATACTTCATTAAATACCCTTTACTATGTAATTATATTGTTTGTTACCTACACTATGGAGTTTGATTGTCTCTCTCTGCGTAGGAAGTGTTTATTTTGTTTGATACGCACATTCACATATAACATAATATCATAACTTCACGCCTTTTTCTACCCAAAGGTAGACAGCGGCTTTTAAACCTGGCCTCGCCGTTACGTTTACATCCCAAATGGAATAGGTGGCGAACCTATTGTCATACCATGCACAAAGTTTTCAGTCATCGATATTTTTCACACATAACTTCTGAAAGAACTTCGAAAAGCCATTGGTGTGAGCCAATGTGAGGATTCGAACCCGCGACCTCTAGATTCAGAAGCGGGATGCTCGATCACTGGGCCACCGAGACCTACGCATATTCAATATGTATTTATAAAACTTCGTGCCTTCTTCTACCCGAAGGTATAGAAAGTAGCTGGTACAAGCATGGTCGCGTAGGCTATTGTCATACACCCGGGCACAATATTGTCAGTCTTTGATATTTACCTCACGTCAATTTCGAAAATAATTGCGTGTTAGCCCGTATTCGATCTCACGTTGTCTTGATGAAGAAGTTAGGTGACCGACCACCAGACCACCAAGATGACTAAGGTGTTATTGATTATCATATAAAAAAATATGTTTTTGTTGCCTATTTTATTATACGTATAGATTATTATAATCAATTGCAAATGATTAATTGTAGGAAAGTTGAAACTGTACATTGAATATTTTTATTTTAGAATACTTGGGACATAATCTACAGTCGATACCGACCCCAAAATATGGATTTTAGAACTTTTATCTGTTTCTCTGTATGTTTGTTGCGGATAACTTTTTTCCAATTTTGCATGTATATTAATAAGAGATCAGATCAACACAGGCTTAATATTATCATGCTATTTCCAAAATGGGGTGAGCAATAATTACTTCCCCCCTCGTGCAACAGCTCGATATACATATACTTTCTAAGTTTTTGTTGAAACGCTGACCTTGTCGAAATCTATTAATAAAATTCTACTAATGTATTTGGCTGTATGTAGGCTATTGATCTGGCCACACAATATGAGTCTTCTACAACGTGGTCGTGTGGACAAATCACGATATACTTGTGTTGGTGTCAACGACTCGCTGGTACAACACCGGCAGGTCTTGAATTTTTATGAAGAAATTACTCCTGTCATACAATACATATATACATACATAACTTCACGCCAAATCCCTTGCGGGGTAGGCAGAGAGAAAGGAGCGCAATTCTTACACAGAACACGATTATCACCCATCGGAGCATGCCCTTTTTTACTTTTGCACCGACACTCTCTTTCAATCCGAATTCCTTCTTTACAACCTTGTTTTCGACAACCTTTTCTTTACAACCTTGTTGTCAGCGAGGGTCACTCCGCAGAATTCGCGCAGTGCTCATTTCGACCGCGTTTATCCTACTTTCATGCACACTCTGCCATACCCAGCTCTCGCTTCCATAAATTAGCGTTGGAATCAGTATCGCATTGTCGATTGCTTGTACTTGTTATATGACTCTTGTCCTTTCTAAAAAATCAAAATTGAGATCATCACAATTATCCAAATAATATCTGCAGCTTGGTAAAAAGCCGAAGATAGCTTTGAAATTTTCTATCACATATAAGAATATTTAAGCTTTTGCTCACGACTTTGTTTGTACGCGTGAAACGTACTATACTATAATTAAAATAATAATAATTGAGACTTTGTACTTTTTGCTTAAACACTAACAAACTTTTACATATAATATCAATCTTACACTTTCACGTTTATCAAAACGGTCTATTCTAAATTAGTTTTTACTTACGTGATTTCTAAAGTACGCTGTAGAGAAAGGTATCGTAAAATATTGATAGATACAAAAAATACTAGAAGAAAAAAAAAACTATTAGCAATGCCCGGCCGTTAGGTAGTTCCAGACTATTTCTATGTTAATATTTCGATTCGTAATTAAATGATATCCGCTTGATGATGATATTATTAATCTCGACGTTAAAACGAGGACGAAGTTTTTATCTCAAAACAGATAAATCGAAATATCTTGCTTCAAGTTGTGTCATTGAATCTTAGTTTCGTCATAACAAACAAGTCACATATTGTTCAAAGTCTAAGTTATTCCAGTGACGTTGTGAGTTAAAAATAACTGTTCAATGAGTCGCCATCACTATTGTTTACGTATAAATATAAACGGAATTAAGTTTTCACAGTAAAGTGAAACGTGACTCAAAACGCGTAACCAATTGACGGTTCGCCCCGTGCACCAAGTTGCCGTGGGCGTCGGTGATGCGTTGTGATCTACGCAGAGCGATCACCACCCAACATGGACAGATGCATCGGGTGATTCATGAATCGCAGTTTTGTTATTGTACACTGCTCAAAATATTAATGAGTTTATATGTTTACACATTGATATTGTTGAAGAAGATACAAAAATATTTATCTATACATATAAATAAAATTGAAGTGACTGTTCTGTTTGTAATATTGAAATAACTACTTTCTACTACATTCATATGAATATACTTAGTCTGGCCATAAATACTGTTACAACTTAAAATAAAAAAATATTACATTTGAATTTGGAATCTGACATTTTTATACGATTGTTCATTGTGTTTTCTCGTTTTGGCGCCAATAAGCGTCAAATGTTTGTGTACTGGGCTATTAATAGGTACAATGAGACCTCTGTTTGTGACAGAAAAAGACCTGGCCATCCACGTAGTGTTCGTACGAAAAAGGTGATCAAAGCAGTAAGGGAAAGAATTCGAAGAAATCCTGTCCGCAAGCTAAAGATTTTATCTCGGGAGATGAAGATAGCACCTAGAACATTGTCGCGAATTTTAAAAGATGACTTAGGACTTGCAGCCTATAAGAGGCGCACTGGTCATTTATTAACTGATAATTTAAAAAAGAATAGGGTGTTAAAATCTAAACAACCACTGAAGCGGTACGCAAAAGGAGGTCACAGAAAAATATTGTTTACGAATGGAAAAGTTTTTACAATTGAGCAACATTTTAACAAACAAAATGACCGTATTTACGCTCAAAGCTCTAAGGAAGCTTCCGAATTAGTTGACAGAGTGCAACGTGGGCATTATCCGACTTCAGTGATGGTTTGGTGGGGTGTTAGCTACGAAGGAGTGACTGAGCCATATTTTTGTGAAAAAGGTATCAAAACATCGGCACAAGTGTATCAAGATACCATTCTTGAAAAGGTAGTCAAGCCCCTTAATAACGCCATGTTCAATAACGAAGTATGGTCCTTCCAGCAAGACTCGGCACCGGGTCATAAAGCTCGGTCCACGCAATCTTGGTTGGAAGCGAACGTTTCGGACTTCATTAGAGCTGAAGACTGGCCGTCGTCTAGTCCCGATCTTAATCCACTGGATTATGATTTGTAGTCAGTTTTAGAGAGTACGGCTTGCTCTAAACGTCATAATAATTTAGAGTCCCTAAAACAATCCATACGACTGGCTGTGAAGAATTTACCCATGGAAAGAGTGCGTGTTTCTATTGAAAACTGGCCTCAATGTTTATAGGCCGGTATTGCAGCCAATGGAGACCACTTCGAATAAGCTTTTTATATTTTATATCGTTTTATATTTATGTATTAAAGTAACACACTGTAAAAGTAATAAATGTTATTTGCTATTAAAAAAATGTTTTTTCTTTGTTACAATATTTATGGCATGACTAAGTATATACGGTACATACACCAAAATATTTTTTTTTGTCTGTCTGCCTGTTTGTTCCGGGTAAAACCACAACAAAAACTTTGGACAAGATGGATAGTTGGAAGGATGACATGTTGTGCCCACCCCACTTAAAATGATATAATAGCAGGAAAATAATGAGTATTTGTTTTTTTTATGGAAGAGGGTAGGTAATGGTAAATGTGATTGCTGGCGTTGATGCGCTGCCCTCCTGCGCTGACCTCTGCAACACTAAGTAGGTCACCGTAGCGTTGCCAGTCTTTAGAATGGGATTGGGTTGGGGTCGGAGGTAGGCCTCCGGACACCTCCCGCACCGAAAGAAACGTGGTACAAACCACTTTGCGTCGAGGAGGTTGTGGTAGTCGTTTAATGGATATATCCGCAGAAGAAGGCAACAGGAGATGGAATCGTTTAATGACGGTTTTTGTCTTGGTTAAAACCATTAGTGTTTCCCCATCTTGGCTTTTGAACTACCTATGTATTTCCATTGGATCTTAACTTCACATACATGTATATGCAAATACTTAATTACATTGGAAAAACCATTATAATTTCAATGTTTTTAACAATACTCCGTGGGGCGGCCTTGTCAGATTGAGATTTATATGTTCCCACACTACGACCGTTGTTGTCGTTGTTAAAAGACCAGGCGATATCCATCTAATGTGTTTGTTATTTGCATATATATTGCATATTGATGAAGTGCACTGATTCCGGGTTAACATTTACATACATAACTTCACGCCAAATCCCTTGCGGGGTAGGCAGAGAGAACAGTGCGCCATAAGGCACGATTCTTACACGCCTCACTCGCTTCGTTGACTTTCATAACTCTTTTCATGCACGCGCGTCGGTTTTTGAGGCTCTTAACATCACCTTCCTCCAGAACACGTTCTATTTGGTCATGGAATGTGTGTCTTGGCCGTCCTCGACTCCTACATCCATCCGCTTTTGCATTGTATATCTGCTTAGTCAGTCTTGCATCAACCATTCTTTCTACATGTCCGAACCATCGGAGCATGCCCTTTCTTACTTTTACACCGACACTCTCTTTCAAACCAACTTCCTTCCTTACAACCTTGTTTTCTACGCGGTGTTAACATTTATTCGTTGTTATATCACAGCCCTCCGTCTTGACGTTATAGATAACTGTTTAGGTCGTGTATATATTATTTATAACATAACACGTGCCTCGTTTTATGGTCTGTACAATTTGTCATCTGCCGCTAGATCATCGCTAACTGGAAAATGTTATGATTCTAAAACATCCTGCACTGTATAAGGCGAGATTACGAGATTCTATTACTATTCATGAATTGTGACTACTATTATAACACAATTTATAATAATTACACTTTAAGGATAACATATCCGTTCCAATAGATCCTGTTCCAAGACATATACAGCGCACAATTTGATAACTATCACCAGGATTAACTAATTCATTTCATCCGGGGTCAGCGGCCGTTCCTTCGCTGCTTAATATGATTTAACAATGTTCGGACTTTTAAACTATAATATATTTATATTACATTACTCATGTGTGGTAATTCTGGTGAATTATTATCTCATGAGAGAATATTGTCAATGACTCAATCGGTGTTCGTTTTACTATTTATTTAGTCTGTCACTCACCTTTTAAGAATTCAATGACGCTAGCATCGCCTGCTTTTGACTTGGAGCAATGAATGATGTCATTGTGCTGTGTGTGTGTTGTCACAACGATGACTTTGTCTCAATGGTACTCTAATTATAAATTACACGAGTTTCGTCACTGTTATATATTACGTCATATATTAGAAAAAATAGTCTTTGAGTCGTCGGGTTTGGGTTGACTGAGAGTTGTTGGGATGTTGAACTTTAACATATTCATTTTTGCGTTATGTCTGAAATACATTGTCTCTGAACTTGTAAGGATATGTTTGGTCAGAAAGGTTAACGTTTCCTGTGTTTACGTCACGCCCACGCGGGACTTGCTTCGATTCACAATCGGTCTCATCCTGATGCACAACACGTGTTGGTGATCCCACGCATGAACACCGTACATACATGTCCACATTAGGCACTTGTCACACGTATTTGGTCATTACAATTGCGCCTCATCCACTCTTGTCATGCACATGAACAGAGTGGGTTTTTCCTGGTAGTGTTTACATTCCTACAGTTGTTACTGTTGAATTTGTGAATTAGACGCGTTCCGGATGTGTGATTTACAACAGTCGCTAATCGTGATATATTTAGATGAAATGATGCTCCTTGGTCAAGTATATCGTTGATTCTGATGATTGCGTCCATTGAGAAATTTTATTTTTAATTGTGTGTAATGTGTTTTATAATTAACTAGCAGACCGCGCGAACTTCGTACCGCTATATTGTATGTAGCTTCCCGCCTCACGGTGTTACTCGCGTACAAACAAAATGTCGATGACGACGATGATTACGCATTATGATTGTACATTATTATTATGTATGATTATGTTACTCACTGATAATGTAGCTTTCTAAAGAAAAAAGAATTAATAAAATCGGTCCAGTAGTTTTTGAGTTTATTCGTTACGTACAAAAATACAAATCTATCCTCTTTATAATATTAGTATAGATTGGTCAGACTAATAGTGATTATTTGCGTCGCGTATGTTCTCCATATCACGAAGAATTATTCAACAACTGTTAGTGTTCTCGGCTATTTAAATATTTCTTGAATTTATATCATTCGTCAACACAAGATAAGGCCATTCCTTCCAGGCTAGATTCCCGATAGATTGGTAAACTTGCTCATAGTGATGTTAACCTGTGAAGGTTCCACAGGTTACTTATAGAACCTGCTGAATTAGTTGTCAGATTATTTCAGAATTCCGTTTTCTGTTACTAGAAAATACATAACCTGTGTGCAGTGTCGATTATATCATCGCCGTCATTAGACAAAGTATTACTTACGAAAAGGTTAAATTTATAATATTTTATTGTGAGAAAGTGTGTGCGCTGAACAAAGAGTGATTTAAAGGTAACCCATACAATAATGAATATATTCCGTAATATCTATACTTATATTATAAAGCGGAAGAGTTTGTTTGTTTGAACGCGCTAATCTCAAAAACCACAGGTCCGATTTCAAAAATTCTTTCACTGGTGTGTAGTCCATTTAACGTTTTTTAGTGATCCTGAGTATAAGTCCAATAATATAACCCAAGGTGTAAGAAAAAGACCCGAAAAAAATTCTTACATCGCGAACGCTGCAAAAACTATTGATTATAGAACAAAACAATGTACTACACTTTCACAGAACATATAATTGTCGACAAAAAATATGTCTAACTATTGTAATTATCGCACAATAAGTGTTTTTTGAATTTTAAAAAATAATTATAACGAGGTCGTTTTAAAAGTTCTTTGTTGTACCTTGGTATTATCTCTTCTCAAAATAAATTACTTCAATATAAAGATAGATTCAATACCTTCCTAGAACTTTTTGAATGATTCAATTCAGACATTTAATTCAAAAGATATCGCAAAATACAAAATGTAACTATTCGTTTCTTAGGCAAATATTCCGCGCACATACATGATTCCCGCCCGACTCGGTCATGAGCGCCGCTCGTAGCTGGCAGGTATTTTTTTTTTTATATTCTTAGACATTTTTTTAGTTTCTTTTTGTCCTAATGAGTTTGTAGTATTTAATCGTCTTTTGGGGTATACATATTTTTATTTTGTAATAATTAATAGGTGATGTGAACATGTAACATCTGTGATCCCTTGTCTATTTAGACACATAGATTAGAATTTTATCTATTTAAGAGTATAATAAACGGAAAACAACGCGACACGCTTATGTAAACAAATACTTACTTTTATTATTAGCTTGACGTTTCGGCTTGGTTGCACTGGCCGTAGTCATAAGCAGACAGATAATTTGTTTAACTAAATGTGTCGCGTTATTTTCCGTTCATTATATTTATGTAATATGTTAGTTCTGCACGCACATATTGTAATATTATCTATAATTTTTTACAATATTGCAACTTCATATAAATGGACGAAGCGCAAGATATACTTTCCGGGTACCTCTCTGACCGAACGAAACGCGGCATGAGCCACTTTACGTCCATCTGCTGAGAGGTGGTGGTATTTCACCGGTTGAGCCGGCCATTTCATGCAGATAACTACTTATTTTCATCATATCTAGGTTGTTAGTCTCTAATATCAACAGCTATGCAAGTAAGGTGTGTAATAATCGTGCTTTAAGGCGCTTTGTACTCTCTACCTACCCCGCAACTAATCTGGCGTGAAGTTGTGTATGTCTGGAACTTGAATTGAAAAAAAAATGTGTTAGATAGTCCATTTATGAGGAAAGCTTTGGGGTATTAATATGATCGCAGCAATAATCTTTTTAGTGGAAAATGTATAAAATATGGCGGTACGAAGTTTGCGCGGTCTGCTAGTTCAACATAAATTATCATTATGAAATTCGCAATCAACCGCTACAAAAAGCATTTAATTATGGTTCTTTTTATGTTATGTTTCTGTTTATCAGCGCATAATTTTTACTTTGATTTTGTTCCTTCACATGCAGCGAAGCTACTTACATGTTAATGTGGTATGCGTGTTATGTTCTGTTATATTATTTTTTTGTTTAACTTCAGGCCTTTTTTTCATAAGGTGTAGGAAGCGGCAGTTATGTCTCAACTAAACGAATTTTTACGAATCTTGCAAAATATATTGATTAGGATCAGTCATTGATTCCTACGACGTATACAGCTTAGTAATTAAATTGTAAGTATTATTTAAAATATCTCCATGAACCTAATTATAAAGAATGCAAGTAGAATGCTGGTGTCCAATTTAGAACGACACTACAGTTTACTGATCGTTTGTAAGTGACAAGCTTGCCTGTTTGTAGAGCAGTTGCAATGTGCGAACTGGTTTAAATCGTTGTACATAAATCTTAAACCATTCCGAACTGGAAATGTGTTCCTGATTTATATCAATATTGGCTTAACTTAGAGAAAGCTATGATGGCTAACAAATTTCAGTTTTGAGGTCGACACAACAGTGCGAAAATTAACATCAGGTTGTATGTCATCGTGACAAGCAGAATATACTATGGGTTTGTTTTATTATTAAAAACTGTTTTCTACACTAAATGCAGTCAGTTTCCTGCATTACATGCGAACGTCATGCATGATATAAAAGATTTCAGGGACTTTCGAAACTCTGGACCACTTAAAATAGGTAGGTATATTATCTACCCTACATTCGATCACATCAAAATTTATATTGAATTAAATCCTTTGTCTACAATAAAATGTAACCTACACGGTTTACGAAATAAATCTGTTCAGGTGCTTACACAATTTTCTTATATAAAACTAACCAAAAAATATCCATTTCATATTGTTGATCTTACCAGTTAAATATTTTCTCACAGTTGTTCTATCTATGGCAATGGCTCGATAATGGCGCGTGTGGAACTTTGGCAACAGCGCGCGCACAAGTTGCGTTTTACACTGTAACCTGTGAATAATTTCATAATTAACATGTACACGTGGACGTTCTCATTTTTTGTGCGCGTCAAATAAAATGAGACCTTTAAAATGTCACGAATTTATTGCATTACTTTTGTTATCTTTCTGTTCTCTTACACCTCCGTATGTGTTTGATGCGTTTCTCTGTATTTCTTTATTGCTACTACATAGGTGTTACAGGATCTGTCTCTGTAGACTAATCTTTAGACGCACGCGGTAGGTTCAATGTTATCAATGGTAATATTGTGATTGTATGTTAATACTATATTCTTTACTATACTATGCTATGCTATCTATACTATGTTATTTTATTTAGGCACAGGTGTATAACATTTTTCAGGCCTAAATACGCAATTTGGCATATTGAAAGAAACCTTGGAACATGGTCCCGTGGTGCATCAATGAAATAAACTGTTTAGTAAAGGTCGGTAAGATCCTCTCCCGTTTAAAAATATTTATGATGATATTTGTATAATGTGTGGGTTTTTTCTATAGTATTTATTTACAAAAAAGGTATTGGGCTACTTTCTACAACCACACGCATAGAACAAACTAGCAAGCGCTTATCTAAAATATTTTTAAAAAGTCTTTATAAATATACCAAGTTTATGCATAGGAATTCCCTCAAATATTTTTATTCGTTTTTCAAATATTTCATTCCAGCCAAATCCTTATAGCAACAGCTTTTTATGACCAGAAAAACAAGATTTTTGATAAAAATCCTATAATAAAAGCTGCCGTGCGAGCCATAAAAAAGCTCATATATTTAGATTCTGTTTTAGGAAATCCTAATGTTTCGCGGTCGGTCCGAATTTGGCGCGGCCAGTCTGGTTTTTATTATAGTGTGAAGTATTTAGAAGTGTTTCGTTTTAATTCGTGGTCTATTCGGTGGTACATATATAAGTCTATATACCTAATCTAGTTTAGGTATCTAACACTGTGCAAATTCTCTTTTCCTCTCATTTATTTGATTTAAAAAAGTTTTCTGTTTCACCATCTTGGGTCCATATCAATAATTATTATTATAATTAAGTTTTGTAGACGGTCTCAAGTTATCCGAGATTCTTATTGTGAAGAGGTGTTAAAAAAAAAAAGAAAATTTTGTGATCAAAATGAATTTACTCCCCCATGTATAAATTGCCAGATGGCTAGTTTTCGCGAATGCAAGTATCTGTTTGAATATTGTCCCAAATTTAAAAAAAAAACTATATTATGATAACAAATTATTTATTTGTTACTTTGTTATTAATAAATGTTAATGTTAATTATTAATTAAAAGTCTCGTAATACTTTCATTATCAGAAAACAGCTTTATCCACAAGTCATTTGTCTTAGTCTTTTTTTCCACAATTTGTGTTTCATATAGAATTTCATATAGAAACACCTATCTGGAATTGTGTGTTTATTTCGATGATATACTTATATGTATTTTAAAGCTAAGGGACTATATTTTACTTATTCCAATATTATAGTAGCCTTTTCACAATATCACCTATGCCCAGTCAGTATATAAATACCAGGAGTATACCAATCCAAGCATAGGAGACCAATGGCAGGTAGTCCACCAGTCTCAATTTCTCATTAGGAAACTCTACCTTCACCATGAGGCGTAAAATCACGGCCCTTAAAATGTGCATATTATCTGTAATCGCGTTCAAGTTTGTCAAGTATGTAACTTGACAACAATGTGCTGAATACTTCTAGAATTCTCCACCGACATTATCATACCGAGAACATGCCTAGGGGTATGTAGGGCATCTTGTGACACGGATAATTTGTATTTGAATACAATGGCCGTATAATGTGTTGTTTACGATGAGTAATAATTACTCTGCTCATATTTATCTGGGCGTCCTATCAACGGGGTGCATCATACTAAATATTACTGTAGTTATATTAAACAGTCTATAAAGGCTTTCTATTACTAGATACTTTATAGACTATATAGACTTTATAGACTATTCACAGGTCTTTATAGACCTTAAAATCACCGAGAAATACATTATTTCTTTCTATGGGCAAACGAGCAACCTGGTGGTAAATGATTAGCGCCGCCCATTAACAACTGCGTCATAGCTAGTTGCAGTTGCCGGCGTTTAAGAAAAGATAGGAAGTTCGATAGCGGGTGGGGGTTCCTCCCAAGGGGTTCTCCTTCACGTGCCAACGGCGTGTATTCACAGTGCCAGACACCGCGCCTAATAATAATATGAATAATATAATTTGGTAATAACCAAGTATTTTTAATATTATGAATGCATTTCCAAATATTATCAATGCATTTGAGGAAACTGCCATCATGCGACAACAAATCTTGTACGAATTTGCCACGAATGATCAGATTTCGAGTCAAAGGGTAAGAAAAAAAAACACGTTTTTCGTCATAGAATATTAATTATTACAATAGTATTATCCTTATACGTTTACCTATAAGTATTCCACGAAACTATAGGAAACTAGTCGTATTAATTTTCGACTTAGGTGTGGAGGACGTTAGTGTGACCTTAAGTCTTATTTTCTCACAAAGTCGAATTATAAAATACTTAGATGATAATTAATCAGCGCTTAAGTGTTTTACAATATCATAGGGATTATAGCAAGATATCCTTCAACGAATTATTACATAAACATTATGTGTCTGATATCGGATACGGATATAAGCACACGCTAACCTCGTGGTAACTGCAATTATAGATGAATTTGTCACGATATTGCCAGGCGATACTCAATGTCAACGATCTTGATGTGTGTCTGTCTATAAATTGTTTCTACTATTTTATATTCTTGCATTGTGATATTTTGTAACTCATTTTATAATTTAATTATTGCCTTTCAGCTTAATGACCTTTTTCATCTTTAATTCTTTATTAGCTTCTTCCAAATTAACACCCTTTCTAATTATATCGCTTTTCTTAAAATGCATTTGCATTATCTTAGATCTTTCTCTTCACTTATTATTCTATAATAATTGACGTAATCTATAAATCAATTCCACTCGCAATATGTAGCACTGGCAAAATGTTTAAATGCCAACCGCGTTAAAATGGAAGTAAAGTTAAATATGTATTATATTATAAACCATGTGACATGATTTTATATGATAATCAAACGATAATATAAGAATATTTTATTTGATGGCGATGAACTCTGCGCCCTTTGCGGAAAGTCCCTATTACTTATTTATAAATTCAAATTCCTAAACATAAATGGCATAGCCAATATTTATTTCATGGTAATTATTGTTGATATTGCGGTTTCGTCGTTTGTGGTCAGCCAAATGCGGTGTCGTGTCGCCTGGCGCTCTGGCACTTTGGCGCCAACCAAATAACGAGCCAATAAATACTAAATTTATAGCTTTTCTGAATTTTGGTATTGTCATAATATAATGTTTTCCTAATATGTACATGTTTAAATTAGATTCTGTCGTTGGATATTATAGGTATTGCATGTTGTTATGTACTTCTTGTTTTTACATGTTTTATTTTTATTTTGACGGGCGACTTGTTCAGCGAACACTTTGAGATTCAAATTTTTTTATGGAACTACATATTTAGTTATTACTTGTATTTTAAATTTAATCTCTTGGTTTTCGCTTGTATTGTGGCTAGTTGCGCAAGGACATTGCGTGTGTGCAGCGCGTGCGCACAAAAGCTATTAGCGCCGACAAAGTTAATGAATTCGAAGTCAGTCGGCCAAATTATTATCATTAGTTATAGATAAACAATATATCAATATTATTTATTTTTACCTAGTTTATGCCCGTGACTCCGTACGCGTGGCCATTTAGAAAAAATGCGTATAATAGAATATTCCGTTGAATGAGATAAAACTAGGCTAATTATTATTATTAAATTATATTCTTAAATACTTAAGGCATAGTAATTAAAAATATGTCCGAGAGAGTGAAATAATTTCTTGTTTAATAAATAATGAGCGCCGACTTTTCATTCATCATTTAAGAGTAGGTACAATACATCGTTTTGATATAATCTTTTTTCTGCAGGTTAAATAATATATTTACAATAATAAGAGGAAATAAATTAATTACATTATTTACAATATATACATTTTTTTCTTTTTTTGTTACCTTTTTTGGACTAGTAAGAAATTTGTTATCATACAACGCTGGCAGTAACAAAACAAAAAATAGGGAAAACGAGAGAAACGTTTGATTTCTTAAACTGAAATAACAAATCGTGAAATCCTCTGTAATTAAATTTCTTGATCTGAATATCACGGCCTTTAAAAAAAACTCTTTTTTCTTTTAGAAGAGAAGAATTATTAATTATTTAATTACTAGAATTAACTTGTGTGACCTTACAATTAATATTATTCCGTGAGAACCGCTTATCCGATTTGAATTAAAAGTGTCGCTTAAGGCTTTTAAAAGTAGAACATATTATTATGATATTGACCTCCCAACATCTAAATTATTTCGTTGAATGCAATAATGGTGACATATATATTTTATGGCATAATAAAAAATAATAGATTTATAAAATTGAATTGATATAGGAAATAAGTGTCGAATAAGTGCCGTTTATTAAAATTTTTAAAATGACAATTATTGAAAAAACTGTAGGTTTCTCGCACATTTTCAACTAGTCATAGAAAGCAAATGGCAGTTTATGTCTTCAAGTGGTTGGTAATTTTATAAAGAACATTTTGATTAATACATCATACAATCGATAAAATACTTAATAGTACAGGATCCGTAGAACATTTTTTTAAGTGATTAATATCAAGCTGAATCTTCGTGAATAGCTTCATTTGTATGAGACCTCCAACAATATCATATGGGAAATTTTAGATGATGGTAGCTAACAGAGGTAGCAAGGATATAATATGTCGATTTGATGATTCTCAAATATTTATTACTAACTGAATTTTCTTTTGTTATATCTCAAGATAATTATCTAAATTATTTGAAAAAATATTTGTCCTACAAAATCTATGGTTGGATTAAAGAAGTCCCCTCTTTCCAACATGTATCGATAACGAGGTCATCATAAATGATTACTAACCAGCTGTTTTTTTTTTTTTTACTTAATTAATATTTATATAATTTAACAGATATATTGTCCTACAAATTTCGTGGTACGTTATCCCAGTCCTACGCCTAAAAGTAGTAGTACACATCCTTGATGTAAAAATAATTACTATCAAGCTGAATCTTCGTGAATAGCTTGGTTTCGATGAGTCGCCCAACAATTTCCTATGCGAAAATTCTCAATTGTGGTAACTAACAGAGGTAGCAGTCATAGAATATGTCGATTTGATTATTTTCAAAAATTTATTACTAACTGGGTTTTTTTTTGTTAAATCTCAAGATAATAATCTAAATTATTCGAAAAAATATTTGTCCGACAAAATTTATGGTTAGATTAAAGAGTCCCCTCTTTCCAACAATAACGATAACGAGGTCAACATAAATGATTACCAACCAGCTGTTTTTTTTTCTATTTCTTTAGCGTCTCAAAAAAAAATTTTGACTTTTTATTTTATTTTTTTATTTTTTTTTTATTTTTTTTATTTATTTTTATTTGCTACTACAGCTGAGCCACACCGGTACGGCGGTACGCATGCGCAGAGCATTGCTTACTGCGTATAGGTATCAGATCACAGAAATAAATCAAGATAGAACGGCGAATAGGCGTGGCAAGCGTGCCAAAACCCTGCACTATATTGCATGCTTTTCGAAACTCGCTCTCATTACGCAACGAGCGTTCCTGCCATGCGTTCAGGACGTAAAAAAATAGATAAAACGTCACATATATGCCTTATTATGCTGTGAAAAATTGTAAAAACAAAAGTAGTGAATCAAATATGAAAAAAGGAAATATTTCGTATGATCAATAAGTACAGAAAATCAGTAGAAAGTATTTTTTTGAGATTATAAATTATTGTTTTACTTTTACTATGTTCAATAATTACGATCACAAGTTGTATATTTTTTCGTTATGATAAATATCCATTGCTGTCCGCATTCAACGCTCGTATACAAAAACATTGCGCGTATAAATTATACGCGTAATGTACGTCGAATCGAACGAAATACACAATACACCTGCCAGTTGATCGCTGTGTTTGTTAATCGCTGTGATTCGAATGTTAGAGATGGGCACTCCATGTATCGTTGAGTCTTAGGACTTATCGATAAATTAATTCAATAATAATTTGAGTATCAGCTCATATCTTGCTTTGTCCCTACTTTATTCTAACACCACAAATTTCAACCAAAGTGTTTCGTAATTACATTGGCAGCAGTTTATTTGACAGTATAAGTTTTCACCAATTTGACCAATCGCCGATGGAAAATCATCTCGTTCTTCTCAAATGGGCAGTAACCGAGGTATATGTAGACGTTCGGCTTCGTTATTTAACCAGGACTGTGACGCCAACCCTTACAAAAAGGCAAATATTTAATAAATATGTATAGTTTCAAGGACAGTAAAATATTTATAATTAAATTTTATATACTGTTGGAAAAATATGTTTTAGGTTTTAATATGTCGGATTGAAGTATTTAACATGTTTTACTTTCTATGATTATCGTTACAGAAAGTCAATAAAGTTAGTAAAATATAAAAATAATAAAATTAACACACGTTGCCGATATTAACATCGATAATCTAATGTGAGTGTCTCCTAACTAGTCGCTCCGCTCACAATGAAAATGACGTCACGCTGAGGGCGTGGTTTTTCAAAAAAGTGACACGCTCGAAATGTATGGAAATATGCCATCGCGGCCGTTCTATCTTGATCTATTTCTGTGTATCAGATGTTAGTGTCGGTTAGGACTGTTGATATTTTTAAAAATATTGGATTTTCGATATATCGATATTTTTAAAAATATCAATATCGGGGTATGATATATCGAAAAAAAATATCGATATATCGTTATTTTGAAGCGAAACTTCTTAAACGACATGCAAACGTTAAACGCCCGTTTGCTGCCGTTTTAAATTAATCGTATTTACTACAATGCTTTAAAATATTGTTTGTGAACAATTTTACCCAAATAAAAACGGTTACTCATCCAAGTGTTTACCACGCCCAATGTAGCTTAACTTTGTGATCGGTGAAGACCAGCGAGTCCAATATACTATGGGCGTTGGTTATAGAGGCAGTAAATTAACCAGTCAATATATTAACCATTTATTCTAACGTATCGCCATCTATGTCCATAAGCTAAAACTACTCTAAAGATTACCGATGTAGAATTGATTTCATTTCAGATGTAGTGAAATCTATGGACGAAAGGTAGTAAATTAAGATCGTAAAAAACTATTTACTAAGATATCTTCTCTTTCATATACCATGTATTTAGTTTTCGGTATCGTTGTCAGTAAGGTCAATATTCGATTTTGGTGGTAGTAACTATACGACTGACTCATTATGATAGTTTCCTTCTGCATTTTTCGTGATTATTTTCTTAGTATTTATACTTACTCTGATGGATAGTTTTGCAAATGTATGATGGATTTCCTTTTCAAATGGGTTGCTAAATTTGTTGCATTTCCACATCTTTAATAACTTTTCACGACAAAGTGCAAAAAACACTACTTGAATATAATTTCTTAAAATACATGCATATAATAGTTTTTTTTTTTTTGCCGCAGCTGCGTCCAGCAAACATATAAACATAAATATTAACGTAAATTATATCGTTGTGATAGTTAACAGTGGCTTAACACATTCATTGACAATTGTTTCACTATGTATTTATGACATAACATAAGATAATTTAGGGAAATTAAAATTATAGATACTAATCAATTATGTAGGTACATATAAAAATACATACTCCTAAAAATGCATGTACAGAAAATTCATATGTTACGTCTATTAATAGAAAGAGGGTGTTGTTCAAAGAGTTTTCCATAAACCCTGCGGGCCCCTGTGAAAGTGTCTTTAAGCAAAAAAAAAATTTGGATGGACAATAATTGATGGTAAATATGAATATTATTGGTTTGATGGTCCCCAAAGTCCAACATTTGAAGAATTATCTTCTGACTTACAAGGTACCTATTAATACTGTTGTTATTTATTGATTGATAATTCATTATTATATAAATTACTTAATTTTTTCATGTTATTACAGAGTTAGATATCACGAGTGAGGAAAGTGAAATAGATGAAGATGACGGCGAAGATTCTGAAGATTTATCAGATGAGTCTGATAAAGATTAACTTTTTTATATATATATATATATATATATATGTATAAATACACATATTTTTGTACCTAGGTATCTAAAAAATAAAATTATTTAAATTTAAAAAACATTTTTCCATTGTATCTCAGGTTACAAATAGGAAAACTAAAAAATTACAATTTTTGTCGGACTAGTGATACATACCTGTTTTCTTGTAGGACGTTGTTTCATTTGGGTAAAGAACACACTAACCTATTATATAATATTTTTGTCCTACAGTTAGTAAAGAGAAAAATGGTCTTGTGGTATTAACAATGTCTGAGCATAGGACCGGGATAACGTACCACGAAATTTGTAGGACAATTTATCTGTTAAATTATATAAATATTAATTAAGTAAAAAAAAAAAAATCAGCTGGTTAGTAATCATTTATGATGACCTCGTTATCGATACATGTTGGAAAGAGGGGACTTCTTTAATCCAACCATAGATTTTGTAGGACAAATATTTTTTCAAATAATTTAGATAATTATCTTGAGATATAACAAAAGAAAATTCAGTTAGTAATAAATATTTGAGAATCATCAAATCGACATATTATATCCTTGCTACCTCTGTTAGCTACCACAATCGAGAGTTTGGTATAGGAAATTTTTGGGCGTCTCATCAAAATAAAAGTACTCAAGGAAAATTAGCTTGATAGTAATCAAGTACAAACATTGACCATGGATCCTGGACTATAAGCCTTTGTAGTAGGTCATGCATCGGTTCCATTCAAGTACAATTTTAAATTAGTAAACTGTACATATAATAAAATCGTAGGAAAGTTAAAACTGTACATTGAATATTTTTTTAGAATACTTGGGATATGATATACAATTGATACCGAACCTAAAAATAGGGTTTTTAGAATTTTTGTCTGTTTATCTGTATGTTTGTTACGGCTAAACTCCATAAGTTCTGCATGCTTATACTTTCCATGCAGACGAAGTTGCGGGTAACAGCTAGTAATATCTATGTCTATCATTATTAATACCGTTATGTAATTTGAGTAATGATGCACCAGAGTTTTCAAATTGGAGCAGGTGAGTTTCAATAGATATTGATGGATGATTGATCGTTACAGCGTTAAACTGATTTCATTGACACGTGTTCAACATGATCTTGATCAATAATATTAGTTGGTGTTTGAATCAATCATTTGAACTGTTGCGGACCCTGAAAGAATACCACCTGCAGGGTACTAATTGGGGGCACAATACACATCAATTTTGAAATGGATTTTTAAGAGAGACTGACAGACATATAGTGATTTATATTTTTAATTTTTAATGTTGCACAAGTTTTGGAGATCGGGAGGCAAAATTCTTTTAAAAACTCAAATACTAATATATGCCGCGTTTAATATACGAGTTTACGTGTAATTTTAATAAGTAAATAAGTTAACTCAATAACATATGTACAATATGACAGTAGAACTTTAAATTGGTGATCAATTTTATTTATATCCTCACCAGTCTATGATTTTATTTATTTATTAGACCTTGGTCAGCTATACGAGCGAAGACGAAAAAACTTCTTATGTTATGTATGTACCCAATACCATTTTTTTGTGTTTAGCTATTCCTGTAATATACGTATTGTTTAGCTACCACAAATACTTATTGTAAATAAGTTACTTAGTTCTGCAACTACTCGACATATTGATACATATCTCGACAGAAATAATTTATTATATGTCCAATAACTAGATATGGTTAACTAGTTGATAACATATCATACATTATTAATTAGAAAATTCAACGTTTTTATAAATGGAAAGATATAAAGTATTCATAGAGGTTGATGTAATTGGCTAATTACATTTGAATTATTGCATTTAAATAATGCATATCTTTAAGTCTTATAATATATGAAATTTCAATAAATGGTAGAAGTGAAATATAGTTAATTTGAAATCACGGCTCTCGTGGGCCCTGAGTGGCTTCTACACTATAATACAACTTAGCTGACTTGCCATACCTACTAGATTTGCACCAACAATTGATTCATTGCAGATTTTGTGCACTCACCGAAAGGGTATCTGCTATAATTATAGTTAAGAAAATTAAAGTGGACCAATAAAACTCTCGTATTTATCGGGGCAGGTCAGCGGTGAAACAAGTTTAAGTGTTTGCGATACAAGTGTGCAGGATATTTTGATTTAGTTTATACAAACTACTTTGATAACGATCAAGTACTTGTACTGTACTTTGAACAGTTAATTTTGTAAGTAGCACTCCTGTTACAAAGTTGCAGGGTACAGAACAGAATCTGTTACTTACTAATTGCGTGAGAGATTTTTTGGCGCTTAAAACCCGAAGGTATTTGGTTCCAAATTCCAATTCGCCCGTCTGTATCAGTCATCGATATTTACCCAACACATAGGATTCAAAAGTCATTTGTGTATGGTAGGACTCGAATCTGACACTGCTGATTCATTTACATCCCACTTTAGGGTAAATCTACAGACGATATATATAGTTACAATAATGACAATGATACGTGATCTAAAAGGTGAGTTTTGTCTACTCCGTGAGTGATGTTTGGATGAAGCTTGGCAATGATTTGTCTGCAAGGAATCCAAAAGTCTTTAGTCAGCAATAACGCTTACTATTTAAGCTACTGTCATACGAAATTGCACTCTTCTCATTAAGTAATCTACTATGACTATATAATAGGTATAAGTTCCATCGATATTGATACTTGGTATCGCTTCAAACTCGTCAACCGGCACAAACTGAACTACTGGTGGTTTTACTCATACACATTATTATAATCTACCTCCGAGATATGAACTATAGAAACAGCCACCGAACTACAAGCTTTTGTTCGGTCACGACCTTGTTTCGTTACTTTTACGAAATCCCAGTGAATTAGAGCAGTAATGCTCAAGTGACTTGTCCTAGACGTAAATCACAATACTTACGTAAAAATACGCCTAGAAGTGGAGCACATTTAACATTGTATGTTATCGTATGTAAAGTAGTTACTTCTTATTTTGTTATATGACTCGAATACTAATACATATATCTTAATGGCTGCTGTTGAAATCTTTTGATCTACAAGTTCCGTGGTATAGTTAGTAGCTTTAACTTCTGCTTCAATTGCCATTAAAGGCGAGTCTTTCTGAAGCACAAAAATCAATTTTATTCTGTAATAGTAATTTTTTATCGGATCGAATCTCAGGCTGTTTTTGTTTATCATCGTACTTTAATTATAAATTGAAGCAAGTAATAAATATTATAGAAAGTTATTCTGCCGTTCACTACTCAGACAGACAGGTGTAAATAAATTGCATGCACCTAATATAATATGCAAGTGCTACGAGGCTTGGTTTATTTTCTCCTTGTGATTTATAGTTTATAATAATTCCACAGACATTAAATATGAATTATCAGAATTCATTAAGTCGCTTTATAATTCTTATACATACGTAGAAAAAGAAAACTTTTTTTTTTTATGGGATAGGAGGGCAAACGGGCAGGCGTGTCACCTGATGTTAAGTGACCAACGCCGCTCATGGACACCTGCAACACATATAGTGTTACAGTTGCGTTGCCAACCTTTAAAGGAGTAGGATAGGAAGGGATGGGGAAGAGGGATGGGCCTCCGGGTACCTCTCTCACCGAACGAAATGCGGCATGAGCCACTTTACGTCGATCTTCTGAGAGGTGGTGGTATTTCACCGGTCGAGCCGGCCCATTCATGCAGCGAACTGCTTGGCTCTACCACTCTTTAGATCTAACAAACTAAACTGATCTAACAAAATCAGGCAGTCTGTAAAAGTACACATAAATCATATAATATCTCCGAATCTCTCCATTAATAAATATCTAAATCATCGTCATATTCTGAAATCTTTGAATCAATAACATTTGGCAAATTTATCACTTATTTTCATGCGGTTGGTTATTATCAGTGATAGTAGGTTAAGTGGTAGCAATGTGTTTTTGATTTATTTCCAAGTTTAATTGTGTAGCCTTTTAGTAAAAAATATCCTATCCGAACAACGGTCAAAATAATATTTGCACACAATACTAATTTAATATTCTAGTTTCGCTGGCGTCTCAATGGACCTTAAATTGGTTGCTCGCAAAGTTACGGAATGCAACAAGGTGTGCCGGATATCAAGCATTGCAAGTAAACCTTGTCTAGACTATACCTACTGTTAGTAGGTATACAAAAATATAGTATCATAATTTGCTGCTTTAAAATCATTTTTTATTTTTGAAAGAAATGTAAAGGTATTATGCTGAGATTAGTGAACTTATTGGCTCTGTCGTTGAAGTCCGTAAGCTTTTGGGCAATATCTATTTGTTTATACAACGTAGTGTAATTTCCAGAGTGGTAGAGCCAAGCAGTTCGCTGCATGAATGGGCCGGCTCGACCGGTGAAATACCACCACCTCTCAGAAGATCGACGTAAAGTGGCTCATGCCGCGTTTCGTTCGGTGAGAGAGGTACCCGGAGGCCCATCCCCCTTCCCCACCCCTTCCTATCCTACTCCTTTAAAGGTTGGCAACGCAACTGTAACACTATATGTGTTGCAGGTGTCCATGGGCGGCGTTGGTCACTTAACATCAGGTGACACGCCTGCCCGTTTGCCCTCCTATCCCATAAAAAAAAAGTAACGACACAATTTCTTATCTGAAGTATATATTTGTGTAATTGGAAATAAAACGTAATTATCATAAAAGGCAGCTATATCAATCCAGTGACGTCTTTAGGGGTGCGGTGCGATCAATCTTAGCGCCGCTAAACTGGCGCAGTTTATTGCCGATTGAACCTCAAAGTTACCATTATTTGGTTCATAAATAATCCCCCGTCTACCTTTTCGTGCATAATTTCATTTTCAATGTTGCTTAGATTTACAGTCATGCCCCCTGGCGACGGTTAGTTGGGCAGACAGACAAGTTGTTGATTTGGTGTTGTTGAAATGTTGTTGTATGAATTTAAAACGTTTGCCCTTGAAATTGATTTCCTTTTGTTGTGTAGACACTAATTACTGTGTATGAATGAATGTCAGTGCTCATATAAATAATATTTATAGCCGATATAAGTTTGTTCATATGTATTTTGACGATTTCGTAGATTATTTAGTTGAAGTTAGTTAGTGACGCATCTTGAACCTACCGATGAAAAGTGGTGTACCTTCTTCACTTCTCTGTTCATCTGCAAGGAACTTGGCGAGAACAAGAGTTGTTGTTGGGGTTATGTTTTTTTATTATAATTGGTCAATAATTTTAAAATATATGCAATATAGTCTAAACTTTTGAAACTTTAATATAATATGAAATATCTGTGTCGTCATTTATTTCGATGTTATGTATGAAAACTGTCGCTCTGGTTTCACTTGTCAAGTAATTGATACTAACTAACTATATTCTTAACTTGACGTTTGACAACCCTATAATTGCAGCGTGGGTTCCTGTTTATACCGCGTGCGTCGGCGCATGGCGCAAGCGAGGCACTTGCGAAACTTGACTCAATAATGCCTCTATGGTCAGTTAGAACTGTTCATTGTGTTCACTTCACAAAATATATAGTTCTCCTTTTGCCATGGCATCCTACACTGTTAATATTAAACATGTTATTCTTATATCCTGCAAATTGAGACACAACTATTATTATAATATATTTTATACAACAACTCTGAAACTTAGTGTATTTTACAATATCGAAGGCACAAAAAGTGTATTTCAGCCTGCAGTCGTATTAGGGACATCCTTGTGACCCTTTTTATCTTCATTTTAAAACACTACATTGCTAATAATGTTCCTCTAGAACCTTACATTTGGGTTCCAAGGCACATTGTTACGAATAATAATTGTACAAGTTACGTATTAATTTTTTTATTTCATTTACTCAAACACTTAGGGACGACTTAACTCCAATTAGCAAAAGTAATTAATTTCAACGGACTACGTATCCATCATACAGTATTATCATAATTATTCAATGTTATATATATTCATACATTGACGTGCGAATTACAGCTAAAAAGAAATAGATTAACGAAGACCTTGAATTTGTAGAAGGCGGAAGTGGTCGCGTTACATCAATTACATAAACCATTTATTATATCACAGCTGTAGTGTAAGTGTAATGTGTACAGCCACTTATAATACAATGGGGTTGACTGTGCAACAGTTCATTTTAAATGCACACGTTATAAATAAAATTAGATAAAAAGAATTGATGAAATTTGTTATAAAATTTGTTTGTTGCATATAGTTATTTTAAAGCGGATTTTGGTTTTGTAAGTTTAGCCGGATCTTAGCTTGAATCCATTCTAATATTATTATGCTGCAGAGTTTGTTTGTTTGTTGTTTGTAATCCGATTTTTTATAAAATCTTTGATTGTCCAAAAGATGTATGCCGTATGCCGTATACGTAGCATGTAAATGAAAGAGGTTGCCAAGACTAGAAATAATTATTCCTCTTATGAGGCAAAAATAATGTTTAACAGAATTGTTCAACGTCAGTGGTAATCGAGTCAGTTAATAGATTACCCATATTATGTATTATTATTAAAAACAAAGTAAATGTACTTGCAAAGGATGTAAAGTGCTTGTATCTGTACCTGGTTGTGCAGCTCTGCTGTTAGTTTACAATTATCTTGGATACATATGACGAAAATGAATACAGGGTCTATTTCTATAGGGTTATATTTTAATATTCTCATTGGAAATTGATACCGTAATTACGGTCACATGAAGTGATCGCATCTACGGTATGGTCTGTTTTAATTTACCAGTTTTATTGGCATTGAATGATGAAACTCTCGTTTGTTCACAGAAAACCTCGCACCGTCAGAGTTGAAGAAGCTTAGAAATAAACAGAGGAAAGCTAAACGCAAAGCGGAACAAGAGAGCGCGCTACAAGCACAAATACAGGTAACTGCACAGCAGATTTTTGTTGGACAGTTAAGCATCCAGAACTATTGATTGACTCTGAATAACTTCTACTTCTTTCATCCGTAGTATCTTTTGAATGTTATTGTTGCGATCTACATCTATTTAAACTTGGTTAAGAGAGTGTTTATTTTTTCTAACAGATACATATTATTATGTTACTTTGAGGATCGTTTGATAGATAGTAGTTATATTTCTTTATATTAACTCGTGACCACATTGACAGCGAAAGTGCGATGTCTCGTGGTATATTATGGCTCCTGTGCAATCCTCGCCACCCGGCGTGTTTCGTGTATTTTAAGTATCATAGTTTTTTGTTTCTGATTCGTATTTACAGTTCGTATATATGCGTATATGTATTTTTCTGTTACGAAGAGTTTTATGTAAATTTTCTCAAATTGGGCATTATTGTGTATTAATCTGGGTTGTTGGCAACACCGTAACAGATATATAAAAATATACAAATATTTGTGTCACAAACACCCAACACCTACCGGTATATGTACATTTACCGTTACCAATTTACGTTGCAGGTAAAACGTGAGCAGTATCACAAAGCACGCCAGCAACAGGAGCAGGGAGACCCGGAAGCGCCACAGTTAGACGAACTCATACCCGACAAACTGGCCAGGGTAAGTAGCACTGTATTATATTATAACCCCCCATAAAATTTTAAAGAACACAAGCTTTTTTATAAATTTTAATGGTGGGCCCACTGTGCGTGCGTAAATGTGTCTTCCCAACTTTATCCATAGGTGATTAAGGAATTTGATCTAGTCTAGTCTAGATCTAGACTAGTGTTTCCGCAAATGTACTTATAGAGGTCCCCTTTCTCTTAACTTACACCAATGACTTGTCGGGAGTTATGTGTGAGAAATTATTTATTTTATTAGATGCAAGATACTTTGTATACAGGATATTATTATTCACTGTCCCACAAAACTACACAAACAATTTGTCTGTGCATAAATATATATAAATAAATCCTAAATATCAATGCCCAATAAAATAAGTACTCGATATATGGCTATCTATGGGTTTTGCAACCATTTGTATGTACAAATTCGGGTATTATGGACATGAAATCTCAATAATTAATACTGGTACTGGTACTTGGTAATTTTGGGAACTATTCTTCGTTTGAAACTCGTCTAATCTGATTCTTTTCGATGTGTACGTTCAGTTAGATAGACAACAATAAGGTCACAACTCCGGAAGCGGATCCGAGAATGCCATATATATTATTTTTAAACTACCTTAAATAGGTTATTAGTATCACAAATTGTCTCCGTTGATTTCCTTATAAAGACTTTGTAACGTTTTTTATGTTAACTAATTAAGTAGCGTTGTAATATTATTCTTTCGTGTTCGTGATTTTGATGATTTAGATACTTCGACTTCGTCCGAGTGCTTTCAAATTATTGAGTCCTGTAAATTCTTATAGATATCTTCTCTATAGATCTAATGAGATCTATAGAGAAGTTACGAGACTTAATAATTTACTTTCACGTTCTTATTTCCTAAAGGTATAAACAGTAGCAGTTAAACCCAATAAATTATTTGCTTCCCGTATAGATTTGCCGAGATTTGATGTTAAATTTATTTGTCCGGTTCTTACAAACTTAATACTCGAGTCTTGTTGTCCTAAATTCCACCTGTATGATAAGGCAACCGGTCGGGAAATGTTTATCGAGAGTATGAAATAAATATTAAAGGACACGTTGTTTTCTGTTCGACTTTATCTCACGCGAAGGGAAATTTTAACAAAGTCAATTATAAATTGACTCTTTTCTCACAATTACCATTGAAGCATGTGAAAGTGAGTTTCTTGTTGTTTGCTCGTAAATAGCATTGATTGATAATAAACTTGCTTGATGAATGCTATAAGTTTATAATGCTAAACAGACAGACACACAAAAAAATGTAATGTATAATGTACCTTGTACCGGTTACCTCGTAAGTAAACCAGTAAATGCGTATACATTAGTATACGCATTTACTGTTCTTCATCATAAATGACAAGCAAACACTCTAATTTTATTTATCTGTAAATAATACTATCTATACTATAGATAAATAATTACTTCCTAGCTGGAAGTAACGATCAAATTCACCAATTTGATTGATGTTAATGTCAAAATACTATTTATAATACTGTCAATGTTCAGTGATAAGTACATTAAGTAAGTAGATACTACACTTATTGCAATTGACAATGTCACGCTATTGTATTGAAAGTGTTTACTATATTGTTTCCGGTGGGATGTTTTAAAATTATTATTTTGCGTTCAAATGATTATTAGCGTAGTAAGCGTAAGTGTAGGACGCCCACCAGCCCGATGGTCAGACGACCTCAGAAAGGCTGCTGGAAAAGACTGGACGCGGAAGGCAGAGAATCGGATGTTGTGGCGCACATTGGGAGAGGCATATGTCCAGCAGTGGACTGCAACAGGCTAATGATGATGGTGATAATTAGCGCTATAGGAGATGGTTACCGAGTAATACGATCAAACACTATACAAACACAAAAAGTGATGAGTGAACTCAACAATCTTTGAATAATAATAAGCAGAATTGATCGAACTGATTAACGATCAAAAAAGAGACATTGTATAAAAGATTTTAAATACGCTTTGTTTTTAATCGTTTAGTCTAAAAATGTTTAGTCTAATATGTTGTCAAATGTACCGTTAGTGAGACAGTCACGACATACGCCGTGCGTGTTCATAAACGTGAATGTTATCTATGATTTAAGTTCCATGGTTAATATGCTTATAATTACTCTTGTATTGTGCTCCATTGGTATAATATTCCATTTATTAATGCCCTGTGGATTTGCATTATGAAAGTGTCTCAACTCGGAATTTGAAGTTAAATCGTTAAATAACTGGTAAAATCATTGTCAGATTAGGTGTAGTTTTAGTCTACTAAATATTGACATTAAGTGGTGACAAATTATTACTAAACTTAACTATTTATCATTTTCAGGCCGACGATCCACTAGAGCAAGCCATCAAGTTCCTACTACCACTAAGAACACTCGCCGCTGATAGAATAGACACACATTTAATGGCTTTCGAAATTTACTTTAGAAAAGGTAAATACTTATTCTACCTATACTGATTTATTTATATGATATTCATAACGAAATTTTCATGTTTACAGAAAAACCTCTGTTAATGTTGCAAAGTATAAAGCGCGCGTGGAATTTGGACAGCGCGCACCACCACCTGCACGACTGTCTAGTGCGGTTCCAGGGGTGGCTCGACGAGTCGCTGTCATCGCTACACCCCTCAGTGGCGGCTGTCATAACTGCAGAAACAGAGCCGGTCAGTAGATATTATTTGTCTAATAAAGTGTTCATTTATATCTCTTCATTCTATCTCTCTTGTATTCTTTGATGAGCCTCGTGATGCATTGGTAAACTCGAAATTGGTACAAATCGAAGTTGATGTGTTCGAATCCCAATCCCAATTTACAAAAAAAAGGTTTTTAGGTTCGCCACCTATTCCATTTGGGACGTAAACATAACGGCGAGACGAGGCTTAACAACCAACAAAACTTCACGCCTTTTATTACCCGAAGGTGTAGGCAGTGGCTGTTAAGCCTTGTCTCGCCGTTATGTTTACGTCCCAAATGGAATAGATGGCGAACCTATTGGCATACCGGGCACAAAGTTTTCAGTCATCGATATTTATCACACATAATTTCCGCAAACAATTTTGAAAAGTCATTGGTGCAAGCCAGTGTCAGGAATCGAACCCGGACCTCTGGATCAGAAGCCGTGTGCTCGACAACTGCGCCACCGAGACTGAGAATAAAAAAGTATATATTATGTAGGTATTAATATCCGTTATCTAGTATCCATAGCACAATCAATTAGTTGCTTAATTTGGAACTAGAGGGCACTGTGTGTAATGTATCCAAGATATTGGAACGAAGTTCCTTATCGCGCGTTGTGAAAGGGGGCTAGACGGAAAAAATTGTCACGACACTTTTTCCATGCCAAACTGCACTTTCAAGAATCAGCTTATTTAGAAAAATGTATAACTACCCAAATGGTCTAGTGGCTGGGATACCTTGCTCTCATACAGGGGGCTCGGGTTCGAATCCCGGTATCGGAACTCTTTTTGAAGTTTTATTTTCCATGTTTTCATATTTTATATTTATTTTTAGTTCTAAAATATTATTACTATTCCTTCACTAATTAATCGAAAGGAACTTCGTTCCATCCGGGTGTCCCTTGACACCTCTCAAGTTTTTATTATTATCTCGCTGGGCACGGAGCTGGATTTTCGTTCATTTCGTTCATTTGGACATAGTGTACTATTAAGGTCTTGATATGTTGGTGTTGACAGATGGTGCGCGGCCGCAGCTGCGAGCAGATGGCGGAGGAGTTCATGCGCAGCGACAGCTCGCGCTCGCAGCTGGGCGCGCTGTGGGGCGCGCGCGCCTGGCGCCGCGTGCTGCCGCAGCACGCCGCCGCCGCGCTCGCCGCCGCCACCGCGCTGCACCACCCCGACACCTCCATAGAGGTACACCACACACACAGCACTATACCACACACCGCACTACCCCACACACCGCACTACACCACACACCGCACTACACCACACACCGCACTACACGACACACCGCAATACACGACACACCGCACTACACCGCACTCCGCACTACACCACACACCGCACTACACCGCACTCAGCACTACACCACATACCGCACTACACCGCACTCCGCACTACACCATACACCGCACTACACCTCACACCGCACTACACCACATACCGCACTACACCGCACTCCGTACTACACCGCACTCCGCACTACACCACACTCCGCACTACACCGCACTCCGCACTACACCGCACACCCCACTACACCATACACCGCACTCCGCACTACACCGCACACCGCACTACACCACACACCGCACTCCGTACTACACCGCACTCCGCAGTACACCACATACCGCACTACACCACACACCGTACTCCGCACTACACCGCACTCCGTACTCCGCACTACACCGCACTCCGCACTACACCGCACTCCGCACTACACCACATACCGCACTACACCACACACCGCACTCCGCACTACACCATACACCGCACTACACCACACACCGCACTCCGCACTATACCACACACCGCACTCCGCACTACACCACACACCGCACTATACCACACACCGCACTACACCACACACCGCACTCCGCACTACACCATTTATTGATGATACAATATAGATTCCCCGAGTTCTCTACTTTTCCCGAGCTTGATATCGCTTGAGAACAAAACCCAAAGATTTAAACAAACCTTTTTAATATGACCTAGTCCATAAAGCAGTCACCAACGCAAAAACAGACACTTATTAAGCAACGATTCGATACGATAAATTTATTATTATTTATTTTTAAAAGATTTCATGCGTGGAGGCCATACTTCCCGAAACGCAGTAACAATATTTTAACAAAACTGACTTTATCGCATTTGTTTAACATTTTCGAACGTTACAGATGTTTCGTAAACTGTAAATCATTTAAAAATATATCAATGGTGTCCCCATAAGAAATACTAAAGCATCGAACAAAAATTTCAGGGATGCGTGGAAGTGTTAGAGAGTTTGCGAGATGGCGACTTTGGTGACTGCGAGAAGGAGATCGAGGAGTATGTGGAAGCGTGTCGTGCCAAGTTCCCGTATGCCATCGCTTTCAAACCGGAGCCCCACACGGACCTACCCGACAAACACGTCCACGCAGAAGAAGCGCCTTTACAGCAGAAAGAGATCAACGTCAACAACTGAACACAAATTTTCATTAGAACTTTTGAATTCGGTCTAAAATTAATAATAGTGCCTCCTCGATTGAATGACATGTTTGTCAAAATATTTGATTAGTGAATTATACAACAAACTCTGTTTTTTTTTTAATAACCCTTGCTGTTTTCTTTCTCTAACTTTTCTCGTTTACAACTTGTTAATTATTTCTTAAGCGTTAGTCATGGTGTGCATATCGGTGACTGAAATTTTGTGCAAATAAAAATACCGAGAACTTGTGGCATGTATCTTGTTGCCAGATTATCATTTTTACATTTACACAAAATTTTAGTTTTTTTATTTAATGAACAACCCTTATCATTGTACGTTTAAATAAGTATATACTGAACAGGAAACAATGATCACGGTAATAAAACTGAGTCGGGAAGAGAATACAAACATAGCTCTTGAATATCATTAAAACTTATTTATAAATTGTATGAATATTTGTATTCTTGACATTAAAAAAAACTTTAGGATCATGTCGCGTTTATTTATTACCAATTTTATTAATTTCCCGACGTTTCGAACTCTTTACAGAGATCATTCTCACGAGTGACGAACAAAAAGATGGTATTTGTTCAAAAGCTATTTTTCATTGATACAGAGAGCACCCACTTTTTGGAAATAAAAATCAAAAAGCACTTTTTGATTTTTATTTATGAATATGATAAATATATATGAATAAATAAACGCGATATAATCCTAAAGTTTGTTTTAATGTCATGAACGTGATTCGCGAAAGTCTTAGAGATAAATATATTTGTATTCTTTTTTACATCACAAATGATGAGTGTATATCACCTGTGAACATTAAAATATAGCTGCATTCAACTGTCACTGCCTACAACACAAATTTATTGTGAATATATTGGCTGCAAAATGAATAATTTGAAAAATTTAAAGAATTGTAAAGAAAGTTTGTTTCTTTAACTAACTCATGAATTGTCAAACGTGAAAATGAAACTATAATAATTACATTTGATAATTTTAATTAGCTGTAATTTTAATTTTGCATATTGTATCATCCGTACAAGGTTGGGACTACTTTTTTTAATTAGCGACAATTTCTTTCGTGTTCACTGTTTTATTAGCGCGGGTAGAAATATATTTAATTATTTGCGTATATATTTTTGTATTGTTACATTTCCGAACTTTTATGTTTATCTTTATAATTTTTATGACCGAATGTATTGATGGTATTTCTTGATTCGTGTTTGCAATGTTCGAAACTTACTTAAATTGCTTTAAAGTTGGGAAACTTTCCTTTATACAAAAAAATAATACATCAACGCATGATTCGAAATATAATGGGCTCAAGGATTGCTCAGTCCATCTATTGTAAATAAGTATTACACTAGTTTACCAAAACATTGCCTGGAGAATTGAGGAGTGACTTTCTCTGCTATTTGAATCCTATATTATATTATGTCACAATTATGGAGATGCTACTTGAAGGGCTTACATCTCTATCACATACTGCTTCTTTATAGTTCTTTTTGTATGTTAGACATCTATAGGCGAGGGTAAACCTGATTTTTGGCGTGGCGATACAGACCGTGGCGACGCCTCGCCACGTTCTCCGTACTGTGACAGAATAATTAAACTATGCATAGTGACAATGTTTTTATATGAAAATAAATGTATATAAAGTGTCATAATTTTCTGGCGAAAATTCGTAATATAAAATACAAAATATATCATGACATATTTAGTTCCTGTCACAATTTGTACCTTTGTGCCTATTAAAGTAATGTCGATATCTCACATCTGTCAGGCGTTCCGTTACGGCTGACAATATCTTTGACAGTTTTTTTTTTATTACAAGACTTATCATCACATGTATCTAGCAGTAGCTGTTAATTACTGTCAAAAGACCTTCTCCAGTTTTTCTGAAAACATTTTGTAACCAAATATGTTCTTAAATTTTCTTAGATTCTAAAATATATGGCCCCTTCCTTTCGAAGGTCCTTTAATATTGACGCAGAAGTAGCGTACCTTTTGTGCAAATAATCTATATGTATTATAAAATCCATCCTCCTTATGTAGCTAGAACTACTTGAGAACATAATGTTAGTTGCCATAAATTTCAACTACTTCACAAATAATTTGTGTATCTGTCTTGTGGTATTTTAAGAATTCATATGTGATAGTATAAGCATGAAATTTTGGAATTAACTAATTAAATATTTAAAAACAAAGAGCTTAGAACAAAAAGACCTCTCTATTTACAATCAATTTCATAACATCAAGCTGTGTATATCAATGCAGCGCCACATTTATTATATAGCGTTATATACAGTACAAAAATATTCTTGAATTTTAAAACAGTTAATAAACCTATATTGTATCAAGTATTTTGACAAATGCAAAAGGAATTCATCAGAATATTTTTTAACAATTCAATGCTGGTGATATATTTAACTACTCTTTGGATATCACCAGATTTTCTCATTGTGTTCACGAAGTAGGAAATTTGTATATATACATAAATATTAAATGTTTTTTGTAAATGTGTCTTATTAACTAGCTGATCCGGGTGTTGAATATGGGTGAAATACTCACTCGGATGACATTTTTGCTCTGAAAATCTCGAATAATTATTATTGCATAATGGGCGATTTTAACGCTAGAATGTGAGTATATTATAAATAATAGTAACGATTCAGTTTCTTACCTAACCTAAAACATTTAAAATTTGTAAATAGGTAAATGTTAAACACTCTTCAAACCTCTATCATAACCATCTATGGAATAGAATCAATAAATGGAATCTTATATAAATGGTTCTAGACCTTTCCATCCACATGCATTAGTAGAGCAGATATATATTCAATCTGTCACCCACAGGACTCATAGTTGGACACAGTTGAACCATCTGGTGTAACTTTTAAAATTTAAATAGTTCTTCTAGGTATAATTAATTTAAAAATGCGGACAGTCCCAGGTGATTGCTTAGTCTTTTTATGCCTAATCCCTGTTGATGAACCCGCAAGAAAAAAAAGGTTGAGCGCCACTGAGGCAATGCCACCAGAAAATGTATTACTTGTACGAAATGCAAATCGTAATAGTAATTATTGATAGATAGTATTGGACATTACAATGAGGTCAGAATAATGTTTTTTTGACAAATTTGATACATCATTAAATGACTTTTTAGAACATTAATATAGGAGATAGAATAGCTTCAGAACTTTTTATAGGAATTTTAAATAATTCGGCAATCAAAATATCCTTATATTTCGATTGCCGAATAGTTCCGTGCTGGACACTAATATAGAAACTTATAATATACATTCAATGCTAAAACAAATTGTTTGGATTTGCTATTCATAATATACTCATTTCGATTTTGCTATTGGTAGGTACATACCTACATAGAATTGGTAATTCAAAATATGATTGTGCTGCCCTGTCATTTTAAAGCTAAATAAAAAATCTTATGATTTTATTAATCAATTCGACATAATCCATCATGACTGTGAGTCACAAATATATTCACAATGCAGCGTTTGTGCTGTTTGAAACGAAATCTAAAGGAATGTTTAAAAATACACACTTCCGAGAGATGTTAAACATGCTCATAAGACTTTGGAAATTAAATTTTTTTGACCAAATAAAAAAGCAGCTTTTTTAACTAAAAATGGCTGGCTAAAATATTTGTGATTTTTTTTTAAATAAAGTTAAGTGAATACTACTATTCTCTTGTTTGGTTTGTTTGATAAAAACTCATTAATTTGTACTTGAATTTATGAAATTAATGAATGGTTTTATTTTATTTATTCACTTTTTTAAGACTATTCTAAAAATAATACATGACAAAATCGATGAAAATACTAACCGGAAAGAAAGAGAAAGAAAAGAAAAAATCAAATTAAAAAAAAATCACAATGATATGCAATTTTAATGATTAGCCAGGATTTACGCTCTGTAAAGTATACTTTTTATTTTAATAGCTTGCTAAAACTTGTGTATGAATAACAATAAAAAAAGTCTTTTTATACTCAAAAAAGTGTTTGAATGATTTAATTTATAACAATGTATGTTCACAGTGGTGTGCAGAACGTGAAGTAATTGTAAATATATATACCTAACTTGTAGGGCAAAAGAAAGCAATAATTGTAATTTGTATAAATAAAAATTTTCATGGTTGCCGTGTTGTTAGTTTAACTGAATTACAGACATATTATTGCAAGAATATACATTTGATTCAAAGAAGTCTTTTAATTTAAATTGGGTCTTTTAAACAGGAGGAACAGAGGCAGAGAGTGTCTCTTTAAATTATTGCCTAATATGGTTCCATAGTCTTAAAATAATCCGTAGTTGAAATCTTGCTTGAAGTCCTTGTTATAAACTTATTGGCAGGTGGAGTATGCAAGGCGAGAGTGGTGGTTGCAGGTTTATGGAAGTGCCGTAGTAGTAAGGTTATATCGGATTTTGTGTGTGTAAGAATTGTGCCTTATGGCGCTCCGTTCTCTCTGCCTACCCCGCAAGGGATTTAGCGTGAAGTTATGTATGTATATACTTCTATTTTGTAATTATTTCGGTTATAAAACTCCCATCTCACTCCCCCCCTCCGCCTAAATTTAGGGCTAACGCGCCTAAGTTGGCAACCCTCACAGAGTACATTTGTATATACTGCCAACCCTGCATAAAACGAATGAAATTTCGGGACGTGTACGCTGCACATACAAAATGCATGCAAGCGCTGCGTTCCACATGAAGTCAGATTTTTCAAGCAGGTTTCTCCGAACGCACTGCTGGCTCGCACACGGAACGTACAAACGGAATACTTACATTCCGTTCGAAAACCAATCGAATGTGCGCGGCCAATATTGTATATTGTACTGATTCTATGCATTCAGGAGTCCGAATACTGAAAACGAATTCGAAAATCATACATACATACATAATTTCATGCCAAATCCCTTGCGGGGTAGGCAGAGAGAACAGAGCACCATAAGGCACGATTCTTACACGCCTTACTCGCTTCGTTAACTTTCATAACTCTTTTCGTGTACGTGCGCCGATTTTTGAAAATCGAAGACGGAAAAGTAGACGTTTGCGGCCGGGCTTAGTTTTCACTTTCTTCCAAATGTCATATCATCAGTTTAAAGGAACAACTTGTTATATTGTAAGATCATTTATTTTCTCTATTAATTATTTCAGTAAAATTATGTAACAATATTGTGTCCAAATATATAAAAAAAAAACAGTACAAACTATAAGTACAAATAAAATTGTTTTCATTTTTCTAACTGGTAAATTCATCATGATGATTTTTTTGACATGTTTTAAGGCACCTTTTGACCTGTTTTTTGTTCTATAACATTGATGGTGTGTGCATTGAACAGAGAACCAATACTTTAAAGTATACAGAATTAATCCAATGTGTAGTATACAAGGATTGATTCACCATTTCATGATACTATTATAAAAAAATAAAAATATTTTTATTCAACATGTGATCCTAATTAATATTATCAGTGTTTGATTATGTTATCACATTTAAAATAAGCAAACGATTGTCTCGTATAAGGTAAAGGAGGGTTGATAAAATACATTTATTCTGCCAAAATGCTTGAGAGCGAACATCTGTTCATCTAGCTGAGATTCAGCAATGACTACAGACAAGATAAAAGTTAATACAGAAGTTGGTACAGAAATACAATAGGATGAACTTTAATTATTACAGAAGTGTGCAGGAATGTCAACACACAAAGTCATGAGCAGTAACTTATAACTGACATTTTATATTGCAATACAATATTTATTCTATTCCTACCACAAAATATAAACTTAATTCCAAGGAATTAATAATAATATCACAACAATGTTCCCTATTAAAATTATGTTTAAACAATGTATGTAAAAACCTTGGTAAAAAAATTCAATAGTACCTACATTACTTATCAATATCACGATCGAGAGAACAATCACAATAAGTACCAAAATTATATATCTACTGTATACTTCTTCACCCCAATTAGCTGATACATCAGCTATAGACATAAATCTTTACACTTCAGTGCATTATTGTGGGGGCCATAAATTTATTATTGTCAATATTTCGAGTTTTCAATCACTATAGTCATGATGCCAATATAATTGCGAGAATACTTATATTTTATATTATGGCACAACATTCAAAGTCTGTCTTTGAAATCCAGCCAGATGTAAATTAACAATCATTTAGATGGACTCACTGCATTCCAGTCCACTGCGAAGTTGATTTCAATTTTATTACGTTTTGGTATATATTGCCTGCAAAAAAAAAACAATCCGGAATAAAAATACCTTCAATAGGCATTAATCATTGACTTAAATTAATTTCCAATAGTTAAATATATGTTACTATTATTGTGTTTGTTCTTCACATTACAAAAAAGAATGACATGTGGTTTGCTATTGCAACCTGTACAATTTCCAATAGCAAGTAAATCTAAATCTGAAATCTGATAAATCTGTTTGCATTGCTAATGTATATCTAGATAGCAATCTGATAATAATAAGGACTCACTACAGAATTACAATATAGTAGATAAATGTTATTACAAATCCTTGTCAATGATGATAATTTTTTTTCAGGGATTATAACAACTCAAATACACACTAATACATACCAATATTTGACTTTTGCAGCATCCAACATCCTTTTAGAAGCAATATATATATCTTTATGTGCATTTTTGTCAGACATATAAATTACTTCTTTGATACCTGACTGTATGATCATCTTGGCACATTCATTGCATGGGAACAGACCCACATATATAGTACAATTCTTCACATCAGCAGAGTTTTTATTTAGAATTGCATTCATTTCTGCATGGCACACTGGAATTTGATAAAAAGCACATTTTATTTCTCCAAGATATATAATGACTGATATTTAATGTCGCATTAATAAAACAAAAGGTTATTTTATCATAGATTTAACATGAATTAAACCAACTTACCATATAGGAATTTACTATCTAAGGGTGATGGAGTGTTTTTCCCCCATGGAAAGTCATCATCACTACATCCAATTGGCATACCATTGTATCTGTATACAGTAAATAGTAGAGTTTTGTTAATATATAATATAACATACATTTTTTTTTAAGAACTCAAAATGTAATGACCAAACCATCAATTAGAAAACCAGTGTTGGCAAAAGTTTAATAATCTAAAAATACCTATCTCTATACAGATATTTATGCTTACTGTAGAGCTTGTTAGCTATTTATAGCATAAAAAGTTATAAAAGGAGTTACACTATCAGGATTAAGATTATAAATTATAACAAGGTTCAGATAACATATAGAAAAATAGTATTGATACTCACCCCACACCTACAATTTTATTCTCCGGATTGACAATACAGGCACCAACTTGATAACTTGGGTCTTTACTACGTTTTGCAGCCAAAAATGCTATTGCCATGAAATATTCCCGCCAATCTATATAATCTGTGCCTTTAGTTTGCGAGCTAGGAGTGACAGAAAGAAGAAAATTACTTCAAGTTCTTTTACCAAAACAGGAAAATTTAAATTCAATGGCAAATAATAAAGCAAAGAACCATAAAAAAAATATTGATATATGTTTAAAACTTAGTTATCCTAGTATGCTGTACAAGGTAATTTAGAATTAATTAGAAGTAGTTTAGAATTTACCACAAATTAAGTTGCTAAACTAACCCCTAAGCTTATTCAAATTGAAATAATTTAGTTATATATCTACTTACTTTTCAAGTGACATTTTGGAAGTCATTGTTGTTAAGTCCATGTTTTTTATCTTGATAAAAGCAAAAGAATTGTTTTTAAATGTTGTTGTAATTGTCTTATAAATGGAACTGGAGCCCCAGTCGCAAGGGCGTTTTTATTTCATGAGGAGGCTGCAATATTAATTATTAGATGATATCTTTAATACATACTACTAAATAGATATTATTTGTAGTAGTTAATCATACTCTCACATTTATTTACATGACAACAACTGGATTTCAAACTTGGAATTGACACTGGCCGCGTTCCACTTAAAGCCCACAACGACCGTAACGCCCACAGTAGCGCTCCACATAAAGCCCGTGGTCGTTGCGAGCGGTCGCTCGACGTCATAGATGACGTCACTGTTCGTGACTGCATCGCGCCCACTTCGCCTGCAAAATATTGGTAGGTCTTGGTGGGCTTTCAATAAAAAATGGCATATGTCATCAGAACTTGATGAATTTTCCGAGCCGCCTTATTGCTAGCACACAGCGCTCAAGTTTTGGATTCCACTTAAAACATTCGCCCACAACGCCTGCGGCGTTTTTACGTTAGTGAAACAGCAATTTCCGCGGTCGCGGTCTTTGTGGGCTTTATGTGGAACGCACTCACTTGAGTTCACTTGAAAGAGTTGACAGGCATGTAATTTTTTTTTAATTGGCCATTATTGGACAGGCTAAAGCTTTTAAGCCATACTGCCTTGTCTGACGTTATTTTTTTTATAAAGTAATGATGATGATGATGATTAAACTTAAAACGAACTTGACCTAACCTAATCATACATAAAGTGGCACTTTATGCAAGATGTTTCGAGGGAGTCTTGATGACACTGTAGGAGAGCACACTAAACACGATATTTACACCATTCCTCACATTTGCGGACACTTATTTAACAAAACGCCAGGATATTTATTTAATAATATCCATTGAAACACAAATCTGAGAAAATAATGCAAAGAACGGACATGACTCTTCCACAGTCCTGCCAATACTCTGACAGGCATGTAACAGCATGTTCCGCATTTCGGTAATATCTTTTTATTTACCATGGATGCAAAATGCTTCAGTCAGAATAATAAATTTAAGGGGACAATGTATAAAATAGTATTAAATTTAATATAACTTGAAATAACCTTTACTAACATAACCATCCATAAAGTCGTGGTATGAACACCTATTATATAAACGCCACGAATATTATTCAATAATCGTAATATCTATTGACACACAATTTTGGAAAAAAAATCTTACACACACAGTGACATTGCGTGTACTGTGTGTAGTAGTGTAGCAATGTAGCAAATACTAGCAGCAAACCACAAAGTATAGATAAATCAGTATAGATACACAGAAGTCTGAATGTAATGTTGAACGAATAGTTTTATTTCAAACCCACGCCGGTAGAGGGCGCTATCCTTCCAGAAGCACTCGACTTTTTAACGCGTGTTTACGTGTAATAATAATCATCGTTCGTACATAATCATCTGTGATTCCGAAATTCAACACTTCTTTTTTGTGCGAAGCTTTCTTATAGTATCTAACGAGAAAAAATGTTAAAACATTTTTAAGGCTTACGAATTTCAAACTAACAAATCTTTTGTAATTAAGTATATCTAATATCAATTTGTCACAAATGAACAACTTATCTTGGCCGTAAGCGTAACGAATAAAAATAGAGAGAGAGAAAGAGAAATAAAAGTTTTAATAACTAATTCACTCAAATTATGACAATGTAGTACCCACGTTTTATCATAGTTCTTTTAATTTTTTGAATTTTTATATAGCTAGATATAGTGTAAGATCCGACTGCAGAATCAGTGCACTCATCGGTATTTGCTAAAAATCTAATTTTTAGGCATATTTATGATTAGGATAATATATATTTACCAGGTTGTCAATCAGAATGTGGTCGCTAATATTTTTAATGAAATTTAAAATTATATTTTAATATTTATTTATTGAAATATAAATAATAAATGAATGTTATGAACGTATAAACGTATCGAAATCATACCTGTTTACACTTGGCAGCAAAGACGTGCAGCCAAGTGCGCAACGGCAACCGGGATTTTTTACAGTTTTCCTGTATATTGCCGTAAAGTGGACGATATTTTATTTAAAAAACCAGTGAATCATTTTTTTTGGACTTTGGGCTTTTTGACCATAGCGCCTCACTTTTGTGAGGCGCCGATATATATTATCCTAATCATAAATATGCCTAAAAATGCGATTTTTGCAAATACCGATGAGTGCACTAATTCTGCAGTCGGATCTCGTACTTATTAGTCACATAAGAGTGTCTTGCGTAAATAATTAGTAAGTAAATTGCCTTGTTCACAAGAATATTTCTGAAGTTTACCATCTGTATTCAATTTGCGTTATTCAATCTTATTAACAATTCAAGGTCTTTAGGTAGATATGTGTTCATCGTGATACCACCTCCTAATTAGTACCTATAACGTAGGCTTTTTTAATGCGAATCTATTTAGGCTTATTATTATTTTAAATAATAATATTGTGCTATTCTTCCTTTCTAAGTGCCTTCATTATTGAAATAACTAAACATAATTCAAGGGCGCAGTAAAAAACGCAGATACAATTAAATTTACTTTGAAAATTAATTTACTTTGAGTATTTAGCGTGCACATGCAATAGAAAAAGCATAGCGTGCATTCATTTCAATAACGTGAGAGCCACGTAATTCTATAAACAAATGGAGGAATCTCTCTCTTTATTCATGACATCTGTGGCGTCCTGTTCGGTGAGAGAAGTGTTTGGAGAGTTAAAGAAGTGTGGGCCCTGAGGACTCTCCTAAAGGCCAGCAACGCAATTTTAACACTGTTTGTGCTGCAGGTTTCCAGCAGCGTTGGTTGCTTCCCATTAGGTTAGTCGCTTGCTCCGTTGTATCCTATCCCATAAAGCTGATAAAACATGACCATAAATTCTAGGTCACATTAACATCACGGCTTTTTTCTCGTCCGCGAGAAAACTTTTTCCTTGTACGTCAGGTTACTGTATCCATCCTATTGAAATCCATCTATTGTATCCTGAAAAAAAAAACGGTTACTTTAATTAGGTATCTATGTATAGATTACCTTAGAATTCAACCTAGTTAAATATCCTTCACTAGCCAGAAAATCATTTACATAATAATTTCTTGTGGTCTATTTAAAGATACTGTATAATAATATACCAAAACATATCTATTTTTTTAAACGCCTCTTTATTAAGCAACTAGCTGGTGCCCGCGACTTCGTATCAGACCACCAATCAGCAAAAATACTATGCCCGTGCCGTTATAAGGAACATTATTCATTGCTTACCCCCAATTAGTGATAGCGTGATAACATTTAGCCTACGTGTTGACCCGAACGCTATGTAATATTCTAGCAGAATTGGAAATAAACGCATGCGTACTTTTAGAGTTTATTCGTATAAACATACAGACAAACAGACAAAAATTCTAGAAACAATATCTTGGTTCGTTATCGATTGTAGATGTGTACCAAGTATTCTTAAACAATATTAATCAATGTACAGTTTTGACTTTCCTACTTAAAACATAACATAACATAACTTCACGCCTTTTGTTACCCGAAGGTGTAGGCAGCGGCTGTTCAGCGGCGGCCTAGTCTCGCCGTTATGTTTATGTCCCAAATGGAATAGGTGGCAAACCTATTGCCATACCGGGCACAAAGTTTTTCAGTCATCGATATTTTTGACTTTCCTACAATTTTATTATATGTGTATGTATAAGTATATCTACCTATAGAAGGTATCGATTTCCAAAAAGCGGGTGATTCTCTGGTTTATTGTTTGTATGTCTATTTTAAATTTAAGTTAAGGGCAACAGTTTTTTCAATTTGATAATAACAAGATAATAATATCAGTTTTATTTATTAGATACTTATTTAAATGTAGGTTAGATACTTCTAACCTACATTTAAATAAGTATCTAAAATTTATTACCTACTTTTAATTGTTTTAAGTAATTAAACAGCACCGTTGTATATTACATTTGATAATTACAATTTTATAAGAGTTTTATTTCTAGGATGATATTTTATTTTATTTCTATGCCGTTGATACCGCCCTTGAACTGGATATATACTAAGTGAACCACAATTTCAAGTGCAAGGCGGATTTCTTACCTTTTAAATTTATCACGAAATATTCAAAATAAAAACACAATATATAGCAAAAAAAAACCAATGGAGAAATACCTAACAAAGGGAAGGGATTGGCGATGGTGACTTGTTTATGGGATTGGGGGGGCAAACGAGCAGGCATGTCACCTTATGGGAACTAACTAATACCGCCCATGGACACTAGCAACATAGATAGTGTTACAGTTGCGCTACCGGGCTGTAAAATAGGATAGGGAAGGGATCAGAAGTGGGTTTGGCCTATGGATACTTCGTACCTCACCGACGAAACGCGTCATGAGCCACTTCACGCCGATATTATGAGAGGTTGTGGTATTTCACCACTGCGTTGCTCTATCACTGTCAAAACTATTTTTTAAAGTTAAATTTTGATGACGATAGAACATTAATATTTACATCACCATTGTAACATCATCATCATCAATATAACTCCGTCCACTGCTGGACATAGGTCTCTCCTTTAGCATGCCACTGAGTTCGATCTTCGAACATCCTTCCATCCTTCAACCGCTGCCAGCCATATTGCGTATAACGTCACCCCATCTAGCCTGAGGACGCCCTGCACTACGTTTTCCGAGACGTGGTCTCCATTCCAGAACTTGTTTTCACCATCGGGAATCAGATATGCGACAAATGTGACCTGCGTACTACCACAGCTTGCCCATTCTTTGGGCTATGTCGATGACTTTAGTTCTTTGTCGGATGTCTTCATAAATAATCCTAGTCTTCAGAGAAACTCTTAACAGGGCCCGTTCCGTTGGTCGCTGAGCGACCTTAAATTGGTAGATAAGTCGCATTGTCAGTGTCCATCTCTAATAATTAGTGTGCAAATATTTAACGCCAGCGTATCATTGGTATTTTTGTAATTTACCTACGATCTTACAACTCATTGGTAGAAATTTCAATTTGGTTTAATTCTAATATTTAATTTAAGATTTACTAGACAATATACCTAAATAATTAAGCAACATATCAATTAAAAAATATAAGCAGTTATCCACATTTTCTAAGCAAGTTTGGACGCAGTAACATGTAGGTACAGGTATATGTGTTCTACGCTACGACTATTTGTTTATTAGTAAAGTGTTGCGTCCGCGGTGAAGTGCGTTTAGTTGCTAATTGACAAAAGTGTTTTAGTGTTGAGACTAATTTTTAATTATGAAGTGATTTCTTTTTACTTATGATTATGAACTAATGATATCATTCCACTTATTTATATATCGACCAAGGCGGTGTATTTGTTTAATTTTCACGAAAATTGTACAATAGCTTATTTTTTTTAACAATTCTATGATTTTAACGTGTGGTTAAAAGTAAAATATAAACTTTGAGAAAATTAGACCAAAGCGAATTAAATAATTTAAAAACTTTTATTTCTCAGTAACACCAAAACAACTTTGTGTGGATTATATCGCGTTTTACTTATCAGTTATAGTTATAGAGTTATAATTATATAATAAAGAGTTATAACGGGCCTCGTGGCGCATTGGTAAAACTACCGGCTGCAGAAATGAGGTTGGGGGTTCGATTCCCACCCGAGCACAAATATTTGTGACAAACACGAATGTTTGTGTGGCGTCTGGGTGTTTCTCTATGTATTATAAGTATGTATTTACAAAAGAAAAGTAGGGAAAGGTGAAAGGGAGGAATCCAGAACAGATGCAAGGATAATGATTGATGATGTAGTGCTGGAACAGGTGAATGAAATTGTATATCTTGGATGCGCTTTTAGCAGAGATGGAAGGTACACCGCGGATGTAGAAAGACGAGTGGCGATAGGAAATAGCGTAAATGGAGCGTTGGGAAGATTCCTGAGCGCTTTAACTTAACGCCAAATCCCTTGAGGGGTAGGCAGAGAGAACGGAGCGCCATAAGGCACGATTCTTACACACCTCACTCGCTTCCTTGACTTTCATAACTCTTTTCATGCACGCGCGTCGATTTTTGAGGCTCCTAACATCACCTTCTTCCAGAACACGTTCTATTTGGTCATGAAATGTGTGTTTAGACCGTCCTCGACTCCTCGGGTTAAAAATAAAAATAAGATAAAGGATTTGAGAAATACAATTCTTATTCTAGTTCTTATCAGTACTCTAGATAGGTAAATAGATAGTTTACATGACATAAATATATCATAACTTCACGCCTTTTTCTATCTGAATGTGTAGGCAGTGGCTGTTAAGCCTCGACTCGCCGTTATGTTTATGTCCCAAATGGAATAGGTGGCGAACCTAATGCCATACCGGGCACAATGTTTTTACTCAACGATATTTATCACACATAATATATCTAACTTCCGAAATTAATTTCGAAAAATCATTGTGAGTGTGAGCCAGGATTCGAGCCCGCGAACTCTGGATTCAGAAGCGCGGTGCTAGACCACTGGACCACCGAGACTGTCTAAATCTAGTTTAAATTTTCAACAAACAGGTATATTCAAGTATATAATACACGCTGTGGCAGTAGGTCATTTTTTTAATTTATACGAAAGTGTCTATAACACCTGACCGGTTTACAAGGAATTGTATATTGTTGATTGATTAATTTTGTGCAATTTGACCTAGTTGTTTATACTAATGATGAGGACTAGTCAAGGATGGGTACTCCTGACCACCCTGAAATGTCTCTGTATTATTGATATGATATTATTATGTTTTTGTTATTTGAGTTTGGTCGTTTCTTTAGTAAATATATCTAATCTTGAATACCATTACATGGAATAATATTTTTAAAAAAGTCCATTGGTTTTCCATATAGTCCGTAATCAGGAAGTAAAAATATGAACGAGATTTCTCAAGGGCTCTTTCCGATATCGGCAATAGTCCTATCTCTGACATATAAAACTGTATTGCATAAAAGTTTCATGAATCGTTTCTACTTTAGTCCCAATTATAAATACATAATTTCACGCCAAATCCCTTGCGGGGTAGGCAGAGTTAACAGAGCGCTTGATTTTTACACGCCTCACTCGCTTCGTTGACGTTCATAACTCTTTTCATGCACGCGTGTCGATTTTTAAGGCTCCTAACATCACCTTCCTCCAGAACACGTTCTATTTGGTCATGGAATTGGCCGTCCTCGACTCCTACATCTATCCGGTTTTGCATTGTATACCTGTAATATATATATATAATAGCTTCATATAATCTTCATGTACCTATGGTGTGGAGCCTTTATAAAATCGTTCACTTCAACACAGTTAAAGTGAGATATATCACATAACATTTGTATTTAGTGATTTGTTGTGGAAGTCTATCAAGTAGCTATCATGATTGTAATTTGCAAGACTTCATAGTAAGTAGTAGTTCGTTGTACGGTTAATTGTAGAAGACTTCATATTTTTTTTTTGTCAATATTTCCATTTGTTGCATAGGTACGATGAACAATTAATATTTATTAAGAGTTAGCAAAAAACTTTGTGCTCAGCTCATCGGTTACCGACAGGTGGACCGTGGATCATACATACGTTTCTACGTGACAAGCCTATTAAAATTTAAAACAATGTTATAAAAGGGCAACCATTACTGATGAGCCATGAAACGGTCATGAAGTCTCAGTGGTCCAGTGGTCGACCACCCCGCTTCTGAATCCAGAGATCGCGGGTTCAACTCCCGGCACACACCAATGACTTTTCAAACTTAATTTCGAAAGTTAATGTGTGACAAATATCGATGACTGAAAACTTTGTGCTCGGTATGGCAATAGGTTCACCATCTATTCCATTAGGGACGTAAACATAACGGCGAGACGAAGCTTAATAGCCACTGCCTACACCTTCGGGTAGAACTAGACGTGAAGTTATGTTATGTCATAAAACCATGGTTCTACAACCATGGTTTTATGACATAACATAACTTCACGTCTAGTTTATGACTACTCATATGCCGATTACTTGTCTATTCTGGACTGGCGAGCTTGTGCTATATCCTTGGTATATCACTACACGGATAGCCCCTAACTACGGCATATCATTTTAGTAGGCACACGCTTGTATCAATGTACCTACTTCAATCCTCATTTGAAATTTACCCAAGGTCACAAAATTCATGAAAAAATATTTACGTCATCGTTACGTACGTATTTCAGTAACCTTCCTATTAAAATGAACTACTACCTGTATAATATTACACTTACAATGTTTCAGTATTTATATATAACACTAACTTCCTCCCGTGGCTTCGTGCGCGTGGTGTTTGGATAAGAAAATTGTCATGCGGTAGGAGCAAATAATAAAACTGAAAGGAATAGAATAACGTACATAGGTACATAGTGTTTTGGCAGTTCTTACTGCAATAACACCTGTAAACTCTGTTATATCTGACAAGGCACAATTAGGTTCCACATAATCGATATTCTTTTTTTTTTATTTTTTTTTATAGGATAGAAGGGCAAACGAGCATGCGTGTCACCTGATGGTAAGCAATCAACGCCGCCCATGGACACCAAAAACGCATATAGTGTTACTGTTGCGTTGCCGACCTTTAAGGGATAGGGGATAGGGAAGGATGGGGAAGGGGGATGGGCTTCCGGGTACCTCTCTCACCGAAAGAAAGGCGGCATGAGCCACTTCTTCGACGATCTTCTGAGAGGTCGTGATACTTCACCGGTCGAGCCGGCCCATTCATACAGCAAACTGCTTGGCTGTACCACTGTTGCTTGGCTCTACCACTGTTCATCGCAATAATATGGCTAAATTACACATAAATTGTAGACTATATGTTATTTTGATGTATAAGCTGTTTCATTTTAAAATTTCATCACTATCCGTTCAATGGCTTTTGCGTAAAAGAGCAACAAACATCTATAGGACAATTTGAAGCTTGTATATTACGTCTCATACTTGACCATAAATTATTATCCCTTCTCTAACTATCTCACCATATTTTTTCTTTCCAATTTGGCTTATGTATGTTGCCTTAGAAAAATAAGCTATTGTAAATATTAAAGTGATGATACGTCTCAAAATCACAGTTGTTACAAATTTAAAAGTCATAATATATTGTAAAAAATCTAATATTAACAAAAAAATAATATTTGTGCCCAAATAATGTGCGAAGTTACAGATTTAAAACATTACATATTATTGTATATACTTTTCTAAGAGATATAGATGGCACGTGTGCCATTAAAATAGTTTACTTGAATGTGTAAATTAAAATTTCCGAAGTGAAAAGTAATTCTCTGTTCAGTTGTATTCGCTATTTAGAAGGTTAAGCAAATACACCTTTAAAAACTATCATTTTGATGGAATAGAATAAATTTAGATTAAAAAAAAACATCACGTATCATTAAGTTTTCTAAAAACACACTTGTTATAAATATAGATAGGCTTGTATAAATTTATAAAATATAATTATTTAGAATATATTATAAAGTTAAAATAGAAAAAATAAAATAATTTAATCGAGGCCTAAAAATGACACAATCATTGAGGAGTGCCTGTTTTATTCGGTGTTTGCTTCACGCGCTGACCTTCCTCCAAGCAGTTGCAGAGTCAGAGTGGCCGGAAAACTACAAGTTAAATGGTTTGAGTTGAATAATATTATCATTTAAATAAATGTTAAATTTTTCATTTATTATAAAATTTAATATATACACAGTTATGGGATAGGAGGGCAAACGAGTAAGTGAGTCACCTAATGGTAAGTAACTACTCACCGCCCATGAACATCGTGGTGCGGTGCCGTCCTTTAAGGGAAAAGGAGGGGAAAGGAAGGGGTAAGGGAATCCGGATACCTCTCTCAGCGAACGAAACGCGGCACGAGCCATTTCACGCCGATATTCCGATAGGTCGTGGTATTTCACCGGTCGAGCCGGTCCTATCATGCAGCCAACTGCAAGACTCTACCGTTGTAAATTTAATGTCCATGTAGTTGGATTAATTTTATTAATTGTTCCAACTACAGAGACATAAAATAATATATACTTTCTATATATATATATATATATATTTCACCCGCAGTCCCTTGAGTTATAGAAACAAGCTCCGTTTTTTTTTTATTGGACAAAATATATTTTTTACATTTTACGCTATTAGAAACGTATTTCAAAAATGTATATGAATATTTATTGCCTGACTTTGAATGCCGAGGTATAGCCGCCTGCCGCCGAACACCTGAAACAGATATAGTGCTAACGCGGCTTGAGCTACCCTCGATCTTCTGAAGATCTGCATATTTTTTTTTTCACCATAAGAACCCCTCAATAGGATAAGATAATAAGATCCTAGATGATAATAATCAAACACGAATGTCATTATAACAGTGGCTGATATGATGTTATATAGATGCAATAACTGCAATGCTTTTGTTTATTTTGTTTCTCTCAATAAAACTTTTCTTGTAACATAACATAGCATAACATAACTTCACGCCTTTTGTTACCCGAAGGTGTAGGCAGCGGCTGTTAAGCCTCGTCTCGCCGTTATGTTTACGTCCCAAATGGAATAGGTGGCGAACCTATTGCAATACCGGGCACAAAGTGTGTCAGTCATCGGTATTTATCACACATAACTTCCGAAAACAATTTCGAAAAGTCATTGGTGTGAGCCAGTGTCTGGAATCGAACCCCGGACCTCTGGATCAGAGGCCGTGTGCTCGCCCACTGCGCCACCGAGACTTTACTGCGCCACCGAGACTTTTCTTGTATTTTTTCTTAAAAAGATGTATTATCGATACTGTCTTATTTAGAGGCTGTTTGATTTTTCTATAAAATTCTAACCACATATTACAAAATCACGCAGTCACGCATTCTTAATTATACATTTTTAATTTATTTAATTGTTAATTTATTCCTGTGTCTTGTTTCGGCAAATTAATATTGCATTTTCATGAATATGAAACATTTTTTTATCATAGATGGTGACAGATTCGATTTCGTGGTGGTAGGAAGTGGGTCGGCTGGTGCAATAGTCGCATCAAGACTTTCAGAAGTTCCTCAGTTTAAGGTGCTCCTCATTGAGGCAGGAGGGGATCCACCTATTACCAGTGTGGTTAGTTCAAATTATCAAGAATAAATTATGAGATTTTGTGATTTTGTTGCTAGTTCTTTCTCTTTCTCTCTCTCTAGGACTTTGCCCTTTCTTTAACTACAGTATTCTTTATTGCACAGCAAAAAGTTTTAGATAGTAACAAAAGGAAGAAAAATAGGCAAAACGGCGGTCTTATCAATATCGGCGATTTCTTCCAGACAACTTTCACCTAAATTTAGTAGGAAAAAGCCATGATTGAGTTTCATCAAGTTGCTTTGTGTTGTTATGTGTGCTTGTAAATAAATAAGACTACAAATCTTACTAGAAATATTTGATTAGTAGGGCACGGAGAGATTTATCACAGTCAATATAGGGCAACCTGTCGAAACCTAATTTGCTTAGCCATACAGAAAATTGCTTTTAAATAATTATTTTTGAATTTTTTATGTTGTTATGCTATGGTAAGGTTTGAGAGTCCGATGATGATACCAATGTACCAGTTCACCTTATTTGTTAACATAATGAAATCCTTAAATAACCTTCATTATATCTTACATTAATTAGCCTTTTCAATAAACTTTTTTTAATAAACTTCTATAGATTACGGAACCTGTTATCACCAGGGTAATTCAAAATGGAATAACGTATGAGTTTTATGAGCAGAGGTAACTCTAGTTCGTTATATTAAAGTTGATTAGTGGCTCTGTCATCAGTATTTGTATTTTCAGGTTCCAGGTTTATTCCCACTGCTTCAAAATACTGAATATGACTGGAGTTACCGCGCCTATACTGATGAAGGTATAGGCCAGGCACACCCCAAGAGGATGATACCCTATATTCGAGGGAAAATGCTCGGAGGCTGTTCATCCATTAATTATCTCATGTATATTAGAGGTGTACCACAAGATTACGATGAATGGGATAAAGTGGCTCCTGGTTGGAACTGGGCTAATGTTCTTTACTATTTTAAGAAGCTGGAAGGAATGACAGATAAGAAGCTTTTCGAAAATCCGTACAATGCATATCTACATTCAGAAAAAGGACCAGTGAAAATTTCAAGAAAAGTAAATTTAGCCTCTACTAATTTCATAGATGATATCAAGTTAAATTCCTATGAAGAAATGGGAATAAACAGGCTTTTAGAAAATAATGGTGCAGAAATATTCGGCGCTGCACGACCACACATGAATATTTACAACGGTAGGAGGTACAGCACTGCAGAGGCGTATTTGAAACGCGGTAAGAAACGACTAAACCTTAAAGTAGCTAAATATTCAACAGTGACTAGAGTATTAATAGACCCTGACAGATTAAAAGCTTACGGTGTTGAAGTTTCAACAGCCAATAAAAATATAATTAAAGTATATGCTAGAAATGAAGTTATACTTTCCGCTGGCGTTTTTAATAGTCCAAAAATTTTATTACAATCTGGAATAGGACCAATTGAGGAATTATCTAGACTTGGTATAAAAACAGTAGTAGATTTACCTGTTGGTAGAAATTTTCAAGATCATCAAGTTCTATTGTTATCAATGAAAGGCAAAACTGGCCTCAGTACATCCGTACAAAATCTGTTGCTAGTTCCAAATTTGGGTTCAATACCTATTCCTATACAAAGCGGCAATTTTAGATTAAACAGTAGTGATGCACCCTATCCGCATTTTCTACAACCGCATTTCCAATTTTTTAATATGTATGTCGGAGCAGCTGCTTCCCCAGCTGGATTTGTTGGCTGTAAAATGATAGCTAATTATGACGATGATTTTTGCGCGTCCCTTGCAGAATCAAATTTGTTAAATGAAGTGGACCTAATCTTGTTAATATTATTACATCCTCTATCGAGAGGTGAAGTTACTTTACGAAGTAAAGATCCTTTAGATGATCCTATAATTAATCTTGGTTATTTTAGAAATGAGTATGATCTTACTGTAGCTGAAAGTGGATTGAAATTCATGAATACTTTGATAAATACGACATATTTTAGAGAAGTAGATGGTAGCATAGCTAAGCTTAGAGTTAAAGGTTGTAGTGGTATCAAATGGGGATCAGATGCATATTGGAGATGTTATGCAAGAAATGTGGTAACTTCTATGCAACATGGGGTGGGTACATGTAGCATGGGCCCTCATGGAGTAGTGAACGAAAGATTAAAAGTACATATCGTGGACGGTCTGAGAGTGGTTGATGCATCAGTTATACCAGAAGTGCCAAGTGGTAATACTAATGTACCGGTCATGATGGTAGGAGAAAAGGCGGCAGATATGATTAAGGAAGATTACGGAGTATTGAAATACGCATTCGAAGATGTTACAAACGAATTCTAACTAGATATAGAAAGCTATGAAGCGACAATATTGATATTTTTTGTAAATTTCCCTGTTAACGGGGTAGCATTTACGTTTTTTGTGTAAAATTTTATAATGTAATATTTGATTTTTAGAAATGTTATATTCTTTTGAACTTGTTTATCTTTTATATAGAAAATATTATGTTGAGCTATTAAGGCAATGCGTATATTCAAGCCTTCATTTAGATTATAATTCCATAAATACAGATATAAATATATTTGAGACTTTATTCTCCCATTCGTTAAACCAAAAAAAGACAATTCAAATTGGAGCCAATTCAAAAGGATATATTTGTGTTGATGTTGCATGTTAATAGTTATTATAAAATATAACATTTATCCTGTCTTGTTACACATATATACTATAATTAAATCTTACGAACATGCAACAGAAATCCCGTACAAGGAGAATATTTGCTATATAAAACAAATAATGAAATAAAATTGGCTCTTGTTAAAATAATATTGCCATCAAATTAGTCAAAACAATTAAACTTTGCTAAATCTGAAGCAAGAAATAAATTCTATGCTTTTACTAAATAAGGCAAATAGTCAAAATAAGTTATTATTGTGATAGGGAATTATTAAAAAATATTTTTTGTAAACTCATGTAATTGGAGATTGTAAAAAAGCAATAAGTGCAATAATAGTTATACAATTAAGCTAGTAGGTACTAAATATAATATAAGACAAATTGTGTGGTCGACGTCAGAGTTTCATTGTACGAGACTGGTTCATAAATAAATCATCCAGTATAACTTCTTAAATTTCCAAATATATGCTAATCATAAGGATTGAAATAATAATGTAAGTATTTACCGTCCCAGGCCAAAATATTAGACGGACTGCGAGCAAAAAAAATTTGTATTACTAGTGTTATTGTACCGTTTTATTGTTTTAAATTGATTTGTTTTTTAGTGTTATTCAATCAATTACCAATTTTCTAATGCGTAAAAACTTGAGAAAATAACATTCAAAATCTTCATGATATTTCTCAGTTTGTAAATATCTTTGCGATCACAAGTAAAGATCGCTTTTTCCACCCATGATTAAAAAAAATCCAATTACTTTTTTTAAATACTGCATACAAATTAAAGCAATATCGAAGTTATATATTTAAAAAAAAAAAACCTTTTTCTATATATCTTACTGGGCAGCGCTTGACCTCGTTTCACTTGATAGTAAGTGACGACGAGGCCGTTGATGGTGAAGTGCACTGTCCAGTTAGTAGCCTATTCACTCTCCTTTTGAAGAGACCTATGTCTTAGTTAAAGGGGAACACCGAAGCAGGTAGTTTGTTCCATTCACCTGCCTTGCGGATGATGAAGGAAGATCCAAAGCGCTTAGTTCGTACAGGTGGGATTGCAACAACGTACGGGTGTAGACGGTAAGTACGTCGGGTAGTTTGCCGGGTTGGAGGTATCACAGTTCATAAAGCCACAGAAATACGTCGATTCCTCGATCGCGATTGATACACTTTTGTACTTCTGCTTTTAATGTATCACTTTCACAAAAATAAATATATAGTCTACAACAATTATTTTAAATAAAAATCAATAATATTGTGGGTTAAATATACCGCTATTGCATAAAAACTCTACACCTCTAAAAATACAAAAATAACAGTACGTTTTATAATTTGGCTAGGGGCTGTATATTACGATTTAAATATATGTATAAATATAATATCTTTTTACCACTCTTTAAAACTAAGAGCCTTGTTCATAAGCTTGGTACAGTACCTTTTCTATAATTTCTGCTATGACCTATATCTGATATTTTTTTGACAAAACTATGTGGTTACAAACCAGTTATTAGTGGAAAATAAAAAAAAACGATTTTGAGTTTGAATTATGAATAAAAATTATAAAACGAGAAACATAATTTATTTTTGTTTTATTGCCTTAAAAATAACAGACAATCCTGTATAAATTGAATAGAATAAACTAATACAATGTTTAAAAATGTCCCATTCTTCATCGCATTTGTCAGTTTAGCAAATTTTGTAATGCAAAGTAAAGTCTGATGAGTTTACCGATATCAAACAGGTTACGGACAAATTAATGAAAGAATAAATTAAAAACCCGTTTCGTTATTCTAATCGTGCATTACAGGAATTACAAGTGTAATGTAACTACGTTAATATGTAACAATATTTAGAAGTAAACTGGGTAACGCCGCTTACTTCGTACCGCTATGCTAAATAGCTAGTGTTCTACTCTCAGCTGGTAGTAGCTAGTGATCCTATATAGGATCCTATAAGGCTGTATAGCCTTCCTCGATAAATGGACTATCCAAGACAATAATAATCTTTCAATTTGAATAAGTAGTTCCTGAGATAGGCGCGTTCAAATTAACAAACAAACTCTTCAGGTAAGTTAATTTTATGTAGTATAGATTTTATTATAATTATGTACACTGTAAATTAAAAAGGCTTTCCTTATCTAGATGGAGTAAGGGTGAAGATAATATTATGAAAACTTTAAGTAAGATTTAGTATTCTTCATAAGTAGCCAATTGCCATTCGATAAGCTATATAAGTCATTTTAATAATTCTTACTATTTAATTAAATCTTATTAGCCTGCTATATTAATTTATCTGTTCGTATGGTAACTTCCCTTTCAAATTCTTATTAGCAAGATTATTTTCATTGTTACTTTTGCTATTTATATTTTAATTGTTTGCTATTTTGCTATTTCACCGTTTGAATTTGCTATTTCACTGTTTATTTTTAAGTTGTGATTGTTTGCCGGGACATAAACCCCCAAGACCTCTCAGTTAGAAGTCTTATTTAATACCAGTAGGTTATCAAAATCGAGATATCGATTACAGAAAACAATAGATTTGTCAATACATTTTGAGACCTAAAAATTCAGTGAGTCGATGCATAATTGCAAATAAACCTTCAGGTATACGAAAGTGGCTGTAAAGTTTGCATAATACTTATTATAGCTTAATTTTTTTGACTGATTTGAACGTAGAAAATGTATTATAAATTGTTTCCTAAAACTGCGTAGGCAATAGTCATTCTCTGTCGTCTCGCTCTTGGCAGAGCAGTTGTGGTCACTACGTGGCTCTCACATCGATAGCAGAGGCGGACAAAGTCCTTCTTACGACCTCTTTCCATCCTTCCCTGGTGGCAGACTGTCTGACGGAGTCAGCGGTGCAGTTTCCCACGGCAGATTTTATTTGGTCAGTCCAACGCATCCTTCCACGGTTCTCTGTTTGACTAGAAGCTCCATGACTCGCCTCTTCGCTTAAAAACATTACCGAAGTTTTGCAAAATACGTGGGATTACACGATAGCATTTATGTCTAACTCTATGATGAAAGGAGTATCCGTATATTGCATTTGTCACACATGATATTTGAGAAATTTTGTTTACAGACGATCTTTCAATTTTAATTATCGTATGAAAATATTTAGTTGAAAATATTTGAGCCGCAGAGTTAGGATAGGGTGACCACGAAGAACCTGGCCCGTCCAAATAAATGGTCTCCTCCAGAACGAAATATCCGTAGCATCTGAAATGGACGTGAATGCACGATGCTATGTATGACTGTGGATGAGGCAAAAGAAGTGTGTCAGCATCGTAGCTTGTGCAAAGCCAAAGTCTCTGCATACCCCTATGCGATACAGGCGTGAGTTTATGTATGTAGTATGTATGTATGGTAATATTTATTTACTCATTCTATTTTACTCTAATAGTCAAGTATATCATCAATCAGTGTGAATAGAATGATTATTTAATTCTCTGCCCTAACCATCACGCTGTTATGAGCGATGGTCGTGAGGTCGTAAAATCACTCGTTTACATGACAAAGTCTTACTGGATGATGTTAGTATAATAATATGAATAACTAAGTTCGTAAGCTGAGGCCTTACTAAGGTTCTGCTGGATTTTTATTATTTTCTATACATCTGTAAAAATAGTTCTAGTGGATGTAAAGAATCGAATCTGCACCAAAAATGTTCCTCATTTAACTTTCCTAAAATTTTCAACCACGAAAATAAAAAAAAAATCATCCACTTGTACACGCATCCATTGTACACTCATGCTGTCTACAATATTTTTATGCAGAGGTTTACGGTGGCTACTATGGTCTATATTTTAATTGACAATTTATGTTATTTTCTGTAACTTGTAATAAGCCGCCCAATTTTGGACCAGTTCCTAGTATCCTCCCAGCCCCGGATCATAATTTTTTTCAGGCGGGGCACAAACTGTAAAATGCCGCCCCCGCCCACTTAGATTTATTTTTATCTGTATCATCCGTGAGTTCAGCAGCAGATATCCACTACAAGGGTATAATTGATTCGTAGGGCAATACAAATATTGGAAAAGCATACTGCAAATCATGCTAATAGCTCTGTTGCAAGAGATAGAAATCACCAAATAAAAGCGGAGCTTACTTTTTAAAAGCGTAAAGCTCCTGGCATAATTTAACGGCGGCGCTTAAATCTCGCTCGTATTTTCGAGCCAGATCTGCTCCATACACTGAGTAATTAGGAAATGATAAGCAAGACCGACGCGTAAATGCCTGGAAACTGGCCTATCCACACTCTAATTTACTGACCAACCCATTTTCCAAGAGACAATGGGACGACTCGCTCTGCGCCATCTTAAAAGAATCGCTTATTAGTGGTTCTGTAGGTGCAGCTGAGCGTGCTCGTTAGCTCGCTGTGGGAGAATGGGAGTGCCGTGTTTAGCTTAAGGCACTGCCATCGAGAGATGTGATCTCTGAATGTTGGCCTCATGACGAAGCTCAAGGTTGCTCAGCGTGTGATGGAACGGGCTATGCTAGGAATCTCTCTGCGAAATAAAATCCGCAATACGGAGATACGTAAGAGATCGGGCCGTGATCTTCCCCATAAGGTTAGCACGCTGAAGTGGAGATGGGTAGGCCACATCACTCGATGAACCCAGTACCTCTGGGGTAGAAAGGTTCTCGAGTGACGACCACGAACTGGTCGACGCGTAGTATGCCGTACCCCCGCTAGGTGAACGGACGATTTTGTAAAATCCGCGGGAGGCCAATGGATGCAAGTTGCACAGGACCAGCAGTTGTTTTGCTCTATGGGGGAGGCCTACATCCAGCAGTGGACCTCAAAAGGCTAATGATGATGACTGCCATCACCCAATTTAAGAACATTATTAGATAATAATGTTCTCTTCTGCTGTGTGGCGCCGGCTTAGAATACCGCCACCCCATCTCTTCCCGTGGGTGTCGTAAAAGGCGACTAAGGGAAAAGGCTGGAAGAATGGGCAGCAGCATTGCAATGGCAAATGGTAAAAACCCCCCATGAGTGAACGGACCAGCAGTTGTGGCGCTCTATGGGGGAGGCCTGTCCAGCAGTGGACCTTAAAAGGCAAATGATGATGATGATGATGATGATGATGATGATGATTAGATAATACGACTTTCCGTATCGAAACGTGTCTTCGTTTAAGTGCCCCCTGTGTTTCGTCGCATTTATGTTGCTTAGGAGAGGTTGTCGACAGTAAAGGACATCATGGCCTCTCATGCGCCAGGAGCGCCGGCCGCATCTCCCAATATCAAACGCCAAATCACGCCAATATCAAAGACATTATCCGTCATGCTCTTGTCTCCGCCGGTGTACCAGCCGTTCTAGAACCGAACGGTTTAGTGCGCGATGATGACAAGAGACCGGACGGGATGTCTCTTTTGTCTAGGAAGGTGAGTAGGCCTTTGGTGTGGGACGCTACTTGTCGTCGATAACCTTCCGCTACCAGACCTTTCAAGCACGATAAGGGAGTTCGCCGCCCTACGGTGGCGCGGACGGGGGCCCCCTTTTGTTCGCGAGACCTCTCGGGGACCTCCCGCTCCAGGGCTCTGCTGAGGAGCCTGGAGCGGATCATGACCATCCGGATTGTACAGGGCTACCGTAACATCTCATAGGAGTCGGCGACGGTCTTCGCCCCGTCCTGGGGAGCCTCACGCTGAGGCTCCCCGAGGATGAGCTCTCCTAGTATTAGAGGGGGACGACGGCAGGGTGGCCCAGAGGGCTGAAACACTGTCCTGGACCACCCTAACGCCGGAGGAAGGCCGCCGCGGGGTTTTAGTAGTGGGTAGCCCTAGGATCAGATTGCAGTTTACTGCTTTGGGAGTCCCACACTATTAAAGCATTTCCTCGCGTGAAAAAACAAGGGGTGGCCGGTGATGGTGCTGTTTCAGCAGAAAATCTCAAGTGGCACAAATATAGAAAACTTGTAAGTGATTATGTTTTTGTGCCGTTTGGGGTTGAGACTTTTGGGGCATGGGGTCTGAGAGTTCGCGCACTCTATAAAGATCTTGCAAAGAGACCGATCGAGGCCTCTCGCGACCAGAGGGCTGGTCTATTCTTCGCACAGAGGATTAGCATTGCCGCACGCACGAAAATTGCATTTTTGGTCCTATAACCGCTTTGCTATTGGGCCACCTCCTGTGCCACTTAGACGCTGTTAAATATCTTCCAGTGCGTTAAGTAGATCTAAATTCAATGTTACCGGATTGATTTACTGCTAATAAGACAGCCTGATTGGTAAAGAAAGACCGTTGTAGGTCAGTATTTTTTTAAGTGTACCGTTATTTATTCCGTCAAAGTTAGGTTGGGGTGTCTGTAAAATGTGGATATTGCCGCCCTCTGAACTTACCGCCCGGGGCATGGGCCCCGGCTTGCCCCCCCCCTAGATCCGGGCCTGTATCCTCCTAAAATTAGCTTTTCCACAGCGACTTTTAATTGTTACAATAGGTATTTGTTCATTACAGTCGGGCGCTCTTTAAATAAAAGATACAGATATATTTTGAAAAATCCAAAACTCTCGCTAACTTTTTTTTTGGTTTGTATGTTGTCACATACGATGACGACACATAACTTAGGAAAAGTCTTCGGTTTAGTGATCAATTTTTAGAGTTCGAGGAGGCAAACAAAGAAACTCCTTTTTTATATTTTCGGATCGAGATTAGAAATGACCAAGAGATTCACCTGGTGGTGAATGACTAAGGCTGCTCATGAACGCCTGCAGCATAGACATTGTCACAGTCGCGTTACCGTTCATCACGGGTTTGGGATGGGAAGGGACGGGCTAGGTGATCAATTAGTAAGCTTCTATTAAACTCTTGTGTAACAAAAATTAAATTAAAAGCGATAGTCGATCGAGTTTCTGCATTCATCGTAGAGCCCCGCAAACGTGGGTAATGACGCATCTGACTTTACTTTGAAATGCGTTTAATGTTGTGGAATATAATTCCGCTTGTGCTGTTGCCACTAAAGAGGATTTTTCTACATTCGACCATTCCGTTAATTCTTTGATGAATTCTTTTCGATTGGTGCACGACAAGTGTTATAATAAACGTCAAAAAGCGACTGAGGTGGGTCTTACAGCGCTCGGGCTTTTTCAATCAACCCCGCATTGACTTACCGTAAAGTTTTTACTACCTACTAACTATCGTGACACATACATAACTTCACGCCAAGTCCCAAGTAGGATAGGCAGACTGAACAGAGCGCCATAAGGTACGATTCTTTCACGCCTTACTTGCTTCTTTGACTTTTATAACTCACGTCATAAAGGCATGAATTTTAAGGCTATCGCTATCGCGATCTACGCATTTATCGTAATTAGAGTGAAGTTAATGTATATAATTATCTTGATTTGAATAGAGCCAATCAGGCATAGAGTCAGGTTTGTGGCTGGCCGCGTTTATCGGTTAGCTTCCTATGTAATTTGTGTTCCGTGTGTAAAGACATGTTCTGTTTGTAATAGTAGAAAATGAAGCCTTAATCTATGGCTATTCTCTAGGTACCTACATTTAAATAATAACGTAACCTAAATATTTAAAATATATATTAAGAAAATTTAAATAACTTATCAATTTAAGCCGACATTTATTAAAAATATTAGATTTACATTCAAATTGAAATTGTCTTCAATTCAGATGTGAATGAATTTAGTTACTTAAAATTTCAATTTTAACCGATAGTAAAATATGAATTATGAAATTACAACATTTTCAAGTATGTGAAAACGGGGAAAGTGGTACTAGTCATCATCATCATCATCAGCCTATTGCAGTCCACTGCTGGACATAGGCCTCTCCCATTGTGCGCCACAACATCCGCCGTGGTACTGGTAATTACTGTGAATATACTACTATTACTAATAGTGTCACTTATAGGCATAAAAATAGATAACAACCTATTGAATAACATAACATAACATAACATAACTTCACGCCTTTTGTTACCCGAAGGTGTAGGCAGCGGCTGTTAAGCCTCGTCTCGCCGTTATGTTTACGTCCCAAATGGAATAGGTGGCGAACCTATTGCCATACCGGGCACAAAGTTTGTCAGTCATCGGTATTTATCACACATAACTTCCGAAAACAATTTCGAAAAGTCATTGGTGTGAGCCAGTATCTGGAATCGAACCCCGGACCTCTGGATCAGAGGCCGTGCGCTCGCCCACTGCGCCACCGAGACTACCTATTGAATACATTTGTAAAATTTCATCTAATTATGTCAGGGCATCATGGACAAGTTTGTCATTTGTATTACAGAAATGATAATTAACAATTACCAGGATATAATCATCAAAAGATTATAATTAATACCTATAATTTATAGTATAAACTCAAAAATATTATTTCAGAACTGTTTAATAACCTTTGAAAGTTATTCTATACTTAAGTGTTGAAATAAATGCGAACTTATTAGTATACAGTAAATATTTAACGGAAACTTTCTTTCTTAATAAATCTGTCAAACAAAATCCTCTGTATTAGAGGCTCTAGAATCCATTATTGCCATTATAAAAGTATAATTATATTATACGGCTTCTCTTAATTCTGGTAATAATGAGCGAAAAAATGGCGGATTATGCATCAAATTGAATAATGCCCGGCTGATGGGGCTCAAGCAAATGAGATTGTGGATAAGCGCGACGCTATTTTGGAAAAATAAAAGGATTTTCGTGTTGGTACGTGGAAAAAATATTAGTGGCGTTACGATATATTTACTATGGAAAATGTTAGACAAATAGAATATAGAATTATTTAATACAATTTTGTTTTATATAGAAGTTTTATGACTCACTAAGCGTGTCATCTGATGGTAAGCAGCCTGCGCCGCACTTGGACACCAGCACTACATATAGTGTTACTGTTGCGTTGCCGCCCTTTAAGGAATTAGGATAGGAAAAGCTGGGGAAGGGGGGTGGGCCTCCGGGTACCTCTCTCACCAAACTAAACGTGGCATGAGCCACTTTACGTCTGTCTTCTGAGAAGTCGTGGCATTGCACCGGTCGTGCCGGGCCATTCATGCAGCGAACTGCTTGGCTCTACCACTGTATGAAATTCTATCCCACTTCCGACCGCTCATTTTTCATAGTAAGAGCCGGTAACGCAACTGTAACACTATTTGTATTCAGGTGACCATGGGCGGCGTTTGTTGCTTACCTAACTTTCATAACTATAATTTTCTAACCGTCTGTTTGAGATAATCTGTGAAACGAGCTGGGCCAATTTTAACAGATCTGTCACGGCCTGATATATTAAACAGTAAGACAAACTTTATTATCCTTCTTTTGAAATTCCAAGAACAGTTATTGTAATATATGGTGGCCAGTCTTCTGGGCACGCTGCCAGTAGACCGATATGCGGAGAAATTTGATTTCAGATAGTTTTTCAATTGTATATATTGTAAATAATCTAATTAATTAATTTATTCTTATTATCGTGAAAATAAATGATAAATATTTATTTTTAATGGTTATGATCTAATGAATAACTGAGCATTTAAGCTGGAGTCTAACTCAAGTACGTGACAAGTTACATGTGTTCAGGATCATGATGATAACGGGGTAATCCAAGAATTAATATTACGATTAGCTTATTATCAAATGCTTCTTGTGATTACAGAGTAATAATCTTTAGAGGATATAGACATAATTATTAGATATATACTAGTTGAACCCGGAACCTCTTTATCGCGTAAAAAGTAAAGAAATTAATATGGTCATTGTGGCTTATACCGAAGAGACACATACCATCGCAGACTGTTTTGTAGACCTTCTTAGAGGCCATAGCTTCAGCCGGTTAAAAGTGTCTGTGTGTCTCTGTGGCTGTGTGTGTCTGTGTCAGTGGCTGTGTGTGTCTGTGTCCGTGTGTGTCTGTGCTGTGCTGAAGTCATAAACTGTAACAGTTTAATGACTTTTTTCTTTTCGAAATTGTATATACTTTCTTTAAAGGTCGCTGAACAGTTAATATAGCATTATTATTGTTGGCAGTTTTATTAATAGCTAGAGAGTGTCAACGGGGTGGTTTTATCTATAATTCATGTATGATGTTGAAAAAGTGATCAATCCAAAATTTTGTTATTTTATTTATTACTTTTGTTGTGGAACAAATAACGCCGGTCAACTAGTATATTATATAAATTACAGTAATTCCTTATAGTTTAATATTACCAAGAAATAACGCTTTTACCGGTTCCAATAAAACAGGATGTATTGTGACGTCATGTCGCCTATAAGGAAGGTGGGGTGTAAGTTTATCGAGATTCGGACATAAAATGCAGCCGGTCCAGTTCCACACCTCGTATGGAGTCGATACTTAATGTTACTTCACTACCAATGTCTGAAACTTTGGGTTAGTTGGAAATGTATGTATAGTAAATATATATATATACATACATATATATATCTACTTGTATTTTCTCGCAGCTCCACCTGCATAGCTTTTCTGATGATAGTAATTTCTTTTAATAGAATAACAAAATCTTGTTTTTACTCTGATATAACACATAACATAACATAACTTCACGCCATTGTTACCCGAAGGTGTAGGCAGCGGCTGTTAAGCCTCGTCTCGCCGTTATGTTTACGTCCCAAATGGAATAGGTGGCGAACCTATTGCCATACCGGGCATAAAGTTTTCAGTCATCGATATTTATCACACATAACTTTCCGAAAACAATTTTGAAAAGTCATTGGTGTGAGCCAGTGTCAGGATTCGAACCACGACCTCTGGATTCAGAATCCGTGTGCTCGACCACTAGGCCACCGAGACATATATAAATGTCTGATATAAATGTCAATAATTCTCTCAAATATTATTAAGATATTGTCCCGGTAGATTTACAGCTCGGATAGGATATAAAGAAAACCTTTGCCTTAAAAATGCATTATTTCAGATTTGGCACACTTTGTTTTCCAAAATAACCTGACGACGAGCCAGCAATCGTTGTTGCTGTTCTATAAAAATAAATGAAAACCAAATAATATTTAAAAAATAGGGTTGTAAATTACCCTTAACATTTAGGGGGATAAAAAATAGATAATCGATTCTTAGACCTACCCAATATGCACACACAATTTTATAAGATATATTTGAAGTACAGAATTTATAATAATAAAAGAAATGAATTTCGACCATGGTCACTGGCTAATAGTAGTTTGGTATACAATTGTTTTCAGCTATATTAGAATACGTATTTAGACATCTGGAGTGTGACAGCTTGGCCATAAATGTTAACGGCAGATTAGTAAAATACCTAAGATTCGAAGAAGATCTAGTTCTGACAACTGACAGTGCTAAAACGGTCCAACATATGTTACAACAATTGGCGGAAGCAAGCCGAGGAGTTGGCCTCACTATTAATGATTCAAAGACAAATGTAATGACTAACAGTGAAGAGATAACTATAAAAGTAGACAACAAAATTTTTGACTATGTTAACTGTTACATATACCTTTTTTTTTTAACGCGAGGAAATGCTTTATGCGCTCCCCCGCCCCCCGCCTGGGGACGGCAGGGGGTAGTGTAGGACTCCCAAAACAGTAAACTGCAATCCGATCCTAGGGTTACCCACTAAAACCTCGCGGCGGCCTTCCTCCGGCGTTGGGGTGGCCCAGGACGGTGCATCAGCCCTCTGGTCCACCCCGCCGTCGCCCCCCCTCTGTCACGAGGGGGTGCTCATCCTCCGGGAGCCTCGGTGAAGCTCCCCCGGGCGGGGCGACTCCACTCCTCCTCGCCCGCCAGCATTGCCGCGACCAACGCCGGCGGGGACAAGTCGCGCCCGATCCCGTCGACCAGAACTCGGCGCTCGGCCGCCCAGGCGGGGCAGACCTCCAGCGTGTGCTGGGACGAGTCCAGGTCGGATGCACAATGGTGGCATCTCGCCGTCTCTTCACGTTTTATTCGACTCAGATACTCACCGAAGCACCAGTGCCCGGTGAGTATCTGAGTCAACCTGTAGGTGACAGTGCCCCATTTACGGAGCACCCAGGCCTCGAGGTGGGGCAGGACAGCCCCGACGGCGCGCTGACTATAAAAGAGCTGATTATATTAGAACTATAACGAAAGTGGAAGACATACTAGAGAAAATAAGACGATTAAAATGGCGATGGACAGACATGTCAGGAGACAGCAGGATAAAATGGACTAAAATCGTTACAGAATGATAACCACGTGATGGAAAAGGCCTATGTGTCACAAGACACGCTGACCACTGGAACTAAAAACCCGATTTAGAATTTAAGTTATAATATGTTGAAATTGTAAACTCTGAATAAATAAAAAGTATTAGCAATAAAGGCTTACTATTATTATTATATACAATAATAACCCAAAAACAACATGTATTTATGTATCTAAGTAGCTATATGTACATGACGATGTCTGTAGACGAAAGCAAGTGAATCAAAGAGCTTCGACTCGCATTACAGCTCACAATTGGATATAAAGCCAGACAAATGATCCAAGATATACTACACTTTAGTGATCGATTGTTCTCCCATACAGCTTCAGGCTGTATTATTACATACTAGTTGGTGCCGCAGCTTTGTTCGCGTGGAATTTAGGACTAGAATTTAGGTGGCGCAGTGGTCGAGCACACGGCTTCTGATCCAGAGGTCCGGGTTCGATTCCAGACACTGGCTCACACCAATGACTTTTCGAAATTGTTTTCGGAAGTTATGTGTGATAAATATCGATGACTGAAAAACTTTGTGCCCGGTATGGCAATAGGTTCGCCACCTATTCCATTTGGGACGTAAACATAACGGCGAGACGAGGCTTAACAGCCGCTGCCTACACCTTCGGGTAACAAAAGGCGTGAAGTTATGTTATGTATGTTATGTTTGTATTCCTGCTCTTATCCCACTTTAAGTGAGCTTAGCACCACATGTCTTTCTTTCGAACTCCATGTTGTCAAAAGACTTGGCTGTGGTTTTACGACTAGCCTGACGTCAACCCTCCTTGGGAATGTTTTCGTTGGTTGGATACGGATGGGGTTAGAAGTGGGAGAGGGAAAGAAGAGGGGAAGGGGTTTGGCCTCCGGATATCTCTCACATCTAGTGAAACGAGGCTTGAGCTTTACGCTGATATTCTGAGAGGTCACGGTATTTTACCGATCCAGCCGAATTCATGCAGCGAACTACGTGGCTCTTATTTACAAAACTTTTTTCACAGATATCAGATTTAAATGAGGATATATCATGCTTCAAATTGAGGTTGATTAATTTTTTAAGAACGATATGCAATACTTTTAAAAATTTCGGAGCTCAGCCATGCATGCTAAGAAATAATATCTGAAAAATCTGAGTATTAAAGAGCATGTCATATTGTGGTGTACAATGGCTTCTGTTTACCGCACATTAGACTCAGCGTGAAGGCATGTAAACAGATAGAAAACAATATATGTTAGTGCTGTGGCATGTCATGTTGAACTCACGCCTCGGCTGTAATTAGAAATGTTCCACTCGTTAATTATTCAGATTACCAACTACCTATCTAACAGTCACACGCACCTTCTCTGTTGTGATGTAGAGTTGATGATCGATTTGATTCAAAGAAGATTTTTTTATACGGAATAGGAGGGCAAACGAGCAAGAAATAAATTAATTGCATTCAAACTAGCTGAAATCAAATTTCTCTACATCTCGGTCTATTGGTGGCGTGCTCAGAAGACTAGCCGCATTGCCACGTTGAATGGCAATGCTAATCCTCTGTTCGCACAGAGGAGACTACTAGGACTGGTCGCGAGAGGCCTTGATCAGTCTCAAGTCGCAAGATCTTTATAGGGTGCACGAGTACTCGGACCCCATGTCCCTAGAGTCTCAGCCCCAAAAGGCTCAAAAACATAATCACCTACAAGGTTTCTGTATTTCTGCGGACTGAGACTTTCTGATGAAGTAGCAGCAGCACCGGCCACCCCTACCGTGCTTGGAAGGTGTGATGGCGCAAGAGTTTCGACGCATAGTGTTACACACCAAAGGCCTACCCATCTTCCAAGGCAAAGGAGACATTCCGTATCGCTTTAACCACCATCGCGCATCAAACCGTTCGGTTCTAGAACGGCTGGTACACCAGTGGTGACAGAAGCACGGCAAATAATATCGTTGATATTGGCGTGAGGGGAAATGCGGCCGGCGCACATGTAAATTAGATATTTTTCGAATACCTAGACCCCCCAAACGAACTGGCAAGGATGCTTGTAACTATGCCCGGTCGTTTAGTGATATGTCACGAATTTTACTATGCGTGATTTTTACAATTAAATGTTAAATTAGATAATTAATCGTTATTTTAACATAAATATGTCCTTTAAATTGTCAAATAAAAACAAATGGTTTTTTGAAACGTAAATAAAAAAATAACTGTTCTTTTGAGTTTCAAGTTCATGTTTAGTCAAATAATTATTTAAAACAAAAACTTCCCCTAGATGGAACCGTTTAGTGCCAATATCTTATTATTCAGGTCAAATTTTCATTTTTTTTCAATCGCTTAAAATGATTGATTATTTTTTATCAATCAATTTGATAAATTAAATTTCTAAAATCTAAATTCTCAAACCCATATTAATATAAACACTTCTTTTAAAATGCCCAATGCTCTTATACACCAACTACCCCATTATTGTGGCAAATGTACAGTCAAATCGTATGGAAATAAGATACATTTTCACAAGAGATTTCTTAGTGGTAAACGATTTGTAGACTCTGAACTATCAATCAATCCAACCATCTCATTCTGGTTATTGCGATCTGATGTTGCCAGAGTCCTTACATTTTCCCCGTAGATAAGTTGCTTAGTGTTTGCCTCTCCGAATATGCCGCGTTTCGCTGGGCGAGAGAGGTATATATGTAGAGGCCCAAGCTCTTCCCATCTCCGCTCCTCATCTCAATTCTAACCCCTTCTTTACTCTACCAACGAAATCATTGCCAAGGAAGGTAGACGTTAGGCAAGCGACCGGTCATAAAACCACAGCTCAATTTATTGACAACTTGAATAGTTCGAAAGGATGACATTACTGGCGCCAACTAGTGAATTTTCAAGATTATTTTGCGAAGTTATGTGTGATAAATATTAATGACTGAAAACTTTGTGCCCTGTGTATGGCAATAGGTTCGCCACCTATTCCGTTAAGGACGTAAACATAACGGTGAGAGGAGGCTTAACAGCCGCTGCCTACACCTACACGACACCCAGCACCCGGGTAGAAAAAGGAGTGAAGTTATGTTAAGTTATGCAGACAAATAACTTCTTGATATATTTTTAAACATTCTCCGAGACAAATAATACAGTGGCAAAACTAAATATGTTAACAGATAATTTGAAACTTGTTTAATTGTATTACAAATAAACCAAGCACGTGTAAGTTGATAAAGTGGTGGAGTAATACCAAAGCTGTAGTACCAGACTAGTATTTATTTTTAATTTGACCCCTAGTTAGCGTAGATCCCAACAATTATTATCAACAAATCTTTGAGAAAAATAAAAGCAAATAAACTGTCTGGCTACTGGCAACACAATGTCAAACCAAGTCAAGCCAAGTGTACCCGGCCAAGGTGAGCAATATCTCTCGGGTGGTGGAGATACGGGGGCGGACGCGAGCCACCGACACCAGGGGTGTGTTATTTATGCACGTGCCCTTACCTCGCTGCGATCACCTAGCCAGTGAGACTGATTGAATTCATTGCTTGCTGCCGTTGTCATGAGCGGAGCGGATTTTCAACTTAAAATATTAACATTTTCTTAAGGGTAGGGCCATTACAATTTCTTACATAAATGGTCTGGCTCAGCGGGTAAAATGGCATGAGCCCTCAGATTGATGCAAAGAGTTGGCGTTTTTTTGCTGAGAAAGGTATCCGGTGACAACTTCTCACTTCTTTCCGCATCGTTCTCTCCCTATCCCAGCTTTAAAGCTAGTAATGTAACTGTGTTAATAAATGTGTTGTAGATGTTTATAAGCGACCGGTAATCCGTTTGTTCGTTTGCTCCATAAATCAAAGTGTTTCCGCTAGCGAAAATTACCATGCATACAGATGGTTCAGATACATAAACATAACTTCACTCCTTTGGCAGTGGCTGTTAAGCCTCGACTCACCGTTATGTTAACGTCCGAAATGAAATAGGTGGCGACCGGGCCATACCGGGCACAAAGTTTTCCGTCATCGATATTTATCACACATAGCTTCCGAAAATAAATTCTAAAAGTCACTAGTGTGTGCCAGGATTCGAATCTGCAACCTCTGGATTGAGAAGCCGTGTGCTCGACCACTGGACTACCGGTGAAGATACCTAAGTTTTATTAATCATTGCGTGTTTTCAAAACAAACTTGCATAGTTATAGTATTGTCCAAATCTTATCGTAGCACTGCTACGCTCGTAGCTCCAATGAATACCAATCGAGAATCGTGCTAATTGCTGATAGTGTCTTGCGAGATAATTTTAGCTATTCAGCAAACATGATTTCAATTAAATGCTGTTACGCTTAACTTTTTTGTATGAGGTCTATTATTTTGTGTGATTTTGTCAACATTATTAATTGTTTTTTTCGTTCAATTTCAACCTTCTTGTTGTAGTATTCTTAGGAGAGGATAAATCTTCCTCCAGGATTCTATTTTTTCTTTCCGGAATACAATTTTTGTAACAAATTGTGTAAAAGTCTTTCCATATAAATTAAAGGTAATAATTAAATAAACTTAAAAATAGGTTAAAGAACATGATCAAACACGAACTCAAAAGCAACTTGTCGTCAAAAAAAGTTAAGAGATGGAACTGTAGAAGATGCCGTCCCAATAAAAAGTATTGCTGAAAAAACGACACACAAGTCATTTTTAATGCCTATAGTAGAAAATTTTAAAAAGAAGTTCACTACGAGTGGGCCATATATTTATCACTTAAAAATTGGTAAGCAGCTTACAATTGAGTCTCAGACCAACCTGATAAATACAAAAATGTTTATCAATCCAAGCTTTTCGGAGCAGTTTGGCAAAATACACCGTAACACAAAAATTTTATATGTTAATTTAGATAGAACATCTAACATCGTAGGCTTCATCTCGGCGCTTATGCCGAAACCACACAAACGTCGACTCACCTCATATTGCACTGGGAGCGTTAGAATTGAACTTTTGTTGAGTTGCAGTTATCCCACTTGTACTTTGCACAAATTAATATAATTTGTTGTTAGGTATTATGAAACAAAAATACGCAATTTTGTTTTGTTTCCTCTCTTATGCGAACGCGATAGACGTCGCATGACTAACACGTGTACTCGAAATGAATTTTATAAACGGAACTATTTCGGAGAAAAAGCTGTGAAGTTTCATTTGAATCAAGGCCGCAAATAGTTGCATAACATAACGTAACTTCACGCCTTTTTTTCCCGAAGGTGTAGGCAGCGACTGTTTAGCCTCTACTCGTCGGTATGTTTACACCCCAAATGGAATATGTAGCGAACCTATTTCCATACTGGGCACAAAGTTTTCAGTCATCGATATTTATCACATATAACTTTCGAAAAGACTTTAGAAAAGTAATTGGTGTGAGCCAGGATTTCAACCCGCGACTTTTTGATTCGACCACTGGCCCACTGGACCACCGAGACATATTAGATTTTAATTCTCATTTTATTTCTTAATGCTGTTACATAATAATGCATTGATATACTATCTCGCAATATTCTTTGTTTTAAGCCAAGCAAACAGTGTCACTGTGTAGTGCACTGTTCATTTATTATTCACCCTAGCCTTTAGTTACAGTACGTTTGTTTGTCTCACCCTATAGCCAACACAATTGCACTAACACTGTCAATTATATCAATAATAAAGTACATCTAATATGTTGCAAAGTGCAGATAGAAATTGCCATCACTTGTACATCTGTCTGTAGATATTAAAAGAGTGCCATTATTTTTTAATTAATTGGCTTGTTTGTAATAGTAATTGAGAGTTGTTAAGAATGAGAAAAGGGGTGAAACGAGTTAGCGAGTCACTTAGTGATAAGCGATTAGCGCCGCCCTAGGACATTTGCAACATAGCACAGTTGGCTTTTAAGATCTATAGGCCGGGGAGAGTAGAGGGAAGAGGTGTAAGCTACTTTACGTCGTTTTTGCGACCTTGATTAATGTGAAACTTAACACTTAAAACCAAAAGTATTTTCAACCCGTTCGCTTAACCCATTGACTGCCAGACTTAGAGAGTATTGCCCTGAGTGCCAAGGTTTTATTTTGAAGTATACATGAAAATTAACAAAATATAATTATAATATGTAACTGATAAATAATGTAATACTATTTACAGTATTTTTTATTGAAAAAAAACACACTACGAGATAACTTGTAGCTGGCAGTTTTGATACAAGCGCTTACTACGTGATATCTCGTACTTGGCACTCAATCGGTTAAGAGAGGAAACAATATAAAATTGCGTATTATTTTTTAATAAAACCTGACAACAAATTATATTAATTTGTGCAAAGTACAAGTGCGATAACTGCAACTCAACAAAAGTTCAATTCTACCGTTCCCAGTGCAATATGAGATGGGTCGACGTTTGTGTGGTTTCGGCTTAAGCGTCGAGATGAAGCCGGCGATGTTAGGACGCTTAGAAGTGTGCACAATTCAATTCTACTACGCGGTTGAATATAACTTCATCCCATATGTCTGTATTGCGTAATCTCATATAAACAAGTGAAAGTTGGCTATTATAATATATGTTCTATCTAAACTAACATATCAAATTTTTCACAATTCATAAGTTCACGCCTTTTTCTACCCGAATTTCTGGGCAGTGGCTGTTAAGCCTCGATTCGCCGTTATGTTTACGTCCTAAATGGAATAGGTGGCGAACCTATTGCCATACCGGGCACAAGGTTTTTAGTCATCGATATTTATCGCACATGACTTTCGAAGTTAATTTCGAAAAGCCATTGGTGTAAGACAGGATTCGAATCCGCGACCTCGCCGATTGAAGACGATCGGCGATCGAAGCCGTTACTTAAAAAATAATATAATGAATAATATTATGCATCATAGACCACTATAATTCAATTTTTATTAATAATGTGTCCTTTATTAACAATTCTAATAAAATATTATTAGCTATAAGACACGTGAACGTCTAGCTGATTAGTGTACCGGTGATATTAGTTAAACCTATATATTTGAATATATTACTAAATAAGGTACCTACCCCAAAATATATAAATTATTATTAGTTCCCGGACCGAATTTAATAAAATTTCAGTTTCCTGTTAACACAAGTGGCGCTCGTAAAAGACATCGCAAAAGTCGATATGTAGGGCGACCATATGTTATGATATAAATTATTGTAAAGTCTTTGCAATAAAAATGGGGACTCTCTCACTTATTCACTCTCTCTCTCTCTCTCCAGTTGGCAACATGTTGTGAGAATGTACAAAGTTGTGAATATACTGCTAACACTAAGTTGTTGATTGTAAAATGGTATGTATTTCATATGATGTGGGTGAAGTGCTGGGAAAGGGTTACAACGATTCATAAACTACTATAGAAGTGTCAAATATTTGTATATTGTTTGGTTGAATTAGTTTCGGGACTATTTTTACAATCATAAAATATGGCCATTTCATAACACTTATATTGTTTACTGACATCTTATGTTAAATAGGATTACAGTTAATGTATCTGAGTTTATAATAACTATTTGTCGCTTGTAATATTTTAAAAAATAGCCATATAATAGACAAATCAATACATTTAACTCTGATAAACTTTTGATCTCTATTTTGGTATAGAGATTAAAAAAGGAACGAAGTTTCTGAAAGCCTGAACAAAAAATCATTTTCAGCTACATTACACCGATGTTAATCTGTGCAGTTAGTGGAGGGAGAGGTACAAGGAGGCATGGTAGGGGGAGGTAAGTAAAAAGCCCTCATTATTGTGTTCAGACAAGATAAAGAGGTAAACCCTCGGGAGGCAATTACGCTTATCATGTGTTCGTAGATGCGTATCTTCTTGCCCTACCTCCTGTTAATATATGGGGAGATGTTAAAGTATATCCACTGGAGCAAGTAAAAAAGACATCAGGACATGACAGTTAAATCGATTTTCTTCTCTTAGTACTAATGCGGCAATGAAGATGAAATAAAAATAATATATTTTAGTAAATGTTAGACCAACTTCTGTTTTTATTTAAGATGTAGGTAATATTATTTATTTTGTTAATGGTAGTTTTAGTAAAGCAGGCTGTACAAGTTAATAGTGGAGGGATGGAGGATTTATCAAGAGGAACGTCAGTTAGAAATCTGCCCCTACTGACTTTAAGCCGATTACCGGGAACGATCTCTCATTTGTCTAGCGAGAAATCACTTACGTACTCCATTTTGTTTTTTCATCTATCTATCGGATCAATTACGTCGAAAGATTATTGTGTTTAATTGTTTTGGCGTGTTATGTAGTAGTGATATGTAGTTCCAGTAAACAGTAATTTAATTTGTAATATATATTAAGCCCATTTAAGAATCTTCTGTAATTCTATCCAATGGTTGGGAATGGATACATAATTAAACCTTATCCAAATAGATGCAAGACTGAGCTTAAAAAGGCATTAGTTATGTCTGACAGTATAGTAGAAGTAATAAGCTGTTTTAATTAAAGTTGTGATATTATTTATGTTATAGATGATCTGGTGAGTATTTTGTAGCTTCTGAATGAAAAGCCGTTGACAAACTTTCAATATTATTACAGATTTATAGCACGTTCCCTTAGGTGGTAAGACACTTTTTAAATAGTCTGTGGTTATATAATAATAAAAATTTAATCCTGCGAGACTTGTCCGTTTAAACCGACAAACATTTTTATACAATTTACCCATTACTTACTTATTAAATAACTTACTCATGCCTGCTATAATTTAAAGTTGATGTTCTACCTAGCAGTAGTAGTATTTCAATTTCGTGAAAATAATCTCTGCAAAGAGTTCGAAACGTCGGGAAATAAATAAAAATAAGTAATAAATAAACGCGATATAATCCTGAAAAGTTGTTTTAACGTTATGAATGTGATTCGCGAAAATCTGAGAAATAAATTATATGGGGGTAGTTAATTTTTCAATGAACTTTGTTTAAAAATATGTAAAACAGTGTTCGTTCATTCTCTTGGTTGAGAAGTCGTCGCGTGGTTCCGTGTAGTGGTAGTTGAAGATTTTCGATTTAGTTATTTATTTTATGTGTTGTTGTGTGGTATAATAATGTTACTTTGTAAAAAGTGAGTGATGTTGACTCGTGTTGACTTTGTGATTGACGGGCCTCGTGGCGCATTGGTAAAACTACCGGCTGCAGCAATGAGGTCGGGGGTTCGATTCCCACCCGAGCACAAATATTTGTGACAAACATGAATATTTGTGTGGCGTCTGGGTGTTTTTCTAAGTATTATAAGTATGTATTTACAAAAAAAAGTATATATGTATTTATAACCGTTATCTAGTATCCATAACACAAGCATTTAATTGCTTAGCTTGGAACTAGAGGGAGCTGTGTATATTGTGTCCAAGATATTATTATATTATTATTGATGAGCCAGCCTTTTTATGTCACCGTTTGCAGCCACTAAGATAAGTACTGACAGATATAAAAACGGCATTATTTTGAATTTAAAAAATGTGAAACTTTCTTTACAGTTTATATAATTACATTTTATTTTGTAACAGAATATGTTATTGCAAGCAAAAAAATGCTTACAAACGGTGTTCACCCCTAATTTAGTCCGAGGATTATTGCTGCTTGTAGCACGATAGGATGTCCATAATCTTCACAAAAGTGGTCCAGTACGCTGACTGTGCGGACAACACAATAAATCTTTGGGGGGGATAATCCTGAATCGGGCTGACTCGGGGCTTTGTGGTGCCCACCGGAACAGTATGATGTATTATTATATTGAGATAGTTGCACTCTTTGAATACTTATATTGAGCTAGACTATTTTGCAAACAGAAATCTAGAAAGCTTTAATTTAAATTTACATACATGCATAACCTCACGTCAAATTGCTTGCGGGGTTGTAGGTAGAGAGAACAGGGCGCTCACTCTCTTCGTTGGCTTTCGTAACTCTTTTCATGCACGCGTGTCGATTTGAGCCTCCTAACATCACCTTCCTCCAAAACACGTTGTATTTGGTCATGAAATGGGGGTCTTGGCCATCCTCGACTCCTGCATTCGTCCGCTTTTGCATTGTATATCTGCTTAGTCAATCTTGCATCATCCATTCTTTCTACATGTCCGAACCATCGGAGCACGCCCTTTCTTACTTTTACAACCGACGCTCTCTTTCAATCCGACTTCCTTCTATACAAGCTTGTTTTCGACGCGGTCAGCGAGGGTCACTCCGCAGATTTTTGCGCAGTGCTCTCATTTTGACCGCGTTTATCCTACTTTCGTAAATTCTCATGCTTCTATTAATGCCTGTTATTTCATGTCGACGATTGAAATGCCCAGAACGAGGCGTATTGTTTATTAATATGCTTGTATGCAATATGCAATAATGCTTGTTTAGCCAACGTAAAATCTCTTAAACTTCCTAAAAAACCTATTACTGTATATGACGATCTCGTTGCAAGTCTTATAGATTAAAAGAATTAACGTCATGCAAAATATAGTCATCACCACTATAAAAAAATTTTTACAACTTAATTAAGCTCATTTGGTTAATAAAATAATAGATAAATACGTATTTAACGAAAAAAAAAACTCAATTGCCCTTTAATATCATTATATCGTCAGATAAAAACTATTTCTGGGAATTAAATTTATTTTTGAATGGAACTTAGATTATTAAAAAAATAACCAATAACCATACAACTCTTCGGAACAAAACAGTATTGTAATGGTGGAACAATTATAAATATAGGTTATTTTCTTTCAGAATTTGTCAATTACAAACAAAGAAAGATTTTTTTCTTATAACATAACTTCACGACTTTTTCAAATCGCAGGTGTAGGCAGTGGTTATTAAGCCTCCACTCGCCGTTATGTCGTATATATTTATGTCCCAAATGGAATAGGTGGCAAACCTATTGCCATACCGGGCACTAAGTTTTCAGTCGTCGATATTTATCACATATAAATTTCGAAAAGAACTCCGAAAAGTCATTAGTGTGAGCCAGGCTTTGATCCCGCGTCTTCGTGATTCAGAAGCGGGGTTCTCGACCACTGGACCACCGACACTATTAAACTGAATTAAGTATATAATATCCGTTATGTTGCTTCCATAACACAATCATTTATATGCTTAAGTTTTACCTAGATGGCGCTGTGTGTATTGGGTCAGAAAATATTATTATTATATCATATTAAAATAGTATAACTGACTACGAAGAGCTAATGTGAATTTTGCGTAAATCAGTGTGGTTTTTACTCCGTGCTATAATAACAGGCAGCCACGTGCATTTCCTGGCTTCCGGTGTAATGACAGCGGCCGCCGGATGTGGAAACGCAGCGACGGTCACATCCGGACGCCATAACTGTCACCATTGGTCACATCCTTTCTCCGATATTAACAAGGCCTATTGACTGACGTTAACCTTTAGTCTATGTACAAAGTCCTTTTATCAATCTATATTCTACTTTATATTCTCACTTAAATCTATATTCTCATATAATTCGTTATTTTTCCAACAAAAAAGTCTTTCAGTCAATTTCAAAATTGAATGAAATCCAATTTACCTGCTTGAGTTTATGAAATTGCTTTCGACAGAATTACTCTCCTCATCTTCGGGTAATTCGACAGAATTACTCTACTCATCTTCGGGTAATTCGACAGAATTACTCTACTCATCTTCGGGTAATTCGACAGAATTACTCTACTCATCTTCGGGTAATTCGACGGAATTACTCTACTCATCTTCGGGTAATTCTGCGAGGTAAGCAGAAACAATAAAAATTGTATGATGGATGCATTATTTGAAATAATTACTAATTAATATGCAGATATTAATTAATAATGCAGATAATATTAAGAATAAAGAATCCTTACTTAGTATAAAATAAAGTCGCTTTCCGCTGTCTCTCCCCTTTTATGCTTAGATAATTGAAACTATGCAACGGATTTTGATGTATTTTTTTTCATCGATAGAGCGTGTCTATGGGGTATGATGTATAAGAGAAAAAGTGATAAATCTAAAATTTACTTATTTATTACTTTTGATGCGGAACAAAGTTCGCCGGGTCAGGTAGTCTCAAATAAAACAAATATACACTCATGTCACTCAATAATGTAATCAAATTACAACTCAATTTCTATCCATAGTCTCGGTGGTCCAGTGATTGAGCACCTGGCTTCTGAATCAAGAAGTCTTGGGTTCGAATCCTTGCTCACACCAATGACTTTTCGAAATTCTTTTCTATATTTATCTCACATATGTGAAAAGTTTAGTCAGTAGGTTCGCCACCAGTTCCATTTGGGATGTAAACATAACGGCGAGACGAGGCTTAGTAGCCGTTGCCCACACTTTCCGGTAGAAAAAAGGCGTGAAGTCATGTTAAGTAACACAATTTATCCTAACTTCACGTGTATTATTAGTTCCTCATCTAGATCCTGTTTTTTTTATTAAAAACAACCTAAATACATATAGGGTTGAAAGTAAAAAGCCACACAATCATCTGCCATCACTAAGGTAAGGTGACTTTGACCCTGCCTATGCAAATATCATCGTAGAAAGATCATTACTTTTTTTCCTACATGAAAAACTTTATCTAATAAAAAAAAAATAACACTCAAAAGGAACAATAAATGTTTGTAAAAGACAATTTCGCCGTTACCATTGTGAGTTACAATCGAATTTAAATTTTCTACTTTCTGTTGTATCGTTACACAAAGGAGGCATTATTTTTTATTATTATATCTTTTATTTCATTGTCCGTCACAATGGCGTTGTGTTCAGGTTCAGACAGACGGTGGAAATTTTCGCAAAAGTTCCGTCGGTGGTCGCCCCTAGTCATATTTTATTGTACTGACGTTTTTCGTACAATCTTAGCCAAGATAATAATATGCTTTAGTATAGACGTAATGAACACGAAGATCGGAAGTCCTGTAGATCTTCCAAACAGAAACAATGTTTGGAGGATCCACAGGACAATAATTAGTTGTCAATTTGGTGGACAACATTTCAGAAGTTGCTTTCAGTGCATACGACCAAATATTTTAATGCATGGTACCACAACTTTAGATATTAAAGAATTGCAGAAATTTTAAATCAAAATATAACAAAAAGCCAAGGTGTGACAATTTTCTCAGCCATCAATATTGATTACTTATTACGCATGAAAAGTGAAAATATTTCCGAAAACTCGTTACTGTATACCCGGTCTTGAACTCGAGACCTATTTAAAATAATTAAATACGATATTTCATACTGTGGAATTTCATATTATTATTTAATAGTCTCGTGTAGTCTCGGTGGCGCAGTGGTCGAGCACACGGCTTCTGATCCGGAGGTCCGGGTTCGAATCCTGACACTGGCTCACACCAATGACTTTTCGAAATTGTTTTCGGAAGTTATGTGTGATAAATATCGATGACTGAAAAACTTTGTGCCCGGTATGGCAATAGGTTCGCCATCTATTCCATTTGGGACGTAAACATAACGGCGAGACGAGGCTTAACAACCGCTACCTACACCTTCGAATAACAAAGGCGTGAAGTTATGTTATGTTATTTTATTTTCCACTTAGATCGTCGTGCAATTGCTACCACTGCGGATCGTGATTGTGCAAAACATAGATTGCACAATGCATCTTTCGATATAAGACTGATACATATTATTATACTACCTGTTGCCCGCGACCTCGTCTGCGTGCGTTATATTTAGCCTATGTATTGAACAAACATACAGTATACAGACAGATAAACATATTCAATGTACAGTTTTGACTTTTCTACGTTTTTATTATATGTATAGATCCCTCGCTAATTAACTAATAACGTTCAAATGATATCCAAGGACTTGTGTTTGAAGTGTCAGTGTTGTGGAACAAAGCTATATAAATATCATTTAAACCATCTATTGTGACCATTTAATTTCATAATTTCAAATTCACTTCATTTTTAAATGTGTTGTTTTGCCTTGAAATTGTTAATATAAATTATAGGCCATAAAACGCTTTGAATGTCATTATAATTGAACAACATACATATACATACATACATAACTTCACGCCTTTTCTACCAGAAGGTGTAGGCAGCGGCTGTTAAGCCTCGTCTCACCGTTATGTTTACGTCCCAATTGGCGAACCTATTGTCATACCGGACACAAAGTATATTAGTCACCATTATTTATCACACATAACTTACGATATTACGAAAAGTCATTGGTGTGAGCCAATGAATCCTCAATTTGAACCCGAGACTTGGTAATTGACCAAATAAATTATTTATTCACAATCAGTCACCACCGGAATAACATACTGAGGAATTTTATAAAGCTAAATTATATAAACAAAAACCACTTAAATTACATTGGTTGGTTAGCAACATGATAAAAACCACAACATTCTCCGTGCATTCCGAGTTTTCAGAACTACAAAACAACCTCGGATACAAATTATTGTTGTTGAAAGTTAAAATTTGTGAATTACGTGGTAGACAGAATACTGAAATTATTATAATTTAATAGAATATTTAAAAAGATCAGATTTTAGTTTATGTTGCATCAAAACAAACATAAAACATAACTTCACGCCTTTTCTACCCGAAGGTGTACAGTGGCTGTTAATCCTCGTCTCGCCGTTGTGTTTATGTCCCAAATGGCGAATAGGTGGCGAACCTATTGCCATACCGGGCACAAAGTTTTCGAACACACAAAGATTCGAAGCCGCGACACCTTGGTTCGAAGCGGGGTGCTCGACCACTGGACCACTGAGACTTATTGCATCTAATGTCTTTGAGGAATAATATTTAAATAAAAGTCTCGGTGGCGCAGTGGTCGGCTTCTGATCCAGAGGTCCGGGTTCGATTCCAGACACTGGCTCATACCAATGACTTTTCGAAATTGTTTTCGGAAGTTATGTGTGATAAATATCGATGACTGAAAAACTTTGTACCTGGTATGGCAATAGGTTCGCCACCTATTCCTGCCTACACCTTCGGGTAACAAAAGGCGTGAAGTTATGTTATGTTATGTTAAAGTGTGTTGATAATAAGTTTCAATTAAGAAACTATGAAATTTCAATTAGTTCGTAAGATTTTACAAAATACGGACATAAAATCATAGAACATTCATTAATAATTGATTAACATAAATCGTTGGACTGCCATATTGTTTGTCTATAATGATAGATCGATGTACTAAATAATGTGTCGTTCCCAGCCATATAGCGTGCCTGGTTATTTGATATCGCTAGTTTGAACACCCCCCGAACCAACCGATTCATATACGATAAACCAGTTACCATTTTATTCTAGTACCATACAGTTTAGCGTGTTGAAATTGTAAATAAAACAATTCTAGTTCAATGCTAGTTTTATAAAAAAAACTCATGAGTTGTATTAAGTTATATTTAGTCTGTGGCTGATTTATATGTTGTTGTTATTTTTGTGAACTTTTAATCTTTATGACTATACTTAAATTGGTAAGAATGTGAGATTACAAGTTAAACATTGGATAGTTGTTATATGTAAGTATTAATTTATGTTTATATACCTATATATTTTTACATAAATTAAATACATTTATAATAATTTTGAATTCAGTATTTAAATGTATTTTTGTATTCGTCGACTTCTGTTTCCTTAACTCTACTCTAATAGACTTTTGGTGATTATTTTTATATTTGAAATTTTTCCTGTTTCATTGGAATATTGGTAGATGAAATTTATTTAGGCCACTTATTAATCCGAGATGTATACACGCACCTGTATTATGCATAAATCGCACAAACCGATTAGAATGGAATTTAGTATAGGTATAGTTTCAAACATAACGACAACAGACAGCTATATTATTAGCTTGAATCACGAAGCTGATAAAAATGTATATGTATTAAGGAAGCATTAATTTCTAAGTAGGTACTACACAAATTGATCAAAATTTGATCTATTTCTGTGGTAAGTACGTTGAATCAAACAAAAAAAAAACTAACAAACTAAACAAGGTCACACTATGGATGTTGAGATGCGGGTGATGAATAATTAATTTACAGCCGACAGCTAAATAAATATTGACGTTCCGATTTTTGAATGAAAACAGGTTAAATTAATACTCTCGAGAGCAATGAATCCGGGTCACTTAAAGAATGTTAAAAATCTCGGAAACTAAAAATGATAGGTTAATGCAATAAATTGTATTTAATAGACAATGTAATACTCCTTAAATGAAAGTAAAAAAAATACGAGTCACCATACATTTTACTAACACAAAATTACATAAAGAAAAAATCTGCTGATCTCTCCTTAAAACAAAAATAGGAAACATGAAATTTTTGAACTTTATTACGATTTTCTTGAATTTTAATACTTCGTATTGCCTCCTCGTGCTTCCATTACTGCGTTTACGCGGTTTGGCATGCTGTACACCAAGTTCCTTATACGATTTTGGGGAATATTCTCCCATTCCTCTGTGAGAGCAATTTTGAGCTCACGAAGCGTGATTGGGGGAGGGTTTCGTTGTTTTACGCATCTGCCTAGCTCGTCCCAAGCATGCTCGATCGGGTTGATATCCGGGCTGCGCGCTGGCCACTCCATACGAGTAATGTTCATCTCTTGAAGGTAGTCATTCACAATCCTACCTGTATGAGGTCGGGCATTGTCATGCATAAATATAGCATCCTCACCTAAATTGACCATAAATGGACCAACGTGATCATTGAGGATTTCTTCCACATATCTTACGCTAGTTAAAGAGCCGTTTTCTATGATCACCAGCTCTGTGCGACTTTCAGAAGAAATTCCGGCCCACACAAGTACAGACCCACCACCGTAGGCTACTTTTTCCTCGATGCATGCTTGCTTGAATCTTTCCCCTGGTCTTCGATACACTCTGTGTCTTCCATCGTGCTTGTAGAGCATAAATTTTGATTCGTCGGAGAACATAACTTTTGACCAATCTTCAATACTCCAATTTACGTGGCTCTGGGCATATCTTAGTCTTGAAATACGATGCCCACGCTCCAGTTTAGGGCCGTTTGCAGGTCTAAGGGGTTTTAAGTTAGATTCAGCAAGCCGACGTCTTACTGTCCATGCACTTGGGTTACTTCCTCCGAGGCGTCGAAACTGATTGGTGAGTTCAGTTCCTGTGAGAAAGCGATTTCGAAGCATGGTGTTCACCAAGTATCGGTCTTCTCGTGCTGTGGTATACCTGGTTCTGCCCGTTCCTGGTCTGCGTAGGTTAGAACCAGTTTCTTCGTAACGTCGGAGAACTCTTTGTACTGTTGACAGCGACACACCAACAGTCCTGGCTGTATCGCGCTGACTCCGGCCGGTTTCCAGCATTGTAAGTATTCTGGTGCATTCTTCAGGCGTAAGCGACATAATTTCAGCTTGAATAATGAATATAGAGCACTATCAACATGGTTTATGTACCCACATAAATGACAGATTACAAACAAAAGCAAAACCAAATGCTGTAATTTCGTAGTTCCATCTTCGAAAGTGGCCCTTTTTCAAATTTGATTTTTTTATGATATAACTTTACAATAACTAAGAAGTTTTAATACCTTCATTTAAGGAGTATTACATTGTCTATTAAATACAATTTATTGCATTAACCTAGCATTTTTAGTTTCCGAGATTTTTAGGATTCTTTAAGTGACCCGGATTCATTGCTCTCGAGTGTATTAATAAACGAATTCCCTCGCTATCTCGTTTTAGATATATTTTGATCATTAATTATTTTTTTACGCTAGAGGGCACTAAAACAAAATTTCTGTTGAAATTCATTTCCGTTTGATACCTATATTATAAAAAGACACTTCATTTTATTAGTTTTAAAAGTAAATGTTATTCTTTCTTTATTTATTATATCGGTATTAGCATATCGACTTAAAGTGGCCGCGTTTTGTTTGGTGAGAGAGATATTTGGAGGCCCGATCCCTTGTCTTCTCCCCGTTCTATCTCACTTCCAACCCCTTCCCTACCCCACTGACAAAAATATTCCCAAGGAGGGTTGACGTCAGGCAGGCGGCCATCATAAAACCACAGCCAAATTTATTCATGTATGGACGTATGGACGAAAGGATGACATGTTGTACCGACCCCACTAAAAGTGAGATAAATGGCAGAAGAATTTGACTAAATATTATTCGTTTATTTGAACATTTTTTCTTTTCAGTTTGTTCGGCGTGTGCTTGTATAATCAAATTCAAGAAAGTTGACATTTCGTAGGTGCAGGAGCAATCGACTTCTCAAATATAAAGTCTTGAGCTCGTATCAAGGCACGAAGTTTCGAGAGTTATGTGTAAGAAATAATAATGACCGAAAAGCTTCGCTTCGCCCCATAATACACTTGGGACGCAAGTATTCAACGATCGGTATCCACGGATCAAATGTTTGTTTAATAAATTTAATTAACACCATTACATTCTCATCGGCTCTTCGTCAGTCTATTTAATGCACAACAGATGACATAATCTTCACTAGTGATTCTGTTCGTGATTGCTGAGTTATTAAAACTAAGGAAAATAAATCGAATATCGCCACTGTGATTTAATTTCCATGGTGTGGCCATGATATGTCTTGTAGTAACTGGCCCGACTCTGTTTTCAGTTGCGAAGCGTGCGCTAAGCCCGCAGCGCGCCGGGACATGCGATGTCTTAAAAAAATCCGTGATACACATGTAATTATTAAATAGAAATCCGAAAAAAATATCACATAAGCACCACACAATATCTATATTATAATAAATAAGTAATGGCACTGACAATAATACGTTAAATAAGAAGGAATTTTACGCGAGCAGTGGTTTACGCGTTTTTGGATAATCACAATTGTCAAATTCTCCTATGCGCATGTGCGGCCAATAACCCTACTATTTTGAAATGTACAAAAGTTTGAAAACAAAAGTGAACGCGTTCTAGCTTTTATAAATGGTCAGGTTATATTAATAGAGAAGACGCCAGATGAGGGATGTTATGTAAGTAATAAGGACGGAATTCGCGTGATTTTATCGAATACAGTTTTGGTGGATTTCGAAATAGAAAATGTATGTTATTAAACTGAACGTCGTAATTACTAGCAAAAATGTTGTTTTAATATTATTATTTTTTAGTTTAAGATTCTTTATATTTAAATTTTTAGATAGTTACGCATTATGCGAAAATTTATGACGTTATGATCCCAATACATTTTTTGGGTCGTATTGTAAAGATTCGTTGGAGACGAATTCATTCTACTCTAGCAATACTGTTAATAATACACATATAATCAACGAGAAGTAGTTGAGTTGTAATTAAAACAACTAAATTGTCAAAGCTAGACATGTCACGCGGAGAACATGGTACGAACCAAAAATCTAAAACATAGATATTATTTTTAAAACTGAAAATACGAAATTAAATTATTCAGTATATAATTTTATTAGAAAATAAAATAATTGGATAGCTGATTCTCAAACAACAATTATATGTCTTAGTCTTTGCCCCGAGCCCTTATCCAACGCCAAAAAGCAACGGCGCAACATGTCGTCCTTTTACGTTCACCTCTATCATTTACAACCCCTGCGATCTCAAATTCACTCTTGAACAATGTATTCATCTCTCTTTATCCTTACATTACGCATATATCTGTCCCTTTTCCTTTCTTTTCCCTCCAATATCAGCTAGTACAATCATAATAATATTCAAGTTATCACTATAGATTAGGAATATCAATATTAAAGTCAAAAGTATGACTAATTTTGTTGATCGCGTGACAAAATGAATTAAAATATAATCTAATAAATGTTCGTATAATATATCATTCACATGATTAATATTTTTTGTCGCATATGTTAACGTAAATGTATGAAATCTAGGAATTATATAAAAATCCCAGGAAATATAAGATATTGTTTAAAAAATGAATTCATACATAGATATGCTGGAAAATGTGGAAATTTCCTAGAAATTGCATAGTTTTAGCAATTGTAAAACATACTTTTAGTATTAAACAACATATTTTTTCCATATGTTTATTATTATTTTCTATATATCTTTTATTTTCATTCACGCACTTCGAGGCGCTTCGAGGTTGGTTGGATTTGTCATTATTCAAGAGAACTTGGTCAAAACAAAATATTTAGCATAGTTTTATGATCAAAAATATTTTAAGAATAATAAATAATAAATAAAAGGGAACCATTCCTCAAAAGATCACCAACAAGATTGGTCTAAGGTCTAAATGTATAAGAATTTTCAAGAAAATTTACTCGCTTTTTGCTTTTAACTTCTTTAATTTTAAAAATGAATATATAGGCGGTTTGCTAGAAATACTCCTTATGACTTGATTTATCGAGATATCGTGGAAAAAGTGTCACACATGTCCTAAAAGTATAATTGCGTCCAACGTTAACGTTTGTGAAAAAAGTACAGTAAAAATTTAATCTTCTATCAAAGATTACATACATACGAATATTATGAATGTTTTTATTAATGACTTTGGTCATGCCATCGCCCCCCTTATAGGTCTGTAGTCACTAGTGACCTGTGCCCCTCACACTGTGTCGTCCACTCTGTCATCCCCCGGCGACAACAGAGTGGTTCAGTACTCAGCTGCAATCCTGGGCCATCTGTACGTCGGTGTTACACCGCCGAGGGTTTTTATTGGCAGTAGGTTGTTGCAGAACAGTGATTTAAGGGAGTCCCATACTACCCTCTGAACACTTAAAGCATTTCTTCACATAAAAAAATAAAATGGTCATAGTTGCCATTAACGAACTGTTATGAGCCTCTAGGAAAATGGTTTTTTAAAAAAGAAATTTTAAGACTTGATTATTAATTAGGACAGCCGTCGTATTAGAAAGTTGGAATGAGACTAATGTATGGATGGACGGTCTGTGCGGACATAGCGGCAAAATGCTGACGTAGCATAGTGGAGTGCAGGGATGGCCAAAAGGGGTACATTGTATGTCTCTAACACCTCCCTGGGTAAGACTAAACATCGGGGTTGTTCATCGATGTTTAGGAAAACTTCTACGGAAGTTTACACATTTCTCCTGATGCTGGGGAATGACATATTTTCCATTTCTACGTGATGTTTATTTATTTTGACAGGGATTACAGGTTCAGGGTCTGGAGTATGTTCAGATGGTGAATCTATTGGAACTGAGCGGGAGAGTTTGGGAAAGAGATGGGAGAGACGGCTGTTTGATTTAATACATAAAAATATTTAATACATACAGAATAGAACAATCAAAATTATTATTATTAATGTTAAAATGGAGTAATGAGTCTCATACTTAATTAGAGTGTGTTCATTTAGAATCTTGTTTGTTTCGTCAGATAAGGATTTTAATTTAGAATTGGTATCTTGTGTAAAAATATCTAGATCGATATTTTGTAACTTCAAATGGAGCTCATTACTCGTTAACTTATTGCTAAACTTACTTAACGTACAACATGAATCGTTTATTAAATTAAAGTCAGAATGGGCAACAGTTATGTTCCATTTTATACTATTAAATTTAGGTATCAATTTTGTGTTCTTAAAATACGCGATACAATTATTCGGAATACTTAGAATTCCTGTGCAGAATGATGTTTAAATCATTTATCTTTTTATCACGATATTCAATTTTCATTCAACTATTGTTATGAAGTGATTTCCACAAGTTTATATATCCATGAATAAAATCGGGTTTGCACTGCACTGGTAAAACACTTATCACCTTTGATATTAATTCACTTTCACAGCTCGGGTTCGCACTCGTAGGAAACACCGACGGGACATCGCAGATGTACTCGTATCGGCTTATCGCTATGCATTCCTTAAGTGAGTCAAGGTTGCAGTATTCTGTTTTGTCTTTGGTCATTGCAATATTACTTGGTATTACAAAGCTAAAAGAAGATGGATTTACATTGTCGTGTGGAATGGGTAACACTAAGTTATGAAATAAATTGTATTCCTTATGGGACACTAAAGGTATCTTCAAAATAAAAACGATCTTATTGTTTACACTATAACATATTAATCTAGAAATATTCATAAGTATATGAATATTATTTAATGCTAGACTTACAGGTAACTTAACATCTACAGGCAAGTATCTATAGTTATCGACAATTTCTTGGTACAAATATGTGGCTGATAACATGTTCGGATGCAGGATGTTTTGACTGCACATTGTGATAGCATTCGTTAGATCTTGTAATTGAAATGAGAGTGTGACTATGGAGGCTTCTAAACTGTTTAAAATGGAATTCATATTTGTTCTAATAATTAATACTGAGTTGATATTTTGTATATGGTGTTCGATATGTGATATATCGAATGATGTAAATTCTGAGCGACCCTGTGCCAGTATGCCGCAAGTAAAGGAGATGTATGCCTATATAATATTTGCCTCTACACTACTTATACTAAAACGAAGTGTATAATTATATTAATAAGTTTAAATGTGTATACTTTAAAATAAAATAATGTAAAATAAATTTGTTTCGTTAAACTAATCATTTGTAAATATATGTATATATAGGTATATAAATTGATAACTCAGTTTGCGATTTGTCCAGGCTTTACTGTGTTTCCACATACTTTACTTCGTCGAAGTGATGTCTTACGTGTCTTCTATTAATGAGTAGTGATAACGTATTGTTGCCATGTATTTTAACGATCTTATACGGGCCTTTCCACATAGGTGATAAGGCTTTGCGGAGCCTAAGACGATTTTTTAACATTACGTACTCGCCTACTTTGTACACAATTTGGCGAGTGTTGGTATCATAGTAATTTTTTGAGTATGTTTTCGTTTTTTGAATAAATTCCACAGCTCTATCCCGGGTATGTTTCAGACGGCGTTTTAACATTTTTACGTATTCTGGATATGTGGTTTCCGAACAATCATTATAAATGGAGTCCGGTATTCGTGGCTTGTGTCCGAACAATAACTCGAAAGGTGAATAATGTGTAGTAGAATGTACCGCGGTGTTATACGCCAACATGGCAGTATACACGTATCTCGGCCAGTTATCTTGATTTTCATTGACATATGATTTTAGGTATTCTTTAAGAGTAGAATGCGATCTTTCGAGAGCGCCCTGCGTCTGTGGGTGATAGGGAGTCGACCAGAGTTGCTTGATTTTTAGAAAGTCGCATGTCCTTTTAAAAAGTTCGGCTGTGAAATTCGTACCTTGATCGGTGAGAATTTGTTTGGGTATTAAAAATACGGTTATAAAATGTAGGAGGCTTTCGGCTGATTCTTCGGCAGTGGTGCTTCGAAGAGGGTAGGCTACAGAGTACTTCGTGAGATCGTCTTGCATGGTTAGGATGAATTTGAGCTTTGCAGTGCCGGATTCAGGTAACGGCCCTACAATGTCGATAGATACTCTCTCGAACGGGGAAGTTGAAGTGGACGTTATTGTCATTGGGGCTCTGTTAATTTTGCGTAAAGCTTTGTTAGTTTGGCAGGAAGAACATCTTTTGATATAATTTTCGATATCGCTACGCATATTCTTCCAGTAGAATTTGTCTTTGATGCGGCTTAGCATTCTTATAGCTCCTAAATGCCCTGCTATTGGGATATCGTGATTTTCTTTGAGAATCTTTGGTATCTCATTTAGAGCGGGGTATATAATTTTGTTATGATAAATATGGATATTTATATTCGTTCTGTCGAATAAATAACTGAACATATTATATATTTTAGTGAAGGAGTGTTTATCAAAAGGATTTCTAAAATCAGAGGTACTGATCTCATGAATCGTAGGATAGGACATAATAATTTCGTCACGAGCACATTTCAGCGATTTAAATATATCAGGGTAAGAATGGTCATCGAAATGGTGCACCTTAGTAAAAAGGAAAAGAAAAGTTTTATTTTCGATATTAAGTGGTAGAAAAGAGTGAAGAGATCTTTCTTGTTTCAGGAATTCCTCACGTTTACTGACTGGACAGTTATCGAGGATTTCTTATAAGGCATGGACTCGTCCATGTCTATTGACGTAGGTATAATTACTAAGTTTTGCGCCCCTTTGAGTAAATGCTCATTGTGTTCTGTGATAAAAGTGTTTCGTGATGTTTCAGGTGACTTTAAGAATCTACTATATGTGTCATCGTGTGAAGGTGTGATTTCTGTGATTGAAAGGTTTTCTATATTTGGTAGTGAAGGGACTGGTGAGGTTGTTTGATACTGTTCAGTTCCAGTTTGCGTTTCTATTGATGTCGAAGGAATGTCAACAGGTCATATAGGTTCTATAGGAATTGAGTCGTCTAGTAGGTTGATATCGATACCCAGGTCATCAGTTGGGCTACAGGCAGTACCTAAAATTTCTTCAAGGCAAATTCTGGCAGAGCAGATTCTGTAGAGGTTGGTTGAGCGTCGTCGATAGTATTGGCATTCAGGTTATTTTTATTTTCAGGGAGGATAGGGTTTACGGGGTATCTAGAGAGTGCGTCAGCAGCGGAATTTAGTTTGCCTTTACGGTAGACTATTTCGTAATCATATTCTACTAGTTTTAACCGCCAGCGTTGGAGTTTGCTGCTGGGGTCTTTATGGTTAAAGAGCCACCTTAGTGGTCGGTGATCAGTGACAATTTGGAATTTGTTTCCATAGAGATAAGGACGAAACGTTTTGCAGCCGTAAAGTATAGCTAACAGTTCTTTTTCTGTCGTACTATAATTGCACTCACTTTTGTTAAGAGTTCGTGACGCATATGCTACGGGTTGATCTTTTGCGATTTGTCCCTGTGAGAGGATGGCTCCCACAGCATGGTTTGAAGAATCACAAGTGAGAATGAAGGGTTTAGTAAAATCAGGATATATTAATAAGGGTGCAGTTGTCAGTTTTCGTTTCAAAGTGTCAAAGGCGAGTTGTTCCTGGTTTTCCCAGTTAAAGGCTACATCTTTCTTTAAGAGACTAGTAAGGGCTTTAGCTGTTTTAGAAAAATCAGGTATGAAACGATGATAATAGGAAACCAGTCCAAGGAATGATTTTATATCTTTGGGTGATTTTGGTACGGGGAATCTAGTAACTGCGTGGATTTTGTCAAGATTGGGTTTTACGCCTTGTTCTGTTATGACATGGCCTAGGTAACATACTTCATGACGGAGAAACTCACATTTGTCGGGTTGTAGTTTCAGATTGTGGTTTCTTATTCTTTGAAAAATAGATTTAAGGTTTGAAATATGGGAACGCAAGTCAAAACCATGGCATACGATGTCATCCAAATAGACGAAGCATCTGGTACCTTGCAGTCCCGACAGAGTTGAGTTCATTAATCTTTGAAACGTCGAAGGAGCGTTTTTTTAGACCGAATGGCATTCTAGTAAATTGAAAATGTCCTTCTGGGACAGTAAAAGCAGTTTTAGATTTGTCGGCCTCATTTAATAAAATTTGATGAAATCCGGATGCGAGATCTAGGGTGGAGAAGTATTTGCTGTTACCTAGTTGGTCTAGGATTTCTGTGATCGGAGGTATAAGATAAGTGTCACCAATGGTAATGTCGTTTAGTTTTCGATAGTCGATCACAACACGCCATTTCTGCGCGTTTGATGCATCACGTTTCTTTGGCACGACCCATATAGGAGACGACCATGATGAGTCTGATGGTTCAATAATATTTTCTTGAAGTATCTTGTCTATTTGGTTTCGTACTTCGGTTTTGTGGACTTCAGGGAATCGGTAAGTCTTAGTGTGAATAGGTCTGTCGGTTGTAGTTTTAATCTCATGCCTGAGGGCGTTTGTGAAAGTGAGTTCTCTTCGTTGTTTAGATGAGTAAGATGCAATTGTTTTAATACTTCGTCGGTTCTAGTAGCGCAATTAGACGTGATATGATTTATGGAACTAGTGTTAGGAAGGTGTTCTTGGAATTGTTGCAAGGTAATAGGAATAAGTTCAAGGTTTAGGTTTGAATTTAGTGTGAAAGGTTTTTCTGAAGTATTTACAACCGATATGTTTATCCTGTTGTTTTTTTTACTTGGACTCTTAATCGCTAATAGCATATTAGCGATTAAGAGGTTTTCAGAGAGTTTCTGATCAAGAACTAGTCCTGTTTTTACTTCTGGATTACGGACAGAACATTCAATAATGGTTTCAGTTCTCGGAGGAATTAAATATGCAGGATCATGGAAATATAATTTAAGGGACGATTTACCGAGATGAAGTAGGTCATGGGTATAGTCGATGTTACAGCTAAATGCGTTGAGCATATCGGAGCCTATTATTCCGTCGTAAGGTAGATATATTTTATCAGTTACATGAAATTTATATGCTACGTTGGATTTTTGTAGGTGCAATTTTAATTGAAAGTGACCTCTGGTTTCTATAGCTTCTTCAGAGGAGTCTATACCTTTCAATTGGATTTTGTTATTAACTAGCTTTGGATATTTCTGCAAGGAAGAGTGTTTTATTAAGCTTACTGATGAACCTGAATCTACCAGTAACGATAAGGGAATATCGGATACAGACGAATCAACGAGCACATGAGGCAGTAACATCGTTGCAGGATTATTCGTTATTTCGAATACATTGGATTCAGTGATTTTTTGCAGTTCAGATTTCTGCTTGGATACAGTGGATATTGGCAAACTAGTATTTTGCCTGGATTCAGTGAGTTTTGGCAGTTTAGTATTCTGCTTGGATACAGTGAGTTTTGGCGGTTTATTATTCTGCTTGGATACAGTGAGTTTTGGCAGTTTATTATTCTGCTTGGATACAGTGGATATTGGCGAACTAGTATTTTGCCTGGATTCTGTGAGATTTGGCAGCTCATCATGTACCGATGGCTGCACTGGATTTGAGAGAGTCGTATGTTGACGCCCATGTAGCGGGGTCAGTTTGGGTTTAGCGATAAGATTTGGGGTGTCGTTTCTTAGTTTGTAAGGTCCCGTCCGACACCTAGGCGAGACGGTTACTCGTTTTTTGTTACAGAGTCGACGGTGTCGTAGCCGTCAGTTATTTCTACATAATGCTGGTCATCAGGGGTATCGTGGATAACATGGATTCGTTGAGGTGTCTTTGAATGACCTTGTTCGATTCTGAACCGTTCATTGTTGTATTGACGTTTGCGACATTGTTCTAAGGTATGGCCGGGGGCCTTGCAATATCTACAAAATAGGTTCGAGGAGTTATTATTATATGAACGGTTTGAATTTATGCTGGAGTTAGCTTGGTTAGTGTACGCGGAGGGTGATTGATTTTGGGTTCGGCGTGTAAATGAGATAATTGATTTAGGAAAAGCTGTCCTTTGTTGAGGTATAGATGGGCCTGACCGTTGCCTAGCTAGAGATTGCTGGATCTTTTCTTCGCAAATTGCTATGTTAATAGCTTCGTTTAGCGTTTTATTTGGCTTACATCTAACTATATCGGAAATGCGGGGTGTTAGACCCATTTGGAAATGATGGAGGGCTAGTTCCTCCATGGCTGCGGTTCTTCCTATCATTTCTCTACTTTTATTACCGTGTGTTAAGGATATTTCTGTTAATAATTGTGATAGGCATGTCTCGATTCTAAGAGCATACTGACTTACGGGTTCGTTAATTTGTTGCTTACACTCTTGTAAGTCTGTGAGAAGATGTGCGTAGTGTTTTCTTTCGCTGAATTGCATTTTTAAGAAGTCTTTTAACTGTTGCCAGTTACTAAATTATTTAATGGAGCAGGCCGTTTCTGCCTTGCCCTCTAATTGGCACAATATATATTTAAATAAAATGTCCTTTTGAGACTCGGAAGCTAACTCTTAAGCATTGTTGCAATTTACTAAAAATGAATTAAGTTTTTCTCTACGAGGTGTGTTCAAAAAGTATCGCGAATTTTGTGTTTTTTCAAAAATTATTTATTTATTCATGAATATCTATTTTGTCCCCTTCAAAGTAATCCCCATGAGATATTATGCACTTGTGCCAACGGTTTTTCCAATCTTCGAAGCACTTCAAAAAATCATTTTTTTTTATCTTGTTCAGCTCCTCCTTCGATGCTGTCTTTATCTCGTCAAGCGTAGCGTAACGTCGTCCTTTCATGGGCCTCTTCAGTTTAGGAAACAAGAAAAAGTCACAGGGGGCCAGATCTGGGGAATACGGTGGCTGCGGCATCATTAGTGTGTTGTTTTTGGCCACCTCGTACACCCATCGAAAGGTTTTATGAACTTTAATAGGGTAGACAAATCGACTTCTAATTTGGATACAATAATTTTTTTTCTAGATCTAGTGCCTGGCCCTTGTGGTGGAGGACAGTGAGTTTGGTCCTCCTCCTCAGTGTCTGCCGTAATTACAAATTCGGGCTTTTCGAATTTAGGACTCTGTGATCTCTCAGCCATTTTGAATATTTATAGGTGAATCGATTAAAATGGTAAATAAATTTGAATTTAAACACAACAATTGAAACAGAGTACAAAAAATAAAATAAAAATACAAAGCAAAAATACAAAGTAAAAGTACAAAGTAAAATTACAAAGTAAAAGTACAAAGTAAAATTACAAAGTAAAAGTACAAAGCATGTAAGTAAAATGATTGCAATGACCAAGTATGAATAAAGAATAACTCACAGGAATGATAGCGCGATAACAGTCTTCATCCTGTCTTGGAGATTTCGTAGAATTTTGCAGCTGTATCTGCGTAGGTGTCGTATCACCGCGACCACAGTTTCTTGAAGGAGTCGTGTGACAGTATCGGCAATTACGCGGCAGTAGGATAATATTCTCGGAATTAGTTGGGAGCTGGCTATAGCACGGTTTATGCCCAGCAATGGGCCTTCCACAATAATCTTCTTGAATATGAACACACAATGTTTTAGATTGTTTGGAAAACACGCACAACGCACTTGCGTCGTTTTATTTAAAATTATAAAGTTCACACGCGTCGATTTTAATTGAGACGCTCCGGGGATTATTTTTTCAATCCCTTTACGCTGCCACCAAATGTTATGAGCCTCTAGGAAAATGGTTTTTTAAAAAAGAAATTTTAAGACTTTTTTTTTTTTATGGGAGAAGGGGCAAACGAGCTTGCGGGTCACCTGATGGAAAGCAATCACCGCCGCCCATGGCGTCTGCAATACCAGGGGCATCACATCAGCGTTGCCGGCCTTTCAGATGAGAATAGGCTCGTTTCTTGAAGGTTCCTAGGTCGTAGCGGTCCGGAAATACCGTCGCCGGTAACTGGTTCCATGAAGGAACAGTGCGTGGCAAGAAGTGCCTGTCAAAACGCACTGTTGTCGATCTCCAACCATTCAGCCAATGCGGGTGGTAGCGTTGGCGCGTCGAACGGTGGCGGAAGTCAGCTGGCGGTATTAATCCGAAAAATTCCTCAGAGCACTCCCCGTGGTATATGCGGTAGAGGATGCATAGAGATGCCACCTCTCTCCGCAACGCCAGAGGATCAAGCCGATCAGTAAGAGCTTGGTTGTCGACAAGCCGAACCGCGCGTCGTTGTATGCGGTCAAATGGAGTAAGCTGGTACTGGGGTGCCCCCGCCCAAAGATGTGAACAGTATTCCACGTGAGGACGGACCTGCGCCTTGTAAAGTTGCAGGCGATGACCTGACGTGAAATACTGTCCCGCTCTATTGAGCACACCAAGCTTTTTGGAGGCCAATTTGGCCTTGCCCTCCAGATGACCGCGAAACTGGACGTCACTCGACAAGTCGACACCAAGAATTCCGATAGCGGCTGAGGCGGGTAAGGGAGTGCTCTCAAAACAGGGAGCTACGACAAAGGGTGTCTTTTTAGCGGTAAACGCGCAAACCTGTGTCTTCTTAGGGTTGAATTGGACTAAGTTTAGTCGGCCCCAGTCCGAAACCTGACTAAGCAGAGTTTCGATTTCAGACACAAGTTTGTTCCGGTGCTCGTCGACGTTTTCCCGAGAAATACGCGGGTGGCCGGTATATAAGGCATCCCCGGTACTGATAACAATGAAGATTGCTGCTAAGCAGCATGTCATTGATATGCAGAAGAAACAGCGTAGGGGATAGCACACAGCCCTGGGGGACTCCAGCATTCACAGGCTTTAAGTCGGAGCATGACCCGTCGACAACAACTTTAATGCTCCGAGCCGTGAGAAAGCTGGAAACCCAATCGCATAATTTCTCGGGAAGCCCATAGCATGGAAGCTTCGAAAGAAGTGCTTTGTGCCAAACCCGATCAAAGGCCTTCGCTACGTCCAAACTAACGGCCAGCGCCTCTCCTTTACTCTCAACCGCTTCCGCCCACCGATGGGTTAAGTACGCTAAAAGATCAACAGCTGAGCGACCTTGACGGAATCCGTACTGACGGTCACTTATCAACTGGTGCTCTTCTAGATACTTAAGGAGCTGGCGGTTGATGAGTGTTTCCATTATTTTGGAGAATAGGGAGGTGATGGCGATAGGTCTGTAGTTGGACGGATATGAGCGGTCACCTTTTTTAGGGATCGGGTGGACTAAAGCAACCTTCCATGATGCTGGTACAGCGCCGAGAGAGTAGGAGTACCGGAAAAGACGCGATAAAACCGGTGCCAACTCTGGAGCACACATCTTCAACACGATTGCTGGGATTCCGTCAGGCCCACTCGACTTGTGGACATCCAGGGATAAAAGTATGCGTCGCACAGTACTTTGCCGGAAACGAACCTCCGGCATGGCGTGACTGCAATGTGGAATTGTCGGTGCGATGTTACCCATATCGTCCAAAGTCGAGTTGGACGCAAAAAGAGTGCCAAGAAGGTCGGCTTTCTCTTTTGCGTCGTGGGCTAGTGACTGGTCCTCCCGGTGCAACGGTGGAAGAGACGGCTTACAAAAATTCCCAAGAACAGCCTTGGCGAGCGACCAGAACGCACGGGTTCCCGAGGGAAGGCGAACTAGTTTCTCGCCAATTTTGCCTATGTACTGAGACTTTGCTACGGCTATAACTCTTTTGAAGGACCTGGAGGCAAGGTTGTACCTCTTCTTAAGAGAGCCGGTGTCAGAGTCCTGGGACGCCACTGCTTTTGCCCAGGCTTGATAGCACTCATGCTTAAAACGTAATGCCGTTTTGCATGGGCGATCAAACCAGGGCTGGGATCTGCCGCCGATTGGCACCACTGAGGATGGAACAAAGAGCTCCATTCCCTGCAGCACCACATCAGCAACAGAGTCGGCAACGACGTCAGTATCATCCGGCGAGAAGCAAACTTGCCCCCATGGGTAAGATGCGAAGAAATTTCGCATCCCATCCCAGTCTGCTGACCTATAGTGCCACACACGGCGACGGCTCGCAATGTGCGGTCGAAGTGGGCGCGTGAGTGGCACTGTACTCCTTATCAGACAGTGGTCCGAAGAACCCAAAGGGGCGTCTACTGAAACCACATATCCGTTCGGATGGGAGGTCAGCAGAAGATCCAACAGGGAAGGTATATGATTATCAACATCTGGGATTCGCGTGGGTGCGGTAACCAGTTGTGTTAGATCATATGCTAGAGCAAAGTCATGAACAGATCTACCCGCGTGGTCGATGGTACGAGATCCAAGCCAATCGACGTGGTGGGCATTGAAATCGCCGAGGATAACGATTTCCGCGGATGGAACCTGTTGAAGTACGGAATCTGCAGCCGTTTGAATGTGGTCCATGAGTCGGTCAGTTTCGGTATTACCGCTATGGGACCTATAAAGACATGCGTAGATGCGGGGGTGGTCGTCGCTATCAACACGCAGCCAGAGGGTCGATAGGTCCCTTCCTTCAAGGCTGCCGAGGCGTCGAGCACAGATATCCTCCCGGACAAACACACAAACTCCGGCCCGCGGTACAAAGGTATATTCCAGTTTGTATCCGGGGTGTAGGAGATATGAGGTGTCTGCCGGAGAAGATATCTGTGTCTCTGTAAGGAATAGCAAAGCAGGCTTTGCCGTTTCCAGGTGGTGGTGAATGGCAAGCAGATTTGAGTGGATGCCCCTGATATTGCAAAAGTCCACGTTTAGCGTGGCAGGGGGAGTCGCAATGCCCTTACGTTTGCCCCGGACAGTTTTTAGTGACGAGCGAGATTGCGCCCTCCCCACGACTACAGACTACGTCCACGCCTTGGTGAATACCAAACCGTGGACGCTCAAGGGGGGATTCTCCAGTGCTGTGGCAGCTGGTACCCCCCTGGGGTAAATGATCTTTGAATATCGCTGCCATTAAGGGGAGGGTGAAGGGGATGGGCCTCCGGATACCTCTCTCACCGAACGAAACGCGGCATAAGCCACTTCACGTCGAAATTCTGAGAGGCCGTGGTATTTCACCGGTCGAGCCGGCCCATTCATGCAGCGAACTGCTTGGCTCTACCACTGTTGATTTATTTACCAGACTTGATTATTAATTAGGACAGCCGTCGTATTAGGAAGTTGGAATGAGACTAATGTATGGATGGACGGTCTGTGCGGACATAGCGGCAAAATGCTGAGGTAGCATAGTGGAGTGCAGGGATGGCCAAAAGGGGTACATTGTGTGTCTATAACAGAACGTATTGAACTCATACTGAATATCATCAGAAAAGTCAAAATTACTAATTGATCTAGTAGGCTACTCTGACCCCCCTAGATCAATCAATGATTTCATTATCAATAATGAAAGAATTAGACATAATATTTCGGTTACTATTTACAGTACATAAAATGTAAAAACAATAATAGTTAAATCCAATATGTCATGCAAAAAATTACTAAAATATAATATAACATAACTTCACGCCACTTCTCCACCCGAAAGTGTAGGCAGCGGCTTTTAAGCCTCGTCTCGCCGTTATGTTTACTTTCTAAATGAAATAGGCGGCGAACTTATTGCCATACTGGACACAAAATTTTCAGTCATCGATATTTTAAAAAATACGAATGAATATTTAAAACATTCTTTCTAGACTAACGCTATTTTTTTTAATGATATTTTTATTATATCGTAAAATGTTTCTAAACTTTTAAGGTCTTTGTCATTAATCAGAACTCATCTTCATCACTTCCGTGCCTTGTTTCCATTATCAGCACAACAGTTCTCTTTTCCACAAGTTCCTATCATTTATTTGTTCATTTATCTTTTGTTTTCTCATTTATCAGAACTACAGTAACAAAATATTCTTTGGTTTCAGAAATTTCTACGTGAATGATGCCCATGAAAAGAGATGGTAGTGGATTGAACATGAAGACTTTAAATTGCCTTCCCGAATTCAAGTACCCTTTCAGCTATCCGTCATAAAAAAATGAGAACAGTTAAATTGTTCATGATTTTCAGTTGTACCAGCTTCGCTTTTGTGTTACTGATGTCCAATTATTTCACTAATCAAACTTCCAGTTTCGATGATACTTTAGTTGTGGAAGCTATCAATAATGTTGGTCGTGATTTAAGATTTACTAATGTATACAGACACACAAAATATCTTCCGAAAGACATGAAATATATACTTTTATGGACGGGCAGTGCTTATGCTCCATTCAGCTTCCTAGAAGAAGGCCAAAGATCATTCCTTAAAAACAATTGTTCCAAGATTAATTGTTATGTATCAAAAAATAAGCATTTATTTGGATCTTATAATTATACACACTTCGATGCTGTGGCTTTCAACGGCAGAACCATGAAGCCATACAGACTGCCTCATTTTCGATCATTGAAACAAAAGTATATATATTTTAATACGGAATCTTCAGACTATTATCCCGTGTGTCATTCAAATTTTGACCGATTTTTCAATTTGACTGCCACGTACCGATTAGATTCTGATATAAAATACAAATATATAGAAATTAGGAATAAAAATTGTGATGTTGTTGGTCCTAAATATAGTATGCAATGGGAACAAGATATGAAAGCAGTAGATAAAGAATTTAAAGATAGATTATCGAACAAAAGTAAAGCTGCTGCATGGTTTGTGTCAAACTGTAATGCTAGAAGTGGACGGCAGGAATTTGTAGATGCACTGAGCGAGGCGCTATTCGAGTATGGACACAAAATTGATATATATGGTGATTGTGGATATTTATCTTGTCCAAGGGACAAAGAGAACGATTGTTATATTTTGTTGAAGAGAGACTATTTTTTCTACATGTCTTTGGAGAATTCTTTTGCTGAGGATTACGTGACTGAGAAATTGTTGACTGCTCTGAATAATGACGTAGTGCCTATTGTGTATGGAGGAGCCAACTATTCAAGGTTAGAAATATTTTAATTTTATTTCAAAATTATTACATTAATTTAAATTGTATGTTACAAAGATTTAAAAAATAGCAAATCGGTAAATACAATGGCAACTTCAGAAGTAATTGATCCGCTCTACCCTGAATTTCTACTAAGCGATTTATAAGTAGGTACATTATATAAAAACAAAATGAAGGCACGCTAAGAACTTAAAAATGTGTCTGTGGTCTTTTCTCACTCTCCTTTATACACAAATATTCTTTCAATTTATAGGATCTAATAGGTGAGTGTCAAACATAATTTAACCTTCTTCTGGTATTATAAGAAGGTGTAGACATCGGCAATACAACACATTAATTTATTCTCTCTTTATGAGAAAGATCTTCTTGCCCTGTTCCCATTTTTTCCCATTATTTGCCCTGTTCTCTATCATTCGTATCATGTCGTCTTTCACACAATCATCCGTACTTTCTTAAGTATTCTTCTTTTCTTTTTTCCTTCGACTATCAGGTTAATCATTATAGAGAACGGAGGGCGCTGTCAGTTCGCGCGAATATGCTGGCACGTAGGTTTGCGCGATGTACAGTTGCAGTTAAAGTCTCGCTGTTTCGTGCCTACTGCACATCTTTTTACACGTGCAGCCTGTGGGCTCGGTATACGCGTAAGGCTTACAGCGCACTCCGTGTGCAGTATAACAACGCGTTCAGGGTGCTGGTGGGGCTGCCACGCTTCTGTAGCGCGTCAGGGATGTTCGCTGACGCACACGTGGACTGCTTCCAGTCCACTATGCGTAAGAGGTGTGCTTCCCTGGTGTGCAGGGTGCGGGGCAGCGCTAACAGCATCCTGAGCATGATTGCGAGCCGCCTGGACTGCACATACGTGGGTCATTGCTCAAATATCTCGCCTGGTATACCGAGTCGGTGACGCATGTGTGTGCGGAAATAGATCGGCTGAATAATTTAATTATTATGTATTGTATTTATATCTATATGTATATTGAAATTATGTATTGTAACTATGTATTGTATTGTATTATAACTTCAAATGTATTTATGGGCCAGGTTGCCTGAAATAAATGATTATTATTATTATTCTCGCAACATGTCTATCATCTTTCTTTATTAAATGCCCATATCACGCAAGGCGATTTCCTCTATTCTCTCTGTTTTAGGGCAGCTTTCACACCTTTCAAATTCATTCTCTATTTCTAAATATCCTCGATGGTGATTACTGATTAATCTAAAAAGCCATTATCTACATTTATTGTAGTCTAATTATTTCCTACTATATGATATGTTATTATTGTTTTACAGGTTTCTTCCGCCCGGATCTTACATCGATGCCCGGAAATATAGCATATATGAACTGGCAGCCGCCATAAATAGGTTGATCGGTTCCCGAAAGGCTTACAGTTCATATTTTAGATGGAAAGAGTACTATACATATAATTATGATACGTCAAATATATGTCGCATATGCGAAACACTTAACGATGTTAATGTTATGGAAAAGACTACAACTTATGAAAGGTTCAGACACTGGTGGAATCCTGACTTTAAAGAGAGATGCCATAAATGATTGATGATAAACTGCCACAATAACGAAGTACATACGATTGCTACGCATTTTTAAGCACAGATAGTTCTATAAAATGATTGATTGACTAAATAATTATATTCGTTTTTATTAATGTTTGATACAAATCAATAACAATATCGATTTTTGCACACAAGTTTTGGGATATAGTTCAAAGTATTAACTTAAAGTACAAATTGGGTTTTTGTGTAAAATAATATTTTAACTGTGGTCATAGATTTTTAGTTATTACAGATCCAATTCATTGAAATCAAATTTTGATTTGATTTAAATATTTTCTTATTAATATTTTTATTTCTATTCCTAATGCCTTTTTTATTTATTTATTTAGTATTCGCTATTTGTGATATTGTTTTATAGCAATAGTTGCATTTTTATTCATATAAGGTATATTAAATTATATTTATTTATACATGTTTAACATATACACGAAAATATTTTTTTATTATTTATAAATGATTTCGAAATGAAAAAAAAACGACAGCCTATATCTTAGGAATTGAAGCAGATCTTTCTAGAATTTTCGTGATCATTTTAGACTTTTCTAGATAAGGTTAAATAGTGATTCTGTGATTATGCAAGCCAGTGCTTTTAAAACTCCCACCATTTTTTTTAGAGTTTAGTATAAAAGTGCATTTAACGTTATATTATACTTCCAATAACTTCCCACATACAATTAGTACTAGTTTATTTTAAACGGTGTTTAATGAGTTTTTATTTTGTACCGATAGAATAATAGTTTAGAGTTATTTTATAAATAAAATGATAAATATTTGTAAATTAAACGGGAAAAACGGCTTCCATTGTTGTTACCATTTCAGGATAAGATTTTGTATCGAAACCATAAATAAAAATTTGATTTATTAATAATGTAATTAATTCATATTAATTACATAATTATTATATGAATAAATAAATTATATTTAAAAATGAAATGTATAATTTGAAGAATGTTTGTTTTTACTACTGAACATAAATTATTATATTACTATATATTTATTAATTCAGAATATATATTTAACTGAATATGTGTCAGGAAAAAATAATTAAGATTATTTATTATATGAAATGAAACCAGATATATTAAAGATTAATTTACAATCTATTGTCTTAATGTATCTCACACTAACTGTCCTCATGATAACATAACATAACTTCACACCTTTTGTTACCCGAAGGTGTAGGGAGCGGCTGTTAGGCCTTGTCTCGCCGTTATGTTTACGTCCCAAATGGAATAAGTGGCGACCTATTGCCATACCGGCCACCACCAAAGTTAAATATTTATAACACACATGAACTAAATAAGCAAATACCTAACGTTACACAGATGTTCATTGATGAGTAGTGATCACATGAACACTGCATTACATGTTATAATGGTCAAACAACTGAGTACAAATATTTATAATTATGTGACACGGCGAACTTTTTTATCCCCAGAAGTAATAAATAAGTAAATTTGGGATCTTCCAAAATATTAATTTAAATAACATGCATATATAGGATCATAATAACTAATATTAAATGCAGAATGTATTTAAGGTACTTATTGGATAAGGTTTAATACAGCAATAGTTTAAATCGCTTCGTAAATAAGCTATTGTTTCTCTAAAAAGTAAAAGATTTAAAATGGTCATTGTGGGTTATCCCTTAGAGAAGACACACCAAGACATACATCAATGCGCAATTTTGTAAATTTGTTGGATAATACTGTTGTACACCATTTTGATCTATCTCGCAGTTCTAAACCAGCGTTTGCAGTTAAAGCGCCGAAGACCTGTGTTTATTGACAATTTAAAATATATTATGTATGTAACATACATCTAAGGCGTATTTTAAATTGAAAAAAAAAACGCATCAAAATCCTTTGATTAGTTTTAAAGATCTAAGCGTATATAGAGACAGACGGCGGAAGGTAGTGATGAGCATAGATGGTTTGTGTGGCGTCTGCGTGTTCTCCTATTTATTATTAGAATGTAATTGTAATACAAAAATTCACGGTGGTCCAGTGATCGAGCACATGGTTTCTGAATCAAGAGGTCGCGGTTTCGAATCCTGGCATACACCAATGACTCTTCAAAATTAATTCCGAAAGTCGAGAAAGCCCATTCATACGTGGCTTATCTTTGAGCAAGTTAAAATTCCGCAGACGTTTTGTAAGTGAGTGTGTTAATATTTGTTTCGTTCGTATGTGTTTAGTGACAATCAAGGGGTCAATGATGGACCGCATGTTTAGTTGGGAATAATTGTTGGTTGAATTGAGATCGGCTTGTTCAATTATCGTCCATACGGGCTTTAAAGTATTAGTCATGAACATTTATAGGATATGTGATATATAGGAGTGGGTTCAAATCCAGACTCAAATTAAGAGCCAGGGATCCTGATATTACCTTATCTAATCTTTTTCTTACTTCTTTAGAAATTGTTGACCGTATATGGTAAGAGTTATGCAAGCCAAAGAAGTATGTGAGGTATGTAGGAATCATGCCTTATTTTGCTATGTTATCTCTGCTTACTCTGAAGGACAGCTTAGCGTGAAGTTATGTATGTATAGTATATATGAGGTAAAATTATTTCAATTACATTTATCTTTCCAACAGGATTTCATATAGTCTGTCATCATCATCATCAGCCTGTTGCAGTCCACTGCTGGACATAGGTCTCTCCTAATGTGTGCTACAACATCCGATTCTCTGCCTTCCGCGTCCTATGATTCGTGTATAGTCTGTGTATTTTTTTATGGGATAGGAGGGCAAACGAACAGGTGTGTCACTTGATGGTAAGCAACCAACGTCGCCCATAGACACCAGCAACACATATAGTGTTACTGTTGCGTAGCCGAACTTTAAGGGATAGGGAAGGATAGGGAAGGGGGTGGGCCTCCGGGTACCTTTCTCACCGAACGAAACGCGGCATGACATTACGGGCCTCACGGCGCATTGGTAAAAATAATAGTTTAAAAAAACTAAAAAACACGCTTTTTATAGAAAACCGAACTAAAAAATAGAAAATAAATTATAATGAATTTAAATTAAGAAAATAGTGTTAAAAATTTCAATGAACATAAATTAATAATAGTGTGAATAAAAAAAAATATTTTATTTAAAAAAAAGCGTGGGGTGCATGGTGTCAATAGTTATAAATATTTTATTGACAGATATGAGTAGAGTGATTATCATTTCGATAATATCTTAAAAAGCAACCCACGCTTTTTTTTTATTATTATCATTACGTCGATCTTCTGAGAGGTCGTGGTGTTTCACCGGTCGGGCCGGCCCATTCATGCAGCGAACTGTTTGGCTCTACCAATGCGTAAAATATTAATATAATTCCATCATTTGTTAACAAGAACAATTTATTTTCCTTAAAGGTGAGTACTGACAAGCTCTAGAAAACAAGCCACATTGAATAATGGTGACTTACGACACAATATAATATTCGTTGGTATTTAATAATGTCAAAGTCAAAGTTAAAGTCAAAATAAGTTTTATTTTCATAGGTCTTCTCAGACACTTAAAAATAGTCAACAAGTACAATTTAACTTATTATTTCAAATGAACTACTTAACACGAGCGCTTGAGGAAAGTGCGTCCGTGGAACAAGAAAACACGGACGCAATCGCCACGAACGGCCCGATTCCGAGTGTAGGGGCTATCATGAGAAGAATCGGGCAAGAAACTCATGTGCCAACTGCTAATAAACTGCTGACACGCATTTTTGTGTACACGTTATCTTCTTCACGAATATGTTCTCGTGAAACAACCGATTACCACCAAATTACAAAATAAGAAACTTTTACTTTTATAAGTAAAAGTTCCTAGCAATTTAACAATGCCTCGTCTAACGAAAAAACTTGTGCCGAGTTAATTAGAAAAGTTAAGCATCACTAGGAATTGTATCCAATACATTGCGGTTAGTGTAATATGTTAGCGGAAGTACATTATTTAGAGGCTGAATGAGAGAAACTAACGGACAATTAAGAGCCAAATAAAAGAAAATCATATTAGTTGAAATGTCTTTGAAAATAGTACAATTCCTAATTTAAACTGTTAGAGAACTGATCAAAAAATATTTGAAAAAAAAAAAAAAAAGTTTGAAGAATGGAACTCTGCTACGGTTTCGTTTTAAAGCAGACGCTTTTAATCTATTACTTAGATAACATAACAAAACTTCACGCGTTTTTCTACATGAAGATCTAAGCAGTGACTGTCAAGCCTAGACTCGCTGAACGTTACATTCCAAATGGAATAGGCAGTGGAAGCTATTACCATACACCGGGCACAAAGTTGTCAGTCATTAATTACACATTAATTCCAAGAAATCTTCCAAAGAAATCATTAGTGTGTAGTCCGGACTCGATACTAAGACTTCTGAATCAGAAGCGAGTAACTCGACCACTGGATCATCAAGACCGTTAAAATTTAAATCTTTTAAATACTTCAAAATTTGTTGGTGTTCTTTTAAGAAAGTTATCAAAGAGTGTTAGCACGTTATCATTGAAAATTTTTGTAAATATAGCTCAAAGATCTACAAATAATAGTTTTTGTAATAAATTTACTCAGTAATTGAATTTATTACAACCTTACTAATCTCGTCGACTTTAATAACTCTTGTCACACTCGCTCAACGGCTTATAAAAACCATTCAATTTAATTATAGAAATGTGTGTCGTGAATTTGCTCGACTTACTTCAACGGCTAAAAAATAAACACATAACATAACATAACTACTTTTTCTACCCGAAGTTGTAGACAGTGGCTGTTAAGCCTCAACTCGCCGTTATGTTTACGTCCCAAATCGAATAGGTGGCGAACTTATTGCCATACCAGGCACAAAGTTTTTAGTCGTCGATATTTATTACACGCAACTTTCGCAATTAATTTCGAAAAGTCATTGGTGTGTGCCGGGATTCGAACCCGCGACCTCTGGATTCAGAGCCGAGTGCTCGCCCACTGGACCACCGAGACTATCTGCTAAAAATTTCTTAAAAAAATTTCTTAAAAACAAGCGTAAAAAACGAAAAAAAAAATCCTTCAAATTTACAAAGAAAATTTCTGTAGGTACCAACGTAAACAGACAAACGTTCATATATATTATGTATTCGGTGTCGATACAAGACGATGTTTTAGATAAAAATCCCGCGATTTACGGAGAGTGCCTATCGTGAGTGATGTCATTACCAACCCCCCCTTCGGATGCGGTGCTTCATATACTGAGATGTATGAAGAACTGGTACACACCAATGACTTTTCGTAAATATTTTCGAAAGTTATATGCGATAAATATCGATGACTAAACACTTTGTGCCCTGTATGGCAATAGGTTCGCCACCTATTCCATTTGGGACGTAAACAAAACGGCGAGTCAAGGCTTACCAGCCACTACACCTTCAGTGGCAGATAAGCCTCGACTTGTCGAATTTTGAAGTACCAAAATGTAACGTGTCACGATAAACAGTTGTTCATCTAAAACTATTATTTTATGTCACTTCCTAAGTTAAGACTTTTTGATTGAGAAGCGGGTTCCTCGACCATGCTGACCACTAAGACCGCCGCGTAACAGGACTATAAAATATAACAATATTGGACAGAGTATCCATTGTTTAAATATTATAGAAAAATATAGAAAATGTTAGCTGTAATGTACCTACTTGCGCAAGGCATATCAATTTATTCTTAGCTCTCTGAAAACGCGATAGTCAATACAAAGACTTTGTAAATAGATTTGTGAGCTTTTGCGAGCACCTCCGGCTCTCTCATTCAATTACTGCACATACATGTGTATATACCCATACTTTCAATATATAACTTAAATAATATCATCTGTAGAATACATTTTAAAAAGTTATTCGATACATTCAGTAACTAACAATTACATATTACACAAAAACTGTAAAAAAAAGATGAAAAAATTTACTTTTTCTAGCCGCAGATGTAGGCAGCATCAGTTAAGGCTTGACTGTTATCAGTCATCGATATTTATCACACGTAACTTCCGAAAATAAAACCAACAAGTTATTAACGTGGGTCCATGATTCGATGTCGTGACTTCTTGATTCAGAACCTCGAGTTATTAAGACGAATTCTTCATCTCTGTCGTCCCCCTTTTGGCACTGCGATAGTAGTCACATCTATAGCAGAGGTGGACAAAGCCCTTCTTACGACCTCCTTCCAACCAGCTCTGTTGCAATACCTCGGTCATGTTTCTAATCGAAGTGGCGAGTCTTACAGGGAAGAGTGGAAGGAACCAGAACGCGTAGCAAGTCAGCAATGCGCTGGACTGACCAAATAAAATTCGCAGAGGGGGTTCCCTCTCGCATATCTGACTGGGTCAGACAGTCTAAGACGAATAGACATTTATTATTATTTATTTTATTTTTTTCTATTATTTTTTCAAGAGCATACAAACCAAAATCTCATCTGATTCGTAAGACCAGGATAAGCCAAGTCCAGGTGTAAGACCAGGATAACCCAAAATCTCATCTGATTCGTAAGACCAGGATAAGCCAAGTCCCATATAAAGTGGTTATATATCAAAGGCTGTAAAAGTTTCGTTTCCAATCAGCCGTGAAGATTTTTATGGTGGTGCTAATTGAGCTCGGTGTCGGCGCAGGCGGCGATAAAAGTTATTAATTGGCTCCCGGCATCCCTTCAGGCGGAAGTTGTAAATACAAGGCTACTATTTCCGGTCAATCGGTACGCACAGTGAGCACGCCTTTTTTTCCGGAAGTTTATATATATTTTTTATATATATTTATTTATATTTTTTCGTATATGTTTCGGAGTTTTGTTACGATAGACGCTACTAACATAAAGAAGTTATAATTTTATTTGTTCTATTTGTCTAGAGATGGTTCTGCTATTCGAGTGTAAGTATGTCAATTAAGCTAATCAAAGATCAGCTGTAAGCCAAGCAGTTCGCTGCATGAATGGGCCGGCTCGACCGGCGAAATACCACGACCTCTCAGAAGATTGACGTAAAGTGGCTCATGCCGCATTTCGTACGATGAGAGATTCCCCATCCTTTCCCATCCTACTCCCTTAAGGGTCTGCATCGCAACTGTAACACTATATGTGTTGCAGGTATACATGGGCGGCGTTGGTCATTTACTATCAGGTGACACGCATGCCCTTCCCAAAAAAAAAAAATAATTCCTCGTCTCTCATCATAATGTTATCTCGTCTCTCATCGTAATGTTATCATTAAATTATCATTATTATTATGAAAATAGTCTTCGTATCAAAGTGTTAGGCAATCGATTTTAATAACGTAATATGTAAACTACCTGTAATCGTGGATTCATCTGCAAGGGAAACTAACAAAAAGTTTTCTATAATCTCAACATAATGTGACGATAACATGTAGTTAGGCAACTTTTCTTAGTTGAAGAGTCCCTATAATTAAGCTAAGATCTGTTAATAAATAAGATAAAATCAAGTAAAGCAAACATAAATAGAATACCTCATAATAAACAGTCGTTTACCTGGCTTTTAGCGGTACAGGAGTCAAGAGGCACAGTTTCTTTGATCTTGTGGTAAGTGGCTGTGCTGCGTCAGCCCTGAGTGTCGGAAATCACTGTAATAGATGGGATGGTTGCGGTTTAGGGTTGGCAAAATAAGAAAAGAAGAATGAACATTTTTATCATCTGATTTAAGTTACACTAGAATACTGTTTAGAAGAGTATACAAAAATTTAAATTTATTTTTCATGCCTGAATCTATATTTATATTTATTCTTTCTGCACAATGAATCCCGATTTTGTAATGAACCTAATATAAATAATAAATGCTTCGATAATGTCTGTAGCACAGCCAAAGATCGCGGCTTCGGTGGTCCAGTGTTGAGCTCCCCGCCTCTGTATCAAGAAGTCGAGGGTTTGGGTTCGGGTTATTACAGGTTTACACCAATGACTTCCGAAATTCAGTATATGGCAATAGGTTCGCCACCGATTACATTTGGGACGTTCGGGTAGAAAAAGTCATGTTATATTAAAGTCAAATATTTCTTTTCATTTCTTCTTTTCATCAATCTGTTGAAGATGAACAATGAAATCCACTGGTAGGTATGGCAATTGAACCAATAGTCATGTTAGTTATAGCCAATAGTCCATCCAGCTAGGCGTTACTGTTTAGCCATTGGGCGTCGTTTTGGTCTTTTTTTCCACTATCACAATAAAATTTATTGTGTTGTTTAAATTTGTGTCTTGTCATATATATTACTATATTTGACAACCCTAGATTTTATCCGCGTCTGTGGCTAATAGATAACCATTACTGGGCACTTGTCCCTACGAGTACGTAACAGCAGAGATATATAGATAGGTTGATAACCGAACATATTTTCTTAACATTTTCTTTGTTGATAATTATTTACTAATGATAGACTTGTTATTGTTAGATGATATATGTAGTATTATCCAATAAATGTGATATCGTCGGTAGTTTTTATTTAATGTAGTTTTCTACGAAGCTTTATTGAGGTCTCCAAGAATAGATTTTTAAACATTGGGGATTCCAACATTAAAATCAAGACGCCTTCTTTACAGGTGTCGTGATTTCGTCATTTTTCTTCTACAAATATCTATAGGGTGACTGAAACAATTGACAGAAATTGACCTAGTGAAGTATGTCACAATTTGAATTTGAAAATAGAGTGTAAATTTTCAACAACCCTGCTATAATAAACAGCGTACACCAGACTGTTATCAGTATGTATCTCATTCTTAAACAGGAAATGAGATTCCTGTCTACCCTCACCGATGATACTTATGAGTCAACTCAAAATGCATTATTTAAAAAACAACGTATTACTTCGATATGGCAGCTTTGTTTAATTCATTTTTAAATTTACGCCTATATTTATCCGAAGATGTAGGTAGCGGCTATTAATCCTCGACGAGTTAAATTTTTACGTGGCATATTGAATAGATGACGAAGCCTATTTACATACACCGGACACAATCTTGTCAGTCATCGATATTTATCACACAAAACTTCTGAAAATAATGTGAAAGAAGTCATAAGTGTGAGCCTGGTATCGATCCTACGACTTCTTGATTCAGGAGCGGCCCGACCACTGGACCACCGAGATGACTAGTAAGTCTCTGTTTAATGAGTATGATTACTTATTTTTTTTTGTAAATATTTAAATGAACTTCTTTTTCTTATTCATAAAACTTAAAAATTATATTTATTATGATTAAAATATAGCTGGCTTGATATATTTTTATGAAAAAAGATTGATTGATGTATGAATAAAAAAATCTTCGTCAACTGCAGTATATTCCTGAATATCCAATCCAGACAACCAGTGAAATATCATAATTAAAATAAACCGTAAGATGTTGATGGTTGATGTCACACCACCTGAAGAACCAACCGTCATTTTTTCCAGTAAGTAGTAAGGAATAACGGAATCGAGATTATGTTTTATTTTTTTAATTAAGTACACAAATTCATTTCGAAATGCAATAGCTATTTATCAAAATTAATAAAATTATTCACAACATATTTTTTTTTCTAGTACTATAGAGACTTTATGCGCATTAGTTAGATAAGATACACCACTAGTCTGTGGTCCTAATGAATTGCGTTGTAGCATAGAAGAGTTACATACAAACTGTCGCCTGCAAGTTTACAATAATATTGGCAGTGGGTGGTAGGTGGCAAGTGTTGTAAGGGTGGTAAACGGGTGGTTCAACGCTCATTTCTCAGGTTTGGCTCCAGTATTGATATTCCTCGGTATTACGCGCCAAAAGCTTCTGGCTGTCACAGTGAGTGCAAGGTATAGAGAAGTCATAAGTAATACGAACTTAAAAATATATTTGAAAAATAACGTATTATCAAACTAGTTGACACAGCGAACTTTGTTTCGACTCAGAAGCAATAAGAGGAAATAAAAAGAGACAGACATACACGTCGTATCGTGGACTTTTTTGTAGACCTTCTGAAGGTGTATAATAATAATGTAGTACTTTGTTTTGATCTATCACTTAGGGTTCAGCCAGCGTGTGCAATTAAAGTGCTCAATCACGGAAATTATCACTTTTTATATACATGAATTACACATACAAAACACCCCGTTATCACTCACTAAACCGCATCAAAATCCGCTGCGTAGTTTCAAAGATTTAACTATATAAGAGGATATACAGCATAAAGCGACTTTGTTTTATACTACATACATACACACATACATAACTTCACGCCAAATCCCTTGCGGGGTAGGCAGAGAGATCAGAGCGCTATAAGTCACTATTCTTACACGCCTCACTAGCTTCGTTGACTTGCATGACTCTTTTCATGCACGCGCGTCAGTTTTTGAGGCTCCTAACATCACCTTCCTCCAAAACACGTTCTATTTGGTCATGGAATGTGTGTCTTGGCCGTCCTTGACTCCTACATCCATTTTGCATTGTATCTGCTTAATCAGTCTTGCATCATCCATTCTTTCTACATGTCCGAACCATCGGAGCATGCCCTTTCTTACTTTTACACCGACACTCTCTTTCAAACTAACTTCCTTTCTTGTTATAGGGGGTTATAGGGGGTCATGTCAAGAGCGTGCGCGTCGCGATCCCTGCCGTCCCAGTGGGACGCAATCTTGACCAAAGCAAACTCAGCCGGACGGGCTGCTAGGGCGTGCCCCGCAAACGACGGGCACTGATTAGCCCCCGTCGGTGCGGCTGCATGCGCATGCGGCGAAGGGGGCCGCCACCCTTCACGCAGCGCCAATCCTGGCGGGACGAGGGGAGGGGAGTGCCGTATAGGCACGTGGAATGTTAGAGGTAGCATGGCAAGAAAGATGAATGAGATGATGGATGTATTAAATGAGAGATGCCTGGATGCCTTATGTTTGACGGAGACAAAGCGGAGGGGGAGGGAGACCGAGGACCTCCCCGGTGGCATGGTAGCCCTATGGTCCGGAGTGGACCCGGACGTCCGTGCCAGTGGGGGTGTTGGAGTCGTTCTCTCCTCCCGCTTTGCTTCCGGAGTGAAAGATTATGAGTTGGTAGGCCCAAGACATCTTTGGGTTCGAATAAAACTGGGGATCACGCGAGTTTTCCTGGTCGCAGCTTATGCTCCCGTTAGCTCCGCGGATCCCCGCGAACTCGAAGAGTTCTGGGAAACTGTTAGGGATATTCTGGATCTAGCTGAGGAAAATGAAAGGATAATTCTGTGTGGTGATCTTAATGGGTGGGTCGGAACCAAGCGAGACGGCCTGGAGGCTGTCCTTGGTCCGAATGGTGACAAGAGAGTGAATGATGCTGGTAAGCCGATATTGGACGTATGCCTGGAACGGAACCTCCTTGTGTCTAACACATTATTCCGTCATAAAGATATTCACACGTATACGTGGAGACGGAATGAGCAAAAGAGTATGATAGATTTGATTTTGATAGATAGTCGTCTCCGAAATACTCTAAGGGATACAAGAGCCTACAGAGGCCCCACTCTTGATACGGACCACTACCTGGTGGTAAGCCGATTCGTGGGCCTTTTCAAGAAGTGGAGACACTGGCGAGTGCGTACCCATTTCGGAGAGCTTGAAAGGATAAAATGTGAGAAATTAGAAGATGAAAATGTACGGAGTATGTATGTAGGCCTAGTCAGTAAAAGACTCAATGAGACGAGTCTTTCTGACCTAGGTGTTGAAGAATGCTGGGAAAGAATGAAAGAAAGTATAGTGAATAGTGCAAAAGAAGTATGTGGTAGTGCAAAGAGGCATAAGATTCTGAGAGGTGACGCCTGGTGGGACGCGGATGTGAAATCCAGCGTCGAAAGAAAGAAAAAAGCATGGTTGGATTATGTCTCAAGTTTGAACCAGAATGATAGTATGACAGAGAAAAAGTATGAGAGCTACCGCCGCTGCAGGAATGTTACCAAAGCCTTAGTGAAAGAGAAGCGTGAAAGACTTGTTGCGAATGAGGAAGTGAGGTTGACGGAGAACTTCGAGGCGAATAACAAACTCTTCTGGAGGGAAGTTAGAAAGTCTCGGGGTTCTTCGTCATCATCCAGAATGGACAAAATTATGTCTAAGTTTGGTGACATTCTTGCAAACCCAAGCGATGTATTGGGCAGGTGGAGTGAGTATTTTGGGGAAATGTACGAGTATGTTCCGGATGTGGGCGCCGCGAGTGAGCCTACGGCTGACACCGCTGCGCCAACATCTGATGAGGACATTACTATGGAAGAGATTGAATGGTCGATACGAAGTATGAAAAATGGTAAGGCAGCTGGAATTGATATGATGTCTGCTGAAATGATCAAACACGGTGGATCCTGTGTCCGGGACGCTTTCCTGACCTTGAGCAATCTGTGCTGGAGGTCGGGTAAGGTTCCCATGGACTGGAGGCGCGCTGTCATCGTGCCCTTGTATAAAGGTAAGGGATCACGTATGCAGTGCGCCAGTTACAGGGCCATCAGTTTGATCAGTTTAGCAGCAAAAGTGTATGGGAAAATTATTGAAAGGAGAATGAGGGTGATATCTGATGGAGTGTTGTGGGAGGCTCAGGGTGGTTTCAGAAGCGGACGAGGGTGCATGGATCAGATTTTTTCTCTCCGCAACATCGTGGAGAAACAACTGGCTGTTAACCGGAAGGTTTTCTGCGGTTTTGTGGATCTGGAAAAAGCGTTTGACAGAGTGTTACGAAAGGATCTGTGGGATATACTCCCGGGCTACGGGGTGAGCGGAGCACTGCTGCGCGCTGTGCAGTCCACTTATGAGGGCTGCACAGCGTGTGTGCGTGTTGACGGCGGCTTGTCCCCCTGGTTTGACGTCAATATCGGCGTCAGACAGGGTTGCGTGCTGTCCGCTCGACTGTTCATCCTGTACCTGGACAGTTGTCTCCAGAGAATGAGATCGATGGATGTAGGGATGCGAATGGGTGACTTAGTTGTGAGCTGCCTGCTTTACGCAGATGACGCCGTGCTTCTAGCCGAATCGCCGTCGGACCTGCAAACACTAGTCACTACTATGAAAGATGATTGCATGATTAAAGGCTTGCAGTTGAATGCGACGAAAACGAAAGTAATGGTGTTTGAAAGGGAGGAATCCAGAACAGATGCAAGGATAATGGTTGATGATGTAGTGCTGGAACAGGTGAATGAAATTGTATATCTTGGATGCGCTTTTAGCAGAGATGGAAGGTACACCGCGGATGTAGAAAGACGAGTGGCGATAGGAAATAGCGTAAACGGAGTGTTGGGCAGATTCCTGGGCGCAAAAGATATTAGCAGAAAAGCCCAGTTAGCAATCCACAATGCAGTCCTGATCCCAACACTAACTTATGGAAGCGAGAGCTGGGTATGGCAGAGTGTGCATGAAAGTAGAATAAACGCGGTAGAAATGAGGGCTCTACGCAAAATCTGCGGAGTGACTCTCGCTGACCGCGTAGAAAACAAGGTTGTAAGGAAGGAAGTTGGTTTGAAAGAGAGTGTCGGTGTAAAAGTAAGAAAGGGCATGCTCCGATGGTTCGGACATGTAGAAAGAATGGTTGACGCAAGACTGACTAAGCAGATATACAATGCAAAAGCGGACGGATGTAGGAGTCGAGGACGGCCAAGACACACATTCCAAGACCAAATAGAACATGTTCTGGAGGAAGGTGATGTTAAGAGCCTCAAAACGCGCCGACGCGCGTGCATGAAAAGAGTTATGAAAGTCAACGAAGCGAGTGAGGTATGTAAGAATCGTGCCCTATGGCGCTCTGTTCTCTCTGCCTACCCCGCAAGGGATTTGGCGTGAAGTTATGTATGTATGTATGTTCCTTTCTTGTTTTCTACGCGGTCAGCGAGAGCCACTCCGCAGATTTTGCGAAGTGCCCTCATTTCTACCGCGTTTATTCTATTTTCATGCACACTCTGCCATACCCAGCTCTCGCTTCCATAAGTTAGCGTTGTGATCAGGACTGCGTTGTGGATTGCTAGCTGGCTTTTCTGCTGAATCTGCCATACGCTCCATTTACGCTATTTCCTATCGCCACTTGTCTTTCCACATACGCGGTGTACCTTCCATCCTTGCTAAAAGCGCATCCAAGATATACAATTTCATTCACATGTTCCAGCACTACATTATCAACCGTTATCCTTGCATCTGTTCTGGATTCCTCCATTTCAAACACCATAACTTTAGTTTTCGTCGCATTCAACTGCAAGCCTTTAATCATGCAATGCATGCAGTGCATGCTGATTGCATTTAATCATGCATGTTCTACACCATGTAATGATTAAGATGATTCACGTTTTAAAATGATAGGTGTCAAAGTGGTGTTATGATTTTCGAGTGTCTGTAATTGTGTATCTATATTTTTTCTTCTTCCTTTAAAAATAAACGGCTTTATAAGTTTTATATCGATGAATTATTATATTAATATATTATAATTATTATATATATTATATTATATATTAATTATTATATTATATTAAATATTATATTTTGCATGAAAAGAGTTATGAAAGTCAACGAAACGAGTGAGGCGTGTAAGAATCGTGCCCTATGGCGCTCTGTTCTCTCTGCCTACCCCGCAAGGGATTTGGCGTGAAGTTATGTATGTATGTGTATCGATAGTGCCATGTGCTGTATTATGTACAGGAATTCAATTGGGAATAACATTTGCACGCTTTTTACGTAATTTTTGTGCCATACTCGCCGAGTTTACTGGCATAAAAAGCCTAAATATTTTTTGTTTAATCTAAATACCATTTTTTTTTCAATATACACAACATCTTCACACAATTTGAACATATTATTATAATACTAGTAAAAAGTTTGTAGAGTAAAAATTTTCATCGTGCCAGTTCTGATATATTTATAAGCAGTGCTGATCGGCGGGTAATATTTGTTTAATCTGGAAGCAGCGAGCGACATCCAGCCACAGACTATTGCTTCATAATCTAAGCGCCATATTTAACATCTAGCCTCGACACTGTTTAAGTCTAGATATTAAATTGAGATGCACTCAATAAGTGAATAAGCAGATATTATAAGCAGTCGATATTAAAGTATCACTACAAACTAGGCGACTTGTCGTGCACGCCTAGCTGTTCAGAGGAACTAGTTGTAAGTTCAGTATATGTCATCATGCTGCTGGACATAGGCCACTCCCAATTTGCGCCACAACATCCGATTCTCTGCCTTCCGCATCCAGTCTTTTCCAGCAGCCTTTCTGAGGTCGCCTGACCATCGGGCTGGTAGGCGTCCTAGACTACGCTTACCAAGTCTCAGTCTCCACTCTATGACCTTCTTACTCGGTTACTCCGGTTCTCTGTCGGATATACTCATACCCGAGTCTATCTTTCAGAGATACTCCGAGCATAGCTCGCTCCATAGTTCGCTGAGCGACTTTAAAGTATTTAGACTTTTTAAGTGTATGTGCAGACAAGAATTGTAAAGAGATTATTTTGTTCTAGGGAGGGGAGAATTAAATATTGATGAAAGCAAATGGAAAAATACTTCTATTTAAGTACTTTTGTGTGTACTGTGTTCTTCTAAGTAGCGTTTAGTTGGTAGCAGTAGTAGTTGTGTTAGCGGGGATGAAAATTTTAATTTATTATAATAAGAGTTAGAATTCTTATTTGTTTACTTCAAAGCGTCTACGTCTTACGTCTACTTTGGACTTACTTACAATTTAGACCCAAGAATTTTTGGTCTACTTGGGAAAGTGCAATGATGAAAGAAAAAAGATGATATTTTTCTTATGTGATAGAAGGGCAAACGAACAGGCGCGTCACCATGGTAAGTGACATCGCATGGCAAGTGATCAGCGCCGCCCATGGACACCTGAAACACATATAGTGTTACAGTTGCGTTGCCAACCTTTAACGGAGTAGGATGGGAAGGGATATGAAAAGGGGGTGGTCCTCCGGGTACCCCTCTCACCGAACAAAACGCGGTATGAGCCACTTTACGTCGATCTTCTGAGAGGTCGTAGTATTTCACTGCTCGAGCCAGCCTATTAATGCAGCGAACTGCTTGGCTCTACCACTGTTACCACATGATAAACTGGAAATGAAAATATAAAAGATGAATACGTAAGCTATTCTTATATAAACTTCAGGGGAATACTTCAAATATAGATAAATATACATATCAAGTTGAGAAATATCTACAAACTATCTATAAGAAAGTAAATATTAGTTTTCTTTCTGTAGATTTGAATGTTTCTCAAGTTTTAAAATGGAAATATAACAGAACAGCGTTTATGAGAGGTGTTGTTAGTTTGCCAAAGAACTCACTGTGGCAAAACAAACGACTGCTTAAATAGGTCATCAATTATCAAAATATATTCAGAAAGAAATATATACTTTTTTTTAATACACACTCACATATCTAGTTTATTTGGTAGCCATGGTCTAGCTTTATAATACAGACATAGTTGCTTAGCTTAAAAAACTAGATGGCGCTCTAGCTCTAGGTATTAAATTAAAAATGATTTTTTTTTTTACTAAGTTCAATAGTTCTTGTAAATGTAGAATGAGACGGATCCGATGGCAATTATGAAATAGGTAAGAATAATAGAACTAGTAAATGACTGATTAAATATAAAATTTTCAGATGAAAGTCGTAATTTCTAAGATTTTTTTTTTGACTAGACGTGAGTGCAATCGTGAAGCCCAGGGGAAATATGCATAGTCAGGTCATGAGACTCCCTGGTAACCTACATGACCTAAAAGAGTACTGTAACCTAGCATAAGGTGCACTAGCTGTTAATAGGTATGATGGATGGTGAAATATCACGATCTCTCTACGATCACTTATCTGAATATTTTGAGAGGGATACATTTTAGTCTTTCTACTTTAGACAGCTTTTGCCCGTTGTTAAAACTCGATTTAATTATTTTATTAGTTATTTTTACTACCTATAAGTACAGTAGTAAGTAGTTAAGTAACAGTAGTCTCAGGCCCTATGGATAGGGCATAATTGGGTGAGACTTCAAAATTATTATAACACATTTTTTAGAGATTTAAAAGTCTCGGAGGTCCAGTGGTCGAGCACCCACTTCTGAATCAAAATGTCGCGGGTTCGAATCCTGGCTCAGACCAATGACTTTTCGAAATTATTTTCATTGGGGTGTATCAGATATCGATGACAGAAAACTTAGTGCTAGTGACAGAAAACTTAGTATAGCAATAGGTTCGTCACCTATTCCATGGATTTGAGACACAATCATGACGGCGAGACGAGACTTAATAGCCGCTGTCTACACCTTCGGGTAGAAAAAGGCGTGAAGTTATGTTTATGTTTTTAAAGATCAACGGTGTGTAAAAAGATTTGATCTTAGGCCTTCCAAAGTCAACTTAACAAACCACAACGATATCAAAGTAATATCGTCTTATTATGATGAATCACATGAAAATTTGATACCATCACCATCAATTACGAAAAGCTTTTAGGTTTCCTTGTAAATTATATTCGAAAGGTCTCTCTAAAATAACTGACTTCAGAGTCGGGATCGGTGAGTTCAACACCCACTCGAGTACAAAAAATTTTCTACATGTTTACTTACCATAAAACAATCATTTAATATTTTCATTTTAGGAAAAATAGATGACGTTGTGTGTATTGTGCCAAAACAATATTATTATAACGTATCAATATAAGTAAACAACAAAACAGAGTTAAATTAAACTCCAACATTTCAATATAAAATGCGATTTTGTATACATTTACAAATTGTTTTTATGCAATATACAAAGAACGCTAATTCACCAGATTGGATTCAATTCATACAAAAAAATATCTCAAATTTTCACGTATTCACACAGACTTTGAATGTAATATTATTAGAGATAAAAAAAAACCTCACCGTACGTTGGCTCCCGATAGAGAGCGTCTTACAAGATGAGATTATTAAATTCGTAGCAGTATACACACGATTTCAGCTCCATTCAAACTGCAGAAGAATTTAGCGGAATTACGAATGTTTTTTTTTTGGAATCACATATTATAAGTTTTATTTTAATGTCTCGGTGGTCCAGTACCCCGTTTCTGAATCCAGAGGTTGCGGGTTTGAATCCTGACACTGGCTCACACCAATGACTTTTCGAATTTGTTTTCGAAAGTTATGTCCGATAAATATCGATGACTGAAAACTTTGTGCCCGGTATGGTAATAGGTTCGCCATCTATTCCATTCGGGACGTAAACATAACGGCACGACGAGGCTTAACAGCCGCTGCCTACACCTTCGGGTAGAAAAAGGCGTGAAGTTATTTTACATATTTTTACAAGTTTTATTATATTTATAATAACCTTATTCAGTAAAATGCCTTTCATTACCGTACATACATACATACACAACTTTTCGTCAAGTGCCCCGTGGGGTAAGAAACGAGAACAGAGCAAGATTCTTACACACTTCACTCATATAATTTGATCATGAAAACTATGTTGACGACCGTCCTCGACTCCTGCATCCTTCCGATTTAGCCTGTATATACAGGCTAAATCGGAAGGATGCAGGAGTAGGCTTAGCCAATCTTGCATAATACATTCTTTTTTTGAATCATCACAGTATGTCTGCTCCTTACGTTAACTATTATATCTTAGTAACATAACATTTCACGCCTTTGTCAACCGAAGGTGTAGTCAGCGGATGTTGAGCTTCGTCTCGCCATTATGTTTACGTCGCAAATGGATTAGGTGGCGAACCTATTGCCTTACCGGGCACAAACTTTTCAGTTATCGATATAATATCTTCGTGTAAGCGTTGCAAAAACCGACGGATTCAACTCGGTTGGGCAGCGTTCGGGAAACTAAGGGAAATCTTCTCGTCCAAAATCCCACAGTGCCTGAAGTCTAAGGTCTATGACCAATGTGTGTTACCAGTGATGACATACGGAGCTGAGACGTGGTCTCTGAATGTTGGCCTCATGACGAAGCTCAAGGTGGCTCAGCGTGCTATGGAACGGGCTATGCTTGGTATCTCTCTGCGCGACAAAATCCGCAATACGGAGATACGCAAGAGATCTGGCGTAACCGACATAGCCCGGAAGGTTAGCACGTTGAAGTGGAGATGGGCTGACCACATCGCTCGACGAACCGATTACCGCTGGGGTAGAAAGGTGCTCGAGTGGCGACCACGTACTGGTCAACGCGGAGTAGGCCGTCCCCCCACTAGGTGGACCGACGACCTGGTGAAATCCGCGGGAGGCCGATGGATGCAGGTTGCACAGGACCGGCAGTTGTGGCGCTCCATGGGGGAGGCCTACGTCCAGCAGTGGACCTCGAAGGGCAGATGATGAAGCGTTGTAAATACTTACAGTAATGAAACAAAATAATAATGCATTAACCCTGCTACCATGACCGGGGGTATATTATGCCCTTTTAATAAATTTATGTATTACCGCGTTCACTTTCGTTTTATAACGCAGTTTAGTCATTCTATTCCCAAGTTACACATTTGTTTATCACTTTATCCGACTGTTTGTTGATGTCGTAAAAATTCAATCTGGAAATTGCGCGGGTTAAGGTCTGTTTGGACTGTGACCTCGGATACGGAGATATGTGGTGTTTTTTTTAGGAATATTTTCTATGATTTGTTGTTGATCCTAAGTTAACATCGTAGTGGTAAGCTATAATGGTAATCTTAATTCTGTCGTTAGGGAACAGGCGATAAGACTGGAAATATCAGCGTATGTGTTCGGCTAGGTATTTTGAAGACATTTTATTTTTATTGTTACTAGATTAACTAGATTTTATATTTTTTGTACCTATGTAAGTTTATTGTTTTTCAATGTTTTGTTTGTGCCAATTTAAATAATAAGATTATTTAAATTGGCACAAACAATACATTATGAAACGTCGGGAAATAAATAGAAAATAAGTTCTAAATAAAGTGATATAATCCACAAAAAGTTGTTTCAATGTTATGAATGTGATTCGCAAAAATCTAAGAAATAAATATTATGTAACTTTTTATTCTCTTTAGATCTGATATTAAGATCTATATATAGAGATATTCTTTTTTTTTCATTAAGGACTAAGGTTAACCTATTAAATCTGATTGACTTAAAAGCCGAGGAATTTTGATATTGCCTTATTTACTTTTCCTCTTGGTTATCTTTCGGAACTTGATTTTTAATCAGAGGTTTTGAGGAAATTATATACCCATTAATACACGAATAACATGAAAAAGAAGCGGAAAATAGCTCAGCTTACTACGATGAAGGCTATGCGATCTTTTAAGTTAATTTTTATGTGGATCACCAGGATATTACGTTAAAAAAACTTTTGAAAAAAAAAACGTTTTTGAATAGATAAAAAAAACAAGATCATCAGTCCAAATACTTCGTTAGTATGCAAGTGGAACAGGAGTTCATAGGAAGACAGGAAGTGGCTGAGGATAAAGGAAACGAAATTCCTTATTTGCTACAATGAAATATCCAGTGAACAGAGCCTTATGACAGTAAAGCCATTGAAATGGTCTCCTTGCAGTCACTGTGAGCTATAAATGAAAAATATATCAACGCTGTATTTTATTAATTTCATATCAGAATTTCTAGAAAAATATTCGGATATAAATATATTTTTATCATTAAAACGGTCAATATCTACTTTTTTTTCATAATGATTAATATAATTCTTTCTGTGTCTATACAAAAAAAAAATGAGGTGGCGGGCGTAGTGAAAAAATAAAAAAGTACCTATGAAAGAAAAGATTTTATTGAATTTTAACATAAAATAACTTCTTTCTTTTTCTACCCTAAGATGTAGACAGTGGCTATTAAGGCTCGACTCGCCGTTATGTTTACGTCCCAAATGGAATAGGTGGCGAACCTACTGCCATACCGGGCATAAAGTTTTCAGTCATCGATATTTACCTATCACACAAAACTTTCGAAAAGAATTTGGACAAGTCATTGGTTTGAGTCAGGATTCCTACCCGCGACTTTTAAAATCAGAAGCGGTTTGCTCGACCGCTGGACCACCGAGACCAAAATTATTGATTTTCTTAATTAGAAATTGGACACATGTAGGAAACTGTTGTAAAATCACATTTAGAACAAAGGTGTGTTGCAGCAGCTGTTATATATTATAGCCTAGTGGATGGTTTTTGCCATCTATATTTATAAAACCCAAGAAATTCCAGGAAGCTAAGTCTTACTCAAGACCTCTGAACCAGTAGTGAGACCGTTAGTACCTCCAGTTAATTGAGACATTAATACTACTACTACTACTACTACTAGAGGATCAGATCATACATCATTGTTTATTTTCAATGATCTCAAGCGTAATATTCAATCTACAGTTGAAGAAAAGTTTACGAAACAAAAAGTGAAGGGACCACCCGTACGTCCGTATAGTGTGTTGTTTTCAATCAAATCTATTTTCCTATCGGGTTCCCTATGGTTTCCAATGACTCCTGTACCCCAATAAACATGGACAAAGGGTTACGACGTCCCTAACCCAATGGTTCAGAGCATATATATACGCAAATTTTGTTTTCTTTAGCACTTGGATCGATTTTGGAAATAAGTTTTAATGTTTTGAGCAGTTACTTTTTTAATGGTAGATGGAATTGATAATAAAGTACATACATACATAACTTCACGTCAAATCTCTTGCGGCGTAGGCAGGAAGAACAGAGCGCTATAAGGCACGGTTGTTACTCGCCTCTCCTGCTTTTTTGACTCCTACACGCTTCCTTTTCATACACGCGCGTCGATATTTCAGGCTCCTAATATCACTTTCATCCAGAACTCGTTCTATTTGGTCGTGGAAGGTGTCTCGTGGCATAGCCCTTTCTTACTTTAACACCGACACTCTCTTTCAATCCAATTTCCTTCCATACAACATTGTTTTTGACGCGGCCAGAAAAAAAAATTATACTAAAAATTTCCAACAAACTATCATCCACGTACTACATATGTATGCAAAAATCAATAATCTGGGTCCGATGGTCTCTTTAAAGAGAAGTTCTTTTTGCATCTAAGTAAGTAGCTACATAAAGTATTTTAAGCAGCTTCATAAGTATCTATATTAATTAGTTAGTAAGTTCATAAGTAGATAATATCATCTCGGTGGAGGTTGAACGCCTCGCTTTTAAATAAGAAGTCGTGAATTTTATTCCCGTGTCACACCATCACTAAACTTTGACTAACTGATACAATTTTGCTCGATGTATGAATAATAAATTCCGCTAAAATTTATTAGTCGGGAAATAATAGCCTCAGCCTATATAAGTGGTAGGTACAAAATAAAACCATAAAATTCAGTTCTTCCGAAAGTGTAACAGTGGAAGTCATGCTGTTCGCTGCATAAATGGGCCGGCTCGACCGGTGAAATACCACGACCTCTCAGAAATCAGCGGAAAGTGGTTCTTGCCGCGTTTCGTTCGGAGAGGTATCCGGAGGCCTGATCCCCTTCCACTTCCTTTCCCCTCCTACTTCTTTAAAGAACGGTTACGCACCACGGTGTTTATGGGCGGTGAGACATCACTTACCACCAGGTGACCCACTTACCCACTTGCTCGTTTACCCTCCTATCCCATAAAAAAAGTGTAACCAGTCTCAATCACGTATTTATATGTTAATCTGCCCCATGTAACAGATAACGGAGTCTATTTAAATACACCCGGGCACAATTTTGGTATTCATCGTTATTTATCACACACTAAACTTTCCGAAAATCTCATTTCAGTGCACCAGGATTTGAACCTGGGACTTTCCGATCAAAAGTTCTCGTACTCAATCTTTAAATTTAGCCGCCGGACATGATTAAATATTATATATCGTGTTTTTTTTTAAGTGATGATGTTAAACCAACTTAATAAACAATGAAATCTTTCAGCAAATAACACAATCAAAAAGCAAATATTTTATTACTTGTTAAAAATATAACATTTACGATATTTTCACAGGATTTATGTCAGGAATTAAATATATAAAAGTGCTTTTACACAGATTGGACGAGCGGTGTAGTTTTAAATATTAATGTTTGTAAATATTACATATACATTTAGTAAGTTTATATTATATAACGCGTATTTGAAATTCTAAATTCTCACTTTTATTACAGACCACTTACTCGAGTGGAAATATAAATCATTCTAAGCTTGAGAGCTTGGAGAAACTACAAATAGTGGAGAAGAGAACATTTATATTATTTGAACTGCACTTACTAATATTTGAGTGACAAGAGAGTTACTTTTTGTTTCATTTTTAAAAAGTGATCGTTGTTAATTTATTTGTCTTTAATATTTTAATATTGTGTTGGTTTCGATGGTCCAGTGTTTTAGAACTGCGACTTCTGAATAAAAGATCGTGAAATCTAATGCCGCTGACTACACCTACAGTACAAGCTACCAAAAGCTCGTGAAGGTACATCATAACCATTTATTTAAGTCAAATGTCAGTCAAGTCAAATGCCATTTTCGTATATACCTAATTTTCGTATATACGCTATTTGAATTAAAATCTAAAATTAAAACAAATTATATAGAAATATAAACAACTATTTATATTTATATTCCAAGACCCACATTCCATGACCAAATAGAACATATTCTGGAGGATGGTGATGTTAGGAGCCTTAAAAATTGACGCGCGTGCATGAATAGAATCATGAAAGACAAACATCCCCTGGATTTGGCGTGAAGTTATGTATGTATGTATTTTTACGTTTGTCTTGTACAGCCCTTTTTTAGATTAAATAAAATAGTAAAAAATGCAATTGTGCCACTGTAACTCATGCCGGAAAGTAAGGGTTTTAATACGGCATACAATTTTCACAAAAAAAAAGTTGGAAGCCTTCAGATCACATAGAAAGTTTTACAGACACTTAACAAGATTCCTTGTAGGGACCAATGTTCGACTGATAACTGGCCACATTTGCTCGGGCGTTATCGACCCAAAATATCTGCAGCCGCGGGATGTAATAAAACCGAATGGTCGAATTTGCCCGCGATACGACCATCATCATTTTTATCTTGAGGCGAGAACTTTTCGTGGACAGTTTTTTTTTTCATGAAATAAAATGAAACCGCAATCGTAGAGATTCATGATTCCATCGCATATAAAAAGATTTTTCCCATCACTTTTTACGGATAACAAAATCACCAATATTAAATTACTGTACATTTTATTTACATATATAATATGTCTAATGCCTGAACATATAGGTAGGCATATTGAAATTAGTCTAAAAGTATTTGTCATTGATATTATAATTACCTATTTAGCATACTACCGAAAAAGTTTCAGTAAAAATATTTGTTAATATGCCAAGTGTGAAATAATGTGGTTTGTTTTATTGTATATTATATTTGCGTTACCAAATTTCGTTTTACTACTACATTTAATTAAATTCCGATTTAAAATTCCATATTCCCGAATTAACATTCATTCAATTCATACATTTTAGAGCCAAGCAGTTCGCTGCATGAATGGGCCGGCTCGACCGGTGAAATACCACGACCTCTCAGAAGACCGACGTAAAGTGGCTCATGCCGCGTTTCGTTCGGTGAGAGAGGTACCCGGAGGCCCACCCCCCTTCCCCGTCCTTTCCTATCCCCTATCCGTTAAAGGTCGGCAACGCAACAGTAACACTATATGTGTTGCTGGTGTCCATGGGCGGCGTTGGTTGCTTACCATCAGGTGACACGCCTGCTCGTTTGCCCTCCTATCCCATAAAAAAAAATACAAATTTACCATATAAAAATATTTTTATCTATTGATGCAATAAAGTCCTTCGGTTTGAAGCTTCTTCCAACAGAGTAATTATTTTTATCCGTCTACTTTATTTTATACATGTATTTATACATGTAGTATTTTTTTAAAAGGATTTAACGACCTGGTACCTAGGAACTTTAAGTCCTTTAAGGTCGGATCTTCATTCTTGAAAGCAATGATGCTCTAAAGAAAATTATCCACGGTTTTCCACATTTGCACACGTATAAGAACAATTATTAAATAAAACGCCACGAATTATATTCAATAATATGCATTCAAACACAAATTATAGATAATAATGCAAAAAACAGACATGACTCTTTTAAATTCCCGCAAATACTTTAGTATTTATGAAATGGCATGTACTCCAAGGGTAGTTTAACAGTGGTAGAGCCAAGCAGTTCGCTGCATGAATGGGTCGGCTCGAGCGGTGAAATACCACGTCCTCTCAGAAGATGGACGTAAAGTGGCTCATGCCGCGTTTCGTTTGGTGAGAGAGGTATCCGGAGGTCCACCCCCCTTTCCCCATCCTTTCCTATCCTACTCCCTTGAAGGTCGACAAAGCAACAGTAACACTATATGTGTTGCTGGTGTTCAGGTTGCTTACCATCAGGTGTCACGCTTGCTCGTTTGCCCTCCTATCCCATAAAAAATAGTTAGAAAAAAAAAGGAATAACACCACATCCTTTTATATATTAGGTACCATTGTACTTACAGTTTGTTAGACTTAGTTTGCTCTGTTAAACGAACCGGACATCAGATATCTAAGAAACAATATTACGTGTCTCACGTATAAAGATGATTTATTCGATAAAATAGATCATCTAGAATAGTTATACTACAAATATTGTCATAAGAGAGTTTTATAAATAAATACGAGTTTGTTTGAAGCTGTTTATAGATTTAAGAATAATCTAAATTAATTGGAAAATTTACGCGCCTCTATCCTGTAATAAGTCAAGCTTATACGAGCTGATGGCTGGGTATTTCAAAGACCATGAATTTGATTATTTTTGACTAATATAGCTGTACTAGTATTAAAAAAAAAATGAAGCACTAATGCAACTATATGAGTCTATTAAAATAATCAAATTCACGGACTCTGAAATACCCAGCTATCAGATCGTTTAAGCTTTACTTATTATTAGTATTAAAAAATCAAGCACTAGTATTAAATAATACTTGTTTGTCCGCGATATAGGCATTAACTCCTGAACTGATTCAATCAAATATTATACACTGTATTCTCTTAGTTTCAAGTTCAGAGATAGGATAGTTTATATCACAATTTATATTCGGAATATCTATTTCACCACAAATTATGTTCACAAAGAGTTATAGTTCCGTAAGATTCTAACAGATGGCGCTGTTATGGGCAGAATATAATAATATAATGTTTGTCAAGTCCGCCTATCATATATATATATATATATATATACATATATACCCTTGAAACAGTTACAACTTATTCACACATTTAAATCTGTTACAATATCTGTTTTTAGTTACCTCTTTGTGAACATGTTCACACGACACTTTGCTGTACCTGTATCACCATTTGAAAGGTCTACACAGTCTGAAAACGTGATCTGCTTAGAAAATATCGTGTTCACAATAGAAAACTAGATTAAGTAATCTACTCGATCTTTTTGGAGGTTCTGTTAAAGACTTTTCTTTGAATGTAACACCTTTGGAAAGAATACACTCGTGTAGATCGAATTCGAATATTTGAAAGTAAAAGTTTTTTTCACCAAGCACTCCCAGGACTGGGTTTGTAAGCAATCCCTTGAAAGTGAATTGTTTAAAATTCTTTTTTATTAGGTAAGCTACTAGGGAGAAATATATTACCTATGTATTTTTTTTACAATCGATAAACTTGAAAAGAACCGAGAGATCAACAAAAGTGCTCTATTTGAGAGTGACAAACAGTTGATAAAGAATATAGATAATCTTAAAAAACTAATTAAATTAAGATAACATTTTCACTAATAACTGATATGTACTTATAATTGAAAATAACATTCAAACATCTTTAAGAAGATTTAGATTCATATTAAGAATATTTCCAGAAGAAACTGGGGGTCGCAAGTAGTCTACTTTATGAACAGAATGTTGCTGGAATGCGCTGGCCCGGAGCGATTCGTCCCAACACTCCCGACAAATATTTGATTACAACCCACTACTATCCAACCTGTTTCATATAAATTATATTTATCTAATAGACAATGTGGATATAGTTTTTGATATTAAATTACACCAGTAAACAAAACACGACTCAAGTAATATTATATTACAGACAATTAATTAGATTGAACCCATAAAGCCTTTGTATATGAACGTCTGAGGGACTGAGAGACGATAGACGTAAAAGGTTTTCTGTTTAAAAGTTTAATTAATAGGTGTTCTGTTCTATTTTTTTTTCATCATCGGAAAGTAGAGATTTCAACAAACAGAAAACATACCAATTTTTTGAAAAAATCTGATATATTGACGGGTGAATTTTCCATTGAAAATTAGGGTACTTTTCGATATTAATTCAAAATAAGGCGAAAAAATAAATATTTTTAAAGAAACAAATTACAGCGTAATCGGGACATAAAAAGGTAACATTTCATAACATTCGTGATTAAACATTAATTTTTGTAAAAGATAAAAATAAAGAACCAAAAACTTAGTTTTTTGAATTTTTCACATTTATTTTAAGGTTATGTGAAAAAAGTGTAAATACAAAAGTTTTAGATCTTTTTATTACCTACAACTTTGCTACTAGACTTTTTTCCATAGGACTTTTAGTTTTGCTGGAAATCGAGAAAAACCGTTTTTAACCCTTAAAAATTCACTCCCACCCCTCCCGACCTCAGATCGCCCGTAAATTATTTTCATTCTATTTTTATAATTCCTTATCTCATGGGTTTCATTCTACTATTTTTTTTGTTTCAAAAATTATCAACCCTGGTCTAATAGTAAAATTTTAAATAGAGCTTGATATTATAGTGACTGAAAGTACCTTTAAGTAATTTATGTAGGAGTAACTTTATTCGTAAATTTATTCTTTATAACATAGGCAGCGCTTGTTAATGCCTTATTGCAGAACGTCGGGCACATTTGGTCTTACAACTTTTTGAATCAATAGTGGGTCGCACGACCTCAAAACCTTCAAGACGACACAAGTTCAGTTTAGACGATAAAGATTTCATTAAAATAAGAAATGGAAGTAACAATTTTGTTAAAATTTTACGAAAAAATATATGAAAACAATGTCATTAAATAAAGTCCGTGTTGGTCACGTAAGCCGTGGACCTGTAGGCTATGCACATAACACCACGTGTAATACAATACTCGGGCGAATAGTAAACTGCTATAAGTATTGCAAGTCGGTCCGGCATTTACGAATCGTGGGGGGCATACTGATGCATCCCTTTACATGGAGAACGAAATATGGATAATACTAAATCTTTGCACAAGATAAAGCATGAATAATTTCTCTGATTTAGTTCGATAACTATGTTATTTCAGTTTGTCAAGCTGAAAAATATTATGACTTGGTTGTTGGCAGTAACTACATCCAACTGAAGACTTGAAATTGATTTCTCGATTTAACCTAGCTTATTTTATTAAGCCTTAGTTTGTAATTCATTATATATAGTCAAAGTCAATACTGTATGTCAATGCAGTCAAAACTAGTCGTTGTAAGGTATTCTTTACATAGTGTACAATAAAGTGTATTCCGTTCTATCATAATTTCTCTGCCATTATCCCACTCTAAGTAGATTTTCTTAACATGTCATACCTGCTGTCAAAAGATTTAGCTGTGCCTTCACGACCGACCGTCAACCCTCCTTGGGTATTCTACATACATACATAACTTCACGCCATATCCCTTACGGGGTAGGCAGAGAGAATAGAGCGCCATAAAGCACGATTCCCGATTTTACCCTACTTTCATGCACACTCTGCCATGCCCAGCTGTCGCTTCCATAAGTTAGCGTTGGGATCAGTATTGCATTGTGGATTGTTAGCTGGGCTTTTTTGCTAATATTTTTTGCGCCCAGGAATCTGCTATCGCTCCATTTACTATTTCATAACGCTACTCTTCTTGCTACATCCGCGGTGTACCTTCCATCCCTGGTAAAAGTGCATCCAAGATTTACAATTTCATTCACCTGTTCCAGCACTACATCGTCAACCATTATCCTTCCATCCGTTCTGGATTCCTCCCTTTCAAACACCATAATTTTCGTTTTCATCACATTCAATTGTAAGCCTTTCATCAAACAATCATCTTTCATAATAGTGACTAGTGTTTGCAGGTCAGACGGCGATTCGGCAAGAGCACGGCGTCATCTGCGTAAAGCATGCAGCCCACAACTAGGTCACACATTCGCATCCCTACATTCCACGATCTAACTATCTGAAGACAACTATCCAGGTACAGCATGAACAGCCGAGCGGACAGCACGCAACCCTGTCTGACGGCCAATATTGACGTGAAACCAGGGCGACAAGCCGTCGTCAACACGCACACACGCTGTGCAGCCCTCATAGGTGGACTGCAAAGAGCGCAGCAGTGCGCCGCTCACCCTGTTTTATTTATATCTACAGGAAAAGTTTAAATTAACTGTGCATCGGCGGCGTGTTAACATGCTTATGATATTATTCCCAATAGATTTTCGTCAATGTTAAAGATTTTTTTCTGACAGATAAATTAGAAGAATCTCATATTATTATAATGTAGTCGTCATTTACATTTTCCTGTCTTGATCCCACAAATGAGGTCGGCAAAACATGACTACTTTCGAACTATTCATGTTCTCGAAAGGATGGGCTGTAGTTTTATGACCTATCTGTGTCGCCTATCTGTCTCCTTGGCATTTTTTAAAATTACTATAATTAAGATGATATGTGATAAAATAGTATAAAATAAAGTCGCTGTCTGTCCCCTTTAATGCTTATATCTTTTGAACTTTGCTACGGATTTTGATGCAGTTTTTTTTAATAGGTAGAGGGAGTCATCGGGGTGGTTTTTAGCTATAATGCATGTATGTTGTAGCAACAAAAAAGTGATAAGCCCAAAATTTACTTATTTATTAATTTTGATGCGCAGCAAAGTTCTCCGGGTCAGCTAGTTAGTTATAAAGACGTATTGCGGATACCACATCCGTTGTTTTCGTGATCCCTTATCTCTAACTTGGCTACTTTATTTGGAGAGGTGAGACCGTTGAAAGTGAGATAGTTCATTCCACTTTACTAGTGAGTCTATGTTCGGACCCTGGCCACGTACGCACCGAACTTTTTAACTTCTCCACTGTTTCTTTAGTGATTATAGTTCCATGTGATATTGGTAGTAGATAGGTGTGTGTTAAGTTAAGGTCACTCGTCTGCCAATTGCCGATGCTGTACGTTTTATGTAAACTTTTGTACTAACTGATAAAACTTGAATAAAAACCTTTACTTGCAGGAAATTTTGAAGTAATTTACATTTTCATTGAAATAAAGATGTTCTTTTTTATTTGACAATACATATCGGTCCCCTAATGTGAAGATCCATTATTAAAACCCTTAATTATTCCTTTATTATCAATAAAAAAACTCCTCAAAAATGGCTCTATACTTTTGATGAAATTTTGTGTTAATGTCTGGTAGGTCTGGGAATCGGCCAACATCTATTTCTCATTCCTCAAAATGTTAAGGCTTATAGCTTATAGCTTTTACAAACCAAAGTTTGCCAGGTCAGATATTTAAGAATCATTACATAGTATAAAACAAGGTCACTTTCCGCTGTCTGTCCCCTTATATGCGCATATCTTTAAAACTACGCAACGGATTTTGATGCGGTTTTTCTTAATAGTTAGAGGGTGTCAACGGGGTGGTTTTGATCTATAATTCATGTATAGTGTAGTAAAAAAAGTAATAATTTTCAAAATTTAGAACTTTAATCGCAAACGCTGCCTGGACCCTAAGTGATAAATCAAAACAATGTTCTACATTATTATACACCTTAAAAAGGTCTACAAAATGGGTCTACAAACCGCGTGGGCATATGTCTATCTCTTAGGGATAACCCACAAAGACCATTTTCATTTTTTTACTTTTTACGAGAAATAATTGCCTATTTACGAAACAATTTTAAACATTACAGCATTAATTTCCATCCAATTAAGTGTCTTAAATAGATTGTGTATGTAATGTAGATGATCCTGGCCCTTTACAACATGCAATTTAAACGAATATTTTCGAAGATAAAGCAGTATTAACATAGCGGGACAGCAGTTATTACTTTTGATGCGGAACAAAGTTCGCCGGGTCAGCTAGTATAATCATATACTTTACCGTTTACCTATTAGCTTTCCTTTCCCCATTCGTTTTTCACAAACATTCTGGACTTTATATTAATAAAATTGGTTGCAAGAATCCCGTATTTTCTCTTTGTTAGTAAAAAATTCAAACATTTAATTCGTAGTACAGTCTCCGGTAAATATCACGGAATAAGTTGAAAGATCCGAATAAAACTCAAAAAGATTTTTTATTTAATGTGTGTAATTATCAATTTTAATTTGATTTCAGTTAGTTTTTTAATTGTATATATTGTAAATAATATTATCAATTTATTTATTCTAATTATTGTGTAATTGATAATAACTTATGAATAATATTATGTCTATATTTGTTTGTATAAAATCTCGGTAGTCTTGTGGTCGAGCTCCCAGGAACGTAACGATTCGGCGGGTCGGGGCTTTAAAGCCGCTACCTATATCTTCTTGAAGAAAAGGCAAGGCAAAATTTCCGTGGAAACTTTGATTCAGTGATGAAACTAAATATTCCTTTCGATATAAATGTAATAGATGGATTATAATACAAAATGGTATTTTTATCTTTTCATAAAAAGCTAAAAGAAAATGTGAAAAGCGCATAAAAGTATTTTAAGTAGCAGTTATATAATTATAAAGCAGTAATAATGCAGGAGACATTACTTGCCATTAAAATCCTATAACATATCTATAGTAAGCAATAATACATTTAATCTAGGTTAATATTCGTAGGAGCGTCGCAATACTGAGATTGGATATTTATGGGACATACTTCATAAATAAATTCATAAGCGAAGCTCTGGTTATTGGCTACTTGCACTCTAATCTCTTATGGGGGACGTTATATCCACATATTACAAGAATAAATAGGATTCTGTGTATTATTTATTCTTACAATCTTACTAAATGCGAAAGTTTTGAGTTTGGTTTCAAAGATGTTTGGAAGTTTGTTACATAATTATAGGTTGACTTTCGAACGTAATTAAATGAAAATTGGCATGTTTGCCTACAACTACTTACACTCTTTCATCCCTTATTTGAACTATTCATCCATATTTCAACTTAAGTTTGTATGTTTTGATTAGTCTAGTTGTTACGTGCTTTAATCACACAAAAATATAAAAACCGAATTATTATGCCCGAGAAATGAATCATTGGCTACCTCGTACTAATTCTCAGTCAATCCCATTTACTTTTAACATTTTATGTTTTCCATTCCATAAAAGATAATAGTAGTATATGTTTAAGAGTACACGCCAAATCCATTGCGGGGTAGGCAGAAATAACAGAGCGTCATAGAGCACTCCTAATATCACCTTCTTACACGTTCTATTTGGTCTGAAATGTGTCTTCCATGCCCTAGTAATTACGCTTAATATAATCTTGTTTCATGAAGTTTATGGCTAACTAAGATTTTATATAACATAGAAAAATTCAATAATAAGTATATAGGATTTGTTTATAGTATGTAAACACATAAGTTATCACATAATATCGGGAGGCGAGCCAATAGCCCTCTCGCCCCGGGCGAGGTATTGCTGCCCTCTGAATCTCAATATGAAATGCCTTTTATTGCTACGTAACATTTTCAACGATATTGTTATATTATAGTGCCTATTTTATCGTCTCAGTCTAGAGATATACGTTTCTGAATCAGGAAGTCGTGGGATCGATTCCGATGCGTGCGACCAATGAGTTTTCGTAACTCTTTTCTGAAGTTATGAGTGATAAATATCGATGACTGACACTATTGTGTTTGGTGTATGATAATAGCCGTCAATTATTCTATTTGGGAGGTTAATTCCGTCAATCATGGCCGCCTTTACTTTCGGGTAGAAAAAGGGGTGAAATTATAGAAAACAAATTGTATCGTTCGTCTAGACGGCCTAGTGGTCCAACACTCCACATAACATAACTTCACGCCTTTTGTTACCCGAAGGTGTAGGCAGCGGCTGTTAAGCCTCGTCTCGCCGTTATGTTTACGTCCCAAAAGGAATAGGTGGCGAACCTATTGCCATACCGGGCACAATTTTTTCAGTCATCAATATTTATCACACATAACTTCCGAAAACAATTTCGAAAAGTCATTGGTGTGAGCCAGTATCAGGAATCGAACCCGGACCTCTGGATCAGAAGCCGTGTGCTCGACCACTGCGCCACCGAGACTTATACTTATAGTTTATTACATTAACTCCAACTTATAGTTTATTACATTAATTTTAAATTGGTAAAATGTATAGGATATCAGAATGATTTTCTGGAAGTTATTTCTGATGCTATTTATTAGTTATAAAAAGTCATAAAAAGTGTACCTACCTTATTATATGGCAATAGGTTTATCACTTCATTTAATTTTATGATATCACCGCCTACATTTTTGTATATTAAGGTAGGGATTAAGTAATAATAATAATAATAATATCTTGGACACAATATACACAGCGCCCTCTAGTTCCAAGCTAAGCAATTATATGCTTGTGTTATGGATACTAGATAACGGATATAAATACATATATACTTTTTTTTTGTAAATACATACTTATAATACATAGAAAAACACCCAGACACCACACAAATATTCATGTTTGTCACAAATATTTGTGCTCGGGTGGGAATCGAACCCCCGACCTCATTGCTTCAGCCAGTAGTTTTACCAATGCGCCACGAGGCCCGTCAAGTTAAGTAGTAGTTAAGTTTAAGTTTTAGTTACAGCTGATTTACTTAATACATATTGGCATAAAAGAACAAAGAAGGAGGTACAGTAGAGTCTAGTATAAGCATTATAACTGGGCGTCTGAATACTCCTGATTTTAGGAAATTTATTTCTCATAACAACAAAAGCAAAAGTAAGTATTGTTTAAATTTACACGTTTTTAAATATAGTACATACATAACTTCACGCCATTTTCAGAATGTGTAGGCAGTGGCCGTTGTTAAGCTTAGACTCGCCGTTATGTTTACGTCCCGAATGGAATAGGTGGCAAACCTAATTCCTATACCTGGCACAAACTTTCGAAAAGTTATTGGTGTGAGTCAGGATTCGAACCCGCGACCTCTGTATTCAGAATTGCGGTGCTGGACCATTGGACCACCAAGACTTTAAACATAAAACTATTATTAATCTCTTAATTTTCCTTTGAACCTATTAAAAGTGTCACGCTCCTTCACTTCACTTGGCATCCTATTTACGGATAAAGAACGAACTAGTCTAAAATTGAGTTATAACTTAATAGCGTGGAAAGAATAAAAATGTATCCATCCATTCTTACAGAGCTCTTCTGTGCAATCCACGTAGATATCAGAGATATCTGCCGGGCAGAGTGGTTTGTCAGTATCGATCAGTGTTTGCGATGCACTCGTGACCCGCGGCCTTCTCTGTGTTGGTTAATCCACCCTTGTGATTTATTGATAAACATCCCTATATAAGTTTTATGCGTAATATTTATGACTTTTAGAAGAAAAATAAAATATAGTTCATATAGACATTGATGTTGTACCATCAACTGCGAATGAAGTGTTTTGTTTGTGCGTAGAGATTAGAATTCTTAGAATATAAAATTGTTTTCTTATTAGCAAACCACTAACTGATTCGATATATTTAAAAGTGATATTAAGTGACCGAGTATTGTCTTGATTCTTGTCTAAATTTTAATACGTGAAGCGAAAATTTTGGATGCCCTTGTGCAAAATTTACTTCACGGAATAGTACCAAATTTCACACCCTTAACGTTTATACATAGAAGAAGTGACAAATGCTACTTAATTTATACAAAAATGCATAGATATTGTTTTCTTCTATTTGGAAATCTATTGTGTTGCATCACAACTTTGTAAATTACATACCTAAAGCGTGATGGCGTTTCAGTTGTATTAGTAATAGATCCCCTGAACAGCGACCTTAACCGTCGAGTTTAATTGAGGAAATATATCTAATATATAAAATTCTCGTGTCACAGTTTTCGTTCCCACACTCCTCCGAAACGGCTTGACCGATTCTCATGAAATTTTGTGTGCATATCGGGTAAGTCTGAGAATAGACTACATCTATTTTTCATCCCCCTAAAGCACAAGGATACCCCACGCCTCAATATTTTTTTTAATTTTTCGATATATTTCTGTTTTTTATTTTTTTTATAAAACGGGATACAAAAATACATACAACCCTAAATTTTTAACCCCCTACGATCAGCCCCTATTTTTTAAATTTTATTTTTCGGCAAGACAACGTTTGCCGGGTCAGCTAGTTTTATATAATAATATCATTGTGTAACGTCTCGGTGGTCCATTGGTCGAGCACCCGCTTCTCAATCTAGAGGTCGCGGGTTCGAATCTTTACCCTGGCTCACACCAATGACTTTTCAAAGTTCTTTTCGGTAGTTATGTGTGAAAAATATCGATGACTGAAAAACTTTGTGCCCAGCATGCTAATAGGTTCGACGAGGCGAGACGAGGCTGAACAGCCGCTGCCTACACCTTCGGGTAAAAGTGGCGTGAAGTTATTGTATTTTAAACTGAATTGAAAATGTCATTATGTATTTATGTATATTGTTTATAGGGTGCCTAAAAAAACTTCAGTCCAGATTATTATTAATCAGAAGATTTTGTTCGAAACTTATCCACGTCATGTTTATTTCACTAATTCTGTACCAATCAAAAATATGAAGCTCAGAGAATATTATTATGCAAATTTTAGATTGCCTTTTATTTTCCAGGCAAAACTGTTGGGATGTCTGGTTTAAACAGATGCGAAATATGAGCATTTTGTAACGGCCTGATTATTGAATTAGATAAGCTAAGTTTAATACCAGTCCAAAATCCCGGTATCAGAGTTTTATGAAAGTAATATTTTTCTACTTGTTCATTGAAATGTTACAATTTAAGATACTGCAATTTTAGAGAACCTGGTTTTATTTTTGCGGTGTCGGCTGTCAGATGCTTAACCCCATGTTTTTCTTGTTACCGCACTTGTCCCTCGGCCGCCATCTTGGAAAAAGGGGGTGCAAACGCTATTTCACGATATCTCAGAAACTGCGTCCCACAAAAGAATGTGAAGACGTAACTTCGACGTAAGAAAATCGCTTTGGCTACAAATATAACATATGATAAATTTATTATTTTGGGAATATTATGGTTTTATGGTGCCGTCCTGCCTCACCTCGAGCCCTGGGTGCTCCGTAAATGGGGCACTATCATCTACAGGTTGAATCGAATACGAACAGAAGAAACGGCGAACTTCCAGCACACGCTGGAGGTGTACCCAGCCGCGGGCGACCGAGCGTTGAGTCCTGGGCGACGAGTTCGGGCGAGATGCCGCGAACAATGCTGGGGAACAATGGGGCATTGATCGCGGCAATGCTGGTGAATGAGCAGGATTAGAGGATTGTGGCCTCTTTCTGTGAAGCCCTCATGCTCCAGAAGGAGGCCGCCGAAAACTGGCGGGCCGCGAGGGCGCATTAAACTGTTTTTCAGGAGTTTAATTAAGTATTGTTCAGAATTTTTTTTATCATATTGTCGTTTTATCTAAATATGAGTATTTCAATACAGATACTGCAATAAAATATATGATATCAATTAGAAATTTGAACAGAGATATTCCTCTATAAAATCACATAACCCACCCATTCACAATATACTGTCCGTCTATTCGAATCCGTCTGTCCTCTCTATAAAACTCGAATAAAACGAGTCGTATCGTCCATCGTAAAGCTTGGACTACGACCGAGCCCAGTCTTATGATGTCACATAAAAGCGGTTCAAAATACAATTGCTTTTATATATATATATATATATTATATGAACAACTAAAATATTACAAATGACAACTGTCACGAAAATCTCGCAAATTTATAGTATAGTAAAACTTATCAATAGTAAAAAACAAGTTCACAAATAGATATTTGATATGTAATATTCGATTGATACTGTAAAATGGTTTTAGTGGTTAAATACCACAAACTCTCAGAATATCGACGTCAAGTAGCGCATGCCGCGTTTCACTCGGTGAGAGAGGTACTCAGAGGCCCGACCCCTTGCCCTCTCCCTTTCCTAACCAATCCAATTTTAAAGACCGGCAATGCAACTGTAGCACAATTTGTGTTGCAAGTTATCCATCCATGGGCGTAGTTGCTTACCATCAGTTGACATGCATGCTTGTTTGCCACCCGTTCAGGATTCCGCCCTACATGGCCGCAGAACTCTTTTATGTTTGTAATTTTTCTATAAATATCTAATATAAATAACCTATAAATACCACCCCGCCGTCGCCCCCCCTCTGTCACGTTTGTTTTTTATTTTTTTTTATAAAACGGGATACAAAAATACATACAACCCTAAATTTTCAACCCCCTACAATCAACCCCTATTTTTTAAATTTAATTTTTTGGCAAGACCACGTTTGCCGGGTCAGCTAGTTACATTATAAAGTTACAGTCTCAAGGTATTGTTTCCATTTCGTTCCATTTAGTAATCCAAATAACCTGTGCTCAGTTCAGTTGCTACGCGTTGTCTAGCCGTAAAACATTTTACGACGATGTCGCCACACACCAACGCCATCTAGGAGCGGAGATTGGTAACTCTCGGCAAATCCTTCGACAGTTTCGGATGACACTAAACTGAGAGATTTTACGGTGTCTGAGCTCAAAATGAGTTAAATTTAAACGACTAAGTCGTTTGTCCAATGCTTTACGGCAACTCTAAGTTATGTGTTAAGTTAAAAGGCTTAAAGTTAATATGTGGTGGTTAGGAAGTTCCCCTATTTTATATTTGAAATTTACGGTTGTGGATTTCATTTATATTTTAAAGGCTTAAATGTCATTTTAATTTAAAATATATTTGTCGTCTCAAAAGTCTTGGTGATCCAGTGCTCGAGTACACGGCTTCTGAAGGTCGCAGGTTCAAATCCTGCCACACCAATGACTTTTCGAAAGTTATATGTGATAAACACAGAAATAGATCAAGATAGAACGGCGAATAGGCGTGGCAAGCGTGCCAAAACCATGCACTATATTGCATGCTTTTCGAAACTCGCTCTCATTACGCAACGAGCGTTCCTGCCATGCGTTCAGGACGTAAAAAAATAGATAAAACTTCTCATATATGCCTTATTGTGCTGTGGCAAATTGTAAAAACAAAAGTAGTGAATCAAATATGAAAAAAGGAAATATTTCGTATGATCAGTAAGTACAGAAAATCAGTAGAAAGTATTTTTTTGAGATTATAAATTATTGTTTTACTTTTACTATGTTCAATAATTACGATCACAAGTTGTATATTTTTTCGTTATGATAAATATCCATTGCTGTCCGCATTCAACGCTCGTATACAAAAACATTGCGCGTATAAATTATACGCGTAATGTACGTCGAATCGAACGAAATACACAATACACCTGCTAGTTGATCGCTGTGTTTGGCCTTCGAATGTTAGAGATGGGCACTCCATGTATTGTTGAGTCTTAGGACTTATCGATAAATTAATTCAATAATAATTTGAGTATCAGGTCATGTCTTGCTTTGTCCCTACTTTATTCTAACACCACAAATTTCAACCAAAGTGCTTCGTAATTACATTATAATTACATTAGCAGTATATTTGACAGTATAAGTTTTCACCAATTTGACCAATCGCCGATGGAAAATCATTTCGTTCGTCACAAACGGGCAGTAACCGAGGTATATGTAGACGTTCGGCTTCGTTATTTAACCAGGACTGTGAGGCCAACCCTTACAAAAAGGCAAATATTTAATAAATATGTATAGTTTCAAGGACAGTATAATAATTATAACTAAATTTTATATACTGTTGAAAAAATATGTTTTAGGTTTTAATATGTCGGATTAAAGTATTTAACATGTTTTACTTTCTATGATTATCGTTACACAAAATCAATAAAGTTGGTAAAATATAAAAATAATAAAATTTAACACACGTTGCCGATATTAACATCGATAATCTAATGTGTGTGTCTCCTAACTAGTCGCTCGCTCGCTAGTCGCTAACAATGAAAATGACGTCACACTGTGGGCGTGGTTTTTAAAAAAGTGACACGCTCGAAATGTATGGAAATATGACATCGCGGCCGTTCTATCTTGATCTATTTCTGTGGTGATAAATGTCGATGACTAAACACTTTGTGCCCAGTATGGAAATAGGTTCCCCACCTATACCATTTTTGGACATAAACATAACATTAATAGCTGCGTACACCTTCGGGTAGAAAAAGGCGTGAAGTTATGCTATATTGTCGTGTCAATGGAGACTAGTAGAAAACTACAAATAGAGACTGTGGAGGGTAAGCATCGGCTTAGATAGGAAGTCAATATTTATTATATTATTATTTATTATAATTTACATTTTGCAAGTTATTTGTGATAATTATCGAATAAAAAATATATTATTTAAGGCTCCCCCATCAATATAATTAAACAAACAATTCAATAGATAGGTATTTATTTCCATATTTTATAATTTTTTTTTTACAAATATACAGATTATTTTTCATAACAAAAGAGTAGACAAAAGAGATCGATAGAGAACTACAGCTTCTCATACTGTATACCTTGCCAATGCAGATTTACTCGTAGTTCCTAGAATCTCAAAGTATTTTCAAAAATTATTTATGTAGCTAAGAAGCACTTAAATATCTGTATAGTTACAACTTGCTTGCAGCAATATATTTGCAGGATGATTAATGATTGATCACCAATTAGTAGAGAGACGAATAAAAAAAAGATTCATACAATTAATCAATCAAAGATCGATGATTTAAAAAAAAATACTACAAGATATGCTAGACTTATTAAACCTAGATTGATGTTAGTAGATTGGACAGTCTGATGCAGTTAAAAGAAGAGATAGTATCAAATGAAAATGTATTGAAAGAATCGAATGAACGCCAAATTCAATTCAGCACGTTAAAAGTTTTCAGGCTTTTTATTAGACAAACGTACAAAAGCGATCGTCTGCGGTCAGCCTTTATAAAGTGGACTTTTATATAGGTAGCCCGCGAAACACGACCTCTCACTGTAAAGTATATCGCAAAGAATTATGTTTATCTGGAAGAGTCCATTTATTTATTTTACTTAGCCTTTTTCTATACCAATATTATATACTATGTACTTGTAATGGTGTTACACTGTTACGTCACGTCGAAAATAATTGGCAAATAAACAGTGTCACAAATTTCGCTGCATGTTCGTAGAATAACGATGTAAAGCGGCTCATGCCACGTTTAGTTCGGTGAGCCAAATATACCCCATTTGCCCTCCATAGCATAATAGTATATTAAAGGCAACGCAACTGTAACACTATCGTGTGTTGCAGGTGTCCAAAAGCGACGGTATCCACTAATCACGAGGTGACCTGCATGCTCGTCTGCCCCTGTTCTGTAAAAAAACGATTAAGGAAGTCTGTAAATATTATCAAATGTATTTTTATTTATTTATAATGAAATAATATATTACCTATTTATTTTTATCCCATTTATAAGTCAACGGAGCGAGTAAGGTGTGTAAGAATCGTGCCTTATGGCGCTCCGTTCTCTCTGCTTACCCCGCAAGAGATTTGGCGTGAAGTTATGTATGTATGTTTAATGAAAAAAATATTTTACATAGGTCACAATTTTTTTTTGTTTATGAGCTTGAATCCAAAAGAAGCCACGGATGTAATTGTAAAGATATTGTAAAATAATAAGATATTGTAAACTTAAACAGTGGTAGAACCACGCCGTTTGCTGCATGAATAGGCCCATTCGACCGGTGAAATACCACGACCTCTCAGAATATCAACGTATCTTGCCGCGTTTCGCTTCGTGAGAGAGGTATACGGAGGCTCAACCCCTTTCCATATCCACTTCACATCCCACATCCAACCCCTTCCATATCCCAATGTGAGGCCGGCAACGTAACTCTAACACTATTTGTGTTCAGATGTACATGGGAGGCATTTGTTACTCACCATCAGGTGATACGCCTGGTCGTTCGCCTCCCGATCCCAAATAAAATAACCATCTATATGTCTGTAACCTAGTTGTGTCACGAGACTGTTCTAATCCTGGAAGGAAATCCTACAGTTTTTATGACGTATATCCTTTACTGATAAAAAAAAGGACGAATGTTTCTTGATAAGGAATAATGAAAAATGAAAAATAAATAAATAGAAGACTACTACATATAGAATAGTTTAATATTTTAGAAGATATAATGCAAGAAAGCTATAAATATATAACATAACATTACCTAATTTCAAGCTTTTTTCTACCCGAAGATGTAGGCAGTAGCTGTTAAGCCTCGACTCACCGTTAAGTTTACGTCCCAAATGGAATAGGTCGCGAACCTATTGTCATACCGGGCAAAAAATTGTCATTGATATTTATGACACATAGCTTTCGAAATTAACTTCGAAATGTCATTGATGTGTGCCTGGATTCGAACCCGCGACCTCTGTATTCAGAAGCCGTGTGCTCGACCACTGGACTACCGAAACTAAAATATTATAAAAATATTTTAAATAAGATAGTACATATCATATACATTTTATATAGGCCCGGATGGAGACTGAATTTCAACAGATCTAGTAAAACAACATTTTCGTCTCCCAGTCCCCGGAGATTCAATAAGGCAAGAGTGAAGTAGACTCCGGATTTATGAGGATTCCCCACGACATTGCACTCCTCTGATTGCCAGTTTATTTCGTGTCAAAGTGCGTGGTCTTCGCCACTCTCCTGCTAATAACTCAACAAATTTTGGACATTGATCGCACTGTAAATTTAAACCTTAGGCATAGTGAGTAAGTATTGTAATTTTTAAAAGCTACAAAAGTTGTTCAGCTTAATAAAATAAAGGAAGAACTGAACTGAAGAACTGTTCTGTCACTTTTAACAGTGGTAGAACCAAGCAGTTCGCTGCATGAATGGGCCGGCTCGACCGGTGAAATACCACGACCTCTCAGAAGATCGACGTAAAGTGGCTCATGCCGCGTTTCGTTCGGTGAGAGAGGTGCCCGGAGGCCCACCCCCTTTCCCCATCATTTCCTTTTCCCTATCCCCTAAAGGTCGGCGACGCAACAGTTACACTATATGTGTTGCAGGTGTCCATGGGCGGCGTTGGTTGCTTACCATCAGGTGACACGCCTGCTCGTTAGCCCACATATCCCATAAAAAAAACTTTTACGGGCGACGTGAGTTCTTAAATAATAGTGTACTTTACAATAATATAACGTAATTAATATACACAGCCTTTTTTCGATGATTCCATGGTGACTAAGCAGGTAAACAGAGCAAAAGTGGAAGGATGACTTGAGAAACTTGAAGAGGCCAGTGAGATGCGTAACAATCGTGCTTTGGAGATCTGGGCTTTGTGCCTACCCCAAGGGACGTAGGCGTGTAGTTATGCAACTACAATTTTTATACACTTATAAAACAGGTTGAGCATATATGTTAAAAGGAAGTTCAATACCCATCCCTAAATATAGCAACCTCTTTGAATATTATCAGCTCATTCTCACTTCAGTATACCGCGTTATCTAATCTGCAAATACATAGTAGACCCCCACTTGTCATTTTAGTACGCATATTTTTTATCTCCCTGCCGCGATCCCTCGGCATACTTTTCGGGTAATTTCTTACTAGAGAGTGGCGTTAGGGGAGCTGAAATTACAAAGGACACCATTTTGAATTTTGTCGGTGAAAATAATAATATTTGTCTGGTTGTATTTGAATTAATTTGATGTTCCGTATATTTTATGAAAATTAAACTTTAATAATTAATTTTTAAATACTATGTATATTGATACAATAAGATTAAAAATGATTTGGGCCTGCTGAAATACTCAGCGAACTTAATAGAATTTCATCGTAAAGTGCCTTACGCCGTGTTTAATTTGGTGAGAGGTATGGACTTCTCTTTTCATCTCATTCACTTAAAGGCAGGCAACGCAACTGTTATACTATATGTGTTAGAGGTGTCCGTAGGCAGCCGTAATCACTTACCACCAGATGAGCCGTTTACTCGGTTCCTCCCCCCGCCCACTAATAAGGTTTTTGTTTTATTTAAAAAAAACTATAACTTCCTACCTATTGCCAATTATAAAAAAATCAGAATATCAATATTACTAGTTTATTAGAAGAGTCATCTGGTCAGAAATCGTGTAAAATTATGATATATTATATATTAATAAATAATTAATGTTTCACTTATAATATTAATAACTACTCAGTCTTGGTGGTCCAGTGGTCGAGCACCCCGCTTCTGAATCAGGAAGTCGCGGGTTGAAACCAATTACTCTACGAAATTCATTTCAAATGTTATGTGTGATATATATCGATGACTGAAAATGCTGTGCCCGGTATGGCAATAGGTTCGCCACCTATAACATTTTGGGACATAAACATAACAACGAGTCGAGACTTAACAGCCACTGCTTAGACCTTCGGATAGAAAAAGGTGTTAAGTTATGTTATTATATTAATTATAGCTATTTCGATATAAAGTATCAAAACGCGTTGGTCTTTGCGTAGAGTGGTAATTTTCGTTGTGCAGGGCGTATCGTCTCCGCCCATGGCTGGGCAAATCTACGATGTCACCCTGGACATCGTGAACACGTTGATTTATTATAAGAGAAACTAAAATAATTGTCATGTTCTGCCCAATATACAGTTACGTTAATGCTCTATTATTATTTTGGTTCAATATACATCTGAGTAATTCTGAATCAATCTATGCAATTCAATCACACTTGATTCCTGTGATATATATTTTAGAACCAATTTGTTTTTATTTACAATAATAAGAAGAAATAAATTAATTACATTATTTACTATATATACAATTAAAAAACTACCTGAAATCAAATTTCTCCGCATCTCGGTCTATTGGCAGCGTGCCCAGAAGACTGGCCGCATTGCCACGCTGAAAGGCAATGCTAATCCTCTGTGCGAAGAATAGACCAGCCCTCTGGTCGCGAGAACTTTCAAGCTTTTACTATCCGGCGGTGCAATCAAACATTATATACGGTATATATTATTTTACCCTGGTAGAGCGAGCTACGCAGTTCACTGCATGGCTTGACATGTGAAATATCACTACTTCTTAGAAAATCGACATAAAGTGGCTCATGCCATGTTTTGATCAGTGGCAGTGGCAGTGGCAGATGGTATTCAAAGGTATTCCTTTTCCTCTTCCTACTTCGTCTCACAGTTCGGCCACGCAATATCGATGTTACATATATTCACGGGCAGCGGTAATCGCTTGCCACTAGGTACGCTTCGATTCCCTAGTTTGTCCTCTCTCTACCATAAAAAACACAACGTATTCCTTATTAAAAACGTAACGTAACTTCACGCCTTTTACTACAGAAGGTGTCGATTTGCCGAATCGTTACATTACGTCCCAAATGGAATAGGTGGCGAAGCATTACACCTGCACAAACTTCCAAAAAGAATTCCGAGAAATCATTGGTGTGAGTCCAGAAACGCAACCACGACTTCTGAATTAGAAATATTTAAAAAAAATCAAAACGTTAGATAGTGAATCCAATGTTTTGGATGTTAAGAGTTGATAAAAATTATACCATATCACTACATCGAATTCTTCTTGGAATACTTTGTCTTTTGAATTGTTTGTGGGAAATATCTTTTCGATCCTCAGACAACATGGCATGGTTACGTAATCGCACTCAAAAGTCAAAGCAGACAACATCAACTTTTATGTTGTTTATTCACTTAAAAATCCATTACCCGCAAAAAAAGCAACTAATAAATATGAAGAATGAACCATTTTCTTGATAACCATGTAGCCATTTGCACGCCACAAAGAACTTTATTGTAAGGGCGCTAGAGTCGAAATGCTTTCAGTAATGTTTAATAAGAGACATTTTAGCGTGTTTAAAAATGGGAGAACAACATGTCAGAATCAATTCCTGGAGCCATTTCTCAATAAAGTTTTGCAAGGAAGTGAACGCATGCATTGAAGCTTTTAAACTCTGACGTACCTACATTAAACAGAGCCATGAAGAAGATAAGTTCTTAGGAACAAACAATGTACCTATAGAATAAGACCGTTTTCAGCCAATATGTATGAGCAGTTTTGTTTTTTTAATGTTAAGGTCGGTGTGATAAAAAACGGACAAAGAAAAGTTTGAGTAATTTTTGTTCTAAAACTTTTAAAGAGCAAAAATTACTCAAACTTTTCTTTGTAAACACTACTCTTGCTAACTAGCAAGAGTAGTGTTTTAATTACGATGACATTTAAATCAAATGCTTATCAAAAAGCTTAGTTTCGAGTAATTAAATTGTTATTAGGTACTTTCCATAACAGAAGCGTAGGTTGTTCAGCTTTGAAATTTGATTGCTCTGTTTATTATCTGTCCAAAACATAAATAAAACAACAACTTAGAAATAATTTGATAAGAATAGTTCAATTGTTATAGTCACAAAATCACTAGCCGACACGGCTACATTTGTCACGGCTAAGAAGCAACAAATAAAAGAGTATTTCTAAACGATAGTAGTTTAAGTTACTCCTTATAACATCAGCTATCTATTACCGTCTCGTTAAAATCAGCCTAGATATTTTAGATATTAGCTAGAGCAAGACAGAAAAAAAACTCAGTGTATAAAGTTTGTTTGTTTTTTCATTTATATTCATACGCATTTTATAAAAAGTCGTTATTTTAATATTGCAAAATGTACTTAGTCATGCCATAAATATTGTAACAGAAAAAAAAAATTTTTTTTAATTGCAAATAACATTTATTACTTTTACAGTGTGTTACTTTAATACATAAATATAAAACGATATAAAATATAAAAAGCTTATTCGAAGTGGTCTCCATTGGCTGCAATACAGGCCTTTAAACGTTGAGGCCAGTTATCAATAGAAACAGGCACTCTTTCCATGGGAAAATTCGTCACTGCCAATCGTATGGATTGTTTTAGGGACTCTAAATTATTATGACGTTTAGAGCAAGTCGTACTCTCTAAAACTGACCACAAATCATAATCCAGTGGATTAAGATCGGGACTAGACGACGGCCAGTCTTCAGCTCTAATGAAGTCCGAAACGTTCTCTTCCAACCAAGATTGCGTGGACCGAGCTTTATGACCCGGTGCCGAGTCTTCCTGGAAGGACCATACTTCGTTATTGAACATGGTGTTGTTAAGGGGCTTGACTACCTTTTCAAGAATGGTATCTTGATACACTTGTGCCGATGTTTTGATACCTTTTTCACAAAAATATGGCTCACTCACTCCTTCGTAGCTAACACCCTACCAAACCATCTCTGAAGTCGGATAATGCCCACGTTGTACTCTGTCAACTAATTGGGAAGCTTCCTTAGAGCTTTGAGCATAAATACGGTCATTTTGTTTGTTAAAATGTTGCTCAATTGTAAAAACTTTTTCATCCGTAAACAATATTTTTCTGTGACCTCCCTTTGCGTACCGCTTCAGTAGTTGTTTAGATTTTAACACCCTATTCTTTTTTAAATTATCAGTTAATAAATGACCAGTGCGCCTCTTATAGGCTGCAAGTCCTAAGTCATCTTTTAAAATACGCGACATTGTTCTAGGTGCTATCTTCATCTCCCGAGATAAAATCTTTTGCTTGCGGACAGGATTTCTTCGAATTCTTTCCCTTACTGCTTTGACCACCTTTTTCGTACGAACACTACGTGGACGGCCAGGTCTTTTTCTGTCACAAACAGAGGAGGTCTCATTGTACCTATTAATAGCCCGGTACACAGACATTTGACTAATACCAAGTGTATGGAGAGTTTTAAAAATTGCATTTGGCTCCATACCTACTTTGTGTAATGCAATCACAGCGATTCGGTTCTGTTTATGACCCCACTCCATTTTAATATCGCAAAATATTGTACAATGTATTGGCGCCAATACGAGAAAAAACAATGAACAATCTTATAAAAATGACAGATTCCAAATTCAAATGTAATATTTTTTTATTTTTAGTTGTAACAGTATTTATGGCCGGACTAAGTATTTATATAAAAAATCTCTAGTATTGACAAATTTTAGATATAGACAACACAGGAAAGGCATTGAATGTAAATGTAATATTTCCTTTTTCGAGTGTGGCCTGTCGTGGGGTTGGTCCTATAACGATATATTTATGGAACAACCATTGCAATAATTTACGGCAAAACTGGGATAACGTTAGGACTTGTGTTGATTATGTTGATCTTGATCCTACCTGGTTGTATTGAATGCCACTGCAGCAATTTGTACATACATACTTAACATAGCGCCAAGCCCTTTTGTGAGATAGGCAGAAATAACAAAGCATTTTTTTATGCTTCTTGAAAATTTATAATTCTTGTACACACGTATGTTTTTCAAGCTTCTGATATCGTTTTATGCCTTGGACACTTGCAATTTGGTCATCGCAAGTAAGTCATAGACTTTAGCGACTCCTACATACTTCCGCTTTTACACTATATATCTGCTTAGTCAGTCAATATTATTGGAGTATGGCATTATTTAAATTAACTCACACTCAGTGGTAGGTTAATTGTACTATCTTTATATTTCGCATTCCCCTAAAAGCCAAAATTAACTTTATACTCTGAGGAAGAAACTCTCGGAAATATGATTCAGTAGATTTTTCTATGCAGCTTAATATGATTAAAATAAAAGTAGACCACGTATTATTGAGATTCTTGCGAACCATATTATGGGTAATTAAATACAAACATATTTGTAATAAAAATAAATTGAGTAAAATATTTGTACGGCATATATAGATATTATGCCTCGGTGGTCCAGTGGTCGAGCACCCGCTTCTGAATCAAGAAGTCGTGGGTTCGAATACGGGATCACACCAATGACTTTTCGAAATTATTTTCACAATGACCGACCACTTTGCGCCAGGTATGTGAATAGGTTTGCAACCTATTCCATTTGGGACATAAACATAACGGCAAGTCGAGGCTTAACAGTCGCTGCCTACACCTTCGAGATAGAAAACATCATGAAGTTGGGTTATGTTATAGTTATTCATTAAACTTGAAAAGTATCAAACAGGTATGATCCTAGTATATGGCACGAGGTACTAACATAGGCGGGCCACAGAATGAAATGAAAAATCACAGATGTCTTTTTTTTGTTCGTACAGTCACCGCCCTGGGGAGCCAGCGAAATTATCGACAAAAGTGTCTTTTGTAATTTATTTGCGCTATATTCACACTTGAATAGTTTTTTGAATAGCGTATAAGTACGATTACACTTTTATTCCAGTGTTTGATGTAATATTTTTTTTTCAAGTAAAAGCTATAGTTTAGTAATGGATTCTAGAAAGTTTTTACGGAGGCAGATAGGCTCTAGAATACAGGTATACTTTAATTTAGAACACAAAAAATATGTTTTATTAATAATAAAAACTTACAAAAGATGATTCACTGACTAATTACAACAAAATGGCGTTATTTTATTTAGCCTAAAAGTAACTGAAGTCATAGAGTTCAATGGAACAAAATTATTACATTTCAAACCATGGCAACAGCTATGTATAGTTTGGCAGCGTCCAATTAATATCTCTCCAAGTCCCTCCCGAAAATCGTAAATATCTCTAGGAGGTATCGAATAAGCAGATTCAGATATTGAACAGTATCAGTAGCATCTTCGATAAAAATAAAACTCAGCAAAAAAGTTAATATCGTCGCACGGTTTCGCAATCATTCGCAAACCAATGTCCCACAACTTCACACCTTTTTTTTTTCTAACCGCAATAAAAAGGATATACTCGTATATAGACACATCGGTCCACTCCAGTTGAAGTGCAATAATTCTGGCAGTCGCCAGCAGGCGGCGCTACTGTGGACACTCCAAAATGAAAATATATGGCCACTCGACAATTGAGCGTGAGATCGTACTTGTCTTCGTAAAAGGAAAATATTTTTCAAGTGTTGCTCTGCAGACAATTAATTTCATTTAAAACAATCAATTTCACATATTATTTCTAAAAGGTATTAGAATTCAAAAAATAAACAGATTGGCATTCCTTTTTACCTTCATCAACTTAATTTTTATCACGAACAGAGAAGTGGATATAATGTTCGGGACATTGTGATGTCCCGAATATTATATCCACTTCTCAACCACACCAATCCAAACCACAGTTTAATAGAATATATTTTATCAAAATAGATACAGATTATATATAAAATAAAATGTATATTTTTTTTTCACTCTAAGCAACATTTTGATGGGACAAATGGCTTATAGGACAGAATATAAAAGTACAAATTATTATATAACGTTCCACAAAGCGGCCACTGTTCTTTGCTTATTAATTTTAATTTTTAATATTCGCGCGCAGTCCGCGTAAAATTGCAATCTAAACCCCGAAAAAAAGGAGCGCAGTTTGTAGTATAATTCATATCTCATGCAGGATAATACAGGCTAACACTCGTTTACGTTTGCTCTTTATTGCTCTTTGCTCCAGACGAGAAAATAATGAAAAGTACACCGCCGTTCATGGACTCTGCAATATTACTTGGTAGTAATTAAATTAGTAACAAGTTGTCTAAGTTATCAATAAAGTTTCCGTCTCCCTTTACCTTGCAACTTTGGTTGCAGTTACAATATTATGTTGCCATATTTCATTTAGTTGCCTTTGATTGTGCCATCAGAGTCACTTCGCTTTCAATTTATTAGAGTGTGGTTATGCTGGACTTTATTATTTTAATAAAAATAATATAACATAGCATAACTTTACGCTATATTCTACCCGAATGTGTAGGCAGTGGCTGTTAAGTCTCGACTCGCCGTTATAATTACGCCACAAATAGATAGGTGGGCGAACCCATTGCCATATCGGGCACAAAGTTTTCAGTCATCGATATTCTTCGTTTTTAATATAAAAGAGTATTCTGAAAAGGATTATAGGTTATGAGACGATTATATTACGCATAGGTACGCAAACTTTGAGGGGCCTCGTGGTGTATTGATAAAACTACCGACTACGAAATTGAGATCGGCGGGTTAGATCCCCACCCTAGTACAAATATTTAAGATAATGATGAATGGTTGTATGGCGTCTGGCTGTTTTTCTATGTATTATAAGTGCTGCCGATGCTGCAGGTGTTTCAGCGAAAAATCTGAATCGGAACATATAGAGAAATATTGTAGGCGATTATGTTTTTGAGCCGTTTGGGGTTGAGTCTCTGGCGACATGGGGTCCGAATGCTCATGTACTCTATAGACAGATCTTGCAAAGAAACTGATCAAAGCCTCTCGACCAGAGGGCTGGTCTATTCTTTGCACAGGGAATTAGCATTGCCATTTAGCATGCGGCCAGTCTTCTGGAAACGCTGCATGTAGACAAATGTGTGGAAAAAAATGATTGTAGTTAAGTAGATTCTTCTAATTGTATCTTTACATAGTTTAAAATAAAGTTGCTTCCCGCTGTCTGACCCCTTATACGTCCCCTTATCTTTGAAACTACGCAACGGATTTTGATGCGGTTTTTTTAACAGATAGAGGGTACGGACGGGGTGGTTTTTATCTATAATTTATGTATGATGCAGTAAATAAAATGTGATAACTCATAAGTTTACTTATTTATTGCTTTAGTTGTGGAACAAAGTTCGCCGGGTCAACTAGTATATTTTATGTGATTAATTTATTTCTTCTAACTATTGTAATCAAGAAAATTATAAATATAAAATATATTCACAAAAGAAACGAGTGTATGTATATTATTTAGTATCCATAACACAAGCATTTAGTTGTTTAGTGTGGAATTATTTTTATTTGAAAGATGTCATACTCCTTCCTATGAAGATGAACTTTGCTGTTCGTTAGCGTGTTCAGTTCAGCGATTTATTTTTTGCAATTCTATTCAATTTGTCTGTGAATTAATTCAGTTCTGTCTTCATTCGCGCTGCATTAACCAAATGTATTCATGAGAGTTGAACGCGTACCTATTTGCAAATATAATATGAAAAATATAATTTTGGTCAATAAGTTAAGAGAAAGTAAGAGTAGGTAAAGTAGATTTAAAAATTGGAGATCAGAAATAAGTTAATTCCGAAGCTGTGTATAAAACATACATTACTTATAAACTTAAATATTTTAAAGTACAAATGGCGCGGTCTTATCAAGCAATATCTTCTCTTATCTAAACAATTTCTTCCAGTCAATACCTACTATTGCAGTATGAATTCCGGGTAAATGAAAAAAAATCATCAATTTTAACTCTGGGCATACCTAGTTATCTTAATATGTTTTTTCTTGATATAAGTCTCTATATAAATAATTTAAAGAAAAAAACTTTTTTAAAGAAGCTTTTATTTAAACGCTCTAAAAAGAATAAAATAATTTTAACCTTATACATATTAACTATCAACTTATAACCTTATTATATACAATTTATGTGATAATAAAAGCTTGTCGCTATGTTTAATTACCTATCAGTGGCTATCCATAACCATCTAGAAATATTTTTTTAGATCTAATGATTACTGTGACGGATCGCATTATCCAAATATATTTTTTTGGTTTATAACATATATATGGACACCCGAACACATATAGTGGTACAGTTCCGTTGCCGGCCCTTTCCATGGGAAATGGAAGGGGTCGGAATTGGGATGGGAAGAGGAGGGGGGAAGGGTTGGGTTGAACATAGCGACAAGCTTTTATTATCACATAAATTGTATATAATAAGGTTATAAGTTGATAGTTAATATGTATAAGGTTAAAATTATTTTATTCTTTTTAGAGCGTTTAAATAAAAGCTTCTTTAAAAAAGTTTTTTTCTTTAAATTATTTTCAAGTTTTTAGTTATCGATGGGTTAGTTTCTCAGTCTCTTCATCTCATTCAAAGCATCATTGTTACAAGGTCATTTGCCAGTTAATTTCGAACAGTCCAACTCTTCAATGAGGAGACCTCCTAAAGTCTTTTCTCTACTTAGGCCGCGTATGCTTGACCAGCAGCAAAGAGTTTCGAGTCTAAGTAAACAAATTTTTTTGTTACTTATTTGTTGATTTTGCAACTTAATTTTGTTATGTGGGACTGTTGTTTAATAACAAAATATGTTTAACTACTTGTGATGTGTAACGCCATCTGTTGTTTTAATCAGTACTTTATACTTGCTGACCTGAGTGTAACATAGGAGTGAGTTGTAATAAAAGTTATAGTTCGTTCCCACCATCCACTGTGTTTAATTCTAATAATACCTATAACACCATTAAAATCCGTTAGTGTGCATGTTAAAGTTATTAAATCCTGTCCAATTTACGTCGGTATCCTGAAAGGGCATGGCATTACACCGGTCGAACCGGCCCATTCATGCAGCAGATTGCGTGGCTGACCACAATAAAAACACTGTTAACTATTAAAACATAGGTCAACGGAAAGCCTGTGATGGACTACCGCCTCAGCCGTAAAGTGGTCGTAAGGTTCTCAATGTTAGCACTAACTCATTTTGATTATAAATTTGGACGCGCCGCTTAACCTTGTATCTTGACATGGTGATTTGGCATCAGTGACTGAATAGTAAACAACAGATTGACTGACACTGCCCAAACAAGCAGGCCACTAGTATCTAGCCGCTCATATTGAAAACCCTATGATATCTATAATATTTATACACAATCTAATTTGTTTATAACATTAATTAATAACATAACATAGCTCGACTCCTTTTTCTACCCGAAGGTGTAGGCAGCATCTATTAAGCCTCGACTCGCCGCTATGTTTACGTCTCACGATCTATAAGGGAGTAGGATATAGGATATGGAAGTAGGAAGGGATGGGGAAGGGGAGTAGGTCTCCGGGTACCTCTCTCACCCAAAGAAACAAGGCGTGAGCTGGTTGTGGTATTTCACCGGTCGAGCCAGCCCATTCATACAGTGAATTGCTGGGCTCTACCACTGTTGCCATACAGCGAGCACAAAGTGGTCAGTCAAAAATATTTATTACACATGACTTTCGAGAGAAATTTCGAAAGAATTGGTGTGAGGCCAAATTCGAACCCAAGACTTCCTGATTCAGAAGCGGGCTAGTTTACTGAACCACCGAGACATAGTTTTTGAAGTTATCATATAACTCTTTAATGAAAGGGCCATTTGATACGCATATAGTAGAAACGCAAATATTTATTCCACTATATTGGATTTAGAATGACGTCACATTATTTTTCGAGCTACTATTAACAAGCCCTTTCATTTGATACCCATATTGTAGAAATGCATTAAAAAAAACTGTTCCTCTATCTTGGATTATCCGCCATATTGGATTTAGAATGACGTCACATTATTTTTTTAGTTTTCCCAATGAGCCCTTTCATTTGATACCCATATTGTACGAAAGCTTAAAATATATATTCCTTCATCTTGGATATTCCACCATATTGGATTTAGAATGACGTCATATTATATTTTGAGTTACACTCAACAAACGCTTTCATTTGATACCCATATTGCAGAAATGCATTAAAAATATCCATTCCGCCATCTTGGGGCGTCCGCCATATTGAATATAGAATAACGTCATACACTATATCATGCATTGTCATCCAAAGTAAAGGTGTATACAAAATTTCAGCTCAATCGGTTGAAGGTATCTACTTCAAAATTGAGTTACAAGATTCCACCGAACATACATACTTACATACATACATACATACATACATACATACAGTGCAAGGTAAATAAAAGCTTATAAAAACCTTGTCAGTGAAGCGATGATTGCTCAAACATTAAATTATATGACACAGAAAACTAGATGGGTCATAAACTACAACTCAGAAAAACAAAATTAAAGATTTGTATATCCTATAGATTTTTTTATCCATGTGCAATAAGCTAAATTCCCTCTCTAAATGACAGCATGGTTTTACCGTACCTTTCTTGTAGGAAACCAGAAGTAGTTAGCTATTAATTTAAATGTGAACATCACAAATATATAATATGGAATTGACCTGGCCAAAACAAATTGTCCTTACTTTATAGTAAGGACAATTTGTCCTCGAGTCAAATTTCGAGTTCAAAAACAAACTGGGCAATCCAGACAGGCAAAATATATATAGGTAATAAAGATAATATATATATATATATATATATATATATATATATATATATATATATATACATAGCTTCACGCCTTTTTCTACCCGAAGGTGTAGGCAGTGGGTGTTAAGCCTCGACCTGCCGTTATGTTTACGTCCCAAATGGATTAGGTGGCGAACCCGTTGCCATACCGGACAAAAAGTTGCAAATTCGTACTGATACTACAATAGACAAACTTTTACTGAACAAGTAAAACAAAATCAATAGGCAAATAGGTCAATATTATTTCATTGACATTAAATATCTTTCGTGCACCGTGGAATAAAATAAAAAAAAAATAAACACGCCCTGCCAACGTCTGAATGTAATGAAATTGTTATCTCTCGCCCGCCTCGGGGAACGAAATATTATTTTTACCGCCATTAATGCGAAAACTGTGTATTGTGGCTCAAAATTGATGGATCGGATGCCAAATTATAATATGATGTGGTGATTTTCAAATGATATATCGGTCCGGTATATGTTTTGAATGATCAAATAGTTTTCCTCTACTCACACTCTCTACAGATAAGTTATTATCTTATATACATACTATAACTTCACGCCAAATTCCTTGCGGGTAAGCAGAGAAAACAGACCGCCGTAAGGCACGATTCTTACACGCCTCACTCGCTTCCTTAACTTTCATAACTCTTTTCATGCATGCGCGTCTATTTTTGAGGCTCTTAACATCACCTTCCTCCAGAACACGTTCTATTTGGTCATAGAATATATGTCTTGGCCGTCCTCAACTATATCAGTATATGTATATAGTATCTTGTATCTTTTATCTTCAGTGTATTTAAAGTAGATATTTTGGCTATGTACAATAAAATAAAATGTAGACGATTTGAAGAACACAGTGTTGTTTTTTTTTTTACTTTATATAAGAAATATTCACTAGTGAAATCTAAAAATTATCAGGCCAATAAATATTACTTATTAAATATTTTATCGAAATAACATTACTTTGTTTTGGATATTAAGATTCTTTAAGAATACTTTATGATTTACAATTTAACTCTATTTTGTCTTACATAGAAGTAAACAAAAAAAAAAATTCCAAAGTCGATGATTAACCACGCCTGCCTGCTTTTTATTCATTTTATATTCTCGAGCGAATGAATACCCAATGTATTCATCGAGTTTGTATGTAGTACCTTCCTACTGGCGCTTTACAGAAATTTTTACCGACAATTTTCATTCCCCACTTTTCCGCTCTTTTGACGGATTTCGGGGCACGACTAATCTGTTGATATTGATATAAGGCTTCGGGCTGTTTAAAGAGGCTTTTTAGCTTCACCTTTCGTGTTATTCTCCTATAATATTAAAAGGTATATTGACTGCCTTTTCTTGCGGCTTTCTAGTACGATAAAAAGAGAGTTGAAATATGGACCTAGTTGTCCATATTTATTATTTTTGATTGTATTGTGTGTAGTGCATTTAAATGATAACTGTTAAGTCACTTACAAATGCTATCTTTTTAACTTTTGCTGATATAATTAATTAGATTTGTGCAGAGTCGAATTGATACGAAAAATATGGGAAGGCATTTCAAATAAATAAATACCAAACAAATTCTTCACTTGCATTCGGTGATTGGATACTCTTGCTGAACTGGTATCCACCGTGTGCAGGATAATTTGCATGTAACTCTTTTATGTAAGACTGAGTCTGGCTTTGAGTGATAAAAGATTTTTTTTCTTTTTCACAAAATCCTTTTTTAAATGGGCTTAAATGTAGGCTGTCACTGGGGTGTACCCTGACATATATGGATACTTGTTGAACCAACAATTATTGTAATTAAAACTGTACTGTACTGTGTGTAAAAAGTCTCGGTGGCGCAGTGGTCGAGCACACGGCTTCTGATCCAGAGGTCCGGGTTCGATTCCTGACACTGGCTCACACCAATGACTTTTCGAAATTGTTTTTGGAAGTTATGTGTGATAAATATCGATGACTGAAAACTTTGTGCTCGGTATGGCAATAGGTTCGCCACCTATTCCATTTGGGACATAAACATAACGGCGAGACGAGGCTTAACGGCCGCTGCCTACACCTTCGGGTAACAAAAGGCGTGAAATTATGTTATGTAAAACTGTACTGAATGTTTATTCTGGAAACCTGACGGTTACCAATCTATAAACCTATTCAGTATAGGAGAACGTTCGAGGCTTATTTTTTGGAATTAAATTGAAAGAGTGGTGTTAACAGCACTTTTAGTAAACAACGTAATCATAATATACTTTAGAAATACCTTTTTATTACATTCTTTTAATACTTTTATAGTGCTATTGCAAGTATGTTTGGTAAATTTACGTACAATAAAAAAAAATAGTTAACATAGGTAAACATTACCCAAACTGAATCATAATTTATTTGTCAGTTAAATTCTAAAACTTGTCGTAATATGAATGATTAAATTTGTCTTCGGCGGTTGAAAGTCGAGCGCGTCCCACGGGCCAACACTTCGATGCACTTGCTAGTTCGGCTCAATTGAAATTTGTGAGCAAGTTGGCGCCCTTAGGGGGGACAGAATTACATGCTGGCCAAGTGTGTGGCGTGCAGCGTGCTGAATAGCGGTCTACTGAATGAAATTCACATCGTTGTTCAGGTTTGAAGTTTGTTCTTAATTTACCAGATTGTAGTTTTGAATATATATACCTATATACAGTTTTGTCCATAAAGAAATTTTAAAAATTGGGCCTGGACCATTGCGCGGTTAAATATGTTGTAGATAGAAAAAATATGTTAGTATTCAATCAAGAAAACCACAGCTCTATTTATGATTACCGAGAAAAAAATGTAACATTTTTAATTAAGATCAGACTTCTAGAAATGAAACGCCAAAAAAAAATAAAGAAAAAATATATCATGAAAAATTGAAACAAGTAATTATCATGTCGCAGGCAAAATTAAAAAATACATTTTCATGAAGACGTCCGAGTAATACGGCGTCGTCGTCCCGAAGGCGTAACGGAACGTAGCGAAATAGTGTGAAAACGTAGAGAGTAAAAAAAAAGTTAAAAAAATGAAGCCGGTCGCAGAATCCCGTAGTGAATCCGAGAGACGGAATGAAAATTGGATTTGCCTCTGATTGGATTTTTATTTACTTAAGACAAGAAAAATTCTCCTCGTCGTTGGCGTTCTTATAAATGATTTAGAGATCCTCTCCCCCCTTCTCCCGGTCCGTCTCGACTGACTGATTAACTACCGGGTTCTGTATGTTTCGTTCCTCGCATTTGTGGACCATTTCAGTCGGGGGATTGTTTCAGTTGAAGATAAATGTCGGCCTCGTATTTTAGGAATAACGATATTGTTAGTGATTGTGATTCTTTTGGAAAGTGGCTATTATATTGCTACTTTTAGCTCACAGATTTATAGCCTTACGCTGATATATGCACATAGCTGCAGTTTTTATAAATCTTTTATTTTACAAGCTATCAATAGAAAATGGGAACGGACACCTAATAGGTAATCTATAGATCTAATTTCTATATATAGAAATACTAAATGCATTTCAATGTATGTAATAAATATAGAATAACATTTTTGGCTGGTCTGATTTTTCCCGGAATATCATTAGCAGATAGTACAATAGAACATGCAAATTTACTGACATTCTGAGGCAAAAAAATGTACCATTAGTTTGATTAAGAATCGATATGCAAGCCATTTTGTTTTAATTTGATATTGCTGTCTGTAGGCAAAGACAGAGACACAAGTATGCACTTAGGCACAAGATTTAGAAGTAAATTCTTTAAATGCCTCAAATAAATTACTAATTAAATAATTGAAAAAAGTACGATATACCAACATGAATAAAAAAATGCATCGACTACCAAATTGATGTTATTGTTTAAATGGGTCATTTATACAATTGAATAATAGGTTGGGGAAAAAGTATTTTCGTATTTTTGTATGAAAAGTCAAGACATTTTTTTCAAAGTTTATTTACATTTATTTACAATATATATGTACCGTTTTGTTGAATAACTTTCTGCCATTTTGTGGGCAGAGACATTATCCCGTTACTGTAGAAACTTTGGGACTTCTGATCAAAAAAACGGGACAAATAGTTTTGGCAGTCCTCTCTTGAGGTCAACCTTACAGAACCTAAAGAATTCTGAAGAGACCGAAACAGGTGAAAATCTGAAGGCGCAAGGTCAGGGCTATATGGTGGATGCACTAGGACCTCCCAGTCGAACTCTCTTAATTTTTGCTGAGTGGCTAAAGATGTGTGTGGTCTAGCGTTATCGTGATGAAAGACCACACCCTTCCTGTTGATCAATTCCGGCCGTTTTCTCTCGACTGCTTCCTTTAATCTCATCAGTTGCTGGCAGTAAAGATCAGAATCGATGGTTTTGCCGGACGGTAAAAGCTCATAATGAACAATGCCCTTCCAATCCCACCATACACACAGCATCACCTTATTTCGTGTTAGGCCAGGTTTGGCCACAGTCTGTGAAGCCTGGCCAACTTTCGACCACGACCTTTTTCGCACGTTCTTGTCGTACGTGATCCACTTTTCATCGCCAGTTATCAATCTCTTCAAAAACGGCTCGGTTTCATTACGTCTCAATAATGAATCGCAAATGAGTACACGGTTCATTAAGTTTCTTTGAGTGAGCTCGTGTGGCACCCAAATATCGAGCTTTTTTGTATAACCAGCTTTCTTCAAATGGGTCAAAACTGTTTTGTGGTCAATTCCCAGTTCTTCAGCTACATCGTAACTACTAATATGCCGATCTTGCTCCACTCTTTCGAAAATGGCGTCCATTTTATTCGTAACAGGGCGACCAGAGCGAGGTGCATCTTTAACATCAAAATTTCCAGACTGAAAACGTTTGAACCAAATTTGTGCTACTTTTACTGACACTGCATCAGGTCCATAAACATCACAAATTTTTTTCACTGCTTGAGTTGCATTTTTGCCTTTTTTATAATAAAAATTTAAAATGTATCGAATTTCTTCATTAGATTCACTCATTTTTACGGAGAGAAAAACAAATGAAAAATAGCGGGAAACAACTTTTTTTTATTTTTTTCTTTTCTTTATAATGTAACCTTTTTAATGTTACCAAAATCAGCCAGACACAAATAGTACAGTCAAAGAAATTTTATAATAAGTTTATATCTACGTTATGCGAAAAGACTTTTTCCCCGACCTAATATAATAGTTGATCTGTCAAGACAATTGTTACTCGGCGTCTCAGTGAAAAGAGCGACTAAATTTGATAACATTTAAGGTGTTTACTGTATAAAAATACAACAAAAAACAACAAACACAACAACAAACAAAAATACACATTTTGTTGTATTTTAATACATTAATACCTTCGCGCTTTTAATAACTAAAGATGAACGTTTGTTAGGTTTTTATACACCGTGTTCTTCATCGTCGACAGGCAGAGAAGCCGCTGCAGGGATTTCGGGTTACTTCATGGGGTAGAGCATATTACGTTTTATACTTTTATATGTATTCATTAGTATATTATCAAATGGGTCACAATTTTCTATGCCATCAAAGCCAAGATTCAATTCTCAGTCGTTCTTGGGCCAAAACAGAATGAATGGCAACCAAATTTATGAGTTATTTAAAAAATATATGGATATCAAACAATAATATATCATATTTAAATAACAATGAACGCTTTAGGAAAGGGGATCAGAGAAAAATCAGTTTATACTTTGCGGAACATGGACCAAATGCAATCGGAATGGATATTTGGTTTTATTTCATTCATTCATGTATTCTGACAGATTAAGTTTTTTTTATACAGCAAAAATTTGCCATGGCAAAAAATGAGCTTACAAAAAAGAAATTAAACCGATTGAGTAAAAAAAAAACCACAAGATAGTCATATAGAGAGAGTTGTGTATGTATGTAACTCTTAATGAAAAAACTTCTAAAGACAGTTTCAAACTGAAATTCATCAATTAATTTACACTACAGACTGACCGCAATATATATACACATAATACACATATGAAAAACATTGCCGTTCTTTTTGTGCAATCAGATAAAAAATCTAACATTCACAAAGTTTACAGATCTCCAAAACTGTATAGGCATTTCGTTCGTTTGTGTTGAAATTCGAAATCGAAATTCATTTTTCTAAGAAGTCTCACCCCCTAAGCCGTTCCGGAATGAGAATCCATTATAGGTTATTTATGGAGTAGTACCGGCGCAAAATATTTATCTGTACGATAATGCGTCGGACTCTCCCCAATGTGGCGCGCAGTCACTCCGCAGGAAATGAAACCAAACCAGTACTGAAGTAAAATATTATTATGACCAAAATAAATAATAGTATATCTGCTGTGAAAACGATTTTTTTTTACCGACTGCGTATTAAGGGGGACTAGGTTTTTCTAGTGCCTATAGATAGGTACACTCTTACACTCTTTAGATTTAGATTCTTCTTAACTAATAGTGATAAATATTCTTACAGAAAACATGTATTGATTAATCAAATTTAATCATTACAATTTAGAAAATCCTTTTAAATCCTTAGAAAACATTGTTCGTCTATATTTTGCGCGGTCAAATTGATGTAACAAGATGCTCGAGTTAATAACTTTTCCGAAACTATTGAGTTCAAATATTAATTTAATTCAAATTTAAAGACAATTCATTTTAAAATTTATAGTCCTTGTGCGATGCGACTCTTTATATATTGCCTATTTACATTATCTGTTACATTTGCAAATGGCGTGAAATTTTACCTATAGATATACTCAACTTCCCGACAAGTTTCTTATAAGGTAGGCAGAAAACACTGAGTGCTTTGAGACACGGCTTTTATACACGTCAATCATGCCTTCTACTTTCATAACTCTTGTCATATGTTCTTGTAGGTTTTTAAGCTCCTAAAGGTAAGTGTCTAATAAGTGATAAGAGAAAATAAGAGAATTTTGTCATGGAAGATGCACAGCCTATATGAATACTTCAAAATTTTATAAATATTGTTGAATGTTTGTGAGACTTTAAAACGTTTATTAATACTTTTCAACTATGGCATAGCCACGCCAATTGTTGCATTAATGGGTCGGCTCGAACGAGTAAATACCACCACCTCTCAGAATATTAACGTGTAGTGGGTAATGCCGCGTTTTATCGATGAGACTGGTATCTGGAATCCCCCTTCCACTCCCTATCTAAACATAAAGGCCTTTAACGCAAATGTAAAGCTGTCTGTGTGTTGTGGTGTCCATGGACGGCGTTAGTTCATTTACCACCGGGTGACCGGATTGCTTGTTTGCTTCCAATCCCATTAAAAATACTTCAAGTATATAATAATATATAATATTGTATGTGATCCTCCTGAATTTAACTTTACAAATATTCGCTTAAAAAAATATTATACATTATTTGATTTTAAATTTAATCATATTTACCATTGTAATAATATACAAATATAAAATATTTGTAGATACGATGCATTTCATAATATCCGTTGTGCGGTTGACGGGAAATGAAAATAGCGTATCACCGGGCGCGCTCAGTGGCATGCCAATAATATGATTACTGAACAGTTAGATAGATTAACTCGAATAGATTTGGGATTATATTTAGTGATAGAATGTGATCACATATATTGCCGATTTATCTATTGTGTATTTTTATGGGGCACATGAGTTTCTTGCCCAGTTCTTCTCATAGTAGCCACTACAATCAGAGTCGTGACGCTTGTGCGGATTACATCCGTGTTTTATACTTTCCCCAAGCGCAATTCATATTATTTAATTTAATTCTAGAACCGAACGGATTGGTGCGCGATGATGGCAAGAGACCGGACGGGATGTCTCTTTGGCCTTGGAAGATGGGTATGCTTTTGGTGTTGGACGTTACTTGCGTTGACACCCTTCGTCACTTCCAAGCACGTTAGAGGTGACCGGTGTTGCTGGTGCTTTAGCAGAAAATCTCAAGCGGCACAAATACAGAAACCTTGTAGGTGATTATGTATTTGAGCCGTTGGGGGTTGAGACTCTGAGGACATAGGGTCCGAGTGCATGCACTCTATAAAGATCTTACAACGAGATCGAGGCCTCTTGCGACCAGAAGGCTGGTGTATTCTTTGCACAGATGATTAGGATTGGCACGCTACCAGTAGACCGAGATGAGGAGAAATTTGATTTCACGTTTTTTATTGTATATATTGTAAATAATGTAATTTATTTATTTCTTCTTATTACCTGACTAGCAGACCGCGCGAACTTTGTACCGCTATATTGTATGTAGGGAAGCCTTACGGTGTGCCAAATGGCCTATGTTACTCAGTGATAATGTAGCTTTCTAAAGTAAAAAGAATTATTAAAATCGGTCCAGTACTTTTTGAGTTTATTAGATACATACAAAAATAGAAAAATATAAATCTTTCCTCTTTATAATATTATATGTATGTGCTGCAATTTGACTATTTTAAGTGACCCTTATGACCTGTAATATAAGGATTATTTTGATATTGATTTCAAACGAATAGTCGTAGGAAAACTATGTGTCTCTCATTGTTATGCCTGTTTTAAGCCTTTAAGCTCTCACTTTAAGCTCAATTACAAGTCATGGTACAGACAGAAATATATATGCTACAAATATGTAGCGTTTGACCGAAGGCCTATTTTTGGCCGCAGCCGAAGCCGATTAATCGGCAATCTCCACGACTTTTGGCCGAAGCCGAAGGTTATAAACTATTAGTAATTTAATAACTTTCTTCAATATCATCCACAGCTAAAAAAGAATATCGGCATCAAGTGGCTCTTGCCGCTTTTTTCTCGGTGATAGAGGTATCCGCACTGAACTAAGTGCAGTCCGGTCCGTCAGTCACTCTTTCGTAACAGTTCGGTTAATTCCGACTGTTTTCGGACCTTTGGCGGGACCTTCTTCGGCGAGAACTTCGGCTTCGGCCAAATTCTGGGCCGAAGCCGAAGTTCTCGCCGAAGATGAATTTTTGGCCGAAGGTGGCCGAAGCCGAAGTCGAAGCTTCGGTCGGACACTACAAATATGTAATCAAATATTCCCATTTTATTGATGAAGTCAATTATTAATGATCTTGATTTACCATCTGGGTATAATCGATGTTGAAAATTTTCATTCGATTTTTCGGTAAAACCTGTTACTGTTCACTCGCCACTCAATTTTCTCTGGCAGTATATTTCACAGGATAACAAGCTGGAAGGATTGGTTAAAAATTACCCTTCGTGTTCCCTATAAATCTGGACGAGTAGTCACGTCACCAAAATGGATTTTGGTATATATATTTTATACGGAGAATATTTTAAAATAGCACTTTTGCATTTGGAGTAGGTTGGTTATCAGACTTTTCCGTATAATATAACGCCACACCTTTTTGAACCTTTTAGACAGAGGCTGTTAGGCCTTGATTCGTCGTTATGTTTAGGTCCCAAATTGAATAGGTGGCAAACCTATTGCCATACACATTTGCCATAACACAAAAGTCATTGGTTTGAACTAGGATTCGAACCTGCGACCTCGAGATTCAGAAACGGGGTGCTCGACCACTGGAAAACTGAGACTACGTATAGTAGCCGAATAAAAAAAAATAGTTGAAAATATGAGAAATGGAAGTCGGGGAAATGAGTCTGGTGTGTACGAATCGTAGCTTATGGTGCTTTATTCTCTCTACCTACACTGCGAGAAGCTTGGTGTGAAGTTATGTTTATTATTTATAATTATTATATTTATTTACGTATTTATTTAGTTAAAAATTACTCAACATATCGGCCAGGACTAAATATTGGCGTCACTAGATTGGAAATATGTGTTGATTATTTTACGATATATATTTCTTATATTTTTTAATCTATTGAAGACTTTTTTCTCTCGTGAGAATAGATGAAACAAAGTACAAAATATTCTGAACGCATAAAAACTTAATTTGTTAATGGTTAATATCGCTAGAAATATCAAAAAGAGTAATCCGACGAAAATTAAAAAAAAATAGATTACGCGTGAAAATTGATTTTAATAAAAGTAAACGGAGAAAAGAAGAGAACGCTTAATTAAACAAAATAAGATTAAATTTATTACGAGACCGTATATTTATCATCCACTAGTTAACTACAAACAACAGAAACAAACAACTTGGTCGTACTAAAATATTAAAATCTATTCTCCAAATGAATGTAGGTGAACCGGAAGTACAATAAATAAAGGCTAGACAGTGCACTGTGTGTGACATATTTAATGTTTAAGATATCTACTTCAGGTACTACTTGGAATTTGCATTGAAAAATGATAATATATGTCATATACACGCCACTTGAGCCACATAATGTTCAATAGAAACAGTTTCAATAGAATTTATGTTGATATATGTTATTAAATCTATAATACTGTTTACGCTAAAAACATATCCCGCTTTTTGCTGTAATTGGGAAAAACAACTAGCAAATGTAGAAAGACATGGCAGAGCTTGACGCATAAATTGCTATGAGAGCTCCAATCAGGGTGAATAGATAGTTCAATGAAAGAAATGTTTTTGCAAATATTTCTAATTATCACAAAAGTTTAGATATCTTTAATCCATTTTTCCTGCATGTTTGAAAAATATTTGACTATACCAAACGAATTATTGTAAATCTTAGAGGTTCAATTATCATTGGAATTCTTTTCGGAAGCTATATGTAACAACTATCGATGTTTAATAAATATCTTGCTCCAACAGCGGTTGCTTTCACTTACGCATAGAAGAACGAGTGAAAATAATAGCCATAGGTAATAAAGATTCTTTGAGTTCGAAAAACAGACCTTCCGAATCTGCAATCAAAAGGCAATTTTAAAAACTTACAGCACTAGATTGCAATAAATCTGTAGATATACGTATATTTTCTCTGCAACTTAATCAACATCTCATTCATTACTTGACACTGGCAATATGTACTGTAATCTTTGCTAATTAACAACAGCCAACCCGAAACTTGACCTCTAAACTATTCCCCGTGATTACCAGTAATTACAAGTAAAACTTGCCTCTTGTATGTAACGTCATTAGGCGAAGGCATTAGTGTCGGGCCGGTTAACTGCGCGAGACACAGCCGAGTAAGTGCCTCTTAATTCAGTTATGTCCTTCTAAGCTGTTTCAAGCCTACATATAGTGTTTATGCATAGTGTTTTCGGACTATAAATTTATGTAGTTCATTAATTCATTTAACAATTTTTCATATAAAATTATGGTGTTGACGGAAAATGCTTGATCGATTATCTACGACTTTAAAACGAATTGATTCTTCTTTTGTTAGTATTTTAAAGTTTACGAAGTAAATAGGGAGATAAATTTATTTATGTAAAAAATCCTTTAATAGTGGAATTTATCATTGAATCTTTGAAGTTTTCAAGAATCACATTTTTTTATGGGAAACCACCACTCACAGACACTCACTCAATCAACTCACTCTATGACCTTCTTACTCCATCTACCGTCGGTCCTTCGGCAGATATGACCAGCCCATTGCCACTTCAGCGAGCTTATTACGAATGTCGGTTACCCCAGTTCTCTGGCGGATATACTCATTCCTGAGTTTATCCTTCAGAGATACCCCAAGCATAGCTAGGACTAGCCCCACCGTAAGTATCCACGTTTCGGCACCGTAGGTCATAACTGGTAAGACGCACTGGTTGTAGACTTTGGTCTTCAGGCATTGCGGTATAGGCGAGTCGAAAACTCGACACAGTTTGCTAAATGCGACCCAACCCAGCTGAATCCTTCTGTCGGCTTCCTTCTCGAAGTTTCGTCTACATAACTGGATAGTTTGGCCCAGGTAGACGTATTTTTTTACAACTTCGAGAACCGACCCTTCGACATTTATCGGTCTGGGCACGTTTTTCATATTGCACAAAATAAATACCTTTTTTTTTAAAAAAAAAAATTACGCGGAGTCCCTACGCGCTACTGAAGTGGAACTTTTGGCTCGACAGGTGAAATACCACGACCTCTCAGAAGACCGACGTAAAGTGGCTCATGCCGCGTTTCATTCGGTGAGAGAGGTACCCGGAGGCCCACCCCCTTCCCCATCCTTTCCTATCCCTTCCCTTAAAGGTCGGCAACGCAACAGTAACACTCCATGTGCTGCTGGTATCCATGGGCGGCGTTAGTTGTTTACCATCAGGTGACACGCCTGCTCGTTTGTCCTACTATCCCGTAAAAAAAAAAATCTTTTTACAGACGAATATTTATAACACGCTTAATTTATAAAGAGCACAACTTACATTCCACAGTCGGTAGTTTTACCAATACACGGTAAAACTACTGACTGTGGAATGGAGATTGTCGGGTTCAATCCCCACTCGAGTATCCCCCTCTTAAGGTCTGGGTAGAATTTGGTGATTATTGTATTTAGGAGGATGTACCATATTCGACGTCGCATTGTTCTTTGGTTTAGGTACTCCCCCAAGCTCAAGCCCATTCGATACCCATATTGTAAAATGCATTAAAATACTTATAGCATTGGATTTAGAATGACGTCACATTTTCAAGTTACTATCGAAAAGCCCTTTCATTTGATACCCATATTGTAAAAAAGCATTAAAACTATATTTGAAAGAGTGGCGGTGGAGTTTCTCCGGTCGAGCCAGCCCATTCATGCAGCGAACTGCTTGGCTCTACGACTGTTAATAATATTATCCAAACTTAGCGTGTATAAAAACTTTAAAATTGAGTTCTAAGATTCAATACATTATAAATATTTATTACATACTTATTATATACATACTTAGATACTTACATACATTGCAAAATAACAAATATCGATTTAATTATCCTTATAATAACAAATATACGTCTGGCATGTTCGGTAGCCGCTTCGTACCTACTTGTTGTGTTACAAAAAAAATAGAGATTTACAAAAAAAAATACTAGTACAGATAGCACAAAAAGAATTAATTAGAAAGAAATTGCAATAAGGTAAAAATAATTAAGACAAATCAAAATTTAGTTTATGTAATGAAATTAAATACAAATAAATTAAAAAGCACTTACTTTACTAGCTACATATTGCATTTTAATAACTATACTACTTGTTGCTAGCTATTTCATCTGCGTGGACGCCAAAAAAGCAGGAAGAATACTGTGCCTGTGCCATTATACGGGTTCATCGCTCACCCCCAGTTAGTGATAGCGTGATAATATTTAGCCTGTGTTGACCCGACCCTCTTGGCTATATTTAAGCAAAATTAGACGTAAAAGCATGCAGTACTTTTACAGTTTATCCGTAACAAACATACAGACAAAAATCTAAAAACTATGTTTTGAGGTTCGGTATCGATTGTAGATCATATCCCAAGAATTATGCAAATGAAATATTCAATGAAACTCAATGAAATATTCAACTTTCCTACAATTTTATTACATGTATAGATTATTTGGCGGCACATTGGAAAGAAATTATTTATTTTACCCATTTTGTTTTACCCATTCATACTTCTTAAACGTATTTGTAATCTAATTGTACTTTTGTACATGTACACTAATGGTTGCAATAAGGTAAAAATTATTAAGACAAATTAAAATTTAGTTTATATAATGAAATTAAATACAGTAATAAATACAGAAGTAAAAAAGCCATTATTTTACCTGCGACCTATTGCATTTTAATAACTATATTATTTATTTACTAATTACTAAATGTTTTACAATTCTAATACTAAACTAGTTGTGTTACTCCTGTGTCTGTATGGATACTTTTTATTAAGGTTCCCAAGGTTGGTTTTTCAGTTATAGCGACGTCAAACTAATTATTATTTGTTATTATTATTATTATATAGCATTAAAAAATGCCTTGTTTGTTTATTCCTACTAATATTTGAATTTTTTGTTTTGTTCTTTTTTTTAAGTAGCACATAAATTGAAAAATTAAAAACAATATTTTTTATGCAGTTAGTACTTTTGAGACACGATGCGATAAAAACAGTGCCGCTACTAGCTACTAGATGTCTATGTACAGTTTTTAATCACGCTATGGAAATTCTCTTCCTTGGTTTATATAAGCCGATTTATGTTTTAGTGTTTTATATTACCTATAATACCCGCGAGGGGGCGTTAAAAGCGTTAAACGCTTTTGCACGAGACATTAGAAGTTCCACTTCAAAAATCTACTTGTAGTTTCCAACCGAAGCAAAAAATTCTTTAGCTATCAAACTAATTGTATAATTTATATTCCAATATTTCATATTCACATTATAGTTCACTTGATACCTACATAGGTTTAAACATATTTTGTTTCCTTTTTTTGTAAATACTTTTAATATACTTAAATAAATATGTCTTGACATCATGCAAACACCTATTCTGGGAAAAAATACAATAAATTAATTACATTATTTACAATATACATAGTTAAAAGACTAGCGGAAATCAAATTTCTCCGCATCTTTGTCTACTGGCAGCGTGCCTAGAAGACTGGCCGCATGTCAACGCTGAATGGCAATGCTAATTCCCTGCGCAAAGAAAAGACCAGCTTTCTGGTCGCGAGTGGCCGCGACCAGTCTCTTTGCAAGATGTCATAGAGTCTCAATCCCAACCATAATCACCTACAAGATTTCTATATTTGTGCCGCTTGAGATTTTCCGCTAAAGCAACAGCAGCACCGGCCGCCGCTTCCGTCCAGTCTCTTGCCATCACCGCGCACCAAACCGTTTGGTTCTAGAACGGCTGGTATACCGGTGATAAGAGCACGACAGATAATGTCGTTGATATTGGCGTGACAGGAAATGCGGCCGGCGCTCCTGGTACGTGAGGGGGCACGATGTCTCTTACTGCTGACAACCTCTCCGCAGCGACATAGATGCGAGAAAACACAGGGAGCACCTAAACGAAGACAAAGTTGCGATACGGAAAGTTGTGTTATCTAATAATGTTCCTACACTGGCCGATGGCAGTGCCTTAAGCCAAACACCGGACTCGCACTCTCGCAGAGCCAGCAAACGACCATGGTCAGCATCTCTCGCAAAACCACTAATAAGTGATTCTTTTAGGATGTCGCAGAGCTGGTCGTCCCACTGTCTCTGGGAAAAAGAATTTGTCCGGGCCAGTATCCAGGCATTTACTGGGTCAGTTTTGCATAGCACCTCAGAATTACCCGGTGTGTGAGTATGATTTCTTCTTCTGTGTTATGGATAGAGGACGGAAAAGACGGTAGGCTTACATTGCTGATGATTAGGTACTGATTGCGAATACCTAGACCACCCAAACGAACTGGTAAGGATGCCTGTAACCATGCCCGGTCGTTTAACGATATGTTAAGAATTTTACTAACCGTGTTTTTTACAAATTCATCTATTTGTCCTAAAAGTGCGGGATGTTAAAAAACGGCTGTGATAGCATTAATAGTATAGATAGCTAATAGCATTTGTACATTTTGAAACAAACAAACAAAAACGAAATGGTGAAACTTGAACGCATAAATTTATTATTTATTTATTCATGATATTGAACTTATTTATGTTTGTGGTGTTTCACTCGTAAATTATTTGATATTACAAAAACATAATGTATGTTTAATTGCATTCGACAAATTATCGCTATGTATGAGCGGGAAAATTAAATCGGCAAGCCATTCCAATCCCGATCGATTTTAATACTGACAACAGATTCGAATAATTGATGCATACGATTCTGGCTGAGTGTGAATCGAGTACAGAATATGGCATAATTGTTTTTACGTTATTTATTGTTTAAATTTTTGAAAATACACAATAATATGATCTAAAGTAGGGGATCATATCAAGAGCGTGCACGTCGCGATCCCTGCCGTCCGAGAGGGACGCAATCTTGACCGAATCGAACACAGCCGCGCTGGCTGCTAGGGCGTGCCCCGACAGCGACGGGCACCGATTAGACCCCATCGGTGCGGCTGCACGTGCATGCGCATGCGGCGAAGGGGGCCGCCACCCTTCACGCAGCGCCAAACCGGGCGGGACGAGGAGAGGGGAGTGCCGTATAGGCACGTGGAATGTTAGAGGTAGTATAATGAGTAGAGAGTAATAAATGAGAGATGCCTGGATGCCTTATGTTTGACGGAAACGAAGCGGAAGGGGAATGAGGCCGAGGACCTCCCAGAGTGGAAGACTGGGAGGGAAAAGGGATGTGAATGGGTGACCTAGTTGTGAGCTGCCTGCTTTACGCAGATGACGCCGTGCTCTTAGCCGAATCGCCGTCTGATCTGCAAACACTAGTCACTATTATGAAAGATGATTGTTTGATGAAAGGCTTACAATTGAATGTGATGAAAACAAAAGTTATGATGTTTGAAAGGGAGGAATCCTCAACGGATGCAAAGATAATGGTTAACGATGTAGTGCTGGAACAGGTGAATGAAATTGTATATCTTGGATACGCTTTTAGCAGGGATGGAAGGTACACCGCTGATGTAGAAAGAAGAGTAGTGTTAGGAAATAAAGTAAATGGGGCGTTGGGCAGATTCCTGGGCGCAAAAGATATTAGCAGAAAAGCCCAGCTAGCAATTCACAATGCAATACTGATCCCAACGCTAACTTATGGAAGCGAGAGCTGTGTATGGCAGAGTGTGCATGAAAGTAGGTCGTAAACGCGGTCGAGATGAGGGCATTGTGTAAAATCTGCGGAGTGACCCTCGCTGACCGCGTCGGATTGAAAGAGAGTGTCGGTGTAAAAGTAAGAAAGGGCATGCTCCGATGGTTCGGACATGTACGAGTAGAAAGGATGGATGATGCAAGATTGACTAAGCAGATATACAATGCAAAAGCGGATGGATGTAGGAGTCAAGGACGGCCTAGACACACATTCCATGACCAAATAGAAAGTGTTCTGGAGGAAGGTGATATTAGGAGCCTCAAAAATCGACGCGCGTGCATGAAAACAGTTATGAAAGTCAACGAAGCGAGTGAGGTGTGTAATAATCGTGCCCTATGGCGCTCCGTTCTCTCTGCCTACCCCGCAAGGGATTTGGCGTGAATTATGTATGTATATAAACTAAATTTAAATGATTTTCTATAAAAATGCTGACGAATAAATTGGAATTATAAATTTTGAAATCGGGGGGATTTCAAAATCTAAATCTATAATTAATCCACTTAAATCTATAATTAATATATTCTTCTGTTAGTTTTCCGGACATGGTAATTAAAATAATTTATTATTTTTCTTAGTTAAAATATATTATAGCTTTGATATTCAGAAAATATAATTATTTGTTTCATCTAACTATCTTGTACTATAACTAGCTTTGCCTAGTTTTTTTGCCAAGTTGAACCTGAGACTTCTATATATTTACATCAATATCATTACATAGTATAAAACAAAGTCACTTTCCGCTGTCTGTGCCCTTATATGCTTATATCTTTAAAACTACGAATTTGATGCGGTTTTTTTTAATAGTTGTAGGGTGTCAACGGGGTGGTTTTTATTTATAATTCATATATGATGTTGCAAAGAAAAAATGAAAATTTTCGAAATTTAGCACTTTAATTGCAAACGCTGCCTGAACCCTAAGTGATAGATCAAAACAATGCTGTACATTATTAATCACCTTCAGAAGGTCTACAAAAAATTCCGCGAGAGCATATGTCTCTCTCGTGAGGATTACCCACAATGACCATTTTTATTTTTTCAGTTTTTACGAGAAATAATGACTTATTTACGGAGCAATTTCAAACATTACAGCATTAATTTTTAAATAGATAGTCTCAAATAGATTTTGCTTTTAATATAGATCCTTTACAGTGTGTAATTTAAACGAATATTTACGAAGATATTACAATATAGCGGGACATAGCAGTTACGTTGCGCGTCAAAAGGCGTGCCGATAAATAGCACAAATTGAACTTTTTAAGATCCAAATTTTACTCATTTATTACTTTTTATGCGGAACAAAGTTCGCCGGGTCAGCTAGCTAGTTATAAAAATATATAATATTTTAAGTTTATTTAACATATTTTTTATTAGACGAACTTAAAATTTGACGCGCACTTTTAGACTTCAAATATTTTTCTCTAAAATTAACAAGGAAAACATATTATTGTGACGATATTGTACTTGGCTCTTATTTCAAACTTATGTTTTCAATGTGGACACTTAACAAAATAAATTAGTAGTAGTATTTATACAATGTACTATAACTCAAGTCTAGCCGGATGGCTGGACCAACCGGCGGCAGATATTTTGAATGCATTATGCTTTGTATGCGCCCAGTTCTGCACCATTGTAGGCGAATATATGACAGTTACCTTTGTTAGCCGATGAGATTCCACACGCACTCATTACGAATGAATCATGTTCCAATAAAGCTATTTGTTAATTAGAATTTCGTGGTTTCGACTGCTATGCAGATAATAAATGCGTCTATGAATACAGACTAAAACACATATGGGCTTTTTATGCCGATTAAATCTATACTAATATTATAAAGAGGAAAGATTTGTTTGTTTGTTTGTTTGTAATGAATAGGCTCCGAAACTACTGGACCGATTTCAAAAATTCTTTCACCTTTGGAAAGCTACATTATCCCCGAGTAACATAGGCTATACTATATTTTAAAAAAATTAGGGATCCTTACTAAAACTCTAATAATGTAACATAAGGTGTAAAAAAATGACCTGAAAAATTCCTTACGTCGCGTGCGCTGCAAAAACTATTGATGATAGAACAAAATCATTTACTACTAATATTATAAAGAGGAAAGATTTGTTTGTTTGTTTGTTTGTAATGAATAGGCTCCGAAACTACTGGACCGATTTCAGAAATTCTTTTACCTTTGGAAAGCTACATTATCCCCGAGTAACATAGGCTATATTATATTTAAAAAAAATTAGGGATCCTTACTAAAACTCCAATAATGTAACATAAGGTGTAAAAAAATGACCTGAAAAATTCCTTACTATAGAACAAAATCATTTACTACGACTTTGCAGAACTCATCATTATCTACAAAAGGTGTCGCGACAGCATTTGTCTAAATATTATAGTTATGTCACAGTAAGCAGTTTTTTATTCTAAAATATTAATTTATATATGCCGCCTCTTGAAAAGGCTCTTTATTTGTACCTTGATATTAATCCTCATCAAAATAAATTACTTTATATTCAAGACGGCTTTAATACCTTTTTATAACTTTTTGAATTATTCAATTCGGACATTTCATTCGGAAAAATATGCTTTTGACACTATAGTCGATAGCGTGAATAATAACAAAGGAAAAATATATTTCTTGCTGCATGAATGGGCTGGCTCGACCGGTGAAATACCACGACCTCTCAGAAGATCGACGTAAAGTGGCTCATGCCGCGTTTCGTTCGGTTGCCCGGAGGCCCACCCCCCTTCCCCATCCTTTCCTATCCCCTATCCCTTAAAGGTCGGCAACGCAACAGTAACACTATATGTGTTGCTGGTGTCCATGGGCGGCTTAGGTTGCTTACCATCAGGTGACACGCCTGCCCGTTTGCCCTCCTATCCCATTAAAAAAAATAAAAAAAAATTCGCCAGGTGGCACTGGCAAGACTTTTCTTGCAAATTTGATACTAGCTAAGATAAGAGAATCAGGCAAGATAGCGATTGCAGTTGCTTCGTCAGGAATTGCCGCAACTCTCTTAAAGGATGGAAAAACGGCTCATTCTACTTTTAAACTTCCACTATCCGTAAATCTTGAGCAACAATCGTTATGTTTGATCCGTAAAAACGGCCCTCTTGGTAAATTATTAAAAGAGGCCTCATTGATTATGTGGAATGAATGCACTATGAGTCACAGAGCGCATATAGAGGCCGTGGACAGAACATTAAAAGACCTTAGAAACTCCTTTGCCCTCATGGGCGGGATTACTTTTGTATTTGCTGGAGATTTCCGACAGACTCCTCCTGTCATTAACAGAGGACAGAACCTATCATCAAATCATGCTTGATTTGGACTTCGATATGGACCTTATGGACTTCGATAGAAAATTTAAAATTACGGACGAATATGAGAGCTCATCTTCATGGAATCACAGATAGTAATTTCCCACAACAACTGCTAAAACTTGGAGAAGGAATTTTTCCCATTCCAAATTGAAGCAGTTGTGACATCCTGCTGGATGAGTCTGTAGGCTAAATAGTCCATAATTTAGAAAATTTAATAGATGCTGTATACCCTGACATCGAGAATTTGCACGAAAAGGACTTTCATTGGTTGTATTCAAGGGCAATAGTGTCACCCAGGAATGATACTGTCAACGAAATAAACAATCTCATTATTCAAAAAGTCTCCGGCCAAATAAAAAAATACAAATCGATCGATACCGTGACTAATATTGAAGACGCAGTCCATTATCCACAGGAATTTTTAAATTCACTAAACCCTTCTGGACTGCCACCACATGAATTGACGTTAAAAATTGGAATTCCAATAATGCTTTTAAGAAATTTAAGCCCTCCGAGCATGTGTAATGGGACGAGACTGCTTATTAAGGAATTGAAGGACAATTTAATTGTAGCGACCATTATCACTGGCCCAGCAGCTGGTCAACTAGCTCATATACCGAGGATACCGATGATCCCAACTGATCTGCCAATCCCTTTTAAACGACTTCAGTTTCCGGGGAAATCATCTTTCGCGTTAACTATTAACAAGTCCCAGGGCCAAACCTTCGAATTATTAGGGATCGACCTACGAAAAGAATGTTTCACTCATGGCCAACTGTATCACGTGTCGGAGCTCCTGAAAATCAATTTATTTTGCTGCCACAAAATAAAACTACTTCAAATATCGTTTACAGGAAAGCTCTGACTCACTAAAAAGGCTTTTGTTTTGTAAATAATATGATATATGTATAAAATTTAAAAATAAAAAAATACAAAAAAACATTAATAAAAATATGAATAAAAAAATTCATAAAAAAAAATTCTAACTTTTTTTTTGAAACCCGATGCAAAAAAGGGTGTATGTGTGTGTGTATGTACCCGTGCGAAGCCGGGGGGGGCCGCTAGTAATTAATTAATGCATGTTTTTTGTACGTAGATTTTTTTTATCAATACGTTGTAAATACGGTTAAAGGTATAGTCCAATACGTTTTCGGCGTAATGTATTTAAAAAATTTATTCGTAATATATTGATTTTTAAATTTTTTCTTGTCTATGTGGATTACAAGGTAAATTTTTCTCTTCGTGAAGGAAAATCAGACTTCCTTCAATAATAAATAAACATAGAATAAATGATTTCATGTAATATAATAAAGCCTGTCTGAAGAAAACAGATCGTCCCAAGGCAATTCTTATCGTCCAATTTTCCCTGAATTAAGAGCCATTTTCTTACTGATTTAACAACGTGTAACGGTACCGGTGTCCCGTATAGAAAATAACACCTTAATGAACAGTAAGCCAGTGAATGCCAATTGCAGGCTGAGAGACTGAGCGAAAGAAGCGTTGCTGTTTTACAGTCATTAATAAAAAGGATTCTGAGGAGAACTGTTTTATAGTTTGCAATATTTTGAAAAATATCGATGACTTTTTTATGATATGGACAAACGAGCAGGCGTGTTACCTGATAGTGAGCAACAAACGCCGCCCTTGGTCACCTGGGATATGGAAGGGGTTGAAAGTGGGATGGAGAGGGCAGGGGAGGGGGAAATGATTTTGGTCTCAGTAGCCACTTTACGTCGATACTCTGAGAGGTCGTGGTATTACACCAGTCGAGGCAGCCCATTCATGCAGCGAACTGCGTGGCTCTACCATTGCAACAACTGTCAACATTCTGCTTTTGTAAGGCCATAGGTTACTCAATCTATTCCATTTAGGACATACACATAACTGCGAGTAGAGGTTCAACAGCCGCTGCCTTCATCTTTGGTTAGGAACAACTTAACATCACATAACTTCACGCCTTTGTTACCCGAAGGTGTAGACAGTGGCAGCTAAGCCCCGTCTCGCCGTTATGTTCACGTCCCAAATGGAATGGGTGGCGAACCTAATGCCATACCGGCCACAAAGTTTTCATTCATCGATATTTATCACACATAACTTCCGAAAACAATTTCGAAAAGTCATTGGTGTGACCCAGTGCCAGGATTCGAACCCGCGACTTCCGGATTCAGAAGCGGGCTGCTCGACCACTGGACCACCGAGACTTTCGGTCTGGTCCGGTCTGGACTCGTTGAAACATATGGATTATTCATACGCGTGAGAAATTCGTACAACCGATGTGATGCCAGTCTAATGAAGAATTGCCACGTAATTACAGAATTTAATAAAATATTACCAGAAGTTGAGGACCATGATTTTTATTTACCTCAAAACTGAGAAATTAGTTATTGATTCATAAAATTGAATTATGTTCACAGTTATTTTTGACGCTTAAAATGTAGAGACCATTATTTTTTTTATTTCATTAAGCAGTAGTAAATATGCAGTTTATTTAAATAAATGTGTTTACGAATCAATTTAATTTCTCATTCAATAAATCGTGAATATATTTTAAACAAAAGAGCTCTTACTGATATATTAAAGTTAAAATAAAGTTATTGTTACAAAATATGGTCTCGCTAAGTCACTGCAGGTAAAGTTTAGATTAGGTTCCCTATTGTTTGTGAGTTACTTGTTACCAGTGTATACATAGTTTTAGTATAAAGATTATATTTATGTTTGCTACTAATAATATGTTATATTATATGTTGCGAGGTAATGGAAGTTATGAATGGGTGTTCATTCATTTAATTAATGCTATTTTGATGCTCCTGTGGTCGCAGTCTGCTAGTTCGATTTTCAACCGAGTACAAACATGTATTTTGTCATGAACATGGGAGTTTTTATTTAGACGTCAGGAAGTTTTGCTATTTGTATTCCAAATATGTATTCACAATATAAGTGAACTAGTAGCTTCATAATAATTATATGACAAATTATGATTAATATATTTATATTATAAGTTATTTGGTTTATTTTGTATATTATATATTTACTTCATAGTGTTTTCAGTTAACCATCCATATATTGTTTATGAATTTTGTTGTTGAAATCTAATTAAAATATCAATGGGGAAGGCCTACGTCCAGCAGTGGAGATCGAATGGCTTATAATGGTGATAAATCAAAATTGATGCAGCAGGCCTTCTCAAGTAGCCTAAGTTTTTTCATCACTTATAGATATCGGGTCAGGTGATGAATTGACAACCGTTACCATGGTTAATAAAAGTGACGAGCAATAACAATCTGGAATATTTCAACATTTTCAACACTAGTAAACAACTAAGTTGAGTTCTTGTTTACGAAAAAAAAGATTAACAACACTTTAAATATTATTTATTTCCTTTATTTTCCACTCAATTATGTCCCAATTAAAACGAAACACCGAAATGAGTTTAACCATAAAATTAAACAAAAAAAAAAACAACAATTTCATTAGTCGCAATCCTTTCGCAAATTGTCGAGATTCTGTTCAAAATATTGCCTTTAGGAGCTCGCACCAATTAGTAAGTGAGCCGCATCGGGTATCCGAGGAACAAACGGGGCTTGGAAATAAGCGAAAAACATCTAAGTACGACGGTTTAGAGTTCCTTCGCTGTGTAATTGCTGTGCCTCGGGGAAATTTGACGTAGAGTAGAAAATGTTTGGACGAGGATAATAAGGGAATAGGTAAAAACCACCACTACCAATGCATCATGGCCTTAAAACAAAAAAAAATACCAAAGGATAACGTATTAAAAGGAAAATAAAAAGACATACACAATCAGCTAAAGCTTTCCATAGCAATTTCAACCTCAATATAATAAGTACATAAGCAGTAAAATGATTAAAGTACAATGTAATATTATTGAAACATAATATTGTTTTTTATTTGTATAAAAAGTTTCGGTGATCCAGTGGTCGAGCACCCTGCTTCTGAATCAAGAGGTCGCGGGTTCGAATCCTGGCTCACACCAATAATAATAATAATTGCCAATAAACAATATACTGAAAGACATAACAATGTTACCATACAAATTCATGCACTACTTGCTAAAAAATACAATTTAATAGATAAAATAGAACCGTACTATAAATATTGGCCAAAATCAGTAATAAATAGTGAAACTACGAAGTTGTATTGGGATCGGGACATAATCACCGATAAAACCACACAAAATAATAGACCGGACATTACACTTACCATTAAAGACCAAAAAGTAACATATTTAATAGACATATCGATACCTAACTCAGAAAACATTAACAAGAAATATACAGAGAAAATACAAAAATACATCCCCTTGGCCGGTGAAATAGGACAAACGTGGCAACAGAATACTCGTATCTCTGTAAAGAGTTCGAAACGTCGGGAAATAAATAAAAATGAGTAAAAATAAACGCGATATAATCCTAAAAGTTGTTTTAATCTATGAGTGAGATTCGCGAAAGTCTTAGAAATAAAGAGAACGCAGTCAAAATAGTACCAATTATAATATCTTCTACAGGTCTTATTCCTAAATCCTTACATGCATCCATAGAACAACTAGATTTACACAAAATTACGTACATATCCTTACAGAAATTAGTTATCATCGACACATGCTCCATAGTCAGACGATTCCTCAGATCAACTATGCAAACACCGACTTCAGTAGGCAACGATGTTGGTGTAAGCCCGTGAGTAGCTCGTCAATTTATCAGCAATTGCTGAGATCCAAAGGGATAATATAAAACATAATAATAATATCTTGGACACAATACACACCGCGCCCTCTAGTTACAAGCTAAGCAAGTAAATGCTTGTGTTATGGATACTAGATAACGGATATTAATACATATATACTTTTCTTTTGTGAATACATACTTATAATACATAGAAAAACACCCAGACACCACACAAATATTCATGTTTGTCACAAATATTTGTGCTCGGGTGGGAATCGAACCCCCGACCTCATTGTTGCAGCCGGTAGTTTTACCAATGCGCCACGAGGCCCGTCGACTGACGTTCGAATGACTTTTCGAAAGTTATGTGCGATACATAGCGATGACTTAAAAACTTTGTGCCCATGCCGGGCACAAAGTTTTTAAGTCATCAATAGGTTCGTCACTATTCCATTTGGGATGTAAACATAATGGCGAATCGGGGCTTAACAGCCACTGCCTACACCTTCCGATAAAAAAAGGCGTGAAATTATGTATGTTATTTGTGTATATATGTTCCAAATAAAAGCATATATCTTTCTTTGAATTTATTATCTAAAATCTGGCAACCGAAAAAGTGCTACGAATTCATACACATTGCAGTCAGTGTTCCGTGAAAACAGTGCCATTTTTGTCAAGTGAATCACGAAGCAAGTACACGTGACAAGCATTAAAGTTCCACTGGCAAGTCTAGTCAGATAGGGAGTGACGTCACTACCACCGATGCACTCCCGGAACTAAGTTAAAAGCCTTCCCTATTTGTCTAAGTTGTGAGGTAAAATCGATTCGAGTTACTGTCAGCAGCTTTCATGTGCCACTGAAAATATAGTCTATGGTTCTGAGAATGTGATCGTATATAACTAATAAAATTAATTTAAAAAAATGTCCTGCTAATTAAGAGGGAATATGGTGCCACAGTTTTTTACTTTTTACTCCTGATGTCAGGAGCCTTAAAAATCGTCGAGCGTGTATGACAAGAGTTATAAAAGTCAAAGAAGCGAGTGTGGTATATAAGAATCGTGCCTTGGGAGCTCTGTTCACTCTGCCTACACTGCGAGGCACTTAGCGTTAAATTATGCATGTATGTATTTCTTACTAATAACATTGTGAATTCCTACAGTTTCGGCGGTATAGCGGTCAGTATTTTAGTTTCTGATTCAAAAATATCCAATTCGAATTGGAAGTTATGGATAAGCTTTAGATTTTTTTTGATAAATACATACATACATACATAACTTCACGCCAAATCCCTTGCGGGGTAGGCAGAGAGAACAGAGCGCCATAGGGCACGATTCTTACACACCTCACTCGCTTCGTTGACTTTCATAACTCTTTTCATGCACGCGCGTCGGTTTTTGAGGCTCTTAACATCACCTTCCTCCAGAACACGTTCTATTTGGTCTTGGAATGTGTGTCTTGGCCGTCCTCGACTCCTACATCCGTCCGCTTTTGCATTGTATATCTGCTTAGTCAGTCTTGCGTCAACCATTCTTTCTACATGTCCGAACCATCGGAGCATGCCCTTTCTTACTTTTACACCGACACTCTCTTTCAAACTAACTTCCTTCCTTACAACCTTGTTTTCTACGCGGTCAGCGAGAGTCACTCCGCAGATTTTGCGTAGAGCCCTCATTTCTACCGCGTTTATTCTACTTTCATGCACACTCTGCCATACCCAGCTCTCGCTTCCATAAGTTAGTGTTGGGATCAGGACTGCATTGTGGATTGCTAATATTTCTGCTAATATTTTTTGCGCCCAGGAATCTGCCCAACACTCCGTTTACGCTATTTCCTATCGCCACTCGTCTTTCTACATCCGCGGTGTACCTTCCATCTCTGCTAAAAGCGCATCCAAGATATACAATTTCATTCACCTGTTCCAGCACTACATCATCAACCATTATCCTTGCATCTGTTCTGGATTCCTCCCTTTCAAACACCATTACTTTCGTTTTCGTCGCATTCAACTGCAAGCCTTTAATCATGCAATCATCTTTCATAGTAGTGACTAGTGTTTGCAGGTCCGACGGCGATTCGGCTAGAAGCACGGCGTCATCTGCGTAAAGCAGGCAGCTCACAACTAAGTCACCCATTCGCGTCCCTACATCCATCGATCTCATTCTCTGGAGACAACTGTCCAGGTACAGGATGAACAGTCGAGCGGACAGCACGCAACCCTGTCTGACGCCGATATTGACGTCAAACCAGGGGGACAAGCCGCCGTCAACACGCACACACGCTGTGCAGCCCTCATAAGTGGACTGCACGGCGCGCAGCAGTGCTCTGCTCACCCCGTAGCCCGGGAGTATATCCCACAGATCCTTTCGTAACACTCTGTCAAACGCTTTTTCCAGATCCACAAAACCGCAGAAAACCTTCCGGTTAACAGCCAGTTGTTTCTCCACGATGTTGCGGAGAGAAAAAATCTGATCCATGCACCCTCGTCCGCTTCTGAAACCACCCTGAGCCTCCCACAACACTCCATCAGATATCACCCTCATTCTCCTTTCAATAATTTTCCCATACACTTTTGCTGCTAAACTGATCAAACTGATGGCCCTGTAACTGGCGCACTGCATACGTGATCCCTTACCTTTATACAAGGGCACGATGACAGCGCGCCTCCAGTCCATGGGAACCTTACCCGACCTCCAGCACAGATTGCTCAAGGTCAGGAAAGCGTCCCGGACACAGGATCCAAGGTGTTTGATCATTTCAGCAGACATCATATCAATTCCAGCTGCCTTACCATTTTTCATACTTCGTATCGACCATTCAATCTCTTCCATAGTAATGTCCTCATCAGATGTTGGCGCAGCGGTGTCAGCCGTAGGCTCACTCGCGGCGCCCACATCCGGAACATACTCGTACATTTCCCCAAAATACTCACTCCACCTGCCCAATACATCGCTTGGGTTTGCAAGAATGTCACCAAACTTAGACATAATTTTGTCCATTCTGGATGATGACGAAGAACCCCGAGACTTTCTAACTTCCCTCCAGAAGAGTTTGTTATTCGCCTCGAAGTTCTCCGTCAACCTCACTTCCTCATTCGCAACAAGTCTTTCACGCTTCTCTTTCACTAAGGCTTTGGTAACATTCCTGCAGCGGCGGTAGCTCTCATACTTTTTCTCTGTCATACTATCATTCTGGTTCAAACTTGAGACATAATCCAACCATGCTTTTTTCTTTCTTTCGACGCTGGATTTCACATCCGCGTCCCACCAGGCGTCACCTCTCAGAATCTTATGCCTCTTTGCACTACCACATACTTCTTTTGCACTATTCACTATACTTTCTTTCATTCTTTCCCAGCATTCTTCAACACCTAGGTCAGAAAGACTCGTCTCATTGAGTCTTTTACTGACTAGGCCTACATACATACTCCGTACATTTTCATCTTCTAATTTCTCACATTTTATCCTTTCAAGCTCTCCGAAATGGGTACGCACTCGCCAGTGTCTCCACTTCTTGAAAAGGCCCACGAATCGGCTTACCACCAGGTAGTGGTCCGTATCAAGAGTGGGGCCTCTGTAGGCTCTTGTATCCCTTAGAGTATTTCGGAGACGACTATCTATCAAAATCAAATCTATCATACTCTTTTGCTCATTCCGTCTCCACGTATACGTGTGAATATCTTTATGACGGAATAATGTGTTAGACACAAGGAGGTTCCGTTCCAGGCATACGTCCAATATCGGCTTACCAGCATCATTCACTCTCTTGTCACCATTCGGACCAAGGACAGCCTCCAGGCCGTCTCGCTTGGTTCCGACCCACCCATTAAGATCACCACACAGAATTATCCTTTCATTTTCCTCAGCTAGATCCAGAATATCCCTAACAGTTTCCCAAAACTCTTCGAGTTCGCGGGGATCCGCGGAGCTAACGGGAGCATAAGCTGCGACCAGGAAAACTCGCGTGATCCCCAGTTTTATTCGAACCCAAAGATGTCTTGGGCCTACCAACTCATAATCTTTCACTCCGGAAGCAAAGCGGGAGGAGAGAACGACTCCAACACCCCCACTGGCACGGACGTCCGGGTCCACTCCGGACCATAGGGCTACCATGCCACCGGGGAGGTCCTCGGTCTCCCTCCCCCTCCGCTTTGTCTCCGTCAAACATAAGGCATCCAGGCATCTCTCATTTAATACATCCATCATCTCATTCATCTTTCTTGCCATGCTACCTCTAACATTCCACGTGCCTATACGGCACTCCCCTCTCCTCGTCCCGCAGGGATTGGCGCTGCGTGAAGGGTGGCGGCCCCCTTCGCCGCATGCGCATGCAGCCGCACCGACGGGGGCTAATCGGTGCCCGTCGCTTGCGGGGCACGCCCTAGCAGCCCGTCCGGCTGAGTTTGCTTTGGTCAAGATTGCGTCCCACTGGGACGGCAGGGATCGCGACGCGCACGCTCTTGACGAGCACGAGCACGCTCTCGGGCTCAATTTAGAAAATTGAGCCCGAGGTATTTAAAGCATTGAAAGCTGCTACCCACACCAGCCAGCTAAAAGTGTAGTTAAGTGTAGTTAAAAGTGTATTTTAGAAATATTTTTTAGTTAAATTAGAATACCGTCCAAACACATATAATTTGATAATCTATATTAACTTTCCTACTGAATATTTAGCGTAGCGTGTCTGTGCGTGTTCATAGCATGTGTACTGACGCAAGAGTGATGGCTGTCCATTGCAAAATTCAATTGATTTTTAATACCAATATTTACACCATGACCCAGCTTAAATATCATCTCTGGATAAGGATTTCAATACAGTTTTATTTAAGAGAGAGAGAGAGAAATAGGGAATGGAAGAAGAAGGGGGTGGTCTTTCAGAGAACTAAACGGGGCATGAGCCACTTGACATTAATTTTCTGAGAGGTCCATTCATGCAGCGCACTGCGCACTACTGGCATTTTCTGTAAATTCATAATATAACTTCGCGTCTTTTTTCTCTCCGAAGGTGTAAGCAGCAGATGTTAAGACTCGACTCGCCGTTATCTTTACATCCTAAATGGAATAGGTGGCGAACCTATACCTAACAAAGTTGTCAGTCATCGATATTTTAACACACATAACTTCCGAAAAATAAAACCAGAAATCATTAGTGTGAGGCGGGAATAGATACCACGACTTCTGAGTCAGAAGCGTGGAGCTCGAACACTGGACCACTAAAACAAATATTTTCATATTATATAATTTTTTTTTTATTATTGTGCAGCGTATGTAAACACTGGGTGGTTATCAGAAAGGTTCTATTCACAAGCGAGGTGGCTGGCGCAATTTAATTATAAACTGGCAGTGTGCTCACCCCCCACCCCCTGTTGAGTCATGCATTCATCTCTGCATCTGTCTATTTTCGGGGTTGCGTAAAAGTACACATGGTTTTGTTTATGTTCAGATTTTAATTAAATTATGTTGAAGTAATGTAAATATATTTTTTAATTATAACTGACCCGGCAAAATTTGTTCCACATCAAAAGTAATTATAGCATTTACAATTAAAGTACTAAATCTAGGAAATTATCACTTTTTCTTTAATTTTGGAATTACACATAAAAACCACCCCGTTGATACCCTCTATCTATTAAAAACCGAATCAAAATCCGTTGAGTAGTTTTAAAGATTTAAGCATATATGGAAGGGTACAGGTAGCGGGAAGCTTCTTGTTATATACTATGTAAATTTAATGATTATATACATTTAATTATTAAACTACATACTACAGTCATCGATCAAATCTCTGAAAAGAATTTCGAAAAAACATTGATGTGAGTCCGAACCACACCTTGTTGCTTCAGAAGCGGTGTTCTCGACCACTGCGCTACCGAGACTAATTCCAACATACGTATATGCTTTCCTTCTTTTAAGTGTAGGTACGCAAGCGAAAACGTAAAGAAATACTTGTATATTTAAAAAAAAACATCCAATAACATAATTCCAAATTATAATATATTAAGCAGACCCAAAAACCTTATTATTAAATTTACTCTAACGGTGTCCAACATATCAAAAATCTCAAACTAAAACAAAACAACGAAACAGTAATTCATATATTGTTATGAAAAAAACTGAACTGGACTTTGATTTACATCCTGAGAACGAGGAATTATGTTCATACCTTTCGGCTTTAATATTTAATGTAAGAAAGATATACCAACATTTGGTCCAATATCACAATGTACAAATTTATTTATTATCATATAACATTTGACTACTTCTTTGTATGAATTACATTTTAAAAATCAAACGAAATCTCCTCGTTAAATGAATCGATATACTTGACTAACCGACTGAGTAATAAGAAGAGTTAGTAATATTTCGAATATATGTATGGGTGTATGTTTTTTAGACTCTGTGTAGACTGAACTGCTGCATTTTCACTATCAGCACACAGCTGTCACTATATTGGTTCTCTTATTTTTTAGAGCAATAATTAATAATTTAATTATTATGTATTGTATTTATATCTACCTTCTGTGTACTAAGTATCGGGAATTTGTCAATAAAACAAAAAATACAAATTATTCATCTAAATTTATTTTATCGCCTTCAAAGTAGGCCCCATCGCTTGCAATACAACATCTCCACCGCTTCACCCAGTCTTCCATACATTTTTCATAGGCTATTTGCGGTATGGCCTTTAGCTCATTCAGCGAATTTTCTTTTATGGCTTCTATTGACTCAAAACGTTTTCCTCGAAGTGGTAATTTTAACTTGAGAAATAAAAAAAAGTCAGACGGAGCCATATCAGGTGAATAGGGTGCTTGGTCGAGAACGTTTGTTGAATTTTTCGCTAAAAACTCTTTCACTATAATGGCTGTGTGTGATGGTGCATTATCATGGTGCAGCATCCATGAGTTGTGTCGCCACAAATCTGGACGTTTTCGGCGGATACTCTCACGCAAACGCTTCATGACGCCTAAATAATATTCTTTATTCACTGTTTCTCCCTCTGGAAGGAATTCGGAGTGAACCACGCCACGGTAGTCAAAAAAAACTGTCAGCATCACCTTGATTTTGGTGCGACTTTGCCGCGGTTTTTTGGGTTTCGGCTCGTTTTCGAGACGCCATTCTGAAGACTGTTGGCTTGTTTGCATGTCATACTCATAAACCCATGTCTCGTCGCCAGTTATTATACGTTTCATAAAGGTCGGATCCGTAGAAGCTCGGGAAACCATGTCTTCGACATGCTTTCGCTGCCCTTTTTGAACAAAATTGAGCTCTTTTGGAACTAGTCGAGCGGCGACGCATTTCATGCCTAAAATGTCAATGAGAATATTGTGGACGGACTTAAAAGATATGTTCACCTCACTAGCCAACTCTCTCAGACTCATACGTCGATTTTCGAGCACTAGCTTCTTGATTCTGTCGATGTTTTCTTTGGTCGTAGCGGTTGAAGGTCTACCAGAACGAGGCAAGTCTACTACTACTTCTCGGCCTTCTTTAAAAGCCTTATACCATTCATGAGCCCTTGTTTTCGATATACATGATTCGCCGTAGGTATTTCGCAACATTTTTAGTGATTCACCACATGAAGTATCATTCGAAACACAAAATTTAAGGCACACTCTTTGTTCAACAATATTTTCCATTGTAAAAATCGCCGAGGACTCAAAACTATGACCAACAAAAAGTTTAGTTTAAAACAAATTAAATGACAGATCCCGTTCAAATTTTGCGCGCTAAATCAGTACAGTGCTACCAACATGCAGTAAAAAAATTAGAACGACCTCTTTTACGCGGGTCTCTTTATTGACATATTCCCGATACTTTTTACACAGAGTAGTATATGTATATTGAAGTTATGTATTGTAACTATGTATTGCATTATAATTATGTATTGTGTTGTAACTTTATATGTATTTATGAACCATGTTGCCTGAAATAAATTATTATTATTAATAATATTTTTTTCAGTTTTTTTTATGGAATTGGAAATAACATTTGTTTATAATTAGAGATTTAGTTTTTAAATATCTGTCAGTAGCTACACTCTAGAGTATAAGTTCTAAGTCTAGGTAATAATAATATAACAAAATATTTTACTGCTATGGATAATGAAGTATAATGTATATTCTGTTTATTTTTAGGTCCTCAGAGGTATGCTGTAAAAATATTACATGTTAAATAAAAAAACACATTGGTCGTACAAAACAAACATTTGTTCAAACATAACGCAAGTTGTAAGCAAAGTTTGGTCATATTTGCCCCAAGTGAAGAGGGGAAGACCTTAGATGTCGTGACTTTCATACGGATCTTACGGATTTGAAGATATTCCACCCAAGACGAATGTCGGCCACTTGTCGGGCCGCCGCTGTCATTTGTCATCTGTGAATTTTTTATGCTCCTACCTACCATTTTTATATTTACACAGTAAAAAGCTTGAGTGAAACATTTTAAGAGATATATTGTTATTTTTTATGAACATTTAAGGTTAATATTACGTATGTTGTGAGAACATTTGTGACGTTATGTATCTATGTTATTTATATTAAAGTCTTGGTGTTTTAGTGGTTTAGTAGTTTCATTCCAGGCTCACACCAATGATTTCTCTGGATTATTTTCGGAAGTTATCTATGATAAATCTCGATGACTGACAAGTTTGTGCCTCGTGTATAGCAATCGGTTCGCCACCTATTCTTAGAGAGCCTTTAGAAGCCGTTGCTTACAGCTCAGGGTAGAAAAAGACGTGAAGTTATGTGGAGTGTGGAGTTGTGGCGTGCTAAGATGACGATGATATGTATAGGTAGGTATATTATGTATTTTACGTCATCATGATCTGGTTTCATTTTCAAACTGAGGCCCGAAATATATTCCACCACTTCGGACTCTACCACTGGACCACCGAGATCATTATGAAATAATCACATAACATTTTTTCATCACTTCGTTCAAAAACTTTACCTCAATACATATTTGAAGGCAAATTTCCAAAATATTAGAGTACATACAATAAGTATTGGAATCCGACTCGTTGAGAGTGGAACCTATCGTGAACTGTTTTCAACTGAAACATGTTAGTTACGTCCGACTGTCTGCAATAGGTTTATTACACATACTGGATGTGACATTGAACATTAAAAGTTTGAAGATTTTATAATAGCCATTATATCGGATTGTATAGAACAGAAAAAGCTTTATCAAGGCTTATTAGCCACATCTTCGAGGATGAGTGGAGAGAAGTGGCCAATAAATATTTACAAGAAAGAGAAAACAGAGATTATGCAAAAGAATTAAGAATTTAATCGCAGAAGTACATTGAAATTTTGATATTAATATGCCACGCAAGTTAAAATATAACCTTAAAACTGGTTACAATTAGGAAAAAATACTCATTTCTTTAAAGCTGCTACAAAAAAAAATGTGTCAACCTTTTTTTCTTATGAGATTGGAGTGCAAATAAGGAGGCGTGTCACCTGATGATAAGTGACCAGCGACGCCCATGGATATCTGCAACACATATAGTGTTACAGATGCATTACCGACATTTTAGGGAGTCGAATGGGAAAGGATGGGCCTCCGGGTACCCCTCTCACCGAACGAAACGCTGCATGAGCCACTTTATGTCGATCTTCTGAGATGTCGTGTTATTTCACCGGCTGAGCCGGCCCATTTATGCAGCAAACTACTACTAAAGCTCGTAAACTGGACGCTAACGTTGTGTTTGAAATGATTTTCATAATTTTAATTTTCGCTGCTATTTATTTCTAAGACTTTCGCGAATCTCACCCATAGACCAAAACAACCTTTAGGATTATATCGCGTTTATTTATTACTTATTTATGAAATAATAATCAGTTTTGAAGAACAGAAACGCTGAGTTTTCTTGCTGGGTCTTTCTCAGGACTGGCCGCGTTTTTAACCCAGTGGTAGATTTTTAAGAAATACTTTACCTTTTAATTTAAGATCAATCAATATTTAATAATACTTAAGCTTTGATCTGAACCAACTTAGAAAAATAAGATAATTTTCTAATAAATAAATAATCACAACTTTTACTTATTATATCATACAACAAAGGATCTTTACCACCAAAAATATTGAATACATCTTATAAATAAGTATTTAACTTTTGCTATGGTCTGATGTGGGTTACCAATAGTAAAAATCATATTTTTAACATCAACTTTTTGATTTTTATTTCCAAAAAGTGCGTGCTCTCTGTATCAATGAAAATAGCTTTTGAACCTTGACAACTACCATCTTTTTGTTCATCACTCGTAAAAATGATCTCTGTAAAGAATTCGAAACGTCGGGAAATAAATATAAATAAGTAATAAATAAACGCGATATAATCCTAAAGTTTGTTTTGTTCTATTTCGCCCCTTTTTTTATTCCTTCTGTAACTTTTAATTCCACGTTCGATACCGTACTTGAAACTAGTTCAATATAAATAGCCGAAACTCAGTACATGTGACTAAAGTTTCAGAGCAGATACGACTGAATTCAGCACACAGTCGGATATAGGACTTAGATATACTCGTATTATAAATTAATGAGAAATTACCTTTAGTTACAAAACACCAAATAAATGTAATACAGTTTGTTAGTATGTCTCGTTGGTCGAGAGAACTGCTTCTGAATCAAACAGTCTCAGATTTGAATGCTGGCTTACATCAATGTTATTTCTAAATTCTTAAAATTGTGCTCCAATTTTTGACCGCAGGTTCCGCCACCTAGCTCATTGAAACAGCCGCTGCGTACACTTTTGGTTAGAAAAATACTACTAGAATTATATTAATTAATTTTAGAATTTGCATCAGAAGATAGACCATTCAACATTAGATTTACGTTCAATTAGTTAATCAGTAATATAGGACTTTCCAATTTAAATAACTTAACTCATTTGTGTCAATACATGCATATAATGTATATACAATAAGTGAGTATCGAACCCGCCGACTTGTACTTCCCAGTCGATTGTTTAATTAATACACCACGAGCCATGTCCATGAGTGGAGTAAACTTTCTTCCCCTATTAATGGAAAAATTGGAAAACGGATTATTCGTCAACGCACATATAATATGTTGGTAATAAAGAGTATGAATACTTTGAGCCCGGTATGGCAATAGGTTCGCCACCTATTCCATTTGGGACGTAAACATAACGGCGAGACGAGGCTTAGCAACCGCTACCTACACCTTCGGGTAGTAAAAGGCGTGAAGTTATGTTATGTTTGTTATGTAATAAAGAGTTATATCTCATCTAATTCAATCACTTCATACATAGAAAGTAAATAGTTTCTCAACTTTCCGTTTGACGATGAAACAATGCAATTATATAATTTGTTGTCAACAAACAGACAGATATCACGATCTCAAGTTTCCCAAACACATAATTATATTAGACAGACTCTCCTCTGAGACAAAGACTGTGCTATGTTCAACTGGATTTAACCGAACTCACTCCAAGGTGAGTTATTGATCGGATTATTAATTTGATATTCTTGTCTTCCATTGGATTTATTTAATTAACTCAAGTTGGGAGGTAATGATAACAATAGTTTTATTCTGAAAAATATAAGTAACATTATGGGATGCTCTGACCCCAGGGTAGCTAAAACTGTTTTGCGGGTGCCAGTCATAAGAGGACACTTTTTCATTAAATATAACACGGTGTGTGCGCACGCGTGTGTGGGGGTCTGTGGTTTGTGTGCGGAGCCATAAAATCAAAATGTCTACGAGCAAACGTAGGCTAGCTGTCGCAATGGTACCCACCTAGCTTAGAACAAGACGTATTTTCCTATAAAGGTTTCAGATTTGACTGTAATGGACTGACATTTCGATACATTCTTACATCGTTAACTTTTGTAGGGTTTAAACTCACTGACTTCTGCGTAGAAATGAGTACAAGTAAACACTTCGTTTTTACCTTTCAGATATATATTTTATAACGTCAATGACTCTTCTTTCCTTCGTTATAAAGTTTCAAAAAAATAGTGGCAGAGTCACATAGTTCCCTAGACCATCTAAATCACTACCTTTCAGAATAACGACGTAAAGTGCCTTATGCTACAATTAATTCACTTAGTATCCGATAACAACCACTTTAACACTTTCTATTGGTGACTATGGGCGGCATTAGTCACTATCACCAGATGACCCGCTTGTTTAATTGCCCCTATTACATAAAAACATGTAATACAAAGGAACCAAATAAATTGTTCAGTTTGTCGATTCATTATTGCTGCTGTCCATAAGATCGTGAGGATACAAAAAAATATACAGTCGTTTCATTTCTCACCATAAAATCCTTTTGAATCAAAGAGCCAAGTGATAAAACCAAAAACCAAACACTCCAATACTTCGAAGTTAATCATATTTTAGCTTCAACCAAATTTAATACTAATTATAATGAAAATACAGTTCAATTCAGTTAAAAATATTATTCGAAGTTGTATCCTTTTATGCTTCAACTTTGAAGGAATGTGGTAAACATTAGCATTGCTACAGTAAAGCTGCTTAGCACTTTGTGTTTACGTACTTAGAAGTGACATTCGATCGATTTGTTGACATTCTATCGTATATTAAATTGAGGAAAAAATGCAAGCGAAATAAAAAGTTAAAATCCATACTAGCATTTAGGCATGTAAGAACATTTACTAACATACATGGACATGTATGCCCTTCTGGAGCAGTCGGGTAAAGACACACTTTGATGTGAATTGTATCGTCATTATTTTCAGTTAAAGATGAAGAAAGAATGATTCAAATCAAGAAGTTTTTTTCGCAAATAATGTGACAAACAATAAACCATGTTAATAGCTTCAATCACAGTAGACAAATTCATGTAAAGGATCGTGATTATATTCATATCGCTATTCAAAGAGCTAGTTTTCAGTATTTTCATTAATAAAAATGCAACAACCTGAAAGGTATATAAATTCAATACCCAAATGGATAAAAATGAATAATACAAAATTTTAATACGGAAAATGCTAAACATCGATGGCGGCACCAACTGAGCGAACGAAATTCCAAATTCAAATCAGTTCGTGAGCGGAGTGCGAAGCGAGCGGACGTGCCACGACAACCATTTATTCCGTTACAACTCTATTTCAAATGCTAAATATATTGCCGAAAACGAGAATATTGCGGTGTACTGTTTGCATAAATTACAGTGGAGAAACACTTTGAGTGGCACTGCCTCACTTTACTATACTTCTGTATACCTAATTAGGTATATAATATTTCCGCAAATTTCGAAAAGCACTAGACAGACGCTTGCAACTTTAAATCGCAATACTTTAGTAAATAAAAACAAATGGAATAGCGTAGACCAATTAAAATAGCTTTTTTACATTATATTATATGTAATTATTGAGTAATTAAAAATATTATCAAATATTTTCGAGCATATATTACACGCCTATAATACCTGAAGTTAAGGGCTACCCCCAGGTAGCGTCGTCTTTAAGAATGTCACACGCATATCAGGCTTAATTTATGACACGAAGCTCCTGCAAAATATAATAGATAAATCGTGGTTTCGAATTTAGGACATTCCAGACATCCCCAACGTCTTGCGCACAAAATTAATGAATCGACCTAAGCCTATAAAAGCCTACTATTGCCAAAAGATATGTACACAATATTTTGAAACTATGTCTATAAATAAAGAGACACAAATCAGATTAATATCGGAATTCTACTATAAATAGATAATTTGATGTCACATTATATCGAAGTGCCATTCTTTAAGTTTATATAAATTGGACATAATATTATCGCAAAGGGCATTATATACAGGGCATACTGTTTTACAAAACTTTATCCTTAACTTATCTGAGCTGCTCCGTAGTGACGGTAGTTTTTATTAAGTTATACTTAGTAGATACAGTGAAACAAACTAGTGTGGAATTTTTCAAAGTTTCGCAGCGACCCGATATGGCCGCAACTGCCGCGAGCGCTACACGGCTACGTCGCCTTCACCTCAACAACAAGTTTGACTTCAATTCAATTAGTGTAGAAACTTTCACGTCTATTGAGCAAATTGTGAGACGATTTTCTGATAAAATATTTCACATTTTATTGACTAATATTATTATTTGTAATTTTTGTTTATTTTAGATGTGATTAAAACTTAACTTTAGTCTTAGTGCATACATAACTTCACGCCAAATCCCTTGCGGGGTAGGCAGAGCAAACGGAGCTCCTAAAGGCACAATTCTTAAAGGCTTTCACTCGCTTCGTTGACTTTCATAACTCTTTTCATGCACGCGCGTCGATTTTTGAGGCTCCTGACATCACCCTCCTCCAGAACACAATTAATATTTATTAGTGTTATTGAATTGAATTATGTTTAATACCTAATAAAAATGTCTTGATAGTCTGGAGTTGAGCACTCCGCTTCTGAATCAAGTAGTTGTGAAATGGAAACCTGGCTCACACCAATTTTCTGAGATCTTTTCCGAAGTAATATGTGATAAATATCGATGACAATTCTGATTATTTACAATCAATTATTCAATTTGAGTCGTAAAAAAAGCCGCCCTCTACACCTCAGAGTATAAAAAAACGTTAAATTGCAAAAATAAAGTGTTAATACGCATGTTTTTTTTTAAATTTTCGTTGTTTAGATTCAATTGAAAGTGGGATCATTACGAAAGTATTTTACGATTAAAATTTTGGTAAAACAAAGTAAATTTTAAAATCGAACATAGAATCACTTAACGGATGCCGGGGGAGAATTAACCCGGTACTTTTATCTCAGTTCGCAGCTTTAGGAGGGGGTTGAATACATCAAATGGTTTCAGGCTCTGGGCTTTTGGCTTTAATCGCCGGGTAACCGCGGCTCCCTGGGGCAGACCTTTGATGCTAAACGCTTGTATCATTGGCAGTTTTATGGTACTTTTAGGTTTTCTGATGAATTTTTATTCATGACATCATTGAGATTTTTCCCTCTGACGTAATAAATATATGGCTCTGTTAAAAATTTGTACATTTACTTTTTCGCCATTATACTTTTATAAATCGTGTTTAAAGTAAAAATTAATATGAACCAGTTCTGGAACTGGGTTATTCGAGTTTAGGGTTCAATAAATCATAGCACTCATTTTAAGACTTATCTATTTTCAGAAAATTTCTAGAAAAAAGTTAAATAAGTGAATAATTAAATTAATTTAAGTGTCATAAAGTTAGTAAAAAAATTGTATCTTCAATTTAGGTCCTGCTTAAATTAATCCATTGATATTTTAACATAAATACATAATATATATAAGTATATGCAAATATAATCAGAATATGAAACGTGACTTTTTCGTATCCATAAATCAATTTCCCAGCAAAACTATTGTGGTCCCGCGGTGGGCGCCAAAATGTCTCAGCGGCACAAATTGACAGCGCCACCTAGTGTCTCTCGCTACAGAATTGTGCATCGAGGTAGTTCGTGAGCAAACTTAACGATGAGCAATCGTGCCTGATTTAAGTATTACAAAATAAACAATGACAGTATTTATGAACCTATTTCTGAAAAGTAAATTACTTAAGTTTTGAAATTATTTATGCTAATAAAATATTATATATATGTATATATATATATATATATATAAAGATTATATTATTAGCTATTTATCAATCAGTGAAGAAAAAAAGAACTTTAATTAATCCTATTGTTACCGGCTAGCTTATCTACAAACTAGGCGATGATAATGCTAACTCATCTACAACAATAGATACAACTGCGTATTTCAATCAGCTATTAGTTTATCTAAATATAAAAATATAATGCATTCGTGTATTATATTTCAAAGAACAATTAATTTGATCATTACGAATGCAAGGAAATTACCGAAAACGGATCTAAAGGCGTACATCAAATCTTTATCTATGAGCCACTCACATGACTGTAAGTGATTAGAACTGCCCATGGACACGTGCAACATCTTAGGGTCAAAGCTCTGTTGCCGCTCCTAAAGATGGGATAAAGAGAGTAAGAGAATGGGACTCCTCCTCTTCTCTTACTATCTTTATCCCATGAGCCGCTTTATTAGAAGGTCGTGGTATTTCACCTGTCAAATTGTCCCATTAAAGCAGAGCCAAGCTGCTAATATCAACAACTTCAACATTAGACAAAAAGCCATTATTTCGAATTGTTAGACAATCGAGTACATTCCTATAAAGGTTACAAGTGTACATAGAACTATATACTATTAGTATGTACATATATAAACCATTATATCTGTACATCTAATATATTATCACATGAAAAGGCAAAAAATTTAACATCTTATTCTTAAGATCTGGGCATGCGCCAGGATAGACCACGCCTATAAAAGAAAGAGACGATAGCCTATTCTTCCATTCAGCCTTTGGGACCATCAAAGCCTGATTTGGTGAGATTGATTTCAGATAAAGTCGATGGTAATCAAAATGAAAGCATTTTTTTTTGTTGACGCTAGTACGAGCAAAGTATTGAAGAATGTAATTTGTCACTGAAAATCTAGTGTTGTCTTTACTGCTGTAGAGAAAATTTTACTTTGAATACAACTTACATTTTTTTTAACGTTAATCTATTTTTTAATAATTTTTCTTCTTTTACACTGAGAGAAAACAAGAGCAGAAGAAAATGAGCCGAATGAACTATTAAGCAGACATACGTAAAAATACCTTCTAAGTTTTAAAGGGACTTGTGAACGTGACCGTAAATTGCTGTATTTTAATTCGAGCGAAATTAGAAAAGTTATTTAAAACAAAATAGAAACTTAAATTAAGATTACGTCACTCTTGATTTTATAATTTAAAGAATGTGTTATCTAATATATTTAAAACATTTATTATGATATATAACGTCTATTTTATGGCTTTGAATTTATTTTAATATGAATATGAAAATAATCAACATTAGGAGGCATACACTAACAGAGCTGCAGACAACAGCTATATGTTAGATAAATTTAACATAAATAAACTATGGCCCGAATAAGTAAAAAAATAAAAACGTTTTTAACGTCATTTATCAAATTGTTATATAATACTCAAATAATTATTTTAGAAATTAATAATAACTTTTAAACAAACTTAACAATCTAAAATGCCTCGAAAGCTCTCGTTAAATTTTAACGGAATTTCACGAACAAACACTAAATGCATTTTCAAAGCAGCGCATTGCAAAATTAACTCACAGTTAATTAATTTTCCTCTCGACGTGTACTCTCAAAATTACCGCAGGCTTTTCCTATTAAACCTCCTAGTCACTTCGTACTATCACTCAGTTTTTTTTTTCATCCCAACAAACTTCAATTCATTACAACGACGAAAGAAGAAAAGTTGTGTTTTAATTAAAGATATTCAGTGAAAACCCGCCCCAGAAGCCTTAATTCACTGAGACGTGGTTGGCTTATTTTTTTTCGAAAACACTCATTCCCGCCTTGCGACCCTCCCAAACAAACAGCCGAGTACTTTGAAAACAATTTTATTAAAAATATAACTTATACCTTAACACCAGACTGTAGAGTTAAAAATCGTATGTCAATTAATATGGCATATACGTCGTTTAGTGATTGTGAATGAGATTTTCAGTTCATTTCATGAAAGTGGAGTCTGGTAGACGAGGAATACAGTCAGTTGACCGCGAGCTTTCGCGACGACGAACGTGTAAGGGGTACGTTTACAGCTGGTGCTTGTACATCGCGGAAAAGTTTACGTCGCCACATAATTCCTGTGCGTTCGTATTCTAGTGTGTGACGTGGATTTTTTTTTAATTATTATTATTTCATTATTCTCTTGTTCCTGTTGTGTATTTCGCGAGAGCAAATTTCTGGTAAGTTTGTTTCTCTTAGACTGTGTAACTTTTATGTAATTTACATTATATATATTTGCAGTTCGAAAAATATTATTTATTTAAAAAGTCCCTTTCATGATATTTATGATTAAAGATATAAAAAAAAATTTTGCCTCAAAAGAAGATTAGATAGATTATTAATTGTATGCAAAACAATATGACAACAATTGATTCTTTTTTGCGAAAATAATTAATGAGAATACATATATACTGGATTTTGAATCCTGTAATAATTATTGAAAATAATAATTACAAAGTGGGTTATAATGACACACAAATAAAAAATAACACATGCGAATTGACAGAGTCCGCTTTTTTTTAAGTCGGTTGAAAATTTTAGATAACGCATAGTAATCTCTGCCAGTAAGCTTAAATACTGGACACAAGACAAATTGCAAAATTCCCGGCCATTCCCGGATTTCCAGATTATCTGGCAACTTTTAATATAGCTTCATAGACACACACTACACTTCTTAAAGTATTATATATTTGCCATGTTAAATAAAATATTATTATGTTTTTAATCTCGATGTCAATTTGGAACTAATAAAATAACTCTGTGATTATTAGGTGCCGAGTATAGAAATATATTCAGAAGTACCTAATAAATACGTTGGCAGTTCAAAAGATGTATGGCAATTTCACTTACCCATTCCATGGAACCAAAAATAATTAATTGAATAGCGAGATGTGATAGTAAGAACAAATATATATTTTTTTTAGTAACACAAATTATTTATTGCCTTCGTTAATTTAAATAATTTAATATTTACAAAATTATATGTTATCATTTACATATTGCAGTTAAGCTAACAAATGAGTTGCTAAAATAATTGAAATGTGCTGTAAACCCATTCTGTACAGCTTAACCACGATTATCAAATTTCATAATATGTATAATGAAGCTAAATGTTAAAATACTGCCAACTCTAACCTAGTAATTTGCCGAAGTTCCCTTTAAATAAGTTTCCTATAGCCTGGTAAAAATTGATTTGATTATTTTTTGTTAATCAATATGGATTAATATTAACGTGTATTGTGTCCTTATACATACCCCATAGCCAGGCCCGATGGCTATAATCAACTATGAATGAAAATCAGATGCTGCAAGTAGTTTTAGTCTAAAGAACTATGCTTATGTATATTGTAGGGAATATTTCGAAATTTTTTAAATTAATACAGACAAACACATGGCTAGCAGTTTTGATTCCCATAAACTTTAAACATTAAATGCAAAAATACCACTTAATTTTTATTTAAGATATTTATTTAGGTGTCAAGTAGTATATCTTAAAGGCTGCCTCTAAAAAATCTTAGAAGCCAATACTACTGCACTAATTTTGTCCGTCAGAAATTATCTAAAGCCAAGCGGCTTTGAAACCTTGGTCTAATTCTCCTTTGCCAAAGCTCTAAACTATTTGAAATACTTTTTAGACCCGTTTTTATTTATCTTTTGTTTCGGAGAAACAAAATGTTTAAAATATCTTGTTTTTAAAGCTTTTTAAAGCAAACTTTTAAATTAAATTAACACGCATGAGTATGGCAGAGAGTGTGTGAAAAAATGAGGATACTGCGTAAAATTAGCGCAGTGGCGTTCGCGAAACAAGGTTATAAGGCAGATGGTAAGAAGAAAGATGATTTTGTTGCTAAAGTAAGCAAGGGCATGCTCTGATGGTTTGGCCTTATTCAAGATTGACTAAACAGATAGCCCAAAAGATGTAGGGCTCGAGGGCGTCAGAAAGAAACCTTGAAACCTGGAGTTGCGTGAAGTTAAGTAACTAAATTATCACATAGATTTACTAAACCATGACGGTATAAAACAGATGAATTCATAAATAGCAGATACAATAAACAATAAAATCTGCAAAGAAATTATTAACGATTAAATTTGTCAATGGAATGTTCCCAGACACTTATTTTATTTAGCAAAAATAATGTAATATGCAGACTTGTTTATCAATATTCTCAGTAGCATTGAACCTGTGACATATCTGACACTCTTGACCTGTGAAATATATTTATAACATTTAACACATACTATAATGCATAAAGATAAAATAACATAAACATAATTTTAAAAAATCTTATCCAACAACAACAACAACATAAGTTCACGCCAAGTACATTGCGGGGTATGCAGAAATAATAGCACACCGCAAGACACGACTCATAGATTACCTCAATCGGTTCCTTACATTTAAGTATATGGTCATCAGTTATTATCGATTTAGATATTCGTCTCTTAATCTTTTACTTGAAGCATGTAAATATTTTAAAAACATCGAGTCAATTGTAATTTTTATAAAGTCAGAATACAGCTTAAGTTTGTTCATCTATTACAACTCTCAAAGTGTACTTACTTTAAAACTCTGTATGAATCACTGCAATAGGTTTTGTAGCAGGCGTCAAATAATTGCAATACTGAATATCATGCAAGTCACTAGCTTGAAGCTGATTATTTTTATAAAATTTTACTTTCTGATATATATCATGCCCAAAAATGTAAATCGTATACATATTATTAGTTAGAATTAGTTTTTGCCCAAGTCTTCGCTCGCATACGTTCACTTAAATCTAAACCAGGTAATATACTAACAATGGAACTTAATAGTTCCATTCCAGTGATTAATTCAGCTGAGATAATTCTCAGCTGAATTAATCACCGGGATTTTCACACGTTTTATGATTCGGGTGCTATTTAGTGATAATGTTCAGACAAAAGTGTTGTTAAAATTAGGTTGATTAAAATAACAGTTGACGTATTATTTTAAGATAACATATCATTTGTATACGGGGAATTTCAAGAAACCGATAATCATACACATTTGCAAATATTCACCTAATTCAATTGAATTGTTGATCCGTGATTAAGTTATAAACATCAAAATAACTAAACATTTTCAAAAACTTTATAACACTTGACGCAGCACACTTTGTTTCGCCCCAGAAGTAATAAATAAATTATAAGAATTAAAATATTAACCAGCCCTTTGCATGCAACCATCTCTTAAAAAAACGCATCAAAATCCGTTGCGTAGTTTCAAAGATCTAAACAAATAAAGAGACATACAGCGGAAAGCGACTTTGTTTTATACTAATGGTATTCCGAGCTACCTTCTAGAAACTCAAAATCAACACCTTGAGATCTCCCGTATCCAGAAGAGCAACATTGACAAGCAGAATAAAATGCCTCCCTCTCAAAAATATCATATTTCAGTCATACTATTAATCACACCCACTATATCTTTAGCTACTATTTTAACTAAATAAAGAGGTTTTCGCGAAAGAAGACAGCGTCGAGTAGGTGAAAGGTGGGTGCTGTGAAAGACCTCATTTTGAGAACGATTCAGCAATAAATAAACATTGTATTTTATAGTTCACTCAGCGTTCCCTCTGCAAACTCTCAAGAGATACCACTTCTTTTTGTGATAGTTCATATATCATGATCATAGTTTAAAACGATTTTCATAAAATATAACATAACATAACTTCACGCCTTTTTTACCTGTAGGCAGCGGCTGTTAAGCTTCGACTATGCGTTATGTTTACGCCCCAAATGGTGGCGAACCTATTGTCATACCGTGTACAAGGTTTACAGTCATATATATTTATCACACTTATCTTCCGAAAAGAATTTCGAAAACTTATTGGTGTGATCCCGTGTCGAGGGAATCAATTGCATGACTTCTTGATTCAAAAAGGAGGTGTTCAACCACTGGACCACAGAGACTTTTTCCTAAAATTTAAGCATATATAATGTATAAATGATAACACTCTTTGTACCAGAGAAATGCCGTTCCAAATATAAAATTAAATCGGACATTTATACCTACTATTCTACCTGTCTCCTGTCTCTTTGTGTTATAATATCAAAGTAAGAGAAATAGCGAAATGTACGAAAATAATTTCACAGGTATACGCGAATCGACTGTGCGGTTAGGGTTGTCACGAGTGATTCCACCCCCTTTACTTTTCAAAGTTGGGTGCACATTTTAGATTGATTGTTTTGAAGGTCCAAAGTTCAATAGACGCTTTAATGATTATTCCGTAACATTTCAATGAAAGTTGATATTTAGTTACCAAAAAAAGGATTTTATTGCTTTTGTTTGATTGGTTTAAAAAACGATTTAAAAAATCTATCCTCCAAGCGTGTCGTTATTCTGAATCAAGGATCGTAGGATAGAATCAGTGTAGCCTGTTTCCTTTCGATAAATATGATAAATATCTATGACTGAAAATATTGCCCGTATATGGCAATAGGTTACGGCATAAAAATACGACGAGTACTTAAAAATACAACCGCAGTCTTCACCTTCTGGACCTACACTTTCAGCTGTAAAAAGCATGTTGCCTTATTTAGTGTCTTGAAAGATTGATTATAAAAGACGGTGGTACATCCAAATGGTTGCAAAATGGGGATTGGCAGCAATATATGTTAAAGTTTGTCACATTGTTACCGACGCGCGAATAGATGAGTCCTTATATTAAAACGAGCGCTCCCGCACTCAATTTCACGAAAAACTTATAAACGCCCCCAAACACTGATATCTTGCATGATATCTTATATTTGCTTGGATATGGCATACCATTTCAAGTTTAATTATTATTTTTAGGTTATATAGTTTATTTACTATCGGTAGGGAAATATTTATAACATTATATCTATTCGAGTCTGTACTGCGTTTTTCATATGTTTTTATTTTATTTTTATAATCACTTGAGAAAATAGAAATATTTTGTTTTAATACAGCCACATGTTACGAGGTTCGCTGCATAAATGCACCGTCTGGATTGGTGAAATACCATGTCCTCTCAGTATATCAGCGTTGAGTGGCTCATGTTACGTTTTGCTCGAAGATAGTGGTATCCAGAGGGTCAACCGTTTCCGCTCTCTCCTCCCTATCCCACTTCCAACTTCTTTCCTATCCCACCAACAAAAACATTACCAGGAAGGGTTGAGCCAGGAGACCAGGAAGGTAGGCGGCCAGTCGTAAAATCACCGGTGAATCTTTTCACAACATGGATAGTTCGAAAGAATGACATGTTGTCCCATTATTGTATTCAGTATAGACCAGTAAGACTTGGACTTATATGTTCTTGAGGAGGGGTTAGAATGAAACATTTGTTTGAAAGATTAAATGTAATTTAATATTTTAAAATAATTTGAGCCACCTCCATTTTCGTCATGCTTTATATATTCTATGTACAGACAAGATAAACTTTTTGACGCAGTCACTGCTAAAGAGCCCCTTTTGTAAAAGTGTTCTTTTTAACCAAAGTTGTTCTTTATGGATTAAATTTCCTCATTCCTTAGCACTTTCTTTTATATAAGTGTGAAGAATTTTTTTTTTGATATCATGTATTGGGTGTGTTATTATTTATTTATTATCTGCTAGTAACAAAACATAAAAAATATAACTTCACGCCTTTTTCTAACCAAAGGTGTAGGCCGCGGCTGTTAGTCTCGATTCGCCGAGTAGATATATTACGTCCCAAATGGAATAGATGGCGAACCTATTGCCATACACCAGGCACAATTGCCATACACCAGGCACAAAGTTTTCAGTCATCGATAAATATATCACTCGTAACTTCCGAAAAGAATTCGGAGAAAACATTGGTATGAGCTCGGAATCGATCCCACGACTTTTGAATGAGAATTAGGAAGCTGAACAACTGAACCACTGGGACTAAAAAAAAAGGTAATAATTCTCTATGTTATAAATGCGATTTTATTTGAAAAACCATCTAGATCTATAGCAATACATGGCAGCTGTTGGCAAAAATCGCTAAAATACAAAAGCAGAATTGTTTTTAAAATGGCTCAAAAGATTGGCTCACACATTAGAGTTAATTACAACCACCCCCAACATCTAATCAGGGATATGAAGGTAGCCCCCACAAAGGACTTCCTGGTAACACCATTTGCACACAATACGTATTGTTAATATAATGTAAACGTTTCTGGAGGCTAAGGCAAACCTTTCAGCTGTGTTTGTCGTGAAAATATTTGAAAATGTAATTAGATTTTATTGAGACAGTAAATTATATTAAATACTTCCTTTTACGGGGTTCGTTTGTTTTGTGTGTTGTTTTGCAACACTAGTTTTGTATGTGTCTCCGTCCGTATCACATGTAATCGGACTCGAATTACCAATACAGGTCTTCTGTCGAAGAATTCAAAATGAGTTCTGGTGTCATATCTTTAAGAATTGTATTTCTATTGTCAAGGTTTCTTTAGGCGCTGTTTATACCAAAGAGACGTGGCGCGGGCGCGAGTAGCTAAAGTAACACGATATAAACCTTAACAGTACGGCACAGAGTCGTTTCTGTCTAAACGAGAATTGCGCCCGCGCCTCCAGGCGACGTCCGCGCGGGCGCAATTCTCGTTAAGACAGAAACGACTCTGTGCCGTACTGTTAAGGTTTATATCGTGTTACTTTAGCTACTCGCGCCCGCGCCACGTCTCTTTGGTATAAACAGCGCCTTAGTCAGATGACGCCAGTCCATCACAATTCACCAAGTCAAAATTTATAATTATGGACGTATATTTTGCAAGATTTTTAATTATTTTCAAATTTTGAGTAATTTAACTTTTTGACAAAAAGCTAAATGCAAAATTATAAGGCACAAAACAATTATGCAATGAAAAGAAGTCTATGTAGGTACTACGTATATTTAATTTATATTTACTTAAATTGAAAAGGCTGAATAAAGTAGATGGCCGAGTTTATTATACGGATCGTATGCAAAATGGCGTTTCATGCCATTACCATTAACTTTTGTATAACATAATTATTATTAATTAACGAGCTTTATTAATGAATGCGTATCTATATGTATTATTAAACAAAGAGCCTTTATATAATACGCAAAGTCACTTCGAAGGCATATATTTTAATTTGGCTAAAAAACGCTGGTAAGAAATAAGGATTGACCAATGTTGTGTTTGTTATATATTTTGTTATACGTGATATTCTTTTCTGGAATGAAATAGTTACGTTTATTTCAATGTACTTACTTATCTTTATGCCAAGTAGGGTAGGGTAGTAGTAGTAACAGAACGCCATAAGACTCGATTCTTACACACCTCAATCGCGTTTTCGGCTTTCTGAACTCTTGTAATATCCGCTCGTCCGTTTTCGATGATCTTTACATTAGTCCCCACAAGGACATGTTGAATTTGGTCATGGGAAAAAGCGTCGTGGCTATCCTCACCCCCTGCGTGCTTCCGCAGTCTGACTATCTCACTATTTTCATTTCATTCTTGACACTATCATATTTCAATCCTAGTTCTGGTCTATTTTTGCCTAGTCTATGTTTTATAACAGATTTTACTACTTTGTGATAAATTTTATCCAAATAGGTGCTTCTTGACTTAAAGTAACTCAAACCACGTTTCGTTCGCTAAAAGAGTTATCCACACGCTAATCCCTACCCATCCCCTACGCTACCCATCCCCCTCCTAGTTGCATTTTAAAAAGTCCATCATTTTTCTGCCCTTATCCCACTCGAGTGGGGTTGGCGCTTGTCACAATCCTGTCGCAATCATCATTTAAACTATCCATGTCGTCAAAAACTTTAGCTGTGGTTTTATGATGGACTGCCAGGGAATGTTTTCGTTAATCCTCAGATAAGGAAGCAATAGCTGATGCAGGCCGCTAATGTTTCTTAGCCGACACTTATAACACCCATGAAACCAAAAAGTGCCTATTCTTAGCCTTGGTAGCACGGCATTAGACGAGGCACCCATCCCACCCACTTTAAAAGTCCCCGATAAAAAAAAAATGTTGGATGTATTTCTTAAAAATATTAATCGTTTCAATTTATATATTATTTTTGCACTGTTTATAGAAAACACAAAACAAAACAATAGTGTACCGTGCTATAATAACATCTTACAAGTTGCAATGCTCTTCATAATGCATTGGCAATCTCGGCGTGTAATCCGAGAGCATTTTCCTTGCTAACCTGTATCCTTTGAATAATAGAGCTGATGTAGCGCCGTACTGCCTTAATATTGTACACCTTAATTATACCGGATTAGCAAAAGCCTTCTTACACCTGCGAAACGTCTTGAAACATACACTAAGTAAGTGTAGATTAGAACTACTAATTTCTAATTTACAATTTGTTTTGTTGCTTTGAATATCACAAAAAATAAGATATTTTTATTTTTGTATATCTTTTAAGGTAAATACGTAGAAAAAATTGGCCTCAAATGAAACATTAAATCGATTTTATATAGAATAGTTTTTTTTTTAATATGTACACTAAATGCCAATGTTATTTATATAGTTTTGAACTGTTATTTATATAGTTTTGAATTTCACAGAATTCTTTTTGGAAGTAAGGTGTGATAAATATCGATGACTAACAACTTTGGGCCCGGTGTATGGCAATAGGTTCGCCATTTGGGACTTAACATAACTACGAGTCGAGGCTCAAACAGCCTTTTCGGGTAGAATAAGGCGTGAAGCTACGTAATTTTGACGTGATGTCCATTATAATCCATATGTATGCATAAAATAACAAATCAAGCTTGCAAGTTCCATAAAAACTTTATTAAATAAGCAAGAAAACAATCTAGGAGGCTTATATACCGCTAGTATAGCAGCTAGTATTGTTTCTTTAACTTATAAATAGACATCGTATCTTGGGGTAACTACGTGTGATTTCAACTTTAATGCTCTTTGGTCTATATTTTTGTAATACAGATTGTAATTTTATAAGAATACTAGTTGACCCGGCGAGCTTTGTTCGGCATCAAAAGTAATAATGAAATAAATTTTGGATTTATCACTTTTTCTTTTCTCTATCATATATGAATTATGGATGCAAACCATTCCGTTTACACCATCTATGTATCAAAATCCGCTGCGTAGTTTTAAAGATATAAGTATTTAAGGGGACAGACAAATTTTTCAAGATAATTACAAGTATCAATTTGTAATTTGCTGCTGGTTCCTCACATAATGCGTAACATTTAAATTCAGCAATTAAATATTTATTAATTAAAACATTTCCGACGATCGGAATACATAAACAATAATTGGGCTTAATAATATTCGGAAATATTGACTATTAAAATTGTTTAATATACAGATACATGTTTTTCTATACTGCCTTAAATAATTATCACAAATTATGTAGGTAGATACAGACTGTTAATATCTATGTGTTTAACTAGCTGACATAGAAAACTTTGTTATGCTGTATACATAGTCTTATACATTTTATCATCACGCCATCTGTTGGATACTTATTGAATTTGGTCAACTAATCATATTATACCACCATCTCTTAGAATTTTATTGTACTAGCAGATATCTAAGGATCTTTGTCATTTAATAAAGAATGAATTCGCAATATATTATTGCGAAATAATTCTTTTTATTGTATTCTCCCCACAACCACTAAAATATAGGTGTAGGTCTAGGGTCTGGTAACGGCGGAGTGAGGGGTAAGAATTCCCGGTCACGAATCGGCTACCACAAAAAACTACTAATCTGGTCTCAGGATGATGAAGCTATGTATTCCTAGATACTTTTTTTAATTATTAAATGAAAGGAACAATTTCATGACTCAATTCAACGGTCTGCTGCTCTTGGTAAAATTCTGTCCAGTTAGTCCAGTTCTGACGATTATGTTATGGAGAAACTCTGACCCTAGTAATAGTTAAGCAAATATATTAATTATTCCTTATTTATTTCTTAGCATTTCACGTGCTATATTATCTTCTACGGACGCTTGTAATCACAGACTTGACTGTGTAGGTACGCTGACATATATACCGGAGCTTGCTTCACCATCGCTTCAACGGCACTCAAACCAATTATATTAATCCACTTCTTTTTCATGTATGTTAAAACTGTAAATAAATTTTGGAACAATTTTAGCGATAGTTATTAACAATATACTAATTGAGAACTTTCATGATGAATTTGTATTATATTTACATCAAATAAACATCTAAATGTGGTTATGCCACGCCGTTCGCATCAATGGGCCGGCTCGAACGGTTAAATGCCACAGCCTCTCAGAATCTCGACGTAAAGTGACACATTTCGTGCAGTGACATATCCTAGACATATCCGGAGGCCATTTTAATATAAATTGTCATCGCAAAGGAAGGTAAACAAATAGACAAATAGTGGTAGAGCCAAGCAGTTCGCTGCATGGATGGGCCGGCTCGAGGATGGACCCATATATCCATATCATCTTTTCTCGCTTAGTGAATATAACATTTTGTTTTCTTAGATGGTGTAAGAATTCACATATACTAGGCAATCCAGACTACATTTATTTTTATATTACTCGTAAGTTTTAAGATGGCTATTACAAACGTCAGACATTCATTTTCTTAAATACCTTTTAAAACTTATGGGCTGCGATGTCAATTCAATGCTAAATACCATTCTTGAACTATTCCTATTTTAAGCCCAGAGTAAAGTTGTCTTTTTTTAATTTACATACCTCTGCTATCACTGAAACGGGGACCAAGTAATGTTGGCATGTCAGGATCAGACATATAGGCAAAGACGTGTGTTTGAATTAAATTTGCGTCGTGGAAATCTCTAATCGTCAAAGTAAGTGATGTATTTTCTGTAAAAAAATACACTGGCATTTAAAGAAATACACTAATAAAACAAAAAAAAACAAAGAAAAACAAACAGCTCCAAGCTTTGATCAAATATTATTATGGCTTGAAAACCTAAAATTGCGAATGCTTATCGAGAAGAAATATCTCTCATATTTTATTATATAATTTATATTATATCTGTGGCACAGCTACGCAGTTCGCTTCATGGATGGGCCAGCTCGATCTCGATCTCGTATCGCAAGATGAGAGAAGTATCTGGAGTCCTAACCCCTATTTACCCTCGCTTCCTATGCTTCTTCGACCCCTTCCATATCCCATTGTAAGGGGACAGCGCAACTGTAACACTATAAGTGTTCAGGTGACACTCCTGCTCGTTTGCCCCCTTATCCAGAAAAAACGCGAAATAAAATAAGCCTTTTCGAGAACGATTACAGTACAGACATTGCATATTAGAAAGTACGTGTGATAATTGACATAAAAATGGGTATTTTATAAAATTCAATTTATCAGTTTATCATAAAAAAATTGTTTTATTAACGCCCATCGATATATTATATATAAATATTATAATCACTTACTAAAATCAATGAAGCTGTAGTCAGTAATCTCAAAAGGCTCTCTACCCTTGCGATAGTAAGTAGCTACGCTATTTGGTGAATCCACAACTAATGTCTTAAACTCCACTTCGAAGACTAACGTATGGGTTTTATTGTTAATACTGAAATTTTAAAAGTTATTAACAAATAACATACAGCTTCCGTATATTTCTACGATAAATATCAAATAATCAATCAATTGTAAAACAAAATGGTGAAAATAAGGTCTCGGTGGTCCAATAGTCGAGCACCCCACTTCTGAATCAAGACGTCGCGGATTCCAATGGTTCACACCAATGACTTTTCGAAATTATTTTCGGAAGTTATTTGTAATAAATAAATATCGATGACTGAAAACTTTGTGCCCGCTATGGCAATAGGTTTGCTACCTATTCCATTCGGGATGTGAACATAACGGCGAGACGAGGCTTAACAGCCGCTGCCTACATTTTCGGGTAGAAAAAGGCGTGAAGTTGTATTAAGTTAATGGTGAAAATACTCACTAAAGTTCCTTGATTTTACCAGTTTCCAGTCCCCGCAGTTCGGCATTATTGACTGTAAAACTAAAATTGGCTTGCGGTACATCCATAAATGATTTTTTTAGAATGTATGGCTTAGGAGCAGGCAATTGATAAGGACACAAACCATGCTTCTTCAAAACTACCCGGATACACGTCATATCATGCAACAAGCATGGCCTTATGATGTAGTCATGATGATGGTACATATCTTCATGATGTGACTGATGGTAGTGATGATCTGAAGTGTGATAATTTCTGCTGTCATATTGATCTAAAATTCCATTCGAAATCCATTCAATCAAGTAACCATTTTTCTAGCTGATTTTCTCTCCTGTTACTAAGAAGTAATGTTACATTGTGCGTAGACTATGCAAAAAAAAAACAAAAATAAACAAACATTTTCGTCTTTGATACCAAATTTAGTATTAACTAGCTGACCCGACGAACTTTGTTCCGCATTAAAATGCTATTTATCGGCACGCGTTTTGGCGCGGAACGCAACTGCTATGTCCCGCTATGTTAATACTGTAATATCTTCGTAAATATACGTCTAAATTACATGCTGTAAAGGGCCAGGATCATCTATATTACATACACAATCTATTCAAGACACTTATTTGGATGAAAATGAATGCTGTAGTGTTTAAAATAGCTTCGTAAATAAGCCATTATTTCTCGTAAAAAGTAAAGGAATAAAAATGATCGTTGTGGATTATCCCTAAGAGATAGACATATGTCCTCCCGGATTTTTTTGTAGACCTTCTTGAGGTCTTTAATAATGCAGAACATTGTTTTGATCTATCACTTAGAGTTCAGGCAGCGTTTGCGATTACAGTTCTAAATCTTGAAAATTATCACTTTTTATTTCTACACTATGCATGAATTATATATCAAAACTATCCTGTTGACACCTTCTAACTATTAAAAGAAACCGCATCGAAATCCATTGCGTAGTTTTAAAGATATGCGCATATAAGCGGACAGACAGCGGAAAGTGACTTTGTTTTATACTATGTAATGATTTAGACATTAACAAAGAGTATTATTAATGTCAAAATTATTCTTTCTGAATAAACAAAATGGTTAAAACACTGTATTTACAGAATGGCCAAAATCTGTTGTCTGATTACACAGCACAATGACTAGTTAGATTAGTTACGCAACAGAATACTAGATGGCGCTGTTTGAAAGTATTTCATTATCATTGATAGTATTTTATCAATTGACTTGTATAGTAGTGTAGCAATAAAAACTATGGTGTATGCGATATTAATAAAACACATATGAAATACTTACTTGAAAATTTTTGCAACCCTCCCTCGTGATAATAATTCTCTATAGCCTCAGCGTTAATCAGAATACAAACTAATAAGAATACAAACTTCAAACAAATCTCCATGATTATAAGAAATCTTTGGATGTAGTAATGTTTTTAATGGTTTCGTACGCTTATATTTACATGCAATGTATTTTTTCGGAAGGAAATTTCAGTCAGTGTAGATTTTAACAGTGTTTTAATAATTTAGTAGCATATAATTATGTTGCCTAGATGCCGGGATATATTAAGGATATGTTCATCCTGAGAATAAATAATAATAATGTATAGCTTAAAAATACGCAGAGATTTGTTTATTTGAATAGCACATCATACAATGTAATAAGAATCATAAGTTCACTCAGTTTTCTACTTGAAGGCAATGGCTATTATGTCTCCACTCGTTGATATTACATCTCAGATGGTAACGTTAATGGAACCTTGAATTTTTAGTCATATTTAACCGTGGTAGAGCCAAGCAGTTCGCAGCGAGAATGGGCCGGCTCGACCGATGAAATACCACGACCTCTCAGAAGATCAACGTAAAGTGGCCCACGCCGCGTTTCGTTCGGTGAGTGAGAGAGGTATCCAGAGGCCCATCTCCCTTCCCCATCCTTTCCTATCCTACTTCCTTAAAGTGTCCATGGGCGACGCTGGTCACTTACCATCAGGTGACACGCCTGCTCGTTTGCCCTCTTATCACATAAAAAAATCGTTATCGTTAACACATAAATTCTGAAAAGAATTTCGAAGTCATTGTCATTCCTAAACTTTAGAAGCCGCTGGCGAGACCACTTCTTTGAAGCATTCATCCAATTATATGGGTATTTAATATTTTCACATCATAGTGTTTGTCTCCCATTTTCCTTCGAAATGGCGGAATTATGTTTGTATATTAAATTTACTTTTAAAATAAGCAAATTGGCAAATAATAAATGTAAATAAATGTAAAAATAAATAAAAGATATATTAATGTCACCTCACAGAATTGCTCTAAAGATTTAAAATACGTTTTTATTTACCTAATCATTGCTTCTGAGGTGAAACAAAATTCGCTGGATCAGCTGGTCTACACTAATATTATAAAGAGGAAAGATTTGTATTTTTGTATGTAACGAATAAACTTAAAAACTACTGGACCGATTTTAATAATTCTTTTATCTTTAGAAAGCTACATTATCACTAAGTAACATAGGCTATGTGTGTGTAATCATCGTCGTTATTGACATTTTGTTTGTACGCGAGTAACACCGTGAGGCAGGAAGCATACAATATAGCGGTACCTACGAAGTTCGCGCGGTCTGCTAGTCATTAATATATTTAAAGTGTCAATAGCTCATAAATTTCTGATGTCAATAATTGACTTAGTAATAGAATACAATCGATATAGAAAGTTTGCAACATATCTAGAGTAGGTTAGTCATTCTGATAATAGGCTACACAGATTTACATACACACGCCTTTAACTCTTTCAAGCGCAGTTAGATAACTCTTATTTATTACTCCTCAAATATATCAAAGAATGGAAACAGTTTAATATTCGGAGAGTAAATGAAACAACATAATATTTAAACATTAAATTTATACGACATAATTGTGTTTGATAAAAAGTCAAAAATTGCAAGTAAATGGAATCGAAATTGAAGCAGGACTAAATGTGTACCTATTACCAATTTTACACGTGTGTGAAATCACAGATTTTACTTTGTAGAAACACAGCCATATATCTTGAGGCTTCCCTTGCAAAAGCTTCTTTAGTTGATAAGACAATATTATTCTTCCATATCAAACTCTCCTCGGATAAATCTGCAATCAAAACAATAGTTGAATTGTTAATGAAATTAACATATCATACTTAACTTGAACTTGAACCATTTCTACCCGAAGTTGTAGGCAGGTCTCAAATGGAATAGTTGCGAACCTATTGCTATGCTTCGGGTACAAAGTTGTCAGTCATAGATAATAAACATAATTTTCGAAAATAATTCATTTTTTAAGTAATGTCTCATATCATCGGTTTCAATTGCCCAGTGGCTAAGCACTCATACTGCAAGTTTAAAGGTATCAAGTTCAATGTGTCTGTATTAGAAAGTGGTCTACATTCTGACTTTCCAAAATTTGAGTGTGATAAATTGCTTTAACAAATAAAATTGTGAAACAGGTGTTGCCATTAGTCCTATGTGTCGAGGCTTCATTTTGCTATCTGGATTCTGAATCAAGTTGTCTGGGGTTCGAACCCTGGTTTACATCAATAGCTTTCTGAAATTCTTTTCGTAACTTATATGAATTTAATTACACTAAGCGAGGTAACTTGAAATTATGCTTGTGCTTAGTTTTAATAAAGATTTAAATTACCTTCATGACTCAGGTCCTCATGTACAGCACCAGTAATAAGGTTTATTCTTGGATCAGCAAAGTAAGTGTATACATGACTATTACGTAAACGGATGTCATTTAATATTTTTATAGTTAGAGTTAACGATACGCGTTCTGTAAAAAATAAAAAAATATTTGGTATGAAATATAATTTAACTACTTACATACTATTTTACTTAGAAAGGTTTTTTGTAATAATTATTTATACATTTATACATAACTTCACCAAGTTCCTTGCGGGGTAAGCAGAAAAATCAGAGGGTCATAAAGCACGAAAAAAAAATCTCTTACGGTTATAAAATATCAAAAGTACCTGGTCATTCCTAGTCAACATGTTAAAATGTGTTGGGTTTAAATATATATTGCAATAATACATAAACTTACTTATTTCCAACATGTTATAATCGGTTACTTCAATTGGCTCTTTCCTGTTACGATGATAAATTATTTTCGTCTTAGGACACCATATTAAGATTTCCTTAAATTCTACCGCTAAGACCAGCAAATCTTTATTTTTATTAATACTGGAATGGAAACACAAAAAATGTAAGTCTACTTGATAATCTATGCCATTGTTTCAAATCTCTGAAATATAATATGAAGATACAAGTTGAAACTCTAAGTGATTGAACGTTACTTCATGCTTTTTACTTACTGAAGGCGTGGGCAGCGGCTGTTAAAGCCTCCACTCGCCGAATCGTTACGTTACGTCCCAAACGGAATAGGTGGCGAACCTATTGCCATACACCGGGGAGAAAGTTGTCTTGTTATCGATATTTATCACACAGAACTTCCCAAAATAATTCCGTGAAATCATTTTTGTGATCCTGGAATCGAAACCACGTATTCTGAATCAGAAGCGGGGAGGTCGACCGCTGACAGCACAATATAGGCGATTCATAGAATTAACAGCGAACGGAAGCGTACTTGAACTATACAGAAGAAAAATGATAGAATGGCAATATTTTTTTAAGTGCATAAATTATTTCCATTTAAAAATGTGATTTGAGACTGACATAATAAAAGTAAAACCCATAAACGACGTGAATATTTGCAGTTTTCAATGACCACTGAACAAATGAATATCATTTGAGGCTGAAAAGTTCTTCATTTTATCACAAATAAAATCTCCATAAGTTCCAGAAAAAAGACAAAGAAATTAAAATGAATTTAGAAAAGAATAATATTCTTATAACGATGTGGGCCGTCAACAGTGGTAATAACAGTGCTAGAGTCACGCAGTTCGCTGAATAAATAGGCCGGCTCGACCGGTGAAATACCACGACCGCTCAGAATATCGTCGTAAAGTGGCTCTTGCCGCGTTTCTCTCGGTGAGAGAGGTATCCGGAGGCCCAACCCGTTTCCCCATCCCCTTCCCATCACACTTCCGACCTCTTCCATATCCCATTATGAGAGCCGGCAACGCAACTATAATAATACTATTTGTGTTCCGGTGTCCATGGGCGGCGTCTTTTGCTCACCATCAGATGACACCCCTGCTCGTTCGCCCCCTTATATCGTAAAAAAAGCAAAACACGTACTAAAATTCCGTTATATTTCCAGTACATAATTTGAGACACTTCAATAGCAATAGTTATATTGGCATGCGGAATATTCAGTTCAACATCTTTTGTATAAAACGGATCCGGTACGGCGCCATAGGATGGAGAGCATTTCGAGTTGCTTGCGAAGAATTTACGAATGCATTCCACATCGTGATGTATACAAGGTCTCTCGATGACGTCCTTATGGTTTTCATGATGGCCAGGATTCTTCTCATTATTATAGATGCTCAGAAGACGCTCGTGGTGATATTCGTGATCTATAAAATTCTAAGAATATTAAAAATATTATCAGTACACGAAATTAAATACAATTAACACATACATAACTTCACGCCGAGTCCCTACCGGGGTACGAGAACAGAACTCCATAAGGCACTATTCTTACAAACCTATAGTAATACACGATTGTCGATAAAGTCAGATATTGTTACATAAAATTATCGTAATTACACAATTACTAAATCTTCAAACATAAAAATTCTCGTTTAACCGTGTTAGTTACCATACTACTCCGAAACGGCTTGACAGATTTTCATTAAATTATATGTGCATATTGATTAGGTTTAAGAATAGGACAACATCTATTTCTCATCGCGCTAAATGTTAAGGGTAGTCCACCCCTATTTTTTTTTTTTTCAATAAAATTGTGTTTGATTTTCTTTTATGGAACAGCATACATACATGTAACCCCAAATGTTACCGATTATTGTTTTTTAATTTTTTTTGGTAAGATAACGTTTGCAGGGTCAGCTAGTATGTAAATAAAAACTTATATTATTTCGATGCTGCAAATAATTATTGTGTCGTATACTCTAAATATAGGTACATCAGGATCCACACGAGTGGTTTTGTGTTTATATTTAATTAATAGGTTTTTTCTCATCGAGTTCATAAGGCTTTTGCTAGGGCCGCAATATTATTTCGCTTTTAAAAAGTGCAATCAGTAGATATTAATCTAATTATAGGAAAATAGATTTATATAGCTCAGTATTCAGGTTGGCAGGATTTATTTCCTTTATTTGTTATTGAGCTTAGAATATGAGATGATAATGAATAGAGATAGAATATGAGATTATTTTTATTTGAAATGGGCAGAATAAACCTGACATATAAGGAAGATTATTATGATCCATCCGCAATCTCTTTGCTGGGAGTAGATTAAGGTCAAATATATTTTTAAAATACGATAATAATATTAAGTGTTAAAAAAGGAAATATATTAAAATTAAACATGAATTGACGATTAAGGAGTATCAGTATAAAAATCTACTTATGGGATATGTTGTTACATGTCGTATCTCAACCATAACCAATACAAGCTAAGTCTACGCTTACCTAGATGGGCTTCTTTTTCTTGTACGATTCTAAGCGAATATTTATCAACGGCATGACTAGCAACAAAGCCAAACAAAAATAAATAAAAATACAGGAACTGCATGGTTCACTACCTTCCCTACAATGATCAAGAATTACAATATTCAACATTTTATAATATTTCATAAGTATTGCGTGTTTTTTTTCTCAGGATTACTTTAATTATTGCTATTTGTTATATGGATTAAAGATAACAGTTAATTAAAATTATAATTTACAAACACTATGACCCAGTTACTCACAGTACCTACAGCAAGGATATCATTCGATAATAACGATTCAGGCAAAGAAATAACATATAATTGAGCATATTTTAGTTACTTAAGACTGCTGCACAGTTAAGTTAAGCCTCAGTTGTAATCATTTAATAAACAATGAAAAGTTTTGATACCAAAGCACACTTCACTCTCTTTGACTTAGTACTATGCCATATAAGAGTCAACAAAAGTAGTCAACGCGATAAATCTATATTTCAACTGTGTGGCTCATGCCGCGTTTCGTTCAGTGAGAGAGGTACCCGGAGGCCCACTTCCCATCCCCATCCTTTCCTATCCTACTTCTTAAAGGTCGGCAACGCAACTGTAACACTATATGTGTTGCAGATGTCCATGGGCGACGCTGGTCACTTACCATCAGTTGACACGCCTATCGTTTGCCCATGCCCAAAACTACTAGCTAAAATCCGCGGAGCTTAGATACCCTTTCTGAGGGGTCCTCATACTTGTATTCAAAGATCGAACCAGCTAATTGATGCAGCAAACTGCGATCGAACCAGCTAATTGATGCAGCAAACTGCGTGACTCACAATACAAAGATACATCTAAATCTTTGTATTGTGAGTCACGCAGTTTGCGAATACAGCTAAACAAGGATTTTTGAATATTCATAATTAGGTTAGAAATAATATTTATTCTACGCATTTATTATTTGATTACACGCACGCATAGATATATGTGCGTGTATATGATTACGTGCATAAAGAATAATTAATACTTACTACCATAGTAAGAACAAATGAAAAAAAATAGATTTCACAAGACGATGTGGTTCTGAAAGAGATAGCTAATTTAGCTAAACACCGCTGATGATAAAATAGAATAGTCATGGTAGACAATAGTGTGATTGAAGCGTTAGACATATTCCTGAACACGAAAGCCAATGTAATACTGATGCCAATGAAAGATGAATAAATGTGGTCTAAATTTCAAGTGATGTGAAATATTTATGCAGATAATTAGTTTAAAACAATGCACTCTCTGTTGGCATTAGATTTCACTCTAACACAGGTTCGGGGTGTTCAGAATTGTAGAATGTCGAAGAATTTAGTACAACAGTCTCGATGAGCCAGTGGTTGAGCACACCGTTTCTGAATCAAAAAGTTGCCGATGCAAATCCTGGCTCACACCAATGACTTATCGAAATTATTTTCGGAAGTTATATGTGATACATATTAATGACTGAAAACTTTGTGCCCGGTATGGCAATAAGTTCGCCACCTATTCCATTTGGGACGTAAACATAACGGCGAGTTGAGGCATAACAGTTAACAGCCGCTGCCTACATGTTACGTTATGTTATGGTCGGGGAAAACTGTGACACACCTTTTATGGTCTATTAGACCATGGTAAGAGAAGATGATGTTAGGAATCTTTAAAAATCGACGAGAGTGCATAACAAGAATTATCAATGTTATAGAAGCTAGTGAAGTATGTACGAATCATCTCTTATAGCGCTATATTCCTGCTGCTTATTCCACAAGAGACTTAGCTTGAAGTTGGTTTTTAATGATAATGTCATATTTGTATATGAAGACCATTTTACAGCTTTATCTCGTCTCATTTCTTGTCATTGTCGTATTAAATTAAAAATATAGATGATATTATTAAGTTTTTATAGAAGAAGCCAACCGTAAAATGACTTCTATAATGCAAGCTGTTTGTGGTTTGTATATAAGGTAGTTACAGTGGTAGAGCTAAGCACATCGCTGCATGAATGGGTCGGCTCGACCGATAAAATACCACGACCTCTCAGAATATCGACGTAAAGTGGCTCTTGCCGCGTTTCGCTCGGTGAGAGCGGTATCCGGAGGCCTAATCCCTTTTCCCCTCCCCTTCCTATGCCACTCCCTACCGCTTCCATATCCCATTGTAAAGACCTCCAGCGCAACTGTGACACTTTACGTGTCCAGGTTTCCATTGGCGGCGTTTATTGTTCACGATCAGGTGACACGCCTGCTCAAAAAGAGGTATTGTGAAAATGCAATGAGTAAATCCTGCGTCAATTCATTCGTCACCGTGGACAATATTTGAATTTTCAATTCATAATAATTAAAATCAATAATATCCGTTATCAACAATGTTGAACGTGGCCTTGGGAAAGGCAGTGTCAAGAACCTTAAAATCCGTTGCGCGTGTATGACAAGATTTATAAAAGCCAAAACAGCGAATGAGTGTAGCACTGTTCTTTCTACCTATGCGCATGCCATCACACCAGAGACTCGGCGTACCCCATTATCCATAATAACCATTCAACCCAAAATTTCTACTAAAACTTACATAGAGTTTCATTCTTACATTAGTTAAATTTTAGGTTAAAAATTAAAAAAAGGTTGAAACACAAATAAAATAATCATTTGCAGTACAGATATATTTAATTCAGGAAAAAAGATACAAAACAAGAAACATTATCAAGAAACGTTATCAATTCAGTTGAGTAAATAGATATAAACAAAAATAAAATAAGTCCGTAAAAAGGATTTTAGGTAAAGTTACTTTTACAATTTACGATGTTCCATAACTAAGCGGTTGTAAATTTACAATTGTAAACTGCAAACGTTGCTTTTAAGATACGCAGTCATGAAGACAGCAGCCTGTCTTACCATTGCCTCTCTTATACTCAAATTTCCATTACTAATCAACCCATTGTGATGACCTGGAACATAAAAAAGAACAGTGAATCAATAAGTTAATAATATATTAAAAACTTACATTATGCCAAGTTAATAATATAGTCAGTTCGTGATATTCTAATCTAAGGCTAGTTGATTACTTTCAAAATAGAATTGAATGTTTTTTGTAAAAGTTAATTATATATTATTAGACGCTTTATTAGGTACTTGTGATGGAAAAATAAATCGATTAAAAATAAACATTCTCGGTAAATGTAATTTTAGAAATTTAATAAATAATATTTATTTTATATATCAAAACAAGAGAGATTAAAGCAAACCCACGTTTTCTGGGATTTGAACTTTGATTACTATCTGAGATTTGGATCTAATCCCTGGGAATAACTGCCGAGTCTTTTACCAAATTTTGGACAGAAATTCTTTAACTATACATATTAGGTCGGGGAAAAAGTCTTTTCGCATAACGTAGGTATAAACTTATTATAAAATTTCTTTGACTGTACTATTTGTGTCTGGCTGGTTTTGGTAACATTAAAAAGGTTACATTATAAAGAAAAGAAAAAAATAAAAAAAAGTTGTTTCCCGCTATTTTTCATTTGTTTTTCTCTCCGTAAAAATGAGTGAATCTAATGAAGAAATTCGATACATTTTAAAATTTTATTATAAAAAAGGCAAAAATGCAACTCAAGCAGTGAAAAAAATTTGTGATGTTTATGGACCTGATGCAGTGTCAGTAAGAGTAGCACAAATTTGGTTCAAACGTTTTCAGTCCGGAAATTTTGATGTTAAAGATGCACCTCGCTCTGGTCGCCCTGTTACGAATAAAATGGACGCCATTTTTGAAAGAGTGGAGCAAGATCGGCATATTAGTAGTTACGATGTAGCTGAAGAACTGGGAATTGACCACAAAACAGTTTTGACCCATTTGAAGAAAGCTGGTTATACAAAAAAGCTCGATATTTGGGTGCCACACGAGCTCACTCAAAGAAACTTAATGAACCGTGTACTCATTTGCGATTCATTATTGAGACGTAATGAAACCGAGCCGTTTTTGAAGAGATTGATAACTGGCGATGAAAAGTGGATCACGTACGACAAGAACGTGCGAAAAAGGTCGTGGTCGAAAGTTGGCCAGGCTTCACAGACTGTGGCCAAACCTGGCCTAACACGAAATAAGGTGATGCTGTGTGTATGGTGGGATTGGAAGGGCATTGTTCATTATGAGCTTTTACCGTCCGGCAAAACCATCGATTCTGATCTTTACTGCCAGCAACTGATGAGATTAAAGGAAGCAGTCGAGAGAAAACGGCCGGAATTGATCAACAGGAAGGGTGTGGTCTTTCATCACGATAACGCTAGACCACACACATCTTTAGCCACTCAGCAAAAATTATGAGAGTTCGACTGGGAGGTCCTAGTGCATCCACCATATAGCCCTGACCTTGCGCCTTCAGATTTTCACCTGTTTCGGTCTCTTCAGAATTCTTTAGGTTCTGTAAGGTTGACCTCAAGAGAGGACTGCCAAAACTATTTGCCCCGTTTTTTTGATCAGAAGTCCCAAAGTTTCTACAGTAACGGGATAATGTCTCTGCCCACAAAATGGCAGAAAGTTATTTAACAAAACGGTACATATATATTGTAAATAAATGTAAATAAACTTTGAAAAAAATGTCTTGACTTTTCATACAAAAATACGAAAATACTTTTTCCCCAACCTATTATAAATAAACTAAAAAACACTCCAATAGTCATCCAGACTCTGCTACGCACCGATATCGTTTTAATTCGAGTTTTCAAAACTGTCAAAAGAGTATTTGAAGCGAATGTCAGTGGCAGGGTCGGGATCGGGAGACCAAGACGGGGCTACCACGACCAAATAAATGATCTGTTTAAGAAAGGCAAAATGCGTAGTACCCGAAACCGGCGCGAATGCATAATAAGATGTATCACTGTGGATGAAGCAAAAGAGGTGTGTCAGGATCGTAGCTTGTGGAAAGCCAAAGTCTCTGCCTACCTCTATGGGATTCAGACGTGAGTTTATGTATGTATGTTCAAAACTGTGTTAACTGAAACACACCTTTCACCTTAAAAAATATATGAATTTTAGAAGTACATGGATCAGAGAACATAAAGCATGATGATGAAAATGATGAGTAAGAAAATACATCATACCATCAGTGATGAGGAGTTTAGGGCTGACATTATATTTTGGGTATTTATCATGCATATAGGCGAAGACATGACTGTTAGCCGGTTTTCTGTGCTGGATACCTTCATAAGTCCAGGTCAGTGAGAAATCTCCTGTAACAGAACATATTTATTTACCGGCGCGCTTCGGTTTTAAGTAAAATATCTTGCAATCTAGGCCAGTAATTCCAATCAATCATTCGAAACATAGAAACAATACAGTTCGTGCAAAAATACTAGCTGAGCGATACGTTCTGTAAATGTCACATACAAACGAATATCTATAGTCTATAGTCTATATCTATACTTAATATTATAAATGCGAATGTAAGTTTGTTTGTTACGCTTTCACGCAAAAACTACTGAACCGATCATCATGAAACTTTGTACATATACTCTTGAAGGTATTAGAAGTAACATAGGGTACTTTATATTAAAAAAAAAAACTTATGATATAGTCTACAAAAATATCCTACATTATTACTCTGCATTTATATCTTACTAGCTGACCCAGCAAACGTTGTCTTGCCGAAAAATAAAATTTAAAAAATAGGGGTTAATCTTAGGGGGTTGAAAATTTAGGGTTGCATGTATTTTTGTATCCCGTTTTAGAAAAAAAAATAAGAAACAGAAATAGGTCGAAAAATTAAAAAAAATAATTGAGGGGTGACCCCTTGTGATTTAGGGGGATGAAAAATAGATGTTGTCCTATTCTCAGACCTACCCGACACGCACATAAAATTTCATGAGAATCGGTCAAGCCGTTTCGGAGGAGTTCAATTACGCACATCTAGACTCGAGAATTTTATATATTAGATAAAATTATTAAAGTCCATAATTATTTATTTTTGTTACAGTGAAATATATTTTATCGTTTGTTGTTGCATTTCAATAAAGTTGATTGTAAGTTTTTTAAAAAAGTTTTTTAATGGCTTCGCGGGTTCGAATCCTCACACAGGCTCCCACCCAGGACTTTTCGAAGTTCTTTTCCGAAGTTATGTGTGAAAAATATCAATGAATGAAAATTTTGTACCCGGTATGGCAATAGGTTCGCCCCCTATTCCATTTGAGACATAAACATAACGGCGAAATGAGGCTTAATAGCCGCTGCCTACGCCTTCGAGTAGAAAAAGGCGTGAAGTTATGACATTATATAAAATAATTTACTTACTAAATTCGTATGCGATATAGTCTTCCGCTTTGATCGGTTCTTGTCCCTTACGATAGTAAGTGATCAGGGTTCGGGGAGATTTTAGCAAGACCCTATCAAACACTATTTCTAATACCATTGTGTCTGTATCTTTGTTAATGCTGAAACAAATAAACATTGTAACATATTCTTCTATCTGCTTTATTGCAATATTTATACCCAGTCCAAGGTATTGGTACATTCTAGAGTCAGGAATGGGGCAGCTATACTATGTTTAAAATGATGAACTTTTAAATTTGACACCAGGTATAAAACCGACAAAAATTTAATAAATGTGTTTTATACAGATCGCCGTCGATGTGAAGACAATTTAAAACAAGTTTTATATATGCCAGCATAATACATTGATATATAATAGTAAAGTATCATTTTAATACTTACAAAAATGTTTTAACTTCTCCTGAGCTCAAACCAAATAGCTGTATGTCTTTCACCTCTGCCGTGGCATTACCAATGGGCAGAGGCAGAAACATAACATTCTCATAATACGGTTCAGGTCTGTGACCATGGACTGGTGAACAGCCGAACCTGCTTTTCAAAAACTCTTGAACGCATTTCACGTCTAAGTATGGACATGGCTTCTCAATTCGGCTATAACTGTGGTGACCTATAAATTTATTAAAACAAAAAATCAAGTTAATTTGTGTTATAATGTTTTATTTATACATTCACAGCTGCAATGACCAAAGGGGTAGCAGTAGCGGTTGAATTGATTCGCCAATCAAAATACCTAGCACTGTTGAGCCGTCAATATTTATCATCTTACATAACTTCCAAAAAGATTCGAGAACGTCTAGATGGGTGATCAAAGACGTCTCAAACTAATGTCTATTTTGTTATATTATTTAATAAACATAACATAACTTCACGCCTTTGTTACCCGAAGGTGTAGGCAGCGGCTGTTAAGCCTCGTCGTGCCGTTATGTTTACGTCCCAAATGGCATGGCATAGCACAGTTTTCAGTCATCGATATTCATCACACTCAACTTCCGAAAACAATTTCGAAAAGTCATTGGTGTGAGCCAGTGTCAGGATTTGAACCCGGACCTCTGGATCAGAATACTGTGCTCGACCACTGGACCACCGAGACCATGATAATAATAAAATTATTTTATATATTATTATTTTATATAGTAAGTATAATATTGTTTATTCTCATAATAGAATGTTTCATACCAAGTATCACGTTGTGGCCATATCCATTTGCCGACCAATAAGCGTCGCTATTTGCTTGGACACTCCAGACACTCACCAAAGTAAGATAACAAAAAATGTACTTCATCATTACAAGCGCGCCAACTATAAAAATTTAACAAAGATGTTCTGTATTTATAGTATTAATTTCGACAAGCAGACCGCGCGAACTTCGTACTGTTATTATAACTACCCTTAAAAGGTCAGCACTTATTGAACAAGACGTGATGATATATAATTAAATAAATAGTCTATTTCCTCGATAAATAGACTACCCAACAGAAAATAAATTTTCAATTCGACTTAGTAATTCCTTAGATTAGTGCGTTCAAACAAACAAACAGACTTCAGCGTTATAATCTTAGTATATAAGATTACTTAGATGATTGACGGTACCTTTGTATTAAAATAGTAATTAGTATATAGTACATAAAAATAATTTGCTTCAGTTTCTAAAATATGTACTCTCTAGATTACGTGCGTTTTAATAATTTGAATCTCCTTATTGCGTACGTTTTATTACAATTGAATATAATTACTGAAATTAATATGCTCTATATTTTATGATTTTACAAATAAATATGCATCAAAAGAGAAACGTAGGTAAGTCTCGGTGGTCCAGCGGTCGAGCACCCCGCTTCTGAATCTAGAAATCGCGTGTTCGAATCATGGCGCACACCAATAACTTTTCGAAATTGTTTTCGGAAGTTGTGTGTGATAAATAACGATGACCGAAAATTTTGTGCCCGGTGTGGCAATAGGTTTACCACCTATTCCATTTCGGGACGTAAACATAACGGCGAGACGAGGCCTAATAGCCGCTTTCTATACCTTTGGGAAGAGAAGGCGTGAAGTTATGTATGTTATGTAAGAATTTTGTGGTTTGTGTTTCAAGAAGTCTGTTTAACTTTTTTTTTAAAGTCGTTTTATTTACTTTATATATAATCTTTTCTGGTCTAATCTAATTGTCTAATCTATTGTTATTGTTTTTTATGAACATTTATTAATTTTTAAGAAGAACAGTTATAGATTTTTCGTAAATAATTCACAAATTTTATTCGTGTTGTAAAAGCATCTCTAACAAAAAGTCCCTAAACAATTTGACAGTATAATCGTAAAACTCAAAAACTTCACGCTCAAGGTGTCAACCACAAAGATTGAACAGAGTTGATCGTGAGAGATTAGCATATTTTAAAGTAATTCACACCTGCGCCGCATCGGCTCCAAGTCAACCGGCAAGTTCCTCAAGTTTCTGGTTGCAGGTTGAGGGTGACGCCCTCTACCCTGTTTAAGATGTTAATTCGTGAAATATTTTAATTCATCATTTGACACCGATTAAATATAAAGCCTGTTTGGCTTTAAAATTCGTTATACAAAAAATAAGAATTACATAAAACTTTGTTATCATCCATACTAATATTATAAATGCGAAAGTAACTCTGTCTGTCTGTCTGTCTGTCTGTTACTCTTTCACGCCTAAACGGCTGAACGGATTTTGATGAAATTTGGTATGGTGATAGATGATTACCTAGAAATGGTCATAGGCTATAAATAATCACGCCATCGTTCTTAGAGGGTAGGCAATAGGCAGATAACTAAATTGAGTTAGTGATTTTTAGTCGTTTTTGTTGGGAGTTTTGCTCTTTCATACGATAGTGGGACATTGTTGCAGGGGGACTTACAGCCGGGAGAAAACAAAAAAACTTATGCGGACGAAGTCGCGGGTAAAAGCTAGTATCATAACATATCAAACAGTTACTGCATCATGTTAATATTTCAAGAAAACTTTTTTCCCGCGTTAATTACATAAGTATCATATCATCATCAGCCATTTGATGTCCATCGAACGCCACACGTCCTACTCCACGTCGACTTTCATGGTCGCCACTCGACGCCTCCAATAGTTATAGGCTCGTGGAGCGATGTGGCCTGCCCATCTCCACTTCCGCGTGCTAACCATTCCAGCCATGTTGGTCACGCCTGATCTCCTGCGGTTCTCCGTATTCTTTTGTAGATATTCCAAGCATAGCAATACTACTATACAACGCTTAGCGACTTTGAGCTTTGTCATGAGGCCAAAATTTAGGGACGACATAGGGACACATATTGGTCAAAGACCCCATACTTATATTTTGGATGAGAAGCTTTCCCTTAGTTTTCACAACGTTACCAAGGTGAGTTGGTGAGTAGCATAGAATAGTATACAATACACCTTTTGTACATATGTACCATATAAAGAATACATTACAGTGATGTAGTACATGGTAAATTTTGGCAAGTACAATAGGCATATGGCAAGTACGTTATGAAGGTACTAATTTATCCAGTCTGAGACACAACTACTGATGAATACTCCTATGAGTTTTATTTGCTCTCATTTTACCAACTGCGTTATATTTATCTTACTAGCCTACCCTATCTTTCTAATAATATTTTTTTAAATATATATAAACTTAAGATATACTTTAACTAGCTATCCCGATAGAACTCGTTCTCCCTAAAGTTAAAAGTTAAGAATGAGGTATAAACCATCATCTTCAAAGTTAGACAAAAATACAGTCCGAAATTTAAAATTTTGCTAAAATATGCTCAGTAAGTTGGTAAAAGTCCATAGTAAATCAAATTATATGGAGTACTAAGTAGGTTATTGGTTTTTTGTTTTTTTTTTTTTTAAAAGCATTCCTTTTAATCCCATATATACGTAAAAAATATATTAATGATAGTCTCGGTGGTCCAGTGGTCGAGCACACGTAACGTAACGTAACATAACGGCGAAACGAGGCTTAACATCCGCTAACACCTTCGGGTAACAAGTGAAATTATGTTATGTTAGATATTACTATTTTTATTGTTTAAATTAGTTATAGGTTACGCAAATAAAATGAGCATTTATTTTATATATATATAGTTTAATACCATTAAGTCTTTGCCGTGGAGTGTGACAATAAACAAGCTACAATGCACGACCGAATCCACTCAACTAAATTAACTCACCAGAACCTTGGTGGTGAATTTGGCATACTCTCACACCGTTCTGTAATAGTGAACCGAAGACGGTTTTATTTGTCAATTTTTAATGCAGCATGTACTGTGAGTGTTAGTGGGTCAGTAAAAAAATTAGCAATATACACGGAGAGGGCAAGTTATATGTATATCAAGTATTTGTGTTCTGCACAGCGGCTGCCTACATCTTTCGTTATAAAAAGGCGTGAAATTATAAAATTAAAACAATTAATTGAAATTGAATAAATAAATACTGCGCGTGCATGAAAAGAGTTATGAAGGTCAACGAAGCGAGTGAGGTGTGTAAGAATCGTGCGTTATGGCGCTCCGTTCTCTTTGCCTACCCCGCAAGGGATTTGACGTGAAGTTATGTATGTATAAATAAAGATTCCCCCGATTATAATTTTGGATTACCCGAACGGATTAACGAATCACTCCGTTTTTTTTTCATAGTAACTGAATATTCTACGGTGTGAATGCGGCCAATATTTATTTGTATTACGTATAGGGGAATCCGATACGCGCCCTCAGCGAATAGACGAATGGTATTGGATTGCTCGGAAAAATTTGTCGGCAAAATCCTTTGTGTGAACAGTTTAATGGCATTTCATGAGCAAGACCGTTTTGATTTCATAAACGAGAATCGTATTGTTGGTGGTCTCTTTGAAAATTGAGTAGTAGTAGATATATAGGGAAATAATAGGGTTAGGAAATATAATCCTAACAACTCACCAACATTTTATATATAGGCAGAAGGACTTTATCGTCTCATCTCCGGAAGATCTCTTCTAAAAATTCTTGCATACCTATGTATGCAAGAATTTTTAGAAGTTTTACAGGTGTAAGTTTATCTATATAAACTTACACCTGTATTCCATAGAGGTAGGCAGTCTTTGGCTATACAAAAGCTACGATCCTGACAAACTTCTTTCGCCTCATCCAGTCTTTACGCTCATCATGTATTCATTTAGTCTCTGGCTACGTATTTTTCTTTTTTAATCAGAGCATTGATTTGGTCGTGGAGACTCCATGTTCATTTCCAATTCCGACACATCCAATTCCGACTCTGCCACTCACATTTGCTTCGTACTCTCTTTTAGTCAATTGATTTTCTTTCATTCATGATGATGAAAAGAGTAAATCATCTTAAATACTTCGCTCTGCTTATTATATTCTTATTTATTTTATTTGTCACGCAGTTCGCTGCACAAATGGACCTGCTCCCACTACCGACCGCGTCCATATCCTATTGTAAGGGCCGGCAACGCAACTGTAATACTATATGTGTTCAGGTGTCCATGGGCGGTGTTGGTTGCTCAACATCAGGTGACACGCCTGCTCGTATGGCCCTATACGATAAATAATAATAATATGCTAAAAAGACAAAGGATTAGCATTGCCTATTTATTAAGAAGACCAGACCCCAGACCAGACTCAGAAGACTGGCTGCCATTCAGCGTGGCAATGCGGCCAGTCTTCTGGGCACGCTGCCAGTAGACCGAGATGCGGAGAAATTTGATTTCAGGTAGTTTTTAATTGTAAATATTGTAATTAATTCTCCTTAAAATAAATTACTTCAATAAAAATATATGCTAAAACATAAAAAAACATAACTTCACGCCTTTTGTTACCCGAAGGTGTAGGCAACAGCTGTTATGCCTCGTCTCGCCGTTATGTTTACGTCCCAAATGGAATAGGTGGCGAACCTATTGCCATACCGGACACAGTATTTCAGTATTTTCAGTCATGGATAATTATCACACATAGCTTCCGAAAACAATTTCGAAAAGTCATTGGTGTGAGCCAGTGTCAGGAATCGAACCCGGACCTCTGGATCTGAAGCCGTGTGCTCGACCACTGGGCCACTGAGACTTTTTTTAATATCTTAAATAATATTCTATTTCTTAGTTTTCGCTTTTATAAAACAGTATTCATTCATAATATGCTCTGTTTATCTTAACTAAAACGAATGCTGTCCAATGTCTCACTATTTTTCTTCTCCTCAAAAGTTAGCCTTCATTTATATCAATAACGGGAGAGGGGTATCTCCAGAGGTCGGCGCCCCTCGGCGCCGGGTTGTCGCGACTACTAGTCTCCGTCAACCCTCAGGAAACTGTAGCTTGGAAAATGTTTTCAGTTTTATTTGTAATAAATAGACATTAAGACATACAAAACTTTCAAAGATATTATTCAGGTAATTAATTTTATTTGATAAATTTCACTTCTTAATTTAAAGGTATTAAAGTTATTAACTAAATTGCAACTCAACATTTGAATTGTTACTGTAAGTACAATATTAATGCATAGATATCAACAAATTACAGGTTTTCCTTTATTTTCTATGAGTTATAAACTTCACACCTTTAATATAGTAATTGTGCCACGACTACTATGAGACAATTATGTCAATGTTGTGACAATTATGAGGGTAGTTTTCCATGTTTCACCCGATGTACCTACTAATAAAAATGCTCATTAGAAAAATATAGGTGACAGTCCAATGTTTATCTAGCACAGTGTCTTCCTTCTATGATAATGATTTTTATATCAAAGCAATCATAGAAGCCTGGTGCTCGACCACTGGATCGGCGAGACTAAATTGGTGAGTTCAAATCCGGACTTACACCAATGACATTACCAAATTCAGGTAGAAAAAAGGTGTGACGTTGTGTTATGTATGTAGCACTCATAGATTCGAATTCGCGTATCTGCTATCTACTAATTACAACTAAAATATGTAAAAAAAAATTGTTTAAAATAAGAAGGCCGATGTTTTGCACCCCATATGGTTACATTGTATGGTATTTACGTAAAAAGCCTGCTGTGTTGGAAGTTAGTTACGTCAAGGCAAGGGTCTGATACTCCCACATCCGTTAAACAACGAGCTTTGTCTACCTACCGATGTTAACTTCCGATAGAGGTGTGGCCACAAAACACGCGGTACTAAAACCAAAGTAATCTATATATGTTATAGGTGTAGTTAAGCTTACTTTGTATTTTATTCAGAATGACTGAAAGCTTGCTTGAATTTATTGCTAGTTTTCACTCTGAGGTGCGAAAATCAATAACTATATCGCTCCTTTTCTATTCGTGTACAGATGAATGTTGACAACTACCGTCAAGCAAGTTGTTCTCTTAAGTAGACATATTTTATAAAAGAGCGAAATTTTCATAGCCTATTTCTATATTTATAATGTTTTGAAAAATACATACATAACTCAACGCCAAGTCCCTTTCCGAATTGGCAAAGATAACAGAGCGCCATACGGCACGATTCTTAGGTACCTCATTTGATTCTTTGACTTTCACTTAGGCTTCTTTGACTTAGGACATACACGGCCATCCTCGCCTTTTGTCTTTTATATCTGCTTGGTCAATCTACGCTTTCTATATGTCTCAACTAGACTTTTCTTTTCAGGACAAATGGCAATTTGGTAAAATATACCTAACTTCTCCTAAGACAGTTTATTTTCTCATAAGTATACCTGTTTACATGGCGTCTGGACATTCAAATCCTATCGTATCATGACCTGGAAACGTAAATTTTACAAAAAGTATTTATGTAATATCATTTGCCTGTCGATTGCTTGGAAACTAGATGTCGCTGTATTTGAGAAAATACATTATTATTATAAATTACAACCGATTTAATGCAGCAGCATATAGTGGTTCAGATTATTTTTGCCCGCCTGCCCCCGAAAGAAAATGATGTTGTGGCAGCTATATTAGCTATATTTTTAAATATCGCTTCCTTTAGAGCCATAAATAATAACTGCGAACGCTATTAACGACTTTAGAAAGAAAATAGCATTTATGAGACTTATTGCATCACACATAAGGTTAAAGATTAAATAAACTAAAATCTAGTTTAGATTTATGATTTTCGCAAATGTATTTTGTTTTTTCGCTTTCAGAACGCGTTTTAAGAAAAATGTTACGAATTAATGAGCCATTTGTCATACTGTTATGTGTGTAAGCTTTCATGGAACATTTGAGGCGCATTTTCTTTGTTAATGCATTCTTTTCTTGTATATATATATATATATATATATATTTCTTTTTTAGTATCAAAGTAACTAACATGCTGTTGAATTTTACGGTTACAGCAAATTAATGTAATGTTTTGTTGGGTTTTTCTAAAAATATCTGAATATATATAATCTTTTGTGTTTACGAAGGTTACGTATTTAAACGATATTCATATTATATTAAGTAACACTTTTGCGTTGGATTCTGGGCATTTTTTAAATATTAATCAAAAAGTATATGTAAACGATATTGGTGACTAACAAAATTGTCTGCAGTGTACTGCAATAGTGGTGTAATAATGTGTATGTATGTATGTATGTATAAAGAACATTTGTTATAAAAAATAACATTTAAACATATTTACTGTCAAAATATAAATGGGCAACTCTTACGACTACCGACACCCTAGTACGAGTATGTCGCCAGAAAGTCTGGCGCCTCGTCTGCTCCCATTTGTAACCGTTTGCTATAGTTTCTGCTATTGTATACTACGCCTTATACGCGTTTGCAACATGTTGAAAATGTTCGAATTGAAATATGAGTTTGCCAATTAAATATATGGTCTATGAGTTATATCTATACATTTTCTATTTATTTCTAACCTGAAGAATAGATAGGGACCGTTACTGGTACTGTCCTAAATGTACTAGTGACGTGACTATTGCCAAGCATCGTCCATATAGCGTCATTAAATCTTTACTATACAAAAGTACTAAAAGATTTATATTTAGCACCTTCAATTTTATCTGCATTATTTATTTACCAGTAAAGGAGCCAGTATTTTAAATAATTTATATTTAAAATATAATCCTTTGCAGAATGTAACAAACAACATTGAAAACAAAGATTTTATTTACAAATGGATTTCAAAGATAGCAGGCTCGTTAAAGGGTGACTGTCAACCGGAAGTAGATAGTATCAGCGTTATACCGGAAGGGGGCGGAGCTAACGACTGAAGATTGCACCCCGAGCGCCTTGAAGAAGATTTGCGCCTTTGATTTCAAGATACCGCTTTAACACTGTAATATCCATTTGTTATTGTGTTACTAACTTGCCCTGTCTTGGCACGATTATTTTACCTACATTTTTGCCTATTTTTTGGAGAAATGAGTAGATTACAGACATTGGCTTTGATAATTTTACCTGTATCTTTATTGTAATTACAAGCTTGCACAGCTTGCTTTGCACAGTTTCAGAATTAATGTCAACTGCTTCGCTACCTTCGTAATAGCTTGATATACAACAAATAAGTTTAAAAAAAATATGATTAAATCTTTTTAATCGGTTTAGTACTGCAATTCAAACAATATTATTATCACAAAGATTAAAAGGCTCAAAATCAAAGATTTGTTGAAAATAATATTAATAAATGTATATATATTATTATTGCTGTGTGGCGCCGGCTTAGAATACCGCCACCCCATCTCTTCCCGTGGGTGTCGTAAAAGGCGACTAAGGGAAAAGGCTGGAAGAATGGGCAGCAGCATTCTCTCTCAACAACATACAGCCTACTGCGATCGCCAACCCGCCTTCCAAGCGTGGCGATTATGGCAAAAAACCCCCCATGAGTGAAAGGACCAGCAGTTGTGGCGCTCTATGGGGAGGCCTGTCCAGCAGTGGACCTTAAAAGGCAAATGATGAAATGATATTATTATTATGTGTAAATGAAATATATACTCATTGATCAAAACAACTTTTAGGATTGTATCGCGTTTATTTATTATTTAATTATATTTATTTCCCGACGTTTATCAGTAATAATAATCAGTTTTGCAGAACAGCCGCTGAGTTTTCTTGCTGGGTCTTTCTCAGGACTGGCCGCGTTTTTGACCCAGTGGTAGATTTTTAATAAACACTTTACCGTTTAATTTAAAATCAATGAATATTTAATAATAGTTATACTTTAATCTCAACCAACTTAGAAAATAAGATAATTTGTAATAATTTAATAATAACAACTTTTACTTATTAAATCATACAACAAAGGATCTTTAGAAGCAGGATATATTAATGCATCTTATAAATAAGTATTTAACTTTTGTTCTCATGGTCTGATGTGGGTTACCAATAGTAAAAATCATATTTTTAACATCAACTTTTTGATTTTTATTTCCAAAAAGTGGGTGCTCTCTGTATCAATGAAGATAGCTTTTGAACAACTACCATCTTTTTGTTCATACTCGTGAAAATGAACTCTGTAAAGAGTTCGAAACGTCGGGAAATAAATATAATTAAATAATAAATAAACGCGATACAATCCTAAAAGTTGTTTTGATCAATGAGTGAGATTCGCGAAAATCTTAGAAACAAATATGAAATATATACATCAAATAACATAATTTCAAGCCTTTTTCTACCCGAAAGTTTAGTCAGCAGCTGTTAAGCTTCGTCTCGCCGTTACGTTGACGTCCCAAATGGAATAGGTGGCGAACCTATTGCCATACCGGGCACAAAGTTGTTAGTCATCGCTATTTATCACACGTAACTTCCGAAAATTTCGAAAAGTCATTGGTGTGTGCCAGGATTTGAACCCACTACTTCTTCAATCAGAAGCGGGGTACATAATTCAATAATATCGAAATACAAACTTTCAGGACCATAAGTCAGAGTTGAGATATGTATATATGTAAAATATGGCATACTTAGTACTTAGTAATCCATACATATATTAAGTCTTACTCGAAAAATTAAAAAAAAAGTAATCAATTAATTAATTTCTGGTCACAATTTACAAAGGTTATTAACCGAAGAGATATACTTAGGCATATATTATTCTGTGGCAATGTTTTAGTACCTAATAACCGGTTAACATGCAATTTAAAATGGCTACTTTAATTTAACATTTAAATTTCTCGACGATTTTGTTACTAATGCCCTTGTCCACGGAACTTTACGTCAAAGTATTACAACAGTATCTATTAGATCTTTCGTAGTATCCATTCATAATTAAGGAATTAAAAATGTATATATTTTTAAATAATAATTTCAGCAATGTTATATATATTTTTTTACGTTTATACCTATATACAATAGGCCTCATTTTATGGCTGTTATAAAGAGTTCAGAAAAACCTCTGTACACCTAATAAATTTAAACTATCGTGACTTATTTCAGCAAAAAGATAAATCACTTATTACTATATTATAAACGTGACAATCATCACATATATTTTTTAAGGTATACCTGATGGTGAGCAACAAACGCCGCCCATGGACACCTGAACACATACAGTGTTACAGTTGCGATGCCGGCCCTTACAATAGAATCTGAACTGGGTCGGGAGTGGGATGGGGCCTTCCAGGGGTTGGGCCTCCGGATACCTCTCTCACTGAGCGAAACGCGGCAAACCAAACGCCAATTTACGTCGATATTCTGAGAGGTCGTGGAATTTCACCGGTCGAGCAGGCTCATTCGTGACTGCGTGACTCTACCACTGCTGATTGTTGTTGTTATTAGTATTTATATTTTTATTTACTGGATTTCAGATAAAAAGTAGAATTTTATTGCAAATTGTATTACTATAAGTGGTATTTTTTTATCAGCAGCTTTGTCATCCAGATGAACTGGGATCGCCTGTGACACCTGCATCATCACGATGCACCAATGCTCACTCTTTATACTCACGCTGCTCTGCATATCAGTCAAAGGTAAAAATAATTTTAATACTTTTACTAAAGTCCACTGCTTGCTGTACAAGAAGACTTGCGAAAATTAATTGGCATATTTTTTATTAAATAAATTAATTGTTCGATAACGCAAGTTTGTCATGTTCTTACAAAGATATAAACTCCAATATCATCAAATAGTATAAAACAAAGTCGCTTTCTGCTGTCTGTCCCCTTATATGATTAGTTTTTGAAATTACGCAACGGTTTTTGATGCTGTTTCTTTTAATAGATAGAAGGTGTCAGCGGGGTAGTTTGTATGTATAACTTATGTTTAATTTAGTATAGATAAAATGATATTTTTCGAGATATACCACTGTAATTGTAAACGCGGAAAAGTTACTTTTGATGTGGAACGAAGTTCGCCGGGTCATCTAGTCTATATATATAAAATTCTTCTGTCACAGTGTTTGTCCTCGAACTCCTCCAAAACGGCTGGACCGATTTTAATGAAATTTGGTATATATATTCGTTAGGTCTGCGAAAAGGTTTTTATCTATTTTTCATCCCCCTAAATCACAATGAATATTTATTTTTAATTTTTCGGCATATTTCTGTTTCTTTTTTTTATAAAACGGGATACAAAAATACATACAACCCTAAATTTTCAACCCCCTACGATCAACCCCCTATTTTTTAAACTTTATTTTTTGGCAAGACGAAGTTTGCCGGGTCAGCTAGTTTTCTTATATATTCCTTGCAGGTAAATTATTGCTAACGCTTAAGTAGAGAGGGCGTATTTACGCCAAGTGTATCTGGTTTTACCGATCTGTCCGATCAAGAAGTCCGAGTGAAATTCATTTTACTGGTAGTCCGTCTAATTCATCGACAAGAAATTTAGTTATAAGTCTATAATATTTGTGTTATGTTTCAGATATATTCGGCAGCTGGGAAGAATGGTGGACATACGACGGTATATCGGGTATGTTCTTTTTTTATTAATTAGCAGTAGACGGCAAATTTTTTTTTTTGCAATTATGGTTAACAGTATCACATAGACCTTTCGAAGTTTCTATTTTTAATATAATAAATAACGAAGACTGACAATATCCTCACCTATTACGTGAAAACAATAGATCTGACAGGTCGTGTATAAATTTAACAGTGGCAGTTTGCTGCATGAATGGGCCAGCTAGACCGGTAAAATACCACAACTTCTCAAGATTTCGACGTAAAGTGGGCTAATATCCGATTGTAAGGGCTGGTTACGCAACTCTAATGCTATCTGTATTCAAGTGTCCATGGAGAGCGTTTGTTGCTTCCCATCGGTTACATGCCTACTAGTTTCCCCTACCCCATAAGATAAGATTAATGTCGCTGCTATTTGGAACATCGACGAGTCAAATCACTATTAAACTTTTGTAAAATGCTATTTAAACAAAGCTGCATAGTGCCTATGAATGGAACAAAACCTGCGTCCGTGTTCCCGAATGATTATAATTTTAACGTCTTCAAAAATAGTCAATAGGTATTTAACAGACTCATACGCTTCACCACCAACGACCAAACTATCACCTACCATCAGTTACATACATACATAACTTCGTGTAAAATAGGCAGAGAGAATAGAGCGCCATAAGGCACGATTCTTACACTCGCTTCTTTGACTTTCATAACTCTTTTCGTTCACGCACGTCCATGTTTTAAGCTCCTGACATCACCTTCCTCCAGAACTCGTTCAATTTGGTCATGGAAGATGTGTCGTGGCCGTCCTCGACTCCTACATCTATCCGATTTTGCATTGTATATCTGCTTAGTCAATCCATCGGAGCATGCCAAGTCTTTAAATCCTAATATCTACGTTTAAAGCCGTTTTGTGAAGATGTGTAAACATATCGTATGAAGTGATATTCGGAACAGTCTCAATCGCTAACGCTCTCCGAATATCAGGGACATAGTAACATATCCATATAATGGCGGGCTTCGTAATGATCGCAGATAACATCTTAATGGTGAAGCGCGCTCAACTGTGTCATTATATTGGATAGTGCTCGCTCGACCTGAAATTTGAACGTATTATCTGTTTTGAAAGGTATAATATGTATATAAAGACATTTTTGTGTTTTTTGTATCATTACACTCATATTAATATTGCTTGAACAGAGAAAAAATTTAAAAAAAAAACATTAGACAGAACACATTTTTGTATTTTTTTATCATTAAATTGATAGTAGTACTAATTCATCATCATCATCATTAGCCCTTTTGAGGTCCACTGCTGGACATAGGCCTCCCCGATAGAGCGCCACAACTGCCGGTCCGCTCAATCATGGGGGGTTTTTGCCATAATCGCCACGCTTGGCAGGCGGGTTGGGGATCGCAGTAGGCTGCATTGTTTTGAGAAAGAATGCTGCTGCCCATTCTTCTAGCTTTTCCTCTAGCATTTCCTAGTACTAATTGGATATAGTGAAAATTAAAGAATAAAACATTACACAGAGTAATATCGTAAATGTCAGCTTTAAGACTGAGAATACAGTTAAACAATAAAATAACGATGTCTATTTTTGGCTTTTAAATACTGATGTACATATAATTACTGATGTATATATAATGTATAACTATATCACCATAAGTACACTCAGAAACATCCTCACAGAGATTGGAAGTCATACTGATAAGCAATATAACAACATAATCTAAAAACAATAGCAAATAAACCTGAAGCTTAAAAGATTAGTTTACTGTACTACTACCAGGAAAAACCACTCGATTGGGAATTAGATAATCCCTGTTGTAATCCTGCTGTTGTACTCCTTAATATTTTCTCAAATCTCAACTAAGTTATCTTTGCCACAAATCTATTGGAAAAATCATAAAAATATTCGTGAATCGTAAAAATATTTGGAGTAAACGATAATGTCGACATTATAGGAGTAATGAGGAGTCTATTCTGTCTAACTCGGATCAGACTAACCTATATACAATAGTAACATTACGTACGTTCGAATACACTATGATGACCAAATTTTGCGGTTCTACGAATCCCTTTTCAACGTGATGTCATGGTACATTATGGACTTGAATAGGCTTTTCCATTCGAATAACGTTTAAATTCGCCATTTAGATTTCATCACCATCAACTAAATTCATCGGTTACTAATTTCATATAAGTATATTGTGATAAAAAGAAATATCCGTTTATCAAGTTTATTGAACTGGTTTTATACATTTATCTCAACGTTTAGGATGCGTTCCAGCTTCCATTTTGTAGAAATTATTATATTAATAAATAATATGGATATTAATGAAACTTTGTATAACATTTAGGATGGACGAAAAACGACTGATTAAACGAATTTATAAGACAAGTGTAAAAAGGCGAACCAGTCGACCTAGCCCAATCTACCAAGATCAAATTAATGATATGTTGGTGAGAGGCCAGGTCAAGAGTGGCTACAACCGACGAGCTTGTATGAAAACGGTAATGAGAGTGGATGAAGCAATGAATGTATATTAAGATGGTAGGAAAATGGAAAGAATGAATGATGGAAATGGAAAGTTAGTCTCTGCCTACCCCCACGGGAAAAAGGCGTGATTGTATTGTATGTATGTGTACTAAATTTAATTTGAAAGACTTAAATACACTTCTATCTTCGAGTAAAAAAATAACATCTCCAAAACCCAACACTGTACTTGGTTAACCTGTAAAAAATTCAATCTGTTATTTCTTAATCGCAAGGTAAGCTAATGTATTCATTACCCGGAAAGGGTCGAGTCGTAAAAATGTTTTCACAGCTTTTTGGTGACGTTTTATTGCATTTAAATCAACATTTCTTTGTAGCCGGTGGCAAAGGAAGGAAATAAAAACTGCATTATTTTTTCTTTTTTTATGTAGGTAGGAACCTAATTATCACATAATTTAGCAACTTGGGCCATTATTGTTTTCATTTTATTAAATTTTATCGTAACAAAAATGGTGGGTTTTTTTACTTTCTGTATCAAATTATGATAAAGAAACATTCACCTATTACTCCGTAAATAAACTCTATAGATAAACTATTGAATTTATTGCATTGTTATTCCGTCTAGAACAGATAATATAGTAATAAAATCGTGTCACTAAAAATAAAATAGATTTTAAGATTTCAACTTCTGTCCTTGTCCTCAGAATTGGTGTTATTTATTGTTTTAGGTTATTATTTTTTGTACATTTGTCATAAAAAGATAAAGTAGAAATTCCTCGATTAATAACATTACATATACATTGTAGATAATCGAATTAAATTTCGAATTAAAAAAAATAAAGTGTCAATTAATATGACTACAATACATAAAATAATATATTTAAGCCTTTGTTTCTAAGTAATAGAGCTAGTGTAGCATGTTAGCTTAGTGATTTAAATAGAAATAACTTTTACAAAAACGAATAAACTAACGAGTTTCGTGTCATTGACACAGACAATCGATTTTCAATCAGTAAAATCGATGATCGCTTAAAATACACAAAACATATAGAGTGTGCTGTGTTGACTGGTGTCGTTAAGATATTATCAGCGATAACATTGACTTGATGTCGTGTTTATAACACTATATATTATTACGATATGTATTATAATTCTTGATTTTTACTTAAATTTATTTAAATACTGGCATCTGGCCAGGCAACCTGGTCACCTGGTAAGTGACTACCGCCACCCATGGTCACCTGCAACATATATAACATAACATAACTTCACGCCTTTGTTACCCGAAGATGTAGGCAGCGGCTGTTAAGCCTCGTTTCGCCGTTATGTTTAAGTCTCAAATGGAATAGGTGGCGAATCTATTCCCAAACCGGGCACGAAGTGTTTAGTCATCGATGTTTATCGCACATAACTTCCGAAAACAATTTCGAAAAGTCATTGGTGTGAGCCAATGACAGGATTCGAACCCGCGACCTCTGGATCAGAAGCCGTGTGCTCAACCACTGGACTACAGAGACTGTAAACCTACAACACCGGTAGTATTACATTTGCGTTACCGGACTTTAAGGGAGTAGGATGGTCATAGAGAGGGAGAGGAGTTGGGCCTCTGGATACCTCTCTCATCAAACGAAACGCCATTTTACATCGATATTTTTACTTTCCAGAAGATCTCGAAATTGCTTTATAAATACATAGTAATACTAAAATTACTTTAGTAATTTAAGAGAAAAATATCTTTGGCTTCTAACTACGAGATATTAAAGGATTTATAATTTTATATTTGATTTGTAATTAAATTTTTTGTATTTTTAATTCTTTTGTACTTGAACACAGGTCCTGGCTTCTGGGGTCTGATCAATCCACAATGGAGTATGTGCAACAAGGGACGGCGGCAGAGTCCCGTCAATGTGGAGCCAGAGAAGTTACTATTTGACCCCTGGTTGAGGGATATTCAGTTTGATAAACATAAGGTGAGGTCAAGATATAGAAAGTGGTACAGTGGTTATAATACTGACTCTAGAATAGAGGTCGGTGTGTTCTATTTCCGTCCGTGTACATTTTTTTTGCAAATTTAGTTATTTAACCAGCTTATGCTCACACCTACTCCAGCGTGACATAAAATGTAATAAAAAACGAGTAAAAAGAATAACTTCAAAATGTTTTCTGTTACGAGCAAGTTACTTGATGGTAAGCAACTACTCACCGCTCATAAACATCATGGTGCGTTGCCGTACTTTAAGGGAGTAGGAGGAGAAAGGAAGGGGAAAGGGGATCGGGCCTCCAGATACCTATCTCACCGAACGAATCGTGGCACGAGCCAATTCACGCCGATATTCCGAGAGGTCAGGTATTTCACCACACATATTTAATTCTATCCGGAAAAGTCAGATATATGAAGGTTTAAGATACCGTTTCTGAATCAACACCTCTCAGATTTGAATCTAGGCCCTAATCAGTATTTTTTTTGAAAATCACCTTTGATCAATACCGACGATTATCAAAATTTTACAATTTTATGACGATATATTTTGCCATAAATTGGGACGTCACTTAGGACCTCAATTTTATCTACTCATTTTATTTATCGAACACGAGGAACACGAGGAACTTAGTATTACAATAATTTACCTATATAGAGACTATTTTATTTTATTCAATGTAACTTTACGGTTCATTTAAATGCTAATGTATGCGAGGTGCGATTACCTATCGCGTGCTATCTAAAAGCTTTTTGCACATGAACACTGGATATAAAAATTCAAATATATTTGAAAAATATTTAGAAATTAAATGAGATTTTATTGATTTCATAAATATATTTCAACTCATACAATATCATATTTAAAAATGTTACATTTAAAATTACTTTGTTTTTGTTTATTTCCTGTTTATTTTGATTAATAATTCGGTTGGTGATTTGGTGAATTCCGAATAAGATGCAGATCTCAGGTTTGAATCCGGGCTAAAATTGATAATTTTTCGGAAGTTTTGTGTGATAAATATTATTTATTTTTCAACAATAATATTGACTATCTATATACTGCTGTGATCTATTCAAATTTCAAATAATTTATTAAACAGCTTTTTGAAAGCTCTTATATAAAACCACTAGGTGTGTCGTTCCCTCCATGTAAAATAACAAAGACATAGAATTATTGAATAACAATAATAATATCTCAACCTGAAATATGAGTACTGGCGTTTTATTGAGATTACCGTTAGATTTTGATATACGAATCACTGTTGGGTCTAAAATTAAATCAACAAAATTATCGATAATAATTTTAGAACTATGATTAAACATATGATACCAAAATTAGTCTAATACATAGCGAGGACAATTTAATTTAATACTTAAGCAGAATTTTTAATGTGTGCACCGTGAAATATTAACATCGTGCTTTGAACACAAGAAGCTGTAATCTGAAAAAGCTACTAAAAACTTTGGTACATACCATTAAAACTACTCTTTAGGATTATATTGCGTTTATTTATTAGTTTAAAAAAAAATATATTTTTTTATATCACTCGTGAAAATGATCTCTGTAAAGAGTCGGGAAATAAATAAAAATAAGTAATAAATAAACGCGATATAATCCTAAAAAGTTGTTTTAATGTTATGAATGTGATTCGCAAAAGTCTCAGAAATAAATATGTAAACTTTGGTACAAATAAAATCAGATTAAAAAGCTACCTGTATGCGAGAGAAAACATCTAATACTTCCATCACTAATAGCAATAAATCCCGATTCAATACCATCGAATCCCTAGAATCGGAGTCACATCCAGTTCATCTATAATATGAGTCTACATCGCGTGCTAACAAGTCATATATCATCACCACTCAAAGCGCATAAGTTGCTAGACTTTAATCAAGGTGCGACCCATTGATTGATAGGGCAACCCCCACCCCCTGCAGGGCACGACGGTGTGATTCATTTGATATGGCCGCGGTGTTGATTATATTTAGGGCACTGTCGTATCATACCAAGACAAGTTCTTACATTTAAGTCAAAGTAAATTTCGATACGCCAAATTATATTCAATTCAATTTCGCCAAATTTCTGCCTCTTTACGATCGATAGGTTTTTGTGTACTCATCAGATTTTGCGCAAATAAATCCTGGTTCATACACAATATTAAGTGTAAGTAATTGTTAAAATGCAATAACAAATCCATCAGAGATAGCATCGTGCCTAACATTTACCATGTATGTACTTCTTAATCTTCAAATGGTGTACAAAAAAATGAATTCTATTTTATTCTGTATATTTAAACAGGTATCAGGAATTCTCCAGAACACCGGCCAGTCCTTGGTGTTTCGTGTGGAAAAAGACTCTAAGCATCAAGTGAACATAAGCGGTGGTCCGCTGTCTTACAGGTATCAATTCGAGGAGATATACTTCCATTATGGTATGGAGGATAACAGAGGATCGGAACATCAGATCGATCATCATACGTTCCCTGGAGAGGTAAGTGATGACCTCAGATATGTTGTGCTGTTCATCAATTGCAATAATTGAAGAAGACAGAAGAGAAATAGTGTAATTAATAAAAGATTCACAAAGCAGTCTCGGTGGTGCAGTGGTCGAGCACACGGCTTCTGATTCAGAGGTCCGGGTTCGATTCCAGACACTGGCTCACACCAATGACTTTTCGAGTTTGTTTTCGGAAGTTATGTGTGATAAATATCGATGACAGAAAAACTTTGTGCCCGGTATGGCAATAGGTTCGCCACCTATTCCATTTGGGACGTAAACATAACGGTGAGACGAGGCTTAACAGCCGCTGCCTACACCTTCGGGTAACAAAAGGCGTGAAGGTATGTTATGTTATGTTATTCACAAAGCGAATAATTTGATACAGATTCACAAATTTTAATCTGTGTTTTTTTTCTCTCATTATAATATACGATGTGCCCAGGAAAATCTTACGTGACTACAGAATTTAAGTAAATAATTTGAGTAATAAATAAAAATACAGAATTCAAATTCTGTAGTTACGTTTTTTCATTGTTAATATTTGCGCTGTTCTAAATAATTGCAGCCAAAACGAAGATAGGAACAAAAATTTTAATATTAATAATCCACTCAAAACACGAATGATGAAAGAAAATACCTTGCGTTTTATCATCATATCATTTCGCAGGATTTATGAACAGAATAGTATTCTTTTTCTGTTGATTTCCTTACCAAATAAAATAACGACCATGCAAAAAACTAACTAAATTATAAATAATTGTGTGATAGTTATAAATGAATCTATTACAGCTGATAAAGCTCTTCTAACTATGCAGCTACCTGACCACAGCCGCAAACTATGCGGGCATACCATTAGTTGGCTAACTATCTCAACCGCATTCTATGACTCGTTAATTTGACTCAAGCACTAAGGTGACTATAGAATTGAATAAAATAGGAAAAAATATTGGACATCAAGTAAAAGATTAGTTTGATAAATATTCAGCTTGTTTAAAAAAGAACAGTACCTTCAATCTTAGACTGATCAAAATAATACTTAAATAACTTCACGCCCAGATTCATCATCAAAAGTCTTTCGTGGCCATTCGCGACTACATCACATTCATACATCTTACATCGTACATTCTTCCTACATCTTTATGCTTTTGCATTGTTCTGTTTAGTCGTTCTTGCATCATTCTATCTTTCAAAATTACAAAATAATAATAATCAAATAGCAATTATTACAGTATAAAATCATAAAGTCTCATTAGCACCCCCGTCTCGAACACAAATAACAAATTAGTACTTCACAAATTAACACTAAAACGCGATGCCGTTACTGAACACTCATTATTATTGGCCTGGGATCTGAACGACCGAAGTTCGCTCCTTAACTTTGAATACGATCGCTTTCAAGTCATTATAACGAAACATTTTAACATTAATAACTTGTGCCAACATTGGATTTTTATGGGTAAATGTTAGATGAATGAGAGAATCGTGATTTTTGATACGAAGGAATAATGATTTATTCATTGATGTAACTTTGAATTTCCGAACGTGTAACTATATAGTTGGTCGAAAGTTTAAAGTAATAATGAGAACCATGCATTTTGATCGTTTTAATTGATAGTAATACTGTAATGGCGTCAAGATTGCTAAAGCTTTTTTTCAATCGGACTAAATTTATGACTTAATAGCTTTTTAGCAAGTTTCATCTATATTCCATGACCTCATGTCCCTGAATCATCTATTTCCGCGGACAAGAAATTAAGATTTCTTGATGTACTATTAAACTGAAGAAGTATTTGTATTAAATACATCATAGTATATCGGATCTATTAAAAGTATCTGTGAGTTTAGTTCACTTCTTGAATTATATTACAGGCACACTAATTTGACTTAGATCTAAAATTTATACCAGAAAAATCCTACATATATTTATAAGAAACATCATTAATTTATGAAATAAAAACTCATCAATCCAAACAGCTAAAATGAAATCAATACACAAGGAGATTATTGTATACTTATGTGATAGGAATTATTTTTCCGCTTAAAAATGCTTATTGACATGACTTATTGCGTTCAAAATATTAAAAGTATTATTGCCTGCTATTCTAGTCAATCCAAGTAAGTTAAAACTGATGCAAGGGAAACATAACTTCAAATCGACAATAACAAGACTTAAACATATATGAAATACTGTATTTCTATGGACTATATTGTATAGAAATAATTATTTCTCATTTGTAGTAAAGTCAGTTGACACCACATTGATATTAAATCAATTTACTGGTGTTAATTAATAATAAAATTTGTCACCAATATCTTGATATCTATAAACCAAACGCTGAATAATTATATCAGTAAACAAATTATCGTACTCAACACGACTTTATCGAACCCTCATTATTAGCCCCCGGGGGTCTAAACTACCCAAGTTTAACCCTCTTAAACATTGTTTGAATACCATCTCGGTAATACAGTGTTATTGAAATATATTGCGGTTACTTATATATTGAACAGAACCTTCTAGTAGAAGGCCTCAATATTAAAAGACTTCTCAATAAATATATAAGTATAATATCTTTTAAGTGCTATTTATATGACCCGGTGAACTTTGTTCCGCATCAAAAGTATTTTTTACATCGTTGACAATTAAAGTTCTAAAGCTCGAACATTATCACTTTTACATACATTTTTTCGTTATACATACAAACCACCCCGTTGTCACCGTCTATTTATTAATAAGAAACCGCATCAAAGTCCATTGCGTAGTTTCAAAGATTTAAGCATATAAGGGGACAGACAGCGAAAAGTTTATTTTATACTATGTAATGATAATAAAAAATTAACTATGTAATGATTTTTGAGAATTTATTTATTTGACAGTGACAGTATTAATTGTTGCGCTAATATCAGTAGGTTTGGTTCCCATTCAAATACAAATGTGTGTATGATGAGCATGGATGTTCGTATTGCATATGAAAGTATATATACATGGCAATGAGCCCGTTATCTATTCCCAATATCTATATGGTCTGGTAAAACAAATATAGTACAAAACACTGCTCGGGCCTGAAATAAAATCTGTAAAATTTCATGTATTCTATTTTTTTTATGGGATAGGAGGAAAAACGAGCAAGCGTATCACCTGATGGTAAGTGCCAGCGCCGCCTATGGACATCTGCAACACATATAGTGTTACAGTTGCGTTGCCGACCTTTAAGGAAGTAGGATAGGAAAGGATGTGGAAGGAGGGTGTGCCTCCGGGTACCTCTCTCACCGAACGAAACGCGGGATAAGCCACTTTACGTCGATCTTCTGAGAGGTCGTGGTATTTCACCGGTCAAGCCGGCTCATACATGCAGCGAACTGCTTGGCGCTACCACAGTTAAAATATAGGTGACTAGATTTTAAACCTGACATTTCTTTTGACAGATTCAACTATACGGTTTCAACAAAGAATTATATCACAACATGTCTGAGGCGCAACACAAGTCGCAAGGTGTTGTCGGAATTTCATTAATGGTTCAGGTAAGAAAGACATAAAAATAATTTTGGTTGCATTGTTTTCATATTATACCTATTAGTAGACTTAATACTTAAGTCTACTAACTATAAAATACCATTAATTCTATTTATATTTGTTCACACTCAATTCTGGTTTAAGTGCTTGCTAAATTCCTTTTTTATCGAATTATATGTGTATAATAATTGAATAATGTATGATTTTTTTCTAGAATATAGTTTAGACGCCTTCCGGCTAATTTTCATAACATTGCCTAGTCACGTCCATCAATATGTTTTAATTAATAATACAATACATACAGAATTATATAGTTTTTAGAAAATAATTATGTGATCGTTCCATTTTAGGTTGGCGAACCCACAAATGATGACTTCAGGTTGATAACAAGCGCTTTCAATAAAGTTACATACAGAGGTACAGTTATTGTAGTTCAAATATATCAATCAGTAATAAATAAACGCGATATAATCCTAAAGTTTGTTATCTGGATCTGGACTTGTAATTCAGCATTGCAACCTCTAACTTTCTCGGCTCCAGTCCTGGCCTTGATTCAAAGCCAATCAAACCAATAACTAGTCAGAAGTTATAATTACTGTCGCTTACACCTTCGGGTATTAAAGGAATTATGATATAGTTCTTCCTAACATAACAACTAGATCGATTCATCAGAATGCCAGAAAATCAAGAATATCATTTTTTTTCAGGGGCTTCAATTCCAATAAAACACTTGCCGTTGAGCTCGCTGTTGCCAAATACGCAGCAGTATCTTACATACGAGGGCTCCACTACACACCCTGGCTGTTGGGAGACCGCTGTCTGGATCATTTTCAATAAACCTATATATATTTCAAAACAGGAGGTTTGTAATTTATATAAATAAATATTTTATGATTAACATAGTATAGCATATAAACCTATAGATACAAAGTATATACTATATCTGAGACCTATTCTATAGATGTACGCGTTGCGACAGCTGATGCAGGGATCCCAACTAACCCCAAAAGCACCCCTCGGTAATAATGCTCGTCCAGTTCAACCCCTCCACCATCGTACCGTCAGAACAAATATCAATTTCAACAAACAAGGAATACAGGTAAAAGATCTTACAAATAATTAAGCTATTCAATCTTATATAATCAAATACTTCAAGCGCCAGAAAACAAATCGAAACTGCCATTCGTCGAATTAGAATGGTCGGAAAACACAGATTTATTTCCGAATATTAAAAATTTCAAATATTAATTAATGACAGCTGATTAACAATAAATCAAAATACAGGTAGCCTCTTAAATAGACTAGCCTGTATCCGAACTTGCAACTCCATTTAAAACGTTGTTGCATAGTTTCAAAACAGTTAGCGAAGCGAACTTTGCTACTGCGAAGTTGCTTGAAAATACGGAGATGTTATGCTGTTGTGAAGTTACCTATTCCATTTGGGACGTAAACATAACGGCGAGACGAGGCTTAACAGCCGCTGCCCACACCTTCGGGTAATAAAAGGCGTGAAGTTATGTTATGTTATGTTTATTTATGATATTTGGTCAAAATCTACTATAACGTTATCACAATGAAAATTATTTACTAAGTAATATTACCATTTCATACATTTAACAACAATTCATTAACTAACACTTATTCAGAAAACTTATTGGGTTCTCATGTGGACTAAATAGTATCATTAGTATTTTTATAATTGTTTTATTATTAATGAAAGGATGTTTTTTTTGCAATGGTACACAGGGGTGCAATATTCCACAATTACATTTCATCTATTTCCAAGATTAGCGATATCAAGAAATCAGAAGATGTATTTAATAGATAATGCATAGGTACCTTTTTATAGGAATTCATGATTGTAATAAATACACTTTGTAAATATGTATTATGAAATAGAGATCGAATCCCTTAAAAATCCCCTGAAAAAAAAAAATTGTATTTTATTATTAAATAAATATATATATTAGATATAAAACTATAGTTTATCGTACACCAGTTCAACTCGTATTGTATTATAAATATTCAACAGAGTTAGGTTGTGGCCACTGACTTAAGTGGATCCAGACTGCATGGGGGGTAATAAATCGCGACAAAGCCTGGCCTAAGAAGACGCTTTTCGGCTTCAAGGGCGTGAAATTATTTACGTCTGGCCGACATTTGTTTCAGAGACTGTATATTCAAAGATAAAACACTTTCTTTACGTTAGTTCCGTATATCTATGGAAAGTTCTCCGAATAATAAAAGCGATTTTTTTTTATATAACACATTAATAAATCAAATCAAATCCTTTGTTATTTTATAATTGCTAAGATTTCAGTTGAAGTTCTATGTTGTCTGAAACATGGGAGCCTTAATTTTATATGCATTGAATGAGCGTGCTCATTCATCAAATCAAATAGAGCGCGCAAACTTTACTCCCTTTAAATCTTTCCTATACACTACAAAACAGTTTCGATTTTGATATGAAACTATTCAATACATTTGAACTTCTTTTTAAACTTTGAAAAATACTATAAATATTTTTATTTCAGAACCCAAACAATTGTCCAGATATGTATCGAAATATGCACTATACAGGTATGCAGACTAACATAACATTTGCTCATCGTTTGATTGCATCCAATTTTATGCATCTTTTTCCTAGTATGGAATGAAGCATGTACATTTATATAACAACTTCAGCACCACTAAAAAAACTATTGAAATGTTTTCCATCAGAAGATTTCGTTCATTTTATATATATATATATATATATAGTTTAAACTTGAATGCATTTAGTATAAAATAACACAAATTAATAAGCTGTAAATAATTATTTATATATTAATTACCAAAAAACTCACCGAAATTCGCACTGAAATTTGTTTGTTATTTTATTTTAATTGATTTACAAAAAATGTCTTCATAAATTATGTTTTTTCATTGCTAATTTGTTTTTTCCCGACCGTAAAGATAAAGTTGAATAAAAATCTATTCAGTAGTTTTTGCAAAAAATATAACAAATATTTATTTCAATTCAATGTTGTTATTATTTTTACTTACAGATCGTTTAATATAACAAAAATATGTTAATATATGTATAAAATATGTATAAAAATATGTTCAAATTTTGCTCACAATTATTTAACTGATATACCAAAAATTCTGATACAAAGCATTTCATAATAGCGATTACATGTTTTTATTATGAATGTATCACAGTGTTCACATAATTTCAGCACGATACCGCGGCAGAAAACGTACTAAAAAAAGTGTTGCATGCAAACGGAACGACAAACCAAAGAAATGTCACAAAAATAGGTATATTTTAATAATAACCGCCATTTATATATATTATGTTGAATTTGGTTAGTTTTGTGACATTTAGACCTATGTGTAAATGAAATTTTCTTGTAAGCACGTAGATATTGCTTTATTAAATTTTATTATGTTATTTTTGTAAGTATTTTAACAGTGGTAGAGCCAAGCATTTCGCTGCATGAATGAGCCGGCTTGACCGGTGAAATATTACGACCTCTCAGAAGATTGACGTAAAGTGGCTCATACCGCGTTTCGTTCGGTGAGAGACCTACCCGGAGGCTCACCCTCCTTCCCCATCCCTTCCTATCCTACTCCTTTAAAGGTCGGCAACGCAACTGTAACACTATATGCGTTGCAGGTGTCCATAGGCGGCGTTGGTCACTTAACATCAGGTGATATGCCTGCTCGTTTGCCCACATATCCCATAAAAAAAGTGCAATATGGTTACAGTTGTGATGTAACGAACTGCTGCATGTGTGCGTGTGTGCATCATGTGTAGTCTATTCTATGTATGATCACTATACTGTGTCTAATCTATAGTCTACATTAAGCTAGTCTAGGTTTGCTATTATTATTAGTGTTTCGTGTAACTGTAGTGTTAATATTTGTGTATTATTATTATTATTTTTTATCCATCGCTGAATATAAAATGAAGCAGTTCAGATTTTTTTTTCCTACTACCAATAATATATTAATATATTTATTATTATAATTCACAGCAACCCAATGGCCAAAGGAACACAACTTGCGATACAGAAGCGTCGATGAAATGGCTTACACCCGAGATTAAAGGAATTAGTCGTCTATCTAATGTCATATTTATATTGTCTATATTGATTTTTTTAATTATCACCATAAAAACAATGTTCAAAATTTTAAAAAATTATTCATTTTCAAGAAAATTTCCATCCTTGAGACCAAACGACACACACAATTCATTTGTTTTGACGGAGAGGGTCTAAGATTATAAATGAAAGTTATAAAATAAATTAGAATTATATAAAAATAGTTCAGAATATGTTATTGATAGATTATATTTATATATAGTATTAGAAAAACAAAAAAATCCCACAAACATACGAACATGTAATCAATTTGGCTAAAAATATTAGTACGTAGAAAAGAAATTGCTGTATTAAAACTTGTTGTAAATATAAAAAAATATAATCTATAATTTAAGAAACAATATTCCTTCAATTATATAAATGACGATTATAAAGTTTAATGACAAAAATAATAATGGATAGATTTAGAGATAAAATATATATTTATTAATTAATTAATCGTAATTAAATATATGCGATCCATGCCATATATTTTAATTTTTTTAATTGAAATTGATAAAAATAATACCAAATCGATACATAATAAATATTTTCAGTATGATTACATTATTTAAACAATAGGTACTTCTAGTTTAAATTTATAAAGTTAATGTTATAATTTTGAATGTTAAAGGCTATGGTTAACAAAATTTAAAAATAAAGAATAAATTTAATCCCCATTTTGATACGTCTTCTTCTTTTGTAATTAATCAATTCGAATCAATCTTCAGTCAATTAATTCAGGTTTGTGCTTTTTAAAATACTTTATTTCCTTCTTGTATTCATATATTTAATTATTAAATGCCGAAAATTTATAAAATAATAAATATGATAATCATTAAAAATATAATCATAAAACGTTAATTGTGTAGACAATATTCTCAATAGTACCTATTATTAATGGTTTTAAGCTATTTATGAATTCAACTGAAACATATATAGGTCCTAATATCCTATTGTAAAATATACTGATCATAGGTCTATAATAATAACAAATTGTATATAACATGTATATATAATATTGACTCTTAAATAATTAAATAAAAAAGAGTATCGTAATACGTCCACACTCTAAATGGTATTTAAGTGAAGATATACTATATTAAGGCTTAGTATACATAGAAATATTAATAAACAAATTATATTATTAATATAAAATATAGCATAATCGTTATTACAGTATCAAAATTCGTATAACGTATAATATACAAAACATAAAATATTAATAAAAATTACTTAGCGATGATAGTGCTTAAATGAAACTGCTAATAAGCTTAAATGAAACTGTTTTTATTTGTATTTTCAAGCCTTATAAATAAACCGTAATACTATATTGATAATTAGAAAGCTAATGAATGGTAATAAATATAAATAGTTAGTAGACATTTGGCGTAATAAAATACTGTTTGTATCAAAACTCCGGGATGATGTGTTGTATTTAGCTTTGTATTGAAAAAAATAATTGGCAATTATGTAATGTCATAGCTGTGTATTTTATGATACAAAATAACTGTAATGTACCTAAGGAATTTACTGTAGTAGTTTAGACGCCTGTGTTGTCTTTATTACTAAAAAGAAATAAATGTTCATGACCTATATACATATAACTCGTTTTATTTCATCATTATCAGCCCAGCTCTGTCCACTGCTGAACGTAGACCTTCCTCTTAGCACGCCATAACTCCCGGTTCTGTGCCACTAACATCTAACTACTCCCCGCTGTTGTCACTAGGTCATTAATCCATCTAGTAGGGGGACAACATATGCTGCACAGTCCAGTCCGTAGCCGCCACTCAAGAAGCTTTCTTCGTTATCGTCCGTCGGTTCTGCAAACGATGACGCCTGCCCTCCTCCACTTCAGCGTGGTCTTTATAGGCTATGTCAGTTACTCCCGTACGTCTACGGATCTCCGTTCTTCTGATTTTATCTCGAGAGATACTGAGCATAGCCCTCTCCATAGCACGCTGAGCGACTTTGAGCTTCCTGATGAGGGCAACATTTAAAGACCACGTGTCGTCTCTATTCCGTAAGCTTTCGCTGGCAACACACTTGGTGTTTAGGCACTGAGGTATTTTGTTGAAGATATCCCTCAGCTTACCGAATACTGTCCAGCCTAGTTGGATCCATCGCTATATTTCCACTGACAAAAACAAAAAACAAAAAGTCCCGGTTGTCCAATGGTCGAGCCATTGGACTACCGGGACTTTTTGTCCCCGCTGCTAATTCGGAAGTCGTGGAATCGTTTTCGGGTTCACACACGAATTCCGAGAAATCATTTCTCGACATTCTTTTCGAAAGCTATGTGTGATATATATCGTTATTGATAACTTTGTGCCTGGTGTATGGCAATGGGTTTGCCATTTACTCCGTTTGGGACGTAATATGACGATTTTGCAATTTGAGACAGCAACCGCTGCCTACATCATAGGGCAGAAAAATTGAGAAATTATGTATGTATATAAGTAAAATGTCTTGTGTCTAGTAATTTAGTTTCAGTTTCCAGATTCATAAATGTTCAGAACTTTACTTCGAGCGTATTTTTCCGAATTTTTTTCCGAACGTTTTACGCCTACTTCACATCTTATATACCCGGCGGTGTAAACGACCGTATTTACGCTAGGATACGCCATATTTGTAGGTCTCAAATTTAAAAGATAGTGTACGTTATTGCCGTAAATAGGACACAATTTTATCAGTCTGGACCTACGTATTTATTATTATTCATAGCCTCTGAATTTTCAGAGGCTATTCATTAAATAATCGAGAGAATGTCACTCTCTGTCGCTTTGTTGCGTATGCTATACAATAATTGATATACTAATTCAATAGATTTTTTTTATTACTAATAATAGTTTCTGGAATACTTCTTTTTTATAATCTTAAAAAAAGACTATTCAACTAATGGCAGATATAGCCTTCATGGCTTTTAAATGTCACCAAATATACCCTGACGCTGTCAGTGTCTCAGTGAGGATACAGCATAAAATAAATTCGCGCCTTTTTCTACCCTAAGGTGTAGGCAGTTGTTGCTATGCCTCGACTCGCCCTTATGTTTACGTCCCGAATGGAATAGGTAGCAAACCTATTGCCATACCGGGCACAAAGTTTTCAGTCATCGATATTTATCACGAAAAGACATTGGTATGAGCCAGGATTTGAACTCGCGACCCTTGGTTCAGAAGTGATGCTCGACCGCTGGATACTCTCACTAATACTTATTTTTATATGACACTGTCGTTATCCGATTATATTGAGTACATGTATAGTTTTGCATGTGGACCGACGACTGTTTTTTAACTATGAAAGTAGGCACTTCAAGTCCGTGCGCCGACATAATAATATGCTAAGATTATCCGTTAGTTTAGTCATGAAATATTCATGCAGGAAACCTTGACGATATATACATATGTCGTGCAACGGATATGTCCGCTGTCTACTTGCCCGACCTCGCCTTCCTCCGGATCTGGCCGCTCTATGTAACGGTTGCTACGCCGTAGCATACGTAGAGGAGCTACGGCCATTTAATCAGTAAAGTTACATCCGTAGCTTCTTGCAAAGCTTGTATATCTTACTTTTGAGATAATACATTGGTAAAATAATGGATAAAAACTTGCTATCCAATAAGACATTTCTGTTCCGACGAAAGATATTGTTATTGTATTTATTATTGTATAATTTACAGATAAAAATTATTTGATTAGCGAGCGTAATTTGTCTCGCCTTGGAAGCAATAAATAGAAAAATATTTCTAAAAAAAGTATCCTAATTTACTTCTTATTATATACTATACCAGCCAGTAAAAATTCCGTCAAAATCAGTCCAGCCATTCTGGAGATGAACCGGAACAAATAGACAGATAGAGAGACAAACAAATATTGTAAAAATGTTATTTTCATGTATGCGTGTATGTTTAAAGGCCGGCAACGCTGATGCGTCACTTCTGGCGTCGCGGCGGTGGTCACTTTCCTTCAGGCGACCCGCACGTTCGTTTGCCCCTTTTTCTCCCCTTTATAAAATGTGCCGTATATTTATACTTATGAATACAGTAGAAAGCATTTATTTCAATATTTCAAACAGATACAACAATTTAATCTATTATATTTTGTATAGCTTAATAAATTGCATACCCATTCCAACCTATGAAGTTTATAAAAAACTGCAGCAAAACAAGTATTCGATATTTTGTTGCAACATAACATCAAAAGAACTTTAGGAACATGTTAAAGTGGTGTAATGTAGGCACCAGCTCGTGGTAGACAAGTGGCGACGGTTGCACAGGAAGTTCAACCGCAAACAATATGGCAGCCGGCCACTTCCGCACGGGGAGTTTCCGACTTCGGTCCACCACTGACATTAATAAACTTTTCTAATGCGTAATGTTTAAAAAATAGATATCTTTTGTTACTGAATTGAAGGCTATATTTTTTATGTAGTTCGTACACACATACAAAGGTAATGTTATACTCAAACTTGAGGGCTTCGCTTTTAGTTAATGAAATTTTTCAGTCCCAAAGGTAAAAACCTCCAGGCATCAAGCACAATGTTGTAATACATAATTTTCTCTCTGCCTACCCAGCAAGGGATTTGGCGTAAAGTTATGTATGCATGTATGTATAATTTTTGGACAAATTTGAAAGAGACGAAATGTGATTCACACATTTAAGAGTTGCGTGTCAAGTGCCTACTTTACGCGGATTACCAGATTGTTACTTGCTCCGTTGGCGTGAGAGTTACAAGACATACCGATATTGGTGAATTTAGAGAAAAAGGTATGAAAGTAAATGTGAGCAAGAGGAAATTTAGAGTTGTGGAGAGAGAGAAAGAGGTCACAGTGTGTGATATGATATTGGATGGCGAGACATTAAAGCAAATGTGAATGAATTGGTATATTTGGGAAGAGACGGAAAATGTGCAGATGAAATTGAAAGGAGAATGACTGCTGATAATAGAGTCAATGGTGCATCATTGACATCATCATCATCTCATATGTATCCCAGTCTTTGACACATCTGTGTGCAGAAGTAGGTCGGCAACTGAATAATTTCTGATTAACTGTAATTTATTTTTGAAATATTTATGGGCTATGTTGCCCGCAATAAAATTATTATTATTATTGCATGCGCTGATGCATAGTCGGGCTGTGTCTGAAAAGGCACGCTTGAAGATTCACGGCGGTGTGGAACCAACTCTAACATGGAGGAGTGAGTGTTGGGTGTAGCAAAATGCAATGGTAATGCGTTCTCTGAGAAATGTGCCACGCACATTTCGGTTTCACCCTTGTGGATCGAATAAAAAATAGCGTAAGGGAGAAATATAAGTTGAAGAATGATGTGGTGACCAAAGTGGAGAAAAGTATGTTAAGGTGGTTTGGTCATATTGCAAGAATGAATGAAAACGACTGACTAAAAGAGTATACGAAGCGAATGTGAGGTGCAGGGTCGGGTGCCACTACGACGAAATAAATGGTCTGTTTAAAAAAGGCAAAATGCATAGTACCCGAAACCGACGCGAATGCATGATGAAATGTATGACAGCGGATGAGGGGAAAGATGTGTGTCAGTATCGTACCTAACCCTATGGGATACAGACTTGAGCTTATCTATGTATATAAGTATAATAATAATAAATAAATATAATTTTCGGGAAATCATTAGTCAAAGTCAAAGTGCTGAACCATTGTACCATCGGAGCTTGTGATACTATAAATGTAAAACTATGATTAAAACTGTCGATAACGCGGCCATAGCCATTTTACGGCTTCACTTTACTTTAGCTCTCTACACATATTCTCTATACATATTGCCGGTACTTTCCATGTTGCCTAAGAAGATGAGCATATAAAAAGACCGTAAGGTTAAAAAAGACTCAGACTACAATCTCAAAACAGTATCTGTATTGAACGCGGGTCGCTAAAAACCAGTCAGAGTAATTTCATTTTAACTTGACAAGGCGGCGAAGTGAGTAGCACAAAGCTGTAGTAGCGTCAGCATAAAAATCGATCATATTTGAGATACCTGAATTTAAAATATAATAGGTCGGGGAAAAAGTCTTTTCGCATAACGTAGGTATAAACTTATTATAAAATTTCTTTGACTGTACTATTTGTGTCTGGCTGGTTTTGGTAACATTAAAAAGGTTACATTATAAAGAAAAGAAAAAAATAAAAAAAAGTTGTTTCCCGCTATTTTTCATTTGTTTTTCTCTCCGTAAAAATGAGTGAATCTAATGAAGAAATTCGATACATTTTAAAATTTTATTATAAAAAAGGCAAAAATGCAACTCAAGCAGTGAAAAAAATTTGTGATGTTTATGGACCTGATGCAGTGTCAGTAAGAGTAGCACAAATTTGGTTCAAACGTTTTCAGTCCGGAAATTTTGATGTTAAAGATGCACCTCGCTCTAGTCGCCCTGTTACGAATAAAATGGACGCCATTTTTGAAAGAGTGGAGCAAGATCGGCATATTAGTAGTTACGATGTAGCTGAAGAACTGGGAATTGACCACAAAACAGTTTTGACCCATTTGAAGAAGGCTGGTTATACAAAAAAGCTCGATATTTGGGTGCCACACGAGCTCACTCAAAGAAACTTAATGAACCGTGTACTCATTTGCGATTCATTATTGAGACGTAATGAAACCGAGCCGTTTTTGAAGAGATTGATAACTGGCGATGAAAAGTGGATCACGTACGACAAGAACGTGCGAAAAAGGTCGTGGTCGAAAGTTGGCCAGGCTTCACAGACTGTGGCCAAACCTGGCCTAACACGAAATAAGGTGATGCTGTGTGTATGGTGGGATTGGAAGGGCATTGTTCATTATGAGCTTTTACCGTCCGGCAAAACCATCGATTCTGATCTTTACTGCCAGCAACTGATGAGATTAAAGGAAGCAGTCGAGAGAAAACGGCCGGAATTGATCAACAGGAAGGGTGTGGTCTTTCATCACGATAAGGCTAGACCACACACATCTTTAGCCACTCAGCAAAAATTAAGAGAGTTCGACTGGGAGGTCTTAGTGCATCCACCATATAGCCCTGACCTTGCGCCTTCAGATTTTCACCTGTTTCGGTCTCTTCAGAATTCTTTAGGTTCTGTAAGGTTGACCTTAAGAGAGGACTGCCAAAACTATTTGTCCCGTTTTTTTGATCAGAAGTCCCAAAGTTTCTACAGTAACGGGATAATGTCTCTGCCCACAAAATGGCAGAAAGTTATTCAACAAAACGGTACATATATATTGTAAATAAATAAATGTAAATAAACTTTGAAAAAAATGTCTTGACTTTTCATACAAAAATACGAAAATACTTTTTCCCCAACCTATTATGTATACTAGATTTAAAATAATAAAACATAGCTACACGACTTTAAAGTTTACTTTGGTATTCATAAACATTGACTTCTGAATCCAGATCTTAGTGGGCTTACAGCAATATCATTTCGAAAATTGTGTTTGATAAATATTAATGACCGACAAAATTGTGTCTCATGCATGGCAATAGGTTCCGCCATATTTCATTTGGGACATAAACAATCGGCGAGTCGATGTTTAACAATTACTGTATACTCTTTCGGGTAAAAATGGCGTGAAGTTATAAGTAATATTCATAAATCCAACTCAACTTCTACCTATTTATAGTATATTCGCTGATATATTTGAGCGTACACTTTGCATCTCTATACCTATATCACTTAGTATATAACAAGATAGTTTCCTCAGAGCGTTCATCTCACCACAAACCGCTAATTACCTGTTAAATCACTAAAACGACTATATCCCAGAGTGTAAAATTGCGGACCTCACTGTTTACAGTGATTTACACTTGGGAATATTCTAACGCAGATTAGGTTTACAGTTATGTGAATGAGAGATAGCGATTTGAATTTAATTAGTCGTTTTTTTCATATGTTTATTTCGTTTTATATTTTATATGTACATAAGTTTAGGAAAGCAAGTAAAGGATGCTAAGAATGCTAAGGAAAACAAGCGAAGGATTTTGACTAGGACTTTGAAATAATGCTAATATGTTAACTTTGATAAATTGTCTGTTTGCCGCTGTAATGTTTTAGCAAAATTAATGACTTTTAAAGTTTATCCCTACAAAATTCCATTTATTTAATCTAGTCCCTAATTTCAAATCTCTGCAGAATAGTAATTAATTTAAATTAATATGATTATAAAAATAAATAATGATAAACGGACGTACTACTCAACCTCGCTGGAAGCCACTGGATGCGGGTAGCACAGGATTGTGAGTTGTGGCGTTCCATGGCGACGGCCTCCGTCCAACAGAGGACATGGAAAGGCTATGATGATGATGAATTATAAATTATCATTATCGTAATTTATTTATTAAATGTCTCGGTGGTCCAGTGGTTTAGGTCCCCGATTCTGATTCAGAAGTCGTGGGTTCGACTCCGGACTCACAATACCGAACTTCTCGGAATTCTATTCAGAAGTTTTGTGTAATAAATATTGATGACTGACAACTTTGTGCCCGGTGGCTAGGTTCGACACCTATTCCATTTGGGACTTAACGTAAAGATCTGGCGAGTCGAGGCTTTAAAAGCCGGGTACACTACACCTTCGAGTACACTTCGAGTACACTACACAAAGGCCGAAAAACATCATGATTAAAAATAATCAATAAATAATCATTTACCTCTTCCGCTCATTAAACAACTCGTACCTTTATAAACACGGTCCCATCCCGCGGTCGTTCGCCCGCTCAAATGGAATTGAAACGGTGACAATCCAGTTTGTGCAATGCACTTTTTCTTTGCGCCATCTAGATTTGATTGAGTCGACCCCCCCTCCCCTCTAGCCCCAGTTTGTGCTGACATTCGTTTCAACTCAAAGGGATCACCGCGGCTTAGCACACAGTTGAAGATCGATATTTCGTGTACAATGGTGTTTTGTCCGATATATTGTTGCCCGGCAAAATGTTTAGCCGAAGCTTTGTTTTTGTTTACTTTGAGTCATGTATTACTAGATAGGTAGGGTAAGATATATATATCTGACATAAATGTAATTTTTAATTTTTAAATCTGATTTGACTAATACCATTTTCAATCATCATCATCATCATTAGCCTTTTGAAGTCCACTGCTGGACATAGGCCTCCCTCATAGAGCGCCACAACTGCCGGTCCGTTCAATCATGGGGGGTTTTTGCCATAATCGCCACGCTTGGCAGGCGGGTTGGCGATCGCAGTAGGCTGCATTGTCTTGAGAAAGAATGCTGCTGCCCATTCTTCTAGCTTTTCCCTTAGTCGCCTTTTACGACACCCACGGGAAGTGATGGGGTGGCGGTATTCTAAGCCGGCGCCACACAATATAATTTTCAATCATTTTTCTTAAACTGTGAGATATAGAACAATAGAATGTTCATGAAACCAAATATTTTATCACCAGAAGCGAGATAAGACTGTTGTCTGCACAAATAATTTAAAATATACAAAGAAACTTTTAAAATCAAACCAAAGTTTTTTATCACTGTCTACATGGAGTAGTGGTTCAGCACCCTGCTTTTGAATTAGAAGTCTTGAGTTTTCTCGCACCTAATTTATGATTGCTAAAATTTACAATAGTTTCCGTTGTATATTATGTTACACCAAAAAAACAATTGTTGTTTGTATATAGTCTTATAATAATCACGTCGTTTTTGACCATCATTTAATACTAAATTGAAGATATCACCATTATATTCTGCATACTTCAAATTCCATCTTTTAAATGCATAAATTTATTTAGATAAAGGTAGACAAAACGATTCACAAAAGCGAAGTGGAAGCCTCACAAACATGATTTTTACCTCACAAAGGTAAGGCAAAACAATTATAGCCGGCATTGAGATCTGCTATTAAGTACAGAGTACAAACGTATCTGAGAGCCAGTAATGGCGTACACTTCAAACAGTAGGGGGGACTCAAAGAAATCATTATTCCACGAGGTTCCTCGCGCGACCACTTGGAAACATAGGGATGTGTAAACGTATATATCGATACTTTTAGATATAACTTGCATTCAGATAATTTTACAAAAGAAATTGTTATTATTTATTTTATTTTTTAACTTGACGTTTAATTAAAAAAATAAATAAAATGGTTCAATCTTGAGTCATTTATGAATCAAGATATAAATAATTTATTATTTTATAAATGAATTTTGCATATAAAATATATATAAGTTTTATCAAGATACAAAAAAGTGTTAAATTATATTTAACAGTAGAATTACGGAATTGGGCGGCAGGTTCTAATTACTTGCCTCAGAAAAATGCTTATTAGTGAAAAAGTTAGCAGTATACCAAATAAACGATGACCTACTTCGGACTTTCTAAGAAATATAATACCAATAATATAAATAAATAATTAAATTAAATTCACAAACAAAAAACTCATGTATTACCCCAACAAAAATTTAAAATTACACGTTATGGGTAATAATATCTAAAATTTTAAATAATACCACAATTTATTACAATTTCGGTAGTGTTATCACATTAATCTTAGCTAACCAACTCAAATTAAGGGGTGGATAACTGAGATTCATGCGGACATGTTGTGCTGTCAATCGGATGCTGTCTAACGTCAATTTCATCCCCAACCTAGGTGGATTTGCGTCTAATCAATATACGTCTGTATACAATATATTACCGTACGTTTTAGATGTTCGAGATTAAGAGCATAGCCAGCCGTAACGTCATACCTACTTACTCACAGAAGTCCTTCTTCGGTAGGTACATTGTAAGAAAAAATTAATACGACAACACCAAGAAAAATATTAATTGTATTCAAGAATGATGATATGCATGTTTAACAAAAACTGTACAAAAAGAAGTAAGAAATTCCTTCCGAAAATGCCGCGCTATGGCTGCTTAGTCTTCAATATGTTAGATAATTATGAATTCCTAAAAATTATACGAAATAGCAAGAAGCATTGGGAGTAGGTTTGACATAGATGTTATGTCGTCTCAGTTATATCTCAAAGGTATAAAATTAATTAAGCTCATAGAAGGAAAACACAATACAATTAATAGTTAAGACTAACAAATAAAAACGGTATTTTGCTCAATGCTTAAATTAATAGTTATATTCGAAAGTATATTAAAATATCGATATATTTTTTTCCCATCATTAAAACAGGTACGTTCCGCCGCGGGGTAACGAAGCTAATCTGTGTTCAAGTGTCGACAATTTGAGGCGTAACAACAGAAAATAAGCAAGACTGAAGCCATACTGTAGTTAATCCGTGGTTTACTCACAGTAATGAACAATGTTTGTCGACCAATTATTCACAATATTTTTTTAATTTGCACGTTTTGAATAAATTTACGCGAGTAATGATCTGTAACTTCGCATCATTAAAATCCGATGTAGACGAAGCGATGTAGGCAGCTAAACAACGCAATAATTTTCTAGTCTAATTATATTATTATTATATATATATATATAATTAATTAATTAAAGCTGCCTGCTTTACGCAGATGACGCCGTGCTCTTAGCCGAATCGCCGTCTGATCAGCAAACACTAGTCTCTATTATGATAGATGACTGTTTGATGAAAGGCTTACAATTGAATGTGATGAAAACGAAAGTTATGGTGTTTGAAAGGGAGGAATCCAGAACGGATGCAAGGATAATGGTTGACGATGTAGTGCTAGAACAGGTGAATGAAATTGTATATCTTGGATGCGCTTTTAGCAGGGATGGAAGGTACACCGCTGATGTAGAAAGAAGAGTAGCGTTAGGAAATAAAGTAAATGGGGCGTTGGGCAGATTCCTGGGCGCAAAAGATATTAGCAGAAAAGCCCAGCTAGCAATTCACGATGCAATACTGACCCCAACGCTAACTTATGGAACCGGAACTTATGGAGCTGGGTATGGCAGAGTGTGCATGAAAGTAGGATAAACGCGGTCGAAATGAGGGCATTGCGCAAAATCTGCGGAGTGACCCTCGCTGACCGCGTGGAAAACAAGGTTATAAGGAAGGAAATCGGATTGAAAGAGAGTGGAGTGGAGTTCTGGAGGAAGGTGATGTTAGGACCCTCAAAAATCGACGCGCGTGCATGAAAAGAGTTATGAAAGTCAACGAAGCGAGTGAGGTGTGTAAGAATCGCGCCCTATGGCGCTCCGTTCTCTCTGCCTACCCCGCAAGGGATTTGGCGTGAAGTTATATATATAACTTTTATGCAGATTATACTATGCAGATTTTTTATATTAATCTCATAATCATCACATGTAAGTTCCAGTTATACTTATATTTTAGGACACTCCTTGCTACTCTCCAAAATTCGTGTTTGGGACCTATTAAAAAGAATACCCACGCTTAACTAGTAGATCTGTCGACGATAGCTTGATATCGAATCTTAATTATGGTTTATATCCAAGCTTTGCATTTAAAAAAAAATATTTCCAATAATAAATACAAATAAGCAATAAATCATAAAAGAGCGAGTATGGAAACGCTGTATTCAGTGCGGTAAGCGACATTATTAAGCCTGGCTAAAATATTTTTACCCATAAATTAAGCGAATGTATGCGAGTTTTTCATACGTTACCCCCGAGTAAGTGAAATTAAACTCATAAGTCATCGGCCCATATATTTATATTTGAATGTTTTCGAACTTCAATATCTTCAAATGATTAAATCTAGAAAGGTTGTTAAAAATAACTTAATAAGTAAGGACTATTTATATTGGTAGTAGTATTTTAACAGTGGTAGAGCCAAGCAGTTCGCTGCATGAATGGGCCGGCTCGACCGGTAAAATACCACGACCTCTCAGAAGACCGACGTAAAGTGGCTCATGCCGCGTTTCGTTCGGTGAGAGAGGTACCTGGAGGCCCAACCCCCTTCCCCATCCTTTCCTATCCCCTATTCCTTAAAGGTCGGCAACGCAACAGTAACACTATGTATTGCTGGTGTCCATGGGCAGCGTTGGTTGCTTACCATCAAGTGACACGCCTGCTCGATTGCCCTCCTATCCCATAAAAAAAAATCCTAGCTGAAATTAAATTAACAAACAAAAACAATTTGAAAAAAAAGTGTGGAAAACTACTGACGCTTATTATATCAAAGTAATTGAAATCATTACGAGGATTAATAAAAGTCTGTTACAGATTTATCATAAGTAACACATAACAGTCATAACATAACTTCACGCCTTTTAACGGAGGGTGTAGGCAGCGGCTGTTAAGCCTAGTCTCGCCGTTATGTTTACGTCCCAAATGGAATAGGCGGCGAACCTATTGCCATACTAAGCACAAAATCTTCAGTCATCGATATGTATCACACATAACTCTCGAAATTAATTTGTTAATGAAATTTAAGTAATTTGTGTGACCAAGGATTCGAAACTGCGACCTCTTGATTCAGAAGCGAGGTGCTCGACCACTGGACCACCGAGACATAAGTAAGAGATAAGATAGTAGACGGTAAGAGATAATTTCTGAACTTAATTAACTAATCGAGAACAAAATTGAATAATAGAATTTAAAAATTGATAAATAGAATTAAAAAATTGAAAAATTTAATTTAAAAAATTGAATAATAAAATTTTAAAACCACAGACATAGCATTTGGAAATTCAAAAATCGATTTTTTTAATTCCAAGAGCCTTAGAGTTACTGATGAGTTATTTTAAAATAAATTCGCCCAATTAAATAAAACATGTGAGCTAAGGCTAAACAAAAAAGAAAGAAATAAACCTCGTATTCCTTTACACCCCTTTTAATTTTGAATTAAAGGCAGTGTCGATATCACTCCTCGGGGTCGCATCTGTGATCGACATCACCCAACTTGGATTTATTATTGAATACTTTTTTAGCCGTCTTATTCACTCACAATGAGAGAACATCTATCTTCTTTATATTGAACGTATTGTGTCTGCTTTCTTTTTTTTCATTTTGATGTCTTTGTTATTGAAAGTTTTCAGACGCCCTGCTTGCATAATATATTTATTTTGTTGTATGTATCATGACTATTGTTACGAAATATTTCGTAATATAATGTTTTTATATTTATTCGACATTCGGCCATAAATAATTTAAGTTATAAGTTTGAATATTTATACTAATATTATAATGAGGAAAACTTTGATTGTTTGCGTGTAATGAATATGTTATTTTCATAGTTGTGATGTGAGACCATAGATGGGCCCAATGGTAGCGTTACATTTTAAATAGTGATTACATACCGATGGAGTATAATCTTTTCCATAGATCTCGATTGACCAATAATCGAATCCAGAGTCAACAAACTCACTCACGGTGGGAATTGGTGTTAAAAGTGTTTTTTATAAGTTCATGCGAGCAGCTAACGCAAATTTCCCCCTCCACGATGGAGCTGACAATTTTTTATCAGCTCAAAATTATGTCAACCATCACTGTAAAAAGTTTTAATCGGCGTAATAGTACTTAGCAGTACTGAAGGGCAGTGCCAAATGCTCAAAGGATACAGGTATCATTGTTCCATAATTTTTAAGCTTTTATCTGAGGGTCTTCCCACCTTACCTAGGTAGCTTACGATGTTTTTGCTGTTTGTTACGTACAAAACTATCCCTAAAAATATTTTTTTCTAAGTATACCTACTATTATTATTCTTTACAACTTTTGTGACACACGCCCATCACTACTTGAGCAACTGAGAGTTGAGTCACTCGCGGTGATAAACTCTCCCTAACTAGCAATTTCAGATAAACAGAAGAATATATAAATATATACATATCTTGCTATATCTATATGCTACTCTATTATCTATGCTCATTTTAAATTCGCTGCCCTGGTAATTACAAACATCTTGGAGAAAACCACACGAATAAAAAATATGATGAAAGTTATGAATAGTGATGAATACTTACCTATATAAAAAATAATAGCATAATTAACAGTTACTATCCACAAAGACCAATCTCAACGATAAAATATACAATTATTATTATTTATCAAAATTTTCACGTACAAAACTTTATTATAAATTGCAAGGCACACACAACTCATCCATTACTCGACCACAAATATAATACAAATAATAGGATGACCACGTTGTTTGTTCAAAATTTGATTAATAATATTTCACTTCTAAATATGTTTAGAAATACTTCTAAATACATTTTATGACATAAGGGGCAAACGAGCAGGCGTGTCACTTAATGGTGAGCAACAAACGTCGCCCATGGACACCTGAACACATATAGTGTTACAGTTGCGTTGCCAGCCCTTACAATGGGATACGGAAGGGGTCGTAAGTGGGATAGGAAGGGGAAGAGAAAAGGGGTTGGGCCTCCAGACACCGAGCGGGCCTCCAGACACCTCTCTCACCGAGCGAAACACGGCAAGAGCCACTTACGTGGATATTGTGAGGGGTCGTAGTATTTCACCGGTTGAGCCGGGCCATTCATGCAACAAGCTGCAAGCTTTTTTATACCGTAATATAATTCTCTAGTTGTACATAATCGCCGATTGCAATCGTTTCATCAACTGTGTTGTCAATACATTATTTTTTTAAATTACTGCTATTAAAACTTGTTAAAATGAAGTATTGAAAGACAGATAACATCAATGAAAATCAAGTTAAACAAGAGTTTACTTTATTTTAAGTAATATCATGTCACCCTAAAGACATTATATCACGGGCAGGCAGCAACTTTGCGAGTCCAATCGGTCGCGTGGGACGCAATCAGTTATTTAACGTTGCCCACAGACAGACACCGAACAATATATATATATAACTATGTCGAAGAATTATTTTTGGTAGGTTTGCAATGTTTTTTTTATATATATGGTAACAGACAGTGTTGTGAAAACGGTATACATTGATATGTTTCAAAAATGTTCAGGTGAAAATGATTCCGACTTTTTCATAATTAACTTTCCGCTATCTGTCGCCTTATATGCTTATATCAGTCTATACCAAAGTGGGCGATAACGCCCCCTTGTGGGCGCTGCAGGTCTCAGTAAGTCTGCGGTAAGAGACCCAGAAAGAAAATGGGGGCGTTGTGTTGAGGCCTGGGGGGTGATTTATACTATAAATATACTAGTGGTTTAAAATAGGTGAAAAAATGGGGGCGCTAAAAAAATATTTATTCTCAAAGTGGGCAGTAGACAAAATAAGTTTGGGAACCACTGGCTTATATTATTGAAACTACGCAATGGATTTTATTGTGTTTTTTTTATAAATAGAGGGTATAAACGGGGTGGTTTTTATGCATAATTCATGTATGATTCAGTAAAGAATATGCAGTAATAAAGTGATGATTCCAGAATTTACTTATTTATTACTTTTGTTGCGGAACAAAGTTCGCTGGGGCAACTAGTGTAGAATACAAAGCAATTTCGTAACGCGTAAACTGTAACCGAGTACAACAATGTAATCGAATTTGAATGTGAGATTCGTGCATACGTCGACTTTGTATAGGTGTTAACTAACAAAGTCGCACCTGCTACTCGATGCAGCGGCACCACTACTACGGTGACGATTAATCGATTCCATTATTTCTCATCGTCCTATTCAAATATTACTTCAAACTAGCTAAAGTAATTATAATTAAAGTTTTGAAAGATATTTCTTTCTTTTAGAGAGCTACGCCCGAATACTGAACCGTCACTCAAATCTGACAATCAATAAAGTGCTACTTACTGCTCAAATTTCACGGATTCTGTCTAATGTGACAGCTACTTAAATTCTTAAATAGCGCTTATATATTTGAGTGGCAATTCAGTATTTGGGCTCTAGACTTTCTTATTATAGTTTAAAGGTGCTTGTTTATCTATAAACAAAATGAATAATAACTATGCGGTCTCGGTGGTGTGGTTGTCTTGCAGAGACTGGAATGACTTTTCATATGATAAATATTCATAGCTCCCAACACTGCGCCCTAATTCTGCATATGGCAATAGGTTGGGAACATATTTGGGACATACAAATTTTACGCGTTACGCTGCCTATACTTGCGAGTATAACAGGCGCGAAGTCTCAGAAAACACAGAACTTTTCTTTTAACATACAAGTTAAATAATAAATAAAGATAATTGCGCGCCTCACAACGCTTTAGCGTGTGGGTGTGCTCTATTCTCGAAAGACCGCTCTGCGACGATTTTACAACATAAAATCGTTTTTATACCAAAAGTTATCAATAAACGTCGCGAAAAAATGGATGTTTCTGCAACTAGGAACTCTAATTGTTAGTTCAGTTAGGTTTTTTTTTTCATATACATCAATAATTATGATGAAATATGTATTTATAAAAAAACAAAATTGTCGTCCGTTGGTCTTTATGTCTGTGCGTTCCATCGATTAAGAAAAAAATACGCGATGAAATGAGTTGAATCTTTTTTTAAACGTTTCTGTACATCCTGAGGATGATCCCTATTGCTTGGCGTGATTAAACTCTGAACGATTCAAAAGATATAAATGAAAGTTCTTCTACAGAATAACGAATTCCGTATCTCAACCATTTTTTTTGTTTTTTTCTTATTTTTCGCACCGTTTGTCGGTAATGTAGAAAATAATTATTACCGAGCACAAAGTTTTCAGTCATCGATATGTATCCCACATAACTTTCGAAATTAATTTCTAAGAGTCATTGTTGTGACCCAGGATTCGATCCCGCGACCTCTCAATTCATAAGCGGGGAGCTCGACCACTGGACAACCGCGACTTTTTAGATCTATATTAACTACAATTATATAACATTATATTTGTTTAATTAATCTTCAGATAATAACTGGAATGTTTTACATATTTATTTCTAAGACTTTCGCGAATCTCTCTCTCGCGAACTCATTAAAACAAACTTTTAGGATTATATCGCGTTTATTTCTTATTTATTTATATTTATTTCCCGACGTTTCGAACTCTTTACAGAGATCATTTTCACGAGTGTGTCGTGAAATATATAATATGCAACGTCGGCAATAATGCAACGTCGGGAAATAAATATAAATAATGAAATAAACGCGATATAATCCTAAAAGTTTGTTTTAATGAAATGTTTTATTTTATAACTTCACGCCTTTTCCTACTCAAAGTTGAGGTTAAACATCGACTTGTCAATTTTTTATATCAAATGGAACAGAATGGATGGAACCTATTGCTGCTATACACCGATCACAATGTTGTCAGACTTGCATTCATTACGTGTAACTTTCGAAAAAGCTTTCGAGAAATCATTCCTGGTTTCGAAGCAGGAAGTCGTAGCATTTATCGTCCTTCGGACCAACAGGACGACTAACAGGAAATTGAAATTAATAATATATAGATAGTTTGGTGTAACCTATGAAATCATATTTTAAACAACAAAAAAGAAATAGTAGTTAATTGTATTCCAAAATCATTTGAAACTTTTCCGTTCTTCTAAAAATTCCTAGCAGTTATTCACGACATTTTAATTATCACCACGGCAGTCCTCAAGAGCCTGACCAGGCATAATTCAAATTGCTAGCTCAGTGGCGCCCTCTCGAGGCGGAGTGTCGAGCCTTCTCGAATATTCATCAGGCTGACTTGATTACTTCATAAGCACCTTTGTTGCACGTAAGTCGTGGGAAAAGCTATCTATAATAAAGTATGATTTCAATACATAATCACAGTAGCTTTCGTCCAAAAAGCATGAAGTAAAACTACTATAACTTCATCATACCTGATCATACATTTTTCTACCTGACTACCTGAAGGTGTAGGCTGCATCTGTTAAGCCTCGTCTCGCCGTTATATTTAAGTCCTAACTGGAATAGGTGGCGAACTTATTGCCATACCGGGCACAAAGTTTTCAGTCATCGATATTTATCACACATAACTTCCGTAAATAATTTCGATATGTCATTGGTGTGAGGATTCGATTCCGCGACTTCTTGATTCAAAATCGAGGTGCTCCACCACTGAACTTAAGTTATTAAACTTTTTGAGGGTCGATAAACTATTTAGCTATTTAGATATTAGTTTTTAAAGTTATCATCACATAAAGAACAAAATTCCACGCTTGCGAAGTCACAGACAAATACTATTACAAGATAAAAATTAACCTAAAAAATATCTTTCAAGATTCGAATTCTTGCTTGTATATTGCCCTTTTGTAACAATTCATGCTTCAGTTCAAATCAAGAATAATGTAGAAATTAATGAAACAAAGCAGGCTATCTGTAAACACTGAAAAATTTATACATTTCTAGAGAGCAGTGAGCGCGACGTAGCTCCGCAAGTCGACTCGAGGCATGGTTAGCATATCGTCGAGATAGCCCGCTCGAATATTCAACGGCTCTTTGTTGCTGACCCTACTTACGTACTACAATATGGAAATTCGCGTCAGTCTGTTTGTACTCTCAAACAGTTTGATGTTGTCGACCTCATTAATGAAATATATTTTGAAACTCCACTCTCTGATACCGTATTTAAACTTAGTCAATTTTCGAAATGGATAAGCGGGTGATTAATTATGCATTTTTATTCACTAGTAGCATTTAAAGTTTGAAATTTCATCACTGTACTTCTGTAATCAAAAGTCTCGTGGTCATCCGAATCGCAAATGATTTCTTTTCAGCAATAATGTTTGCTAAATTTTGATGGTTGACTAAATAATAATATGCTGCTAAGGAATAAAAAAAATCGAGGAGTGGACGTAACTGCTGGACGTAAGTGTTTTTTTTTCTGGTATAAGAGACAAACGAGCAGGCGTGTCACCTGATGGTGAGCAACAAACACCGCCCATGGACACTTGAACACATATAGTGTTACAGTTGCGTTGTTGGCCCTTACAATAAGATATGGAAGGGGTCGGGAGTGGGATGGGAAGGGGAGGGGGATTAAGTTGGGCCTCCGGACACCTCTCTTACCGAGCGAAACTCGGCAAAAGCCACTTTACGTAGATATTTTGAGAGGTCGTTATATTTCACCCCGTCGAGCCGGCCCATTTATGCAGCGAACTGCGTGACTCTACCACTGTTACAAGTAAAGTATCAATATTATAACAGTCTCAGATGTAGACTGTGTTGTAAATGAAATTGAATAGATTCCAAACTGCCTTGGGAATAAAGTGCATTGTCTCTGGCTAGTAAATATACTGAACTCTTTGAAAATATTCCTTTCAGTGGCGACAAAAGACTAACCTTTAACTGTAAAAAAAGTATAATAGAGGCTTTGTTTTACTGTAGAAAGCGCGCAGTACAAAGACGAAACTAAATGTCGTATTAATATTTTCTAGAACAATATTTATGCTTCGTTCGCTTCAGTAGTTTTCAAAATAAAAGTTGCAAAATTTTCTGGCAATTTTTACATTTAGCATTTTTTTTATGGGATAGGAAAGCAAACGTGCAAGGCAAGCATGCATGTCACCTGATGTTAAGTGACCAGCGCAGCCGATCGACACCTGCAACATAGTATTACAGTTGCGTTGTCCACCTTTAAGGGAGTAGGATGGGAAAGCATGGGAAAGGATGGGGATGTAAGGTGGGCCTCCGGGTACCTCTCTCATCGAACCAAAGGCGGCTTGAGCTACTTTACGTCGATCTTCTGAAAGATCGTGGTGTTGGTAGAGCCGCCCCTTTGTGCAGCTAACTGAATATATAGTAATAATAATATAATAATATATAGTAATAATAATATATTGCCGACGAAAAGGTTATTCAAGATCATAACCTTAAAATGGCAATCAAAAATAGAGACATTCATCAATTTCACTAAACAAAGTCATCATTCATTATTTCAATCACCTCATCGTCACATACCAAACATAAATGCGCGAGTAAATTACTATACTTATTACTTAAACCAAAAACAAACTATTATCACAAACATAAGATCAGTAAATGAAACTAAAATTTTGCAATACCGAATTAGTTAGAACCGGGGAGCAATTTTTAAAATAACTCAAAATCAAACAAAATCAAATTAATCAAAAAAGGGCATGGACCTTCAGTCTATGGAGAAAGCATAGAGGGCAGGAGACAGGTTTAGCCGGTAAGAGTCCGGCACTACCCAAACTACCTCATACGTGACGTAGTTTGGGTGTCCATGAGGATTCCGACTCCTGCCTAGAAACAAAAAAAAAAAAAAAAAAAAAAAAATAATAATATATTGTAATAATTAATAACTTTTTATTTATATAAAAGAGTGTTTTATAGCTTCTTTACTGATACCAGAGTTCTCGAGTTCACATTCGGACACATCAATGGTGCATCGAATAATATAAATATTTCTGGTATGTTAGACAAGTGTCTCGGCGATCAAGCGGTCGCGCTTCTGAATACAGCACGGGTTCGAATACTGGCTTACACCGATAAATTTTCGAATGTTTGTTCGAAAGTTAAGTGTGACAGATATCAATGACTGAAAACTATATGCCACGTATGGCAATAGGTTCGCCACCTATTCCATTTGGTACGCAAACGTTATGTTATACATTTTGTAAGAATTAATAAAACATTTTATTTACAGAAAAGGGTGGGTACTCTAGTGTTGTATAGCTTCTTTACTGATCCCAGAGTTCTCGACTTCACATCCGGGCGACACAGATGCATCGAATAGAGGAACTTATGTTAGACAAATATGGATCGCTGAAAATGTTTTGCTTAATGTTGCATGGATATTTTTAATCAGTCAGCTCTCTCTGCCTATGAATGCCTAAAATATTGAAAAACTTATTTCGGAAAGATAATTAGTTTTTTTTTTCTTAAATTGCCTTATTACCTTTTCTGAGGCTGTCTAATAAAAATACACTGAATTATACCCGACTGATAAGATGCTTTATTTCGTCTGTAAGTATTTCTATTTGTAGTCGTAAAACTCTGAAATTTATCAATAATTTTTCGTAATTCTTTCTTTATAACAAAGCTACTTGATTCAGAGGATTGTAGATGGGACTGGTATTGTTACTTAACTATATATTTACATAACATAACATAACTTCACGCCTTTGTTACCCGAAGGTGTAGGCAGCGGCTGTTAAGCCTCGTCTCGCCGTTATGTTTACGTCCCAAATGGAATAGGTGGCGAACCTATTGCCATATCGGGCACAAAGTTTTTCAGTCATCGATATTTATCACACATAACTTCCGAAAACAATTTAGAAAATTCATTGATGTGAGCCAGTGTCAGGATTCGATCCCGGTCCTCCGGATCAGAAGCCGTGTGCTCGACCACTGCGCCACCGAGAACTAATATTTACCTAACTATATTTCTTCTCTTTAAATACACTTCACAGAACAAATAACAAAACTTAATCTTTTGTACTTTTAGCTGTGGTTGAAATTCCACTTGAAGACTATTGCTATCTCGACTTTTGTGATATATTTATTAAGAGTAAATTGTCAGCGTTGTCTTACAAGTAATGCAGTGAAGCTTACAAGAAAAAAGTGTAGTTTAGTTTACATTCAAGAAACTATATGCATTGTTTCAAAGTTGATGCTCACTGTGTTGGTGGCACAATGAAAAGAAACAGTAGCTACATCTTGATAAATAAACGACTGGACTCTACTGTCTCATTAAATGACAACCGCAAAACAAAGAAATTTCTTTTGATTTCGAATAAACAAAGAGTAGAAAGAAGTCAGTCAGCTGTGTACTCTTTGCGGGAGAAAATATAATTAAATACATTATTGATTGTTGTGCAAAGAAATATTGTACCTAAATGTAATTAACAATCTAGTTTCTTCAAAATAAACCAATTTTCAGGTAAAATTATTCAATTACTACCAGCAATAGATCCAAGATTACTTTTTATGTATGCTTATTATTGTTTATTTGTTACTATCGGCCCGACTAACTTTTCCGTATCAAAAGTAATAAATAAGTAAATTGTGATTTTATCATTTTTTATTTAGTACATTAAACATGAATTATATTAACCATTCTTATTAAAAACCACCCTGTTGACACCTTATATCTATAAAAAAAAACCCACATCAAAAAGCGGAAAGCGACCTTGTTTTATACTTTGTAATGATTACCAATCTCCATCAACCAAAATAACTTTATTATATATTATAGTAAGTATTGAGAGAATAATCTAAAAACATTTGTTTCTTTACATAAAATATGTAAAATGTTTCGTCGCGAATCCTACCAAAGGACATCCGCTTGTCTGTCTGTTCGCAGCCAAAAAGCTCTCGAGAAAAATTTTCTATCAGTCGATGTCTCCCTCTATTTGCTAAGACCTGTTTCGTTAGAGACATTTCAGGTTTCCATTACACTGTTGTACTTTTTTTTGAAATTCGTCTCATTGTCGAGTAATTTAGCACGAGGGTTCTTCTTTTTGAGGGCTTCCACTGCTGTTCAAGTTCAACCAAGGAGTTTCCTGCCGTACATTCATACACTCCCGTCATTTTGACGGGTAAAACTGGCAGCGCATTGGTAAAACTACCGGCTGCAGGAATAAATAAGGTCGGGTGTTCGATTCCCACCCGAGCACAAATATTTGTGACAAACATGAATATTTGTGTGGCGTCTGGGTGTTTTTCTATGTATTATAAGTATGTATTTACAAAAAAAAATATATATGTATTAATATCCGTTATCTAGTATCCATAACACAAGCATTTAGTTGCTTAGCTTGGAACTAGAAGGCGCTGTGTGTATTGTGTCCATGATATTATATTATATACATAATATGTGTGTTAATTATCCAAAGCTGAATAAAACTTTGCTTCTGAGTGCGGTCTCAAGTTCAAATACTGCCTTTATCGGAAACTATGTATGATAAAAATCGATGATTTTTTTTGATTGACCAAATTGTGCTGTATTGTAACTGACAGAAATTACAGCCCACTATTCTCTGTATGATTGTGGGCTGGACGATGGAAATATAGATCATCTCTTCCTCTTCGCTGCATGAATGGGCCGGCTCGGCCGGTGAAATACCACGACCTCTCAGAAGACCGACGTAAAGTGGCTCATGCCGTTTTTCGTTAGGTGAGAGAGGTACCCGGAGGCCCACCCCCCTTCCCCGTTCTTTCCTATCCCCTATCCCTTAAAAGTCGGCAACGCAACAGTAACACTATATGGGTTGCTGGTGTCTATGGGCGGCGTTGGTTGCTTACCATCAGGTGACACGCCTGCTCGTTTGCCCTCCTATCCCATAAAAAAAAACAAAAAGGTCACCAGATCCACTGGGCCGGTCGAGGCTTACCAGCCTACACCAAAGCTAAAATATATAATAATTTACAATAAAATAAGTGTACATTGAAACATAAATGTAATATAGATCAATAATAATAATAATATAATTTCACGAAGGTGTGGGCAGCGGCTGTCAAAGCCTCGCTTCGACTCGCCGAATCGTTATGTTACGGAAAAAAAAAGATAAATGGAATAGGTGCCGATACATATTGCTATTACACCGTGCACGAAGTTGTCAGTCATGGGTACGTAGCTTCCGTGTGAGCCCGAAATCGATCCAACGGCTTCTGAATCAAACTGGGGAGCTGGACCACTGGACCACCGAGATTTAAAATAATTGGCAGAGTGAAGAAAAAAGCTATGATATAAAAACGTAACGTAACGCGCTGAACATTGGACACGGTCGTAACTCTTTGCATGTAGGACGTCGAGTCTTCGGCAAATATGGACATCGCGTATGAAGTCAAACAAAATTACGTATTCCATAAAAATATACCCCCCCTTTGGGCACGTGACAGACACATCGGCGTGTCAATATGAGCGGTGCATGGCTGTAGTTAGTTTAACATAAATATAAGTCCTTTGACGTCAGTTACCTACTGTACAAAATTTGTGTTTACATCACAAGCCACTAACTACATTGATGGAAGACATTTTACATAAATAATCTATCTACCCTCCGGAATAAATTTCGAAAATTGATCAGTTTTTTTATTTTAACTAGTTGACCAAACGAACTTTGTTTCGCCTCAGAAGCACTAAGAATAAATAAAAATGGTCATTGTAGGATATCCCTAAGAGATAGACATACACCATCGCGGACATTTTTGTACATTTAGAATGTGTGTAATAAATAGTACTCTGTACATGATTTGATACATCAATTAGGGTTCAGCCCGCGTTTGCAATTGATGCGCTAAATCGCATAAATAAAAATAATTGTACGTAGGCATGACGTGTCGCGTTCATTTTTTTAAGTTAAAAAGAAATTTAAATACAATTTTTGGGGACCATATAGACTTGCTATGATGATCTGTAATGGCCAACCTGGTAGTAAATATTATAGATATGACAATATGATGTCAACATTCCCGTTGATCAGCATCCTAGGAATGTGGCCACTTGGAATGTTTGCATACCAGTGGTGGACGACGACTGACACTGTGGTCGGTCACCAATCTCTGGTTACCTTATGTATGACAGTGTAATCAACAACAATTAGTGTATAGTCATATATCCGTTCCAAGAAGTACAGTATTGCAACTAATTAGGTGATTATCAATTCGATACATTAATAACATAACATAACTTCACGCCAACGACGAGGCTGTTAAGCCTCGTCTTGCCGTTATGTTTACGTCCCAAATGGAATAGGTGGCGAACCTATTGCCATACCGGGAACAAAGTTTTCATTCATCGATATTATCACACATAACTTCCGAAAACAATTTCAAAAAGTCATTGGTGTGAGCTAGTATCAGGAATCGAACCCGGAACTCTGAATCAGATGCCGTTCTTCTTTCAAACACTTTCCGCCATACTTTTAAAGTGTGTGACATGAGCTTTGTCCCTCGATAGCAGTTAAAATCTTCGGTGCTTATTTTTACAGATGGGCACTATAAAACTGCTGCGCCATTCAGTGGGGATCCATCTCCTCATGCAACAACTTATCGAAGAATACAGTCAGGCCTTTTTTGATAACCAAATTTAATCCCAATTAAACACTTTCTCATAATACTATACACAAAATCATTTTCAAAAAGACGCTTTTTCTTATCCTTATTTTGATAAGGCGTCTGTCAATCTTTAGCATCTGTCAATAAAAGTTATTCAAAAACTAAATTTTCTTCATGTTTTTAATCCTAATGCTAATTTTAAACATATAAGTAATAAAATTGAGAATTTAGTTGGGTTCTTTTAAAGTAATTCAATGTTTTGATAAAAATAATAAAACGTGAACAATACAAGTAAACAACAAAATAACATTAAAATATTAATATAGGTATAAATTATATTACACGATATCACTCTCGAATTAAATATTTTAACTAATATGTGCGGTTTTTTCGCTATAGTCTATAATGCTATATCTCCAAAATGGCAACCCTAATTTCATATCCGGCCTGACTGGATAAAAAAAAAACATTTTATTCATGAAGTTCGCAAAATCATTTGTCATACGCAAACATTGTTTCGAAAACAAGCGATAGGATGTTATAAATGACTATTCGGTTCCGGTTCCGTTGTGGTTTTTATTCGTGTCGTTTTACATTGTGTAATGGATTTATTATTAGATATTCTATAGGTCCTGCTCCATACTAAGGATTCTATACTAACATTTCTACGCTAAAAAACAAGGAAAGACAAGGTTTTCGGAGGAAATATAAGCTACAGCTCGACCAACTTATCTGTGAACTGAGTGGCGGCGACACCGTCGACATAGTGTTGCAAGTTATTATAGATTTCCCAGAATTTGGCATGTTTGCCTAGTACATAGCGTAGTAATAAATTAGATACGTTATTAAGGTAATCTATATAATTAGTACTTATTATATTATTTATGTCTATACACTAATTCATTCATTAAGTGTGTAAAAAATATTCGAAAACCCTTGGCAAAGATGAATTGATTAGGGGTAGATAACCTGTAACTGTAACCTAAAATTCATGTTAGCTGCTGTTGGACAGTCCCTTTTTAGAGTAAGGTTTTAGGCTATATAACATCACGCTGCGACCAATAAGAGCGACGGGACAGGGCAGAGTTGTCAGTAGACTAGGTCACTGGCGGTCGGCTAGTTTCATATCTACAGGATAGATACAAGAGCTGACCTAGCAATTGGATATAATAAAACATGAGTTTTAGAATAATTCATTTATTGAAACCAGGTTTACAATAATTATGGTCTTTGGAACAACCTGCACGCCCAACTTCAGTCAGGCTGTGAGGAAATATACCTCCTATTTCCATGCAACCATCATCATCATCACTATCACTTTCTGTTTCTGTGTCACTTCTTACTTCTATTATAAAAGGCTTATCCAAATACGAATCTTGTTTCAAATATTCTTCTTCTAACTTGTGAACATGTTTGCAATGCTGTGCCCACTCATTAACCGTAATGGTTTCAAAGGCTTCTTGAACCAGGCGGGGAATCTCAGCATTTTTATGGTCAATATTTACTTCAGCTACTTTTCTTTTCATTGTGCTTCAAATGAATTCAATGGGGTTAAGATCACAGTGATAGGGAGGTAAGTACAAGCATTTGTGCCCATTTTGTTCTAATATTTTATCAATTTCATATTCAGGTTCAGGCTTGTTTCTTTTTATTAGTTCTAACAGCTGAGGTTTTGTGAACTCTTCTCCAAAGTCAACATTATTTTGTGTCAACCATAGTTGCATATCTCTTTTTAAAGAATTCGTATTTGGAACCTTATTTATGCAAACACGGTGATAGGGAGCATTGTCCATTACAATTATTGATGGCTGCTGTAAGTTAGGCACCAGTTTTTCAATAACCCACTTTTTAAAGTTAGTACTGTTCATATCATCATGATAATCACCACTTTTAGTATTAGACTTGAAAACGAGAAGTGCATTATTAACAAATCCAGTGTCCCCTCCTGCGTGTATAATAATATACCTTTGTCCTTTTGATACAGGCTCTAATACTCCGTCTACACCCTCGCCTTGCCAACATTTACCTGATGTATGCGATGAGTGAATATATGTCTCGTCTAAATAAATTAGCGGCTGAGGTTGTGGACTTATTTTATTTTTTTCTACTGCATGCAAGTACTTTGCTCTCCAAGCTGATACTTCATTACGCTCCATTAGTACCTTACGGTTACTCTGAGTCTTTTTAAAACGAAAACCCATCTTGTGAAGCAGTTTTCGAAGACTTTCTCGTTGTCCTGTGTAATTAATTTCTGTCTTTAAGACCTCTAGTAGCTTCTTGATAGTTGGTAGCTCCTTTTTAATGGAATAAAACTCATGTACTTTTCTTCGAATAACTCCCATGTCAAAATCATCAACATGTATAAATCCCGTTTTACGCTGCCTCTCCTTGCCTGGGGTCTGAATTTTTGTACCAGTCTCTTCTGCCACATGCCCTTCTTTTACTATTTTAGATATGAGTCCTTGACTCACACCTGAAATAAATAACACATTATCATCATCAACCCCTTAGCGTCACACACACAATGTTTGCTATATGTAAGTACGAATGAATAGTGGCAATATCAAAAGTAAATATCAGTAGATATGTACCTATTTCTTGTTGCGGGTTAGTTGACTCTTACATCCAACAAATTCATAAATATTGGGAAATTTACAAAAAGAAAGTGGGAACACTAACCTGTAGCTGCCGAAATTCGTTTGTATATTTGATTAAATGGTATAATCGGAGCCTCCGCCCGAGCTTCTTCTTCAAAAAAGGATTTAACCTTTAGAATAATGCTTCGAGCATCACTTTTAATCGCTTTCGGCATAATTAACGTTGTAAATATAGCAATTTAGCAACAGAAATCACAGAGTACCCGAATGTAGTAGATACTGACAATCGAATGACATTTCAACATGGCGGCCGTAGTTCCTATTTTTTCCATTTCACAGATAAGTTGGTGGGACTGTAATCTTAAAACCCTATTTTATACAATAAAAAAGTGTTATACCGTGTATTATAACAGCACGTTCATAAAACGTAGCAATAACCAGCCGAACCTGAGCGGCGAATAATTCCAAAGTTAGGAGAAATGAGGTAAAATCGAAGTTCTGGAGGTAACTTTAAAAAGTCTAATTTTCCTTCATACGCGACTTGAGTACAGGAGACTGCCGCGCCAGTAGCTTACGAAAGAAACTTATGGATAAGATCGGGAGTTAAAATATAGAATTATATTTAAGTAAATTAAATGAGGTGAAAATATAGTACATTAATATTAAAAATAATGGCTACTAATACGTAAAGATTTCGTTCTACATTAGTCATAACGATATAACATTACAATAATATAACCCGGCGTGGACAAAGTGGTAGGGGAAGACGATTAACTGAAAGGATTCCGTTGCCAAAGGTTAGAACCCTCTTTTCCGCCCGCTTATCCTCATTCCTTCCAATCCTGATATTCAACAATATTAACAAATCTATAACTATACCTATGAACTATCATGAGGCCAAAACCAAACTGAAAGAGTGGATGCTGGAGCGTTCTTATGACGAGACTGAGGGCTTGCTCTGCACTTCCATGTAGAACTAGTTTGCACTATAAGGCAAACACGGACAAAGCACTTTCAACCAACTAGTTTTTTTTATGTTTTTTATTTATTTATATAATTTTGACATCTGATATTATTTTACATGTTTTGACATAGCATCCAATACATTAATTATTTATTTTTACATTATAATTATTTATACATCAATATGTGTATTTCGCGGCTAACGAATTTTAATTTGAAATTACTATCACTGTTTTCTCGTATGTTGATTTGTTGCGCTGCTCTATTTAAATAAGTAGTATTATAAATTATCTGCACTAATTGTATAATTATCTATATACGAATATGTTTATGATAATATCATTCATCATATTTTTTGACTCAAAATTTTGTCTTAATGCTTGACATTTTAATCTATATCAATATATTTGTATTTATATCTGTATATTTGTAATTGTTATTTTCCTGCATGTTAATTTGTTAGATTGATATATTTATGTAATACTCATATCCCATATCATATTCATATGATTCATCATTCCACATGTATGTAATGTGTTATTGACCTGAAAATTAACTTCGTCAGTATAGTTCTTAAAGGATGTACCTACCTCCACTTGTAAAATGTTATAGGGTCACCAAGATACAGGCTTTGCCTAGTTTGGGACCCATCGCTAAACCTATCTATACCTACTAAAACCAAAATGTAAAACTTAACTGGTAATTTAAAGTAATCAATCTGATCGTTTATTCATGCATATTATGTATACATGTTGAAAGTACTCTAATACAATAATTACTTGTGTTACTATACTAACTTACTTCTTAAAGGCAAATAAAGATTATTATTATTATATGATGTTTGAGACAATGCCCAGATTACATTAAATTTATATTCGAGTCCACTAATAAAATTACGCTATTATTTAAATTTTCTCAATAAATCGAAGGGTACTTAAATATTTATAATAATTTTGCTCTTGTAGTCTCTTATGACGCCGATTTTTATAACATTTTGTCGTTATAATAAAAATAAAATCTAATATATCTAATCTAAAATATAATAAAATCGAACTACTAATTTTTTTAAAAATATTAAAGAATGTGAAAAAAAAGTTAAAAGTTTGAAAGAGAGTGTCGGTGTAAAAGTAAGAAAGGGCATGCTCCGATGGTTCGGACATCTAGAAAGAATGGTTGATGCAAGACTGACTAAGCAGATATACAATGCAAAAGCGGATGGATGTAGGAGTCGAGGACGGCCAAAACACACATTCCATGACCAAATAGAACGTGTTCTAGAGGAAGGTGATGTTAGGTTAGGTTTCAAAAACCGACGCGCGTGCATGAAAAGAGTTATGAAAGTCAACGAAGCGAGTGAGGCGTGTAAGAATCGTGACTTATTAATTAATTATTAATTGCGCTCTGTTCTCTCTGCCTACCCCGCAAGGGATTTGGCGTGAAGCTATGTATGTATGTATGTATTAAATTTTATAGAAAAGTTACGTCAAATTTTAATTAAAAAATTAGTTACATGCTCTTGAGCATATATTCAAAATTAAATATTTTATACTTCTCTTGTCAATCCCGAAAAGTTAAATTAAATAAGGACGTGGGACATGTGTCACTTCACGCCGCGCGCTTTGCCACCTAAGCAGACAGAGCACGAAGCCTACACATTTTATTTCTAACAAAAGTATTAACACTTTAAGGCATTTTATTCTCATGCAACGACTCGTACCACTAAATAATTTCAATGGTGTGAGCCGGGATTCGAACCCGCGACCTTTTCTGGATCAGAAGCCGTGTGTTCGACCACGAGACTGTTTTTATTACTGACTTTAATATCAAACAAACTAACTGTCGTATCCACATAATGATTTACTAAAGGTAGGTAACTCACAACACGACTACGCCATAATACGGCAAAGTTGGCGATCTCACTAGTGAGATTTTCTCCCAATCATAACTTTTAAAGAAAAAGGTAATGTTGCGCCCGGAATTGCACATAATATTTTATGAAAATAATGTTTTAATGTTGACTATACATATTAAATATATACTAATACATATAAAAGCTAAAATCTTTAGCTTTTATATGTATTAGTATATATTTTTTTGGTTTAGTCCACGTTAATCTCAATTACTGCTCACCTCATTTCAAAATAACTTATTTATTCGCTTAATCTACTGGTGGTGTGGTGAACTTCGCACATTTTAATTATATCTCTGGATTTCTTAGCATTTCTCAATTATAATATGCATTTATTACACACAGAAGCCTTCCTCTCTATTCCTAAAAGATATATAAAAATCCATTGAGATTTATTTAATGGGGAAATTTATTGGAAGTTCACAATATTTGCAAATCGACTACCTCGTAAAAAGATCTAAGTTTAGAAATCGATTCGCAATCCCGATGATAACGATTGCACTGCTCTGATGAAGGAAACATGAGGTGAATTGTGAAGCTCTGGGTAATAAGTAAATCTTTCTTGATTGTAGTTGTACGAGCCCTGCCATGGGCGGCGCTGGTCACTTACCATCAGGTGAGACGATAAAAAACTGATTACTTTCATTTTTGCAAGGAGCGAACTTATAGGGACTGGCAGGTCTTTAATTTTTTATTTGAATTAAATATTAGATTTCATTTACTTTTCATCACCTCATCACTATACAATATCTGGATGACCGAGCTTTGCTCGGTATTTTCTTTTTTTTTATAAACAACGCCATCTGCTGGAATAGCTTTAGTGTTGTTGTCGTTAAAGCAAGTTAGTTGCTCACAATTTAAAATAATTATAGCATTCGCCAATAGATGTCAGGAATTCCAAAAAGTAAGTTGATGTTTAAGTTGATTATCGATAAAACACGATAAAATGAAATTTTCTAAAAATGATTCCTAGCTAGATCGATTTATCGCCCCCGAAACCCCCTATATACTAAATTTCATGAAAATCGTTGGAGCCGATTCCGAGTTCCAATTAATATACATATATATATACATATATATATATATACAAGAATTGCTCGTTTAAAGATATAAGATAAAAATAAAATTATATTTAATTTAAATGTTCTAAAAGAATGATAACATAGTACAGAACGCTTTTAATATAGAACTGCAAGTATTAAATGCAGAGTGGTAGAGCAGTAGGTGCTGAGTCGTGCGATAAATCGTCAGAACATCTTCGCGTCGCGGACCAATTAGTACAAGATGTTACCGTGCAACCCCTCGCGTGTAAGGGTTATGCGAGATGAAACCATAATTGTGAAATTTTATTTCAATTGAGAGGTTCCAGGTTTGCATACAGACTCATCAATTAATTAATTACACACCGAAAATATTATCATAAATGAAGGAATTAATGAATTAGTCCCAGTGGGACTAAACGGTGTTCACAACATCATTACATAGTATAAAACAAAGACGCTTTCCGCCGTCTGTCCCTTGTATGCTTATATCTTAAAAACTACGCAACGGATATTGATTCGGTTTTTTTGAATAGAAAGCTTTCTATCTATTCAAAAAACCGTATCACAAACCGTAAACATAAATACTAAATAAAAATCACCCCGTTGATACTTTTATCAACAGAGTGGGTTTTTATTTATAATTTATGTAGTAAGGAAAAACTGATAAATCCCAAATTTACTTCTTTATTACTTTTGATGTGGAACAAAGTTCGCCGGATCAGCTTGTAAGACCAAGTAGGTGTTTCCTTTGGCAACACCAAGCCACGCCACTTGTTACTAAATCACTGGTCAGCTGTTTAGACTAGCTTTTATTTACAGAACACGCGTTTAGTAGAATTTAAGTTATTTGTTGAAAAAATAAAAAATACAACTAAAATTTTGTCCACTGCGAAATAAATTTAAAATAAATTTAAAAAGACAACATAACTGTTTTTCAGATATGCCATATCTTTCTTGTTGCATTAATACATGAAATCATCTCAAAGGTTGGCTTGGCTCCTAGACTAGTTTTTAACGAATACCGAGAAAGCGTTAATTACTTTTACAGTCATTATTATGATTTAAAGATCTAAAAATGTCTCGAGTGTGTGCCCATTTATTAAAGTGATTATTTAATTGGATTGTCAGTGTTGTAAAAATCTTCTTACAAAAGAATGCTGATGATACTTGATGATGACATAGAACAACAGCTAGATTTAGCTGACCATAGCAAAATATATATGGCATCAAAGAATAGATCGTATTTGTAATAAGACACAAAAAAGCACATGCTTATTTATAAAAGTCTCGGTGGTCAAGCACCCCGCTTCTGAATCAAGAAGTCGTGGGATGAATTCCTAGCTCACACCAATGACTTCTCGAAATTAATTTCAAAAGTAATATGTGATAAATATCGATGACTAAAAACTTTGTGCACGGTATGGCAATACGTTCGCCACCTATTCCGTGTGGGATATAAACATAACGGCGAGACGTGTCTTAATAGCCGCTGCCTACACATGCGTGTAGAAGAAGGAGTGAAGTTATGTTAAGTTACTTATTTTTTTCTTGAAAATAAAATAACATATAGATTAAAACCTTCATGTATCTAATAAATTCTTCACAAATGGAGGAGTACTGGAGTGGGGACAACCAATCTGCCTCTGTACCACATTGCTACTCAGGTACTCATGATTGAATTGGATTTATAACCAACAGGCAAAGTGTTGCCTGTATTTTAATTAAGATTACTAGCAAAACATTTTTATTGCTGTGACTTCTAATGCTCCAATTGCTTCTTAAGACTTATAGGTAGGTACTCTGGTTCTTCTCATATATCTTTAATACATAGTGCTCTATTATAGCGTTATTATTAATTAATATGGACTAATTTGGATGTGGTAGAGCCAAGCAGTTCGCTGCATGAATCGTTGGCTCGTCCGGTGAAATACCACGACCTCTCAGAAGATCGACGTAAAGTGGCTTATGCCACGTTTCGTTCGGTGAGAGAGGTAACCGGAGGCCCACCCCCCTTCCCCATCCTTCCCTATCCTCTATCCCCTATCCCTTAAAGGTCGGCAACGCAACAGTAACACTATATGTGTTGCTGGTGTTTATGGCCGGCGTTGGTTGCTTACCACCAGGTGACACGCCTGCTCGTTTGCCTTCTTATCCCATAAAAAAATGTCTAATAAACGAACATTAGTCACTACCTACGTTAAAATTTCCGGACAGTAAGCAAAGGAAGACATTTTCTTGTTATGGACATAATTGAAATTCAACATGGGGTTGATATACGGACAAAATAATCGCGCGCAAAGCGTAATAAATGTATGTAATACTTATTAACAAAAACCCTTTAAAATAACAGAGAATTTATTTTGTCAATAAATTATGTTGAATGTTGAGTTTATAGAATGTATACAAACGTTTTAATTGCTTGTAAAAGATCCTTGCAAGCTGAGCTGTAAGTGAGAGTAATTTGTAAATGAATGTTTTGAACTTGACAAATATTCATAATCATACTTCACGCCATTTTCTACTCGAAGATGTAGGCAGCGGCTGATAAGCCACGTGTCGCCTATTCGTTACGTCCCAAGTGGAATAGATGGCGGAACTTATTGCCATACAACTGACACAAAGTTGTCAGTCATCGATTTTTATCACATAATTTCCGAGAACAACGACCCACGACTTTTGACTCAGAAGCTGGTAGCTCGACCACTAGATCACCCATACTACAAAATAATTATTATATTAGCTGTCAATACACTACAGTCGGTTTATTTCTAATTTATTTTTTAAAACTCTCTTGATAACAGAAAATGTTGGCAGACCCAACTGTAACTCGAAACTCGACCCGGTAGAGGCTTAAAATTTCTAACGTTCCTTACCCAATCGCTTATCTTTTTGATTATTGGAGCTCGTTCTTGCGGCCTTCGTTCTGCCACGATTTTCTTCTGCAACATTACTATTATATTACCTACTCAGTGTTTCTTTTCATTTATATTCTCGCGCACATTATATATGAAAGGATTGACAGAGTTTTCTCACGTCATTATTATATTTGGACTCATCGTCAATAATGCCAGGGCAAGAATTCAAACTCGACCATTTTAAGCAGAGGTGGATAAGTTTATCTTTTGTTTATAAAAATAATGCTTCCGACTACTGGCTATTGTATTTACATTATTCAGCATCTTATACGTATGTTATGCTTCAATTTCAAGAGACAAGCTGGATCCGGCCCGATTGATTATATTGAACTGGACGTGCAACACGTAAAGACCAGAAGTATAGAATTGATTGTAATATGCTGTTGGATGTATGTTATGCAATTTATAAAAAGAGCTTTAGTCCGAGCATAATGATGAGAGGTAAGATTATGCCCGGTGTATAGCAATAGTCACGGTCACCTTTTGTTTAAAATCAGATACTTGAACCTGCTTATCGAGCCAATTGACACTGACCATCAAGCATAGACGCATCTTCACGCATTCAGCACCCAAAGGCATATTCAGAGACATTATACCGCCTGTAAATTGAATTATCTTCAGCAAATATAGGCCTATTTTTTTTTATCGCGAGGAAATGCTTTATAGACATCCCCGCCAAGGCTACCTTTTAAAACCCCGCAGCGGCCTTCCTCCGGCGTTAGGACGGTCCGGAATGCGGTTCGCCCCTCTAAACCACCAACCTGTTACGAGTTATCCTCGGAGAGCCTCGGCGTGAGGCTCGCCACGGTGGGGCGGCTCCAACCGCGCGCTGTTAAGAGGCGCGCGGCCGGTGGCATCCTCGGCTGCATTGGGGGGTCATCGTTCTTGGGCCACGACCCTGGGGCACTTGGGAGCTGTGCACTCTCGCGGCCCGCCTTCCAGCGGGTTCAGCTCTCCCCCGATCCCACTCGACGGCCTCCTTCTGGAGCATTACAGCTTCGCAGAAAGAGACCACAGCCCTCCACTCCTTCTCACCCGGCAGCATTGCCGCGATCCCGTCGTCCAGGACTCTACGCTCGGCCGCCCAGGCTGGGCTAATCTCTAGCGTGTGCTGGGCGGAGTTCATGTCGGCTGCGCAATGGTGGCATCTCGCCGTCTCTTCTCTTCTTATTCGACTCAGATACTCACCGAAGCACCCTTGCCCGGTGAGTATCTGAGGCAAACTGTAGGTGATAGTGCCACATTTACTGAGCAGTTGAAATAGGGCAAATTTTGCGAGTCTCAAACATGAGACTTCTCCACCAAATTAGGGGTAGTACCAATAGGTACTACCCCTAATTTGGTGAAACTCAAACTTCTAAAGCTTCTGAAACTCAAACTTAAGCTAATAAGCTTAAGTTTGAGTTTCAGAAGCTTGTGAAGTGGTACCACTGCTGGTTACTTTCACAGTGTCCTTTTGTCCAGATTCGAATACTATATGTACTATATCGGAGAGCAAGGCTTAGGCCACAAGCTATCAGGTTGATGTATTGCCACCCATTGTATTGGCCATGAATTGGCGTGCAACGGTTTGAACAAAGGTCTCATACTGACATATATTATCTACACATCTCAACAAACATCACTTACCTTCACGCTTTTCATATCTGAAGATGAAGGCAGTGGCAATTATTCATCGATAGCGAAAGTATTTTATCACATTCGATAAATCACATAACCAATTATATATTATGGTTGCAATTTTGTTAGTTATTATTCACAGAAAAAGTACAGAATTAGATATAGGGTAGAGTATATTAAGTAGTAAGTAGTAAGTAACAGTGGTAGAGCCAAGCAGTTCGCTGCATTAATGGGCCGGCTAGACCGGTGAAATACCACCACCTCTCAGAAGATCGACGTAAAGTGGCTCATGCCGGAGAGGTACCCGGAGGCCCACCCCCTTTCCCCATCCTTTCCTTTACCCTATCCCCTAAATGTCGGTAACGCAGCAGTAACACTATCTGTGTTGCTGGTGTCCATGGGCGGCGTTAGTTGCTTACCATCAGGTGACACGCCTGCTCGTTTGCCCTCCTATCCCATAAAAAAGGGACATTTTTATAACTTCATGTCTTTTTCTAGGCAGCGACTGTTAATCTTCAAGCTATTTTTCTCGGGACTTCTCAATAAGAAGTTGGAGTATTAAACAATTAATCCATCGAAACGAAAACTTATCACATCTTAGATAGGTACTTGTATATCTATTGATATATGAACATACGAGAAATATCATATGATATATGAAATCATACAAAAAGAAAAAAATCTAAATAATATGTATATGTAGGTACAGGAACGTTTCAATTCCTCGATCTGGAGAGTAGATACGTGTCGTTCGGACGTGAGTTCCATAGAGCGTGGAAAATAGAGGCTTGTAATACAACGTCAAGACTGATAAGTTTGGAGAGAATGTTTACATAGTAAATCATAAAAAGACGTTCAAAATATATAACATACATAACATAACTTCACGCCTTTTGTTATCCGAAGGTGTAGGCAGCGGCGGTTAAGACTCGTCTCGCAGTTATGTTTACTTCCCAAATGGAATAGGTGGCGAACCTATTGCCATACCGGGCACAAAGTTTTCAGTCATCGATATTTATCATACATAACTTCCGAAAACAATTTTGAAAAGACATTGGTGTGAGCCAGTGTCAGGAACCCGGACCTCTGGATCAGAAGCCGTGTGTTCGACCACTGGGCCACCGAGACTTATTAAATTTTATCAATCTAAAACAATTCGAACGGATTCAAGGATTTGTGCAAACTTAAACATATAGTGTAAATTTATCTAAATTTCCAATTATATCAATTGCTCGTCTCGATATTTTAACAATGATACTCTGTTTATTTGATTTTATTCCTAGCACAAACTAGTAATTACCAGGTGTACCGGTATGAAATGAGCGTTAAGATACAAATGTGTTGGTAGGGCTTTATTTGTTGTGATTAAGCCTTAATTTTTTTTTGTTTGGTTGCCATGACAAATTTTGTGCCGGAAAGTGATGATTTGCGGAAAGCATTAATTTTTTGTTTCCATTTGAAAAAAAAATGCCTCAGAATCTCATCGAATGCTTAAAATGGATTTATTTTAAGAATCCAAAACGGAGAAAATCATGGGTTAATCCGGGACAACCATCAGCATCGACTGCAAAACCAGATCGTTTCGGGAAGAAGGCAATGCTCTGTGTTTGGTGGGATCAGAAGGGTGTGGTGTATTATGAACTCCTAAAACCTGGTGAAACTGTTAATACTAGTCGCTACAAACAACAAATGATCGATTTGAACAACGCATTAATCGAAAAACGGGAACCAGAATGGGCCAGAAGACACGCCAAAGTAATTTTGTTACACGACAATGCACCTGCACACAAAGCAAAATCGGTTGAGGATATAATCACAGTACTTGGCTAGGAGTTGCTACCCCACCCGCCGTATTCACCAGACTTGGCTCCTTCCGATTACCATTTATTTTCATCGATGGGACACGCATTGGCTGAGCAGCGGTTCGATTCCTACGCGGAAGTGGAAATTGAGTGTCTGATTGGTTTGCTTCAAAAGAAGAACATTTCTATTGGCATAGTATCCACAAATTACCAAAAAGGTGGACAAAATGTGAAGAAAGTGATGGACAATATTTTGAATTTTTTTTTTATCTAATCAAAATTAATATTTTATTTTTCCAAAAAAACGCTCATTTCATACCGGTACACCTATGTATATATAACTAGCTGACCCAGCCAACTTTGTTCCGTATCAAAAGTATTTTTTACTGCGTTTACAATTAAAGTGTTAAATCTCGAAAATTATCACTTTGTTTTTCCTAGATTATACTTAGTCATGCCATAAATATTGTAACAAAGAAAAAATATTTTTTTAATTGCAAATAACATTTATTACTTTTACAGTGTGTTACTTTAATACATAAATATAAAACGATATAAAATATAAAAAGCTTATTCGAAGTGGTCTCCATTGGCTGCAATAAAGGCCTTTAAACGTTGAAGCCAGTTATCAATAGAAACACGCACTCTTTCCATGGGAAAATTCTTCACTGCCAATCGTATGGATTGTTTTAGGGACTCTAAATTATTATGACGTTTAGAACAAGCCGTACTCTCTAAAACTGACCACAAATCATAATCCAGTGGAATAAGATCGGGACTAGACGACGGCCAGTCTTCAGCTCTAATGAAGTCCAAAACGTTCGCTTCCAACCAAGATTGCGTGGACCGAGCTTTATGACCCGGTGCCGTGTCTTGCTGGAAGGACCATACTTCGTTATTGAACATGGTGTTGTTAAGGGGCTTGACTACCTTTTCAAGAATGTTATCTTGATACACTTGTGCCGATGTTTTGATACCTTTTTCACAAAAATATGGGTCAGTCACTCCTTCGTAGCTAACACTCCACCAAACCATCACTGAAGTCGGATAGTGCCCACGTTGCACTCCGTCAACTAATTGGGAAGCTTTGAGCATAAATACGGTCATTTTGTTTGTTAAAATGTTGCTCAATTTTAAAAACTTTTTCATCCGTAAACAATATTTTTCTGTGACCTCCCTTTGCGTACCGCTTTAGTAGTTGTTTAGATTTTAACACCCTATTCTTTTTTAAATTATCAGTTAATAAATGACCAGTGCGCCTCTTATAGGCTGCAAGTCCTAAGTCATCTTTTAAAATACGCGACATTGTTCTAGGTGCTATCTTCATCTCCCGAGATAAAATCTTTTGCTTGCGGACAGGATTTCTTCGAATTCTTTCCCTTACTGCTTTGACCACCTTTTTCGTACAAACACTACGTGGACGGCCAGGTCTTTTTCTGTCACAAACAGAGGAGGTCTCATTGTACCTATTAATAGCCCGGTACACAAACATTTGACTAATAACAAGTGTATGGAGAGTTTTAAAAATGGCATTTGGCTCCATACCTACTTTGTGTAATGCAATCACAGCGATTCGGTTCTCTTTATCACCCCACTCCATTTTAATATCGCAAAATATTGTACAATGTATTGGCGCCAAAAGGAGAAAACACAATGAACAATCGTATAAAAATGACAGATTCCAAATTCAAATGTAATATATTTTTATTTTTAGTTGTAACAGTATTTATGGCCAGACTAAGTATATGAATTATACACCAAAACCACCCCGTTGACACCCTCTATCTATTAAAAATACTTGCATCAAAATCCGTTATACTATGTAATGATAAATTGCAGCCTATTCTTTAGTAATAGCCTGTCTACTTCAATTGGACCGAATCATTCATTTGGCAATTAAATAATGTGCTTTGCTTGCTGAAATAAAACATATCAAATAATTTAAGAAAATACCTCTTCATAAAATTAAAATAACAAGGGAATCGAGAGTCTTAATAATTTATTATTCTCTTTCTGTGTCAATAAAACTACAGACACAAATTGTCAACGCACTTCTCTCAACAATTCTTTATGAAAAGTAGACACGAAATAGACAAATCGCATTCACTTACACAATTTGTCAACGTAATCCTTCACAAAAGGCTCTAGAATATATTTCTTTGAGAGAGTGTGAGTGATTCCCCGGTGTAGAGAAACGTGGCTCCATACAATGTACCTACCTTACTTGGTATCTTACCAAAGTAAAAATGTACGAGATCTCTTAGAATACACAATCGCGTAATTTTACATTCACAATTTCAATTGTATACAAGAAAGAAATACTGACGTCTGAAAATGCTCTGGAGAAATTTCCCTATTTACCCGAGTGTAAGAAATAAGAGTATCAACTTGATATGGATGTTGTCTATCATAAAGTTCGGTGAGCAAATGGTTCAGCACTCTCACTTCTATAGTACAGAGATAGAGTAGAGTATCAGTAGATTTGGAATCCTAGCTCACACTAAATTTCCGGATGTTACGTGTGAAAAATTTCGATGACTGAAGAATGAAAATAGGTCTCATCAAGGCTAAGTCTTGTCTATATCTTCGACATCGCAAAAATATATCTTTATCGCTGAAACATTTATTAAAGTAAAATTTAATAAATTATCACAATAATAAATATCGTTGAATAAAAAGTTTGTGCCCGGTATGGCAATAGGTTCGCCACCTATTCCATTTGGGACGTAAACATGGTGGCTTTACAGCCACTACCTACATCTTCGAGTATAAAAAGGCGTGAAATTATGTTGTTATCATAATAATAGATGATTATTTCATATTCAACATAGCTTATCATTAAATTTAACATCGTGATATTTTAAAAAAATACACACAAAAATATTTATTTTTACCTTTCATTATAACATTTCTAAAAACCATACACTCTACCTTATCAAAGGCAGCATCTGTCGAAATATATATCCAACATGAAAGGGCCGTACAAAAAGGCTTCGGTGGCGCGCTCGTGTAGTGGGGAGGCACTTGAAAATATGCTTTTTCCACGTAATACCTTGGAGGAAATTAAATAAACTGCAACACCGCATCATAAGCGTCCTTGGAAAGCATCCTGTGAATATGTTAGTCTCCAATATATCTTACGTTAAGTCATAATTAATGTATTTTTAACAATAACATAATTATTATAAAATAGTATGATTTTTTTAAAGACAAATGCAAATCATTCGAATACATATTACTTAATTTAATTGCTATATTTCTTATTGCTAATTTACATCAATTATGTTTTAAAGTGTCAAACTGCGTTTAAACTTGATGCTTAAATAATTCGTAATAATAAATTAATTAATATTTAATCAAAACCATCTAGACAGTTTATATGTTCATCTCAATAATATTAAAAATATTTAGCAATTAATTTTAATATTAGGACTTTAATTTCAAATTCTTATCAAAAATTGTGTAATTTCATTTTTAATACAGGGGGCTAAAAATATTTTTGGCTTGTATCAGTTAAATGTGGATAGCTCTTTATCATAATTTTTATTTTACCTTTCAATTAAATCTCACGAATAAGATTAAATCGTCCATCTTGTAGCAATGGAAACAATCTAAAAGTACCTTCAAGGGCGTGCACGCAGCGGAGGTGCGCGAGATTCCTTTTATTTGCGGCTTAATACGATTTCACCTTTATATATTATAATATTATATGTTATTTACTATGTCTGGTGTAAAATTATTTTGGTTATCTTCATCTGTATAAAAATATCCTATGAAGCAACAAGATTTTTCATGCAAAATTTGTATCACATGACTCTACTTAAAAGTTATTATGACATTTGTGTAGGGTTTATACAAATATTACCCAGCTCCGGTGCCCTTATCACTTTATTTACCATATTACAAGATAACATACTTACAGTCTCGTAAATGTGCACATTTCTATGAAATTTATTCAGCGTTAAAAGTAGCAGTAAAAAGCACGATAACAAGTGTATGAAAATCATTTGTGGTTTGTACAATGTCGAGGTAAACACCTACTTACTATCATAGCTTCACTCCTTTTCCTACCCAAAGGTGTAGGCAGCGGCTGTTAAGCCTCGTCTGGCGGTTATGTTTACATCCCAAATAGAATAGGTGGCGAACCTATTGCCATACCGGGCACAAAGTTTTCAGTAATCGATATTTTTCACATATAACTTACGAAAAGAACTAATTACTATCGATTCGTGAAAAAGGGACATACTCTAATTGCCACTTCAAATCAAAGTTCAAGTCAAATCTAATAAGTGCTGAACCCTATTGCCATACTTTGAACCGCTATTCAATTATGCCTTGATAATAATTATTACACGTAAATTCTGGAAGGCAAGCATACTTCTTAGCTAGAATACGAAATGATGAACTGGATTATAGAAATTAACAGTATATTTGGTCTGCATGAGATCAAATCTTATGGTCGCCTACCGAGAAATCCACAGGAAAAGAGGGTGTTGCACTATTCTGGAGAGCAATACCACTTGCTCATAAAAACTTTTTTAAAAGCTTAAATTTTATCTCACATCTATATCACATCTTAATATATTTTTACTACAATATTACCATTGCTTCAATGAAAAAAATACAAGAACGTGCTCTACCATGCCGTCTGGCCACCGTGTTATAACATGGCAAACCACACATACGTCAGTTGGTTCTTAATTAAAACAATAGTTGAAGAGCTTGTCCTCGACACAACAGCTTCGTTCACTTCGCTAAAACGTGATTCACACTGATTGCACTAATTACACTCGACACGAAAACGCTTGCACTCGAGCCGAAGCGCTTTTAAGCGCTTAAACGCTCTTGAGCGAACGCTTGTCTCCAATTATTTTTTGGATTATGGCCAAATGTAAACGGTTGAAACTGTATCTCAGCCGAGACAAGATTGGCACATAAGGAAAATATCACTTTTCTTCGATCTACACTGTTTAATTAATATTAGTAAGTAATAACTAAGACTAGTTATAACTATAAAGTAATAACTAAGACTAGTTATGGTTTGGCATAATTAATTGTCCTAATCAAACGTAGTCTAAAAACATATTTAATTTTTCAAATAGACACTTCCTTGGCTGTTACAATTCTCTCATGTAACATTGCCTAATTAAAACAAAATCAAAATATATTTATTTTTATTCCAACAACTATTAATGGAGTACCTATATCGGTTACTGGATATCTATCTGTTGATATACTATACAAATACAAGTACAGTATACAAATACCATATCCATTTTTTTATAAGTTCATTGTAGTTAGAAATTAAAGAAATACCTAACCTAACTAATGACCTAATAATAATCAAGTTTTTAATTTTTTTTGTCAATATGAGTATCCCGAAATAAGTATTCATGATCGTAGGATTTTTTTTCTTTTAATGTCATTCTACGAATACGAACGGACACTTCCAAAGAAAAGAATTGGAAAATGTAGAGTCACACTTATTATATATTTAAAGTAGAATCAGACCATCAAAGATAACAAGAATCAATTGAATTATAAAGATTTGCTGCGACAGTCTCGCAGTAATTCTTCGTCAGCGTTTACACAAAATTGAAGGCAGGTTTTCTTCTATTTTTATTCATTTTTTTATTAAAATGAAGTTAACCGTGGCGACAGGGCGCAAGGTGATAATTTTATTCACATTTTTCTGGAGTTGCTGACAGATGGTGTTATTCTTACCGAAAATTATGGCTACGTTATTACCTTTCTAAGACATTTTAAGTTTTTTTTTTAGTAACAGTTTATACATTTTGTGACAAGATGAGGATTCATATTAACATAATTACCTACTTTTTTCATCAAATACAAGCTAGGAATATTATGCAAAGTTAACAAATAAAAAGCATATATAAGTTTATTTTAAAAGTTGAATTGTGCTCCCAAAACATTATTTAATATACTGTTATTGAAACATATAAATATTCCAGATATAATATAACATAACTTTACGCCTTTTTCTACCCGAAGATGTAGGCAGCGACTGTTAAGCCTCGACTCGCCGTTATGTTTGCGTCCCAACTGAAATAGGTGGCGAACCTATTGCCATACCCGGCACAAGGATTCGAACCCGCAACCTCTTGATTCAGAAGCGGGGTACTCAAGCACTGGACCACCGAGACCTTACTGATATAAAATTTTACTGATTTTCCAGATATAAATGAAAAAAAAAATAGAGTCGCAGTTACAGTCTAACATACGCCTAGGCATAAAAACATTGACACAAAGTACATGCGGGTCCTGTTATAAAACTACAACTTTTATTTTACTCCTTTAACAAAGGAAATTTTTCAAAATCTATATCCTTTTTAAAGAACATAGACACTTTATATGGAATATTATATATTGTGCCCATCCCTGCAAGGGGATAAACTACGAAACGACAACATTCCCAAAGACGGTTGACGTCAGTCAGGTGGCCGGTCTTAAAACCGCAGCCAAATCTTTTGACAATATGGATAGTTCGAAGGATGGCATGTTGTGCCAACCCCACTTAGAGTGGGATAAGCTCAAGAATATTTATAAGTTTATTTGGAAGATATAACTAACGTTCGTGAAATCAATGACAGTATAAGGTTCTAGTGTATTTGTATTTTAAATATTTTTTTATAAGCTACTTCACGCCGATATTCCGAGAGGTCGTGGTATTTTGCTGATAGAGCTAGCCCATTCATGCAGCAAAGTGCAAGACTCTACCACTTATAAATTTATAAATTTAATTTTCATCTCTTTATCGTTCCTTTGGTGAAATTCCTCCTTGATTGTAGTGCTCATTGGTTAAGTTGTATGAAAGAAACAGGAATGTGGTTTTTTCGAGTTATCATTGGATAGTTACTGATATGATTATGGCTTATTATTATTGTACTATTTAGCCACGAGAATAATACATGTATATGGCTGTATACTTTGATCCGGCGAAATATTGCTGCATCAAGAAATTATTTTATGTGAAATATTGTTTGCTATAAATACAAATCAATATTAAAATACATCTAATTGCGCGATGTAACATTAACGTTTTGTTAAACTAGAACAATAATATTAAATGTATTAAAATTAATTTGTGAAGGTCATTTGAATGTCAAAAAGACGGGCCGAAACACAAAGCATTAGTTAAAAGCCGAATAGCCGCAAAACTCAACTAAAATGTTAATTATAACGAAATAATACCGACAGAGGTTCAAACATTAGCAAAGTTTAGTTCAAAATGTAATTTAAACCCTCTGAATACAAATCAAAAAGTTTTAGATTTAATAATCAGTAATAGGATAAAGGCGGCCGATGACGCGGAAACCAAAACTCTAAGAGCCAAACGAATTAAAGAGTTTCCAAGCCTCCAAAGAAACTCCTTCCTCGTTTTGTGATTGTTACTTTCAAAATTAGAACGGTATTTAAATTTTTAAATATAGAATTACAATTATTACAATTTGAATATTTATTTACAAATATTTTAATCTAAATATAGAATAACCGGAAGTGGTCTACTATAATATAAAAAAATTAAAAACGCAGACAAATGCGTTCAATTAAGTATACATATGAATCAAGTGCTATAGCTTCATTCCATACCGATAGGAATTCTGAAAAGGTCAATAACAACTTATTTATACGTGCTAAAATTTGAAATTTAACGTGGGGTCGCGGGCATACGACCGTTAAATGAATGAACTTTTCTAAGTTAAGGTACCAAGTTGCTTTAATACCGACTTTGAGCCAGCTATGATGAAGCGCCCTTACTTTTAATGACTTTTTGCTAATATCTAGCGCCGCTTTCGGCTTTTGAGGGAAAAACTTTACGGTTTCGATATTTTTTTTTACTCAAAGATGGCTTCGTGTTCGAGGTGTATGTGAAGTTATATTATGAAACATTAGATACATTCGAGTTTTTATTAACTTTGTTTGTAATATTTTGTTACATAAATTAAATAGCGTTTCATATTTAATCGGTCGTTTTTCTACTGTTTCTTACAATATTATCTGTAGTTGATACCACTATAAGCTGACATTATAACATTCAGAGATTAGCCAAATTATAAGATTAAGGTTAAACGTAATGTATTCACAATAAGTTATTATTAAGAGAAATATAGTTTTTTATTGGTAGGTAAAAAAAACTACTTAATTATTTTTTTTATAATTAACTAAGCCGTCATTATCAACCAATGTGTAACTACTGTTCCTGTGGGCATTCCCGGACATAATTTACTTACTCTGTGACACTGTCATAGTTACGATGTGGCGACAAAGTGTGACATAAAGTTATACACTCGAAAAACATAACCTTCCTTTTGACGCTGTCGGATACAAACGTCCCATCAAAGTATTTTCACTGAACATTAAATCACAAACATCAAACAAGGAATTTATTGTGATGCAAAGGAGATCTCGGGACACTGTTATGTAAATTCAGGGACAAGTTGAAGCTATCGTATACAGCTGTTGATCTCGACACAACTCCATTGCGATATTTCCATGGATTTTATTACAATGACAACGATAAAGAGGTTTACTATTGCATTTTACAGCAAACGCACCAACCTTTTAAATACGTATACATTCTTAGAAATTTACTATTGCATTTAATAGCAAGCGCATCAACATTTTCAAAACGTATTCTTTGGAAAAAGGTTGTTGTGTCGTCTTTTTAGAAGATTGTTAGATAGACTGATAGTATTAATAATACTAATCTAATAGTACTAAACCTTACTCACACGCAAGTGCACTATATTACCAAAAGGCAAACACTGAAAAACATTTGCACTAAAAATTGCACTTATTATTTACGCATAAACTAGAGATTAATTTTGAACATTCGAAAATCAATGTTTAAATTTTCTGCTTTCTGAAAATATAAAGCTCTGCCACCAACTGTAAAACATTCTAATACACACTTTGCGAAATTTTCTCTTTATAATTACAAATATGTATTGTGGTTTTAGCAATAAAGGGGAGAAGGGTAGAAACGAAAAAAAAATAAGAAAAATTCCAATTAAACATTTCTCGAAATTTAAATAGCAAATCCCGGAGTTATCGTTGCATATGAGGGCGCCACTCGTCTATTTGCCGTCATTTACATACCAGACGTCCGACTCGACTGCACGTAACGCGCACAAGTGGACCAACACATTGTCATATTTAATTTTCTGTTTAGTATAATTGCCTACATATTTCATTCTCTATTCTACTATTTTTACTAAATTTACATTCACAAACCGCGTAGTCGGTTCTAATTTAAATTATTGTAATTGAGATTCATTTCTGTTGGAAATATATTTATTTAACTGTTGGTTCTATAAAAAAGATTGGCACTACCAGATGGCGCTGTGTAATTATTGCAGTCAGAAATACTGAAGATTTTATTTACAACTAAATCTGCAATTTTATGACACTTGTATAAGTCAAAAATCTTTAAGTACGTAAGCTACAGAAGAATACTAACAAAGGTAACTTTTTGATGCCTGAGCTGAGTCAAGTCTCCGAACTCGAAGAAAATTGATCTTGACCACTGGATATTTGTACTCTTTCAGCTGTTACTACTCTTTATCAAAACTCCTTACCTTATCGTTTTTTTTTTTCAAATAATGAGAATCAGTTGACAAATAATGACTTTTTGGTTGGTGGTGGTTTTTTGGTTGGGTCATAACTGTGATGGTCGAGTATTCTAACTGCTACACCTTTTATGCACAAGCATTGTTTTCAGTAGCTATAATAATGTTGTTATTTATGTCAAATGGTTTGAAAGGAGTATTTAGCACATGAGTTTCTTGCCCCATTCTTCTCATGACAGCCCCTACGCTCGGAATTTTCAAGCGCTCATATTTAGTATTTCATTTTAAATAATATGTTTAATTTCTACTTGTTGACTATTTTTAAGTGAAAACGTTCGTAAATAAACTTTTCCTAAATATTAATTTGGACTCATTTAATTACAATTGACAGAGAGATTTCCACAAAAGTTACAATCGTTTAATATAATTTAATAAGAAATAGAAGCAATCCTCTTAGTGCGCCTACTAAAACGACTCATTATTCAAAGCCTCAAATTTTCGTCGAGATAATTCCAATTAGGATGCCACAAGTGAAATTATGCGCAGAAAGTAAACTTTAATATAAGATGGCTGCTGTTTCGAGACACCAATGTACGTCAACTGACTATTAATTTGTAACATTAACTCGCAATCTTGATGTACTGCTCCGACACATAAATATACTATAGCCTAGAAATAAAATTATGTTCTTTTCACATATTTCTTTTAAAAGTTCGAAATAACATATTGTTAAAACATGTTTAACAATATGTAATTTCGAAATTTAATATTCTTAGTCATGAAATTTTCTACATATTTTGACAGTAGTTAGTATCATTTAAGTCTCGATGGTCAAGCGGTCGAGTATCCTGTATCTGAATCAAGAAGACGCAAGAAGTCTGAATCACAAGCGGGATCGAATCCTGGCTCACACCATTGACTTTTCGAAATTCTCTTCGAAAGTTATCTGTGATAATGGTCGATGACTAAAAACTTTGTGCCCGGTATGGCAATAGGTTCATTCCATTTGGGACGTAAACATAATGGCGAGTCGAGACTTAACAGGCACTGCATACACTTTGGATTAGAAAAAGGCGTGAAGGTTTCTTATGTTAATAACATCTAATAGTTAATCAAATTATTATATTGTCGAAGTTTTAATGAGCAAAATAATTCATTCGGCAAAATGCAAAATTAATACTTCTGCCCAATAATACTTCTGATTCATATTTTTTTGGTGTCTTAACAGTCATCATAATCATCGCATTTTTTGCCGAGAGAACATAATTACATTTTTCGCTGACACCTTTGGAAAATTTGAGCTGTAGCAACATTTTGATGAGAGGGTCCACCATAAAAATTGGTGAAATGTAATCATTTTTTTTATGATTTAATATTATGACAATTGTAGAATTCTTATTTAGCATAACATAACTTCACGCATTTTTCTACCCGAAAGTGTAGGCAGTTGCTGTTAAGCCTCGACTCGCCGTTATGTTTACGTCCCAAATGGAACAGATGGCGAACTTATTGCCATACCAGGCACAAAGTTTTTAGGTATCGATATTTATCACCACGAAAATTAATTAATTAAACGAAAATTCGAAATTAATTTCGAAAAGTCATTGGTGCGAGCCAGACTTAGAACCCGAAACCTCTGGATTCAGAATCAGTGTGCTCGACCACTGGACTACCGAGACTATAAAATCGAGCCAATCTTTTATACTTATTAAATATGACGCGTGTCACAAAAAAGCTTTTGCTAAATAATCATTATTGAAATATCTAAATTAAAATATCGAATTCTTGGTTATATTTCTACGTTTTAATCAATTATTATTGTGTAGAAAATTGAATTAAAAAGAGAATAATCTTTTACGAGCTCAATTGCGAATACCACATAGTAGAGATTAAAATTTTAACTCCTTGTTCTTATACTACTGCTATTCAAACTTTAGTTACTTTAGAAAGTATGTATTCGTAAGGAAAATTAGTTTTTATTGAAAATTTTATTAAATTTATGTTTTTTTTATCTTAATAGCGTTATTCAATTTCTGCTGCAGTATTTTGTTTTGCTCACTTTACCCCTTTTTATATCCGAAATTATAGGCAATAATATTTTAGTTAAAAGAGTCAATTGTCGATATTTATTATTCACAAGCTGACTTTTGACTCTGGGCCTATGTCCAGCAGTGGACTGCAATAGGCTGATAATGATAATGATGAGTTGACTCGGCGAACTTCGTTCCGCATCATAGATAATTACAGATAAAAACCACCCCGTTGACACCCTCTACCTATAAAAAAAACCGCAGCAAAATCAGTAGCGTAGTTTTAAAGATATAAGTACATCAGGGGACAGACAGCGAAAAATGACTGTATTTTATACTATGTAATGACAAATATAGGGATAAAAATTACAAAATCCTTACTGGATTAAAACTCGATATTTCCTGATTTTGAAACGCGATGCTCGTCTATAAACTACCTAGACCATTGAAGTATAAATAAATATAAAAAAATGTTATAATCTTACAAATACAATAATTGCATTGAAAGATATTAAACGCCATTTGTAAATAGTAAAAATTAATTAAAAATCTAGTTGGTAAACTAATTTTACTTGTAATGAGTTAGCGATCGCCATACATCACCAGACTCCGAGGCCAACGCACACGACGTCTTTGCTAAAGTTCATTTAAATCTTCACAACTTCAAAACGAATGCAACAGAAATGAATATATTTTATGCTAGAATAATGGGGATAGTACTGTATTTAATATGATTAGAACTAGTGGCATCCGCAAACAAAAGAGTGCGGAGATGACAAATGATAGAAGAGAACGGAAAGGATAACATATTGTGCCGACCCCACCTAGATTGGGATAAGGGCATAAAAATTATAGATGCAACCTGTATTATTCACCAAAATCTAAAAAAATATTCAAATAACAGATTTCAGATTTATATGTTATTTTTTATATACATATATATATATATAGAAGAATAGTCTCGGTAGTCCAGTGGTCGCGCTCCCCGCTTTTCATTCCGAAGTCGTAGGTTCAACTCCGAACTCAACGTAAAACATTATGTAATACACACACACACACACAACTTCACGCCAAATCCCTTGCGGGGTAGGCAGAGAGAACAGAGCGCCATAGGGCACGATTCTTACACACCTCACTCGCTTCGTTGACTTTATGTAATAATGTACTTATTTATTTCTCAGATTTTCGCGAATCACATTCATAACATTAAATCAACTTTTTTACGTTTCGAACTCTTTACAGTAAAAATGATCTCTGTAAAGAGTTCGAAACGTCGGAAAATACATAAAAATAAGTAATAAATAAACGCGATATAATCCTGAAAAGTTGTTTAATGTTATAATAATGTACTTGTCTATAAGATTTACTTGATTTTTCACTCTGTCTTTGGTTAGGGTGTGGCCAAAGTGGACGGCCATATACCTTACAGGTCGGAGGGTCGTTCACTACAAACAAAAAAATCTCTGTAGACAAAGGGATCTCTCTGTCCATAGGATTTGTATTATAAACACAAATGATCACGTTTCAATAAAATTAATTATAACTGGCGAGATTAAATTATCAGGGGTCGAAACCGTCAGCCGCAAGTTTATAAAGCGCTATTAATTAAATCAATTTTGTTATAATAAATATAACAATTTTATCATTTGTAAAGTTAACTGCGGTACTAAATAACGTTTATTTAACCCTGATTTTCATAATAATAGAAATTCTTTATGTATACTTATATATATAACTTCACGCCAAGTCCCTTGCGGGGTTGGACTTGTCTTTAATTATAGAAATAATTTACTTACATTTCATTACAGTGACGAATATGTACAGTTTTCGAAATAACACAATATATAACCTTAAACTTTATACAATTAAACAGCCCTCACGCTCTCAATACCTGAAGATGTAGGCAGCAGAAAACAATGCCTATATACTCTAATGACTTACTTTTCGTTGGTAAAACTAACGCTTATAACTTTCAAAAAGATTTCTTAAGTTATTAGTGTGTTTGGATTGGAAACGGTATCAATTCAATCAGAAATGAGAATAGTATTTCACTAAACCATTTCACCAAGTCTTATCCTTATAATTCTTTCGCGCTTCACCGTGATGTGAAAGGTGCAGGTACCAATCATAAGTTGAACACAATTTAGTTCCGAGATTCAAAGAGACTTACACTTAATATAAACTTTGTAACTGTCAACATATACTCTTAGTTGAGTTCTTTGATACTGTTATAACCAACTTAATCCATTATTTACTTTATAAATTTAATAAAACTATTAATAGATTTAAATGATGGTCCAGTGGTCGAGTACCACGCTTTTGTCTCAAAAAGTCGTCGGTTCGCTTCCGGGCTCACACCAATTACTACTCGGAATCGTTTTCGCAAGTTTGGTGTGATAAATATCGAATTTTATGGCCGTGGGTTATAATTTTTAATATTAAAATTAGAGTGAAATTATAAATTTAAAGTGCGCTTTTACTAGGGATGGAAGGTACACCGCGGATGTAGAAAGAAAGTGTCGTTAGGAAAAAGCGTAAATGGAGAGTTGGGCAGATTCCTGGGCGCAAATAACATTAGCAGAAAAGCCCAGCTAGCAATCCACAATGCGGTACTGATCCCAACGCTAACTTATGGAAGCGAGAGCTGGGTATGGCAGAGTGTGTATGGTAGTAGGATAAACGCGGTCGAAATGAGGTCACTGCGCAAAATCCGCGGAGTGACTCTAGTTGACCGCGTCGAAAACGAAGTTGTAAGAAAAGAAATTGGATTGAAAGAGCGTGTTGGTGTAAAAATAAGCAAGGGTATGCTCCGATGGTTCGGGCATGTAGAAACAACCGATAGTGCAAGATTGACTAAGCAGATATACAATGCAAAAGCAAATGGACGTAGGAGTCGCGGACGGCCAAGACACACATTCCATGACCAAATAGAACAAGTTCTGGCGGAAGGTGATGTTAGGAGCCTTAAAAATCAACGCGCGTGTATGAAAAGAGTTATGAAAGTCAACGAAGCGAGTGAGGCGTGTAAGAATCGTGACCAATGGTGCTCTGTTCTCTCTGTCTACCACGCAATCATATTTATAGATATCGCTACTCATTTTCAGTATTAGGTATACTGAAAATCAGTAGCGATATCTATAAATAATGAAACTACAAAACAAATCTACAACTTTTCATGCACATTGCTGAATATACGACTCCATCGCACGTTAAGCATCAAATGCTTATCTTATCAAGTCGACGCAACTCATCAACAACTTTGCTGGCTTGTAATTGGGTGATCGTACACACACGATACACCTGATTTTAGGAGTTGAACATAAAAATAAGAAATACAATTTTATATTTACTTAAATTTGGTTTAATTATAATCATGACATTGACAGTTATCATATAATAATTGAAAAATTATTATATAATCATATCGATTATAGTTTTATTCCATAGGTCCAAACAAAAAACTCGAAATTTGTCAAAAAAAATACCTCAAACAATCAATTATGAGTTAAATTAAGCATCCTTGCGCGGGAACAAAAATCCTTCGTAATAAAAAATAAATAAAATTCGCCACGAGCGTCCCGATTCCTAGTGTAGGGGCATTATTATGCAGTACATCATGAGAACAACTGGGAGAGAAACTCATATTATGGTAAGAGAAGAGAGAAAAATGGGATAGGGAGGGGTTGAAAGAAGGAAGGGCGAGGGGGATTAGCCCTTCGGAGCTAAAATGCTGAATGAGCCACTTTACGTCCATACTTATTATAACAATATTATTGCTACAGACACAAGTAATCTAGTTTATTTTATTAGGTATTAATTTTTTGTGCGAAAGTCTTAAAAAAAATAAATATATTAAAGTTCACTCACGTATATAAACTAATAAAAAGAAAACAGGCCCCTTAATATTAATGCAGTAATAAATATGCACACATTAACCGTACACGCAGAAAGTAGTTCTAACAAAACTAATTAACAAGTTGGACTCGACATCGGAACGCTCGGAGATTTCGTTAGGTGAACCGTTATTTTTGTTCGAGTACCAAACTGCTTACACTACATTAAGTTCTTACGCACTCTATTACTTAACGTTAAAGTTTGTGTTTATTTGATATTTCTTAACAGTAAATATAAGAATTTAGCATTCTATAATCATCCATAAATATCCATAGCCCACATATGTTCCTCTTCCATGACGTTATGATAAATAAACTGACAGAACTAAACACATACTTAACATGTCTTTTTTCTAAATTGTTGAATAGTGGTTGATTTCTTTTTCATTCGCCCAATTCGGACAGACTAAAGTTTAAAAGCCATACTACTGCCTTTTCTGTAGTTCGGGCCTCGTGGCGCATTGGTAAAACCGGCAATGAGATCGGGGGTTCGATTCCCACCCGAGCACAAATATTTGTGACATGAATATTTGTGTGGCGTCTGGGTGGTTTTATATTTATTATAAGTATGTATTTACAAAAGAAAAGTATATATGTATTAATATCCGTTATCTAGGTCCATAACACAAACATTTAGTTGCTTAACTTGGAACTAGAGGGCGCTGTGTGTATTGTGTCCAAGATATTATTATTAATTGTCTTTTCTAAGGTTAGAATAAAACACTATCTGACGAAGTCCACTCACCTTATGGTATGTTTTGTGTCGCAAGGTGTCGAGGAGTCATTATAATATTCCTCTGGGCTGCGGGCTAGTTACAACAATAATAATGACTTACAACTTTATGCATACCGAAAATGCTATATAAAATCAATGCATCTATTTAGTTATCGATTACAGGAGTGAAAAGAAAGATTTGAAGACTTGGAAGGGAATGACTGTTAATAGAAGTAAACTCAACGCACATACTTCCTAACTCCAAGGTAAAAACTTGATACCGGATTTAATCATCTTTAATACACAATCGAATTTAAATATAAAAACTCCCAAACAAAACAAATGTTTTGAGTTGTTGGAGATCGAAGCCACCAATGTCAATTCAACAGACTATTACTATATTAGTAGCAGTTCGATAATTTAGAGGCTGTTAATTCGCGTTATATAACCATTTGCATAGAAATGGATACATACTAGAACAAAAGATATGGTCCAACGACACATTTGGAACTCCATTTATTGTATAGATAAATTAATAGAGTTATATTTCCACATAAATTTAAGGTTATAATCTTCAAAGTACTGTATTCTGTAGCTGCAAGTGCAGTCTGTCTCTTTAAATAAGCTTCGTCTAGAACTGAATAATGATGGGGCTGTTTATATCGATATATGACAAAATAGTCATGTAATGATATATATACGTGCATACATAATAACAGACGCAAGCATTTTTGAGTTTAGCTGTTCGTTAATCAAATAATTTAATTGAAAATTAATTATTTTAATTAAAACCTAAGAAAACGTTTATTGTGTGAAAGATGATACGATTGAGAACTACGAAAAAAACCTGCAGTGTCGACGTCAAATCATGGGAACAGGGCAGGAAGGTGATAATGAACTGTCTGCCAATCTGTTAATATTTATTTAAAGTAGCAGAGAAACATATCAGTTATGATATTCTTTGGGTCTGCCATGGATTCCCAAGGTAAAAATATACTGACGCTTGTAAATCAATAAGATATGCTATATCTTTCATTGCATTTCTAAATCACCTTACTAGATTTAGTCAAGATATTGGTAGATTTTAATAAATATATCTGTGTAATGTGCAGTAGGCGCATGTATTTTTATGACAAAAACTTTAATATATTAGCTTATAAGGTCCTTTTAAACATTTAAACACTGTCTAGCAAACCGCTTCTGAATCGAATCAAGAAGTCGCGTGGTCCACTCCTGGCTTATACCAATGACTTGTCAAAATTCTTTTCGAAATATATATGTGATAAATATCATCATCATCAGCCTATTGCAGTCCACTGCTGGACATAGGCCTCTCCCAATGTGCGCCACAACATCCGATTCACTGCTTTCCATATCCAGCCTTTTCCGGGAGCTTTTCCAATAAATATCGATGCTGACAGCTTTGTGCCCGGTATGGCAATAGATTCGCCACCTATTCCATTTGGGATGTAAACATAACGGCAAGTCTGGGCTTATCAGCTACTACCTATACTTACATACACACACATACACACATACACACATACATAACTTCACGCCAAATCCCTTGCGGGGTAGGCATAGAGAACAGAGCGCCATAGGGCACGATTCTTACACGCCTCACTCGCTTCGTTGACTTTCATAACTCTTTTCATGCACGCGCGTCGGTTTTTGAGGCTCCTAACATCACCTACGTCCAGAACATGACGTCTCGCCGTCCTCAACTCCTACATCCATCCGCTTTTGCATTGTATATCTGCTTAGTCAATCTTGCATCATCCATCCTTTCTACATGTCCGAACCATCGGAGCATGCCCTATCTTACTTTTACACCGACACTCTCTTTCAATTCGACTTCCTTCCTAATAACCTTGTTTTCCATGCGATCAGCGAGGGTCACTCCGCAGATTTTGCGCAATGCCCTCATTTCTACCGCGTTTATTCTACTTTCATGAACACTCTGCCATACCCAGCTCTCGCTTCCATAAGTTAGCGTTGGGATCAGGACTGCATTGTGGATTGCTACCTGGGCTTTTCTGCTAATGTGTTTTGCGCCCAGGAATATGCCCAACGCTCCATTTACGCTATTTCTTATCGCCACTCGTCTTTCTACATCCGCGGTGTACCTTCCATCTCTACTAAAAGCGCATCCAAGATATACAATTTCATTCACCTGTTCCAGCACCACATCATCAACCATTATCCTTGCATCTGTTCTGGATTCCTCCTATACTTTCGGGTAGTAAAAGGCGTAAAGTTATCTAATGTGTTATATGTTAGTATATTATTATATTGACAGCTGTGACATTTAGATGCAGCTAGCTAAACAACGAGTACCGGATTTGAAACTCAAAAATCGTTTGCTGGCGTCCCTAGTACAATAATTAAATATTATTTATAGATTTATCGATATCGACAAAGCAAAATATTTTTACCTCACTACTGCATTACTTGTTCAGTATTCTAAGTTATACGTAATTTGTATCGAATACACTTCAAAGCGAATCCAGAGTGCTACCGATTCCATATTAAATTGGCAAAATGTACGTGTACATTTATTTCGATGTTTTAAAAGCTCTATTACTGCCGTTAGTTATTTGTGAAAACTATATCGCCGATATAACGGACTGGTTTAAAATATTAATAGGTGATGTGATTATGTAAAGCACAATTCAAAAGTCAGGATCGTGGCTTGTGGAAAGCCAAAGTCTCAGCCTAACCATATGAGCTACAGGCGCAAGTTTTTGTATGTACGTCGTTTGAATGTGTTTCTAATACAGCATACGATCTGATTCAAATGATAATGAATGTTAACGTTAGTGAAGACTAAAATTAAAATAATATAGTCGTAACATTTAAAATTATTCATCAATATCCTAGGAATATTGCTGAAGTAAAATACTTACTTTTATCTCTATCACTGGCAGTTATTATTAAGTCTATGCTGGACAGCGTCAGGTGGTGGAAAGCAATGGCCCAGTCCTGTTACTTTTGGCCACCAAACAGTTTCTGTTTTTTTCTCTCTCATTGAATATACTTTGGTAATCCTGTTTTATTAGACGATGCGCAATCGACCCCCACTGACTCATCGATTCCTGGTAACGCCCATTCCGTGTCAGAAACTAAGGGGACTTTTCTAAAACATGTTTGATGGAAAAAGGTTTCTCGCAAAGGACTTGTCCCATAGTATATGCTATTCGTTAGATGACGTAAATAGGAATCATGAACTCTCAATTCAAAAGAGCTTTTAACTATTTTATTTATTACCATGCATTTAGTAGACCAAGGCAACGTTTCTATGTGTCGTCGGATGAAATATTTATTCCCATAGAATAGGTGCCGAGCCGAATTCCATACATCAAGCACAATTTCTTTAGACTTTAAATCATTAATTGTATTTTCCTAGTTGATACTTTATTATCACTAAACCACTGATCTGCGCAGACGATTATTTACTTCTCATACCTACAGTATACTACTTGCAAGGAATGGGAAGCAATCACTAACATGACATAATCTAATTTCACGCCTTTTTCTACCCGAAAACAGCGGCTGTTAAACCTCGACTCACCGAATAGTTACGTTCCAAAATGCAATAGGTGGCGGAACCAATTGCAACCAGACACAAATTTGTCCGTCATCACGCATAACTTCCGAAAATAATTCCGAGAAATCATTGGTGTGAGCCCGGATTCGATCCCACGACTTCTGAATCAGAAGCGGGGAGCTCCACCACTACACCACAGAGGTTGTTGAATAACTGGCTATAAAAATATCAATAATTGTTATTCATAAATACCTGTAAAATATAACAAGTCATTTATTTGCTTGTTGTTTTATATTGAATATATTAAAACTAAAAAAAAATTCGCCAGCTAGTTTAAAATATTTTTCATATTTTACTTTTATTTTTTTATTTTATAAAGCAAACAATGGCGGACTACTGCGGCCGGCTAAAATTAAACGATGTATAGATAGCAACGCGTACTCTTCTTTATGTATCCACAACAACAAAAAAAGTAGCAACCCTCCATTTAAAGGGAATTTGAATGTGTGCATTCCGCTCGACTTTAGTTTTTGTCGAGTTATTTTAGCAGTTAGTAAACTGTTAAAATAACCGATACCGATTGTCACAATACGCTGACATTTTCATATTTGAAGAGGCTTTCACGTGCATGTACAACTGTTTTTTCAATAGAGTTACATTTTACGGAAATAGAAAATTTATTTGTGTTATTTATTTATTTATTTGTTACTAGCTGACCCGGCGAACTTTGTACCGCATTAAAAATAATAAATTAGTAAAATTTGGATTTTATAAAGTTCAATTTGTGCTATTTATCTGCACGCGTTTTGACGCGCAACGCTACTGCCATGTCCCGCTATGTTAATACTGCAATAACTTCGAAAATATTTGTTTGAATTGCACGCTGTAAAGGGCCAGGATCATCTATATTACATGCACAATCTATTTAAGACACTTAATTGGATGAAAATTAATATTGTAATGTTTAAAATCGCTTCGTAATTAGGCCATTATTTCTCGTAAAAAGTAAAAAAATAAAAATGGTCATTGTGGGTTAAGCGGGTTATCCCTAAGAGATAGACATATGCCCTCGCGGACTTTTTTGTAGACCTTTTAAAGCTGTATAATAATGTAGTACGTTGTTTTCATTTATCAGCGGAAAGTGACTTATACTATGTAATGATTATTTGTTTGTTTTTTATTAGTGTTCTCGTAAATATGGGTTTATTTTTGTGGCGTATTGTTTATTTGGTGTATTTACATATACTCTCCGTCTACCCTGCAAAGATATAGGTTTAGTATGCTTATTAGTTGTAATATGCTTATTTGTCGTAATAAGATTCTAAATTTAAACCCAAAGAAGTCAGTGTAAGAAGCGAGACCTATGCTCTGCTATTTCTGCCTGCTTTGTAAAAAAGTTGGCAGTTATTTAAGTATATAAACTTTTATACTTTAGTAGATAAAATTTTAATAAACAATTCGTTTTCTGTACCGACCGAACACCTATGTCAACGTAAAACGTCAACTGTTGCTAATCCAAGCTTAACATGCATTTATAACAGCACACCTGCCGCACAAACCTGTGTTGTTTTACTCTATAACAGATTAACCGATTAACTCTGCGATTTTGATCGAAAATAAATATAAATTCCAAATATCTTTATTCCTTAGTCTTTACAAAGTACTTAGAATCGTCATACAAAACTACTAGCTAAAATTCGCGGAGCTTAGATTCCCTTTCATCACACTGTCTTCTTGAAAGCGAATCTAAGTGCCAGTTCCGGCGTCAAGGTTTCTTGAGAAGAACTGGCAAGAAACTCAAAGCCGACTTTTTCCGGTTTAACAAATGGTAATAAATATAATCAACAAATATAAGTTTTATATATTCAACCACGTTGCCAATAGCAGTTTAACAGGCAGGCTTCGTAGTACAACGGCTAGTACTAACAGCTGCTTCGATTTAGAGGTTAACAGGTTCATTTCGTGTAATAGTATTCATATGATGACAATGGATGTTTATGATATATATTATAGGTAGGTAACTAGTTATATCAAAATCACGACTTTACTATTGAAGGGCGTAGACAGCTACAATCAGGTTAAAGAGTTCTCTTGCTAGTAAACAATATTTATTAAAAAGTCATTTTAGTACACATTTTAGTACTCTAGACCTTTGAAACAGAGGAAGAGTTTATGGTGAACTAGTTATGGCAGACCCATAAGGGTCTCATAAGGGTGCTGGCTTCTTCTTTTAAAATTTAGAGGAATGGACGAGTGCAATGCGCATAGTCTAATTTTGTAAATCCGCTATCAAATAATTATTAAAAGGGACAAGAGAAACGATCCTACGACCATTAATATCTGCAAAATTACCTACTTCGATAAATCCTAATATCACTAATTGGATCAGTAGTTTCTGCAAATAACCGGTTCAAATACACAAATAAGAAAAACACCGCTTATTTGTAATATGTATGAATACTTACTTCCAAAAACAATTAATAATAACATATATGAATTAGTAGTATAATTATACAAGTACAGGCTGTGTTAATGAGTTCATTATTTTGAACAACGATTTCAGTAATTAAGGTTTATACCCAATTTAAATTTAATTATAGACCATGTGCAGTACAAACTAAACATAATTGTCATATTTTGTAAACGAAAGGAAACCTCTGCAAGTTTATTAGTCATTATTTAGTTGTGTAGGTGTGTCGTGGGTTCAAAAACGCTCAGGAATATTGATGTGTGTGTAATGACATAAGCGATACGCAGATGATATTTGCGAGCAACGCTGACCTCATGCAGGAATTACTTTACAAAATGGAGCGCGTAAGTCATACATTTGGATTGAAGATTAACCGATCTAAAACCAAGGTTATGATTGTGGACCGCACTAATGATAACTCGCCAGAGGTTACACATATTGCGAATTGTGCCGTGGTCCAAGCCTACATATATCTTGGGGCCTTAATCTCAAACAACGGTGGTTGCGTAGAAGTAGTAAAGCGTCTCATGGCCGTAACCAGAACCGCAGTAGAGAAATTAAAGAAGGTGTGGACAAATCGTAACGCCACCAAATTCACTAAAGTGAAGCTCATGCGAACACTGGTCAATCCAATCTTCCTGTACGCGGCAGAGACATGGACAGTACGCGAGTTGGAAAAAGGGAAGATAGATGCTCTGGAGGAGGATGCTTGGCATATCATGGACGGAATTACGTACTAATGTATCTATCATTCAGGAACTCGGCATTACTAGGCGTCTGTCGACCACAGTACAGATGCGCATAGTGCAGTACTTTGGACATGTTTCTAGACGCTATAACAACTCCAGCGAAGGGCTGGTCGTGCAAGGAAAAGTCGAGGAAACTAGATCACGCGGTAGATCACTTATGCCCTGGACTGACCAGGTCAAATCCGCTGTGGGAAATCGCGTTTTAGACTGCGCCAGAGAGTCTGTAAATCGAGAGAAATGGCGCGAGATCGTGTCAAAAGCTGTCCGCCTCTAACGTCAACGCGGGCGCCTCAACATGACCACGACCTCTCTGCCAAGAGCGATACGACAGAGCAGAAGAAGAATGTAATGACAAAATTGTTCCAAAAAAATGATAATAGGTTCCGCCACCGAAACGTTAGGACGTAAAATATTTGTTAGTCGAGAAGTAACTTAAAACCACTTACCACGACCTCTCAGAAGATCGACGAAAAGTGGCTCATGCCACCACACCACATGCCAGAGAGGTACCCGGATCACCTAAAGGTCGGCAACGCAACAGTAACACTATATGTGTTGCTGGTGTCTATGGGCGGTGTTGGTTGCTTACCATCAGGTGATACGCCTGCTCGTTTGCCCTCCTATCCCATAAAAAAACACAAAATCTTTGGACGCCTATTAAAAATATTATAATCAAGAATAATATTATAATTAACAGTAGCAATAAGCAATGAGCAGTTCGCTGCATGAATGGGCCGGCTCGACCGGTGAAATACCACGACCTCTCAGAAGATCGGCGTAAAGTGGCTCATGCTGCGTTTTGTTCGGTGAGAGAGGTATCCGGAGGGCTACCCCCCTTCCCCATCGTTTTCTATCCTGCTACCTTAAATGTGGGCAACGCAACTGTAACACTATGTGTTGCAGGTGTCCATGTGCGGCGCTGGTTACTTACCAAGGCGACATGCCTGTACGTTTGCCCACCTATATCAAAAAAATATATATACTGAGAAATCGTATTAAATTCCTAATGGAGACTCAAATAAAAAAAAAACGTAGAAGTTCCATTCCTATCTCCAATTCCTTTAAGTATATGCATAACAATTTTAATATACATTTATTTATATTCTAATATTTGGTTGTGCATTTGCAATATTATTTCGAATAGCCAAGAGTTGGCACCGAGCCTACAGATAGGGAAGGAGGTGACGCCGTACAGTCTCCAGATATTTGGACATTATCAATATAATAAATTAGACTAATACAGAAATTGTAAGATAAGGTAGAACTATTATTTTCGCAGTACCAATTTGAGAACATTGTTTGATTTTGCTTCTGGATCTACTTAACAATTTAGTGTTTCATCATGGGCACTATTTGATTCGAGATTACAACCGATCTCATAGTTACAGTTAAACTAAAGCACAAACAATTGTTATAGGACTAAAAAAAGCAGTCTCGGAAAATTACTCGTACTTTTGAAACCTAATTTGACTCTTTATTCGAGGTAATCAATAAATGTAGCGTAAGATCGTAACATGACTACTCAAGATGGTGTCTTGGTCCAGGGGTCAAGCACCCCGCTTCTGAATACAGAGGTCGCGGGTTCGAATCCTGGCTCACACCAATGACTTCGAAATTAATTTCCATACAAACATAATACGTATGTCTATACAAACATAAATACACAAAGAATTGAAATACAGAACCTATGTTCTTGTGCGCTAGACTAAAGTGTCAAATTAATAATCGACGTCAGAAATATAGATGATCTAGCAACCATTTTCATTTGAATGTAAATTACACAATTGTTGACAAACACTGCGGATTTAATAAAACCATTCCAATTAACGTAAACAATATGACACGTGTTTCAATTACTTCAATTGAATTATTAACGCAATTGTATTTAACAATATAACATAACATGGGCATGCTCCGATGGTTCGGACATGTAGAAAGAATAGACGAAGCAAGATTGACTAAGCAGATATACAATGCCAAAGCGGATGGATGAAGAAGTCGAGGACAGCCAAGTTACACAATCCTTGACCAAAGGTTATGTTAGAAGCCCCAAAAATAGACGCGCGTGCACGAAAACAGTTATGAAATTCAACGAAGCGCATGACGCGTGTAAGAATCGTGCCTTATGGTGCTCTGTTCTATCTGCCTACTCCGCAAGGGATTTGGCGTGAAGTTATATGTGTATGTATAACAAAACACTGCTTATACTCTGCTTTACACATAGGAGCTTATTACATAAACTCACCGACATCCTGGTACGATACGACACGTGCTCAGCTCGTTGAAATTGAGGCATAGATAAGATAGCAGAGGTTAAGTGAAAAATAGACATACCTTCTTTAGAGATCGTGTTATGAAGAGTTCTATTTTGCTATATCTTGATACTCAAGACCTTTAGTTTGTAATTGTAAGTTTTAGTATGTTCAGACCTCATTATATGAATATAGGTTTCTTTGGAGAGAAATATCTAGACATAACTTACCTTAACTTTCAATACTCCACGGTTGAATTGCCTGCTCCCATAGAATAGTTAGTTGGAGAGTAACACTGGTACATATCTTGAATCGTGTTTATATCAAAGTAAATGGACGGTAGTGCAAGCAAAAAGAGTTTTTCATCTATAGTGCAGCTTACTAAGCCGGACACTGGTAGCATCCCGTTTTAATTAGTTAAAAGCTACCTCTTTGAGAAGTTTCACTCGGACATACGTACAAGAAAAATAAGTTCATGCCGTTACAAACTATCATATTTTCAAGAATCATTTTATAACTTGTGTAGCTGTTGGTACATATTTTTTATTAAGTCTGGGTGGTCCAGTGATCGAGCACACGGCTTCTGAATCCAGAGGTCACAGGTTCGAATTCGGGCACACACCAAAGATTTTTCTAGATTAATTTTGAAAGTAATGTGTGATATATATCGATGACTGAAAAGTTTGTGCCCGCTATGGCAATAGGTTTGTCACCTATTCCATTTGGGACGTAAACATAACGGCGAATCGAGGCTTTACAGCCACTGCCTACATCTTCGGGTAGAAAAGGTTATGTTAGTTTAAAAATCAATCTGAACTAGAAAATCTTTACCAAATTATGCGTTCTGGCTTGAAAGGCGTAAATATTGGGTTTTTCATTTAGATACTTTTCGCCTTAAAATACCTTTTTTTTAATATTTTATCCATTCTAATCATATCCGTAAACAAAGGAATTTAGGATCTATATATAAAGGAATAAATATAAACTATTGCTCGGGATTAAATAACCCCTTGGAACTTTAATACCTTTATTCAGTGTGTGTCTCGGAGGTCACTGGATTAGTCCCGACTACGTTTTAATTGCTTCTGAGCCGGATACGATAACTTTAAAAGCTATTTTAATCACATTGATTATTACCGAATACTTTGTTATTACTATATTTAATATTCAGATGGTGTAGACAGCTTAGTTATTATATGTTATTATTAGTTATTCATGTCGATTATTTTCTGTCTAATTAAAACCTTGATTAAACCTTGATCTTCTGACAGTGTTAGAGCTACGCAGTTCGTTGCGTCAATGGGCCGGCTCGTCCGGTGAAATACACACAGCCTTTCAGAATATCGACGTAAATGCCGCGTTTCGTTTGGTTAGAGAGGTATCTGGAGACCCATCCACGTTATTTTTAAAGGGTTGAAATCTTTTATTTACATCAGTCCATGGGTTCGGTTTTTACTCGTTTGCCGTCCAATTCCTTATAGAAAAAAACTCATCAAACTCGTTTTAATAGTTGTCACATTTCCCATAGTCTCCGAGATATTTTATTTATCTTCTAAGAGTGAAACTCTTTGTATTTGATTTCTGGGCAAGGAGATAACCGGACCGGTAAGTTACCTGATGTTAAGCGACTAACTCCACCCATGGATATCTGGAAATTTCACATATCTGCGTTGCTAACCTTTGAGGTACATGTATAATAGTTTAGTATGTAATGTAAACTGTGTGTATACAGTTGCTATTTGAAGAACACAAAAGCTACTACAAGAATTGTCTATAAGACATCGCTTTAAGCAATAGCCACGAAGTATGTACTTATCGACAATATTAACCATAAAGACTCATTTCACCATTTCCAACTTTAGTGAAAAAAAAAGATTCCATTCTATTTTTAAATTAAACGCCCGCCAAACTGCTGTAGTGATACCTAATTTAGTGGAAAACCATGTTCTGTACGCGTACGTTAAAATTTTCATAACTTTTTAGAAATTAGCAGAACAGAGATTCCAGTTTCATTTAATTGACAACACGTTGGTAAAACTTAACTCGCCGCTAATGAAGATTAATTTTATGAGACGAGATGTTTATTGGGTTGAAAACATTTTTTGGTTTTGAAAATAGTTTTTGCTAGTTGGTAGATAAATTTCATATATGATATTTAAATAAGGATATCAAGAATATGAGCTAATCAGTAATCATAATAGATGCTCCCCGAAGAAGGTAACAACTGACTGGGTTCGCTGTGCCAAATGTAGTAAGGGAAAACACTATTTAGTTGGTACACCCTCCATATTGGAGGCTGGTAGGAAGACGAAGATAAGGGGGCGTCAGCAGGGTGGAACAGTGGGCCGCCGCGCGTCCTGGAATACCCGAACGCCATAAGAAAGCCGTCGCAGGGTTTCAGTAGGAAAGGACACTACCGAGTGTGTGAAAAGCTTTCCCTCGCCTAACAAAAAAAGAAGAGCGAGGAGTCCAGTATAACCGTCACTTTCTCCTATTTCAAACTACTGGTGAGAATTTCACGCAAGCAGTTTTCCAATATTTCAAGAAACAAAAATAATATCAACGAGGAAAACATAACAACAGTAGCCCTGCCCTATTGCCACTCAATAGTCGAGCTGCCGGACCCCACATCCTAGCAATCAAAGGAAACTTTTACTACACAAAAGAAAGTAAACAAACAGTACATTGAGAAGTTAGCTAGTTAGCGCCCGCTCCCCGAAATAGGGGATCGTGGTCCCCCAATATAACAAAGTTGTACTTGTTATTTATCTAATCCTAGAAGGTCCGTGGACGACCAACGTAGTTGTATTTAATAATACGAATGTACAGTAAACCGTATACCTACTTTTGTTACAAATTAAATTGAATCAAGAATTTTTTTCATTGATCTTAACGTTCTTCTTTAAAGCTTGCTTCAACATGCCAAAAAAAATGTACAGTACCTACCAAGTTAAGGATTGCCGTACAAATTTGTAAGTCATCTATATTCATCTCACATAACTTCCACACGTAGATTCGAACTCGGCAACTTACATAGCAGACGGTATTGTTACTGACTACCCACTTCTGCATAAGGCACAGGTGTACCTAGTCCGATGATAAACAGTTCTATGAGCTAACACCGGCCTAATCCACCGGGTCTAAGTATATCGCACTCGGCTGTCAGTCGTACTCTTCAAGATAATATATCGCCACAGTGATTCAACAAATTCACCAATGTGTACCAGGAAAATCACTTAGCATAATAATATGACAAATAGTGTTACGGTGACACGCTTTTATGATCATACTAGACCAGCACTCTATAAATTAACTACTATTTTTTTTTAAATTTATGTTATGGCTGTGGTTACAAGTCCTTAAGCCTAACTACTAAGTATAAGTGAATCCAAAATAATTGACAGCCAGCCCAAAAAATGAATAAATGACCTTGGCAGTTTGAAACTGGAGGATCGAAATTGGAAAAAATCGTATATTGATCTTTTTGTAAGCTGAGAATAGTTTTGGGTTGTATATAGTTATAATAATAATTAATACTAGTATTAGTAATTTATAGATAAATTAGGTAATCACTTTTACAACCGTACGTAGACGTATTCCGTGGTTATATATTTAAATTCGATATAATATTCCAACTAGAACGAAAGAAGAAATTCTTCAATAGTTAATTTGTTTTTATTCTACTTAACAACTCGTCATAGTGACGTTTGTTATGTTACAATATAACTAATAAGTCAATTAATCAATTACTGTTGTATCATTACATAGTATACAACAAAGACGTTTTCCGCTGGCTGTCTCCTTATGTGCTAAGGATCTATGAAATTCCGCAACGGATTTTGATTTTGTTTTTTTAATAGGTAGAGGATGTCAACGGTCAAAAAAACAGTGATAATTTTCGAAATTTAGCACTTTAATTGTATACGCCATAAAAATTACTTTCGATGCGGAACAAAGTTCCCCGGGTCAGCTAGTTTATTATAATTTCTTTACGTGACACTGTAGTTATTTTACAGTAAATGGGAAAATGTCTCAGAACAAAAACTGATTAACTTAGAAGTACTTTATGTTAAAAATGAATTATGTTGAATATGAAAAAGTCTCGGTGGCGCAGTGGGCGAGCGCACGGCCTCTGATCCAGAGGTCCGGGGTTCGATTCCAGACACTGGCTCACACCAATGATTTTTCGAAATTGTTTTCGGAAGTTATGTGTGATAAATATCGATGACTGACAAACTTTGTGCCCGGTATGGCAATAGGTTCGCCACCTATTCCATTTGGGACGTAAACATAACGGCGAGACGAGGCTTAACAGCCGCTGCCTACACCTTCGGGTAACAAAAGGCGTGAAGTTATGTTACTTTATGTTACATGTCAATAGAGCTATTTTGCTTAGTAGGTAATAATGAAATGCTTAGTATTAATGACATGGGAAATTCTTACTCGCTTTATAGGAATACAGTCTGGTATACATACAATATTTATGACAGTGATGGCTGTGCACTGCTACGTTTCTTCGCGCCATATTATGCATTTAAATAGTTTTGTATTTGCTTAGCTTATTGTAAAATAATCAAATTGTTTTTATTATTCTTACGGCTTCTACTATTCATAATTCTGATTGAAATATCTGTTTATAGCTTCCGCTCGCAAGATTCGGAAACCTTTCCACATTATATTAACTTTTGACAAAACGAAGTCAGTTTAAGCCACTAGTGTTACCTTCTCCCAAATATTATAGCAAAAACATTACTTTAAAAAAAAAGTTATACCGACTTCTAGAAAAGTAAACCACAAAATCTTTAAGCATATGAAAAAACTACCTCTAATACCAAAAAGCGATAAATAACGTAATTTACTTATTCTCGGTCTCCGTCTCGCTCTCGCAGTCTCGGTGGTCCAGTGGTAGAGCACACGGCTTCTGATCCAGAGGTCCGGGTTCGAATCCTGACACTGACCAATGACTTTTCGAAATTGTTTTCGGAAGTTAAGTGTGATAAATATTGATGACTGAAAACTTTGTGCCCGGTATGGCAATAGGTTCGTCACCGGCGATAACGGCATAACGGCGAGACGAGGCTTAACAGCCGCTTCCTACACCTTCGGGTAACAAAAGGCGTGAAGTTATGTTATGTTATGTGTTTTACTTATTTGTATACTTAATACAATATACAAAACGTAATATTGTCACTCATTATTGCAGTCGGTGTAACACAATAGAGTACGTTACCTAGACTGGCACCGACTCCGACTTCTTCATCAGCATAGCAGCATCAGGTGTATATTCAAGCATACCTCACAAGCAACACGCTAGCCCTACATACTGCCAAGTACTTTCTATCAACTAATTGCAGTGCTGTCTTCAAACTCCTAACCGTTGAGGAGTTTTGTGGCTTCTTCATCAGTATAGCAGCATCAGATGTTACACCATAAAGAATTGATTAAAACAACTTTTAGGATTATATCGCGTTTATTTATTATTTACTCGTGAAAATGATCTCTGTAAAGAGTTCGAAACGTCGGGAAATAAATATAAATAAATAATAAATAAACGCGATATAATCCTAAAAGTTGTTTTAATCAATGAGTGAGATTCACGAAAATCTTAGAAACAAATATGTAAACCATAAAGAATATCCCTAAGACATCACTATTACGTAACAAAAACACCATACTCTCATACAATTTTTGGTGGATGCCTTCGATTTCTACGGGTTTGCATCATCAGATCCTGATCTGGTGAAAATGGAACCATCTCGGAGGTAAACACTATACAACGAAAACAAAATTTTTGAAATCCGTCCATAATTGATGAAAATATCGGTGAACATACATCGTATCAAATGTCGAAGTGTCGCCACCCCATTCCCTGCTCACCTTAAAGGTCACCAACACAACCGTGACCATCCTGATGTTGCAATTTCCCATGGGCAACGCTAGTCGCTTTCCGCTAAGTGACACGCTCGCTTGCTCGTTTGCCCCCTAAACTATAAACAACATGATTGGTTCAGTGGTTTAAGTGTTAAAGAGGGACAAACAAACAGAATCAAATAAATAAAATACCTACTCGACTCTTTCAGGGATATACTACAGGGCAAATGCTTGATAACTATTTTTTTTTATTGATACTAAGAGATTTCTTAAGTTTATCACATTAATTCAGTTAAGAGCTTTCCAATATATCTCTGCTATATAATATCTAGATAACTGACAGTAGCACGGACAAACCGATGTACATACATACTATCAATATTCATTAATAGTCTACATTTGTAATCAATATTTGCATTTAGCCAATGCCCCTCATGAATTACTAAACATTTACTGAACATTGAAGAATATATTTAAAACTAGTTGACCTAGGGAACTTTCGCCTTAGTAGCAATAAAAAGAAATAAAAATGGTCACTGTGGATTATCCCTAAGAAATAGATATATATCATCGTAAAAGTTTTGAAGGTGTATGGTGACGTTGTTTTCATTTACCACTTAGGGTTCAGCCTGCGTTTGAAATTAAAATGCTAAATCACCCGTTGACACCCTTTATCTATTAAAAAAAAACAAATCAAAATCCGTTGCGTAATTTCAAATATCTTCGCACATAAGGAGACAGGCAGCGGAAAGCGACTTTCTTGTTTATAGTTCTAGAGTCTGTAGATTCTGAAACTAAAAACTGAATTAATAATTTCCCATAATAATCGTTTTGAACACTACCCACACAGTGCCCTCTACTTTTTAAGCTAAGTATGTTGCCAAATATAAATATTTTAGAACCTAGACATGCATATAAAATTTATTCATTCGTTCGTTCTCCAATTTCGATTTTCTCGCTTTCTACTTGCAATTGAAACGCCAACTTTATTATGTTTAATCTGTATTTATGTAGTAAAATGGTAACATCACTAATACGGTATATCGATCAGCTTATAGACAGGGAGCATTTACATAACTGTATCAAACTAATGGATCCACAGAGATAGGTCAGGCGTTGTCGTTTGAATTATTGTAATTGCCAGTATCGGCAGGCCGGTATACAAACACAGGCTAATAGAACATAAGTGTTTCCATGTCAGTTATAAAACGATTAATCAAATTGATAAATAGAATGAATACGTTTAGTTTGTACTAAACTGGTCAGTGGCAAATTCGATTCTGTACACTCAAAATATTTACTGCACATAGCAGCAATGGGCCATATTGACCGGTGAAATACCTCTCTGAATGACGACTAAAAAGGAGCACATGTCGCGTTTCGTTCCATGAAAGAGGCATCCCAAAATAATAAAAAATAAGACTCTGAAAATTATAACGAAAAGTCAATGATGTCAGCCAGGTTTGAGCCTGACACTTCATTAGAAGAATGCTCAACATTCTGGCCACCAAGACTTATTAAAATTGTATGGACGGTTATTAGAGATTGACATAATAAACAAAAGACAGGTACATTTATAGATACTCTAAATTTAAAAAATCCTTTAGTAGCAGTAATAGAGGCATACTTATATTTCTAAAACGCGCTTTCGTATATAGACACAGACTTATCTAATAGTCTTAAAAGTATGCTATTGAATAAAGTTGAGTGCGCCAAACGCCCCTAAAGTTACCCAGTAAGCCTCCGCGCAAAAGTTGGCCATCAACTTGGAATACGCCGTGAAGAAGTTTGTGAATTTTTAAAATATGTTTTTTTTTTTAAATCGCTCCACTGGAATCTTAACGTGATAGGGATTTGGCAGGCTTTAAGTTTCTGCTCTCACTGAGTCTTTTATTTGAATACACGGTTTGATTTAGGAAGCTATAGTTTAATACCGTATCTTAACGCTTTTAAGCGTTAAGGGTGTAGACAGCGCCAATTATCGAGCAGAATTTTGTTAGTCATCAATATCTGCCGCAGATAAATTTCGAGAAATAATTGTCCTGAAACTTTACGAGGATTACAAGTTGGTACCTACCATAATCACGACGTTAATCTTTTCATTAGGTACTATTGTCATTTATAGTATTCGATGTTTCTGGAATCGTGCGTCAAATGAAAATAATTTATACTGAACTTAGATCAAATCAAGTGCAGACAGATATCCATACTATTTACTTAAACCAAGACAACAAGAGTCTCTTTGAATTTGCGGGTTTTGACATGTAAATAAGCGCGGTTGTCGCGTTCCGATGTAAATTCCGGAATAATCGGCTTATTGAGATGCGAATACAATGAGTATTCTCTTGTCCCGACGGAACATCGATTCGACGAGCATTAACAAAAGTATGGATGCATAATTAATATGAGATTCGACTTGTTTTACGAAAGTGATTTTTTTTATTTATTTATTCGTTGTTGATGAATTTATGTATCAGCCGCGAATGGCTTAAACGAATTGATTTCAAGTGTTATCGAATCGGATCCTACAATGAGTTTGAATCGGTATAATTTATTACAATCGATACCTTTATCGAGACTTTTGTTTGAGTGCTTGTTTCAGACAGAATTTTTATAGATTCCGAATTATGATTGTGCTAAAAATGGGGTTTTGTTTTTCGAGTATAGATATATATTTATAAATTTCTTATGGATTCAAGCTTCAGGGTTAATGGTAAGATCCCTTCTAACTGAGAGTAAAACTAATTATAACTTCTAGTGTCCGACCGAAGCCGAAGCTTCGGTTTCGGCTTCGGCCACCTTCGGCCAAAAATCCATCTTAGGCGAGAACTTCGGCTACGGACAAATTCTGGGCCGAAGCCGAAGGTCCGAAAACAGTCGGAATTTAACGAACTGTTACGAAAGAGTGAGTGACTGACGGACCGGACTGCACTTAGTTCAGTGCCTCTATCACCGAGAAAAAAGCGGCAAGAGTCACTTTACGCCGATGTTCTTCTTTAGCTGTGGATAATATTGAAGAAAATTATTAAATTACTAATAGTTTATAACCTTCGGCTTCGGCTTCGCCGAAGTTTGTGGAGATTGCCGATTAATCGGCTTCGGCTAAAAATAGCCCTTCGGTCGGACACTAATAATTTCTCTATATTTCCACAAACACAAAAATCGCACTCGATTTTTGTTGGTTTATTTAGATATTTTGAGTAAGATTTGAATACAATTTGAATATAATATTAATAATTCTAAAATATATCTAAGAGAGATAAAATATGGAATTAAATGTTTCAAATGGTTTCAACTTTTACGTAGGTAATGTACATACATACAATATACTAAATCAATTTATTACGAAAGCAACGTTGGATAGTTGGCAATATTGCATGGAAACTATGTGGCGGAATTATAGCAGAGTAATAACTGAATATAACTCTATGATATAAAGGGTGGGGGAATACCCTGCGAGCATAACTGACAATATTGCATATTTCGTGTACATTGCCGACGCATTTTGTGAATAGAATATCCACTACATAGTATAAAATCAAGCTTTCTCTGTCCCTATATCCCCATGTATGCTTAAAGCTTTCAAACTACGCAACGAATTTTGATGCCTTTTTTTTTAATAGATAGAAGCTGCCAACAGGGTGGTTGGTGTGTATAATTCATGTATAATCTAGTAAAGAAAAAGTGAAAAAAACAATTTTTACTTATTTATTAGGTACTTTTGCGGAACAAATTGCGCCACGGCAACCAACTTATGTGTAAATTACGAAGGTAAAGACTTTACACAATTATCATGTATTTTCTATTCCTAACTAGCTGACCCGGCGAACTTTGTTCCGCATCAAAAGTAATAAATGAGTAAATTTTGGATCTGCTGTCCCGCTATGTTAATAATGCAATATCTTTGAAAATATTCTTTTAAATTGCATGCTGTAAAGGGCCAGGATCATCTATATTACATGCACAATCTATTTATGACATTTAATTGGATGAAAATTAATGCTGTATTGTTAAAAATAAAACCCCTTCGTAAATAAGTAATTATTTCTCGAAAAAAGCAAAAAAATAAAAATGGTCATTGTGGGTTATCCCTAAGAGATAGACATATGCCCTCGTGGACTTTTTTGTAGACCTTCTGAAGGTGTTTAATAATGTAGAACATTGTTTTGATGTATCACTTAGGGTTCAACCGGCGTTTGCAATTAAAGTGCTAAATCTAGAAAATTATCATTTTTTCTTTACAACATCATATATGAATTATAGATCAAAACCACCCCGTTGACACCCTCTAACTGTTAAAAAACCGCATCAAAATCCGTTCCGTAGTATTAAAGATATACGCATATAAGGGGACAGACAGCGGAAAGTGACTTTGTTTTCTACTACGTAATGATGATGAGCTCATATGGAATCTTTAGCTAATAACTTATTAGCTAATAAGCACTTGTTAGCTAAAAAGTTATTAATTTCATAACATCAAGTTGGATTTCCCTGACATAGACTCTCATATCCTCCTATCACTACTTATTTATGAAACAAAGATATCCTTGACAAATATGATTGTATTTTTCAAAATGTCTCCTATTCGTTGAGGGGACAGTTATTAGGTATGCAGTCGGCAGCCACAACCGGGTTCGCCATTTTTCTTCATAAAGAATAAATTCCTCTTATAAGTTTGAGTGATCTTCCTGCGGTTATACCAAATTTTACGGCAGAAAACTTTACAAGTGCCCGTTCTCACTTGACTACCAGAGATAAAAAGTAAAGAAAAAAGTAAAGGACCCCGCTTTTGAATCCAGAGGTCGCAGGTTCGAATCCTGGCTCACACCAATGACTTTTTGAAATTAATTTCGAAGTAGTTATGTGTGATAAATATCGATGACTAAAAACTTTGTGCCCGGTATGGCAATAGGTTCGCCACCTGTTCCATTTGGGACGTAAACATAACAGCGAGTCGAAGCTTAACAGCTACTGCCTACACCTTCGGGTAGAAAAAGGCGTGAAGTTATGTTATGTTACTTTCTATATTATCCAAAGTACTGTAATGATGCTAACTTACACAGTCCATTACAACAATATAAAGTCTCCTACTTTAATAGTATTTAATCTACATAGATTTAAGGTATTACTTCAAGCGCATAATAACCAAGATGTAGACAGCTGTTTACATCTCGCTCATGTCTCGACACACCGGATTGTTGGGCTCGTATTAAAGACGAGCCTATTAGTTTTAGGACATTATTTGGATAGCTATGAACATTCATCACACATATAAAAAAATATTCTGAAAATAAAGCAATAATTAGTTTTTTTAATAAGTTCATGCAAAACCAAGTTTCAATCCACAGATAGCTAAGCTTAAGTTGACGCATTTCTGGTTCCCACTACCCAAAATGTTAGTAGCTTTTAGATGTGTAGTAGACATACGTACAGACAGATTCATCTGTCCTTTTTTCCCGATATCTCCCATAAACCGAATGAACTCTTCACAGTGTATGTTTGTTATATTTAAATAACTAATTTCTACTACATTCATATGAATTTTTACAGCAAAATAACATATTTTACAATTTCTGTCTGTCTGTTTCTTCCGGGTAATCTCTGAAAGGGCTGGACTGATTTTAACGAAACTTTTTTTTTTAGATAAAATCTTTTCTTTTTTGCTTCCGCAGCGAAACAAAGTTCACCGGGTCAGCTAGTATATCAAATAAGATTTTCGTAATGAAGCACATCCAACACTATCCAATATGAACATACACTAAGCTGAATGTAGTAGGCTAATACAGGATACTTATTAGGGTACTGGTGGGTTACTGCTAGTTCATAACTCATGATTTGGTCTGCTTAATGGTCTTAGTTCAGCGTGTTCTGTGTGTATACGCAGGGAGGCTGGAACTATTGAACTACTGACTAAATATATGTATATGTTATTCCTTAGATTTGAATACATAACTTCACGTCTTTTGTTACCCGAAGGTGTAGGCAGCGGCTGTTAAACCTCGATTCGCCGTTATGTTTACGTCCCAAATGGCATAGGTGGCGAACCTATTGCCATACCAGGCACAAAGTTTTCCAGTCATCGATATTTATCACACTATAACTTCCCAAAATAATTTCGAAATCGTTGGTGTAGCCAGGATTCGAAGCTGCGACTAGTTGATTCAGATGCGGGGTGATCGACCACGGGACCACCGAGACCTTTGAGATTTGAAATTGGAATATTAGGTACTTAGACGGCGGCGGCAAGCTCAGTGATCGCCGCCGCCGACGGGCCGCGAGGGCGCACATCCCGCGGGTGCGCCCGGGTCGCGGCCCGGGAAGGATGACCCCCGGTGCGGCCGGGGAGAGTTGTCGGGGGCGCCGCCGGCCGCTCGCCTCTTTACAGCGCGCGGTCGGAGCCGCCCCGCCCGGCGGAGCCTCGCCGAGGCTCCCCGAGGATGAGCACCCCCTCGTGTCAGAGGGGGGGTGTCAGAGGGGGGGTGGCAGAGGGAGGGCGACAGCGGGGTGGACCAGAGGGATTAACCGTATCCTGGACCACCCTAACGCCGGAGGAACGAGGTTTTAGTGGGTAATCCTAGGATCGGATTGCAGTTTACTGTTTTGGGAGTTGCACACCCCCTGCCGTTCCCAGGCGGGGGGTGTGCATAAAGCATTTCCTCGCGTAAAAAAAAGGTACTTACTATAAAATTATTATCTGATAACGTGAAACATTTTCATATCTCGTTAATTGATGACAGACGAATTAATTATAAATTATAGTATTATAGCACACGGCTCTGAACTCAGAGGTCGCGCGTTGGAATCCTGGCACTCACCAATGAGTTTTCTAAATTAATTTCGAAAGGTAAGTGTGATAAATATGGACGACTGAAAAACTTTGTCCCCGGTATGGCAATATGGTCGCCACCCATTCCATTTGGGACGTAAACATAACGGCAAGATGAGGCTTAACAGCCGCTGCCTTCACTTTCGGGTAACAAAGGCGTGAAGTTATGTCTATGTTTGTGAAACATTTTCATATCTCGTTAATTGACCGATGAATTTCTTTAGTGGTAGAGCCAAGCAGTTCGCTGCATGAATGGGCCGGCTCGGCCGGTGAATTACCACGACTTCTCAGAAGACCGATGTAAAGTGGCTCATGCCGCGTTTCGTTCGGTGAGAGAGGTATGTAGGTTATGCCGGTCCATTCATGTAGCGAACTGCATGACTCTACCGCGGTTACTATAATAAAACTTGTTAAAGTTCAAGGTGCACTTAGAATCATTTATTATAACCTTCTTAAAAAGTTATTTAATAACAAAACATTTCTTTAAGGATTTTCTACACACTACAAAATCCTTATCAATCAGAAATCTCAATAATCATTTATCTCGAGATTTATCCAAAAAAGAGAGGCCAATCAATAATGAGCATGCTCGTATAAGTCGTATTAGTACGACGTACTTCGGCCATCGATCAGAAGAAAGAGTAGAACTAACTTGTCAGATTGAAGGTGATCACTCAATCTCCCCATTACAAAAGACTATCAGTCAATCTGCGATACGTTTACGCTATACCACGATACGTCAGGGACATTCACCAAAAACAAGACCGGTCTATGTATGAAATACTAAAAAGAAATGTATTCTATCATTCTTTTTTGTCTATTCTAACGAGATTTCAATTTACTTTTAATGCAAGAAAATTAACTTCACAAACTTTTCATGAGAATCTTTCTGTTTTTAACCCTTACATAACTAGTTAGTATCTCATACAACCTTCATGGACATACATGTGACGTGTATGTAATCCAACCAATCCATAGTTTGACTTTCTGTAGTTTGTTTTTACCTTATATTTTCCACTGTCCGGTTTCATCGAATGAGTTCCATGATAAAAGCTTGGCTTTAAAATTTCATCGAAACTTGTGCAACTATTTCAGGGGCAGGAGTATCAGACGCTCAGACACACAACTTATACACGTATAAGTTGGCTAAATTCTTTCTCTACTCATCATACGTTTATATGTGTAGCTATGGTTTGCATAATTTCCTTGTGAAAGTATAGTTTAATAAGGCCAAAACCCAATGGATACAGCCTCACACAGCCCATCGGTCGGATGAAGATAGATCGCGACGAGACTCGTGGTCACCCTGTCCGCGCAGTTAGACGCGGCTGGGAACATTTTGATCGATTGTTGATTGTGAAATACTTTACTTTACTGGGAATATAATGTATTCTTTATTGTTTACCAAATTTATGTTAGGGAAAGTTTGAAAGTTGCGCCAATAACTGAGAGGATATGAGGATATCGCCTTGTGTGGTATGGGCATGTAATGAGGAGGGATGATATACATGTAGCGATTGTAATGATAAGCCTGAATAAGACCTAAGGAAATATGGATAGATTGTGGGAAAGACGACAAGTTTATGAAGGGTATTAGTGTGAAAGATGCGAATGATAATTAAGTGTGGATAAGAAAAACCTGTTGTGCCGACCCCAAATAATGGGATAAGGGCAGGATGATGCTTATAAAATTCATGAAAGAACCACACACTTAATACGCCAAAATGTAAAATAGTTAGTAGGAATAACGGTTCTGGCTCCACTGAGCAAGTGGCAGAGGCATGCATGTTTATTATTTGTCACATATATTAATTGAAAAATGATTATATGGTTTATACTAAAAATGTTTTAAGGCCAGGATACATAATACACATTAGTGAAAACCAATCACAAGTATAAAATGATGTATAAGGCATATTGTCTTTGTATATTTACAAATAATTATGATATTACAAATAATTATGATATTATATAATTATGAATGTGTAATTTGACTGCAAATGTACGCCAGGATTCTAACGCGAGATTTCTTGATACAGAAGTAGAATGCTCGACTTCCAGACCATCGAGACTAGTAAAGGTCTCTTTTCTTTGAATTATTTCGAAGGAGAGAATAAAAATTTTAGTTTTTTACTTATTCTATTTAAATTTAAGTATCTCTTTATGAGCAAATACAATCTCTTTCTTTCATGCAAAAACCAAACATTTGGAATACTGAAATAACCATATGGACAAAGATCCTCGTCGTATACTGTACCTACAGTAAGCAATTCAGTAATAATTATCACAGTATACGACTTATAGATCTAGGGCACAACAATAATCACCGATTAATCTTCGTTCTTGATTGATCACTGGCGAAAATCCGTGTCTCTCTATTACTTACATTTTCCCAGTTCACTGGGGATATTGATCTACGAAATATGTTACCAAAACATTTCTTCTCTCCATTTCAACTCAATTTTAATTTGCCCATATTTGTAATCATGTACTGTATGCCAATAGATTATTCTAATCACGTGTCTCTTTGAGTCGTGATTCAATTTAACAGTTCGGGTTTAGAGAACAGAGTTATAACCGGTGGACCTTCATAGAATACTAACATATCTTTGTAAATTACAATTAGTTGAAGTATATTATTAGCCGAACAATTCTTTTGGCAATACGCTCATAGGAAATAATTTTATTTAATAATTTAATTTGAAAACTAGATTATTATTACTACAGAAGTTAATATATGCTGTCGCGCATAGATAGTACCAATTATAAGTCGACGTATCGGATACGAGGCATTTAAGTTTTATTGTTTCAAGAAAAAACACAACACAAATTATTTTTCAAAGTATTCACCTGGTAGCTTAATACACTTTTCCATTCAAACCAGTTATTATAAAACTTATTCCACTCTAAAGTGGGATTTTCAAATTAGGAGGTATTTCATTGATCGAGCTAGCCCAGCGTATCTAGATCGTTCCAAGAAAACCAATCAATCAGGAATTAGTTTGTCGACTATGTTTTCTGATCAGTAGTAGGCAACTAGAAAAGAAGTGTGTTAATATTTTGAAAATATTATTTTTGTGGCTAACTTTTAGTACACTTCACTACTGAGTAATTTTTATCATCATTTTCATCTACAAACCCATTAAAGAGATGCCTCTATACGTGTTGAACTCAGCTGAGGCAAACTTAACTAACATACTCTGAACTTGTACTCGAAACTATATTGAAACTGTTTACAGTTCTACTGAAAACACCACTTACAATATTGGTATGAATAAAATTTATTAAATTCAAGCACATTCTCGCTACTCTCACAAAACATACTTCTACTGTATTATGTGCGAAAAACTACCCAAGTCACGCATATGGTGACAAAAAGGTAACATCTCATATCGGCTGAGCAAATGTATTCAAGGGGCCCATTTTAGATTCAGTCCTACGCATGTGTCATAGACAGTGGCCCTCCGGGGACTAGATATTCGCAAAAAGTGAATATTATAGATATGTTCGCATTATTTCTGTATGTTACCATAACTTCTGACGGCACGACAATGTGATGTGTGAACAGTATTTTCAAATTCCCGAACGAATCAATCATACATCATTGTAATATCAGCTAACTAAAGTTAGGCACGTTTCGTTTCGCCACCGACTTACATGAACTTTTGATATAATAATTTAAAGAAAAAAACTTTTTTAAAGAAGCTTTTATTTAAACGCTCTAAAAAGAATAAAATAATTTTCACCTTAAACAATTTAACTATCAACTTATAACCTTATTATATACAATTTATGTGATAATAAAAGCTTGTCGCTATGTTTAATTACCTATCAGTGGCTATCCATAACCATCTAGAAATATTTTTTTAGATTTAATGATTACTGTGAGGGATCGCATTATCCAAATATATTTTTTTGGTTTATAACATATATATGGACACCCGAACACATATAGTGTTACAGTTGCGTTGCCGGCCCTTTCCATGGGAAATGGAAGGGGTCAGAATTGGGATGGGAAGAGGAGGGGGGAAAGGTTGGGTTAAACATAGCGACAAGCTTTTATTATCACATAAATTGTATATAATAAGGTTATAAGTTGATAGTTAAATTGTTTAAGGTGAAAATTATTTTATTCTTTTTAGAGCTTCTTTAAAAAAGTTTTTTTCTTTAAATTATTTTCAAGTTTTTAGTTATCGATGGGTAAGTCATCTCATTCAAAGCATCATTGTTACAAGGTCGTTTGCCAGTTAATTTCGAAAAGTCCAACTCTTCAATGAGGAGACCTCCTAAAGTCTTTTCCCTACTTAAGGCCACGTATGCTTGACCAGCAGCAAAGATTTTCGAGCCTAAGTAAACAAATTTTTTTGTTTTTCAAATTTGTTGATTTTGCAACTTAATTTTGTTATGTGGGACTGTTGTTTAATAACAAAATATGTTTAACTACTTGTGATGTGTAACGCCATCTGTTGTTTTAATCAGTACTCTATACTTGCCGACCTGAGTGTAACATAGGAGTGAGTTGTAATAAAAGTTATAGTTCGTTCCCATCATCCACTGTGTTTAATTCTAATAATACGTATAACACCATTAAAATCCGTTAGTGTAGCAATCATGTTAAAGTTATTAAATCCTGTCCAATTTACGTCGGTATCCTGAAAGGGCATGGCATTGCACCGGTCGAACCGGCCCATTCAAGCAGCAGATTGCGTGGCTGACCACAATTAAAACACTGTTAACTATTAAAACATAGGGCAACGGAAAGCCGTCGACTGTGATGGACTACCGCCTCAGCCGTAAAGTGGTCGTAAGGTTCTAAATGTTAGCACTAACTCATTTTGATTATAAATTTGGACGCGCCGCTTAACCCTGTATCTTGACATGGTGATTTGGCATCAGTGACTGAATAGTAAACAACAGATTGACTGACACCGCCCAAACAAGCAGGCCGCTAACATCTAGCCGCTTATATTGAAAACCCTATGATATATATAATATTAATACACATTCTAATTTGTTTATAACATTAATAAATAAAATAACATAGCTCGACTCCTTTTTCTACCCGAAGGTGTAGGCAGCATCTGTTAAGCCTCGACTCGCCGCTATGTTTACGTCTCAACGATCTTTAAGGGAGTAGGATATAGGATATGGGAGTAGGAAGGGTTGGGGAAGGGGAGTGGGTCTCCGGGTACCTCTCTCACCCAAAGAAACACGGCGTGAGCTGGTTGTGGTATTTCACCGGTCGAGCCAGCCCATTCATACAGTGAATTGCTGGGCTCTACCACTGTTGCCATACAGCGAGCACAAAGTGGTCAGTCAAAAATATTTATCACACATGACTTTCGAGAGGAATTTCGAAAGACATTGGTGTGAGGCCAAATTCGAACCCAAGACTTCCTGATTTAGAAGTGGGCTAGTTTACTGAACCACCGAGACATAGTTTTTGAAATTCTCATATAACTCTTTAATGAAAGGGACATTTGATACCCATATAGTAGAAACGCAAATATTTATTCCACCATATTGGATTTAGAATGACGTCACATTATTTTTCGAGCTACTATTAACAAGCCCTTTCATTCGATACCCATATTGTAAAATGCATTAAAAAAACTGTTCCTCTATCTTGGATGATCCGCCATATTGGATTTAGAATGACGTCACATTATTTTTCTAGTTGCTCCCAATGAGCCCTTTCATTTGATACCCATATTGTACGAAAGCTTGAAATATATATTCCTTCATCTTGGATATTCCACCATATTGGATTTAGAATGACGTCATATTATATTTTGAGTTACACTTAATAAACCCTTTCATTTGATACCCATATTGCAGAAATGCATTAAAAATATCCATTCCGCCATCTTGGGTCGTCCGCCATATTGGATATAGAATGATGTCATACATTATATCATGCATTGTCATCCAAAGTAAACATGTATACAAAATTTCAGCTCAATCGGTTGAAGGTATCTACTTCAAAATTGAGTTACAAGATTCCACCGAACATACATACTTACATACATACTCGTACATACATACATACATACATACATACATACATACATACATACATACATACATACATACATACATACATACATACAGTGCAAGTTAAATAAAAGCTTATAAAATAGCAGAAAAAGATTGTAAAATTTTCTTTGTAATGCTTTTTAAATAACATTTTCGAGTAAACCAACACCTGTTGAAATTAATTGCACTCTAGCAATGGGCTTAAAAAAGTTTTATCACACGAACGCAAACATTCCACCATTCCACTTCGAGTACTCGGTTTCAAATAGTGTTTTATTTACTTTAAGATATTCAATCAGATCTAATGTTTACTAACATTTGAAATATATAAATATATAGTAGTTAAAAAAATAGTGAAAAAATACAATATTATTTACATATTTGCAAAGATATGTCGTATTATAACGGATCTACGCTCCCAAGAGCTTAATGCATAATGGATAACAAGACCCAGCAGTTTCAATAAAAGGGATTTTTTTTCTGCATACTCTATAATACATTGGAAGCGATATTGTTAACATATCTACGCCAAATTTATTCCCTTTTTGTGAGAATCATATTTTAAATGACATTCATATGATTATTGGACGATCCCGTAGACCTTTTTACAAGTTTAGTGTACCTTCTCCAATAGAAGATGGATAATTGGCTTAAATTTTTTTGTTACTTATGTACATTTACTCATTTTGATGTTTAAATTTTATGATTTGGATGTTAAACGGTGGAACAGCTCATGCAACTCAACAGGCAAGGTGATTTGGCATCAGTGACTGAATAGTAAACAACAGGTTAGGCAGACGCCGCCCAAACATTCAGGTCACTAAAGGACGCCAACATCTAGTCGTTCTTATTGAAAATTCCTATACATAATGTTTCAGAATTCTGTAAGTTTTTTTATGGGATAGGAGGGCAAACGAGCAGGCGTGTCACCTGATGGTAAGCAACCAACGCCGCCCATGGACACCAGCAACACATATAGTATTACTGTTGTGTTGCCGACCTGTAAGGGATAGGGGAAAGGAAAGGATGGGGAAAGGGAGGTGGGCCTCCGGGTACCTCTCTTACCGAACGAAACGCGGCATGAACCACTTTACGTCGATCTTCTGAGAGGTCGTGGTATTTCACCGGTCGAGCCGGCCCATTCAAAATTCCAATGAAGTCTCAGTGTCTCTTAGCAGTCGCGGTGGCCTGGTGGTTGAGAACTCCGCACCTAATTTAGACTTCTTGAATTCGGATTCGGGTACCTATCAATTGCCCAACACTTTTTGGAAACCCGATTAAGAGTGTGCTTTTGCCGATTGTGCTGTATGGCTTTGCCACACAATACATGGACCTTTTTCATTTCACACCGTTAGGTATTAAGGGTGTGAATCTACGTAGTTAATGTTTTACTAGAATACATTAGATATCTTAAACTCATTACAAGAGCGTAAGTTCAGTTGGACGAGCCAGCAGCAAGAACGGGACAACATACTGATTTGAAATGCAAACCGCGAGCCAAAGAATCTCATTAACGAGACGCGACTCTCACGTTACCTTTGCAGAGGTATTATTCTGGTAAAGAATTTATTTGTTTTCTTTCTTAAAAAAAAAAGAAACTAAATTATCAATCATATTAGATCGCTTAAACAGTGGCAGAGCCATGCAGTTAGGTGCATAAACGTGTAGGTTCGACCAGTGAAATACTCGAGCTTTCACAATATCGATAATCCAAGCTCATTCCGATCGGCTGCGGTGAGATATTGCATCTTTATGCCTAATGTACCGCATGTACCACGGGGAGTGCTCTGAGGAATTGTTCGGATTAATACCGACTGCTGCCGGTTTCAGACGGAACTACGGGTCCGTCTGTAAGATCAGGGTACCGCGGGAGCAGAGAAAAGCTCCACTGCGGGCGCTGGCGTTCGCTGGCGCTGGCGCTTCGCGGTGTCTCTGCCTCCGAGATTGGACTCGCGGGGGTTATGGTTGAGCTGTAGGGATTGGACAATGTGCGTCTGTACGGTGATGGGTGGCCGTACGTCTGATCCCGCGCGCAGCAAGAGGCTGTGAGACCGGTCGGACAGGGGCTCCGTGGTCTCCAGTCGCGGGTGCAGTGAGTGCGCCTCAAGTGTGAACCAACGGTTAGTTTGCTGAAGGGGACCACATCTCCGGTACTTGCCTGGACAGCAAGTAGCGCGGCTTTCGCTAGTGGCATGCGCCAGCCGACTCTGCTGGGCTTCGGCCGATGAGCAGCTGCATGGATGTGCAACATGAGGTTAGCGTGCTATACAGCTCCGGAACCAGCTGGATACTGGTAGCCGGCTTATCTGGCGTCCCAAGCATGGATCAAAATGTCAGCTAGCTATCGGGCGCAGCGCGCGGTCAGCAGGCGTCATTCTGCTACGGAACCCAACCGGACAATGGGGAGTGGAGGACTCTCAGGGGCGACTCTCCTTATGAGTACCATCAAGAGCTATACGCTTGAGGTGGCGGCAAGACCTACCGTCTTTGGTCCCGCACTTTAGCTTCGGTTGGAGTGCGGCCATAGGGAGCGATCATATGCCTTTCTAGGTCGGTGGGTCGCTCACTATAAACAAAATCACTGTAGGACGGGGAACGTGCTGTTTTTTGCAATGGCTCGACGCACTAATGCTACCATCCGCATCGGCTTAATGGTTGGCGATCAACAACTGTGCTCTTCAGCCGACAATTCTTGCCACGCACTGTTCCATTGTGGAACCAGTTGCCGGCAACCGTATTTGCGGACAGTTACGATCTAGGAACCTTCAAAAAACGATCGTACTTCCATCTTAAATTGCTGATTTAATGTTGTGTTGTAGATGGACATGGGCGGTAGTCGTTTTCCAGCAGGTGACCTATGTGCTTGTTTACCCTTTTTCCAATAAAATAAAAACTATGTAAGTGGCTCATGGCGCATTTCGTTTGGTGAGAGTGGGATCAGGATGCACAACCCCTTCCCCCTGCTCTCCCTCAATTTTCTGCTTTAATGTGTCATTAGTTATTATTCTTCTAGTACCTATGTCTCAAGGTCGAGCATCCTTCCGAATCATGAAGTCTTTTTTCTGTCTCACACCAATGACTTTTCGAGATTCGTTGCGGATTTTAAAGATGTATGACTGACAACATCGTGACGAGGGGTGGCAATAGGTACAGTGATTTAACCATTTAAGACGCAAAAATAACGAAAAGTAAAAATAAAAAACTTAAAGTTCGTCTTTCAGAATAGGTGCTCCGTGTCCACAGGCGCACGGGCGTTGCGGTGAAGACATCTTGTTTTTGCATTCGTATCAGAGCGCTCATTGGAAAATCACTGCCACCTACTGAATACAGAAGAAGCCTTAATATCGCCATATCAGTGCGCGTAATACTGTACGGACGTATACTTCTGAACGTCAAATATTAAGTAACAAAAGATGGAACGTGCTTCTAGAAAAACAAAAAATGTAGTTTCAAAATCAGGGGCTCGATCCCTCCTCGGGGCAAATAATTTTTAAATGAAGACTATGAATTTTCTACGAATTCTTCTATGAATTTTCTACATATATATTTCTAAAGTACGACAAACCTAAATTTATTTGCAGATTGTCAGTCTGCATAATGTTAAATGGAAATGTGTTCAACACCCGGCCTGGAGATTGAGCAACCCACACAGAATCAGATGTCACCAGTTCGATTCCTCTCATATACCTGTGACATTTTAGGACTCCTTTTGTAACTATGCAGGATTAATGAGGATATAAAAGAGAGCCCGAAAAGGTGTAAAAACGTGAACTTTTCGTGAAAGAAATTTCGCTCATCAAACCTCCTTCAGATAGTACTAAAAAAGCATCCTTATTATTTAATACATATACCCACATACTATATGGCTGTACAGGGTACACCATTAACCATCTCCATTTTCCGTTAACGTAATGCTTCACATTCGTAATAATATCAAAAAAAAATTCTAAAGCGTCCATCAAAATGATTTCCTTGTAACAACATTAATCGGGCGAGCTATTCAAAAAACACGGACAATTCTTGTTAGGTACGTCCCTACCTGTCCAACGTCCATCCCGGACCCACGTCATGTGCACAATGAGCGCTTGGCGCATTGTGACAACCATTTTGGAAAAAGTCGCGCGAAATCGTATTGTGTTGTGAATCAAATCAAATTTTTCTTTCTTGTTCAGTATAAAATTATATTTATGTATGCGTGAAATGTTTATGATTATTTTTTCTGAAAAGTTTGTTGGCAAAATAATATGTCATGATATCAATTTGTGTTTATGTATTTTTACGACTACCTATTTATCTTGTAAAATAATACGGTAGTGATTTTTAGCAAGCAAAATAGGTTTTTTTTTTCAATTCCTTGCTTTTGAAACGTTATTAAAATACATAAATAGAACCACGAAATATTGAGACCGGCTGTCTGTTTTCACCTGCTAACTACTCCGAACTTTCAGTAAAGTTTCTAAGCTTCCCAAATTACCAAGATTTCCAAAAGCTGTTAGTTTTAGTAAATTTACTTAATTTAATATGTTATTTCATTTAGAACCAAGTCTGACTTCGTGAGATAGAGTGACAGAAATTCGCCGTAACGCGTTACGTAACAAACGGAAAGAAGAAGGGAAGAAAAATAGAAAGAACGAAATAATCACTGCAAAAAACATATATTAACTTAGCTTGTTTATTTAGTGGTGTGATTTTTTTAAATTACACGGACAAATCTGGGTTATGATTGCTGCCGAATCTATTGCAAAGGTGAAGAACACCAATTCACTCACTAAATTTATATAACCTTATTTTATAAAGAACCATACATGAGTATGTAAGTAAATATATTTACATAAAATATATAGGCACCTACATAGTATGGTTGCGGACAATCTGCTTAAAAACAGGATTTAAAGTTAAATTAACATCGGGGCTGAGCGCCGACAACGGGATACATATGTACACTGTTTTATTGTGTGTTTTAATCTCATGAAATAATTTAAACAGTTAATCCCTGTTTGTTTTTGTACGATGTTGGTTGATATCGGCCGTGGTTTTTTTTTATAGATAACTTTGTTGAGATAATTATACCAGAATAGGCATAAAAAAATCTTTCATCAAAGTTTATTACATAAACAGAACAGTAATGCTCTCCTGACATAGTATAAGAATTCTCTGAAGTATTTGATATTTTACAATTGTAGCAATCTTTTTATCGACGCAATCAGTACCAGTAGTACGTCTGAGTCAGTGTGCCAACGAAGACCTAAAGTTTTACTTGGTTCTATTGAACCTATGTTTAAATTAACTGATGTAGGTTCAGCACAGTCAGATGTAACTAGGGCGCTATTAGATTTCCATCTACGCAGCGGCATTCCAGCAGAAGCTAATTCTTTGGTTACCTTCTGTCGGATGCTCATTATTTCCTCAACGCTGTCTCCACCTGAGAGCAAATCGTCGACGTAGAAGTCGTGTTTTATAATTGCAGCAATCTTTTTATCGACGCAATCAGTACCTATCTGTCGAAGACACCTAGTAGCTAGGTATGGGGCACTCGCGGTGCCATACGTGACAGTGTTTAACTGATAAGCAACCATAGGTTGCGTAGGGTTGTCGCGCCAGAGTATCTGCTGTAGATGCCTGTCATCGGGATGTACAATAATCTGACGGTACATTTTTTCTACATCTGCCGAAATAACATATTTATATTTTCTAAATCGAAGTAAAATATATATCAAATCATCTTGTACAGTCGGCCCTATCATTTGTAGATTATTAAAAGATACCCCGGAAGTGGTACAACTACTAGCATTAAAAACAACTCTCAGTTTGGTAGTTGTACTGGTTTCTCGTAGAATACCATGGTGAGGTATAAAATAATTCACCTTTTGAGGATCAGGTACATATGCAGACATATGCTTTAAATTAATGTACTCTGTCATAAAATCACAGTACCGTTTTTTAAATATAGGTTGACTCTTGAATCTGCGCTCTAAAGAGACCAAACAATGTTTCGCTCTTTGCTGAGAGTCACCTAAACAACTATATGATTGTTTTAGAGGTAATCTAACACAAAATCGGCCATCTTTTAGGCGCGTAGTATTTTTAATAAAATGGTCTTCACACATTTTTTCTTCAGATGAGTAGACTGATGACTGATGGCTGACTTCTTCAAGTTGCCAAAAACGCATTAAAAGGTTTTGAATGTCATCACTACTCGGATTATTTGAAACAACAGAATTATTAGTCGCAGTACCTAAATTACATAAAATAGGAAAGGGATGCTGTGCTTGGTCGCTTAATAACATTGGACCTGAAACTATCCAACCAAGTCTAGTTTCAAATAGCACTGGCATTCCGTGACCGAGGTTAATTTTCTGTGTTCCAAGGAGGTCCCAGAAAATATCTGCACCTATAACTAAATCCACATGCGAAGGTATATAAAAGTTAGGATCAGCTAGACGAAGATTACTAGGAATATTCAAGTTTTTAATATCTAGCTGTCGACTTGGCACTTCATCAGTAATAGAAGGCAAGATAAAACAGTAAATATTAGTAGAAAAGTTTTCATTTAATGATTTTATGGGCACACTACACATTTTACTTATGGGCGACTTAGAATTATTTATACCCATCACTGACTCATTAACCTTAACAATTGTCAAATCTAATAAATTGCATAGGTTTTCTGTCATTAGGCATGATGTGCTACCACTATCTAGAATAGCTCGGCAAATATATTCAGTATTATTTTTGCCATATAATTTTAACATTGAAGTGGCTAATACTACTTGTCCCTTGTTGTGAGCGTATGCCGTTAATTTCGCAGATAAAGTAATATTACTAGAAGGATTAGGCACACTGACTGCGTTTTGTTCATTGCTAACCGACTTGGCATTTGTAATATGTACTAACGTATGATGCCTTCGTTTGCACACTTTGCATCCACTAGATTTGCAGCGGTTTGCAAAGTGACCAGGTCGGAAGCAGTTAAAACAAACCTTATATTGTGGCAATAACGCTAATCGTTCTTCATTGCTAAGTGATACAAATTTTGCACAATTACTGAGATTATGTTCTCCTTGACAGTTGGGACATGATTTAGGTACAGTATTATTACCACTAGGAAGTCGAGTACCTGACACACTATTAACAGAAACCATACTTTTAATTTTATTATTGCCTTTAGAATGAGTGAGTATATTATTGTGTGACGTTTCTAAAGTTTCTAAAAGGTCGGCACGATTACGTATAAAGCCTATAAACTTCTCTAATTTTATTGGGTTATCTTTATTAAGACCACCTTTAAATTCTTCCCACTCGCGATGAGTCCTGTAATCAAATTTACTTGAGATTATATAAATTAAAAGCGTATCCCAGTATTCCGTGGGCTCCCCTAATATTTCTAAGGCTCGCAAATTTTTGTTTACGGTATCAATGACTTGATTTAAAATAGTAGACGATTCCTTTTTAAATGGCTCAATGTTAAATAATGCGGTCACGTGATTGTGAATTAAAAGACGTTTGTTATTAAATCTGTCACATAATAATTGCCATGCAATCTGATAATTTGATGCAGAAAATTTTATTGACTGAATCACCACAGCGGCTGAATCCGTAAGACTACCTCGAAGATAGTGAAATTTATTAATATCATCTATGTCATCATCGGCATGAATTAGACTACAAAATGTGTCTCTGAACTCAAGCCAGCCCTCAAAATTTCCATTAAATGTTGGCAGCTGTATGGTAGGCAATTTAACAAGCCTATGATTGTTAATTTGAGGTGAGCGTTTTTCACTACCGGAGGGTTCATTCGTCTCCGATTTACAGTTCCGATTAAGTAAGACTTGAGCTGTCGAAACGAGGCTATAATATGTAGATTCAAACTCATTTCGTTCTGATATCTGACTGTCCATCTCGTCGGATAAACACTCTATTCGCAACTGCACCTCGTCATACTGAGCAAATACGTTTTCTAACTTACCCAATCGCAACTGCAACTCGCCAATCTGAGAAGAATTTAGCGAGTCTTCTAAATCAGCAAGATAATTACCGAACGCAGTTAATCGTCCTTTATAACTGGACCTGCTCTTTACCATTTTGTCCTTTTCCTCTTTAGCGGCCATTCTGGCAAACCGGTATTAACTTAGCAATTGTCGACAAATACGAAATTTTACCTGAATATACACCTAATTGAGAGTACTGGGTATCATAAATATGTTTTATATACTGAACACTGCTTATCCTGCTATCCAACTTCTCGATTCAGTCTTGATTTCCACGTAGATGTTCAAGATGACCTTTGTACCTGGCACCCGCACCATGTTGGGGATTATTAGGCGATAAATGATAAAACTTCTTTCGACAAAAAACTAATATGTGTAATTCGTGCAAGACCTAAGCTTCAACCGAACAATGTATTAATACCCTCCAATATTGACAGAAACATAAAAAATAAATAGGTAATATGCAAACATCAATCGCACGGGTTGCGGCTCCCTTTTGAATAGGCACTTTATGCTCGTGAATGCTTCTGATACAAACATCCCCCCGGGCGTTGAGAGCTCGTCTCTCAAACATAAAAATTCAGGAATCCTGTGGCTCCGGTAGGGGACAAATTCGGCTGAACGCCCGACGAATAATTCCAGCCGTGGTTTTTATGTCAGCGACACGGCTGACCCCATCTGGTCCAGGGTATACGGCTGTGATGCGGCCCAATCGCCATTTTAGCGGTGGAAGATTCTCATCTTTAACGAGTACGAGAGCATCTGTTTTTAGCGGTGTAGTACCAGAACGCCATTTTACTCTCTGCTGAAGCTCTGCGACGTACTCTTTGCTCCAACGAGACCAGAAATGTTGACGCAATTGTTCAATTCTTTGGTACCTGGTTAAACGATTCGTAGAGAAATCTTCGTAATTCAGCGCTGGCAATGAAGTAAGGGGTCGCCCGATCAGGAAATGTCCTGGAGTGAGTGGCAGAAGATCACTGGGGTCCGATGACAATGGTGTAAGTGGACGCGAGTTCAACAATGCCTCTATTTGTACAAGCACAGTGTTCAGCTCTTCAAAAGTTAAATGACAATTGCCCAGTACTCTTTTCAAATGATATTTTATTGATTTAATACCGGCTTCCCAAAGTCCGCCAAAGTGAGCCACGTAAGGAGGGATAAAATGAAAGTTAATTTCGTCCTCGGCTAAATCATCAGTTAACGAATTGCAGTTGTTTTTAAGAAATTTACCAATTTCGTTATATGCTCCAACGAACGACGTACCGTTGTGCGAATAAATGTGTTTAGGCTTACCCCTACGGGACACGAATCTACGAAGAGCTGATAAAAAATTGTTGCTCGTTAAATCACCTACCAACTCAATATGCACTGCTTTAGTTGTAAAACAAATGAACAAAGCAATGTATACTTTAATAAGGCGACAACCACGTCCTTGTCTACTAACTGATAACATAGGACCGGCATAGTCGATACCTACGGACTCAAACACGTAGCCCCCCGGATTCAGTCGCTGCTGTGGTAAATTACCCATGAGAGGTGACACGACTTGTCCTCTCATACGACAACACAATACACACTTACGATATACTGATTTTGCTAATTTTGTACCACCGATAGGCCAATAGTTTTCTTTGATAGATGCCAATAATAATTGTGGTCCGGCATGCATATGTTTTCTATGCATAAATTCAAATAACAATTTAGTGATAACATGAGTGGACTGTAATAATAACGGATGCCTTTTATCATAGGAAAACTGTGAGTTTGCGAGACGACCACCGACCCGCATTAGTTTATTCTCATCTAAAAATATATTAAATTTTAATAATGGACTCCTTTTTGGTATCTTGTCATTATTCAATAAAATTGTATATTCAAGAAAGGCATCCATTTGTGAAAGTTTTATAATTAAATTTAATGACCTGTTTAATTCACCAACACTAAGATATTGATGTTTAGGTGGTTGTTTTCTGCAAATATTTATAAATCTTAATACATACGCTATACTACGTTTAAGTCTTGAAAAATTTGAAAACCTACAAAAGTCTATAAATTGTGGCTTAGAAGAAGATAAAGCGAGTAAAGAGACCTCTGATCGCACCTCCGGTAATTTTTCATTTGTAACTACTGGATTGTCCGGCCACTTTGTGGAATCATGTCTCAAAAACTCAGGGCCTGACCACCAAATCTCTAGACTTTGCAATAGATTAATATTAACCCCCCGTGATACGTGATCCCCTGGGTTTAAATGAGTTGGAACGTGTCTCCAAGAACAGTTTCCAGTCTTGTCCAGAATTTCAGAGACACGATTACGCACAAAGGGTTGTAATTTATTGGGTAACATTTTGAGCCACCCCAGGACTACCGTTGAGTCAGTCCAAAATGTGACGCTTCTTATCTGAGCTCTGAGTGATTTTTGAATTTTTGAAGAAAATTTATGAATTTAACAGCAGTGCAATATTATAATAAATTTATTCAGTTTTAAACAATTAACAAAATAAAGTAGGTGAATAGGTATGTACCAACCTTAGCAATTGTCGACAAATACGAAATTTTACCTGAATATACACCTAATTGAGAGTACTGGGTATCATAAATATGTTTTATATACTGAACACTGCTTATCCTGCTATCCAACTTCTCGATTCAGTCTTGATTTCCACGTAGATGTTCAAGATGACCTTTGTACCTGGCACCCGCAGATTGTCCAACGTTCAATAATGTGTTCCAGTACAAATCCACTGTATTTCCATACGCTGCTTTAATTACTGACTTCATCCGGCTCGGATCGGACCATGTTGGTTATCGCCTAATAATCCCCAACATGGTCCGATCCGAGCCGGATGAAGTCAGTAATTAAAGCAGCGTATGGAAATACAGTGGATTTGTACTGGAACACATTATTGAACGTTGGACAATCTGCGGGTGCCAGGTACAAAGGTCATCTTGAACATCTACGTGGAAATCAAGACTGAATCGAGAAGCTGGATAGCAGGATAAGCAGTGTTCAGTATATAAAACATATTTATGATACCCAGTACTCTCAATTAGGTGTATATTCAGGTAAAATTTCGTATTTGTCGACAATTGCTAAGGTTGGTACATACCTATTCACCTACTTTATTTTGTTAATTGTTTAAAACTGAATAAATTTATTATAATATTGCACTGCTGTTAAATTCATAAATTGTAATTATTAAGTCAATGCTAGTAGGTATTTGATAGAATAAGCAGCTGTAGTTGTAATACCTACGTATTACATACAGCATACAAAAAGTATACTAAATACCTACGTATTTAGTATACTTTTTGTTGGAAAACAAGAAATACAATTATTTAGGTATTGAATTAACATTATTTAGTGTATTTCAGAGCAGCGAGATCTATTTATTATTGTTTTTTCGTGTTATTGATTTGTTATCTCGGTGATTTCCAGTTAATACCGGTTTGCCAGAATGGCCGCTAAAGAGGAAAAGGACAAAATGGTAAAGAGCAGGTCCAGTTATAAAGGACGATTAACTGCGTTCGGTAATTATCTTGCTGATTTAGAAGACTCGTTAAATCCTTCTCAGATTGGCGAGTTGCAGTTGCGATTGGGTAAGTTGGAAAACGTATTTGCTCAGTATGACGAGGTGCAGTTGCGAATAGAGTGTTTATCCGACGAGATGGACAGTCAGATATCAGAACGAAATGAGTTTGAATCTACATATTATAGCCTCGTTTCGACAGCTCAAGTCTTACTTAATCGGAACTGTAAATCGGAGACGAATGAACCCTCCGGTAGTGAAAAACGCTCACCTCAAATTAACAATCATAGGCTTGTTAAATTGCCTACCATACAGCTGCCAACATTTAATGGAAATTTTGAGGGCTGGCTTGAGTTCAGAGACACATTTTGTAGTCTAATTCATGCCGATGATGACATAGATGATATTAATAAATTTCACTATCTTCGAGGTAGTCTTACGGATTCAGCCGCTGTGGTGATTCAGTCAATAAAATTTTCTGCATCAAATTATCAGATTGCATGGCAATTATTATGTGACAGATTTAATAACAAACGTCTTTTAATTCACAATCACGTGACCGCATTATTTAACATTGAGCCATTTAAAAAGGAATCGTCTACTATTTTAAATCAAGTCATTGATACCGTAAACAAAAATTTGCGAGCCTTAGAAATATTAGGGGAGCCCACGGAATACTGGGATACGCTTTTAATTTATATAATCTCAAGTAAATTTGATTACAGGACTCATCGCGAGTGGGAAGAATTTAAAGGTGGTCTTAATAAAGATAACCCAATAAAATTAGAGAAGTTTATAGGCTTTATACGTAATCGTGCCGACCTTTTAGAAACTTTAGAAACGTCACACAATAATATGCTCACTCATTCTAAAGGCAATAATAAAATTAAAAGTATGGTTTCTGTTAATAGTGTGTCAGGTACTCGACTTCCTAGTGGTAATAATACTGTACCTAAATCATGTCCCAACTGTCAAGGAGAACATAATCTCAGTAATTGTGCAAAATTTGTATCACTTAGCAATGAAGAACGATTAGCGTTATTGCCACAATATAAGGTTTGTTTTAACTGCTTCCGACCTGGTCACTTTGCAAACCGCTGCAAATCTAGTGGATGCAAAGTGTGCAAACGAAGGCATCATACGTTAGTACATATTACAAATGCCAAGTCGGTTAGCAATGAACAAAACGCAGTCAGTGTGCCTAATCCTTCTAGTAATATTACTTTATCTGCGAAATTAACGACATACGCTCACAACAAGGGACAAGTAGTATTAGCCACTTCAATGTTAAAATTATATGGTAAAAATAATACTGAATATATTTGCCGAGCTATTCTAGATAGTGGTAGCACATCATGCCTAATGACAGAAAACCTATGCAATTTATTAGATTTGACAATTGTTAAGGTTAATGAGTCAGTGATGGGTATAAATAATTCTAAGTCGCCCATAAGTAAAATGTGTAGTGTGCCCATAAAATCATTAAATGAAAAATTTTCTAATAATATTTACTGTTTTATCTTGCCTTCTATTACTGATGAAGTGCCAAGTCGACAGCTAGATATTAAAAACTTGAATATTCCTAATAATCTTCGTCTAGCTGATCCTAACTTTTATATACCTTCGCATGTGGATTTAGTTATAGGTGCAGATATTTTCTGGGACCTCCTTGGAACACAGAAAATTAACCTCGGTCACGGAATGCCAGTGCTATTTGAAACTAGACTTGGTTGGATAGTTTCAGGTCCAATGTTATTAAGCGACCAAGCACAGCATCCCTTTCCTATTTTATGTAATTTACGTACTGCGACTAATAATTCTGTTGTTTCAAATAATCCGAGTAGTGATGACATTCAAAACCTTTTAATGCGTTTTTGGCAACTTGAAGAAGTCAGCCATCAGTCATCAGTCTACTCATCTGAAGAAAAAATGTGTGAAGACCATTTTATTAAAAATACTACGCGCCTAAAAGATGGCCGATTTTGTGTTAGATTACCTCTAAAACAATCATATAGTTGTTTAGGTGACTCTCAGCAAAGAGCGAAACATTGTTTGGTCTCTTTAGAGCGCAGATTCAAGAGTCAACCTATATTTAAAAAACGGTACTGTGATTTTATGAGGGAGTACATTAATTTAAAGCATATGTCTGCATATATACCTGATCCTCAAAAGGTGAATTATTTTATACCTCACCATGGTATTGTACGAGAAACCAGTACAACTACCAAACTGAGAGTTGTTTTTAATGCTAGTAGTTGTACCACTTCCGGGGTATCTTTTAATAATCTACAAATGATAGGGCCGACTGTACAAGATGATTTGATATCTATTTTACTTCGATTTAGAAAATATAAATATGTTATTTCGGCAGATGTAGAAAAAATGTACCGTCAGATTATTGTACATCCCGATGACAGGCATCTACAGCAGATACTCTGGCGCGACAACCCCACGCAACCTATGGTTGCTTATCAGTTAAACACTGTCACGTATGGCACCGCGAGTGCCCCATACCTAGCTACTAGGTGTCTTCGACAGATAGGTACTGATTGCGTCGATAAAAAGATTGCTACAATTATAAAACACGACTTCTACGTCGACGATTTGCTCTCAGGTGGAGACAGCGTTGAGGAAATAATGAGCATCCGACAGAAGGTAACCAAAGAATTAGCTTCTGCTGGAATGCCGCTGCGTAAGTGGAAATCTAATAGCGCCCTAGTTACATCTGACTGTGCTGAACCTACATCAGTTAATTTAAACATAGGTTCAATAGAACCAAGTAAAACTTTAGGTCTTCGTTGGCACACTGACTCAGACGTACTATGTTTTTCAATTAATCAGGACCTTTCGAATTGCTTAACTAAACGCAGTATTCTTTCTACAATTTCACAAATTTTTGACCCATTAGGTCTTTTAGCCCCTTGTATTATTGCCATGAAGATGATAATACAAAAGTTATGGATATATAAATTGGGGTGGGATGATCCATTGCCACCTGACATTTTAAAATTATGGTCAAATATTTTACACGATTTGCCGCTTATTAATAAAATACGTGTTCCTCGTTGTATCCTTTGTGATATGTATGAGTTTATAGACTTGCATATATTTAATGATGCTTCTGAGCTAGCCTATGGATCGTGTGTGTATGTTCGAAGCTCAAATTCTACAAATGTACATGTACGGTTACTTACGGCTAAAAGCAGAGTATCGCCTATTAAGCCTCTAACAATACCAAAGAGTGAACTATCCGCGGCATTACTTGGCGTTCGACTTTATGAAAAGGTAATTAATTCACTCAGAGCTCAGATAAGAAGCGTCACATTTTGGACTGACTCAACGGTAGTCCTGGGGTGGCTCAAAATGTTACCCAATAAATTACAACCCTTTGTGCGTAATCGTGTCTCTGAAATTCTGGACAAGACTGGAAACTGTTCTTGGAGACACGTTCCAACTCATTTAAACCCAGGGGATCACGTATCACGGGGGGTTAATATTAATCTATTGCAAAGTCTAGAGATTTGGTGGTCAGGCCCTGAGTTTTTGAGACATGATTCCACAAAGTGGCCGGACAATCCAGTAGTTACAAATGAAAAATTACCGGAGGTGCGATCAGAGGTCTCTTTACTCGCTTTATCTTCTTCTAAGCCACAATTTATAGACTCTTGTAGGTTTTCAAATTTTTCAAGACTTAAACGTAGTATAGCGTATGTATTAAGATTTATAAATATTTGCAGAAAACAACCACCTAAACATCAATATCTTAGTGTTGGTGAATTAAACAGTTCATTAAATTTAATTATAAAACTTTCACAAATGGATGCCTTTCTTGAATATACAATTTTATTGAATAATGACAAGATACCAAAAAGGAGTCCATTATTAAAATTTAATATATTTTTAGATGAGAATAAACTAATGCGGGTCGGTGGTCGTCTCGCAAACTCACAGTTTTCCTATGATAAAAGGCATCCGTTATTATTACAGTCCACTCATGTTATCACTAAATTGTTATTTGAATTTATGCATAGAAAACATATGCATGCCGGACCACAATTATTATTGGCATCTATCAAAGAAAACTATTGGCCTATCGGTGGTACAAAATTAGCAAAATCAGTATATCGTAAGTGTGTATTGTGTTGTCGTATGAGAGGACAAGTCGTGTCACCTCTCATGGGTAATTTACCACAGCAGCGACTGAATCCGGGGGGCTACGTGTTTGAGTCCGTAGGTATCGACTATGCCGGTCCTATGTTATCAGTTAGTAGACAAGGACGTGGTTGTCGCCTTATTAAAGTATACATTGCTTTGTTCATTTGTTTTACAACTAAAGCAGTGCATATTGAGTTGGTAGGTGATTTAACGAGCAACAATTTTTTATCAGCTCTTCGTAGATTCGTGTCCCGTAGGGGTAAGCCTAAACACATTTATTCGGACAACGGTACGTCGTTCGTTGGAGCATATAACGAAATTGGTAAATTTCTTAAAAACAACTGCAATTCGTTAACTGATGATTTAGCCGAGGACGAAATTAACTTTCATTTTATCCCTCCTTACGTGGCTCACTTTGGCGGACTTTGGGAAGCCGGTATTAAATCAATAAAATATCATTTGAAAAGAGTACTGGGCAATTGTCATTTAACTTTTGAAGAGCTGAACACTGTGCTTGTACAAATAGAGGCATTGTTGAACTCGCGTCCACTTACACCATTGTCATCGGACCCCAGTGATCTTCTGCCACTCACTCCAGGACATTTCCTGATCGGGCGACCCCTTACTTCATTGCCAGCGCTGAATTACGAAGATTTCTCTACGAATCGTTTAACCAGGTACCAAAGAATTGAACAATTGCGTCAACATTTCTGGTCTCGTTGGAGCAAAGAGTACGTCGCAGAGCTTCAGCAGAGAGTAAAATGGCGTTCTGGTACTACACCGCTAAAAACAGATGCTCTCGTACTCGTTAAAGATGAGAATCTTCCACCGCTAAAATGGCGATTGGGCCGCATCACAGCCGTATACCCTGGACCAGATGGGGTCAGCCGTGTCGCTGACATAAAAACCACGGCTGGAATTATTCGTCGGGCGTTCAGCCGAATTTGTCCCCTACCGGAGCCACAGGATTCCTGAATTTTTATGTTTGAGAGACGAGCTCTCAACGCCCGGGGGCATGTTTGTAGAAGTTGTTTTGCTTCTATCAGAAGCATTCACGAGCATAAAGTGCCTATTCAAAAGGGAGCCGCAACCCGTGCGATTGATGTTTGCATATTACCTATTTATTTTTTATGTTTCTGTCAATATTGGAGGGTATTAATACATTGTTCTGTTGAAGCTTAGGTCTTGCACGAATTACACATATTAGTTTTTTGTCGAAAGAAGTTTTATCATTTATCGCCTAATAATCCCCAACATGTCCCAACATGGTCCGATCCGAGCCGGATGAAGTCAGTAATTAAAGCAGCGTATGGAAATACAGTGGATTTGTACTGGAACACATTATTGAACGTTGGACAATCTGCGGGTGCCAGGTACAAAGGTCATCTTGAACATCTACGTGGAAATCAAGACTGAATCGAGAAGTTGGATAGCAGGATAAGCAGTGTTCAGTATATAAAACATATTTATGATACCCAGTACTCTCAATTAGGTGTATATTCAGGTAAAATTTCGTATTTGTCGACAATTGCTAAGGTTGGTACATACCTATTCACCTACTTTATTTTGTTAATTGTTTAAAACTGAATAAATTTATTATAATATTGCACTGCTGTTAAATTCATAAATTGTAATTATTAAGTCAATGCTAGTAGGTATTTGATAGAATAAGCAGCTGTAGTTGTAATACGTAGGTATTTAGTATACTTTTTGTTGGAAAACAAGAAATACAATTATTTAGGTATTGAATTAACATTATTTAGTGTATTTCAGAGCAGCGAGATCTATTTATTATTGTTTTTTCGTGTTATTGATTTGTTATCTCGGTGATTTCCAGTTAATACCGGTTTGCCAGAATGGCCGCTAAAGAGGAAAAGGACAAAATGGTAAAGAGCAGGTCCAGTTATAAAGGACGATTAACTGCGTTCGGTAATTATCTTGCTGATTTAGAAGACTCGTTAAATCCTTCTCAGATTGGCGAGTTGCAGTTGCGATTGGGTAAGTTGGAAAACGTATTTGCTCAGTATGACGAGGTGCAGTTGCGAATAGAGTGTTTATCCGACGAGATGGACAGTCAGATATCAGAACGAAATGAGTTTGAATCTACATATTATAGCCTCGTTTCGACAGCTCAAGTCTTACTTAATCGGAACTGTAAATCGGAGACGAATGAACCCTCCGGTAGTGAAAAACGCTCACCTCAAATTAACAATCATAGGCTTGTTAAATTGCCTACCATACAGCTGCCAACATTTAATGGAAATTTTGAGGGCTGGCTTGAGTTCAGAGACACATTTTGTAGTCTAATTCATGCCGATGATGACATAGATGATATTAATAAATTTCACTATCTTCGAGGTAGTCTTACGGATTCAGCCGCTGTGGTGATTCAGTCAATAAAATTTTCTGCATCAAATTATCAGATTGCATGGCAATTATTATGTGACAGATTTAATAACAAACGTCTTTTAATTCACAATCACGTGACCGCATTATTTAACATTGAGCCATTTAAAAAGGAATCGTCTACTATTTTAAATCAAGTCATTGATACCGTAAACAAAAATTTGCGAGCCTTAGAAATATTAGGGGAGCCCACGGAATACTGGGATACGCTTTTAATTTATATAATCTCAAGTAAATTTGATTACAGGACTCATCGCGAGTGGGAAGAATTTAAAGGTGGTCTTAATAAAGATAACCCAATAAAATTAGAGAAGTTTATAGGCTTTATACGTAATCGTGCCGACCTTTTAGAAACTTTAGAAACGTCACACAATAATATACTCACTCATTCTAAAGGCAATAATAAAATTAAAAGTATGGTTTCTGTTAATAGTGTGTCAGGTACTCGACTTCCTAGTGGTAATAATACTGTACCTAAATCATGTCCCAACTGTCAAGGAGAACATAATCTCAGTAATTGTGCAAAATTTGTATCACTTAGCAATGAAGAACGATTAGCGTTATTGCCACAATATAAGGTTTGTTTTAACTGCTTCCGACCTGGTCACTTTGCAAACCGCTGCAAATCTAGTGGATGCAAAGTGTGCAAACGAAGGCATCATACGTTAGTACATATTACAAATGCCAAGTCGGTTAGCAATGAACAAAACGCAGTCAGTGTGCCTAATCCTTCTAGTAATATTACTTTATCTGCGAAATTAACGACATACGCTCACAACAAGGGACAAGTAGTATTAGCCACTTCAATGTTAAAATTATATGGTAAAAATAATACTGAATATATTTGCCGAGCTATTCTAGATAGTGGTAGCACATCATGCCTAATGACAGAAAACCTATGCAATTTATTAGATTTGACAATTGTTAAGGTTAATGAGTCAGTGATGGGTATAAATAATTCTAAGTCGCCCATAAGTAAAATGTGTAGTGTGCCCATAAAATCATTAAATGAAAACTTTTCTACTAATATTTACTGTTTTATCCTGCCTTCTATTACTGATGAAGTGCCAAGTCGACAGCTAGATATTAAAAACTTGAATATTCCTAATAATCTTCGTCTAGCTGATCCTAACTTTTATATACCTTCGCATGTGGATTTAGTTATAGGTGCAGATATTTTCTGGGACCTCCTTGGAACACAGAAAATTAACCTCGGTCACGGAATGCCAGTGCTATTTGAAACTAGACTTGGTTGGATAGTTTCAGGTCCAATGTTATTAAGCGACCAAGCACAGCATCCCTTTCCTATTTTATGTAATTTACGTACTGCGACTAATAATTCTGTTGTTTCAAATAATCCGAGTAGTGATGACATTCAAAACCTTTTAATGCGTTTTTGGCAACTTGAAGAAGTCAGCCATCAGTCATCAGTCTACTCATCTGAAGAAAAAATGTGTGAAGACCATTTTATTAAAAATACTACGCGCCTAAAAGATGGCCGATTTTGTGTTAGATTACCTCTAAAACAATCATATAGTTGTTTAGGTGACTCTCAGCAAAGAGCGAAACATTGTTTGGTCTCTTTAGAGCGCAGATTCAAGAGTCAACCTATATTTAAAAAACGGTACTGTGATTTTATGACAGAGTACATTAATTTAAAGCATATGTCTGCATATGTACCTGATCCTCAAAAGATGAATTATTTTATACCTCACCATGGTATTGTACGAGAAACCAGTACAACTACCAAACTGAGAGTTGTTTTTAATGCTAGTAGTTGTACCACTTCCGGGGTATCTTTTAATAATCTACAAATGATAGGGCCGACTGTACAAGATGATTTGATATCTATTTTACTTCGATTTAGAAAATATAAATATGTTATTTCGGCAGATGTAGAAAAAATGTACCGTCAGATTATTGTACATCCCGATGATAGGCATCTACAGCAGATACTCTGGCGCGACAACCCTACGCAACCTATGGTTGCTTATCAGTTAAACACTGTCACGTATGGCACCGCGAGTGCCCCATACCTAGCTACTAGGTGTCTTCGACAGATAGGTACTGATTGCGTCGATAAAAAGATTGCTACAATTATAAAACACGACTTCTACGTCGACGATTTGCTCTCAGGTGGAGACAGCGTTGAGGAAATAATGAGCATCCGACAGAAGGTAACCAAAGAATTAGCTTCTGCTGGAATGCCGCTGCGTAAGTGGAAATCTAATAGCGCCCTAGTTACATCTGACTGTGCTGAACCTACATCAGTTAATTTAAACATAGGTTCAATAGAACCAAGTAAAACTTTAGGTCTTCGTTGGCACACTGACTCAGACGTACTATGTTTTTCAATTAATCAGGACCTTTCGAATTGCTTAACTAAACGCAGTATTCTTTCTACAATTTCACAAATTTTTGACCCATTAGGTCTTTTAGCCCCTTGTATTATTGCCATGAAGATGATAATACAAAAGTTATGGATATATAAATTGGGGTGGGATGATCCATTGCCACCTGACATTTTAAAATTATGGTCAAATATTTTACACGATTTGCCACTTATTAATAAAATACGTATTCCTCGTTGTATCCTTTGTGATATGTATGAGTTTATAGACTTGCATATATTTAATGATGCTTCTGAGCTAGCCTATGGATCGTGTGTGTATGTTCGAAGCTCAAATTCTACAAATGTACATGTACGGTTACTTACGGCTAAAAGCAGAGTATCGCCTATTAAGCCCCTAACAATACCAAAGAGTGAACTATCCGCGGCATTACTTGGCGTTCGACTTTATGAAAAGGTAATTAATTCACTCAGAGCTCAGATAAGAAGCGTCACATTTTGGACTGACTCAACGGTAGTCCTGGGGTGGCTCAAAATGTTAGCCAATAAATTACAACCCTTTGTGCGTAATCGTGTCTCTGAAATTCTGGACAAGACTGGAAACTGTTCTTGGAGACACGTTCCAACTCATTTAAACCCAGGGGATCACGTATCACGGGGGGTTAATATTAATCTATTGCAAAGTCTAGAGATTTGGTGGTCAGGCCCTGAGTTTTTGAGACATGATTCCACAAAGTGGCCGGTCAATCCAGTAGTTACCAATGAAAAATTACCGGAGGTGCGATCAGAGGTCTTTTTACTCGCTTTATCTTCTTCTAAGCCACAATTTATAGACTTTTGTAGGTTTTCAAATTTTTCAAGACTTAAACGTAGTATAGCGTATGTATTAAGATTTATAAATATTTGCAGAAAACAACCACCTAAACATCAATATCTTAGTGTTGGTGAATTAAACAGTTCATTAAATTTAATTATAAAACTTTCACAAATGGATGCCTTTCTTGAATATACAATTTTATTGAATAATGACAAGATACCAAAAAGGAGTCCATTATTAAAATTTAATATATTTTTAGATGAGAATAAACTAATGCGGGTCGGTGGTCGTCTCGCAAACTCACAGTTTTCCTATGATAAAAGGCATCCGTTATTATTACAGTCCACTCATGTTATCACTAAATTGTTATTTGAATTTATGCATAGAAAACATATGCATGCCGGACCACAATTATTATTGGCATCTATCAAAGAAAACTATTGGCCTATCGGTGGTACAAAATTAGCAAAATCAGTATATCGTAAGTGTGTATTGTGTTGTCGTATGAGAGGACAAGTCGTGTCACCTCTCATGGGTAATTTACCACAGCAGCGACTGAATCCGGGGGGCTACGTGTTTGAGTCCGTAGGTATCGACTATGCCGGTCCTATGTTATCAGTTAGTAGACAAGGACGTGGTTGTCGCCTTATTAAAGTATACATTGCTTTGTTCATTTGTTTTACAACTAAAGCAGTGCATATTGAGTTAGTAGGTGATTTAACGAGCAACAATTTTTTATCAGCTCTTCGTAGATTCGTGTCCCGTAGGGGTAAGCCTAAACACATTTATTCGGACAACGGTACGTCGTTCGTTGGAGCATATAACGAAATTGGTAAATTTCTTAAAAACAACTGCAATTCGTTAACTGATGATTTAGCCGAGGACGAAATTAACTTTCATTTTATCCCTCCTTACGTGGCTCACTTTGGCGGACTTTGGGAAGCCGGTATTAAATCAATAAAATATCATTTGAAAAGAGTACTGGGCAATTGTCATTTAACTTTTGAAGAGCTGAACACTGTGCTTGTACAAATAGAGGCATTGTTGAACTCGCGTCCACTTACACCATTGTCATCGGACCCCAGTGATCTTCTGCCACTCACTCCAGGACATTTCCTGATCGGGCGACCCCTTACTTCATTGCCAGCGCTGAATTACGAAGATTTCTCTACGAATCGTTTAACCAGGTACCAAAGAATTGAACAATTGCGTCAACATTTCTGGTCTCGTTGGAGCAAAGAGTACGTCGCAGAGCTTCAGCAGAGAGTAAAATGGCGTTCTGGTACTACACCGCTAAAAACAGATGCTCTCGTACTCGTTAAAGATGAGAATCTTCCACCGCTAAAATGGCGATTGGGCCGCATCACAGCCGTATACCCTGGACCAGATGGGGTCAGCCGTGTCGCTGACATAAAAACCACGGCTGGAATTATTCGTCGGGCGTTCAGCCGAATTTGTCCCCTACCGGAGCCACAGGATTCCTGAATTTTTATGTTTGAGAGACGAGCTCTCAACGCCCGGGGGCATGTTTGTAGAAGTTGTTTTGCTTCTATCAGAAGCATTCACGAGCATAAAGTGCCTATTCAAAAGGGAGCCGCAACCCGTGCGATTGATGTTTGCATATTACCTATTTATTTTTTATGTTTCTGTCAATATTGGAGGGTATTAATACATTGTTCTGTTGAAGCTTAGGTCTTGCACGAATTACACATATTAGTTTTTTGTCGAAAGAAGTTTTATCATTTATCGCCTAATAATCCCCAACATGTCCCAACATGGTCCGATCCGAGCCGGATGAAGTCAGTAATTAAAGCAGCGTATGGAAATACAGTGGATTTGTACTGGAACACATTATTGAACGTTGGACAATCTGCGGGTGCCAGGTACAAAGGTCATCTTGAACATCTACGTGGAAATCAAGACTGAATCGAGAAGTTGGATAGCAGGATAAGCAGTGTTCAGTATATAAAACATATTTATGATACCCAGTACTCTCAATTAGGTGTATATTCAGGTAAAATTTCGTATTTGTCGACAATTGCTAAGGTTGGTACATACCTATTCACCTACTTTATTTTGTTAATTGTTTAAAACTGAATAAATTTATTATAATATTGCACTGCTGTTAAATTCATAAATTGTAATTATTAAGTCAATGCTAGTAGGTATTTGATAGAATAAGCAGCTGTAGTTGTAATACGTAGGTATTTAGTATACTTTTTGTTGGAAAACAAGAAATACAATTATTTAGGTATTGAATTAACATTATTTAGTGTATTTCAGAGCAGCGAGATCTATTTATTATTGTTTTTTCGTGTTATTGATTTGTTATCTCGGTGATTTCCAGTTAATACCGGTTTGCCAGAATGGCCGCTAAAGAGGAAAAGGACAAAATGGTAAAGAGCAGGTCCAGTTATAAAGGACGATTAACTGCGTTCGGTAATTATCTTGCTGATTTAGAAGACTCGTTAAATCCTTCTCAGATTGGCGAGTTGCAGTTGCGATTGGGTAAGTTGGAAAACGTATTTGCTCAGTATGACGAGGTGCAGTTGCGAATAGAGTGTTTATCCGACGAGATGGACAGTCAGATATCAGAACGAAATGAGTTTGAATCTACATATTATAGCCTCGTTTCGACAGCTCAAGTCTTACTTAATCGGAACTGTAAATCGGAGACGAATGAACCCTCCGGTAGTGAAAAACGCTCACCTCAAATTAACAATCATAGGCTTGTTAAATTGCCTACCATACAGCTGCCAACATTTAATGGAAATTTTGAGGGCTGGCTTGAGTTCAGAGACACATTTTGTAGTCTAATTCATGCCGATGATGACATAGATGATATTAATAAATTTCACTATCTTCGAGGTAGTCTTACGGATTCAGCCGCTGTGGTGATTCAGTCAATAAAATTTTCTGCATCAAATTATCAGATTGCATGGCAATTATTATGTGACAGATTTAATAACAAACGTCTTTTAATTCACAATCACGTGACCGCATTATTTAACATTGAGCCATTTAAAAAGGAATCGTCTACTATTTTAAATCAAGTCATTGATACCGTAAACAAAAATTTGCGAGCCTTAGAAATATTAGGGGAGCCCACGGAATACTGGGATACGCTTTTAATTTATATAATCTCAAGTAAATTTGATTACAGGACTCATCGCGAGTGGGAAGAATTTAAAGGTGGTCTTAATAAAGATAACCCAATAAAATTAGAGAAGTTTATAGGCTTTATACGTAATCGTGCCGACCTTTTAGAAACTTTAGAAACGTCACACAATAATATACTCACTCATTCTAAAGGCAATAATAAAATTAAAAGTATGGTTTCTGTTAATAGTGTGTCAGGTACTCGACTTCCTAGTGGTAATAATACTGTACCTAAATCATGTCCCAACTGTCAAGGAGAACATAATCTCAGTAATTGTGCAAAATTTGTATCACTTAGCAATGAAGAACGATTAGCGTTATTGCCACAATATAAGGTTTGTTTTAACTGCTTCCGACCTGGTCACTTTGCAAACCGCTGCAAATCTAGTGGATGCAAAGTGTGCAAACGAAGGCATCATACGTTAGTACATATTACAAATGCCAAGTCGGTTAGCAATGAACAAAACGCAGTCAGTGTGCCTAATCCTTCTAGTAATATTACTTTATCTGCGAAATTAACGACATACGCTCACAACAAGGGACAAGTAGTATTAGCCACTTCAATGTTAAAATTATATGGTAAAAATAATACTGAATATATTTGCCGAGCTATTCTAGATAGTGGTAGCACATCATGCCTAATGACAGAAAACCTATGCAATTTATTAGATTTGACAATTGTTAAGGTTAATGAGTCAGTGATGGGTATAAATAATTCTAAGTCGCCCATAAGTAAAATTGTAGTGTGCCCATAAAATCATTAAATGAAAACTTTTCTACTAATATTTACTGTTTTATCCTGCCTTCTATTACTGATGAAGTGCCAAGTCGACAGCTAGATATTAAAAACTTGAATATTCCTAATAATCTTCGTCTAGCTGATCCTAACTTTTATATACCTTCGCATGTGGATTTAGTTATAGGTGCAGATATTTTCTGGGACCTCCTTGGAACACAGAAAATTAACCTCGGTCACGGAATGCCAGTGCTATTTGAAACTAGACTTGGTTGGATAGTTTCAGGTCCAATGTTATTAAGCGACCAAGCACAGCATCCCTTTCCTATTTTATGTAATTTACGTACTGCGACTAATAATTCTGTTGTTTCAAATAATCCGAGTAGTGATGACATTCAAAACCTTTTAATGCGTTTTTGGCAACTTGAAGAAGTCAGCCATCAGTCATCAGTCTACTCATCTGAAGAAAAAATGTGTGAAGACCATTTTATTAAAAATACTACGCGCCTAAAAGATGGCCGATTTTGTGTTAGATTACCTCTAAAACAATCATATAGTTGTTTAGGTGACTCTCAGCAAAGAGCGAAACATTGTTTGGTCTCTTTAGAGCGCAGATTCAAGAGTCAACCTATATTTAAAAAACGGTACTGTGATTTTATGACAGAGTACATTAATTTAAAGCATATGTCTGCATATGTACCTGATCCTCAAAAGATGAATTATTTTATACCTCACCATGGTATTGTACGAGAAACCAGTACAACTACCAAACTGAGAGTTGTTTTTAATGCTAGTAGTTGTACCACTTCCGGGGTATCTTTTAATAATCTACAAATGATAGGGCCGACTGTACAAGATGATTTGATATCTATTTTACTTCGATTTAGAAAATATAAATATGTTATTTCGGCAGATGTAGAAAAAATGTACCGTCAGATTATTGTACATCCCGATGATAGGCATCTACAGCAGATACTCTGGCGCGACAACCCTACGCAACCTATGGTTGCTTATCAGTTAAACACTGTCACGTATGGCACCGCGAGTGCCCCATACCTAGCTACTAGGTGTCTTCGACAGATAGGTACTGATTGCGTCGATAAAAAGATTGCTACAATTATAAAACACGACTTCTACGTCGACGATTTGCTCTCAGGTGGAGACAGCGTTGAGGAAATAATGAGCATCCGACAGAAGGTAACCAAAGAATTAGCTTCTGCTGGAATGCCGCTGCGTAAGTGGAAATCTAATAGCGCCCTAGTTACATCTGACTGTGCTGAACCTACATCAGTTAATTTAAACATAGGTTCAATAGAACCAAGTAAAACTTTAGGTCTTCGTTGGCACACTGACTCAGACGTACTATGTTTTTCAATTAATCAGGACCTTTCGAATTGCTTAACTAAACGCAGTATTCTTTCTACAATTTCACAAATTTTTGACCCATTAGGTCTTTTAGCCCCTTGTATTATTGCCATGAAGATGATAATACAAAAGTTATGGATATATAAATTGGGGTGGGATGATCCATTGCCACCTGACATTTTAAAATTATGGTCAAATATTTTACACGATTTGCCACTTATTAATAAAATACGTATTCCTCGTTGTATCCTTTGTGATATGTATGAGTTTATAGACTTGCATATATTTAATGATGCTTCTGAGCTAGCCTATGGATCGTGTGTGTATGTTCGAAGCTCAAATTCTACAAATGTACATGTACGGTTACTTACGGCTAAAAGCAGAGTATCGCCTATTAAGCCCCTAACAATACCAAAGAGTGAACTATCCGCGGCATTACTTGGCGTTCGACTTTATGAAAAGGTAATTAATTCACTCAGAGCTCAGATAAGAAGCGTCACATTTTGGACTGACTCAACGGTAGTCCTGGGGTGGCTCAAAATGTTAGCCAATAAATTACAACCCTTTGTGCGTAATCGTGTCTCTGAAATTCTGGACAAGACTGGAAACTGTTCTTGGAGACACGTTCCAACTCATTTAAACCCAGGGGATCACGTATCACGGGGGGTTAATATTAATCTATTGCAAAGTCTAGAGATTTGGTGGTCAGGCCCTGAGTTTTTGAGACATGATTCCACAAAGTGGCCGGTCAATCCAGTAGTTACCAATGAAAAATTACCGGAGGTGCGATCAGAGGTCTTTTTACTCGCTTTATCTTCTTCTAAGCCACAATTTATAGACTTTTGTAGGTTTTCAAATTTTTCAAGACTTAAACGTAGTATAGCGTATGTATTAAGATTTATAAATATTTGCAGAAAACAACCACCTAAACATCAATATCTTAGTGTTGGTGAATTAAACAGTTCATTAAATTTAATTATAAAACTTTCACAAATGGATGCCTTTCTTGAATATACAATTTTATTGAATAATGACAAGATACCAAAAAGGAGTCCATTATTAAAATTTAATATATTTTTAGATGAGAATAAACTAATGCGGGTCGGTGGTCGTCTCGCAAACTCACAGTTTTCCTATGATAAAAGGCATCCGTTATTATTACAGTCCACTCATGTTATCACTAAATTGTTATTTGAATTTATGCATAGAAAACATATGCATGCCGGACCACAATTATTATTGGCATCTATCAAAGAAAACTATTGGCCTATCGGTGGTACAAAATTAGCAAAATCAGTATATCGTAAGTGTGTATTGTGTTGTCGTATGAGAGGACAAGTCGTGTCACCTCTCATGGGTAATTTACCACAGCAGCGACTGAATCCGGGGGGCTACGTGTTTGAGTCCGTAGGTATCGACTATGCCGGTCCTATGTTATCAGTTAGTAGACAAGGACGTGGTTGTCGCCTTATTAAAGTATACATTGCTTTGTTCATTTGTTTTACAACTAAAGCAGTGCATATTGAGTTAGTAGGTGATTTAACGAGCAACAATTTTTTATCAGCTCTTCGTAGATTCGTGTCCCGTAGGGGTAAGCCTAAACACATTTATTCGGACAACGGTACGTCGTTCGTTGGAGCATATAACGAAATTGGTAAATTTCTTAAAAACAACTGCAATTCGTTAACTGATGATTTAGCCGAGGACGAAATTAACTTTCATTTTATCCCTCCTTACGTGGCTCACTTTGGCGGACTTTGGGAAGCCGGTATTAAATCAATAAAATATCATTTGAAAAGAGTACTGGGCAATTGTCATTTAACTTTTGAAGAGCTGAACACTGTGCTTGTACAAATAGAGGCATTGTTGAACTCGCGTCCACTTACACCATTGTCATCGGACCCCAGTGATCTTCTGCCACTCACTCCAGGACATTTCCTGATCGGGCGACCCCTTACTTCATTGCCAGCGCTGAATTACGAAGATTTCTCTACGAATCGTTTAACCAGGTACCAAAGAATTGAACAATTGCGTCAACATTTCTGGTCTCGTTGGAGCAAAGAGTACGTCGCAGAGCTTCAGCAGAGAGTAAAATGGCGTTCTGGTACTACACCGCTAAAAACAGATGCTCTCGTACTCGTTAAAGATGAGAATCTTCCACCGCTAAAATGGCGATTGGGCCGCATCACAGCCGTATACCCTGGACCAGATGGGGTCAGCCGTGTCGCTGACATAAAAACCACGGCTGGAATTATTCGTCGGGCGTTCAGCCGAATTTGTCCCCTACCGGAGCCACAGGATTCCTGAATTTTTATGTTTGAGAGACGAGCTCTCAACGCCCGGGGGGATGTTTGTATCAGAAGCATTCACGAGCATAAAGTGCCTATTCAAAAGGGAGCCGCAACCCGTGCGATTGATGTTTGCATATTACCTATTTATTTTTTATGTTTCTGTCAATATTGGAGGGTATTAATACATTGTTCGGTTGAAGCTTAGGTCTTGCACGAATTACACATATTAGTTTTTTGTCGAAAGAAGTTTTATCATTTATCGCCTAATAATCCCCAACATGGTAACGAAATTGGTCCTACGTACTACTACTAATACTGAAGTAATATTTATCTAGATTTTTCGCCCAAAAAAATGTCGAATCGTCGAATCATAAGTAATTTATCTAAGTGTAATAATATACCTATTATTGTAATAAGTATTGCCATTCAACGTGGCAATGCTGCCAGTCTTCTGGGCACGTTACCCGTTGACAACGATGCGGAAGAATTTTACGATGCCTTTTAATAATTCTTTTGTTTTTATCATTTTTTATAATCTATAACTATGTATATTATGTGATAAGTTGGCAAACTAGCAGGCTTATCACTTGATGGTAAGCAACTAACATAGCCAACCCATTTTAGGCTTCAATGAATCTAGAAAAAATATATAAGAAAAGGAGAAATTTTAATAAAGTAATAACTATTATTGTTATGCATAGCTCACATTAACGATTATCAGATCTCTTGTCACTTATGGATCAAAAAGTTGGGCGGAATGAGTATGTAAGAGGAAGTTTAAAAGTTGCGCCAATAACGCGCAAGTCTGAGCTCACGTGGAAAACTGTTCTCATCTTTGAGCGGGAGCACCCCAGTACCAGCTTCTTCCATTTGACCGTATCCAACGACACGCGGTTCGGGTTGTCGACAACCAAATTTCCGATGGCTTCATCCTTTGGCGTTGCGAAGAGATATTGCATGTCTATGCATCTTCTATCGCGTATACCATGAGAAGTGCTCTGAAAAATTGTTAGTATTAATGCTGCCTGCTGATTTACGCCATCGCTCGACTCGCCAAGCGACCATCCGCATAATCATAATCACACACGGCGATCACAACCGTGCACTGCACCGTGCGGTTCTTGTGACAACCCTGGTGTTGCAGATGTCCATGAGTGGCTTAGTCGCTTTCCACCAGGGGACCCGCAAGCTTGTTTGCCCCCTTCTACCATAAAAGAGGATAAGAGGAAATCGCCTTGCATGGTAGGGGTATGATAATGAGGAGGGGTGATACACATATTGGGAGAATAATGATAAACCTGAATATGGCAGGAAATAACAGAAGGGACACACTAAGAATATATAAGGGTGTCAGTGTGGAAGATGCGAATGATAAGGGAGTGTGGAAAAGAAAAACCTGTTGTGCCGACCACAGATAATGGGAACAGATAGGCTAGAAGATAATGTTCATTATTATTATGTATTATATTTTACAAGTTGACCCAGTGAAATATGTTTTGCCTCAGAAGCAATAAATGAGTAAATTTCACCAATGGGCGCTATTTGTACGCGTTCTGCAGCGCGATGCACCCGCTGTATAATATCTTAATTTTGTAATAATATCTTCCAAAATATTCATTTCAATTACATGCCACATTGATCTATATTAAAAGTACAATCTATTTAAGATACTTAATTGAATGAAAATTAATGCTGTATTATTGAAAATAAAAATGGTCATTGTGGGTTCTCCCTAAAAAATAAACTTAGCTTAGAATAGCTTTCGCGGCCTTTTTTGTAGACCTTCTGAAGTTGTTTAATATACATTGTTTTGATCTATCACAGAGTGTTCAGCCAGCGCTGCGTTTAGGTACAGTTAAATATGTACCTAAATCTTAAAGATTAACACCTTCCTTACTATATTATACAAGAATTATACATACAAAAAACGCTGTTGCTACACTTGCCTCCCTCTATCTATTAAAAAAAAAACTGCATCATAATCCGTTGAGTAATTTCAAAGTTCTAAGCATATAAGCGGAAGCGGAAAGCGACTTTGTCTTGTACTAAGTAATGATAACGATGATTTCAATTTTGACTAGCTAACCCACAGCAAACGTTGTTTTGCCAAAAAATAAAGATTTTGATCAACAAATAAAAAATAAGGGTTGATCGTAGAGGAGTGAAAACATAGGGTTCTTGTATTTTTCATAAAGAAAAAACTTTGAGCGTGGGTTACCTTTAAAATTTAGGGTAATGTATATAATGCGAATGTAATAAATGTTGTCTGATTCTCAGACCTGTTAATTCACAGGATTTCATTAACGCACACCGCGACACGAGAATTTTATATACCTATTAGATTGGAGCTCATATTAATGCGTAAATGTTGCTCTATTATAATTTGTTTTATTTTGCCTTTTAACTGTCACTAATTAAAACGTTATCTCAATATGTGTCAGCGTATATAATATTGCTCTATAGATTTACGTCGTAGCACAACATGATGTTGGTCTCGGTAGTCCAGTGGACGAGCACCCCGCTTATGAATCAAGAGATCGCGGGTTCAAATCCTGGCGCACACCAATGACTTTCTTCGAAAGTTATGTGTGATACACATCGATGACTAAAAACTTTGTGCCCAGTATGGCAATAGGTTCGCCACCTACTCCATTTGGGACTTAAATATAACGGCGAGTCGAGGCTTAGCAGCCACTATCTACACCTTCGGGTAGCAAAAGACGTAACGTGAAGTTATGTTGTGTTATGTTATGTTACAACAACATGGTGTCAGGATCCCTAAAAACCGACGATCGTGTATGACAGTCGAGGAAGAATATAATTTCAATTAAACTGAAAACGAAAACATAGTCTACTGTAACACAATTTCTCTACTTTAATCGAAATCTTTTCAAAACCTCAACAGAGGCCAGGCGTAGATAAGTCCAAAACTAAGTCTATAAATAACTCACTCAATCCAACAGCTACAGAGAGACTTTATATAAACTGTATATAAGTCCAAGTTGCAGCTTTACTTAAGACAGCCAATATCGAGCTCTTTGCTGTACAACCAACACATTTTTAATGAACCGAGACTTTGAAGTTGTTTCTGAACGCTTCCAAGGTTCTGTATTTACTTTTTTTTTATTGTAAGCCCCTGGCGTGAGTAAGTTTTGAAGATTTATACCAAACTTATTGTTACCGGCGAGTTTGTTTGTGTAAAATTTCTATACCCCTATCTCGCTCTATTGAATTTCATATACATATCTTGTATTGGTTGAGATGGTAGACACCCGGCTGGGCCTAGAGATGGCGCCACACAAAAGTGAGGCGCTGTGGTTCCACCGCCTCACCAGAGGCAGGGAACCCCCGGCCTCGTGGATCCAGGTGGGTGACACGGATGTCCCGGTGGGGCGGTACATGAAGTACCTCGGCCTCACCCTGGACAGCCGCTGGAGCTTTGAGGAGCACTTTGTGAGGATGGTCCCCCGAGCGCGACGGGTGGCAGGCGCGTTGCACCGCCTGCTGCCCAACCTCGGGGGACCGGGAGAGAGAGTTCGCCGCCTCTACGGTGGCGTCGTGCGGTCCGTGGCCTCCCGCTTCAGCGCTCTGCTGAGGAGCCCGGAACGGATCATGGCCATCCGGATCGTATAGGGCTACCGTATAATCTCGTACGAGGCGGCGACGGTCCTCGCGCGTCCCCCCCCCCCCCCCCCCCCTTCATCATCCTGGCCGAGATGTACGCAACCGCGTACGATCTCGGCCGGGGAGGGAGAGACCTGGACGCGCGGGGACACGAAGTGCGAAGTGGGGGACTGGGGCGACGCGCTGGTCCTCCGGGGCTGTGCGCGTCAGCGCGCCGTCGGTGCCGTCCTGCCCCACCTCGAGGCCTCGGTGCTCCGTAAATGGGGCACTGTCACCTACAGGTTGACTCAGATACTCACCGGGCATGGGTGCTTCGGTGAGTATCTGAGTCGAATAAAACGTGAAGAGATGGCGAGATGCCACCATTGCGCATCCGACCTGGACTCGGCCCAGTCCACGCTGGAGGACTGCCCGGCCTGGGCGGCCGAGCGCCGAGTCCTGGTCGACGGGATCGGGCGAGACTTGTCCCCGCCGGCGTTGATCGCGGCAATGCTGGCGGGAGAGGAGGAGTGGAGGGTTGTGGTGTCCTTCTGCGAAGCACTATGCTCCAGAAGGAGGCCGCCGAGCGGGATCAGGAGAGAGCCGATCCCGTTCGAAGGCGGCGGCGGCGAGCTCAGTGATCGTCGCCGCCGACAGGGCCGCGAGGAAGCACACCCCGCGGGTGCGCCCGGGTTGCGGCCCGTGAAGGATGAACCCCCCTGTGCGGCCGGGGAGAGTCGTCGGGGGCGCCGCCGGCGCGCGCCTCTTTACAGTGCGCGGTCGGAGCTGCCCCGCCCAGGGGAGCCTCCCGATGCTTCCCGAGGATGAGCACCCTCTCGCGACAGAGGAGGGGCGACGGCGGGGGGGACCAGAGGGCTGACGCACTATCCTGGGCCACCCCAACGCCGGAGGAAGGCCGCCGCGAGGTTTTAGTGGGTAACCCTAGGATCGGATTACAGCTTACTGTTTTGGGAGTCCCACTCTACCCCTACCGTTCCCAGGCGGGGGTGTGCATAAAGCATTTCCCGATAATACAAATGCTGTTTTGTTGAGTTTAAAATGTAGATTGTACTTATTTTATTCGTCATTTTCCTGCCCATAAGTCACTTTAAGTGGCGTCGGCACAACATGGCATCATTTCAAACTATCCATGTTGTTAAAACTTTAAAAGATTTGGCTATGGTTTAATGGCGTTAGGAATGTTTTCGTTGTTGGGATAGAGATGGGGCTGGAAACGAGATGGGAAAGGGAGAAGATCTGCTCTCTCTCTCTGATTTGCTCTCATCGAGCAAAATGCGGCATCATCCACTTTACGCTGATAATATGAGAGGTCTGATAATATATAGATTGTAGTTTTCGTATTATAAACAATAAATTAAACTCGTCCTAAACTTTATCTGAACACTCACGACATAAATTTAGGCACCAAACATATGTACATAATCTACACGTGAATCTCCCATCATTAATTGTCGCGGTACAATCTCACACGTAGTTAATTACTATGCTAAGCGTCACCTCGACAAATAGGGTAGTTTTTGTCTGAGACAATCTCCATTTCTAATCTGTCTTGCACACTCTAAGTGCTAATAAATTCAGCTATCATAATTAAACTGGTAAAGATATGCAGATACGGAAGCCTTTGGATTTAATTTGAATCTGATTAATGCATGATCCAACTTTGTATATCTCTACGCATATATATAAATAATGCTTATCCTTAGTAATTAGGTAGGTAAGTAATTATTGAAGTGAAACTTCTAATCTCTCTTGCAATCGTTTAACGCTGTTAACGCCACCGTGCCTCCATAAAAAGTAACATATAGAGATAAACTTGTCAATATATTAACACACTTGGAAAATTTTCATAGCGCCTTTAAAAACTGTTTAAAACTGTACATAGACATTTAGTAGCGAGTAGTGGTACTATACTACGCATAATTATAACAAAGATATGCCCCAAGTTGAGCCGCCCCGGCGGGGCTCTGTGTACTGGTATAGCATCTGCGGAAAACCGCCTTTGTCATCCGCCGCCGGTGCCAAAGAGCCCGCAAAAAAGGCGAACCACGGTCGAGGAGGCTCCAGATTCAGACGGGACCCATGGGGATGCCCTTAAAGAATGGTGCCGGGCAAGCTGACTCCGTCGCACGGCTCGCCTCCCGCAGTGCCGCTGCCGACCCGGATTGAATTTCGGGTCGGGTCCTGGCGCTCGCTCTGGGAATGCTGGGGAGCAAGGCCAGGCAGTTGCTCACCAACTGCTGCCGCCACGGAGTGTTCCCCCTCGACTGGAAGTCAGCGAGACTGGACTTATTATAGACTTATTATATAACTTATTTTATTTCATATAAATACATATTTAAATTATTTATTTCTTACATTTTCGCGAATCGCATTCATAACATTGAAACAACTTTTTATGGATTATATCGCGTTTATTTAGAACTTATTTTCTATTTATTTCCCGACGTTCACGTTCACGCCGTTCACATCATTTTCACGATTTTACTCGTGGAAATGATCTCTGTAAAGTTCTAAATAAACGCGATATAATATATAAAAAGTTGTTTCAATGTTATATTTAGATTATTAATTATTTATATGTGGTCCAATCACTATGTTTCATTTTATTTAACAGAAGCCATGTCCATGGTACCGTTCAAGGTGATTATTAGTTGTAGTTTCGATGTAACAACATTATCAGGTTACAACATCTAAATGTGAAACACAACAGGTATCGTCAAATCTCCAAATGCCTAAGATCAGTATGTTGTATTGTTATACACAAAATTAAATTAAAATATTAGTTAGGAACCTAGTTATCATTTCTCATAATCATTCCCGTTTTTATTAGCACCCATTCCATTAAATTAGTAATAATAGTCTCGGTGGTTCAGTGTTGGAGATCTTCGTTTCTGATTCAGAAGTTGATTCTAGACTCACACCAATTATAACTCGGATTTTTTTGTATCTTGCTATTTAATATTAGGTACCATATGGTAAATATAGATTTGGATGATCCACTCGAAAATGATCTTAGAATTTCAATTAGGAATAAGAAGACATGTCAATAAATATTTTATTAAGAAAACAATATGATTTCGTTGGAAATCTCTTTCTAACCCTTTTTAATTTCTTTTTCACATTATAATGTATCACTTCTTTCGCGCATTTTTTTATGTGTGCTAGACACCTAGGTTGTTTAGGTATGTAGGAATAATAAACACACTTTTTCACATGTTAAATTCAATATATAATACGTTTCATCAAATAAAGATGAAGGCGAAGGTCGTTGTTCAGTGGATTTCCTACTATTATTGGAATACCTAAATGTGATCAGACCTAACTTGCATTAACATCAGTAGTGTACAAAATAAACAAATTGTCTTATAACAGTTGAAGAAAAGGTACCCAAGGTTTGAAAATAAATATTTTCCATTTTAATAAAATATAGCGGCTATTTACAATAAGTAGGAACGAATACTCGTCGCCAACAGTACCTATCCGCTACGTTTACATAGCTAAATTAGTTGCTAGTACCGACTGAACAAGTTAGATTGGCTCTTGCTTTCAACGCTTCATAATTTTTTTGAAAATATTAAGTTACAAGTAAGGGTTTTAAAAGTTACTATTCTGATTGATGATTGTAGAAAGTCTAGTTTTGCATGTCTCTCACTTTTTAAAAAATTAAAACCTGTCTGACTAATACTGCGTCCGAAAGTTATATCGGGCAATTTGTTGTTGAGTGTGGTGATGGTAGAGCCACTCAGTACGCTGCATGAATCCGGTTTGATCGGTGAAATATCACGAGCTCTCAGAATATTGGCGTAAAGTGGCTCATTTATGGATCGCATGACGCTACCGTAGAGACGTTGAAATCCTTCTCCGGCTCCGGGATGGTTTCCGTCAAAATGTTGGTCCATTTTGGTTTTTATAGTGGTAATATTAAAAAAAAAATTATTTATGCTAAATTTTATCAAAATCGAAGATAAAAAAATCTCTCGGCCTCAGATAAATGGGCATGACTTAACTTCCAAAAAATGAACCAATAGCGATATTTATAGGCAGTAAGTCCACAAACTATAGATCCATAGGTGTAACGTGTTGTGTTACTAGAGACTATTCTTATGGTTGTTGTTATCGAAAGGTGGCGGTTCTTCGGCGATGGTGGACGAGTGGTCGATCTATGAAAGACGTGACTACGATCCCGCTATCTTTTATTAGTGTCAGTAACAACTGTCTACTGAAGATATCCCGGACGTCAGTCTGTACGAGATCCAAATGGCTCTTAAACAGTTAAAGAACGGGAAGGCACCGGGTGCCGATGGAATTAATTCCGAGCTACTGAAGGCAGGCGGCAAGCCGGTTCTAAGAGCCCTTCAGAAGCTTTTCAATTCTGTCGTGCTTGGGGGCGATGTTTTCCAGATGCATGGACCAGGAGTGTGGTGGTGCTGTTTTGAGAAGGGTGACAGGACCCGCTTGAAAAACTATAGGCCAATCTCGCTCCTGAGCCATGTCTACAAACTGTTCTCCAGAGTCATTACAAATCGACTCTCGAGCAGACTCGACGACTTCCAGCCTCCCGAACAAGCCGGTTTCCGTAGAGGCTTTAGTACCATAGACCACATCCACACCACACTCTACGCCAGATCATAGAGAAGACCGAGGAATATAATCGACCTCTATGCTTGGCGTTTGTGGACTATGAGAAAGCCTTCCATTCCGTCGAGACTTGGGCGGTGCTGCATTCTCTTCAGCGGTGCCAAATTGACTATAGACACATCGAAGTGCTGAAGTGTTTGTATAGAAACGCCACTATGTCAGTTCGAATTCAAGATGGGAGTACAGACCCTATTCCACTGCAGAAAGGTGTCAGACAAGGAGACGTGATATCTCCGAAGCTGTTCACCGCTGCATTGGAGGACGTCTTCAAGCTCCTAGATTGGACCGGGCTAGGCATCAATATTAACGGCGAATACATCACTCACCTTCGATTTGCCGATGATATCGTGGTCTTGGCAGAATCGCTGGAAGATCTGGGAGCAATGCTCAAGGATCTTAACAAGTTATCCCAACAGGTGGGTCTACGAATGAATATGGACAAGACAAAAGTCATGTCCAATGTCCATGTCATTCAAGTACCGGTAACTGGTGGAGATGCGAGCCTCGAAGTTGTAGATCACTATGTTTTACCTAGGACAAATTATTCAACTAGGTAGAGCCAACTTCGAGAGAGAGATTAACCGACGGATCCAACACAGCTGGGCAGCGTTCGGGAAGCTTAGGCATATCTTCTCATCCAAAATTCCTCAGTGCCTAAAATCCAAGGTCTATGACCAGTGTGTGTTACCAGCGATGACATATGGATCTGAGACATGGTCTCTAAATGCTGGCCGTATTAAGAAGCTTAAAGTCGCTCATCGTGCTATGGAGAGGGCTATGCTCGGTATATCTATATATCTATCTACGGGATAAGATCCGTAATACGAAGATCCGTAGACGTACGAGAATATCTGACATAGCTCGTAAAGTTAGCCGGCTGAAGTGGAGGTGGGCAGGCCACATCACTCGTAGAACTGACGACCGCTGGGGAAAAAATGACGGTGTTACAAAAAAAAGGTTTATATGGTCTCACAAATTTATAATGGGTCGTGGTTACGAGCCTATCCAGCTTTGTCACTCTAATCCCGATACTGTCCTGTTAATGCGCGGCGGTAGCGGGTGTTCCAGTGCCAGCGCAAGGGGTCCACGGGAGGTGCGATGAGGTGGCTGTTTTGCCGGTGTAGGCCGATGCGGGTCACGAATGGTGGATGATGCAGCGGCAGCGCCTGGGTAGATGCCCCAAGGCGGATGGAGGATCCTGGAAGTGGGTCACCATTAAAATGGTTCCACTAGGCCGGTCCACTCACGACATTCCCAGGAAAGCACCTAATGTGGTAGCGGGATTGTCGTGGTGCACGACGGTCTTACAAACATTAAACAATTACGATGGAACAAGGCGATATAAAGAATAATTAGTGTGCCATTATAAAACTTACCCTAAGACGGGGTTTTTAGTCCTTACCCAGTTACGAGGATGCTTATTAATATTTATGTATTATACCAACTGAACGTGAGCAAGTATTCGTGCTAGACGTTGCACTAGAAAAAAATAATAATAATTTAGTGAAGATTAAAAGATTGCGTGTTGCTTGGATCCTAGTCTAGCGGTGAGTGAAGTGCGCGCGCGGCGACGACAGGCGCCGTAGCCGCCGGCTATTGTTCTCGAACATTCCAAGTAATAGAAATGGTTCGTAGGGTTGGCCTGATTAATTATTTAATATATAAATTATTTATTTATTTTTATTGAAGTGAAACTTCTTATTACTATAGATTAGGTATATATTATATATACTTATATATTATTTATATGACATGTAACCTTCCGTTACAAGTGGCGCCACGGTATGGTATGCGTAGCGTAGGCCGTCCCCCTATTAGATGGACAGACGACCTTACAAAATTAGCTGGAAGTCGCTGGATGCAGCTGGCACAGGATCGAGAGTTATGGCGTGCTAAGGGGGAGGCCCACGTTCAGCAGTGGACTAATCTGGGCTCATGATGATGATGATGAACAACTGTCTAACACTGCACACAGACTACTCCTCATATCATGCGTACAGTGTTTAAATATACTATTGGTGGCATGTACCATATGCTGACGTATATAATACCCCTTACACAGGAATGCGAACGGTATAGGTCATTTTTCCAGCCCCGAATCTAGGGGGGGGGCAAGCCGGGGCCCATGCCTCGGGCGGCAAGTTCAGGGGGCGGCCAAATTACTATAAAATTACTTAACTTTGACGGACAGAATAAATGACAGTACAAGTACAAAAAATAACTGACCATAAATGGTCTTTCTTTAGCAATCAGGCTGTATTATTAGCAAAAAATCACCCTAAAAAGATTGAATTTAGATCTACTGAAAGCAGTGGCAGACATTTAACATCGTCTATAGGGTCCAGGTTGTGGGTTATTAGCAAAACGGTAAGAAGATCTTGGCATATATTTTCCAAGACAAAAACTCTTTGTGCGTGCTGCAAGATTTACCAAATGTCTTCTACCGTTTTCTTTTGGTGCGCTGGGAAAAAATGCTGTGGGCATACGCCTCCCACCCGGAGGTGGAAGGGTTATGTATTGGATGATGGGGAGATGGTATTTCGGTGTATCCACTAAACAACCCAGCGCCGTTCCCGCTTCTTCATGTTAGAGAAGAATGGAACGCCGCTTTCAGCCGGTCCTCCCCGACGAATTGCCTTACGGCAGTCTCCGCGCGCTTCTCGCGATGGTGAGAGGCTCGGGAACGGCCGGGGATCGCCGGCCATCGCTGTCCTGCGACGGTGTCGGTGAATGCAATACGGGTGAGGGCGCCCCCGCGCCAGGCAACCGCCCGACCCCGGGAAGGAGTTCACCTTCAGCCAGCATGGCAGCTACCACGCTGGGGAGCGACATAGTTCCCTGTCCTAACGGTAAATTGTTTATAGTAAACGAACCACCACCGCGCTGACACTTCAATACGTGAAGATTAGCCGGCTACCAGTACCCATCTGGTTCGGGAGTTGTAAAGCACGCTCACCTCACGTTGCAAATCCATGCAGCTACTCATCAGCCGAAGCCCAGCACAGTCGACTGGCGCAAACCACTAGCGAAACCGCGCTACTTGCTATCCAGGCAAGTACCGGAGATTTGGTCCCCTTCAGCAAACTAACCGTTGGTTCACACTTGAGGCTCAATCACTGCACCCGCGACTGGAGACCACGCGGAAGCTGGGGAGCTACCAAACGGCCCGACCGCCGCGTCCGAATTGCGGCGTGGCCCAGCCCACGACGGCAAACCTGAAGTGTGCTCAGCCGCATCCTCCGCCGCGCCACAGTGCGGGCACGACAGGGGTCTCCTCTCTGCCGATTCGGCTCAGGTACGGTCCAAAGCACAGCATAACAGATTACACTCGTCCCACAGAGGAGGGCGCCCTGCAGAAGCCAGTTAAAGCCGATGTTCCACAGCAGAGGGCCCAAGACAGACCCCTGCGGAACACCGGACTCCATGCCGTATCGCCGTAGCAGAGAGAGAGGCACAACCGTCCCTCCTTCCAGGATTCCGGAAACTTCCCGGTCGCAAGGCACGAACTGAAGAGGCTCCTAAACCATCTCCCCATCTCGGTGGAGGCAAGAGCTAAGACGCGTGCAGGACCAAGAGCTGTGCCCTTGGCGCGGAGCCGGAGAGTTACCCCCATTGAATTGTTCCTCCGTAAGCGACTGGACCTCCTCTGGTGGCGGAGTCGCCGAGGGTAGAGGGTCCATAACTGGCGGCGTAAAGTTGGCCCTGCTAGGAAACGGGCCGAACCAACCCGTTCAGAGGTAGATCCGACCAGTATCCGTGGGCACAGTGCACTCCAGGCGTATCGCGCCCATGCCGCCGCGGTCGGGTCAGATAGGGCAGCACTTGACCGCCGCGACCTCGCAGCATCCGATTCGCGATCGCCGTTTCTACTTCCTCCTTGGCGACCGAATCGTCTAGATTGATCACCAACGCCGCCCGTTTTACCGGCCGCACTACGCTTGCCACGTCCGCGATTGCCTCCCGCAGCTTGGAAGCGTAAAGATCCGCGTGGAGACCTGGGCTGTGGCTCCGGCCGCACGACACCAATGTGATCTCCAGCTGGGCGGGATCGACTATGGGCCGAGCGCGGGTGAGAACTGACGGAGTAGTCATACGCGATGGTCGGCAAGACATGTTGCTGTGAATGCCCTATTAAATAATTTGCAAGAAATAGTTCAAGCCTTAATAGAAGTTTTCTTTATGGTATGCGGTAAACAAGCAGGCGTGAGCACCCGGTGGCAAGCAACAATCGCCGCCCATAGACATCTGAACACAGCTAGCACAGCACTTGCGTTGCTGTCTCTTAAATTGGAAAATGGAAGGGATCCGAAGCGGGATGGGAAGAAATGGCTTTCCTTTTGGGATTGGGTTTCTGGATACACGGCATGTGTAGTAGTAGAGTAGAGCAGCAAACGTTAAAATAAATGTTAGTGGGCGGGGGCGGCATTTTTCAGTTTTTGCCCCGCCTAAAAAAAATTGAGGATCCGGGGCTGCATTTTTCCATAGTATTAATGTACCTACTTACAACACCTAATAAACTGAGATCATATTTCTCTTTTGTGAAACTGGCTGCGCTAGAATTTCGGACGCAACGATGATTACGTAGTACGTAGGTACGTATGATTATTATTATTACACGTAGCGTTAAAAGTTGAAAAGTTGAGTGGTTCTCGACGGATGGCTCTCTACCGGCGAGGGTTCTGAGACCATTTGTTCAACAATTATGTAAGGACTCTTCTGTATTTATACTTAGTGGGTAATTCTGTAAAATACGTTTAAAATCAAATGACAGGCCTATCCCTATACTGCCCTTACCATGGCCCTTACTGTCTTTTGAGAAACACGGTTTTCCTATTTATTAAAAATCTTATTCCTATCGTTATTCGAATAGACCACGATAAATGGATCCCACGTTACATTATAATGCAATTTTAATATAGCGAATGATAATAAGAGTTTTGCTGTTTTTGAACCTACTAACCTAGTGACCAGAATCGTTGATATACTTGTATGACACAGCCACGATGGCTGTCCAGATACAGGACCAGGTGACGAACTCTATCGAGCTGAATCGAGGTGTTAGACAGGGAGATGTCATATCTCCCAAACTCTTCACCAACGCTGTGGAGGACGTCTTCAAGAACCTGGATTGGACTGGACAGGATATCAACTTGAATGGTGAGTACATCTCACATCTTCGGTTTGCCGACGACATCGTTGTAATAGGAGAGTCGCTGGAACAGTTAAGCGGAATGCTGCGCAGCCTAGAGGAGTCCTCTCGGCGTGTTGCTTTGGGCATGAACTTGGACAAGACCAAGGTCGAAGGGTCAGTTCTCGAAGTCGTAAACAAATCCGTCTACCTAGGCCAAATTATCCAGATAGGTAGACGAAACTTCGAGAAGGAGGCCGAAAGGAGGATTCAGCTGGGTTGGGGGGCATTCGGCAAACTGCGTCGAGTCTTCAGCTCGCCTATACCGCAATGTCTGAAGACTAAAGTTTTTGACCAGTGCGTCTTACCGGTGATGACCTACGGTGCCGAAACGTGGACACTCACAGCAGCCCCGGATCTTCAACATTTTTAGGCGGGGCACAAACTGAAAAATGCCACCCTCATACATTTATTTTTAAATGTATCATCAACATGTTTTACATTCACACACATACATAACTTCACCCCAAATCCCTTGCGGGGTAGGCAGAGAGAACGGAGCGCCATAAGCCACGATTCTTACACACTTCACTCGCTTCGTTGACTTTCATAACTGTTTTAATGCACGCGCGTCGATTTTTGAGGCTATAGGAAGGTTATGTTAGGAGCCTTAAAACGTTCTATTTAGTCATGGAATGTGTGTCTTGGCCGTCCTCGATTCCTACATCCATCCGCTTTTGCATCATATATCTGCTTAGGGGCCGTTCCAGTATCACTTTTACACCGACACTCTCTTTCAATCCGACTTCCATCCTTACAACATTGTTTTCGACGCAGTCAGCGAGGGTCACTCTGCAGATTTTGCGCAGTGCCCTCATTTCGACCGCGTACTTTCGTGCACACTCTGCTATACCCAGCTCTCGCGTCTTTCTACATACGTGGTGTACCTTCCATCCCTGCTAAAAACACACCCAAGATATAGGTATAATTTCATTTACCTGTTCCAGCACTACATCGTCAACCATTATACTTGCAGCCGTTCTGGAGGCCTCCCTTTCAAACACCATAACTTTTGTTTTCACTGCATTCATTTGTAAGCCTTTTATGAAACAGTCACCTTTTCATGACATGATTTCAGCATCAGATATCCACTACAAGGGTAGAATAAATTCGCAGGGCAATACAAATATTGGGAAAAGCATACTGCAAATCATGCGCATAGCTCTGTTGCAAGAGATATAATAAAAGCGGAGCTTGCTTTTTAAAAAGGTAAAGCTCCTGCCAAAATTTAACGGCGCTCAAATCTTGCTTGCTTGTATTTTCAAGCCAGATCTGCTCCATACACCGAGTAATTCTGAAGTGATAAGTATGACTGACGCAGATAATGCCTGGAAATTGGCCTGTCCAAACTCTAATATACCGACTACCTATTTTCCCAGAGACAGTGGGATGACCCGCTCTGCGCCATCTTAAAAGAATCACTTATTAGTGGTTCTGTAGGCGCTGCTGAGGTGCTCGTTTGCTCGCTGTTTGAGAATGGGAGTGCGTTGCTTGGCTTAAGACACTGCCATTGCCCAATATAGAAAGATTATCACATAATACGACTTTCCGTATCGCAACTTGCCTTCGTTTAGGTGCTCACTGTGTTTCCTCCCGTTTATGTCGCTGCGGAGAGGTTGTCGAGCTAAAGACATCTAGGCCTTTCATGCGCCAGGAGCGCCGGCCGCATTTCCCGTCACGCCCCAATATCAAAGACATTATCCGTCGTGCTCTTGTCACCGCCGGTGTACCAGCTGTTCTAGAACCGAACAGTTTTGTGCGCGATGATGACAAGAGACCGGACGAGCGAGATGGGGACGCGTTTGGTGTGGGACGCTACTTGTGTGGACACCCTTGCCCTTACCCTTACCCATGCCATCACACCTTTCTAGCACGGTAGGGGTGGCTGGTACTGCTGCTGCTTCAGCAGAAAATCTCAAACGGCACAAAAATAGATGTTTTTGAGCCGTTTGGGGTTGAGAATCTAGGGATATGAGGTCCTAGTACTTGTACACTCTATAAAAATCTTGCAAAGATCCACCCCCCAGATCCACGCCTCTCGCGATCAGAGGGCTGGTCTATTCTTCGCCCAGAGGATTAGCATTGCCATTCAGCGTGGCAATGCGGCCAGTCTTCTGGGCACGCTGCCAGTGGACAGAGATGCGGAAAAATTTGATTTCAGCTAGTTTTTTAACTGAAGGTACATATTGTAAAAAATGTAATTAATTTATTTTTCCATCATTTTGCAGTTCTTCAATTGACATTTTCAAAATCCATTATGAAAAGCAAATTTCAAATTCAGTTTGGTAGTACAATAAAAACTCTTTTTAATTTCTGACTGGACTCTATCTATGAATACTATCATTATTTTTTTAGAAAAGTTCTTGTATAAATCGGAGTGTTTGCGATTTGTCTTCACACATCCTACCATAAAAATATTTTTTGATTTTCGAAATCCGTTTGTTTAGCAAAATAAGATCAACACCACTTTATCAGCAATTTTTCCAGCTTCTTTTATCCAATATTCCGTTGGATTCTGTCCCACTTTTTGTAAAACTTAGAGCCGACCATCAATTAGTGTGACTGAATGGGCAGAAATTTAATAATCGCTCCATTGATTCCGTTGATAATATTTAATTCCGTTAAATTAAAAATAATTTTAGTAGTTAAGAGATAACGATGAATTTACGAATTTAGTTTCGTTTAGCCACACAGTTCGCTGCATGAATCGGCCAGCTCAATCGGTGAAATACCTCGATCTCTCAGTATATCGATGTAAAGTGGGTAATGCCGCAGTTCACTCGATGAGACAGGTATGTGGAGAGCCAATCTCTCCCCTTCTCAGTATCGATTAACTAAATCATCAACGGCCAATATTTCTAATATCTGTTCAAAGAAGTCTTCGCTTGTCTTTCTAGCAACTTCTATCGTCTATCTGCACTCTTTGTGTAAATACAAGAATAAAATAAGAGTGCAGATAGACGAACTCACTCAAATAAATTGACTTTATGTTCGGTTAATATCTCTAAAACTTATTTTCTAATTTAAAAAATCCCTGTCAAACACAATACAGGTGTGGCGGTAGAAGACGGTTCCTGGTAAATCTAGCGGCACGCACAGAAGTTGCATTTTTGGTCTCAGAAAAATATAAGCCAAAATCTTTTAACCATTTTGCTATTAGCCCACCTCCTGTACCACTTAGACGCTGTTATATATCTTCCAATGCGTTATGTAGATCTAAATTCGATGTTGCAGGATTTATTTTTTGCTAATAATAGATAGAATAGATAAAGCCTGATTGCTAAATGAAGTCGATTGCTTAATAAGTTGGTCATTTTTTTACTTGTACTGTTATTTATTCTGTTAAAGCCAATGAAGTAGGAAACCTAAGGAAGTGGCATGTGGACACAAAATTGAAGCAGGGTGTGACGTCATTTGGCCGCATAAAATGGAGGTTTAGTGCTGGGCAAAAGAATTCTATATATCGATAAACGTTCTTGGCTAATGTTATTAAAAACGTTATTGAGTATTAATTATTTTTAGAATTAAATTAAATATGTGGTTTTGGATTAATATGTGGTTGGAAAATAAGAGTACATGTTTTCTTAAACTACTTACTTTCATAATTTTATTTTAAATATAATTGAATATTTATTACTAGCTGACCCGGTGAACTTTGTTTCGCCTCAAAAGCATTATATGAGGAAATAAAAGTTTTTTTCTAAAATAAAAGAAGCCTAAATTAGTTCTTATTACATCAGCTACCTAGAAAAAATCCCATCAAAATCGATCCAGCCACTACAAAGATTAGATTGAACAGACAGGCAAAAATTCTAAAAAAATGTTATTTTGGTGTAAATACCGTATTTATGTATAATAAATGAATATACAAACATGCATTTCGTAAAAAGCGTAAAAAGATTTGATTGGCCAAGAAATACTTAGAATTATTTCCAATCCCAGAAACAAAAGAACTTAAAGGATCTGCTGGTGGCTCCAATTGCGATAATTTTACTTTGCCTCCGGCACAACATATAACAGTACATAGATCATTGTATTTCAACGCCAAACAATATTTACAAATTAATATCATATCTCCAATTTTTACCGAGCTGTCGGCACAATAATCGATTCATAGTGAAATGCCGCTCGTTCCAAAATCACAGGAGCACTGCGTCTGCGGAATCGATTAATTTTTTCTTATGTCGTGAGGCTCTTTTTAACCGACTTCGAAAAAAGGAGGTTCTCAATTCGTCTGTATGTATAATATATTTTTTTATGTATGTTCACCGATATTTTCGTCAATTATGGACGGATTTCAAAAAGTTTTCTTTTTCTTTGTATAGTGTTTACCTCCGAGATGGTCCCATTTTCACCAGGTCAGGATCTGATGATGGGAACCAGGAGAAATCGAAGGCATCCACCAAAAGTTGTATTCAAGTATGGTATTTTTGTTACGTAATGGTGATGTCTTAGGAATATTCTTTATGGTGTCAACATTTGATGCTGCTGTGTTGATGAAGAAGCAACAAAACTCCTCAACGGTTAGGAGTTTGAAGACAGCACTGCAATTGATCGACAGAAACTACATACTTGGTACTATGTAGGGCTAGCGTGTTGCTTGTGAAGTATGCTTGAATATACCTGATGCTGCTATGCTGATGAAGAAGTCACAGAACTCCTTAACCTCACACCTCCTTAGGGTTCAGGCAGCGTTTGCGATTGAAGATCTAAATCTTAAAAAATATCACTTTTTTTACTACACTGTACATGAATTATAGATCAAAACCACCCCGTTAACACCCTCTAACTATTAAAAAAAACCGCATCAAAACCGGTTGCGTAGTTTTAAAGATATACGCATACAAGGGGACAGACAGCGGAAAGTGACTTTGTTTTATACTATGTAATGATTATCTATGCACAAGACCATTTATATACTCTTTGTACAAGACTACTAAATTGACAAGTTGATGAAGACATCTGTTTTATAAGATTTTGCAAAAGTAAAGAAAACATAGCAAAATTATAAGATAGTTAATTTATAATTTCGTATAAAGACATCATAGTTAATATCTTTCTCAAATATTTATGAAATGGTCATAATATTCTTTGTTGTAAGAATAAGGTTATGTTAAACGTCATTAAGTGTTCAATGATTTGTTGTTTTGTATTGTGCCTTGATTGAATCAGCCATATATGGGAAATTACCTGTTGTTTCATCTGAGTCAGTTTAAGTTAAAATTTCAACATGAGTGAACACGATGGACCCACTGATTCAGGATCGCAAGGTCCCGATAAAGTTGACAAAAATACTAGAACAAGTGCGCAACCAATGCCCACAGGATCAGGGTTAGTCAGATTTACTTATACGCATTATGTTTTTGCTGCGCAATTAATATGTCTATCTGTATGTTTTGTTTAATAAGATTTTCGGAACAAAAGACTATGATCCAGATGGTGTTTACTTTTGTATTCTGTCCAGTAGATTAAAACGTGAACTTTTCTATTAATTTAATAGACTGTGTTGACTTTAAATTGCGTTTTATGGTGTCTGTGTTTAGCACGACTAACTACTGTGTTTAAATCTTCTATGTATTCACTAAGTAAATAAAAATATTTACAAATTTTATCTTATCAAAGGTTCTTAGTCTTTTTCTTTCTCCTCATCATTTTATTTAACTCTTTAACTTTAGAAATGCAAGTCATATTAGATAATATAATTTATTCTAAATCTATTGTCTTTTATAACTTGATTAAGTAAGAAACTGGAGCAATCTTGTAAGAATATTAATCAGTGCATTGCAGTAGATATATGTTATAGTTAATATTACATATTTGATCAATTTTAAAATTCAATTCAATTTCAAAAAGCCTCGGTGGCGCAGTGGGCGAGCGCACGGCCTCTGATCCAGAGGTCCGGGATTCGATTCCAGACACTGGCTCACACCAATGACTTTACGAAATTGTTTTCGGAAGTTATGTGTGATAAATACCGATGACTGACAAACTTTGTGCCCGGTATGGCAATAGGTTCGCCACCTATTCCATTTGGGACGTAAACATAACGGCGAGACGAGGCTTAACAGCCGCTGCCTACACCTTCGGGTAACAAAAGGCATGAAGTTATGTTATGTTGTTTAAAATTCAATACAATGTACTGTAAATAATATATTTTACACAAAAGATATATAATTCTAGCTACTATAAGACACTAAGATTGACTGAAAACATAGTGAAGACTCTTTAAAATGTATTATTTATATTATTATTTGATTTTCATAGCAACTACTATGCCAGTGAACCAATACAATTTAGAGTAAGAGGTTCAACTATCACAGATGCTTCACCTCCTAAATTTGTAACCTTGGAAGATATCATGAAGGCAGCGCATGGAATGCAAAATATGGCATTAGCTCATGAGATTGCTGTTGACCAAGACTTCAAGTTAGAAACTTTTGAACCACCAGATAACAGGTAATTGTAGAAAAATTAATGCATATGGATAATTTGCAAAGGTCTGTGTTTTCATTTGTATATTTCTATTTGTAGAATTACTGATTCTCATATCTAACTGTCCATGGGAAGAAAAGTAAAAATTTTAATAAATTAAAACTGGGCTTAGAATGTCCCTTTAGAAGTACTCTATCCAGACTTAATCTGAATTCTATGTAACCATTTTAATATAATTTTATTTCAGTTATCAGAAATTAGTGAAAGAGACAATGCACAAGGTTTACTTTGATATATTAAGGGAACAGCTTAACTCTGACCCACCAGAATATACCCAGGCTCTTGTGCTTTTAGAAGATGTTAAACAGGTATGATATATTATATGTCTCAACACATTCCAACTTCTACTATAATATACAGTGCTAAAGTCAAAGAAGAGGTGAGATGCAAAGTGAGAATTGTACCTGAGCACCATAGGTCTCTGTTGTCTCTGCCTACTGCGCAAGTGACTTGGCATGAAGTGTGTACGTATGTTATAATAATTATGTGAATGCAAGTGACTGTCTTCTCTGCCACTGTTAGTATAATTTGCTTCTGTAAAAACAAATAAGTATGTAGAAATAACCTGGTGTGTTCCGGATCTTTATATAATAAGTTATTTCAAGATTTCACTAATAATGTAATCAAGATATTAGGTTCATAAACAAAATGCTGTTAATAAAATAAGGTTGTAATTGTTTTTACAGGGTCTATTCTCTATCCTTCTGCCTCGTCACACTCGTATTCGCGAGATGATAGAGGAAGTTCTAGATGGAGAGTTTATCAAGCAGCAAGCAGAGAATAATAGCTTAGACTTCCCCAAGTATGCTAGTTTTGTTATAGACTTGATGGCAAAATTAGCAGCACCAGCGAGAGATGAAATGATACAGAATATTTCAAAACTTACTGAGACGGTAATTTTATAATACTATTATACTAAAAACTGTTCATAATAACATACTTTGTAGAGCCAATACTTTTTTTGTTGAAATTTATGTGTAATAAATACTGATGACATTGTTCCCGGTCTATGGAAAATATGTTCCCGCCATTTGGGACCCAAAAAACGCCGAGTCGACGCTTAACGTCCCTATACCTACATAGAGAAAAAGCTGTAATGTTATTATATATTGTATTAAATATATATTGTTTTACATTAATGTGCAGGCAGATGTATTCCGTGCAATCTTAGAAACATTAGAAGTTCTCAAACTGGACCTTGCCAATACACTAATTGCAATGATGAGGCCACATGTGCAACAAGAGAGTGTGCACTATGAAAGAGTTAAATTTGATGAGATGCTCAAGATATCCGAAGGTAAGTGTAGACAAAATTTATCCTTTAACTAAATAAAACATAATATGAATCTGTAATTTAAAAATGTGTTCATGACAAAATTTATGATAAGCTAAGTATTGAATGAGATGAGTAAGGACTTTGTCTTTTATCCCAGAAAAATTGGGACCAGTAAAATGCCCATGACCTTTAGTAATCTAAACCCTGGTAGAGGCTGGTATTTCACTTTTTGCTATTGCTATGCTATTGGGGGGGCAAACAAGCAGGCCAAACGCCCTTCCCCCGAGCGCGACGGGTGGCAGGCGCGTTGCACCGCCTGCTGCCCAACCTCGGGGGACCGGGAGAGGCAGTTCGCCGCCTCTACGATGGCGTCGTGCGGTCCGTGGCCTTGTACGGGGCCTTGTACGTGGCCTTGTTTGGTCGCGAGACCTCGCGGCGGCCTCCCGCTCCAGGGCTCTGCTGAGGAACCTGGAGCGGATCATGGCCATACGGATCGTACGGGGCTACCGTACGATATCGTACGGTAGGTGGGGTATCGGAGGTGGGGGCCCGGACGCGCGGGGTCACGAAGTGCGGAGGCGGGAGGCCCTCCGGCGGGTCCTGGGGGACTGGAGCGACGTGAAAATGAAATGAAATGAGAAACATTTATTTGGCAGACACTACAGAACACAAATTCAAGGATGAAAGAAACAGAACATCACTTAATACCAACACTTATAAATTTAAAGTAAAATAAATTAAAAAAGACATATACCCAAGGCAAGCGTGAAGAAGATAGCTCAAGTGATAATGTAGTGTCAGCCAGACTAGGTTTGAGCTCAGCATGTGTTGAGGACTAGTCCACAACGCTGATTTTCAGCCCACACCCTGGGAGACACGAAACGTAAAAAATAGATACATAATATAAATAAAAAATAAATAATACTTAAAAATAAACAAAACAATTAAAAAACCATAGTACTTATTATAAATAGATAATATTACATACATACAAAACTAGCGCAAAATATATAGACACAGAGGTTAAGGCTATTACCGATTACCCCACTAATTACTTCCATTTCCGAGAATGCACCCAAAAGTATCAGCATCTAAAACTACACTTATATCACAAAGAGGAAAGATTTGTATTTTTGTATGTAAAGAATAAACCCAAAAAAGTACTGGACCGTTTTAAATAATTCTTTTTCCTTTAGAAAGCTACTTTATCACTGAGTAACATAGGCTATGTGTAATCATCGTCGTCATCAACATTCCGCTTGCACGCGAGCAACACCGTGAGGCGGCAAACCACATACAATACAGCGGTACGAAGTTCACGCGGTTTGCTAGTAAATAATTTAAATGATGTACACCTAAATGGATCTTTGTAGTTGAAGTATGTGCAACTTAAACTTCTTACGAAAGCTACACTTAGAAGTTAACAAACGCAGAGGTGGAGGTAAACTATTCCAACATTTGGTGGCAGCAAAACGGAAACTGCCACGAAACGCAACAGTGCGGTGTGCGGGGATACGTAGAAAGTACGGCAATCGAGCGGAATATCTGTTGTGATGATGTGCCCAGTCAAGTTTCGCGAATAAATATTCTGGCTGGCGAGTTTTAACCACACCAAACATTAAAGAGGCCATGTGAACCTTCCTCCTGTGCTCCATGTTTAGAATGCCGTGCTTGTTAAGAAAAGGTGAAATGTGACTACGCGACGGAACATGAAAACAAAAGCGAGTACACGCATTTTGAACTCGTTGAATCAGACGAGAAGTTCTTGATAGCAGACGAGAACCATACACTACGTCAACGTAACTGAAACGCGACAAAATAAGGGAATCAACAAGCAGAATTCTTATGTCGGTGCTTAAATACGGCCTAATTTTATATAGCACACTTAGTCTATAAAAACAATTACTGGCTATTTCAGAGATATATTTTTCAAACCTGAGCTGCTCATCAAACAGCAGTGGGCCCATCTGAGCTATTTTATGAATCTTATCTTTGGACCCTAAAATCATAAATTTAGTTTTTTTTGCATTAAGCAAAAGGGAATTGGAAGTAGCCCAGAACTGAATTCTTTCAAGATCCTCATTGAGCTTCGCCTCGGCATCTCGAATGTTCTCGGGTCTAAAAGACAGGTACAACTGAATATCATCAGCATACATATGAAACCTACAAAATTTTATCTGGTTAGTTATATCGGCGCTAAACAAAATAAAAAGTAGGGGGCCAAGTATTGAACCTTGGGGGACTCCTCCAGTAACATTGCGAGTTTCAGAGATCAACTCCTCTCCACTATCTTTTTGAAGCTTAACGTACTGTGACCTATTACATAGGTACGAATGAAACCATTTTACCGACTGGGTATCGAAGCCGTAAAAGTGAAGCTTGGAAAGAAGAAGCGAGATATCAATTGAATCAAATGCCCTCGAAAAATCTAACAGTACAAGAATGGTCCCCATGCCTTTGTCGAGTGCTACTAATATGTTGTCAGTAACGTCTAATAGTGCAGTATTAGTGCCCCTCTTCTTGCGAAAGCCCGATTGCAAATCAGGTAAAATATTATTGCTTTCAAGATACGTTGTTAACTGCGAGCAGACCACTTTCTCCAACAACTTGGAGAGGCAGGGTAAGATGCTAATGGGACGCAAATCCTTGATTTCCAAAGGGTTAGGTAATTTAGGAATTGGCTTGACTATGGCAGTTTTCCAGGAAGTTGGAAATGTTGAGGAAGAGATAGATAAATTAACAATTGCAGTAATGGTATCCAAACTTTGAGGAAGTGTGAGGGATAACATATCTATAGAAATGTTATCAATGCCAAGCGCATTGGATTTAATTTCCCTAATATATTTTAAGATGATAGTAGAAGTTGTAGGTTTAAGCGAGAAAGTAAGATTATCATTGAATTTATGAAATTCGAAATAGGTTAAGTCCGATATAGAACAGGGTGAAACGTTGGGAATATTAAGGAAATGATCATTTATAGAATTTGGATTGTCAAAAATAATGGGTAGTTCCATGGACTTCGGTGGCAACACTTTTGACTTCAAAGTTTTCCATAATACTTTAGTATTTTTAACATTTTTATTCACATGATGGCTAAAGAAATTAGATTTTTCGGTATAAAGCGAGAAATTGGTCAAACACTTTAAATCTTTGTAATATATGCGATCCGATTCTAGCTTTGAGTTATGGAATTTAGCTAGCGCAGCATCACGTAAGCGCATCATTAGTTTGACGTTATCCGTTATCCACGGACTAGGTAGCTCACGAGTAATTCTACTCATGATCGGGGCATGAAGATCATACAGAAGTATTAAAGTATCAGTAAAAGCCGCAACCATGTTGTTTACATCTCTTTCTAAAAGAATGAGATCCCATCTGATATTGTCGAGGTCGATATTAAAAAGGTTAGGACAAATATCCTTAAAAGGTCGAAAAGAGATATGCCTAGGTACTGGTTTAGGTTTTTTAAAAATGAATTCACACGTAATGAATGCGTGACCAAGAGAAGACCCCACATGCTCAATGCACACACTACGCACCGGCACATTTGAGCATACAACGTCAATAAGGGTTTGTGTGTTATTTGTAACATGAGTATACCTATCAACAAGTTGAGAAAGGTTAACACAAGCCAGAAAATCTTGAAATATTTTAGTTTTTGTATCATTTACAGATACCAAATTTATATTGAAATCACCTAAAACTATAACCTTGTCATACGCTGAAAAAAATGCCACAGACTCCATAAGCGCATCGAAAAATAAATTTACATCGAGCCAAGGCGGGCGATATGCTGTACCTATAAGTATTTTATTTGACTTAATCGTTAAACTTATCCACATTTGCTCGACATCAGAGTCGTCAGGGTGATGACAGGTTCGTACATTAAGACCACGCTTAATGTAAAATCCCACTCCGCCACCACGACCGCCTCTAATGCCAGCCGGCCGCGGAATGTGTCTGAACCTATAATCCGATACAACGGGTGCTCGGTCATTTTGACCCAATCTCAGCCAAGTCTCGTTAATCGCCATGATGTCAACCGAGTATTTACCCATCGCTGCAATAAAATTATCATGGTCCGCATTCAATGATCCAGCATTATTAGTAAGAAACTTACTATTGTTCACCATTATAGTATTTTACTAACCACTGAGAGAAACAAAAGAGAAAAAAAAAGAGGAGACAAGATCCTCGTATTGTTATATAATATTTAAAAAATATATAACCGCTGGATACAAATTTGCAATAATTACCGGTAATTAAAATCGCTATAGATGCTATGTTCAAGGTAAAATATCGACCATAATAACCATCAATAAAATAATAGGCTACACGTAGGCCAATAAACGACAGTATATATAGGGTACCATAAGATAACTGTATATTATAGGAGAAAAATAATGTTACAAACTTGCAATAATCACCATTAGTTAAAAACAATATAGATGCTACAATCACGATTAAAATTCGTCTTAAAGAATAACCAATAAAATAAAAGATTCTAATTAACGTAGTATAGGACAGTATATATAGGTAATTATAAAATAATCGATTTTTATAGTAGAAGAACATATAGCACAATACAAATATAACGTATATATAAAAATATATAACATATATATAAAAATAACAAACAAATACACAATACAAAAATAGTGCTTTTGTTTAGGGGAAACTGGCATTACACCTGCAACTTGGCTTAGTTCACACCTGCCTGGGGCTATGAAATAATAATAAAAAAGAAGAAAAGTTGGTAATAGGTCCAGGTTTAAATTTAATAACCTCATAAAATACACAAAGAGACATAAATCTAAAGATGCTGGCCCTCTAGGGCTGCGCGCGTCAGCGCGCCATCGCGGCCGTCCTGCCCCACCTCGAGGCCTGGGTGCTCCGTAAATGGGGCACTGTCACCTACAGATTGACTCAGATACTCACCGGGCACGGGTGCTTCGGTGAGTATCTGAGTCGAATAAAACGTGAAGAGACGGCGAGATGCCACCATTGCGCATCCGACCTGGACTCGGCCCAGCATATGCTAGAGGTCTGCCCCGCCTGGGCGGCCGAGCGCCGAGTCCTGGTCGACGGAATCGGGCGAGACTTGTCCCCGCCGGCGTTGGTCGCGGCAATTCTGGCGGGCGAGGAGGAGTGGAGGGCTGTGGTCTCCTTCTGCGAAGCTGTGATGCTCCAGAAGGAGGCCGCCGAGCGGGGTCGGGAGAGAGCTGATCCCGCTCAAAGGCGGCGGCGGCGAGCTCAGTGATCGCCGCCGCTGACGGGCCGCGAGGGCGCACACCCCGCGGGTACGCCCGGGTCGCGACCCGGGAAGGCTAACCCCCCCCCTGCGGCCGGGGAGGGTCGTTGGGAGCGCCGCCGGCCGCCCGCCTCTTTACAGCGCGCGGTCGGAGCCGCCCCGCCCGGGGGAGCTTCCACCGAGGCTCCCTGAGGATGAGCTCCGCCTCGTGGCAGAGGGGGGGCGACGGCGGGGTGGACCAGAGGGCCGATGCACTGTCTTGGGCCACCCCAATGTCGGAGGAAGGCCGCCGCGAGGTTTTAGTGGGTAACCCTAGGATCGGATTGCAGTTCACTGTTTTGGGAGTCCCACACTACCTGCCGTCCCCAGGCGGGGGTTGTGCATAAAGCATTTCCTCGCGTTAAAAAAATAAAAGGCCAAACGACCTGATGGGGACTGACGCCGCCCATGAACACCAGAACACATCCATTCTGTTGCGTTGCCGGCCCTTACAATGTTATATATATGGAAGGGGTCGGAGGTGAGATGGGAAAGGGGGAACGTGGTTGGTTCTCCGGATACCTCTCTCACCAAGCGAAACACGGCAAGAACCACTTTACGTTGATATTCTGAGAGATCTTGGTATTTCACCGGTCGAGCCGGCTCATTCATGCAGCGTACTGCGTGGCTCTACCACTGCATGAAACTTGCCATGTGTTCGCATACCCAAAGTAATTGTGACCCTCTCGGGATTGCAGTTGTGGTCTAACACTTGCTTTTTTTCTTCCCTCTCCACTACATTATTATATGTTATAGACGGCCTTCAACACACTAGAGAATGGCTGAAGCGACACACAGACAAGGAAGGATTAAGTATTCCCGTAACAGATAAAACAATCATAAGGAATGTTACCGCGCAGACTTTGGCTAAAGCTTATCTAGAATTATTAGAGTGGACTAAATCTAATAGTTATCCTGAGGTAAATATAACTAAAAGTAATTGTATTGCTTTAGATTTGATACTGCTTGTAGTTTAGCATTAGCTTTAAAAGACTCATACTTAAACAGTCAATATGTGTAGTGTTCAGTATCTTTTTATTGTTTCCAGACGGTAGCCCTGGACGCGCCCAGATTCTCGGAACTTGGTACTCAGGTATACCGATTGATCATAACAGCATCACTAATGCTGGCTAGCCCCTCATGTGCCGCGGACCCAAACACAGCAGCCCAACACAAACAGATACTCAAGGAGAAAATATTGATACTTATTGATAGTGCTACAAATGATATGTAAGCTATATTGTTTTTATGACTTACTCATAAGATTCCATTTTCAAAAATACGTGATTTATTTAAAGGAAAACGGTTAATTTAAAATACGCATAAGGCATATAATATGTAGGATAGTGATAAATGTGATATGTAGAGCAAACTAAAATCCTGTCGATTTTAGTTTGTTCATTCTTTGTGAACATCTTATTTTCTGTGCAACCTATTTTGTGTCCCATTATTTTCTAATATCTGGATGACCGAGCTTTGCTCGGTATTTTCTTTTTTTTTTATAAATTTCGATCTTACCGACAGAATAATAAATATATACTAATATATACTATGTACTAACATATTATATTAGAAACAAATAGTAATTAGTTAACAACGCCATCTGCTGGAATTAGTTAACAACGCCATCTGCTGGAATAGCTTTAGTGTTGTTGTCGTTAAAGCAAGTTAGTTGCTCACAAATAATAGTATTCGCCAATAGATGTCAGGAATTCCAATAAAAAAGTAAGTTGATGTTTAAGTTGATTATCGATAAAACACGATAAAATGAAATTTTCTAAAAATGATTCCTAGCTAGATCGATTTATCGCCCCCGAAACCCCCTATATACTAAATTTCATGAACATTGTTGGAGCCGATTCCGAGATTCCAATTATATATATATATATATATATATATATATATATATATATATAATCTGGATGACCGAGCTTTGCTCGGTATTTTCTTTTTTTTTTATAAATTTCGATCTTACCGACAGAATAATAAATATATACTAATATATACTATGTACTAACATATTATATTAGAAACAAATAGTAATTAGTTAACAAGGCCATCTGCTGGAATTAGTTAACAACGCCATCTGCTGGAATAGCTTTAGTGTTGTTGTCGTTAAAGCAAGTTAGTTGCTCACAAATAATAGTATTCGCCAATAGATGTCAGGAATTCCAATAAAAAAGTAAGTTGATGTTTAAGTTGATTATCGATAAAACACGATAAAATGAAATTTTCTAAAAATGATTCCTAGCTAGATCGATTTATCGCCCCCGAAACCCCCTATATACTAAATTTCATGAACATTGTTGGAGCCGATTCCGAGATTCCAATTATATATATATATATATATATATATACAAGAATTGCTCGTTTAAAGATATAAGATAAGATATATACAAGAATTGCTCGTTTAAAGATATAAGATATCAGCATGTATTGTGAATCACAAATTGAACTACAGAAATTGTATATTAAATTGGAAATTTGTCATGTTAATATTAAATTGTATATTTCTTTTAGAGAGCTGAAGTCTATACTGCCATCTGTAGCTGAAGAAGTAATCTTAGTGACAGAACAACTACTAGAGACACTTAATCAGGCACCGCTGAATGATGAAACAAAGGAACTCATCAGAACACAGATCATTTCTCTGGGCGACCCCGAGCACAGAGTTCGAGAGATTGTTCGTAAGTATACATTCAAATTAATTATTTAATAATTTTCCAAAGGCCTTATTGTTTACGATAACCAACATAAAACAAATATTAAAATAAATTTATTGTTTATTTACATTAGTACTTTCAGCAATTACTACAAGTATCATAATTGTATTCAAATCATTTATGCGATTGACATTGTCACCATAGAGCTGAATTCTGCAACATATAATAATAATCCTGAGTTTTATATAAGCACATGATTATTATTAATTTTCTTTAAAAATAAAAATTACTGTTCCCAGGTCAAAGAGTCATGGAGTTCCTGAAAAATATTTTGGTTTGTGGAGGTGGTTCAAGACAACTGCCGGTCGGTCTGTCTGCTCTGGCCCGGGAACTCACCTCTATCTCAGGCACCTTGCTGAGGTATGTGATGCACAATAAGGCGGTGTTCACGCCGCACTACATGGACATCATCGAAGAGGAACTTTCTAGAAACTAAGATTCATAACTATTATTGTAAGGCTTGAAAAGGATTAAAATCAAAATGATCCATAAAAATGCGCATTGTTTAACTCGAATTTTAAAATAAAAATATTTCTTGGAGATCAATAAAATGTTTGCAATAAAATTTATTCATTAGTTGAAACTAATATTATGGGTATAACTAAATACAACCCTACTCCATAAAATGGTGCTTCTGTTAATAACAGATGATGGAGAACTGTTTTTTTTTTTGTATTTTATACTAAATAATGTATGTGTTTAGTAGCTAGAGAATACACGTTTACAACATATAGTTTACTAGCTGACCCGGCGAACTTTGTTCCGCATCAAAAGTAATAAATAAGTTAATTTGGGTTTTATCACTTTTTCTTTTCTATATCATACATGAATTATAGATTAACACAACCCTATTGATACCCTTTATGTATTAAAAATCAAAATCCGTTGCGTAGTTTCAAAAATATAAGCATACAAGGGGACAGACAGCGTGAAAGTGATTTTATTTTTTACTATGTAATGATTATTTCCATTCGATTCCATTCCCATAATAATATTCTCGTATATACTACGATATTATTAGTCCAAAAGCCAGTATATAGTTTTACAACTACCCACATTTATTTAATAATTTTTTTTAACTAATTGACTGGATTAATGTATATAAAAATCATTTATATACCTACTTACTGTACTAAATTTAAACTGTTTTTAATATAAGGCTGTGCATAAAATACTATGTGATGGTGAACCGCCCTTAAAATAATAATAATGAAATACGTAATTTCTAGCAAGGTACTATTAAAAAAAAATTTGGAAAGTCCAAAAGTGCACGCCTCATAGCGGTCATTCACATTAAAAAAAAAAAATCTAATACTAAACAAAAAAAATGTATATATAGATATACAAATACACAGTCGTATTTTAGTTTTTTACAAATTATAATTAAACGACAGTACTTAGAACGCTAATATTAACTAGGAATCAGCCCGGGGTATAACTTCATATAATAAAAAAAAAAGTATTCCGGTATGATGAATTTTTCGACCAATTTCTCTGCCACATACATGGATCCATAACCACAGACTAACGGACGTCCAAGAATGATTGATTTTAATGTTATTATTTACTATGTTAAACAAAATAATTGTTTATAAAATATATCATATGTGCTAGACAGACTATTTAACTTGATATTAGTGCACTCATATTATCCTGTAAGTGTTATATTAGTGAAAGAACAGTCATTTGAGTTTCGAAAGACCGGATTTTTTGGCATGTCGAGTGTAGAGCACTACCTCACGCTCCGCTAATGAGGCGTGCAATAGTAGAAGAAATTAATGAGATTTAACTACATATAATCAAAGTGTGTGTGTATTATATAATAACACTATGTCTTGGGTTATAATTTATTTAAAAATATTAGTAAATAATGAATTGTAACATTATAAGTTATTATATCACTAACATCAGCTATATTGTATCGTTCTTGAAAGATTAGAATTTGTATTGGCTGATTCAAATATTCAATTCAATGGATGCTTACCAATGTATTTTATTTAATCAGAAAATTTTATGAATATTGCTTTTGCTTTTAATAGTTTTAATTGATTAATTTAATATAAAAAATGTTTAACTAACTAGTTATTATTCTAACTCCCCGACTATTAAATGTTACAAAAAATATTTTAATAAAGATGTGACAAGGAGCATTCAAGTATTACGAAACACAATTTGGTCAAAAGTTCCAGAATAGGTGTGAGAAATCACATAATTTCCTTAAAATTACTGTAATCGGGATTAAAAAAATAACAAACGTATTAGTTTACTTTTGAAAAATAAAAAAATCTGCATAATTTGCGTTACGTAATAGGTACTTGAACTACGACGAACGTCTGAAAATGGGAACAATTTTTTTTTTTAATTTCTATAGTGTTTTGTGTGAATGGTGCACTAATAAAAATATTTACTGCTTATTACTTTGTTTTTTTTTATTACCAGCTGTTGTATTTTTGTATTTACAAAATACAAAACTGGAGCTATTATAATGAGCTGACCCGACGTACTTTGTACCGCATCAAAAATATTTTTTACAGCGTTGACAATTAAGGTGCTAAATCTTGAAAATTATCACTTTTCTTTACTACATAATACATACAAACCTCCCCGTTGATACCCTCTTTAGATCTACTAAAAAAAACGCTTCAAAATCCGTTGTGTAGTTTCAAACATTTAGGCATATGTAATGATTAACTAAATGATCTCGAATGTTAAGCAAGAAACTGAGGCTAGTTGGGATATCAGAAAGAAATCGTAATGCTGGCATGGTTTACTGAAGTTTTATTTTCCTTGGTTCCCAGTCATTAAACATTACATACGTGCATAACTGAATAAACTCCAAAATCATAATTCCTTTATTGGAAACCGGGTAAAATTCTTTTCGTAAGTTATGTGTGATAAATATCGGTAACTTAGTACTTCGTACCCTGTACTGTTGCCACCCATTAGGAGTAATATTTTTACGATACAAATTGAATTGCCATTCAGCGTGGCAATGCGGCCAGTCTTCTGGGCACGCTGTTAGTGAACTGAAATGAGGAGAAATTTGATTTCACATAGTCTTTTAATTGTATATTATGTTATAAATTTATTTCTTCTTAAATGAAGTAAATGAAGAATTTAAAAAATGGCTGTGGTTGATCGACTTAAAACAAAAGTAATACCTTAACTTCACGCCAAATCCCTTGCGGGGTAGGCAGAGAGAACACAGCGCCATAAGGCACGATTCTTACACGCCTCACTCGCTTCGTTGACTTTCATAACTCTGCTGCAACAACAGCTTCCTCCAGAACACGTTCTATTTGGTCATGGAATGTATGTCTTGGCCGTCCTCGACTCCTGCATCCTTATCTTGTATCATCCATTCTTTCTACATGTCCGAACCATCGGAGTATGCCCTTTCTTACTTTTACACCGACAGTCTCTTTCAATTCAACTTCCTTCCTTACAACCTTGATTTCGACGATGGTCAGCGAAAGTCATCAAAGCCCTCAGTTCTACCGCGTTTATTCAACTTTCATGAACACTCTGTCATACCCATCTCTCGCTTCCATAAGTTAGCGTTGGGATCAGAACTGCATTGTGGATTGCTAGCTCGGCTTTTCTGCTAATATTTTTCGCGCCCAGGAATCTGCCCAACGCTTCATTTACGCTATTTCCTAAAGCCACTCTTCTTTCTACATCCGTGGTGTACCTTCCATCCCTGCTAAAAGCGCATTCAAGATATGCAATTTCATTCACCTGTTCTAGCACTACAACGTCAACCATTATCCTTGCATCCGTTCTGGATTCCTCCCTTTCAAACACTATAACTTTCATTTTCATCACATTCAATTGTAAGCCTTTCATCAGACAGTCATCTTTCATAACAGTGACTAGTGTTTGCAGATCAGACCGCGATTCGGCTAAGAGCACGGCGTCACCTGCGTAAAGCAGGCAGCTCACAACTAGGTCACCCATTCTAATCCCTACATTCGTCGATCTCACTCTCTAGAGATAACTGTCCAGGTACAGAATGAACAGCCGAGCGGACAGCACGCAACGCTGTCTGACGCCGATATTGACGTCAAACCAGGGCGACAAGCCGCCGTCAACACGCACACACGCTGTGCAGCCCTCATACGTGGACTGCACAGCACGCAGCAGTGCGCCGTCCACCCATAGCCCGGGAGTATGCCCCACAGATCCTTCCGTAACACCCTGTCAAACGCTTTTTCCAGATCCACAAAACCGCAGAAAACCTTCCGGCTAACAGCCAGTTATTTCACCACGATTATGTGCAGTGAAAAAATCTAATCCATACACCCTCGTCCGCTTCTAAAACCACCCTGAGCTTCCCACACAAAAAGGGATGTATCTTAGTAATCACTGATAAGTGTCCTGTACGAGGCGAGCAGAAAATATTTACTGTTATCTGTATTTTATAGTTCATAGTATTATTTTGTGAACATTAATGACGTGTACCAACAAATATAAAAATAATCTGTTTAAATAAAAAGCCAAATAATGTTACTAATATATATTTATGTCATCTTACTTATGCTATAGTGACGCACACAATCATGGTGCCAATATATGCGTAGTGTCATGCATTTAGTCAGATCCACTCTTCCGGGAAGAAGCGCTGGATGCCGAGCCACTGCGGGATCCCTGCAAAACATCATTATTCAAGATCTGGTTTCATAAAAAAAAACAGATTTATGTATACATATATTTTTTCAGTTAGTGTTTAATTCTTTTGGTAACATGTCAACTAGGCAATTTACATAACATAACTTAACTTCACGCCTTTTTCTACCCGAAGGTGTAGGCTGGAGCAGCTTAAGCCTTGTCTCGCCGTTATGTTTAATTCCCAAATGGATTAGGTGGCAAACCTATTGCAATATCGTTCACAAAGTTTTCATTTACCTATTACACATAACTTCCGAAAATAATTTCGTAAAGTCATTGGTGTGAGCTAGGATTCGAACCCGCGACTTCTTGATTCAGAAGCAGGGTGCAAACATTATTATTTTAGTTATAAATTGCCTAGCCTTTACAGTATCATACTGTAAAGTCTTAAACAATGTTTTAAGACGCAATCCACACAGCGCCATCCACTCCCAGTCTAAAGAGTTGACTAATTCTCTGTGTAGAACCAAACAACAGATATAATGGAGTCATAGATGTTTTAATTCTCAAATATTAACTTAACACACCATGACAAAAATTTAATCTCATTTGAAGATATTAATCACAGGTTGTTGCAAAAGATATAAGTAGGTACATATAATTAAAACAATATTTGTCCCACTATTTAATCTTTTAGTGTGAGAAACAAGTCCTATTCTTGTCGCATATTCCACAAAAAAATTACTAAAGATCAAATGAAGTGTTTACTCACTTGTCGGGAACCACTACGGGATCGACTCCTCGACCTGTCAGATCCGCTACCAGATCCAGAATTTCTTTTAGAACTTGCCCTAGATGATGCTTTAGAGCCGGACGCCTTGGAGGAGGCGCGGGATGAGGCTCGCGACGACCGCTTAGAGCCACGTGACGAGGAGCGGGAACTGGCACGTGAGCTTACACGTGACCCCTATACAATATCAGGGATTTTTTTATTCTTTAATAATATAACATCCTGCACACAATACACACAGCGCCCTCTAGTTCCAAGCTAAGCAACTAAACGCTTGTGCTACGTAAACTAGATAAAGAATATTAATACATGTATACCACCTACTTTTTTTTTGTAAATATGTACATACTTATGAAAAACACCCACACGCCATACAAACATTCACATTTGTACTCGGGTGGGGATCGAACCCACCGACCTCGATTCTACAATCGGTAATTTTACCAATGCACCACGAGGCCCGCCAGAGATAACAAATGAAAGAATTGCATAAAATTTTGGAGATTTCGCGATACGGTTTCGAATTTCGAACTTAAAGTTATAATTCAGCTAAGTTAATTAAAATCAAATTACCTGAATTTAATTCAGCTAAGTTAATTAAAATCAAAATACCTGAATTTAATTCAGCTAATTTAATTAAAATTAAATAACCTGAATTTAATTCAGCTAAGTCTCGGTGGTCTAGTGGTCGAGCACACGGTTTCTGAATCCAGAGGTCCTGGTTCGAATCCTGACACTGGCTCACACCAATGACTTTTCGAAATTATTTCGGAAATTTATGTGTGATAAATACCGGTGACTGAAAACTTTGTGCCCGGTATGGCAATAGGTTCGCCACCTATTCCATTTGGGACGTTAACATAACGGCGAGACGAGGCTTAGCAGCCGCTGCCTACACCTTCGGGTAACAATGGCGTGAAGTTATATTATGTTTAATTCAGCTAAAATGCTAATTTTCATATATTACATCTTATTTTACCTTTTTTATATTATAAATAATAATAAATATAATATTATAAATGTGTATATTTGTGACGATATTGTTTGGTATACCTTATCACTTCCTTTAGAACTCGCTCTTGATTTACGGCTACCGGAGCTCGCACGGGATCCTTTACCGCTTTTGGAGCTGGCTCTGGATGACGCTCGAGAAGATGCCCTCGACCCTGACTTTGACCGAGAACGAGAGCGCGATCGAGATCGGGAGCGAGACCGAGAGCGGGAACGAGAACGAGACCGGGAACGAGATCTCGCTGAACCTGACCTGAATATGAAGTATTATTAAATTATCCACTCAATCAAAGTATTTGAAACCCTGCAACCACACATTATCCACAAGCATACAAAGCTTATAAGAAAGTGATATTATAAAACTATCGTGACTAATATTGTAATTGTGAAAATTAGTTTTTTTTTATTTACTTTTAATACCTAAACTATTCAATAGTGTACGACCGATAGTTCGGGTTCCGCCAAAAATCAACTTTCCGCGGAACATTCGATTTCGGTTTCGGCCGAAAAACCAGTTTCGGTCAGACTCTACTATTCAACCAATAGCAATTCATATTATAATACGGTCCCAATATATAACTTGAAAGCATAAATCAGATTAATTTATATTAAACAATGACATAGTCTGCTATAGTTAGCAGTCTACAGTAATATTTAGTCTAAATTCAGTATTGAAAATAATACATGCCTACAAAATCGAGCATCAGACCCATCATTTGACGTTTATTTGTTAATATCTCACCCCCGACATTAAAAATGTATATCCAACGAACCTGGCGGATCCGGACCTCGAGCGTTGGGGTGATTTCGATGCGGATTTGGAACGTGATCGGGATCTGAAAATAATAAAATCATCGCGAATCATTTCAATGTATTTCTACAAGAATGTGTCTTGGAATCTTATCAAGTTCAGAATAAAGAGAGAAAAACCAGAATAAATACTCAAATTGTTGATCAACATTTGCTGTTGGGCAAGTAACTACAAAGAGTACGTTCCACATAAAGCCCACAACGACCGCAACGCCCACAGTAGCGCTCCACATCAAGCCCGTGGTCGTTGCGAGCGGTCGCTCGACATCATAGATGACGTCACTGCTCGCGACCGCATCGCGCCCACTTCGCCCGCAAAATATTGGTAGGTCTTGGTGGGCTTTCAATAAAAAATGACATATGTCATCAGAACTTGATGAATTTTCCGAGCCGCCATATTGCTAGCACACAGCTCTCAAGTTTTGCGTTCCACATAAAACATTCGCCCACAACGCCCGCGGTGTTTTTACGTTAGTGGAACGGCAATTTCAGCGGTCGCGGTCTTTGTGGGCTATAAGTGGAACGCACTCAAAGAGGGCCTTGCGACATTATAATAATTTTTATTTATGCGTTAAATGTCTCGGTGGTCCAATGGTCAGACACCCCGCTTCTGAATCAAGGGGTCGAAGGTTCAAATCCTGGCTCATACCAATGACTTTTCGAAATTTATTTTGGAAGTTATGTGTGACATATATCGATGACTGAAAACATTGTGCCCGGTATGGCAATAGGTTCGCCACCATTCCATATGGGACGTAAACATATCGGCGAGATGGGGCTTAACAACCTCTGCCTACACCTTCGGGTAGAAAGTGGCGTGAAGTTATGTTATGCGAGGTCACGCAAGGAAGTTTTACACTACCTTTCCTTTTCTTCCGGCTGTGCTTGTTTATCTTCCTCTTCCTCTTCATCATCTTCTTCCTCCTCCTCGTCTTCCTCCTAAAATTAAAGAGACCTTATAAACTTTTTGTTATGGTATAGGGGCAAAAGAGCAGGCGTGTCACCTGATAGTGAGCAAAAAACGCCACCCATGGACACCTGAACACATAGTGTTACAGTCCCGTTGCTGGCCCTCACAATAGGATATGGACGAGGTCGTTAGTGGGATAGGAAGGGGATGAGAAAGGGGCCTCAGGATACCTCTCACCGAGCAAAACGCGGCAAAAGCCACATTACGTCGATATTCTGAGAGGTCGTGAAATTTCACCGGTCAAGCCGGCCCATTCGTGTAGCTAACTGCATGACTCTACCACTGACATAAACTTACAGAAAACCGAAAAATATCTGTGTGGTGATAGTCATTAAGGAAACTAGACGAATAAAAAAAATCGTTAATTACAAGCCAAGGCCAAGCTAACTTTAAAGCAAAGGAGAGCAATATCTCTATAGAAACTTTACCTGTGATGGTTCCAACTGCTTCTCTCTGAGTCTTAACATCCGATGTTCAGCAGCGCTGAGAGGTCGATGAGTCACCACCAGACGTGTGAGAGCTTGAGCGGCGGCGCCTGCACGAGCACGACGCTTCGACAGACGCACTCGCGTCTCCAGCTCGTTATAATACACGCAGTGGTTGCGGACAATCTTTAAATAACGATATCACTATAAAATCTTTGTTTAGTCCATGGAAATAAAGCCTTGTCACAGAAGTAATTGGTGTCACAACTTATGGCCATGTGCTTATAAGTAGCATTAAGATCATCTGCAGGAGATTTATGAAAATGATAACACACTGGCTATAATAACCATACTATTTTTATTATCTTCTCTTGTAATTTCTCTAACTTACTAGTGCTTCTGGCAATAGCGCCTTTTTGGTGGTAGCAGTTCAGTTAATATGATTTATTTGCCAATCATCACAAGTAACAATTATTATGGTTTAATATGTATCTACTAGATAAAACAGTCTCGGTGGCGCAGTGGGCGAGCGCACGGCCTCTGATCCAGAGGTCCAGGGTTCGATTCCAGACACTGGCTCACACCAATGACTTTTCGAAATTGTTTTCGGAAGTTATGTGTGATAAATATCGATGACTGATGACAAACTTTGTGCCCGGTATGGCAATAGGTTCGCCACCTATTCCATTTGGGACGTAAACATAACGGCGAGACGAGGCTTACCAGCCGCTGCCTACACCTTCGGGTAAAAAAAGGCGTGAAGTTATGTACTAGATAATGGCTTAAATAACTCACCAAGAAATAATTTTCTTCATAACCCTTAGAAGCCTTACTTTTAACGTTCCAGTTATATTCCCTAGCCATCTTATACTCATACGTATCACCATCCAAATACAACATATTTTCTTGTACATCACGACGTCTTTTCAAAATAGTATCTTCAGTAGGCAAACAGTATGCAACAAACTGTTCACCACTTTCATCCATCACACCTCTAGAAAAGAAAAGGTTTTTATCAAATATTTTATAAGAAATTATTACTATTATTAAATTTACATTACAAATATCTTAAGAAGGTGACAGAAATCAGAGGAATAAAAATATTATATCTACCAACCTCTTTTTATAGAAACAATCCTACAAATATTTAAGAAAGAAAGCTTCCAACACAAACCTGATCATCGCTTGAGACATGGCCTCAATCTGTCCGGCAATATTTTTATCTGCAGGAGCTGGATCAGAATCAAAAATAACCTGTGCACATGGATATTTCCACATATCAAAATCAGGGAAAACAGGCATAATTTCCACTGGAGTCACACCAGGTTTACTGTAGTGTTTGTCTATAGGTTTCTTGTTGTCCTCGAAAGTCTTTTCAATTGCTTTAATTTGGCTATCGCGATCCATGTACAGAGTTTCTTCACTGAAGATCTTTTTAACATTGTAACCAACTTTTGCTTCAACCTGATAAATAAATTCTTTATTTGAATATGACAATGTAAAAATAAAATGAAAGTATTCTGATTTATAAAAGTGTAATATAAGAATATGAAATTCAACATACCTTTTCCATGGATTGAGGTTGGAACCTGGTTTGCTCAGTTGAGATATACTCAGAGCGTCGTAACCAGGACACGTTTTTGGCATGATGACGTGATCTTTTAGAGTCTTGAGGGGTAAGAATGTCATCTTCCAATAATTTTTCGTCTGCTGGATCTAGTATCGCATTACCATCACCCTGGTATATGTCACGATTTATAAGGTCTATGTGCACCCCCAAATCGTGTTCAGTTAGCACTTCATATCGGTAATTTTTCTCTAATGATGTCGGATTGTATTGGATAAATCGTGTAGAAGTAAACGGGTATGTAATGAATTTTAAATCGAACGGTATATCCGGTAATGTGTTGCAGTATTTCACACGTGACACCAACTCAGATCTAAGAGAATAAATATAAATCTATTAGCTTAGAGTGATAGAGAATTAAAATTATTTTAAGGATGGATACATCCGAACTAACCTTCTTTCACCTGTCCGCTGTGGACGTTTATCTCTTTCCGTCTCATTTGTTTGTACTGTAGGCGGCATTGTAAATCTTATATTAAACACTAAATTGCATTTTAATAATTATCAATAGGTATTAAATTTGTAAACAATATTCCAACTTGCATTAAGTTACGCTCTCTCTTCTTGAACCGAATGTTTGTAATTGAAATTAATGAAATTTAGTTGCTGTCACTTGTTGTTGACTGTTGATTTTTCTTCTTTGCTCATTCGGTTGTCGTAACTGTAATCCTATTCTGCCACTGATCAGTGTTGATTGGTTGACTTTTGACACAAGGCTGCTGGGCTGCCTCGGACGTCCGGTATTTTTGCGTGATTAATGACCAAATTTGTGATTGTTTTATATTCTTTTAAGTAGAGTTATTTTCTGAAACCGATTATTTATCCAATTGTCTTAGCGAAAACAGATTAAAATTTGCGATTTTTTTTTTGAGATGAGCAGATTTACGAGCAGGCGTGTTACCTGACGGTATGCAATTAACGCCACCCATGACACTTGCAGCACAGAAACTATTTCAGTTGCCGGCCTTTAAAATGGGATAGGAAAGGGGTCGGAAATGGAATGGGAATGGCAGAAAGGGACGGAGTTGGGCCTCTGGACCTCGCTCTCCAATAAAAGTACGGCATGAGCCACTTTACGATGATATTCTGAGAGGTCGTGGTATTTCACCGGTTAAACCAGGTCGTTCATGCAGGGATCTGCGTGACTCTACCACTGTTATTGATTGATTGAGAGCGCCAGTGGCCAAAATAAAAAACGATCCAAGAAGTCGTTGCTAAAAAGAAAAATATACCCATTTGGTTGTTTGATATTTTTTCAAACAAAGTCCAGGGTATGGAAATATGGAAATTAATTCAAATTTACGCAAAATGTAATTTTAAGATAAATTATAAATCATCAATATCATCATTACATAATATAAAACAAAAGTTACTTTCCGCTGTCTGGCCCCTTATATTCTTATATCTTTAAAACTACGCAACAGATTTTGATGCGGTTTTTTTAATAGTTAGAGGGTGTCAGGGTGGTTTTGATCTATAATTCATATATGATGTGGTAAAGAAAAAATGATAATTTTCGACATTTAGCACTTAAATTGCAAACGCTGGCTGAACCCTAAGTGATAGATCAAAGCAATGTTCTACATTATAAATCACCTTTAGAAGATCTACAAAAAGTCTGCAAGGGCATATGTCTATCTCTTAAGGATATACCAATTTTTATTTTTTTTACTTTTTACGAGAAATAATGGCTTATTTACGAAGTAATTTTAAACATTACATCATTAATTTTCATTCAGTTCAGTGTCTTAAATAGATTGTGCTTTTAATATAGATCAATATGGCCCTGTACATGATGTAATTTAAACGAATATTTGCGAAGATATTACAGTATTAACATATCGGGATATAGCAGTTGCTTTGCGCGTCAAAACGCGTGCCGATAAATAGTACAAATTGAACTTTTTAAGATCCAAATATAAAACTATTATCACTTTTAATGCGGAGCAAAGTTCGCCGGGTCAGCTAGTCATAAATATAATAATCTATGATGATCGTAGACTTAATTTAATTTTTACATAATATCGGTCGAATCGATTTCTATCTGATTATTTTCAGAGCATGGCGATGGCGCACATAGATAACAACGGCTTAGCGGCTGCAACCTACTCACACTTCACTCACTCATTCACAGTCTGGTTCGGGTGGTCGCCATTTTCTTTTCTCAATTTTGTCGGCAGTGAGGTACGTTATACTGAATAATTTGCAAATTTTATCTATAAATTTCCTGAAAATTGAAATATAATAAACTAAATTACTTTTCATACTTTATTGAATTTCGTAAGTGTTATTAAATTGTCAAAAAGTAGTAGTCTAGATACGACCATGTGGTCGGTGAGAATGGTTTTTCAACTTACTACGCATTTATGTTTTACGTAGTAAACTAAGATTTGTATTAGTTGGAAAGTTAAAATTAGTTATTAGTTATTCATTGAGAAGTTTCGGGCTCAATGGTATTACGTATAATTTGTATTTATCTGGTGCCGGTATGGTAACCAACCAACGTGGCGCGAATGCCGCTCACTCCTTTAATACTTAATATTTGTTTTAGATTTAAACATGGGTACTGTAGAACGTACTGGTGACGACCATACATCAGATGTGGAGTCCGGCGAAGATGAAGAAATTGTTGGTGGTGGAGAATTAGCACAGCATCTCATGAAAAGGTTAGATAAAATAAAATAATTCTAGCGATTAGTTTGCGGCGGTGAATTGGTATTGGATAATATCGTTATTATTATCGTCGATATCCTATGAGCAAGTTTTCTGGTAGTTCTCGTTACAGAGCTATGTCGCCGAAATTCACCAGTAGTAACAGCAGATAATTCACTCGTGATTTTTAAACAAAATCTCACCTCATCTAGAGAACCTAGTCTTCATTAAGCCCTTTTGTTTCAATTCTGAGAACTAACTTGTGAAGAATACACAAAAACCTGTTCAAGTACGCTTTAAAAAATCTTCACTAACATTGTGTATTAACCATAGCTAAATTACAATTTCTTTTGTAGATAACATGTGCTTTCTGATTATCCAGTTACCATGTAACTATTTATTAAATCTATAAATATAACATATACCTTTTATATAGTATCTCCTGATTAAATTTGTCCAGTGGTATCAATTACAGTTGATGAAATAAAAAATAATGAATCATGCTTCCTGGTAATCATCTACATTATGAAGCTCTGTGTGTTAATGAATAATGCTAACATTTGTATGTATGTCTAATCTAACACACTTTCTAAATGAAGTTATCCTAAACTATTTAATATATGGACTATTCATTGAGAGCAATTTTATTATACTGAAAACTTACCAACCAATGTAACCTCGATTTAAAACAAGAATATCATTGTGGTTTTGGAATTGGCATACTTGTAGATGATAAGACATAAGATCCCTAGATCTGTAATATGGATAAGTTTATAGATTATTTATATTCATAAATATTCATTTCAAAATGTGTGTAATTTTTTTGGTTTTGTTATCTCATTTAGTTAATGAGGAAATAAATTGTGTGAAATTCTGCATCTGCATACAATATTTTCTTTGGGTGAAATATAACACAACATAAATTCGAAATGTTTAAGAACACAACACCTACAATTATGCTTGGTGTGATTGAAATCACTAAATAGTCATGTGGGTTGCTGAAAGAGAAAATTATATATTAAAAAAAATATCAGGCACTTCTGTGAGATGAAAATTTAAAATTCCTACTAGGTTTGAAAAATTCATGGTGGTTATACAAATGGGGTGTGTTTCTTACAAATTTGTAGTTATATTTATTGCATGAGAGTAGCACAAAATATGTTGTAGCCCTGTATCAACTGTATCTATCCATATAGATTAATTTAAACCAGCAACTGGTCTGAATTGTTAACTATTAAGGATGATGCGCAGTTGCTGTCAGAATATGCATGCCAAGGCATGCCAATAAGCAGAGCATGATAAACTATTTGTAAAAGAAAATTATTGATTGTATTCTCTATAATGACTATTGAAATAAGAATTGAAATAATTTGTTACTTTAATTTTTGTTTAAGGATTTTCGTATGTTGAATACGTGAATTGGTTTGAAGTAATTGACTATTATTAACTAGTAGTTTATTAACTTTTAAACGACCACAAGAATGTGGCGGAATATAGTGAAGGTATTTTATCTTGTCTTCTGTAATAATATTTCACTATTTCTTGCTTAAAAACCTAGTGTTCAAATCTCAACGGTGAAGAGATTGCGTACTTATATTATTCTAGCGATTTATTAAATGAGCTGTTCTTTGTGTAAACTAATAACTGCTGGGTTGTAAAATTATTCACAAAGAGTAGACTTAAATAAATCAGATTGACATAACGAGTACCTTAATAAAAATGGTCCACGAGAAGGCCACAAACCTAATAAAATTGTTCAAAGCAAAATTTGATCACAAGTATACAAAAAATGAAACATCGTCTATTAAACAGCCCGAATAAAATTTTGAACGCACCGGGACTTGGACTGACTGCATATTGAAAATGGTGCGAGCCGGTTTATACAGGTACACGGACGGCGAGGTCCTTCACATTGCGACGTAACAAAATTTTAGTACAACAAAAACACTGCCTTTTATATATAGAGTGAGGATTTTTTTTGCTCCTAGCTAAATAATTGCTCTTCGAATATAAACTGGATTTGGAACTGAGTAAACGATTCATATTATATACATAGTATAGAACAAAGTCCGCTGTCTGTACCCTTATATGCGCATATCTTTAAAACTACGCAACGGATTTTGATGCGGTTTTTTTTAATAGTTAGAGGGTGTGATAAAAGTGATAATTTTCAAGATTTAGAACTTTAATAGCAAACGCTGCCTGAACCCTAAGTGATAAATCAAAACAACGTACTACATTATTATACACCTTTAAAAGGTCTACAAAAAATTCCGCGAGGGCATATGTATATCTCTTAGGGATAACCCACAATGACATTATCCATTTAACAATTTTATCTAGGGTCTAAGGTCGTAATTGGATCACTCTGCCATACTGTATGGAGTTAATGGTGTAGTATTTAACTGTGTGTATCTTTTCCCACTGGACTGCGATTAAGCAGAACATGACTAAGAGTATTAAAAACGCTGTAATAGAACGGTGTTTCGGGCGGGCGGCTATTCAAAGCAAATATGGGTACGTTCGTGCAATCAGTATTTCATCGCCTGCATTTATAACCGTTAACAGTTACTGTTGCGTTTTTCTGCGTACTATTTTTTACCATCTGTTTTTGTTTTCCCGCTTCTAATATCTCCATATTTATTCTAAATAATGTAATATGATGATAATTTGTATTTGTCGATATTCGAATTCCTGGACTTGTTTTCATACGTTCAGATTGTAATATTTTTTCTGAAATTTGAAGGGATTGCGTGTGCCAAATCTTGTGCGGTAAATCGGACGTAGGAAAGCGTATTCTTTTCAAGGATTTAGTTAAAAATTCAAAGATGATTCATTCTAAGTTATTCGGGCAGCGCAGATGTCGACGAGTGCCGTTAGTCGCTTATCATCAGGCGACTAACTTGTTGAAACCCCCTTTCCCATAAAAAGATCTGTCATATCATCCATTAGGTTACGGGCTCAGTTAACAAACTTCAGCGTCACCAAGCATTCGTAACTTTTTGATTCCAAAGACACATGTTATTACATATTTATTTCCCATATAATTCTGCCGGGTGTGCGAGTATCACTCACAAAATAAAATTTCTATCAAAAGTGATTGTAACATTGATATAAGAATCATAGATATCATAATCATAGATCGGCAATAGTCCCCAAACAACGAGACCAAATTGGTTGTTGATGTGTGTGACTTATCAATTTGTGCGTAAAAAGCGCTTTAAAGTGTTAACTTTTGCATAATTAATGTTCATGTGTTAGAATGTAAATATCCTGAAAATCTAATATACGTGGTTGCGCTGTCAGCGATGAATGTTTGTACATTTTTGCTGATATGTGGCATCTATTATAGTCAATGCTAAATCTATGGATTTAAATGAAACTTGTTTGCATCTGCTGAAAATGTCAGAATAAAACTGCGCCAGAGTTCTCATACCTGCACTAACACCGCCGCCTCGACTACGTACTTTACTTCGCTTCTTATGTCAAAACCCATACTAAGGGATTAACGAGAAATTGATTAGGTAGGTGCTCTCATGAGTGACAAGGGATATAGGTGTGCGTTAAATTTTCCACATGATTTTCTTCTCCTAATGCTGTTGTTTATAATAGCACACGCACTGTCTTGGCCAGTTAGTTAAATGCGCACGACGATGTTATTGTTTATATCGTTGCGAAACTCTGAACTAGATTATTTCTGGAAACTGGAACACCAGTTTGTACATTATATACACTCTATACAAAGAATCGAGCAGATTTTTTAATAATTGCAGACGTATTCCGTCGCCATTTTGGATTAATAATAGGCTGTTGCTAGTCGTCCAGCTAACCGGATGAATAAATTTAATTATTCGTCCGATTGTCGGATGAATAAAATAATTTAATCGTCCGACAAAATCAAATTATTATTTTTTCATTATTATTATTTATTCTCCTACCGATACTAACACCGAAATCGGTGTTATTGGTACCTTTAGGTCTCCCTTTTCTTTTAATCGCAGGTTGAACAATGTTGGACAATATCTCGATAAATTAAGAAACCTATACAAGTCAAGTCAATGCAATATTTTCAATTTTTTCGTTCTTGGTGTACTTCCAGTCGTTACTGTTGTTAGTTTTTGTATGATCGTTTTTATTTATCGCTGAAATGTCGTCAAAAATTAAAAAAAAACCCTTACTAACCTAACTTTTTTTTGGAAAAATTTAATACATAGGATTATTTAGTCAACCGTTTACCGGACGATTAATTTATTTTATTCGTCCGATAATCGTACGAATGATTAATTTTATTCATCCGATTACTGGACGACTAGACACTTTGTTAATAATATAATGTTTGAGTCTCTTGTGTGGATATATTTAATGGCATAGTTTTATTATTTGAAACTGAATAAAAAATAATTTTCAAAATTACAAAACAGAGCTTAGTTAGTACCCAACAAACATCAATCGTTGACCATTAATATCATTAAATATGTTAGCTAAGTAGTGTGCAATTGAAACAATGATAGCGCTAATTACTTTAGTAGACACACCCCATTAATCTTCTGTCTTTTTTTAAGTTAAGCATCTTAAAAGTCTTGATTATTGAGTGCGGTATGACGTTTCTCACCGGGCAAGCTTACTAGTTTTTTTTTGGTCTGGTTTCTTGAATATGTCATGCTCACTAAAAGGTCTTTGCTTACGGCGGCGTCGTTGATCGGGTCGCCACCTTCCCTAAAATATGGTGAGGGAGGCGATGGCTGAGATATGCGTCATACTCGTGAACGGGTGCTGTTTGTGACGTCCGGTCTGTTTAAGTGTCCAAAGACCTTTTATTAAAGTACTGTGTCCTAAGTTTAACGTGAGAGACCTCATTTTGCTCTCTGTATTTTCTATTAATTTGTATTGTTAGTGCATAGTACTGTTAAGTTAATAATAAAAAAAACCTCCCGGAGTTTCTTGCCAATTCTTCTCAGTGCAAAAGTAATCGAATTGGCGGAAGTAAAAAAAAAGTGACCTTCATAAGTGTCTGTACAAGACCTAAACTGAAAAATGAGTTTGATTTTGATTACATAGTTCCTTTCCACTGTCTGTCCCCTTATATGCTTCGATCTTTGAAACTACGCAACGGATTTTGATGCGGTTGTTTCAGTAGGTAGAGGGTGTCAATGGTGGTTTTAGCTATAATGCATGTACATATTTAGTTGTAAACAAAAAGTGATAAATCCAAAATTTACTTAATTACTTTTGATGCGGAACCAAGTTCGCCGGGTCTAGCTGACCCGGTCTGTCCTATATAAACATAATAATTTCCTCATGTAATATTATCCTACCATCAAATAACACTACAGCTAGTTGTTCAGTTTGCTTTTTATAACTAATAATTTTTAAATTTGTTAACAGCGGCATTACCCGCAACGAGATGATTGCTGCAATAACCAATCGCTTTCACGCAGAAGCGATGGCATCCCTACCGCCAAACGTTCGCAGACGCATCCGTGCACTGCGCACACTACAGAAGCAATTCGTCGATATTGAGGCAAACTTTTACAGCGAAGTCCATGCCCTCGAATGCAAATACGAAAAACTATACAAACCACTCTTTGAAAAGGTACTTTATTTAGTTATATGACTAAATTCATGAATATTTTGAGTAATTATTTCTCAAAACAATTCGTGTTTTATAAAGTTACACATGATGCTTTTTCTACCACCAAGACCTGAGTCCTGATCGATTTGTTATCAAACACTTTACTGATGATTAACTCAAATTTATTCTCTTGTGGCATATTAAAAATATGTGTATATCATTCAAGTACGCATTTTTAGCGCGCTGAAATAGTGAATGGTGCTTATGAACCCACTGATGAGGAGTGTTTGAACCCATGGCGGGATGAGAATGAGGAGGAAGAACTGGCACGTGCTGTACAAAACGCTGCAATTACTGATTCCAGTGATGAGAAAAAGGCTGAGGAAAAACCCCAAGAGTTAGTAAAAGCTTTTCATTTACGAGTACATAAACTTTTAGTCACTTAAGCAGGATAAAAGTTTATCTATACCTTTACTAGTTCTTGTTACTAAATAATTTCGCAAACAAATCTCTCGAGTATTAACTATTTGATTGCAAAGCTCAACTACTTTTTGAATGTTATTTTTTTGTCTAATAATTAGCAAATGTCATACTTGCTTCAAAGTCCACTTGCCTATAAATGATAAAGAAAGTAGGACTAGGATAATGACTCACTGGTGGTCTCTTGATATTACAGAAATTTAAATACGAAATGATGACATCCTAACACCATAAATGAATACAGTGATTATTTGTAACATGCATCACCAACTGAATTAATTTGGGTAGATAATTTGTGTACTGTAATTTTTTTAAACATTTACTTATGAATGAAATGTCTTGCAGACCTCCAATGGACCCCAATGTTAAGGGAATCCCAGAGTTCTGGTATTCTATATTCAAAAATGTGTCTATGCTCTGTGACATGATGCATGAGCACGACGAACCAATTCTCACCTGTCTGCAGGATATCAAAGGTAATTAATTTAATTTCTGTTTTCAAATGTATCTGATAGAGTCGATTAAAAATTGTGCACATGATGACAAACTTACACCATCAGCTGAATATGAATGATTGATTTGTTCAACATGCATCACCAACTGAGGCATTTTATTTCAAAAAGAAATTGTGACATTTCTAAACACTTGAGACTGATGTCTTTTTTATTCAACAGTGCAAATGCATGAGGACCCTATCGGCTTTACACTGGAGTTCCACTTTGCACCTAACGATTATTTCACAAATACTGTGCTGACCAAAGAGTACTCCATGAAGTGCAAGCCCGATGATGAGAATCCATTAGAATTTGAAGGACCAGAGATCTATTCCTGCAAGGTAAGAATTTTAATATTACTAATTTTAAATACATGAGAAATGCGTTTTGCGCCACCAATTGCGGCGATTCCTGTTACTGCTAGTACCTAAGCCTTCTGGTATAAAATTAGTTAAATCTTTGCAACCATAAGCCTCGCTCTTTTTTACTTGTCCAATTAGATGACGACTATTGAGCTTTTTGTTATTTATCCACTAATAGGTTGCATGCTTATTATCATTAAAAAATACATAACATGTAACGAAGGTGCAGGCAGTGGCTGTTAAGCTTTGACTCGCTGTTATGTTTATGTCCCAAATGGAATAGGTGGCGAACCCATTGCCATACCAGACAGAGTTTTCAGTCATCGACATTTACCACACATAACTTTCGAAGAGAATTTCGAAAAGTCATAGGTGCGAGCCAGGATTCGAACCCTACGTCTTCTTGATTCAGAAACGGCGTGCTCGACCACTGAATCAAAACCGAAAATACTTTCATGCACATATTCGAAGGTTACCGTCACTTGGTGTCGCCAAATGAAATATGTTGTAATAACATTAAATACATATCGAACCCGTTGCTATTATGTACCAAACAGAATGGATTCATCATCATCATCAGCCTATTGCAGTCCACTGCTGGACATAGGCCTCTCCCAATTTGCGCCACAACATCCGCTACAACAGAATGGATTGTTATACCAGAAAACTTCCGAGAAATTTGCAGCATTTTTCGAACCCATGATAAAGTACTAAATCACTAGGCTATTGAGGGTTGATACAATAAACAATTGTTTATACAGGGCTGTGAGATAAACTGGAAGAAGGGTAAGAATGTGACCGTTAAAACAATTAAGAAGAAGCAGAAGCACAAGTCACGTGGATCAGTACGCACTGTCACCAAGTCTGTGCAGGCCGATTCATTCTTTAATTTCTTCTCACCACCGAACATGCCTGAAGATCCCAATTCTACCCTGGCCTCTGATATCCAGGTAATTGATGTTTTTTTTATTAATATACATACATCAACTTTCAACTATTCAATTGCACTCATTGCAATGATTGTCCAGTGTGATAGAGAAGGGCGAGATTTAATAATTTATTTAATAGCTTGCTTAATATTTTATATTGAGTCGTGTAAACAAATAAATATCGCGTAATGTGATCATGTGTATATATTAAATAGTAGCACCTATACTGATTTCCTATATTAAAAAGCATTCAGTTGCATGCCATTTTGCTGATACCAATGTTAATTCTTGCTAAATTATAATCCTTGTTGAGTTCAAGAAATTAAATCAATGGATATAGGAATATTTATAAACTATTTGGATGAATAAAAATTTGATTGTGACTGCAAAGTCTGTAGATACTGATATTTTTTATTGACAGTTATAGTACAATTAATATTGAATGTTACAGGCGCTCCTAACTGCTGACTTTGAGATTGGCCACTATATTCGCGAGCGTGTTGTATCTCGTGCAGTGCTCCTGTACACTGGAGAGGGTCTTGACGACGACGACGATGACGATTATGAGGAGGAGGTCAGTACCATAGTTTAAATATATTATGTATTTTAAATACCGCGTAAAAATGACTATCGTAGCATCATAACTAAAATTCATTTCCTGATTAGAAACTCCACATTGCTGTCATCTTGGCATTATACTAGTTATTGACAAGTGTAAGATACAAATATCTAATGTGTGAAGAGCTGGAAACAACTAATATTTAATATTAAAGATCTTTAAAAAAATAGAAAATGGAGAAAACTTAAATTTGTGTAAAATGAAACAATTTTGTACACCTTATTTTTAGTGGTGATGCTAAATTAAACATTTAAGTGATTATTTCAAAATGTTCAATATCAAGTTAAATAGGTATTCGAAAACCGCGGTAAATTTTAAAAACGGATTCAATAACATGATTCTTGGTAGAGAAACATAATTTGTTTCTGATGTGCTTTATTTGCCATAACCTGAAAGTGAATTCTACAGCCACCTAGCATTTCTAGAAGTGTTAGTTTGTACCTTGCATGGTAGAATTTTTGGACTGCTTGTTTAGCTAGTTTAGTTCCAGGTGTTCTTTTACTTTTGCCCCCTCCCATTCCTCCCCCAGACGAAGGTACAGCATAAATTCTATATACTCTAGCCCCTTTAATACTTAAAATTATTATTGCACTGTTCTCTTTTATTAGCATCCAAACAGATCTTTTTCTAAGTCAGACAATTTTAATGTCTTTTTAGATCTTATTTTTGTTTTTATATTTTTATTTACCTTAATTGTGTAATATCATTTTATCTTTAATTTTTGTTTGAGCCATAATTAGACACAAAATAAAACTAAACATAGCAGCTCATGCTTGGGAGTAAAAAAAGAAATGAGCTCAACAAATTATTTAAAACTGGAAAAATAATTTAGTTTATTTTTTTCAAATGGTATTTATTTAATGTAGTTTTCATGAGCCCTTTTCCACTTTGAGGATCCAGTCTTTTTCCAATCCCTGCCCTCTGAGTAATAACTGTATGTTATTGTATTGGGTGTATGGATATTAAGTAAACAGTATCTATGTCTGGTGGGTCTTGGATGTCTGGGGGCTGCACAAGCAACAGCGGTCTATTTGCTTTCAGGAGGATTCTTCATATCTTGATGGACTTGGTGACTCTGGCACAGAGGAAGTGTCTGATGTGGAGGATTGATGCGGAACATTGTCTATCAGCTACCTTAGCATTAAAAATTACAATAGCGTTACACAGCAGTTTACTGAGAGCTTACAATAAATATCTCATAAGCACTGGCAGTAGCGCCATACAGAGCTCGTCACACGAGTCTTGTTAGCATATCAACCCATAATATATACTTACTACTTTTAGCAATAAATAAATTATTAATAGTAAATCTATTTCGCTTGGCGAAACAACGAATACTCCTCTGGAATGTTGTGTTATCCTATAAATTAGTATTTATATGCTAGGATTTAATATGAAATTTTGAATTACACATTCCTAATCTAAGCATGGTTTATCTCTGGTTAGATAAATATGTTTTAGACTAGACTTGTTTGTGTCCCCTCCTCTCAAAGGGAGTGAGAGAAAAAAAGGTGCCTTCAATATCAATGAGATATGCATGTTCACTTGTTAGTTGTCTGTTACAATAAATATTTTTGCATTTCTAGTTAGTTATACAATTGATAGTTTTTATTTATTAATAATTTACAGTAATTAATAATTATAGTATGTATTTTTGTTGACGAATTTTGAATATTCGTGCGAGTACTTTGAAATTTCATGTGATATTAATTCTCTATTCTGTAAGGCTATAATTTAATTGTTTCCCTTGTGTGAAAATTTATGTGTGTACTGTTATCCTTTTGAGATGCTAGTTGAATCCTTGTAATAGCTGAATTTTAATTTTGGCTCCCCCAGGTATTTAATTCTCTGAATCTCTTTAGTGCCAAAACGATTTTTTATTATCACTTAATAAATTAATATCGCCAACTGTGATCTATCTGATATGTATTTTTTCAAAATTTGAACAAGAGTTAGATCCATGAGTGTGGATGTATATTTTTTAATGTGTAATCTTCTATTGAAGTTTAGATATAATATAGCAGCTCTTTGGTTAGATTTTATATATTGGTAAAATGGCTTTTTGTTTTTGGCATGATGTCGTAACGATGACATTAAAATTGTATGCTTTTTACTTGTGTGTGTTTTATTTCGTTTATCCTTATTTGCATGCGAGTTTACGAGATTGGCCATGGTTGCAGAATTCACGTTTATGTTAAGGTAATAGAAAGTCCAGAGTCAGTGGTTATTAGAGAAATATATATTAAAGCTAGTAGTTATTACAGTAGTTGCTTTTTTAGGTGTAGAAATTAAATAAACATAAAAACCACCAGGTTTTGCATAGTGGTAAATATATCAGGATAATGTGAGCAGCATTTTTAGTAATCCAATGCAGTTGAATGACGTGATTGTGTGCCATCACCTATTCATATAATTTGATTCATAAAATGGAAATATCTCCTTCATTTTGAATGTATTACTTTAATTGTATGCATAATTTAATCCTAACTATACTCAAGCCATCCTTAGGCTGTTAGCAGCTGAGCCAAAGTGCCATTGCTGTTAGAAAATAAATGAAATGAAACTTGAAAGCTACTATTCCATTTGTTATGATTGTTCAATTAGTCAACAAAGGTGGTACAAATCTTCCTGGAAAGTGGTTGGTTAACAATCTTGTTTGAATCGACTGGGTGTATGACTTTTCTTGCTTATAATATTTATCAAAACTATTATTTAATGTAAGGTAGATGAAAAGCATAGACTGCAGTAAAAATATAAACAGTATCTTAAATTTGTATTTTTTTCTTGACCTGATGTTGGCGTTGTCAGGAGGAAGAGGAGTGTTCTACAGAAGAGAGTGAAGATGAGGAGCCGGCTTCTCGGAGACGACCCAAACATCGGTCCATCAAGGGAGCTGCCCAGGACAATCCTGCCGAGTGCAAACAACAGTAGCACCTCTAGGCCCATAACCTACTGTTGAGGTCTGTTCACATTATAAAGTGCTGAAATATGTGCGAAACTAAATTATTTGTATTGAATATCGCCATATTGTAATATTTAAAAAATAAATACTTTACAGTAAGCTCTGCATTGTCTCTTATATAATCTATTTAATTTAGTAACATAAAATTTAGATGCCAATATACTACTTATATTTATGTCCGAATTATGTATGAGGAGTTTTGTAAATCTAAAGATGCGCAGGTGTAGACCAAGATGTTAATTGTTTTATATACCCATATTGAAATGTTAATATTCGGGCTTTACTAATGAAACTGATGTGTATGTTGGGTGTCGACTGTCGAGCTAAACAAAAAATTGGACAGACCTCGCTATATACGAGCTGCTCCAGTGACTGAGTATTTTAGTATAGGTGCTTAATAGAAGTGGAAGCGAAGCGTGGGAGTGAGTAAACTGGCAAGAAGGAGTCACGTAGCTTGGTCTCCCTTCACATTCCTCATTTATTATAAACAGTAATTCGTTGTTTAGTCTCATTGACAAATTATTTAATTTAATTTCCTTGCAAAATCATGAATTATGCTCATTATATCAACTCTCACCAATCTTAGAACTCTGCAACCCCATCGCGACGAATTCACCTACTTACTTTCTGGTACCTAGTTAAAGTTCCACCTTCTGGCTACAGTGAAGTTATTTTGACACCTATCAATTATTTTTAATAATTTTTCAATGAAATTTAAATATTTCCTTTTTGATTACAGAAATGTTTTCAAAACGTGACCACTTTAAATGGTTTATGAATCAATATAATTTTGTTAGTTTATTAAATTTCAATTCTAATATGGTACATGTCTGATTGATTTGATCTTACAGAATCCATATCAAGTTTCCTCAATGGTAGTCATTGGTTCTGCATAAGTAGTAGGTCTATTCTAGGAATTGTTGGGTACGTAATAATTGAATGTTGCATCATCGGTATGGGTCCAACTAACCTACAATAAATATAGTTTGTTCTTGGCATTCTCCAATAATTATCCCTTTGCATGTAATAAGGTCAGCACATAGAACAGCGCCGAATCTAATCCGCCTTGAAGGTCATACATTTATTTTTAATTTGTCTGTTATGTTGTCTGTTGGTGCTTGCGGCACGATTGCTAGATATAGATAATATTTGTAATGTAGTCTTCATAGCCTGTTGACAGCTGTTTGTTTTAACCGTCTAAAAGACGAGTTATTGAGATAAGGAAAAAAATAACATAAGAAATGGCTGTATGGTCAACGACCTTTGCCTACTCACATTGAGTGAATTATTAAAACAACAACGAGTTATTGAGTAAATTAATATTGATCTGTTTGTGAATTTTTCTGAAAAGGTTTTATAATGTCTATTTTACCTTACGTCTACAATATTAATATAATATTTTATACATAATTAAGTGTGTAACCATTTTGTTGCTTTATTAAAACAACCGAGAGAATAATATTTAAACGTTAATGTAATGCAGTGTATCTTTTGTTATGGTCAATGTATTATGCTCGCATCGCGTACACCAGCTATAGGGAATTTGTACACTACATTTTTAAATAAAAATTTAATGATATCAAAACTTTTTTATTTCCTTTATATATTTGCTTAAACCGAGTGTATATGTCACAGAAATAGATCAAGATAGAACGGCGAATAGGCGTGGCAAGCGTGCCAAAACCCTGCACTATATTGCATGCTTTTCGAAACTCGCTCTCATTACGCAACGAGCGTTCCTGCCATGCGTTCAGGACGTAAAAAAATAGATAAAACTTCACATATATGCCTTATTGTGCTGTGGCAAATTCTAAAAACAAAAGTAGTGAATCAAATATGAAAAAAGGAAATATTTCGTATGATCAGTAAGTACAGAAAATCAGTAGAAAGTATTTTTTTGAGATTATAAATTATTGTTTTACTTTTACTATGTTCAATAATTACGATCACAAGTTGTATATTTTTTCGTTATGATAAATATCCATTGCTGTCCGCATTCAACGCTCGTATACAAAAACATTGCGCGTATAAATTATACGCGTAATGTACGTCGAACGAACGAAATACACAATACACCTGCTAGTTGATCGCTGTGTCTGTTAATCGCTGTGTTTGGCCTTCGAATGTTAGAGATGGGCACTCCATGTATCGTTGAGTCTTAGGACTTATCGATAAATTAATTCAATAATAATTTGAGTATCAGGTCATGTCTTGCTTTGTCCCTACTTTATTCTAACACCACAAATTTCAACCAAAGTGCTTCGTAATTACATTGGCAGCAGTTTATTTGACAGTATAAGTTTTCACCAATTTGACCAATCGCCGATGGAAAATCATTTCGTTCTTCTCAAACGGGCAGTAACCGAGGTATATGTAGACGTTCGGCTTCGTTATTTAACCAGGACTGTGAGGCCAACCCTTACAAAAAGGCAAATATTTAATAAATATGTATAGTTTCAAGGACAGTATAATAATTATAACTAAATTTTATATACTGTTGAAAAAATATGTTTTAGGTTTTAATATGTCGGATTAAAGTATTTAACATGTTTTACTTTCTATGATTATCGTTACACAAAATCAATAAAGTTGGTAAAATATAAAAATAATAAAATTAACACACGTTGCCGATATTAACATCGATAATCTAATGTGTGTGTCTCCTAACTAGTCGCTCGCTCGCTAGTCGCTAACAATGAAAATGACGTCACGCTGTGGGCGTGGTTTTTAAAAAAGTGACACGCTCGAAATGTATGGAAATATGACATCGCGGCCGTTCTATCTTGATCTATTTCTGTGGTATATGTTGTTTCCATCTGAAAGTCAAATTCCAACAAATAAACTGCTCTATCACCCCTAAATTCAGTTACTAGATACAAGTGTCCAGCCGAAGGTCTATTTTTGGCCGAAGCCGAAGCCGATTAATCAGCAATCTCCGCAACCTTCGGCTCAAGTCGAAGGTTTATAAACTATTAGCAATTGAATAATTTTCTTCCATATATTATCCACAGCTAAAGAAGAATATTAGCGAAAAGTGGCTCATGACGCTTTTCTCTCGTGCAGTCCGGTCCGTTAATCATTCACTCATTCGTAACAGTTCGTTTAATCCCGACTGTTTTCGGTTTCGGCTGAGAATCCCGCCGAAGCCGTAGATGAATTTGTGGCCGAAGCCGAAGCTTCAGATTCGGACACTACTAGATACGAGAATAAAAAAAATAACATTAGGCGGGCGAAAAGAAACTAAAGTCCTAGAATTGAAACTCAAGGGAGCAAAGTAGTATCCATTCAAAAACAGGCACTAACAAATCGAGAGATACCTGAGGATCTGACAGTTTTAGGATAAGTAACTAAATGGTGAATGTGAATCTGGATTAAGAGCTGCCGAAGTCTTCATTGCGGGTGTCCAGACAGTACCACTCCGAAATTTGTCGAAAGTTTTTTAATGAGTAGATTCTATGGCCAAAGAAGTCGTGTTCGACTTGGTAAGTATATGGAATTAGAGGGAGTCCGCCGCCTTTAAGATGACGTAGTGCGGTCCGTGGCCTTGTACGAGACCTCTTTTTGGTCGCGAAACCTCTCGGGGGGGGGGGGGGGGGGGGGGGGGGGGCTGCTCCCGGGCTCTGCTGAGCAGCCTGGAGCGGATCATGGCCATGCGGATCGTACGGGGTTATCGTAAAGGCGGCGGACTTCCTCTTATTCTGTATACCTCCAAGTCGAACACGACTTCTTTGGCCATAGAATCTACTCATTAAAAACTTTGCTTGGATTCAGCACCTAAACAATGCCCTAAACGAAAACTTACCTAAACATAACTTCACGCCTTTTTCTACTCTAAGGTATAGCGGCTGTTAAGCCTCGATTCGCCGTTATGTTTTTGTCCCAAGTGGAATAGGTGGCGAACATGTTATACATACATACATAAGCTCACGCCTGTATCCCATGGGGGTAGGCAGAGACATTGGCTTTCCACAAGCTACGATCCTGACACACATCTTTCGCCTCATCCACAGTCATACATCTCGTCATGCATTTATGTACGTCGGTTTCGGGTGCTACGCATTTTGCCTTTTTTAACAGACCATTTATTTGGTCGTGTTAGCTCCTTCTTGGTCTCCCGACCCTGCCACTCACATTTGCTTCGTATACTCTTTTAGTCATTCGGCTTTCATCCATTCTTGCAATATGACCAAACCATCTTAACATACTTCTCTCCACTTTGGTCACCACATCCTTCAACTTGCATTTCTCCCTTATCACGCTATTTTACATTCGATCCGCAATGGTGACTCCAGCCCCGGATCTTGGGGGCAATTACTATAAAGTTACTTAACTTAGACGGACAGAATAAATAACAGTACAAGTACAAAATAGCAGAAAATCACCCCAAAAAGATTGAATCAAGCCGGGGCCCATGCCTCGGGCGGCAAGTTCAGGTGGCGGCCAATTTACTATAAAGTTACTTAACTTTCACGGACAGAATAAATAACAGTACAAGTACAAAAAGTTACTGACCATAAACGGTCTCTCTAGCAATCAGGCTGTAGGTATTATTAGCAGAAAATCACCCCAAAAAGATTGAATTTAGATCTACTGAAAGCAGTGGCAGACATTTAACATCGTCTATGGGGTACAGGTTGTGGGCTATTAGCAAAACGGTTTCAAGATCTTGGCATATACTTTCCAAGACAAAAACTCTGCTGCAAGATTGATAGAGAGCGAATAGTTTCTAAGATTGTCGAATTGGGGACGGCATCAAAGGCGTGTGCGATGCCGAATGCGCCAGCACCTGGCCCTTTAGACGGGCCAATGCGTCAATGGTCGAACGCCCTTTTCGGAATCCGAATTGAGCGTTCGACAGATCCGGCTCCACTCGGCAAAGGTGATCGTTAGGGGGAAAGGCAACGATGCTCTCCAACAATCTGCCAACTCATCGAGAAGGACGATGGGCCGGCATGCTTGGACGTTAACCGTGCGTCGGCTGTGTGTACTTGGGATGGAGGCACAACCGTCCCACCTTCCAGGGTTTCAGAAACTTCCCAGTCGCAAGGCACGAACTGAAGAGGCTCCGAAACCTTCCCCCATCTCGGTGGTGGCAAGAGTTACCCCCATTGAATTGTTTCTCCGTAAGCGACTAGACGTCTCCTGGCGGCGGTGTCGCCGAGGGTAGAGGGCCCATAGCTGGCGGCATAAAGTTGGCCCTGCTAGGAAACAGGGACCGAACTACCCCGTCTAGAGGTAGATCCTACAAGTATCCATCCCTTCGTGCGGACGGCCTGGGCCGCTGCGACCAGGCACTCAGGCGCATCGCGCCCATGCTGCTGCGGTCGGGTCAAATAAGGCGGCACTTGACCGCACTGACCTCGCAGCATCCGATGTTCGCGATCGCCGTTGCCGCTTCCTCCTTGGCGGCAGAATCGTTTAGATTGGTCACCACCAACGCCGCCAGTTTTATCGGCCGTACTACGCTTGCCACGTCCGCGATTGCCTCACGCAGCTTGGAAGCGTAAAGATCCGCGTGGAGGCCTGGGCTGTGGCTTAGGTCCGGCGCACGACACCAATGTGATCCCCAGTTGGGCGGGATCGACTATGGGCCGAGCGCGGCTGAGAATTAACGGAGTAGTCATACGAGATGGGCGGTAAAACATGTTGCTGTAAATGCCCTATTAAATAATTTGCTAGTTCAAGCCTTAAAAGAAGTTTTCTTTATGGTATACCAGATACGCGGCCTGAGTAGTAGTAGAGTACAGCGGCAAACGGTAAAATAAATGTTAGAGGGCGGGGGCGGCATTTTTCAATTTTTGCCCCGCCTAAAAAAAATTGAAAAATTGAGGCTGGGTGACTCCACACATACTTCTCAGAGAACGCATTTCCACTACATTCGCCATGCTTTCATGCTTCGCCTGCCACACCCAACACTCACTCCTGTATGTGAGAGTTGGTACTAACACACCGTTGTGCATTGTCAAGCGTGCCAGGCACAAAGTTTTTAGACATTGATATTTATCACACACAACTTCGAAAAGTCATTGGTGTGAGCCCGGTGTTAACCCACAACTAGTGTCAAAAATTGCATGTAATTTGAAAAGTACTTTGAATTATTTCACTTAGGAAAAGAAAAAACTCATTTCGTAATGTCAATTTATTATCTTCAAAGATAGTAACAATTTATTTATCACGATTTGTCTTTAAAGTGCACTCAGATCTAGGCCCTAAAAATATACTTTAAATGAAATAATTTACTTAACTATCTAATAATGGCTAACGGGTTTAAATTAGTACTGCCTACCTATGAAGTAATAGGTATCAACCATTTTTTTTTATTTTACTTGATAAGCTGCCAGATTTATTTAAAAAAGATTATATAAATACACAATAATATTGTAGATTACAAATCAAATTCATGTACTTTTTTTAAGTAACTGTTATTTATTAACCCATGTACTCGTACATATTTACAATGAGACTTCCACAATTTCATTCAAATTTGCCATCGTTAAGTATGATTTAATAGATTGGTGCTATGTCCATAGGAAATTTAGTTGAATCTACTTCAGAATGACGTTTTGATGAGCCAAAGTTCTAAAAGTTCACATTGGCCATTTTAAGCTCTAATATGAACTTTTCCTAAGAAGTTCGGAACATTTCTCTCAATCTAGTAAGATGATTGACCGATCTGTGTAAGAAATTCGACAACACATAAGTCGTTTTTTTTTAATACATTGCAATGGTATAGAAACTAACTGATCGGTATTACGAGTTCATAGCCTCCTTAAAACGTCATTCTAATATATTGAATCTCAACAAATATTCAAATCAAAGCGTTATTAATGTTAAATTTGTAACGAAAGTTATGATGGTAGGTACTATTATTAAAGTAATATGTATGTATAATTAAAAAATGTAGCGGTAAAATAAAAACTTGACAGATCTATATATTCATTAATATGTTTTACACTCCACAATATGGCATAAAAATCACTTATTTTGTACTAGAGCAAAGTTATTCAATTTTATTAAGTACGAAGTCTTTCTGCCAATGTCAAATCATTTCAGCTGGCGTATTATGAGCTCTTAATTCCAGCCAGCCAACGCGCTGTCTTGCAAATTCGTATTTTCAACGACTAATTGCAGCTAGTCGGTGACGAGTAGTCACCGTCAAATTCACTCTAAATTCGATTTATCAACGATTTCGAATTAATTTCATGTAGTCAATCACGAGTAGGCTAGACAAGCTGAAATTAGTCGTTGGAAATACGAATTCGCTAGGCAGCGCGCTGGCAGGCGGGAATTCAGAGCTAATGATACGCTAGCAGGACATAAATATATTTATATTGGGAAGAAATGAATTAATCTGTATAAGTTAGGTGAATATGCCCTTTCAAATATTTTCATTCTTTCATATATTACAAAATATTTATAGAGTAATGGTCTTGTACAATAATTTATGGACCACACACTCAAATAGTTGAAGACATGGTCTAAGGATTTAACAAAGAAAACAATCCGATACAGATCAAACTTTTATCACAATTTTATATGGTGAAACTCAGTATTTTACACAGTAGGTATCATAATACTAAAGATAAAAACTGTTAAAGACGTTAAAAAACCAATATTTTTCAAATATATATAATTTAAATAAATGTCTTTTGCTAGAAACAGAAATCTGCTAACACATAAATAATTTGTTTACACTGAAATAATATTAAAATTCATATAAAAATTTGAGCCATGCGCGGTGTTCAGTCTAAGATCGTTCAATTTAGCACCAAGTTTTCTTACTTAAGTAATTATTTTCTGTATAATACAGCTAAAGGTTAATAACATCGCTATCATCTACACAAAACAAGGGAATGATGCGATATGATAAACTCTTATTTAGTTATTAAACTTACAATAATAATATTTTATACTTAAATGATGGTTGCATTTTAGTGTTCCAGAAAACATTTAAACTACTTACTACTGCGACTTCGGCATGGGTGGAACTTAACTTGATTTCCCATGTTACTACTTCGTATTGCATCAATTATTTGTCAGAAAAAACTGTCATTATCGGTCCAGCCGATGAAAAGATTAGACAAATTAAAAAGACAGACATAAAAACACGATATTTTTATACGCGTGCTATGAATATTTATCCATATTTTTTTATTTATTTATAGATAAGATTACAAAGTCCGTTATATTAAAATCCAATACAGTAAAAAATATAATAAATACTTTGCAATAAGGTAATGTAAGCCCAAACATATATAAATTCTCAGATATTTACATTTTCCATCCAAGTTATACAAATCTATTTATATATACATATACAAAAAACTTTTATTTTATTCCCTTGTCCACTTCGAAAGTTGATGCTTTTTAGCCTCCAGACTCACGTTTTAAATTTATTATTTATAGACATGATTAAAGCAGAATAACCAGTTAATTATAAAGAAACAACATTCCTCATTGTTTGCTGGTTTCAGTAACGTGTGTACATTATGTTTAGGCAAAATACTTTAGCTCATGGCAATGCTATAAATAATATAAAAAAATAAACATAAATGTAGGTATCTCAATTAAAGCATCAATTGTTAAAAACATTTTCCAAAATATCAATGTTGGCAACATCGTAATCAATTTATACACACTGGCAACACTAAAATCAGCTGTATCGTTGCTAGTGAGGAACAAAAATTCTTCCAATTTTACTTAATAGCACGAAAAAAAACACATTTTGATAAATAAAACTAATTAATAAAAAAGTTACAGCACACTATTAGGTCACAAAAATTATAAAAAACAAATAGTAATTGAGATTTCGTGGTCGTCATGTAGGTATTTTATGAAATAACTAACTAAGTAACGAGGTACTACTGCTAGCAACTAATTTTAAATCAGAATCAAAACATATATGGAAGAGCCATTATTTTTCAACTTTAAATAATTATTGACACATCATCATTATTACATAGTATAAAACAAAGTCACTTTCTGCTGTCTGTCCACTTATATGCTTATATCTTTAAAATTACGCAACGGATTTTGATGCGGTTTTATTTAATAGTTAGAGGGTGTCAACGGAGTGGTTTTGATCTATAATTCACATATAATGTTATAAAGAAAAAGTGATAATTTTCGAGATTTAGCACTTTAATTGCAAACGCTGGCTGAACCGTAAGTGATAATTCAAAACAATGTTCTGCATTATTAAACACCTATAGAAAGTCTACAATAAAGTCCGCGAGGGCATAATATGTCCATCTCTTAGGGATAACACACAATGACCATTTTTAGTTGTTTACTTTTTACGAGAAATAATGGCTTATTTACGAAGCGATTTTAAATATTACAGCATTAATTTTCATCCAATTGAGTGTCTTAAATAGATTGTGTTTTTAATATAGAGCAATATGGCCGTTTAAATTACAGCATGTAATTTAAACTAATATTATTTACGAAGATATTACAGTATTAACATAGCATTTGCGTTGCGCGCCAAAACCCGTGCCGATAAGTAGCACTAATTGAACTTTTTAAGATCCAAGTTGTAGGAATCATGCATGATGGTGTTCTGAAGAAGATAAATATATTAAGTTTATTTATCAGTCTGAAGTCTAATCTTATGTAACCAGTGAAACGTTCTGATGGTAGTGTATGCAAAAAACCGTATTGCGTTAAATTGCATGAAAATTAAGTACATAGAAATACCATTTGTTTCTACACAAACACTATCATTAAATGTTTAGTCGGACAGCAACAAACGTGAAATCATTAACCGGTAAAAAAACAACGCACTATCAAAAAAACGAGTGACACAAGACACACAACAAAATTAAATCTTAAAAAACAATATTATAGTATCGGGGACACGCCATCTTGGGCACAATTTTTGACCGTAGTACGATTCGTAGTATTTAGGAACTATTTGTCCGCCAAGAATAGGAGGATCCGTAATATTTCCGAGACGCTTTAGGACTTAATTAAATTGAAAATTATCTCATTTAGAACTGCGGAGTAAATTAAAAAAAAATGGAGAACAGATACACATATGGCAACATTATTATTTTAAGTCGATCAGGAATCCTGCAATTTTAATAATTTTTTTTACGAAAAGCAATCTTGGGTATCGAATAAATTTTTAGTATATTTTTCCTTCCGCAGACGTGATTTTCTATTAATATTCATACAGTAGGTAGATTAGCAATAGACAAAATCACAAGATAGACAAGATCGGCTACCAGTTGAAAGAGCAGCAAACCTCGCGCTCGCAATTATTACGAGCAGAACGAAAATACAAAAAAGATATAAAACCGCTAACTATAAATATTGCCTATAATTAAATTGTACACATACATCATTTATCTGTCTTCAAAGCTTCAAGTTGAAGAGCTGATATTGAAATCTCTACGCGACTTGTGCTCTGATATCAATTATTTAAGTTCAAAACTAACTATTTTACCAACATCTGTCCATTTTTCGCCTAGCTTTATTACCATTTAACCAATAGAAACCAAAATTATAATTTGTTTAGGCCGTAAACTAAGGAAATTGGAAAACGAAATCAAATAAATTACATTCATCTAGGAAGCTCTAACTTAGAACTACATAAAAAATATTGTCTATATAAATATCATGCAACTGTTTAACAATTGCTTTCGGGCTGTTTTTTATAATAGCAGACACGAGTACCACTTGATGTAACTCTATGCTAAACATCTTCAAATCCAATTATCGATATTAGGTATCGATATCGAGTAGGTGCACGGTAATTTAAATTATTGTGAGAAAAAAACGCGTGTTTGATTTAAGCATCAAATAAACGAATTGCATATGTAATGAATATCTTTATTCAAATTATTATTTGCGAATCATATCGTACTAACATATTTGACACTACAACATAAAAACATTAGCAGCTTATAATGCTTGTAAAATAACATGTCGCATTAATTATATGTGTATAATTCATACAGTTATCAATGTATAAAAATTAAAAATGAACTTACGTAATTACGTTGATATGAATTTTGTCTTTTTAGAGCTGAAACACTACACGGTACAAGTGTCTACCATTTTACTAAGATCATGTTCAGAAAACGAGAAGTCGCAATTTTATATGAAACAATATCCCACTTCTGAATATGATTTTACAATCCATTCTATATGCAATCTGACCTCGCCCAATATCGATTCTTCTAGTGTGTCTTCGCTATATTGATGTATACAGAGCAAATAGTTTGTAATGTCACGCCGGTGTTTTCGTCTTCTTGCCGAACGGCAAATGGATTCTACGTTTTCTAGCTTTGGGAACACCCTCGTCGTCCATCAATGACGAATCCGTGGATTCCTCTTCAGGCGGTGTGTTGCTGGACGGTGTGGTCACATCTAGGATTTAAATAATTTACAATATTTCAGTTTAATAATAACATGTATTGTTCATACGGTGTAGTCAGTAAGATATATTATGTAGTGTATATATTAAGTCCACTTACTGAACTGACCTTCAGCTAAGGTTTTTTGTTTGGCGAAGATGTTCCTTGTCGGTCGAGGGTCGTCCGACAGCTGAGAGGCCAACGCGACCCCGTCGGTGCTGCGCGAGCGCGCGATGGGCGCGGCGGGGGCGGGGGCGGCGCGGCGCGGGGGGGCGGAGGGCGCGGCACGCAGGGACGCGCGCAACGTGGGCTGCGAGGCCGAGTGCACGGCGCGGCTCAGCTCGGGCTCGCCGCCCCAGGTGACGCTGACAAACCGACAGAGCTACTTTGAAACTCTTAAAGAATCCCACAATTCAGTATTGATAGGACGTCTGCACCCTCCATGGATGAACCGGTAGACCGGTTAAATAGCATGACCTCTCAGAGATTCGACATAAGTGGGGCGTAACGCATTTTGTTCGATGAGTGATAGGTTCGGAGGCCCCCCTCTTCATTCTTCAAGGGCACTGCAACTGTATCACTATCTGTGTTACAGGTCGTCCATAAACGGCGTTTGTTGCTTACAGTATAACAATTCTTACTTGTAGTACTTACTTGTCACCGCCGAGTATGAACTGAACTTGATCCTTATTCGGATCAACGGGCGGACTCTTGCGCAGATCGTTATAAGACACTCTCACTCTGAGTTCATCCAAGGCGGCACGTTGCTCTTCCGCTCGCCTCTCGAGTCTTTCCAATTTGTCGAGCTTGTCGTCTTGTCGCCGCTCGCGCGCCTCTTGGGCAAGCCGCTCCTCTAAATGTAATCTATAATAAAATTGTTTAATTTATATTGAAATCGATATAATTTCGATTCACTGGTGCTAATTTCTCAGTCTTAAAGTTGAATATTCGGATGCCAAGTCGCTTTACAAACCCGCCGGATATACGGTATTCTACTAAATTATTGTCTTAGTAAAAATTACAATACTAACCTGGCTTCTGCGAGTCTCAGATCCAGAGGATAGTGTGGAGCGTCCGCCTCACTTCCGGAAGAATCCTCCCCCCTCCATATGAAATTGTCCGCAGTCACTGTAATATTTAATAACTCTAAATACGTATCAACTAACATTTATCAACAAAAACAATAATTCCACGACCCCAGATTAATCAATAACAATTCAGACTACAATAATTAAAATGCATGTTAAAATAACCTCAAAAGCATGTATGAAATAATACTATGTCATAATTATATCACTACTAAGAAGATGGTTAAATTAGTAGTAGGTAGATCGTCATGTCTTACCTGAGCAGGGTGCTTACAGAGGAGTTGCCAGGTAAACACTGATAAAGCATAATAAAATAATATTTATACGGAATTAACTTGCAACACTGGCGGAAGCCGGGATTGGGTAGTGGCGGGAAAATAAAACAAAACTCACAATCGGTCAAAAGCTTTCAAACGTGCTTGAAAGGAAAGGGCAAAACTACTTTCTAGTAATCTTATGTCAAATAATACATATCAAGCCAGATTCTACAAAAGCAATATATATTTTTTAATCTACAAAATACTAAACTAAAACTGAACTCACAGTTCCATGCAACTGTTGAGTCTGTTGATTCTTTATTTATAATACGTATAATATTTTAAAGTAAACGGTCTTTGGGATAGTGCAGTTACAAAAGATGAAATGTTTCATGATCATTTAAAATAGATGCAAATATACTAACATATATTAAAATATGCACAATAAAATTGTTAATGTCCAAAACAACATTACTGTATATTGTTTAAAAGCCATGTAAACTTGCTCTCCAAGGTCGCGTTTAATAATAAGGAATGATAGTTTCCATAGTTTGGTTATTTATTACACAATTAATTTCAGCCGGATTGGAAATTGTGATTTATTTTCGCGAGTTATAACATAACATAACTTTACGCTTTTTGTTACCCGAAGGTGTAGGCAGCGGCTGTTAAGCCTCGTCTCGTCGTAAAGTTTACGTCCCAAATGGAATAGGAGGCGAACCTATTGCCATACCGGGCACAAAGTTATCAGTCATCGATATTTATCACACATAACTTCCGAAAACAATTTCGAAAAGTCATTGGTGTGAGCCACTGTCAGGAATCGAATCCGGACCTCTGGATCAGAAGCCGTGTGCTCGACCACTGGGCTGCCGAGGCTAACGTTTTTTTTCTTTACAGTGTGTATAAATATGATCTTCACCATTTTTTTTTTGCTTGCCGGTACAGAGTGATTTGTAATTCTTATTAGAAAGAAATGGCAGTGGAATGTTCTTCCTACGTGAGTACTAAGGCTTTTGATTTTGATACGCTTGTCTTTTGATTCGCAATTAAATCAAGACTCGTTCTGTACGTTCCATTCCTATAAATAATGTTTCAAAGCCTCAATTTATGCTTAACAACTTTTAACTCATTTGAAATAAAATGAATAGTTTACAAAATCTTAAATTTTCTATGAAAATAGATATAATAATGTCAGATGATATGCTGTTTTAAATTTGGTGATACATATATGGTATTGACATGCAAATATGAACAAATGGATAAATAGAAACCACACCAGTAGTAGGTAGCTATGTACAATAATGAATTTCGTATTATTTCATACATGCTTCACAAAAAAAAAATCCGGTACTCAATAAAGCCTGAAAGCTTCGTAGTCGATTGTGACAAAAATTTTTTTTTTTATATCCGATTTAATTAACGTAAAATACACAAAATGATTCTTAGAAACTAGAAATAATAATAAATAACATTAGTTTTTTTTTTATATAAAAATCACCAATTTTACATCCGAGTAGATACACCGATCAAATTATTTAAAAGGACTGTGATGTGACCAAAATACAAACATTTCATGTTCATTAAAGTAATTAATTTTAAATTAAGAACAACTATCTCCATAAAGATAGAAAAAATAATTGATAAGCAAGATTACCATACATATTATCTAAAATAAATAAGGTATTTTTTCTTCATGCACTATACTTATTAAATTAAGTTCTTTAAAGAACTTAATTAATTAAGTAATATCATATACAAATATAATTGTATATTTTCCTATGCTGTTTATTAAGCATTCGTGTGATCAAAAAATAGAAGGACAAAAAACTTTTCATGTTTTTTTTTTTAAATTTAACTTTAAAAACGATACAGCAAACATATTAGACACAGCTGCTATTTTTGTACCAAACTAAAATTATACTTTATATAAAATTTACATTAGATTATATATACAAAACGAAAAAAAAAACGTAAGAGGCGTAATTAATTAATTATTGTTTAGTTTTTTTTTAATACTAAATATGTTAATTTAATGAAATGATTATAACTAAATAACATAATAAAGTTTATTAATTAAAATTTAAGTACATAATGTAATAGTTTACAGTTCAAAACTATGAGCGAAGTTTTAACAATTCAATAATATGGTTAGGCGGGCAAATAAAGTGGTTATTCAAAATAAAAAGCATTAAAACTACCTTAATATTTAAGACTAACGTGAGTTTCACTTTACATCACCTAAATTTGTATTCGTTGCAAATGAATTTTTTTTTTTAATGTAGATTTTTTGTAAGATTGGGAGTTTTTTATTATTTATTAAGAAAATATTGTACAGGATTCAGTTTATTTAACAAAAGAAAACATAGATAATTACCATTATTTTATTACATATCGATTGCAACATATCTAATAAAATCATTGTGAACAAAAAAGAATTGTCGAGATTCGTTTTAACATGCTGAATGCATAAGGCAAGATATTTATTAAAAAAAAAAAACATACAATATTTAGCATTAAAACGAATCTAGGTGCACTAATATATATGTGTTGATAAATGTTGTGATTTTTAAACTGGATATCGAATATTTGGACTAAATATACATCTTTTTTATGTGACGTTTTTCTTCTGTCCTGTAGTTATTCTAATATATATACAATATATATATTTACAAAAAAAGTCACACGCATAGACACACGTTAGTTTACAAAGTTAATCAATGGAAATTGATTAACATAAAATCAAGAAAATATTATATGTATGTATTGAATGTATTTCAAGTACTTTACTGTTTAAGGTATTTAATGTATTTAAACAATTGAACCAATAATCTATGTATTACATAACTGTATCGGTTTTATTTTAATAGATTCACTCACTTTTCAAAACAACATTCACACATACAAAAAAAACCCAGCACGAGTTATGCATGCCCTCAGTCAATGTGTTCATGGAAGACGGGCAGGTCCTCATAATTCTTACCTGAACCAGATATGGAGGTGTCGTCGCCGACGCTCAGGTCGTCTTGTGAACTGCTCATGCGAACTGGAAAAGAAAAACAACTTATATACAAACGAATATATAGTTATAGGAACATTATATGTTTATTTTTATTTATAACTAGCGCCCATATAGCCCTGCAGCACAGATAGTTGTTACAGTTGCGCTACCGATCTTCACGGGAGTGGCACGGAACACGGCATGTACCACTTTTCCTCGATTTCTTGAGAGGTCGTTTTATTTCACCGGTCGAGCCCCATTCATTTATAACATCAAATTCCTTGCGGGGTATACAAATAATTGCTTATATTTCAATGAGGAACTTGGGTTTTTATCAATCATCTTTATCGAAATCAAACTTGCCCACACGTAAACAAATAATACGAGTTATATAACATTTCTTTACAATATGCAATACCTCTTCCAGCGGGCCGGCCATTAGCGTTTCTATACAGCGTTGTTTCAAGGAACTGCAAACCGTTATTGTTGATTATATTGAAGCCGCACATACGTTCAATCTGTTTCCATCTGTGCATGCGCTCCTGAAATAATACCACAATAAGTGAAAAAATAGACCATATACCTGAATTTACAGCAATTTATAATAAACACTATGAAGGACAGATACCAACAATTCTATTATCTATAGGAGCCTGTAGTTCATATCCATAAAGCTAAGGAGTTTTTTTAAATGGGATAGGAGGGCAAACCAGCAGGCGTGTCACCTGATGGTAAGCAACCAACGCCGCCCATGGACACCAGCAACACATGTAATGTTACTGTTGCGTTGCCGACCTTTAAGGGATAGGGGATAAGGAAGGATGGGGAAGGGGGTGGCCCTCCTCTCTCACCAAACGAAACGCGGCATGAGCCACTTTACGTCGATCTTCTGAGAGGTCGTGGTATTTCACCGGTCGAGCCGGCCTATTCATGCTGCGAACTGCTTGGCGCTACCACTGTCAAGAATTGAACTGTTTGAAAATAACGACAAATTGTTCGTTAAACCATATTTAAATTTCGAATTTTCAATCAGGTTCAAATTTAGAATTCAATAGTTAGTTGTTGTATATTACCTGTAATTCTTGTGTGACCTCATTGAGAGCGGTGCGTGCCTCCACAATGGACCTGTCCACGTCGTCGATGGACTTGCCGTGTGTTGATACAAATGCGCCCACGAAACTCGACCGTTTCTTACGAAGTTTCTCACACTAAAACCACAGTATCACTTTTAGAATAGCATAATCAAGATTTCTTTTATTTTAGAGTTGATAAAAAAAACGACAGAAATATTTTTATTCTTCAAATAGCTATTGATAGTCGATTTCTTGTGCACTATAAAGTCAGAGGAGCGGGATAAATATAAAAGGCGAATATTGGAGACTCACTGCTTCCCTCGCCTGCTGTAGCTGCATGTCTGCCTGCTGTTTCTTCCTAAGATACGCTCTGTTCTCAACTTCGTGAGTCAATTGCAACCATTGCTGCAGACCAGGCGGTGGAGCCCAGCATCTGTCTTCTAATTCGCCTTCAGCTCGACGAAGTTCAGCCCTCAGCATCTGTACACGTATTAATATATTTTACTACCAAAATTTACGTTGGCACCTGAAGCGAAAGGCACAAGACACAAAGGTTGAAAAATAATACCATGGATTTCGACGCATTGTTTTTAGGTTGATGGTAAGGGTCTGGAACGCTGTTAGTAGAATGTAAACATCAAATTTTTTGTAGACAAAATGTAAAATGACTAAGCAGAGATATATAGTGTAAAACTGGAAGAATGTAAGCACATTTTTTATGATCAAATTGTCCGAGTCCCACGAGAGAGCTACAGACGCGACAGAGTATTAAAATGAACGTCAGTACTCAGTACTTCCAGCCTACCCTGCATGGGGCATGGACTGAAGTTATGTTGGATCATTGTTGTATATTGTAAATCATAAAAATGGCAGTCAGCTCTCAGCTTAGTATCATTAAAATAATGAAGGACATTTAAGCGATAGTCGCATTGTTATTTGCGAGATGTTTGTATTATAAAATATTATCATTATCAATAATCACCAGCCAGCCAGAACACGGTAAAAAATTGTTTAGTAAAAATACGCAAAAAGGAAATCAGTTGACTTTGTACTTAATATTTTTTTTTTATACGGGCCAGCGTTTTATTACTGTCGGGCTGGTGACAAGTGATGAGTCGAGGGTTGTGAGAGCCTTAGAAGGACTTATTCAATCTGATAACTTATTCGTTCCTTTGATAAGTTAAGGACTTAATAGCATAAAATTATCATTATTTTCTTAACATTACCTCAATTTCTGCCTTGAGCTGTGTGACTTCCAGGTCGGATGAAGCCGAATTTAACATTGGTGTGTCACCAGCTTCTCTAAGTTTCTTCTCTAAATTCTTTTTCTCAGTAGTAACATTCTCCTGTTAAAAAGTAAATAGATTAATTAATTATATTAATTAGATTTGTAACTAATTGTTCGATAAAAACATTTTACTCTTGACGTGGTGAGTTCTTACGCGATGTTCAATAAGGGAGGTCTCTGGTTCAAAATTCGTCGATAGTTCGATTAGGGATTCGACAAGGAGTGGACACGACACCTATTTCTGACTAACCTAAACTTTTTACTTAACATAACTTCACGCATTTCTCTACATGAAGGTGGCTGCAGGCAGTGGCTGTTAAGCCTCGTCTCACCGTTATGTTTACATCCCAGATAGAATAGGTGGCGAACCTATTGCCATACCGGACACAACGTTTTAAGTCATCCATGTTTAAGGAGGAGGATTCGAATCTTCGATTCGACCTCTTGTTTCAGAAGCAGGCTGCTCGACTAATGGACCACCGAGACTCTTTAACCTGGAATATCTGGTCCCGCTACCTTCATCTGCAGGTAAATCACAGTCTGTAGGCCTTCGTTTTGTATGAAGGATGCGAAAAAAAACCAAAATGATAACATCATAGATAGGTAGATATTAAAAAATAAAAAACCTCTTACGACATACCTGTTCCAAACGGGCATTAGCCAATTCAGCTTGCATTTTATTAAGGGCTATTTCCGCACTACGCAGCTGTTCCATATCGCTCATCATCTTCTGCAGTTGTGAGCGACTCGCGCGGCCGGCACGCAGGGCTGCCCAGCTACCGACTACCGCGCCGAGCAGCAACGACGCAAGGAGCCAGTCCTTCCATCTGCTGCCTTCTGCGAAATTATTCTTGTTCAACTGTTGCAAAGTTACGGTCATATGTAGAAAAAAAAATGTGCGGAAACAAAATTTTAAGATAATATGCTTATGAATAATTTTGAAGTAGGGCCACGCAGTTCGCCGCATGAATGGGTCGGTGACGGTCGACCGGTGTAATACCACGACCTCTCAGAATAACGTATGGTTGAGTAACTAATGCCGCGTTTCCCAGGTGAGAGAGCTATCCGAGATATCCAATCACTTCTCCTACCCATCCCACTTCCGACCCCTTCGCTATCCCATTATAAAGCCGGCAACGCAACTGTAGCGCTATCTGTGTTGCAGGTGTCTATAGGAGACGTTAGTTGCTTAACATCAACTGATACGCCTGCTTTCGTTTGCATCCCTAATCCTAAGAAAAAACCTCTTTGGAATCTCCGAATGATGCGATGGTTTTCACAGTCCAATTTTTTTTTATTGAAATCCGTTGCCTATGAAAAAAATACTGTCATGGGTAGATAGGCCACGTATACGAAGCTGTCGGCAACAATTAGTTTTTTAAAAAGATTAAGTACTTATAATTAATTAAATAAAGTGTATATTTCTTGGCTTCCGCGCAATTGTATCAAGACATTGTGACAATATTATGACATTTACATATAAGTACGTATTAATTATTATTAATGTATTTTTTTTATTCATAGTAGAGGTGGACTAAAGCCAAAACGTCCAAGACTTGTCAACAAAATGTTTACTGGTCACACAGTGACACCTGTTCTGGTGACTGGTATTCCAAATCACAACTGGTATAAATCGACATCAAATCTTTTAGCATTAGATAGACACTTATAGATATGAAGGAAAAAAGAGCAATATAGTGTATAAGATACACACAAGGTCAGATGTTACAATCATCATCATCATCATCAGCCTTTTGATGTCCACTGTTGGACGTAGGCCTGCCCCATAGAACGCCATAGCCCACGGTAGTGTGAGGAAGGCACAGGATGTTACAATAAGTCTGTACAAATATTTTTCTCTAATTTGTATGGTATGTATTGCCTCTATTAAATATGAATAGAGGGGCAAGAGGGTCACCTGGTGGTAAGTGATTAGTGGAAAGTGTTACAAGTTGCTGGACTTTAAGGGAGGCGGATAGAAGGGAGGTGGGCTTCCGAATACCTGTCTCACCGAACAAAACACAATACAAGCCTTTTACTAGTTCTTAGTATTTCACCGGTCGAGCCAGTCCATTCATGCAGAGCTCTGCGTGGCTCTACCAAAGAAATGTTTCTTAAAGGTGTGTGTGATGCGATTCGTTTAAGATAAAACCTTGTACCACTTATAAGTTGTAACTGATAGCTAGTAACCTTATAATCCTTCCCAGTAATTGAGTTAACACCTGTTAAGGGTAATTATCCGCAAACAAGATTTAATAGAATGAAACAGGCTAAGATGCAACATCAAATATTTATATGACTTAAAATAAATTGAAATAAGACAAATTATATCTAAAAGTGATGTTAATAATAAAGGGGGTGCCCTTTATTATTAACATAACTTTTAGATATAATTGTCCAATGGTCCGGACATGTAGAAAATATGGATGATCCAAGATTGACTAAGCAGATATGCAGTCGAGGACGGCTACGACACACCTTTTACGACCAAATAGTACGAGTTCTGCATGAAGGTGATGTTAGGAGTCTTAAAATTAAGTAGTAAGTATTCATTTATTAAATTAAAACCATAATTAAGTGATTTGTAATTGAATTTAGTACGTATCCATCGTCAAATATCAAAGTATAAAGAATGGCATGGCATACAAAGTAAGTTCTCTTCGTAAGTAACCTATTTAAAAAGATGTTTTTCTAAATGAATTGATTACGTTGACAATTTATTTAACATCTATTTTTCTCTTTTTCGTTGAAAATTTAATCAAACTGTATTTAAGCAATTTGTCGCGGTACAAATAAAGAGTTAGGTATCTATTTATTTATCTTTTTTAAAAGTCTGAGTATTTCTCTTGAAACAAATAAAAATTTACTTTTTAAGGAATCTTAAAACCTACGAGCATATATGACAAGAGTTAGGAAATTCGAAGAAGCGAGTGTGCCTTATGACGCTCTGTTCTCTTTGCCTGACCCGCAAGAGTCTTGACGCCAAGTTCTAAGTGAATAACAATAAATAACCCGATTTTACCTATTTCTCGAAAACCTGAAGTTAAGAATTTCATGTCATTCCGTCTATTTATCATACATGTATTAGAACAAAACGTTTGGTTTCAGGATTGCCCAAACTATTGTGGGAATCTATTATCCAAATTATAGTATATTTTATGTGAGGTCATTACATAATCTGGCTTAGCTTATGTAAACCTTCTTAGCCTAAGTATGTGATTAAAAAAATTAAAACCATTATTCACATTATTCGAAGTTGTCTCACAATTAAAAGAAATTCTACTGCAACGTTTGTATATATTTTTTTATTTCAAAAGAATGCAGCCGCTGTACGAATACGATAGTGGCCAGATATATTTTATTGGGTACAATAAAGTTAATATATTTGAACAATTAAAAAAATAACACATTTAATTTTTAAAACATGGCAACACCATAGAACTTATTCATTTATTAGTCTCAAAGGGACTCGGTATTTATAACCGTAAGAACATTAACTAAAATAAATAAATAATTCTTTTCGTAATTTACCATAAGGTCGTACTATCTAAGAAGGACGAATAATTTTGAATTAATTCATCCCATGTCCTCTACCTTTTAAAATACTTTTATTTAATAACTAGCTGACCCGGCGAACTTTGTTCCGCATCAAAAGTAATAAATGAGTAAATTTTGGATATCATGAGATGCAATTTATGCTATTTATCGGCTTTAACTGCTTCTCATGATATCCATAATTTATCCCGCTGTGTTAATACTGCAATATCTTTGAAAATATTCGTTTTAATTGCATGCTGTAAAGGGCCAGGATCACATGCACCATCTATTTAAGACACTTAATTCGATGAAAATTAATGCTGTTATGTTTAAAATCACTTCGTTAATAAGCCATTATTTCTCGTACAAAGTAAAAAAATAAAAATGGCCATTATGGGTTATCCCTTAAATGAATTATAGGTCAAAACCAACCCGTTGACACCCTCTAACTATTAAAAAAACCGCATCAAAATCCGTTGCGTAGTTTTAAAGATATAAGCATATAAGGGGACAGACAGCGGGAAGTGACTTTGTTTTATACTATGTAATGATGATGTACTTGTTTTCTGTGTAAGTTGTGTATCGAATATTGTGTTAATTCCGTTTACAATGAAAATGAACGTGAGCTTATCTCTCCCATTTATTAGGTACCCGATCAAAAAGGTAATTATTCCTATTGAAAAATGTTAATTTAAATTACCCTCCGTAGTCGTTTCTTTCTCAAGGTTGGACATTGCAAGTTATCGGGTTTCTCTCACGCAATAAAATGATCAATCATGAGCGTAGAATTGGCAAATAAATCAAAATATATAGCAACTAAGTGCGCCGGTGGACACCTGCAACACATAGTGCTACAGTTGCATTCTTGGTCTTAAAAATGGGATAGGGAAGAGGTCGGAAGTAGTATGGTGTGGAACAGTTTGTTCCTTTGGATAACTGTTTCACCGAGCGAAACGCGGCATGTGCCACTTTACCGATATTCTGTGAGGTCTTTCTTGGTGATTCCATTATATATATAGCTGTAAAGGCCTTATTAAAGGCTACTCAGGCAAAATGTTGACTCGATGAGCGAATATAGAGGGAGGCGTATTCACAATCTATTGTTGTGACGCGGACTTTTTATAGCAAAACTCAACATCGCATAACGAATCACGCATTGTCATTCTAAATAACGACCAGTTTAAGAATCAACTATTGTATATGTCATTTTATTTTATCCTTTATATCTTTTAAATAAAGATAATCTCCGAACTCTGGAGGTCAAGCGTCGCAATTCTGAATTCCGAAGTTACGGATTCGAATCACTGCACCAATGACTTTCAGAATTATCATCAGAAGTTATGTATGATAAATATCGATGACTGACAAAATTGTGCCGCACGATGTATGGAAATAAATTCCGCCACCTATTTAATTTGAGACTTGAAAACTAAATAGCCTACATCATGGAGTACAAAAAGGCGCTAAGTTACAAAAAAAATTGTCAGCGAAAATCTAAAAAATAAAACATACTCGCGCGATATGGATCTTTCCATGATAGATTATAAACATATCGCACTTACATGAAATTAAACAGCAAGTAATGTAGAGTGATTCATTCAACAGCACGTATGCAATAAAAAAAAAAGTTGCTATACCAAAATAAACGATCCATATACCATCTGCCAGTGTTATAAAAACAAGGAAATCGGACAAATGGGAATACCCCCAAGGTGAATTTCATTAACTACCAAATGTTATGTCATAAAAATACTTTACTAGAAACTCTTATTTACATGGCAATAAGAATTTGCTCTAATAGAATAAACAAACATACGCGCATTCACAAACACATATTACGAATAATATTATATACTGATATACATTTTAAGCAAATTTACATACTACAATTTTTTATTTGCTTATCAATTAAAGTTACAATCGGAGTTTTGGAGCGAGATTATTAAACGAGAATATTTATTAAATTTAAAAAAACTAGCTCATATATATTTTTATTAAGTGGACTGATATGAATGCGACTATATTTTTTAATTAAAGACGAGTTATAGAAATATATTATTATTACTGATCCACTAAAGGCTGGTTCAAACGTGGAACTAATGCTTATTATAAATTTTATCATATGAGGATTTCAGTAATGTAGTTACCATCTTCACCGGTCAACTGCACATACCAACCGCTATACAACAGATAGACACTGTAAATTGCACCAATCACTATCCATGTATGAAACATTTAATATTATCCCATAATAGAGAGAGAAAAAAAACACTGACACAAACACAATATCGATATTTTTACATGTTCACATTAACAAACTTTTAAATCGATTAACCATATTTCGTTTCGCACATTCGATTAATACACATTATAGAAAATGAGTATGTAGTTCGAAATACAAATTGACGTTTCCGCGAATTTTTTTTTTATTTATTTTTTTTCTTTTAGCAGTTAATAGAGTCGCAGTTGACGTTGCACGAACTCGCTATTGAACGAATGAAGTTGAATCGCTTTTGTTAAACGTTATGTAACAAGTACAGTGTCCACGATTTGATGCCGGTACTCGAGACATTGTACGTTTAAGTACCTGTCCGGATATAATTTATATGTTCATGCAATGTGTCCAATTGTGTTTTACACGACGAATCGACGTTACATTTTATGTATGATTTTGACAATGGTGATGTCATATACCCCAAAAGTGGTTTGTAACTTACGCGAATTTTGATGTGACGCCGTTTTTATATGATATATTGAAGATTTTATTGCGATAACATCTCTTACTATATCAACTGCGCATGGATTCCAAAAGCAGGAACCTGGACGGGGTTGTAACTCTACTTTGATAAAATATAACAACTTATGGGCAATTTGAAATTAGAAACAGCATTTCTGACAACACTTGTATGTGTATATTTAATTACTTGTTTCATTCAAAAGCTGTTTTTAAATTATAGAAGTGCCGTTTTGATTAGTCATTAAAAGATAAAAAAAAATGGTATTCAATATTGATCGTTCAACACGAAACAATCACATCGTGTTTGCTCCGAATATTCTGAAGCAAACAGAATACATTGGTATAAGATTCTAAGGCTTCCAATAATATTCTTGTCTCCAAGGACATTTTCAGTAGCGGCTAGGGTTGCTACATGTGTCAGAAATTAGAATGCTCCGAATTCAAGAATTGTCACAAATATGAATAAGTTTATCAGGCAACCCTAATATCGCCACGTGTTCAAGATCTTCTCTCGATACTTCTGCTAACGTTATATTAGCCAATATGCATTCAGTATTATTCTCTAATAATAATTCTATGGTAAACGCCACGTACGATCGTTATCTTATGCGTTCAGGACGATGGATGAGCCATTGTTTCGCACGAAAAAAAAAAGAGAAATATGTTTTATTTATTGGCGGGAGTTTAATGTCAGTGTGACATTGGCCGCGATCTATAACGAGACATTGTGGTTGAGATTGACTTCTGTTTTAGTGCACATGCACGACAAAGACAACTTAATTGGTTGTTTCATTATATTGTATTGTTTCGTCTTATCATTTCCATCACTCTTGCGTTGATAATCACAAACCCTGGGGCGCCTTGTCTGTTGGTGATTTCATTTATCACCACTAAAGGTGGCATGTTATTTACCTACTCAGCTAGTAATGCCACCCCAGGGTGCTGCAGGTAGCACAGTAGCGTAGGTAGGAGGGGTAAGGAGGGACACAAAAATATAAATATATATCAGTAGGACGCTAAGACGACGTGTTTTCGCGAGTTTTATGGTCATGAAAACCCGTAGCGTAATGGATAATGGCAGTGGATAATGTGATTTTTAATAATCTGGTAATAACAAAAAATGAAGCTTTATACTTTGACGAAAGTTTAATTACCTATAATTTTACGAACATTTAGGGTCTTTGGCAAGAGGTTGCGACGAACATGAGTGTCTGGCAATAGTTAATGTGATTTTTAATAGTAATCTGAAGGTAAAATCTCAAAATGAACCTCTGTACTTCGACGAAAGTAAATCGGCATGTAGAATCACCCATACTTTCATGAGCATTAAGGGGGTCTGGCAAGAGGTTGCCACGATGCTATTGTCTGGCAATTTAAGTCATTGTTTATTATATTATTCTGAAGACTAATTATCAAAAACTCAGCCTTTCGAAAGAGAAAGAAATAGAATATTTCTTTACTATCCCAAGCACATAATTGGTCATCGTTTTACCTGTATTGGGACTATGGGCTGACAGACTTTCAGCCTTTATAAAATGACGAAGGTATGGCATTCACGGGTTCTTCTAATGACACAAGAACCCGTGAACGCCATACCTTCGCCATACTAATTTCGACAACTAACGAATTTAGAAAAATCTGTAGTATTTATAAATATATTTGATCATTTTCTATATTGGGCATACAGCCCAAAAGGGTAGTTGACTTTCCGAGCAACGGATGCCAGATAACAACATTTTTAAGTTGTAAAGTAATTTACACCACTTTATCATAGGAATATAATTTCATCTCCTGGGAAAAACAGATCTTTTGAAGCAAAGTTCAAATTAAGTGAAAGTTAAAGTACATAGTAGCTTGTTTTTCTATTTACGACGTCGGATTTTCACTTGATGTTATAATTACAAAATATTTTCGGATTGACGACAGCCGCAGTATAGAATTCCAAAGGAAAATTGACGATCTATGAAAATACTAAAAATATTCTTAAGCGGTATTAACCAGTCTTTTAGGTAGTTAAAATGGACATCGCAAGAAAGTTATGGTTTCTTATAAATCTTCGGAAGTCCAAACTCCAGTTACAATTTATTATAAAAATTACGAGAAATGGTTTTCAGGAAACTATTTTTTTTTAGACAGACCATTGCTTGACATCTCTTGTAAAGCGGTGGTAAAGCGCTCTGACCTGTTAAATACCTATTCACTCTCTTTTTGAAGACGTTCAAATTATAGCTGAACCGTTTTACGCCAGGATTTTTTAAGATTCTAACATAATTCTTATATTAAACTAGCTGACCCGGCGAACTTTGTTCCGCATCAAAAGTAATAAATGAGTAAAATTTGGAAATTTAAATTTGTGCTATTTATCGGCACGCGTTTTGGCACGCAACGCAACTGCATGCCCCGCTATGTTAATACTGTAATATCTTCGTAAATATTCATTTAAATAACATACTGTAAAGGGCCATATCGATTTATATTAAAAGCACTATCTATTTAAGACACTTAAATGGATGAAATATAGTGCTGTAATGTTTAAAATTGCTTCGTAAATAAGCCATTATCTCTCGTAAAAAGTAAAAAAATAAAAATGGTGATTGTGGGTTCTCGCGGACTTTTTTGTAGACCTTCTGAAGGTCTTTAATAATGTAGAACATTGTTTTGCTCTATCACTTAAGTTTCAGCCAGCGTTTGCATAAAGTGCTAGATCTCGAAAATTATAATTTTTTCTTTACAATGTCATATCTGAATTATAGATCAAAACCACCCCGTTGACACCCTCTAACTATTAAAAAAAACCGCATCAAAATCCGTTGCGTAGTTTTAAAGTTATACGCATATAAGGGGACAGACAGCGGAAAGTGACTTTGTTTTATACTGTGTAATGATTAATTATATTTTTCTTTAAAAATAAATATCTACAATCATGTAAAATTCAATCGTATAATGTAATTAACCGTTTCAAGATAATTTTAAACTAATTTTATTCTCTTCTGTACACGTAAAATAAAAAATACATAACCCGCGCTCCACTCTTACTAAGTCTGACATAATCTATCATCTAGTTTCTAAAATATGTTTTTGATTAACGGTACTTTTTACTAAAGGTAGAGTATTATTTTGCTAAAAATGTATACATAGTTCATTCTCATTTAATAATAAATGGCTGACTTCAATCAATTCAATTATCTGAGTGAGAACATTCAGCAACATCCTTACGTGGGTTGCTATCTTTTAGTTAATTTACTTATATAAGCTAAGGTTTCCAATAATTTCACAAAAATGATGGGCTAAATAATTAACTCACTAAATCAATAATGTTATTCACATTTAACATTCACGTTTAGGTAGTAGCAGGAGGATGAATCTTATTTAAATAAAACTTAGATATCGTGAATATCAGATATCGTTTACTGCTATAGTTAACTGTATACTTCATCCGATTTCATGCTACAAAATGTGCAAAGTTCGCCTAGTAAAACTAAACTTATTTTGATGCAATTTTTGTTGGGAATAATACTATGACTTAACTTGTATAAAAAATAAATACTCTATGCAAGTAAAAATAAAAGAATTCGATAAGGTTACCTTTGGGAGGTCCAAAGAGTACCACGTCCATTGCCTTCAGTGCGAGCTTCTGTTTGTGGATGGGGTCCTTGATGCCAAGCACATTACTCAAGTACTGCATGTTGTTGACCGCCAATCTGTGGAATAATATCTCTATATTACAAATATAAAACCAAACCAGTCTCGGTGGCGCAGTGGTCGAGCACACGGCTTCTGATCCAGAGGTCCGGGTTCGATTCCAGATACTGGCTCACACCAATGACTTTTCGAAATTGTTTTCGGAAGTTATGTGTGATAAATATCGATGACTGAAAACTTTGTGCCCGGTATGGCAATAGGTTCGCCACCTATTCCATTTGGGACGTAAACATAACGGCGAGACGAGGCTTAACAGCAGCTGCCTACACCTTCGGGTAACAAAAGGCGTGAAGTTATGTTATGTATGTATGTATAAACATTAGAAGTACAATTTTCTTTTAAGGGTTCGATTCTCACCAGAGACAAATATTTGGCCAAAAAATGTTGGAATAGTGAAAACAGCTGGGAGTCGTTGGATGTCAGCGACACGACCGGGAGTTATGGCTTGCTGAGGGGGAAGCCTACGTTCAGCAGTGGACAGATCTGCGCTGATGATTAATGTTGAAATTTTTAGCATTGTTGGTTTTTTTACTTTTACTTTTCATATCCGACGATTGTTGTAGTGTTTTAATACATTTCGATTAATAATAATTTCCCCAAGTTTTAGAAATCTCTCAGCCAATTTTATGCTGAGTTACAACTGTTCATCGCTGAGTACTAGTCGTAATTTTAATTATTTTAGGAAATTCTGTTTTCACTTTTCAATTTTTATCATTAAAATACTTCAGTCCACAGTTAACCTGTTTCATCTGTTTACCAAATTTACCATTACGAATAGAATAGAATAGAATACACTTTATTGTACATATAAATAATACATTATAGTGAATAGTACAAGGTGAATATTTGACAAGTACAACAGGCGGTCTTATCGCATATGGCTATCTCTGCCAGACAACCTTCAGATGGACATGTCAAGCTAGGGAGACTATTATGCGGTGTAAAGTTGCATGTTTGAAATATATCGACGAGTTTCATACAAATAAATACATACACACATTGCATACATAAATACTACATACATACATACATACTTAGATATATACATACACAAAGAGTACCGGCGATATATAACTATATGTACGTATATAACATTATGCCTGCGGAGTCATTTCTACAATTTCTAGTGACAATTAGTGTTCCTTCACATATTTTTTAAAAGTAGCCAATGTTTTATCCCGTCGAATAGCCAGTGGCAGTTGATTCCACAGGCGTGCTGCCTGGATTGAAAACGATTTATCTAGAAACTTTGAGGAGTGCGCTGGTATTTCCAGGGTAAAGCTTGCCGATGATCTCAAGTATCTCGCATGTGTGTCATGGAGAAACGAAAAAAGTTTTTTAAGATAGCGAGGAGAAGCAGGATTGAAAAGAATATTGTATAGAAGACAGAGAATATGAGTTTTCCTTCGAAGGCGAATGGGCAACCACTTGAGCTTATTACGAAATTCGGTGATGTGGTCATATTTGCGTAAACCAAATATAAACCTAATACAAAGATTCTGAAGACGCTCAAGTTTATCGAGTTGGTTTTCAGTGAGATCAAGATAGCTGGTATCGGCATAGTCAAGAATAGGAAGGAGGATAGATTGTGCAAGCGCAGTCTTAGTGGTAACAGGTAAAAAGTTTCGGAGTCTTCTTAAGGAACCTGCAGACCTGAACGCCTTACAGCTGACATGTTCTACCTGTGCCGACCACGAGAGTGAACTGTCCAAATAAATTCCGAGGTTTTTTACTTTTTCTCTGTAGGGGATTGTGGTGCTATTAAAAATAACCTTAGGCAATGTTATCAAGTCAAGTTTGGTCAGCTGCCGAGAGCTACCAATCAAAATCGCCTGAGTTTTCTTAGGATTAACGAGTATACCGTATCTTTGGGCCCATTTTGCGATCTTTGATAACTCCTCGTTAAATGTTGATATAGCCTTGGATAGACCCACTGGTGCTTCTTGGGTGTATATTTGCAAATCGTCTGCGTAAAGGTGGTAGGAAGAAAGTAATTTGGAGATGGAATTTATAAATAAAGAAAACAATAAAGGAGATAGAACGCCGCCCTGTGGCACACCGACAGTGATGTTGGACCAAGGAGAATACGTGTTATCCAATCGGATTCGCTGTCGGCGACCAAACAGGTAACTACGAAACCAATCAATCACTCCAGGAGATATGTTGAGGGTGCCCAGTAAGGAAAGCAACAGATCGTAGTCAACAGTGTTGAAAGCATTGCTGAAATCTAAGAGGCATAGAACTGTTAACTTTCCGTTTTCCATGCATGCACGAAGTGCATGGATAAAGTTTGAGACAAGATAGAACTCAAAGTTTTACATGAAAACTATTGTTAATATAATCTAGTTTTCATCGAATTTTAGATACAGATCTAATTTAAAACAATAGTCGCTATTTTACTGAAGAAATATCATCCCCTCTATTCATTCTACCTTTAAGAACTCTGATGAAGATACTGTGAAAATAAATACTGTGAAAACTTGCTAAATCTTTTCAGTATCTGAAAAGATTTAGCAAGTTTTCACAGTCAGAGTTTGATTCGTTTTTTTTTGACGGAATAAATAAACTTTTTTTAATGAATATCTTTAAAAAAAAAGGTATTGCTATTAGAAAAAAAAGCCGCGCTTACCTGGGGAGTGTTGCACCAGTTACTTTGTGCTGAAAGAACAGCGTTTTATATTGGGGCAAGTCTACAGATTGTGACAGCCATTCTACCGTCTGCTCCACTGTCCAGTTGTGCACCTGTGAAATATTAAAAAACCCTATTCATCTCTTACAGTTTTCATATCGGTTCGTAGCTTCTCTTAGCGCCATGTTAAGTGATTCAATCTTGAAAGTATATAGTTCATAGTATTCGGATATATTAATGTAAATTTATATTGTTAGCTGACCACGCTATGTTAGTACTGCGTACTTACCAAGTAAAAATATTACTGTTACGCTACTGCTGATCATACGGTGGTGAAATAGAAGCCTTCCTTTATAAAATAACTATCCCACAAAAAGGAATTTTAAAAATTCGGACAAGTAGTTCCTGAGACAAAGCACGTTCAAACAAACAGACAAACTCTTCAATGTTAATAAAGATTGATTGCATTATGAATATAGGCACTAAAGAAATAATTTACCTCAGATCTCAGCCAGGCCTCCCATAACTCCTTGACCGATATATGCATATCATCATTGTGATGGAACGCGCGCTGTCTCTTCTCGTATCCACTGTCGTATTGTAACTCCTCGCGAAGAAACTGAAACATGGTTACATAATGTTTAAATATATCACCAGCAACAACTGAGATTTAAAAAAAATGGTTATTTTATACAGACCGGCTCCCTGCCTCTACAGATGGCAGGAAGTCAGTCTGCTGTTACAATTAGTACTATTTTGTATCGCAGAGGATGCGCGAAAAAAATGGCCATACAGTATTTTTGTGGCCTATACTAGCAGTTGCTAATTAATTTCATTTCAGATCGGATTGATTTGTTTTAAAATTGTTATTTTTAGTATTAGTTAAAAAAAAACTGAGAAATTACTGCTATAAAAGCAGTAATTGGTCGCGTAGAATAGTTGGTGAGCCCTTTGCTATTTATAGAGCACAATTTTTTGGTTATTGGTAAACTTCCCAAGAGTAAAACACGAACTACTCTCCCACACTGAATTCTTCTTTTTCAAATATATATATTCTAAACACTAAAGTTCCACTTACATCGTCACTCTCGCTGAGGTCTACATTTCCGTTGGCATCATCATCCAACTGCCTGTGGAGCTGGGTGATAGCCTCCAACCCGGCACGATCTTGCAGGCATGACTGTTCGTTGTGGCACGCCTCGAACAGAACTGCAATTAGAAATATACAATGAATATATGTATATACGGTTTGAAATATAATATATCATTTGAAAAAAATTACTAATACTTTATACGATATTAGTTATCCCGGCAAACTTTGTTCCGCTTCATTTTGGAGTTATCATTTTTTTTTCTATATCTATTCATACATGAATTATAGATAAAACCCACCCCGTTGCCACCCTCTATGTATTAAAAAAAACCCCGCATAAAAATCCGTTGCCTAGTTGCAAAGATCTAAGCATATTAGGGGACAAACAGAGGAAAGTGACTTTATACCATGTAATAATACGATACTAGTTAACCTGGCGAACTTTGTTCCGCATCAAATTAATAAAAAGTAAATTTTGGATATATCACTTTTCCTTTGCTACATCATTTATGAATTATACCTATATACCACCCCGTTGACACCCTCTATCTATTATAAAAACCGCATCAAAATCCGTTGCGTAGTTTTAAAGATTTAAGCATACATAGGGATAGAGAAAGCGACTCTGTTTTATACTATGTAGTTATGTAGGTATGTGTCATATGATAATTATTATCTTTACTAAATTAAATCAACAAAACAATTAGTGTTTATCCTTTTATTCATACATCAAATAGTCTGGGCATTGACCTAGACAGATACTGAGTGATAAAAACAAGATTCATAACAGCACCCAAATATTGCATAGGTATACTGTCTGAAGTCAAGCTTTGACAGGACTATTTTTTTGATGTACGGGAATTTAGATACATTTCCTGGTTTACCGCATACGAAGTCACAAAAGTGACTATTAATCGGATTGCGAGGCGTAGTGGTTTTCTATATTACAACAACTTTTGAAGATTTCGTTGTATGGCGAACAATAATATTACTCTAAATATTATTATATTAACTAAATTAGTTGAATTTATTAATAAACTTATATTAATACTAGTTGACCCGGCTACCTTTGTTCCGCAACTAAAGTAATTGAGAAGTAAATTTTTGTGATTTATCATTTCTTTATATACATGTATTATAATAGCTAAAAACCACCCCGTTGACACCCTCTATCTATTAAAAAAAACTCATCAAACTCCGTTGCGTAGTGTCAAAGATCTAAGCATATAAGGGGACAGACAGCGGAAAGCATCTTTATTTTATACTATTTAATTGTAAATTTTTACAGCGTTTTCAATTAAACTGTTATTAAAAAACCCCGCATCGAAACCCGTTGCGTAGTTTCTATGATCTAAGCATATAAGGGGCAAACAGCGGAAAGCATTATCATTACATAGTATAAAACAAAGTCACTTTCCGCTGTCTGTCCCCTTAAATGCTTAGATCTTTGACACTACGCAACGGAGCATGCGCATATCTTTAAAACTACGCAACGGATTTTAATGCGTTTTTTTTAATAGTTAGAGGGTGTCAACGGGGTGATTTTGATATATAATTCATGTATAGTGTAGCAAAAAAAAGTGATAATTTTCAAGATTTAGAACTTTAATCGCAAACGCTGCCTAAACAGGTCTACAAAAAAGTCCGTGATGTGATATGTCTATCTCTTAGGGATAAGCCACAATGACCGTTTTTATTTTTTTACTTTTTACGAGAAATAATGGCATATTTACGAAGCGATTTTAAACATTACAGTATTAATTTTCATCCAATTAAGTGTCTTAAATAGATTATGCATGTAATATAGATGATTTAAACAAATATTTTCGATGGTATTGCAGTATTAACATAGCGGGACAGCAGATTATACTTTTGATGCGGAACAAAGTTCGCCGGGTCAGCTAGTTAAACATAAATCTCTTAATATTAAGCTATAAAAAATACTACTACTACTACTACTACGCTACGCTAGCCAACGGTCTTTATTTATAACATAACATAACTTCACGCCTTTTGTTACCCGAAGGTGTAGGCAGCGGCTGTTAAGCCTCGTCTCGCCGTTATGTTTACGTCCCAAATGGAATAGGTCGCGAACTTATTGCCATACCGGGCACAAAGTTTTCAGTCATCGATATTTATCACACATAACTTCCGAAACTTCCGTTTTCATTTATAATATGAACAGATATTTCATCATATTGTCCTGAGTAGCATTTGGATTCAGGATCGGCGGTTCAGAACTCGACAAGAATTCGGTAAAAGAAATAAAACAAAACAATATCATAATCACAAAATGAAATGGATTAATTAATATTTGATTAAACATTTGTAAACACATTAGTGAACAAATTGCATAAACGATGAGTGTAAATTTAATTATTACCATAACCATTTAGGTTAATTGTTATAGCAATTACTATGTATATGTGGAAAATAAACAAATCAAATAAATGAATTTAATATTTTTCCACTTTTCGGCACCGTAGGTCATCACCGGTAAGACGCACTGGTCAAAGACTTTGGTCTTCAGACATTGCGGTATAGGCGAGCTGAAGACTCGACGCAGTTTGCCGAATGCAGCCCAACCAAGCCGAATCCTCCTTTCGGCCTCCTTCTCGAAGTTTCGTCTACCGAACTGGATGATTTGGCCTAGGTAGACGTATTTGTTTACGACTTCGAGAACTGACCCTTCGACGCTTATCGGTCCGGGCACGACATGTTCATTGAACATGACCTTGGTCTTGTCCAAGTTCATGCCCAAACCGACACGCCGGGAGGACTCGTCTAGGCTGCCCAGCATTCCGCTTAATTGTTCCAGCGACTCTGCAATTACAACGATGTCATCGGCAAACCGAAGATGCGAGATGTACTCACCATTCACGTTGATACCCTGTCCAGTCCAATCCAGTGTCTTGAAAACGTCCTCCAGAGCATTGGTGAAGAGTTTGGGAGATATAACATCTCCCTGTCTTACACCTCGATTCAGCTCGATGGAGTTCGTCGCCTGGTCCTGTATCTGGACAGCTATCGTGGCGGTGTCATACAAGCATCTCAGCACCTCGATATAACGCCAGTCAATCCGACATCGCTGCAGTGCATCCAGAACTGCCCAAGTTTCGATGGAGTCGAAGGCTTTTTCGTAGTCCACGAATGCCATACACAGCGGCTGATTGTACTCTTCGGTCTTCTGTACAATCTGCCGAACAGTACGGATGTGGTCCACGGTACTAAAGCCTTTTCGAAACCCGGCCTACTCCGGAGGCTGGAATTCGTCGAGTCTTGCAGCGAGACGATTCGTGACGACCCTCGAGAACAACTTGTAGATATGGCTCAGGAGTGAGATGGGTCTGGAATTCTTCAGTAAGGTTTTATCACCTTTTTTGAAGAACAACACCACCGCACTCCTGCTCCAAGCCTGTGGTGTTATGCCCTAGTGTATGACGGAATTAAAAAGGCTTGCTAATTCCTTTAGGAAAGGACTTCTGCCGGCTTTTAGAAGCTCTGTAGTAATTCCGTCTTCACCGGGTGCCTTGTTGTTCTGGATTTGCCCGAGAGCCGCGCTAATCTCGCTTTCTGTGACATCGGGAATATCCTTACTATAGTGACGCGTTAGCGGGGCTCTGTGGTCATCATCGCTGTGTCCAGTTGGCTTGGTCATCCGTGTGGAATAAAGGAGCCCATAAAAGGAGTACATTATTAGTTTTTTTAATTCTGATTCATTAATGGGTTTTGCTGGTACGAGAAGATAATTTAGCATTTATCATTTTGTGAGTTTTTGAATGGACATTGGCTTTTTTTGTCGATAAATAATAGCCACGAATTGTGTTATTTTTATTTTTTTCAATCCATCTCAAATAATAATTTATATTGTTTACGTCAAAAGGAATAGATACTACCTTCGATACTTATTTTATATAGTTATAATAGAAATTTCCATGATTTTACGTGAGCTAGTGTAACGTATTTAAGAAGGAATACTATATTTCATCGAATACGAAGAAAGTGTAATTTCTTTGCAAATATTAGAAAACCATATAATTTTGGAGAATTAGGGAACAGCGAGATTTATCTCCGTAAAATTGCAACAGCCCAGCCTAGTAGTCAGACTAGTCTTACACAAGACTAAACCGTGCATCGCACTTCGAATTAAGAATTCTTGTGTGTGAGCCACCTGGATGAGTGAATGGTTAGTGATACACCTGGAACTTTCTACATGCATGAAGTTGCAAAAAAAAGAGATGATAACGTATATGGAATATTTTTGGGATTTTGTTTTTTTATGTTTATTTGTTTCAAACATATTCAGGGACATCAGTGGTAGAGCCACAAAATAGACTGCACGAACAGGCCGAACATTTAGAAAAGCAACGTAAATTTCCCCATGACGAGAGTTGTGCACAGATGTCCATGGGAAGCTTGCTTGCTTGCTCGCTGGTTGCCTTGAGCGTTAAAAAGATATATCCTACGTACTATGGGAAAATGTGCACATGGGTACTTTTAAAATCACAATCACTAATGGCAATATTGTTATCAGCATTATTACTAAGTAGGTAGGTATGTGTTATCAGCTAAAACCCATTCATATATTATTAAACTAATTTTCATATAATATGTACATAGAGTTTAAGCTTTAAATATATGAGATGTATGACCGCGGATAAGGCGAATGATATGTGTCAGGATCGTAGCTTGTAGAATGCTATAGAAGTCACTGTCTGCCCATATAGGATACTGGCGCGAGCTTATTAAACATATTATTATTACGGGCATTCTGATTTATCACCACTGAAACTTGTGACATGTTTCAAAAAGTACATGTTTTCCTTAAATAATAACAAAAAAATGTACGAATAATAGTATAAATAAATGAAGGGATAACATTCCGGATATCGCGATGCGTGCACGCTGGCTGCTTAATCACGTTCAGTAAAATATAATAATATATTGTTAATGTAACACATATGTATATCTGTATATTACGTCCGCTTAATAATTAAAAAGCGTGGGAAGCATTATCATGTGCTCGCAATTAAATCCGACGCTTTGGATTTTCAATCATTGTTCAACTGTAGCTAGCTGGCATTTAGTAACAATAAAAACAAAATATTACGTATGTAACTTTATGATTTATGTTAAAAATATAACATCCAAATGCAAATCTTCAATTCGAGCAGTAGGTGGAAGCAATTTTCCTTCGACACACAACTTTTACCATATTTTAGTTTTCACTGAATCGCTGAATAAGTCAGCAGAATACGGACTCGGAACAAGGAGTAGGAGTATTAAGAAAATTTCAACCCACGTAAGAATACAGAACGCGTCGAAACACCACTAATTAATGATATTAATTGTAAAGAATTGAATTGCAAGGATCCGATAAAAGAACATTTGAGGTTATTACTAGATTTGAATTCTTATCACGGCGAGTTCATGAAAAATAGGAAAACGCCAAAATAATGTTCAATGCCAAACAACAAAAACACGAACATCATTGCTGATGAGTTAACCGGAGAATAGGGCTGCCTGCTGCAGCAAATTTTATTACATTACATTTATAAACAGAAAAAAAGGCACTAACCGTTTGCACGGAAACTTGCAAATGGTTAGTGAAAACAGAGAAGCAGATAGACAAAGAGTAGACAATACGGATATAGGTGTTACTTCAAGTATTTAATACTAGTTGAACCAGTGAACATAGTTTCGCCTAAGAAGCCATGAGAAGAAATAAAAATGGTCATTGTGGGTTATCCCTAAGAGATATACATATATGCCATCGCGGACTTTTTTTTTTAGATACTTTGAACGTGTATAATAATGAAGTCAATTGTTTTGGTGTATCACTTAGGGTTCAGTCAGCACGTGCAATCGAAGTGCTAAATAAGTATCGAAAATTATGACTTTTTATTTGCTATAATGTACATGAATTGTACATACAAACCACCCCGTTGACCCTCACACACACACACACCCTCAATCAATTAAAAGAAACGGAATCAATATCCGTCGCGTAGTTTCAAAGCTCTTAGCAAATAAGGTGACAGACAGCGGAAAGCCACTTTGTTTTATACTATGTAATTAATCGAATACCATAAGAGAATATGATATGAAAATACTGTAGCAAATATGTAATTATATTGTTATATAATACATTGCCCACGAGCCGTGAACGGAACAATCAAACGATGTAGTAATCTTAACCGCAACAAGAATCAACGCGGCTATTTAGCTCCCAGTTTTATTAAGATCAATTGGTATTGTGTGACGCAAACGAGTTCCAACACAAATGTTCAATTGTGTACGAGTTATAAAGATTTAAGAGACGATACGATCATGACTCTACTACCAGTAGTTCAGTTTATCATAGTGGTTTTGACATAAGAATATATATATATTTTTATACTTATACCTACTCCTCTAATGCCCAAAGGGCTGAATACGTAACAGCGTGATGTCGTCAATTGAAGTCCGTACCAATTCCGTACATAAGTAATAGCTGTTCAGTCATCAACGGCTATTAAAAATAATGGGATGGGACAAACATCTAACCAAAGAACCAATTTTTAATATAGTTTAAGTAGTATATAATAGGTTGGGGAAAAAGTATTTTCGTATTTTTGTATGAAAAGTCAAGACATTTTTTTCAAAGTTTATTTACATTTATTTACAATATATATGTACCGTTTTGTTGAATAACTTTCTGCCATTTTGTGGGCAGAGACATTATCCCGTTACTGTAGAAACTTTGGGACTTCTGATCAAAAAAACGGGACAAATAGTTTTGGCAGTCCTCTCTTGAGGTCAACCTTACAGAACCTAAAGAATTCTGAAGAGACCGAAACAGGTGAAAATCTGAAGGCGCAAGGTCAGGGCTATATGGTGGATGCACTAGGACCTCCCAGTCGAACTCTCTTAATTTTTGCTGAGTGGCTAAAGATGTGTGTGGTCTAGCGTTATCGTGATGAAAGACCACACCCTTCCTGTTGATCAATTCCGGCCGTTTTCTCTCGACTGCTTCCTTTAATCTCATCAGTTGCTGGCAGTAAAGATCAGAATCGATGGTTTTGCCGGACGGTAAAAGCTCATAATGAACAATGCCCTTCCAATCCCACCATACACACAGCATCACCTTATTTCGTGTTAGGCCAGGTTTGGCCACAGTCTGTGAAGCCTGGCCAACTTTCGACCACGACCTTTTTCGCACGTTCTTGTCGTACGTGATCCACTTTTCATCGCCAGTTATCAATCTCTTCAAAAACGGCTCGGTTTCATTACGTCTCAATAATGAATCGCAAATAAGTACACGGTTCATTAAGTTTCTTTGAGTGAGCTCGTGTGGCACCCAAATATCGAGCTTTTTTGTATAACCAGCTTTCTTCAAATGGGTCAAAACTGTTTTGTGGTCAATTCCCAGTTCTTCAGCTACATCGTAACTACTAATATGCCGATCTTGCTCCACTCTTTCAAAAATGGCGTCCATTTTATTCGTAACAGGGAGACCAGAGCGAGGTGCATCTTTAACATCAAAATTTCCGGACTGAAAACGTTTGAACCAAATTTGTGCTACTCTTACTGACACTGCATCAGGTCCATAAACATCACAAATTTTTTTCACTGCTTGAGTTGCATTTTTGCCTTTTTTATAATAAAATTTTAAAATGTATCGAATTTCTTCATTAGATTCACTCATTTTTACGGAGAGAAAAACAAATGAAAAATAGCGGGAAACAACTTTTTTTTATTTTTTTCTTTTCTTTATAATGTAACCTTTTTAATGTTACCAAAACCCAGCCAGACACAAATAGTACAGTCAAAGAAATTTTATAATAAGTTTATACCTACGTTATGCGAAAAGACTTTTTCCCCGACCTAATATATTTCGATATAAAGGGCATGCTCCGATGGCTCGGACATGTTGAAAGAATGGATGATGCAAGATCGAACAAGCAGATATACAATGCAAAAGCGGATAGATGTAGGAGTCGAGGTCGGCAAGACACACATTCCATGACCAAATAGAACGTGTTCTGGAGGAAGGTGGTATTAGGAGTGTCAAAAGTCAAATAAGCGAGTGAGGCGTGTAAGAATTTGCACCTTATGGCACTCAGATCTCTTTGCCTACCACGTAAGGGATTTGGCGTGAAATTATGTATACATGTATGTATTTGGATACTAGCAGACCGCGCGAACTTCGTACCGCCATATTTTAGACATTTTACACTAAAAAGATTATTGCCGCGATCATATTAATACCTCAAAGCTTTCCTCATAAATGGACTATCTAACACTATTTTTTTTCAATTCAAGTTCCTGATACATACATACATAACTTCACGCCAGATCCCTTGCGGGGTAGGTAAAGGGTACAAAGCGTCATAAGGCACGATTATTACACACCTTAATGCTTAGCTTTTGATATTAGCGACTAACAACCTAGATATGAGGAAAATAATGGCAGTTAAAATATTAAGCAGTTAAATGAATGCATGAAAGGGCTCAACCGGTAAAATACCACCACCTCCCAGAAGATCGACGTAAAGTGGCTCATGCCGCGTTTCGTTCGGTGAGAGAGGTACCCGGAGGTCCACCTCCCTTCCCCATCTTTCTCCCTTAAAGGTCGGCAACGCAACGGTAACACTATAAGTGATGCCGGTGTCCATGGGCGCTTTCTCCTTTGCCCTCCTATCCCATAAAAAAATTATTATCAACTTCAATCAATAGCAATACCAGGAACTTTGTCAGAAGTTTTTTGTCAATCTTTAGTTTTTTTTAATACTACTTGAACCTTTTTTTTTATTTGTCACTGTCGTCGATTTAAAAAAAAACCTGGTCACCACATGTTCTTATCAGTATGGCTAACTTACAGTGAGTGTTTTTTTTATATTTTAAATGATGTCGTTTTGGCACATTGGTATTACTCTTTCTATATTTTCTATTTTCTATATTTCTCAAAATAAATTCACTAAATTTTAAAAGAGATCACGACATTAAAAATGTAAATATATATAGATGGGCAACTATGTGGTATGCAGATGTGTATCAAACTCGCTAAGTCTTTATATTTTAACAAAAGACGCCAAGATTGAGGTGCGTAGGGATATCTTGCGCTTCGTCCATTTAAATGAAGTTGCAATATTGTAAAGAATTATAGATAATATTATAATATCTGCGTGAAGAGCTAACTATAAACTAACTCTAGCTTTGACCCATGACTTTGGTTACTTAAGTATGAAAATCTTTTTAAATCTTTTAATATTCGCGTTCCATATTACATAAATATAATGAACGGAAAATAACGCGACACATTTAGGTAAACAAATTATCTGTCTGCTTGTGACTACGGCCAGTGCAACCAGGCCGAAACATCAAGCCAATAATAAAAGTAAGTATTTGTTTACCTACACTTGTCGTGTTATTTCCCGTTTATTATACTCTTAAATAGATCAAATTCTAATCTAATGTGTCTAAATAGACACGGGGTCACAGATGTTACAGGTTCACATCACCTATTAATTATTACAAAATAAATATACAAATACCTAAGACGATTAAATACTACAAACTCATTAGGACAAAAAGAAAAAAAAAGTCTAAGAAAATTAAAAAAAAAATTACCTGCCAGCTATGAGCGGCGCTCATGACCGAGTCGGGCGGGTCTCCCGAACATATATATGTGCGCGGAATATTTGCCTAAGAAACGTATACTTACATTTTGTATTTTGCGATATCTTTTGAATTAAATGTCCGAATTGAATCATTCAAAAAGTTCTACAAAAGTATTGAATCTATCTTTATATTGAAGTAATTTATTTTGAGTAGAGTTAATACCAAAGTACAAAATAAAGAACTTTTAAAACGACCTCATTATAATTATTTTTAAAAATTCAAAAAACACTTATTGTGCGATAACTACAATAGTTAGACATATGGCGTCGCGGACTTTTCTGTCGACAATTATATGTTCTGTAAAAGTGTAGTACATTGTTTTGTTCTATAATCAATAGTTTTTGCAGCGTTCGCGATTTAAGAATATTTTTCGGGTCTTTTTCTTACACCTTGGGTTACATTATTGAACTTATAGTAAGGATCCCTAATTTATTTGAAAATATAATATAGCCTAAAGCCTTCCTCGATAAATGGACTATACACCAGTGAAAGAATTTTTGAAATCGGATCGGTGGTTTCTGAGATTAGCGCGTTCAAACAAACAAACAAACAAACAAACAAACTCTTCCGCTTTATAATATAAGTATATAGCCTAAAGCCTTCCTCGATAAATGGACTATACACCAGTGAAAGAATTTTTGAAATCGGATCGGTGGTTTCTGAGATTAGCGCGTTCAAACAAACAAACAAACAAACTCTTCCGCTTTATAATATAAGTATAGATTTTACAAATAGACTTTAGGTCCATAAATAGAGGGTTAAGAATAAGGGGTCTTAGTGATATAATCAACTTTAATTTATGGTTGTAGTAAGTAATAATTTTAATATATGATTTTTTGATTCATGACTTACTGAGCTTATCGATTAGTTCCTATAGATTATGTAGCGCCGTAACTACAAATCTGATTGGAAATCTTCAATATGAAGCTCTTAACTCTTCAGTAACAAATAGTACAACTTTCCAGATAACTAAAAACAAACAATTATTTAACCAAATCATAAGAAAATATGAGTAAATGTTGTCTTATTTATGAAATAAATACACCAATATAGAGAAACTAGGTTGCATCTGTTGCAACCAGGGTTGACTCTCCACGTTTTATAAGTATTATTTATTATATGAGGTAATATGTTTGAATATAGGAAATACTGGTTCGATTCTTAGAAATCGTTTCATTTCGGTTCCGAAAGATTTCTAGAAGTTTTTGGCCATATCAACTTGAGAGTGAGCTTGGAGTTACCTGGTGAAGTGTTTTGGGCAGAGACGAACGGGCCAATAGCGGTTTTTCCATTCTCTTCTCTAAATCTCCGTATATCATCACGAATTGCAAATTATTGGGTAATATAAGAATAAAACAATCTTTGCAACTTGATATTGGTAACGTAATAAACAACCGATTAATTACTTTGGGATTTGATCATAACAATTTTTTTTAGAATAAACTATTTTTTTTAGAATAACAACTAGTTTTAATTACATAATTAATATTTCATTCAATGGTCTGCGATTAATTGACATTGATATTGAACGGCTTCTTTTGAATGTAAATTTTGCTATCGTTTTGGATCAAATTCACCAAATTGTACCCAAAAACATATATTATCATTATTTTAATAGTGGTAGTGTTGCAGTTCGCTGCATGAATTGGCCGGCTCGACCTGTGAAATACCACGGCCTCTTGGAATACCGGCGGGAAGCGGCTCGTGCCGCGGTCCGTTCGGTGAGCCAGATATCGTGAGTCCCGATCCTCTTTCACCTTACTTTTCCTTCCGATCCCCTTAAAGGAAGGCAATTTACTACGGTGTTCATGGACGGTGAGTAGTTGCTTACCATCAGATGACCCGCTTGCTCGTTTGACCTCCTATCCCATAAAAAAATATAGGTACACTAATCTATTAGACCCATACAATTAGATCTTAAATAGCAACATAAATATTTACTAACTGAAAATTCACATCGATTTTGTATTGTAAAACTAAGATTTAGTTTAAAATATAATGGCACTAAGCAGGCATAAAATAAATCAGTAGACCGTTTATGACAGTAAGTGGATTTTTATGAGCTTTTTTTATTTTGTAAGTGTTACAAGACATTTGTATAGCACTAACAATTGATTTATCGTAGCAAACATTTGCCCTACCTTTTCTTAAAGACTTATACTGGGTACATAGTATGTCATGAAAATGGTTTAATAAACAAAAGTTTGTTCGTGGATATTTTTAGAATTAAGAAAATACCTCGGAAAATATAGTATTCATCATCGATGCAACATTTAATGGTAATTAATTTATCTGTCCGCACATTTGACGATAAGCGATAAAGGATAAGTATAGCACTCACTTGTTATCTATCACCTATTGCTCAATACACGCTAAAATGATTATTAATTAAGCATGACAATGCACTCATATAGGTGAGCGTGGAAAGCTGACAAACAGAGGTGAAAAATATTTATCTTGCGGTTACATGTAATTTAACAACTTGCAAGATTTTTAGTATTAAAATTTTCCAATATTAATGTATGGCGCAGTGGTCGCGTACACGGCTTCTGATCTAGAGGTCCGAGTCCGATTCCAGACACTGGCTCACACCAATGACTTTTCGAAATTGTTTTCGGAAGTTATGTGTGATAAATATCGATGACTGAAAACTTTGTGCCCGGTATGGCAATAGGTCGCCACCTATTCCATTTGGGACGCGAATATAACGGCGAGACGAGGCTTAACAGCCGGGTAACAAAAGGCGTGAAGTTATGTTGATGTATGTAATTTTTGACAACCCTACAGCAGACAATATGAAAATGGGCAAGAACATAAGTCGAGAGTTCGTAATATGTGACTCACGGCGGTTGTCCTTACAAGACTAGGCACCGCGTGTATCGCACTCATTACTTATAGCCTTAAAACAAGTGAACAATTGCAAATTAAAAATCTGTTTTAACAGCCAACCCACCAATGAAATAGACGTGAAATTGGCTATTGTATTATTTGGAACGCTTTTAAAACTGGCTGCACATATTATGATATCAATTATACATGCCACGCGGACGTGCCGTGCTAATATATTTTGTGCAAATTTATAATCAACAAAGATTGAAAGCATCTGCTCAGTTAGTTAGTTTTGGGCTAGCCAGAAACTATTTTACGAAGGAATAAATTTCGACTCTATTGTACATTAATTTGTCCCTAAAACTTTTTTTTAAGGGTTAGGAGAGCAACCTGCGCCGCCCATGGACACCAGCAACACACATAGTGTTACCGTTGCATTGCCGACCTTTAAGGGAGTAGGATAGGAAAGGATGGGGAAGGGGGGTGACCCTCGGGGACCTCTCTCACCGAACGAAACGCGGCATGAGCCACTTTACGTCGATCTTCTCGTGGTCGTGGTATTTCACAGTTCGAACCAGCCCATTCACGCAGCGAACTGCTTGGCTCTACCACTGGTTACACAACTGCAATAATCGCATGAAATCTACGATTCATGGATCATTTCCATTTCCATTAACGGTGATTTTTATCTCTATATCTAATATGGTTTCAAAAGTAATAACCCAAATAATGAAATTAAATTACGATACAAATATTGTAATAGTAATTCATGTGTATGCGAACTGAAGGAGGAATAAAAATATGTGACATTTTTATTTTCCACTTCTCCACATTTACATTGAGATCAGGTGACTGACCTCCTGTATCACTGGAGACGCATACTTAAAAAAAAATTTTTACCGCGCGGTTAATTGTGGATTATAACTACAGTCCTAAATACAAATTATATTTCTTCCTTGACCAAATAGACGGAATTTCGGAGGAAGGTGACGTTACGAGCGTTAAAAATCGGTACACTTTAACGGTGATTTTTATCTCTATATCTAATATGGTTTCAAAAGTAATAACCTAAATAATGAAATTAAATTACGATACAAATATTGTTTTGTAATAGTAATTCATGTGTATGCGAACTGAAGGAGAAATAAAAATACGTGACATTTTTATTTTCCACTTCTCCACATGAGATCAGGTGACTGACCTCCTGTATCACTGGAGACGCATACTTAAAAAAAAAATTTTACCGCGCGGTTTATTATGTTTGGTTATATATTTCTTCCTTGACCAAATAGACGGAATTTCGGAGGAAGGTGACGTTACGAGCGTTAAAAATCGACGAACGTGTTTCAAAAAGAGTTATGAAATTCAAAGAAAGGACTGAGGCCAGTAAGAATCTTTGCTTACCCCGCAAGAGATTTGGCGTGAAGTTATGTTTGTACAGACCTATATAATTATGAATGCATCATGCCTTCACGACTTTCAGAGATGAAGTGTTACTTTGTTGCTATTATGATAAATAGACATGGTCCACCTCATATCAAATCTCTTCATCGACTCTTGATTGGCGCACTGAAGCAGGGGTGGTGGCACTACTCCTAAATTAGTATCAAAATTTTAGCATTTAATATAGTGTTAAATGGTGATTATACGGAACTGGCATCAATAAATATCAGTACATACATACTGATGTCATACAAACAGATGACAGTGGAAATCTTTTAACAGGATCGTTCAAACAAACCGCCAAATTTAATATTGTTACGTATTTTTATAACGCGAAACACAATCAGTATGATTTACTCTCTTCACATTATTTGGCATATAGTGCATAGACTGAAAGAAACTATACTATAAATAATACACACATACATATAAAGACGAACAGACAGATGATACAAAATAATAAGCCAGACAAACGATGAAAAGAGTTCAACAAACTTGATCGATAAATATATTCGGAATTATAAAATACATATAATATATAGATCATCTTTACAAAGTTCTTCGAATCTCTTGGTTTTTTGCGACGTATATTTTTTTTATACACGTAGTAGCACTGTGTCACATAGTTTCAAATACGTGTACATCATATTTGTTTCTAAGACTTTCGCGAATCTCACTCATTGATCAAAACAACTTTTAGGATTATATCGCGTTTATTTCTTACTTATTTAACCTCGGGAAATAAATATAAATAAGTAAGAAATAAACGCGATATAATCCTAAAAGTTGTTTTGATCAACATGTACATCATACTATCATAAATATAATACATACATATCTTACGATCTTTGCCAAAACATTTGCGTACAAATCTAACACAATTTGTCCCGTATTTAGGCATAAGTATATAAGCAGTTTGTTTCGTAAGTTCTACCTACCCTGTTGAGAAATTATATAATTCTTTAACTATTTAGCGTCAATAATCATCATTACATGGTATAAAACAAAGTCTCTTTGCGCTGTCTCTCCCCTTATATATTATTAGTTGAAACTACGCAAAGGATTCTGATGAGGTTTTATTAATTTATATAGTGAGTCTATGGGGTGGTGTTGTATACAGTATAATTTATGTATAATGTAGTAAAGAAAAACTGATAATATTCGGGATTTAGGACTTTGATTGCAAACGCTGGCTGAACCATAAGTGATAGATCGAGAATTATTATACATCCTCAAAAGGTCTACAAAAAATTCCGCGATGGTGTATGTTTATCTAATAGGGATAACCTACAATAACAATGTTTATTTCTTCTTATTGCTTCTGAGGCAAAGCAAAGTGTAGTGTAAGTAATATATACATAATATGCAATATACATATAGGGATTTTGTTCCCATTGTACGACGGAGATATTTTTTTTAAACTTCTCGCCTTCTCTTTACGAGACATGCCTTTCATACGTAATCATATTATGATGCAAGTGCCAATCACTTTCTCTTAACATAGTTGTATCCAGAATTGGAACACTTATATATCAGTAATTTGTTATAAATGGTGGTAGGCAGGTGTATTAAAAAAACTCCTCAATTAGAGGATGTAAACAGCAGTTTATAAATTTAACTATGCAACATGTTCGTTTGGTTTACGTGACCTTCTTCCTTGTTTACATAACTTAACTTATTCGACATGCAGGTGGAGGCAGCGGCTGTTTAGCCTCGACTTGCCTAATTGTCACGTACCATAGAGAGGTGGCGGAACCTATTACCATACACCGGACAGTCATCTCAATACATCACGCATAGCCTCCGACAAGAATCGGAGAAGATTCGACCTCCAGACTACCGAGACGATAATTTTGTATATTATTTTTTAGAAAACAATTTATTTCAATACCTGTTACTACCCAAAACATTATGGAAAGGTCAAATCACATACTTATTAGTATTATATTCTAAAACGAGGTAAATATAACTGGTTTTCTATATAAATATATTTTCGTACAATACGACACCGAGTTATGTAATTTATTGGACGAATCTGAGTCTGAGTTTTGCACAATTAATTAATTAAATAAATAATAATAAATAGTGAATTATAAAAATAAAACTTTAGCGTTTCCTTGGAGTGGAAATAAATATAATCACCACAAATTGTAAGAAAAGTAAGAATTAAACTTAGTGTTTTTGATTAAGAATTCGGATCAAATTGCGGTTCACACTAATGCTTATTCTTATGTTAGGTTTGATAAACAACAACCCGGTGTAGGGCAATAGGTTTCGCCACCTGCTTCATTTCGGACGTAAACATTAGGCGAGTCGCTGCTTAAATATCACCAGCGTAGATATCACACAGTTCAGACTGTACCCATTCAGACCTCAAAACTTTATCTGATGCAAACAAAAGGTTGCCTCTACATGACATCATCATATTTAACAAGAGATTTACATAATAAACAGTGGTTCAGTTAATAAATTAGCACAATTATCGCGTTCCCGTCATAGCTTAAACAAGATTGCACTTGTAACTAAATTTTAATTTGTATTTCCAGAGCAATTAACAGGTAACATATAATAGTGCCATAACAATGTGGGTTACTATTGTGACACATGAAACAAGCTGGGTTTTTAATTAAGTACATAACATAACATAACTTCACGCCTTTGTTACCCGAAGGTGTAGGCATCGGCTGTTAAGCCTCGTCTCGCCGTTACGTTTACGTCCCAAATGAAATAAATAGGTGTCGAACCTATTGCCATACGGAGCACAAAATTTTCAAGGACCGATATTTATCACACTTAAACTTTCGAAGTCATTGGTGTGAGCCAGTGCCAGGATTCGAACCCGCGTCTTCCTGATTTGGAAGTGCTCGTCTACTGGACCACCGAGATCATATTATAATAACGGATCCGTAGAATTCAGATTCATATTCCGCTTTTTCGAATAGGATGTCGCGGGAATCCTGGCTAACACAGATTTAGCGAAATTCTATCAATGACAATATTGTTTGGTCGCTCATTCCATTTGGGACGTAAGTAACATCACCATTCAATCCAATTGTTACCATGGAAGATGTAAGGCGCCCGAAAAATCCGGAATCTAATGAATGATGAAAACAAAACTTATGGGTAAAGCAAATAAACTACGTAAATGAACACGTCTATGCGTTTTGTGTTTTTAAAATAGATTAGCATGAATTATCGAAAAATTTACAGAAAGTGCTACAGTATCTAAGATAGAAATCTGAGGTGCGGCCAGACTGGCCATGGTAGGTCTATTGGTCAAGGGCAATGAAAACGATCTCGGAGGTCACATCAAAGGTCTTTAATCTATATTACTTATATTAAATGTAATTTATAAATAATTCTAGCACAACTGATAGCTACAAACAAAGCGAACATCGTTTCATGGTAGGTATAAAATTATTCAAATGAGTGTAAACCCTGAGAAAAACTATGTTTCACGATGATCTCCGAGCCCAAGGTTAGACATGAGCGGATAACAAAAAAATATATTAACTACACAGCCACTTAGTGCGATACAAAATATGTATAATGATGTAGAGAATCAGGAGTTTTTTTAAACAGTCTCGGTGGTCCAGTGTCGAGCAGCCAGCTTCTGCATGTGAAGTCGTGGGTTCGATTCCGGGCTCAGACAAATGATTAATCGAAATTCTTTTCGGAAGTTATGTTCGATAAGTATTTATGACTGACAACTTTGTGCCTGTTGTATGGCAATAGGTTCGCCGCCTATTTCTTTTGGGACGTATCGTATCGTAACTTAAGTAAGCGAGACCTGATGGTAGATGACTAGAATCGTCCATGGACACTGGCAGCCCAAAGAATTGAACTATTTTTTGTGGGATATAGAGGCAACGCAGTACGCTGCATGCGCCTCTATTGAGCCAATCCATTCAGGATCGGCTCACAATATATCGACGTAATGTGTCGCGTTTTGTTCTGTAAGCGAGGTACTCGGAGGCCCAACGCATTCCCCTGTGACATTAACTGTGTGCAGGTGTCCATGGGCGACGCTAGTCACTTTGCACTAGGTGAACCGAAGCTTGTTTGCTCCCCTATCCTTAAATATTAAGAACATACTAAGTACTTACTCATTCTTTTCACTAGAACTATTTATGTCATAATTGTTTAAGAGCGGTAATTCACTCATAGACATTTTTTTGCTGTCATTTTATGTATACTTATTTTCAATTACGTCATCTATCAATAAGATATTTCAAGGTTAGATTTTAAGATGTCCATGTATGGCATTTACCATCCAATCTAATACTTACTGATTTATACCTATATTCAAATTATTTAGTCTTTTCAAAGACACCTTGCGATGCAATCGCTTAGATGGCGCTATATGAATTACATTTAATAAAAGCAATTGTACATTGTGAATATCTAAACGTGTTGCAGATAGTGTCCGACCGAAGGTCTATTTTTGGCCGAAGCTAAAGCCGATTAATCGGCAATCTCCACAACCTTCGGCCGTAGCCGAAGCCGAAGCTTTATAAACTATTAGTAATTTAATAATTTCCTTCAATATTATCCACAGCTAAAGAAGAATATCGACGTAAAGTGGCTCATGCCGCATTTTTCTCGGTGATAAAGGTATCCGCACTGAACTAAGTGCAGTCCGGTCCGTCAGTCACTTTTTCGTAACAGTTCGTTTAATTTCGACTGTTTCCGGACCTTCGGCGGGACTTTCGGCGGCCGAAGATGGATTTTTGGCCGATGGTGGCCGAAGCCGAAGCTTCGGTCGGACACTAGTTGCAGAATTTTAGAATGATTTTCTGCGGAGAATACTCGTATCTTTTGGACATTCCAATCCAACTAAGGACTAATGAAATGAGACGGGTATAATAAAAACAGCCAAATGCCAAGCCAATGTGTGTCTCTCAGCTCAGTTTTTTTATTAGCTTTTTATTAGCTTCACCTGTATGTATGTTTGTAGGTTTGTAGGTTTGTTTGTAACCGACTTCTTTTTTAGTTTCCGCTGATTGCCACTAGATGGTGCGATTTGTGAACTATGAAAGTTCTAGACTAGAAAACCGAACTAAAAAATAGAAAATAAATTTTAATGAATTTAAATTAAGAAAATAGTGTTAAAAATTTCAATGAATATAAATAAAAAAAAGCGTAGGGTGCTTTTTAAGATATTATCGAAATGATAATCACTCTACTCATATCTGTCAATGAAATATTTATAACTATTGACACCATGCACCCCACGCTTTTTTGAACGATAGATGGTGCGATTTGTGAACTATGAAAGTTCACAAATCGCACCATCTAGTGGCAATCAGCGGAAAGTTTACGTTATCAACTTGAAACGAGTTCCTTATATAAGTCACAGATGGCGCTATTCCTCAAATTCGAAACTAAGAAACGCGCTGTCATACAAAACCGAACTAAAAAATTTAAAATAAATAATAGTTTAAAAAAACTAAAAAACACGCTTTTTATTGAAAACCGAACTAAAAAATAGAAAAATAAAAAAAAAATACTTTATTTAAAAAAAAGCGTGGGGTGCATGGTGTCAATAGTTATAAATATTTTATTGACAGATATGAGTAGAGTGATTATCATTTCGATAATATCTTAAAAAGCACCCCACGCTTTTTTTAAAATAAAGTATTTTTTTTTTATTTTTCTATTTTTTAGTTCGGTTTTCAATAAAAAGCGTGTTTTTTAGTTTTTTTAAACTATTATTTATTTTTTAATAGACCCGTCTCTTTGTCGTGTAATTAATTATCTATTTTACATATACATAAAAGGATTTTGCAATGTAATTAAATACTTAATACATGTTATTCGTGGTATGTACAGACCTGCTTACACCATAACCATAGCACATTAAAATTTCAATAAACAAGTTTTCAATTCTTATGCACTTCTAGCAGTTTAAATAATTACTCTATATAAATACTAATATTGAAAATATTAGTTACAAGAGTGTAAAAACATAATATGAACATATGTATAATTTGATGTCTGTATATTTATATAAATAAAAAAAATGTGGACTTTTAGAAGAGATACGTCGTGTACTTTAACTTTCATAGGACTCACTCTGTTTCCAGTCTGACCTTTTCGATTTCGATTCAACTTTGACCTTATGTTCTAGCAGGAGCTAAGCTCTGTATTATCATCATCTCTGTGATAAAATTATCGCCATTAGAAAGGTCACGCGACCGGAGTTATGTGCGACAACTTGTATATTATTTATTACGAATTAAATTCCAAATCCATCTCTTTTTCCCGTTGGTTCTCAGGTAGAAGGTTCAATTCTGTTTTCCCGGTTCTATTTTCAATATAGTGTATTATTACAATAAACAAATGCAAGCTAACCGTTTATTTATATTTCAACAATTTTTTCCCACATAGATCCCAGTTATTTAGACCCATTCCGGAAGCAAATTATTATTATTATTTTGGGTTCCATCAATCCAACTTACAGATACGGAATCTCTACAGTTTCGCCTCCAATGTTACGTTAGGCATTTTACTTAAATAAAAGTGAAAAAAAAACAAAAAAATAGAGCAATTAAACCATTATTTAAAGTGGTTTTTAAATTGTATTCTAGCGTTTCTATCAAGGTTTCGTTACAGGCAGTTTCGTTCGGTACAGGCAGCACGGCTAGAATGGGCTGGCGGTGGGACGTGCCTCAAAACACGAACAACATTTAGTTATAGAATACACAAATACGATATTTCCTTAAACCTTAAGTCAGACAGTAGCTTTGTTTCGCTTCGGAAGCAATTAGTAAATAAATATTTTTACTAAAAAAAGTAGCCTAAATTCTCCTTATTACACCAGCTACCTGCCAATATAAGTCCTGTTAATTACCCGGAACAAACAGACAGATAAAAATTGTTTTAAAAAAATGGTATTCTGGTGTACAGTAGAGACAGTCCCTCTATATTCATATGAATGTAGTAGAAAACAGTGATTTCAATTTTAAAAAAAGAGACTTCAATTATATTCATATGTATAGAAGTATAGATTGTTGTTACACACTGTACTTACCCACAGTCCGCTTACGTAGACTTTTTTACCAAAAACTTTTAGGTTCATTTTAGTTTTCCCCCAATATTTCAATAGTTTTTTTATAGTAAGTTACATAACATGACTTCACGCCTTTTATTACCCGAAGGTGTAGGTAGCGGCTGTTAAGCCTCGTCTTGCCGTTATGTTTACATCTCAAATGGACAAAGTTTTCAGTCATCGATATTTATCACACTTAACTTTCGAAAACAATTTAAGGCATGTTACGTTTTTTTTTATAACTTTAGATTTGTTCATTTAAAAAGTTATTGTCACGAGCATCTAACATGAGACCTCTGTTAGGCAGTCTCTCACTATTAGATACCAGTAAACTTAAAGTTACCAAAAATAGACGTCAAACGAACACTTCCTAGAAACTTTGCCCATACATGGCAGTTTTAAATAATTATGAATACTTGTTTGAAACAACATTGAGCTCATCCAGCACGTGAGAACAATGTCGCTAACCATATGTATAATAATTATATATTGTTTAAAATAACCACAACACCAGACATTCATCTAGGATTGATGTGGAATATTTGATAATATAGAGAAGTTATTACCACCGACTTAAAACCTACAGGAATACAGGTTTTCACGTCAAATACATAAATAAATTGGAGTAATATGACGATTATTTTTCGAAAAACTAATATTAGTAATATATTCTAATTGCGTAAATTAATTATGATTCAGTCACGGAAGTAATAACATAACTTCAGGCCACGCACAATTCGCGGGGTAAGCAGAAGCAAGAACAAAAAGATCTCAATCGTTTAATTTACTTTAATAAATCATCTGGTATGTCTTTAGTTCGTGCAGAATTTGTTACTTTCAAATTAATATAAGGTCCGAAGTCATAAAGCGTATTGTGCGGATCGGAAGACATCGCTTCGTGAAATGCAAAACAATATTGCTTACAATTAGTAACTAGTATTGGCATTACAATTAGCCGTTCTATACAGCTGGCTAGTATCTACATATATCATAGTACTACATATAGTATAATGTTGTGAAGATATATATACATATATATATAATAATAATAATATAGGTATCTATGATAAAAGCAATTACAAAACGCCTGATAAATACCCAGAATTAAGTATAAAATAATTTTACAAATACATACATATCACTGTGGCAAACTAAAACACGCCTTGTCTACCGGAAAGCAGTTGCCGTGGTCTATAGACGCCTGCTTACACTATGGCATGCATACATGACTCGCGCGGTACCAACCCTTAAGAAAATTATTAATCCCTGTTCTGAAGATCCTATACATAACATAACAGTGGCTGTTAAGCCTCGACGCGCCGTTGTGTCTATGTTCCAAATAAAATAGATGGCGAACCTATTGCCATAACAGGCACAATGTTTTCAGTTATCGATATTTATCACATACTAGCTGACCGGGCGAACTTTGTTCCCTACAATATATGATCTCAAATTATCTATTCTGTCGCCTAAAGGCATTTTGGATTCTACAATCGCTATAAGACAAACGTGACACTTGTTTGTGAATTACACATGCTATAGTCGAGTCATTTTAATAGGCAACATTTAACACTTGAACAAAATTCAACAACGTAAACTTGTAACGGCGGGCATGAAATAATATTTTTTTCGTTTTGTTAGGACTGCACAATTTGCATTACTTGTTTATTTTTTTCAATTAAGATTACATATTTATTGTAGTAATGACCGATACAAGAAATTTCACGACTTGCTTTTACTTATTAACCATTCTAAACATAACAGCTAATTTCTGATTTAACAAACTGAACGTCGTTACCATGTTGGGTCGCCTTATCCTTTTTGTTTTTATAAAGTAGGGATGTTACTCTAAGAATCGAAAGCTGATAAGTACAATCAAATGCATCGATTACTTATGAAGAAAAACCACTGTAAATTAATAACCACGTCGTAGTCAGTGTTGGGCATTAATCAATTAATCACTCCTAATCCTTAGAAAATGAAAGAAAACATAATAATGAGACAGGGATTCACTTAAAGATTTAAATCAATTGATAAGATTTGATCGATGATTTTGTGCTGATCATCTCACTAAAAAAGTAAAATTGACAGACGTCAAATGTTGCCTATTAAATTGACCCGACTATAATATAGATCTTATTCTTACAGCTCTAGTCCAAGCCAAAATTATATCTATATCAAAGTTGGCTTCATACAATTTGTTAGATACAGCAAACAGTCTTAATGGAATCTGGAATTTGATAATAGTATTCAAATTGTCTACAGAAAGTGGGAATCAGTCTCGTGATTTTATTATGCAGTTAGAATTTAATTTGGAATATTTGGCAAAATAATTTACATGTGTATTTTTGCTAGTGAAACTTGTTTCGAAGTCTTATTTAGAAAAAAGGCTATAATATGATTGTTAGATTCTTGATTACTGTAATAAGTCTGATTACATGTTAAGAACAATGTTTAATAAAAGTTGATTTAATTATTTATGATTTTATTAAGTATATTATGGTGTCAAATTCTCTCCCCTGGTGAAATAAGTATCTACCCTGGTAGCTATGTCTCTGCCCTGCCCGATGTATTTACCTTGGTCTTCGAAAAAATAATAAACATGTATAAAGTGACTTGCCTTTGTGTGTTAAGGTAAATAAACAGGTAAAAATCGTAATATAAGGGTTTCAAGAAAAAACTCCGACTTTTCTGCTTGGCCGTATCTTTGTACAACTTGAAACCTCTTATCGTAGAACCACCCTTATAACAAAATTTTGATGCGGTTGTATTTAATAGATAGTGTGTCAACGGGATAGCTTTTATCTATAGTTCATGTATTATGTAGTAATGAAAAAGTTATAAATCCAAAATGTGTTATGTCTTATGTATGTTCCTAAATGTACCGTGAGACCGGCTGGAAAGATAACGATGAAAGAGGATTTAAGGTCTCGAAGACTAAGATCAGACTTAATAAACATATAAGAGTTAGTAAAGCGCAAAAAAAACGCAAGACAACTCGACGTTGCGAGAATGAACAGTCAAAAATTTCAAATGCACCGCCAACAACAACTGACATATTTTTTTTAATTACCAAGCACAGACCGCAAAAAAAAAAAAAATACTCCCATCACATGTTCGCAAGTAAAGACTTGTCTGTACTGTTACTAATTTAGCCATGGAATTAATCAGCCGATCGGCCGCCGTGTGCCAACACAACGTCGCGATGCGAAGCTAGTGCCCTTAAAACATAATTAATTTCTAGTACTTCCTAATCAACTGAACGAAAATAATGTGATTATATTAAAAGAGCTTTTCTTCATTTTTAAATCATTAAAAAAAATATAATTCACGTTTGTCTACAAGAATGTAAATAAGACTACAAAACAAAACGTTTTGTAATTAATTTTGATAATATAAACAGTTTCGACGTTCACGTTTAAGAAGTACAATAAATTAATATAGAATTACTTCTGAAAAGTCAGCCATGATTCGAACTACATTTATTTTAAATAAAAATTTCAGTGTCAAGTCACAAGGCTATCGAGGCTTTGAACCATCTCAATGACCGTATTTCTATAGTATATCGTGTACCGACCTTCATCAGTACAATATATTGGATTTATTACGCTCACATAGGTACACATTGAAGAGCAAATCGTTGCTTTTCCAATAAACACAACATAAATAAAATCATGTAAATGTAGAACAAAAATATAATTTTTTTTTATTGAAAATTTTACAAAATTTATAACTTGAATTAGACCGTAGAATTTTTTTTAAAAAACTAATAGATTTCACGATGAGTAAAAGAGTAATAGAAGAGAGATCCGATTCCGGGTACACGCGATGAAACTTGTAGGTTGGAATATCGAACGAACAAATATTAAAGGTTTGCTTAAAAAGATCGAAAAGGAGAAAGAACGAGGTGAATTCATTTGCAATAAATTACTCACTCTACCAACTGTGGATATTGAATGTTTATGAACAAGAACTCGGTATTTTATATAAATGGCCAGCTTAATGTCGCACAGGTGACATACTTGTCACCTACAACCTTTTTTTAACCGTCAGAAGCCTTTTATAGGCACCACAAGCTTGGGGGAGCTTGGCGGACTTCTCTTATATTCATTACATAAGACGTGGTGGGGGAGTCACGGAAACACTTTGACCTCTTACTGCCAAAAGCCCTGGTATGCGGTTCATATCAACGAAATTTCCAATCCCGTACAGGTGGTACATAATGATCACTAGACGCCATATCGACACTTTGTAACAACAGTGATATAGGTATAATGGATTCTAAAATAAGATGACAACACGCGACGTGCTCTTGTTCGTCTGCCATCGATATCAGAGTACATAGGATGATGAGTCACTATGCCATCTGTTGCTGAAATTCGTATGCTAAATCATTAGCAAAAAATACCCGGATCTCTAATGGTGTGACAAGTTGTAGAAGGATAAGCAGAATGCTGCTTGCTGAAGCGTGATGCACTGTGTGGAAAATTACCTCAAAAATCGTATTGGCTTTTTTAAAAAATGATTAAAAAGGGGAATTACACGAATGCATGTAAAATATTATATATATACTAGCTGACCCGGCGAACTTTGTTCCGCATCAAAAGTAATAACTAAGTAATAAAATGTTTATACTGCAGTATCTTCAAAAATATTTGTTTAAATTGCATGCTGTAAAGGGCCAGGACCATCTATATTACATGCAAAATATATTTAAGAACAAATAATTGGATGAAAATTAATACAGTCACAGTACAGCAATGTTTAAAATTGCTTCGTAAATATTCCATTATTTTTCGTAAAAAAATAAAAATGGTCATTGTGGGTTATCCCTAAGAGATAGACATATGCCCTCGCGGAGTTTTTTGTAGACCTTTTAAAGGTGTATAATAATGTAGTACATTGTTTTGATTTATCACTTACGAGTTCAGGCAGCGTTTGCGATTAAAGTTCTAAATCTTGAAAATTATCACTTTTTACTACACTATACATGAATTATAGATCAAAACCACTCCGTTGACACCCTCTAACTATTAAAAAGAACCGCATCAAAATCCGTTGCGTAGTTATAAAGTTATGCGCATATAAAGGGACAGACAGCGGCAAGTGACTTAGTACTTTGCCCGGTTGGGCAGTGTTCGGGAAACTAAGGGCCATCTCGTCCAAAATCCCTCAGGCCTTAAATCTAAGGTCTGCAACCAACGCGTGTTACCAGGAACCGGAACGTGTTCCTTGCATGTCGGCCTCATGACGAAGTTCTATGGAGCGGGCTATGCTTGGAATCTCTCTGCGTGATTAAATCCGAAATACGGAGATCTGCAGATCTGGCGTGACCGACATAGCCCGAAAGGTTAGCACGCTGAAGTGGAGATGGGCAGACCACATTGCATCGAATTGAAGAACCGATGACCGTTGGGGTAGAAAGGTTCTTGAGTGGCGACCACAATCGGTTCGACACAGAGTAGGACGGTAGGAGTAAGCCAATGCAAGTGCATGTGGCACAGGATCATCATTTGTGGTGTTCAATGGGGGAGGCCAGCGTCCAGCAGTGGACTTCTTAAGGCTAATGATGATGTAAAATATTTTAAAAGTGGTAATAGTACCTAATTAAACATGTATGTTTAATTAGGTACTATTACCACTTTTAAAATATTTATAACTTTATGTATAACTTCACGCCAAATCCTTTACGAGGTAGGCAGAGAGAACGGAGCGCCATAAGGCACGATTCTTGCACACATCACTCGCTTCATTGACTTTCATAACTCTTTTCATGCACGCGCGTCGATTTAACATCACCTTCCTCCAGAACACGTTCTATTTGGTCATGGAATGTGTGTCTAGGCCGTCCTCGACTCCTACATCCATCCGCTTTTGCATTATATTTCTGCTTAGTCAATCTTGCATCATCCATGCTTTCTACATGTCCGAACCATCGGAGCATGCCCTTTCTTACTTTTACACCGACACTCTTTCAATCCGACTTCCTTCCTTATAACCTTGTTTTCCACGCGGTCAGCGAGGGTCACTCCGCAGATTTTACGCAATGCCCTCATTTCGACCGCGTTTATCCTACTTTCATGCACCCTCTGCCATACCCAGCTCTCGCTTCCATAAGTTAGCGTTGGGATCAGTATTGCATTGTGAATTGCTAGCTGGACTTTTCTGCTAATATCTTTTGCGCCCAGGAATCTGCCCAACGCCCCATTTATTTTATTTCCTAACGCTACTCTTCTTTCTACATCAGCGGTGTACCTTCCATCCCTGCTAAAAGCGCATCCAAGATATACAATTTCATTCACCTGTTCCAGCACTACATCGTCAACCATTATCCTTGCATCCGATCTGGATTCCTCCCTTTCAAACATCATAACTTTCGTTTTCATCACATTCAATCTCAATTGTAAGCCTTTCATCAAACAATCATCTTTCATAATAGTGACTAGTGTTTGCAGATCAGACGGCGATTCGGCTAAGAGCACGGCGTCATCTGCGTAAAGCAGGCAGCTCACAACTAGGTCACCCATTCGCATCCCTACATTCGTCGATCTCACTCTCTGGAGACAAATGTCCAGGTACAGGATGAACAGCCGAGTGGACAGCACGCAGCCCTGTCTAACGCCGATATTGACGTCAAACCAGGGCGACAAGCCGCCATCAACACGCACACACGCTGTGCAGCCTTCATAAGTGGACTGCACAGCGCGCAGCAGTGCGCCGCTCACCCTGTAGCCCAGGAGTATGTCCCATAGATCCTTCCATAACAACCTGTCAAACGCTTTTTCCAGATCCACAAAACCGCAGAAAACTTTCCGGCTAACAGCCAGTTGTTTCTCCACGATGTTGCGGAGAGAAAAAATCTGATCCATGCACCCTCTTCCGCTTCTGAAATCACCCTGAGCCTCCCATAACACTCCATCAGATATCACCCTCATTCTTCTTTCCATAATCTTCCCATACACTTTCGCTCCTAAGCTGATCAAACTGATGGCTCTGTAACTGGCGCACTGCATACGTGATCCCTACCTTTATACAAGGGCACGATGACAGCACGCCTGGGAACAATCATTGAGTCATTGAGTCTTTTGCTGACTAGGTCTACTTACATACTCCGTACACATTCATCTTCTAATTTCTCACACTTTATCCTTTCAAGCTCTCCGAAATGGGTAAGCACTCGCCAATGCCTCCACTTCTTGAATAGGCCCACGAAGCGGTTCACCACCAGGTAGTGGTCCGTATCAAGAGTGGGGCCTCTGTAAGCTCTTGTATCCCTTAGAGTGTTTTGGAGACGACTGTCTACCAGAATCAGATCAATCATACTCTTTTGATCATTCCGTCTCCACGTATAAGTGTGAATATCTTTATGACGGAATAGTGTGTTAGACACAAGGAGATTCCGTTCCAAGCACACGTCCAAGATCGGCTTACCAGCATCATTCACTCTCTTGTCACCATTCGGACCAAGGACAGCCTCAAGGCCATCTCTCTTGGTTCTGACCCATCCATTAAGATCATCACACAGAATTATCCTTTTATTTCCTTCAACCAAATCCAGAATATCCCTAACAGTTTCCCAAAACTCCTCGAGTTCTCGGGGATCGGCGGAGCTGACGGGAGCATAAGCTGCTACCAGGAAGACCCGCGTGATCCCCAGTTTTATACAAACCCAAAGGTGTCTTGGGCCTACCAGCTCATAGTCTTTCACTCCAGAAGCAAAGCGAGAAGAGAGAACGACCCCCACACCCCCGCTGGTACGGACGTCCAGGTCCACTCCGGACCATAGGGCAACCATGTCACCTGGGAGGTCCTCGGCCTCATTCCCCTTCCGCTTCGTCTCCATCAAACACAAGGCATCCAGGCATCTCTCATTTATTACATCCATCATCTCATTCATTTTTCTTGTCATACTACCTCTAACATTCCACGTGCCTATACGGCACTCCCCCCTCCTCATCCCGCCTGGTTTGGCGCTGCGTGAAGGGTGGCGGCTCCCTTCGCCGCATACGCATGCACGTGCAGCCGCACCGGCGGGGGCTAATCGGTGCCCGTCGCTGTCAGGGCACGCCCTAGCAGCCAGCGCGGCTGAGTTTGCTTCGGTCAAGATTGCGTCCCACTGGGACGGCAGGGATCGCGACGTGCACGCTCTTGACATGATCCCCGACCGTACCTAATTAAAGAGGCGTAAAAATATTAAATAACTCTTTAACTAACATAAAATATTTAAAAAAAACATGTTAATCACATCATTAAAAAAAGTAGTAGTAGGTACATACTTTTATTTAGCATGTTTTAATGCATGACTGGAATAACTATCAAGACAGACATTTGTATAGCCTTGTACTTGCACAGACATGTGTATATGCTTGATAGCCTGGTGGTTGTATGTAGTTGAGGCCATAGCATGACAATATTACAAATTCCTTGTATTAAAAAAAGATATCTCTTATCTTTTCTAGAGACTCAAACTATTAATTATTACGTTCTGCATTTCTAATAGTAATCAACATTTTTAATTTTGAGTTTGCATTGATGTTGTTGTGATAAATGCTATATATAAGTTTTATTATTGTACATACTTGTTGCAGAACGTTACCATTCTAAATAGAAGATGTTGCGTCAATTGTGCTCGACTAATATCATATAATTTCTCTCATTAACTTGTAAGACGATGACTTTAAGTTGGTTGGGTCATAACTGTGATGGTCGAGTATTCTGGCTGCTGCACCTTTTATGCACGGGCCTACTGCTGTGTTTTCAGTAGCTATAATAATACTATTGTATCAATTTTAAATGGTTTTAAAAAGAGTATCTGGCACATGAGTTTCTTGCCCGATTCTTCTCATAAAAGCCCCTACACTCGGAATCAGGCCGCTCTTGGCGATTGCGTCCATGTTTTCTTGTTCCATGGAGACACTTTCCTGAAGCACTTCTGTTTAAGAATTTTAATTTTAAATATTTTTGTACATTGACTATTTTCAAGTGTCTGTGAAGACCTATAAAAATAAAACCACTTTGACTTAGTAACTAAAAAGAAGTAGCAGTAAGGAGAGAGTTACTGCTACTTTTTAGTTACTAATAATTTGAAGCATAAAATATTAAATTAAACTGTATGTTTGTGATTGATTAATATCACAAATTTAATGTTATTAATGTGTATTACTATTAGTAGTTTAGCATTATTATTCAGTTTATCCCGTTTCAAAGTTATCTGGTAATATTATTATTATGTACATACATAGTTTCACGTCAAATTCCTTGCAGAGTAGGCAGAGAGAACAGAGTGCGATAAGGCATGATTATTACATGTCTCATTGACTTTTTTGCATACGCATTGATTTTTGAGACTCCTAACATGACTTTCCAATTTATTATGTAAATTTAGTAAAGAATCATAGCAGTGAAATGTGTTGGATTATTTAAAAATATAAATACTTTCATCCATCAGGCATACATAATGTATATATAAGAAATCTACATCAGATTAATTGCTATAAGAGTACCTATTCTACAAAAGAATCCAGGACTGATTTATTTATTGTATGTTACTTATATCATGTGTGAGCAGATGCCAAATTATATTTTCATGATATACCAAGCTATTATTTTGCCATTTTCATTTGAAATATACACAAGTATTCAACTTTAACTATTAAATTTCAAATTTATATTATACTAAGTGTATCTAAAACTGACAATATAAAATCATTGAAAGATTAATAAAATTATAATTATATTAGTATTATTATAAATTATCGTTTATATTATATTACTGTTCTCCCTGCCTACCCCGCAAGGGATTTGGCGTGAAGTTATGTATTATGTATCAATAAAATCAGTAGTATAATCGACCTCAATCTATAGTACACAAACCATTCAATCAAAAATCAATGGTAAGTATGAAAACACTTTAAGCATGTATGTACCTCTTGTTAAAATTTTTGATTTAGTCCATGAGTATAATAATATGATAAATATTGTTTTGTGATATGAAAAATTATTACAAATGGATTTTTAGTTTTTTTTTCTTATAACAGAATTACTAATACAGTGTAAACTCTTTATAACGAAACTCGGGGGACTGAGCATTTTTTGTCTTTATATGGAGTGAACAAAAAAACGCCTTCCAACGTCACTTTTCTTTTCTCCCTTTTCAATCGCACGTATCACACAAACTTTTTCGTCAACACTAATCGCTTTCCGTTTACTGGCCATGTTAACAGTTTCAAAGTAGGTTTACGACTGATAATACGATTGGTACCCAATATTCTTGGTCGAATACCATCACTTCCGAGAAAACAATGCGTCATACTGCACATGTACAAGGCAATTAAGGATAACAAAAGCTAGACCGACCTCGGATGTTTCGGAGCTTCAAAGTCTTTTGTTACCTGATAACATAACATAAACAATAATACCGATAATAAATATTTACTGTCTACAAATATGAACACATTTCTTCGTAATAGAGAATGGCGTATCGCTATAAAGAGTGTTTCAATATGTGAGTTTTAACGCAAACCAACCAACTTGGGCTCACTCCAACGTTATAGGGAGTTTATCGTTATAAAGGATAACGTTATAAAGAGTTTACACTGTACTACTAATATGCTACATATTACCACAAAAAATTTTTGGATGATAATATAAAAATCCAAAAATAAATGATAATATTCTCAACAAAATTAAATAATAGGTACATAAATTGGTACATGCTAGTCAATAAATTTTGGATTAGAATAATTTTAAAAGATATATTGGTTGGTTATTGGTAAACCTTTAGAACACTACAGTTCTTGAGCACACAGCACCAGATCTTAGCCTGAGTTAACAATATGCTTTAGACACATTTACAATAAATAATAATTAAAAAAAAAAAGATATTATACTATTTTCAAACCGAATTTAAAACTATGTAGTACTGGATTATATTTGTTAAGAGAGTATTTTCCTATTGGATGCCATTTCAAACCTAGACCATAGCAACAACAAGAACTTTGTTTAATGTTTATTGCATAATTTATAAAGAATTTATTGTATACTGTATTGAACTTAAACACCATACATAAAAATCTTATGTTTTATTACTTATTTGATAGTTTATGGATTGTAAAACACACTAGTTAAGTTCACTTAATATAAACAAATAGAACTGCTAGTACTGAACTGAACTAGTAACATAATAAAATGAAAATAAAAATTGGCAGGTATTTTTCAGTGCATTATCATTTTAAAAACCTTTATACTATCACTTCGGTATATGTCATAAGAAAAAGAAAGATACTTTAATTTTTCACGGTTACTAGAACTTACTCTGTTCGTTGGAGGCGGCAACGGCAGGATCGGTGATAAACGATCCGCTTCTCACTACAGGGCCCCATTGTTGCTTTCTTCCACTGTCTCTAGTTTCTGTCTTCTCCACATCGTCTGCTTTACACAGATGAAGAGCAAATACGCACCAATAAATCACGAAACCGATACGCATCGTGATCTCACAATGACAATAACCTATTACGATATCCGCACGTAAAAATACGAAACCACCTTATTAATACAACACTCAATACACATTCTAAAATATTATGCTAACTAAATTATTTTAAGGCCACATCACAAATTGAATGCAAAATTAAACAAACCACTAAGTTTTATCACAGCAAGAAAAAAACTAACGTAAGCGAGGTCGACAAAAATTGACAAAATTAACTGACGCAGGCAAGTGACAACTGACAATGACATTATGACATGACTGATGATTTTTTTATTGGTCCATTATTAGACAGTCTAAAGCTTTTAAGCCATACTGCCTTATCTGACGTTATTTTTTATAAGAAGTAATGATGATGAAGATGATGATGAAACTTAAAACTAACCTAACCTAATCATACATAAAGTCGTGGCACTTTATGCATGATGTTGCGAGGGAGTCCTGACGACACTGTAGGAGAGCACACTAAACACGATATTTACACCATTTCCCCCATTTGCACTCATATACGGACACTTATTAAACAAAATGCAACGAATTTTATCCAATAATATCCATTGAAACACAAATCTGAGAAAATAATGCAAAAACGGACATAACTCTTCCACAGTCCCGCCAAAACTCTCCACATGACTGATGACACAGAACAGCAGCGTTGCCAACATTAAATTTCTACTCCCGCTGTAGAGAATGCTACAATCCCGTCAAAACCCGTCAAGTAAGAATTTTCGAGTTGTTACTTTCCCTAAATTTTAAAAATGAATTATTTTAAAATTATGTCTTCGGTTATTGATTTTTAAATTTACTTTTTAAATATACATAAACAAAATAATTTTTCAACAAGTTAGTGAGTTTTTTAAATTGATGATTCTGATAAAATGATTAACATTTATATTTTTTTAGAGTGTAACAGAAGATGTTTATTTTTGATATCTCTTACAAGTAATAAATGATACATACATACATACATACATAACTTCACGCCAAATCCCTTGCGGGGTAGGCAGAGAGAACAGAGCGCCATAGGGCACGATTCTTACACACCTCACTCGCTTCGTTGACTTTCATAACTCTTTTCATGCACGCGCGTCGGTTTTTGAGGCTCTTAACATCACCTTCCTCCAGAACACGCTCTATTTGGTCTTGGAATGTGTGTCTTGGCCGTCCTCGACTCCTACATCCGTCCGCTTTTGCATTGTATATCTGCTTAGCCAGTCTTGCGTCAACCATTCTTTCTACATGTCCGAACCATCGGAGCATGCCCTTTCTTACTTTTACACCGACACTCTCTTTCAAACCAACTTCCTTCCTTACAACCTTGTTTTCTACGCGGTCAGCGAGAGTCACTCCGCAGATTTTGCGTAGAGCCCTCATTTCTACCGCGTTTATTCTACTTTCATGCACACTCTGCCATACCCAGCTCTCGCTTCCATAAGTTAGTGTTGGGATCAGGACTGCATTGTGGATTGCTAACTGGGCCTTTCTGCTAATATTTTTTGCGCCCAGGAATCTGCCCAACACTCCGTTTACGCTATTTCCTATCGCCACTCGTCTTTCTACATCCGCGGTGTACCTTCCATCTCTGCTAAAAGCGCATCCAAGATATACAATTTCATTCACCTGTTCCAGCACTACATCATCAACCATTATCCTTGCATCTGTTCTGGATTCCTCCCTTTCAAACACCATTACTTTCGTTTTCGTCGCATTCAACTGCAAGCCTTTAATCATGCAATCATCTTTCATAGTAGTGACTAGTGTTTGCAGGTCCGACGGCGATTCGGCTAGAAGCACGGCGTCATCTGCGTAAAGCAGGCAGCTCACAACTAGGTCACCCATTCGCATCCCTACATCCATCGATCTCATTCTCTGGAGACAACTGTCCAGGTACAGGATGAACAGTCGAGCGGACAGCACGCAACCCTGTCTGACGCCGATATTGACGTCAAACCAGGGGGACAAGCCGCCGTCAACACGCACACACGCTGTGCAGCCCTCATAAGTGGACTGCACAGCGCGCAGCAGTGCTCCGCTCACCCCGTAGCCTGGGAGTATATCCCACAGATCCTTTCGTAACACTCTGTCAAACGCTTTTTCCAGATCCACAAAACCGCAGAAAACCTTCCGGTTAACAGCCAGTTGTTTCTCCACGATGTTGCGGAGAGAAAAAATCTGGTCCATGCACCCTCGTCCGCTTCTGAAACCACCCTGAGCCTCCCACAACACTCCATCAGATATCACCCTCATTCTCCTTTCAATAATTTTCCCATACACTTTTGCTGCTAAACTGATCAAACTAATGGCCCTGTAACTGGCGCACTGCATACGTGATCCCTTACCTTTATACAAGGGCACGATGACAGCGCGCCTCCAGTCCATGGGAACCTTACCCGACCTCCAGCATAGATTGCTCAAGGTCAGGAAAGCGTCCCGGACACAGGTTCCACCGTGTTTGATCATTTCAGCAGACATCATATCAATTCCAGCTGCCTTACCATTTTTCATACTTCGTATCGACCATTCAATCTCTTCCATAGTAATGTCCTCATCAGATGTTGGCGCAGCGGTGTCAGCCGTAGGCTCACTCGCGGCGCCCACATCCGGAACATACTCGTACATTTCCCCAAAATACTCACTCCACCTGCCCAATACATCGCTTGGGTTTGCAAGAATGTCACCAAACTTAGACATAATTTTGTCCATTCTGGATGTTGACGAAGAACCCCGAGACTTTCTAACTTCCCTCCAGAAGAGTTTGTTATTTGCCTCGAAGTTCTCCGTCAACCTCACTTCCTCATTCGCAACAAGTCTTTCACGCTTCTCTTTCACTAAGGCTTTGGTAACATTCCTGCAGCGGCGGTAGCTCTCATACTTTTTCTCCTTCATACTATCATTCTGATTCAAACTTGAGACATAATCCAACCATGCTTTTTTCTTTCTTTCGACGCTGGATTTCACATCCGCGTCCCACCAGGCGTCACCTCTCAGAATCTTATGCCTCTTTGCACTACCACATACTTCTTTTGCACTATTCACTATACTTTCTTTCATTCTTTCCCAGCATTCTTCAACACCTAGGTCAGAAAGACTCGTCTCATTGAGTCTTTTACTGACTAGGCCTACATACATACTCCGTACACTTTCATCTTCTAATTTCTCACATTTTATCCTTTCAAGCTCTCCGAAATGGGTACGCACTCGCCAGTGTCTCCACTTCTTGAAAAGGCCCACGAATCTGCTTACCACCAGGTAGTGGTCCGTATCAAGAGTGGGGCCTCTGTAGGCTCTTGTATCCCTTAGAGTATTTCGGAGACGACTATCTATCAAAATCAAATCTATCATACTCTTTTGCTCATTCCGTCTCCACGTATACGTGTGAATATCTTCATGACGGAATAATGTGTTAGACACAAGGAGGTTCCGTTCCAGGCATACGTCCAATATCGGCTTACCAGCATCATTCACTCTCTTGTCACCATTCGGACCAAGGACAGCCTCCAGGCCGTCTCGCTTGGTTCCGACCCACCCATTAAGATCACCACACAGAATTATCCTTTCATTTCCCTCAGCTAGATCCAGAATATCCCTAACAGTTTCCCAAAACTCCTCGAGTTCGCGGGGATCCGCGGAGCTAACGGGAGCATAAGCTGCGACCAGGAAAACTCGCGTGATCCCCAGTTTTATTCGATCCCAAAGATGGCTTGGGCCTACCAACTCATAATCTTTCACTCCGGAAGCAAAGCGGGAGGAGAGAACGACTCCAACACCCCCACTGGCACGGACGTCCGGGTCCACTCCGGACCATAGGGCTACCATGCCACCGGGGAGGTCCTCGGCCTCCCTCCCCCTCCGCTTTGTCTCCGTCAAACATAAGGCATCCAGGCATCTCTCATTTAATACATCCATCATCTCATTCATCTTTCTTGCCATGCTACCTCTAACATTTCACGTGCCTATACGGCACTCCCCTCCCCTCGTCCCGCCAGGATTGGCGCTGCGTGAAGGGTGGCGGCCCCCTTCGCCGCATGCGCATGCAGCCGCACCGACGGGGGCTAATCGGTGCCCGTCGCTTACGGGGCACGCCCTAGCAGCCCGTCCGGCTGAGTTTGCTTTGGTCAAGATTGCGTCCCACTGGGACGGCAGGGATCGCGACGTGCACGCTCTTGACCTGACCCCCATAAATGATAAATATTTAATAATGATAAACCCCATAATGATAAACATTAAATGATAAATATTTATTTTTTATTAAATTATTAGTACATATTTTAAATATAGTTACTTCACAGCAATTTTTTTAAAAGTTTGCTTTGGCTTCGTTTAACTTTAAGTTAAAGATTTAAATCAATTAATTCGATAATCTCATCATTGTCAAGTTCTTTGGAAGTTAACGACTGAAGATAAGCTTGCTTAGATCCGTTTTTTTGTAGCACATCATCAGGAAATTCATATGTATGGCAATTTTTACCACACCGCTTTAAACCTGCACGAATGGTAAATAGAGCATTTGTCATTTCTGAGTTCATTTTATTTCTTAGCTTAGTTTTCACAAGATTTGTTGTCCCGCTGAAAAATCCGTTGGCCGTTAAGCGCAATTTTTTCCCGTTGCTGACCTTGCTGTCCCGTCAAATCTGACGGGAAACCCGTCAAGTTGGCAACGCTGCAGAACAGTCAAGAACTCTTTAGGCTCTGTTGTACGCACTGTAGCACTGTAGATGATTACTCGAATTTTCTTCATAGCATTCATGTAACTGGTAAATCTATGGGAATCTCATCAAATGGAATAAAGTGGCTTAGAAACTTTTTAAAATGGACTCAATACACTATGTTTTAGTACAAAAATACGTACTTATCAAAGAACTTGGTTCATTTGGGCAATTAAGCAATTTTAACATTAGAGGAACACTTGGTACAAATCAATGCGTACGTAACATGGCCAAGATATATCATGAAATGTGAAGTCTCGAACCCAGCATTAGAGCACTGTTACACATGCTCATTAGTAGTATGAGAGCATGCTTGTACCGACCATGCTCTCGATACTAGCATGTGTGTACAGACCTTGCTAGTAAAGAGCATGCTAGTTTTGAGCATGGTTGAAAATTGACAGCCATGCTAATATCGACCATGTTTAATCAAAAGCATGGTTGAAAACAGAATGCTTATTGACAGCAAATGACATAAGCAAGCTCTTAATTAGCATGTGTAACAGTACCCATAGTAATAATAGATAGGGACTACTGTTGTGCAGGTGGTGCTGACTCCATATCTCAAAGCACCGTTAATGCCATTTCAAAAATTGTATGAACGAGCAGTTGCAGGTACAGTTTAGTGTTGCCAGTTGCTGCTATGAATCACCCATTCGTTGTAGCTATTATCGCAAATATATGTTCAATTTATTTATTTCCATTAAATTTTCAATTCAGTTACCTAAACAATTCCGATACGTGATTTGAGAAATCGTCTTGGTAAAGTATTTATGATGAATCAAAGTGAAGTTTCTGTTAATCACAGTAATTCCTTATTCATTATGAGCTAGCCTGTAGTTGTTCTTTCATAAAAATATTACCTTATCGTGTGATATATTTTCCAGGTTGAACAGCTTGTAAGACAATTAGAGGAAATGAACAGGCCGATGTAAATATTTTAAAAAATATGCTTATTTAGATGAACTAGTTATCATTCATTTAGGGAGTGACAGTGAAAGTGAAAGTAGTGATTCAGACGATGAATCGACTGAGGCTGATTGTTCAACTACAGGAATTCATGAAATTCAGCCTCTAAATTACGCAGATGATTGTTTACGTGATCATAGTTACTAGATTAAAATATGACTCATTAAAATTTTACAATAATTATTAATCCTTATTATTTCATTTAGTATAAAATACAATGAATAAAGAAATATGACATTTAACATTTCATTCAACCCTTGTTCCCTTGTTGTTTTCGTTATTTTTACCATATAGCCCGCGATAATTCTATTTAGCGGCAACACTAAATTCAACAACAGCGACGCTCTCACCGCAATGAAGTAGGAAACCTATGGAAGTGGCATGTCGCCACAAAATTGAAGCTGGGTGTGACGTCATTTGGCCGCATAAAATGGCGGTTTAGTGCTGCGCAGAAGAATTTGATTTATCGATAAACGTTCTTGGCTAAAATATTATTGAGTATTAATTATTTTTAGAATTAATACTTAAATAGGAAGTAAGTATATTGTTATGCTAAATATTCTGTTTTGGATGTCAAATTAAGAGCACATGTTTTTCTTAGACTACTTATCTCTATTTTACAAACTATTTTAATTATGTTGCTGACTCTTAAGTAAGTAAATCACTACTGCAACATACCTCTAGATAGTTGTGCCCCACAGTAAATAATAATGATTCAAATTTTAAACTTATAAAGGGACCGCGTGATAAACAAAACGAAACATGTTCAGCACATTTTTTAGTTACAAATGCACCTCTTATGACTTTCAGTCTAAGATCAGTTAATTAATACATATTTAGCGAATTTACAATAGGTTTTTACTCATTACGAAATAAGACTAATTTATTTAGAACATTCCGCAACGAAATTTTGTCGGTAAAATTTTTCCCAATACTTTTTTACTGGCTGAACTGATAAAAAATTCGCCATACTTTGCGAGACTTTTAGCGTCAGTTGGTATATATCGTGTAATCTTGTTTCCGTATTCATTCACTTTATGTACGCACTCAAATACTGTTATAATGTTTTCACGTGAGTGACAGTGCTGAGTAAGAACGAGGCAGATATATGTTTATGTGTGTGCCGTCGAAATTCCTAATATTTATATAAGCAATTGTACGTATAGAATAATATGTCACGTCCATATATACAAGTCAATGACGTGAAGCAATGAAGTAGGAAACCCATGGAAATAATATGTCAACATTCAATTGAAACCGTTGTGACGTCATGTGGCCGCATAAAATGGCGGTTTTAGTGTTGCTCAGAAGATTTTTATTTGTTCTTGGCTAATTTTATTTTAACTAATATTGAGTATTAATTATTTGTAGAATTAATAATAATAATGATATATATATAATAATGATAAGTCGCATAAACAGCAACAACCCATTAAACAAAGCAAAGTGGCAAAGTCAAGAATTCTACTGATGAAATCATTACATAGTATAAAACAAAGTCACTTTCCGCTGTCTGTCCCCTTATATGCTTATATCTTTAAAACTACGCAACGATTTTGATGCGGTTTTTTTAATAGTAAGAGGGTGTCAACGGGGTAGTTTTGATCTTTAATTCATATATGATGTTGTAAGGAAAAAATGAAAATTTTCGATATTTAGCACTTTAATTGCCAACGCTGGCTGAACCCTAAGTGATAGATCAAAACCATGTTCTATATTATTAACACCTTCAAAAGGTCTACAAAAAAGTCCAGGAGGGCATATGTCTATCTCTTAGGGATAACCCACAATGACCATTTTCATTTATTAAACAAGAAATAATGGAGAAATAATGGCTTATTTACGAAGCAATTTCAAACGATACAGCATTAATTTTCATCCAGTTAAGTGTCTCCAATATATTGTGCTTTTAATATAGATCAAAATGGCCCATAATAGTATGTAATTTGAACAAATATTTACGAAGATATTATAGTATTAACATAGCGAGACATAGCAGTTGCGTTCCGCGCCAAAACGCGTGCCGATAAATAGCATTATGATGCGGAACAAAGTTCGCCGCGTCGGCTAGTATCATAATAAATATTTTTTTTTTATTATACACAGACCAGGGCTTGACAACACTTCACCTGTTGGTAAGTGAAAGTGAAGTCGTTGTTGGTAAATCGCCCTGGCCTGTTAAAAACCTATTCACTCTATTTTTGAAGATGCCCACATTATAGTTATTTGGGAACACCGACGCAGGCAGTTTGTTCCACTCGTCGGCAGTGCGTATAAGAAACGAGGATGCAAACCGTTTCGTCCGGACAGGTGGTACGTCCACGACATACGGATGCGTGCGGTATGTGCGTCGGGTTGTTCGCCTATAGAACGGGGATGGAGGAATCAGCTCATGCAGTTCCTGTGCACACTTTCCAGAGTGTAGCCTATAAAATACTGAGAGGCTGGCTACCTTCCGCCTATGTTCAAGGCTTTCCAAATTAGGGTTAAGTAGTATGGAATCACCTATCAATCTCATAGCACGCCTCTCCATCGAGTCCAATAATGAAAGGTGGCACTTAGCAGCACCTGCCCATATGTGACAGCAGTACTCGACGCATGATCGTACCTGATAATGTATTACTATTATACATATTAATGTACTACTAATAAAATTACTTTATACTTTGAAGAAAGTTATAACTACTGATAAGGCAGTATGGTTTCTAAGCTTTAGCTTGTCAAAAATTCGGCCAATGAAAAAAAATGTTGTCAAATGACCTTGCTAGTTTGTAAACAATACCTCGAAGAGCAAGTTTTGATCTAAATTATCTAATTTCCTGGTTGCTTATATATCAGTTATCTGTAAAGTATTAAATATCTGCTATTAGTAAAATAAGTGTTAAATCTAAAAATGAACATCGATTTCGAAGCGATGGCCGTTTTGGAAGAAGAATCACAAAGCGTGAGTGTATATTTTCCTTTGTGACCCTTGTTTACCACCTATTAAATAGATTCTATTTACGATCTTCATCCATATTTTGTTCAACACTTATTTATTTTTAGATGTTTATAAGAGATATATTAGAAAATTTGCTAAAAGAAATAGATTTAATCATTACTAATACATCACATGTAAAAACATAATCTATATTATTTTCTTAATTAATGAATTGCGCAATGGGATGTTAAATTTCGCCATGAAAATGCTTCAAGAATATATGCTTATGAATATTCTTGATTATATAAAATATTGTAACGTTATTTTTTGCATATATAGAAAAGCAAAGATAAATAATGTGACAAAAAAATTACATTTCTTGATCATGAGCCTATGTACATGAATATAGTAGTTATTTAAATGTTTAATTCTAAATCATACCTACCTATTCTTGAAAAGTACCCTATATGCATCATAGTATTACATGAGTACCAATAATTTTCTCATAAACTTTATCAGCTAGTTTCTTTTAGAGAAAAAAAAATCAAGGTCTTATTAGCAAAATGGTATCATAGTGTGGCTAATAAAGTAAACTTGCTCTAACTACATAACCTAATAATGTTATTGATAACAGATGTTTCTTTTTTGTATTAATTTATTTTCTTAATTTTAGACAATACTGCTTCATATACTAAAAAGACAATGTAGGTGTAAATCAGGCTATAACTAAGTTTTGTTTGTGCAATGCAACAATCAAGTAACAATCTTTCCTTATAACTTGGTGACAAGTTGAGAAACAACTTTAGACCTCCTTGTATCTTTTGATACATTATCATTCTACTGGATGAATGGCAAAAGACTACTAATAATTACATGTAACCAAAAAATTTGGCCTTCGAAAGCATAATTGTAGCTGCCCATACCTTGAGGCCATGCCAATACTATAGAGCCATTAATTTTAAAAAAATCACAATTCTTTGTAAAAGAAGAAGCATAAAATATCTATGTTAATTTGGAATAATGAATGCTATTGCATTTCTTTATCATTTACATTTCCACCTGTTTGTAATTGACATGACCCAATTTAAATTTGGAAAAAGTCCCATCACGCTTATTATATCTTTTGGTTTGTTTTTTAGACTAACATGTAAATATAAACAAAGATTCATAGTTCACTTCTCGCACCATCTAGTGGCAATCAACGGAAAGTCTATGTTATCATTTTGTAACGAGTTCCTTGTACAAGTCACAGATGGCGCTATTCCACAAATTCGGTTTTGGTATCCGTTGTTTGTTACACGCGCAATTAGCATTCCAAGAGGAATAAATTGTGTTTACCAAGTTTGGTGTTTCCATTCATATTTTTAAACTATTTATATGGTAATGGGAATTAATATCACTACAAAGTTTTAATATTATAAGAAGTTGTAGATTCCTCATACAAGTTGTCACAACATAATTGCGTAATAAAAATAATCCTTTTTTTAAAAATAAAAGATATTTTCTTTGAGGTATCATTAAAAATACCTCTACCTCATTCGCCCTGTATCGCAAGCAGCAACTTGAAAAGCCGGGTTTAAGTATGATTTATGTTGTATTCCATTGGAATTTTAAAAGTAACTGCCATTAAAAACGCGTATCGCAATTTGCTCGTGTACGTTTTTTTACTTATCGCATCTGTATATTCCTCTTTGGTGTGGCTTGCATTGGGTTGCAGAATTGTCGCCGCACTTCTATTTATTCCGCAGCAAAGTTGTCCTTCGTCGTTGACCTAGGTTAGTATCTGCGTAGTTACTCGCTTGGCTGCAACACGCCATTTGTTTCAACTACGCAGTTACTATTTATGCGAAACGTCCCATTAAAAGGTCTTTTAGTTCTATGTGTTATGGTTAAAGTGAAAAGATTGCCAGATATAAATGATAATAATAAAACATTACTTCACGCCTTATTCTACGGACCCGTAGATGTAGGCAGTGGCTGTTAAGCCTCGACTCGCTGTTATGTTGACGTCCCAAATGGAATAGGTGGTGAATCTATTGCCATACCGGGCATAATAAGCCATAATATTAAATAATAAAATAAAAAGAGGACAAATTATGCCTTGTAGTTACAATCGTTTCAAATTTGATCATTCATCGTCTTAGTATTAATTTCTTTTGTCTGTTTCCTTTACGAGAGAAGTGCTACCAATATTAAAAATGAATAGCTGATTTAAAAAAAATGTCTGGATAATATTATAAGTTTGTTTGTTACGCTATCACGCCGAAACTACTCAACGAATTATCATGAATCTTTGTACACATAATCTCAAATTGGATAGAAACTGGTATACATATAATTGTAAAATAATTAAATGAGAGTTCTTCTTCCCATTTGCTGATAATTATGATTACTATTAAAGATTGCCCGCTTGTGGCGACAGTGCTAGCTTTTTCAAATAAGATTAGTAGATATTTAGATTCAATAATTTCCATATAAATAGCAAGAAATGGATACATAAGAACAAATACATTGTCCTATATAAAAATAACTCAACAATGGATTCCTAGTTGTCTCGCTAATTCTAATGTCTAATTATAATGTTTGTACCTTGACGGAAAATAAAAACTATTTATACAGTTGAAAACTGTTTTAGCCTATCGATTGACACAATCTTCTTTCCCATAATTGACGTATCTAATACCAAATATCTTAGAATAATAACGCATCTTATATCTTAGAATATCTTAGAATAATAGTGCGTTATTATTCTAAGCCAAATATGTATTCCATTACATTTCATAACTAGCGTCTACCATCTGCTTAAAATTCAATAAATCAAAGCAATTCGTTGATGTAAAAATAAAATTAAAGTTTTGTTTGCAATTTTTTTTTTCATTTTATAACACGCACCTCTTGAACGTTTCGGGAAGTTTAGTTCCCAAAAGTGCTTAAACCTATGCACGTTTCAGGAAGTTTGGGCTCTAGGCATGAAACGTTTTAAAAATAGAAAATTTATTGATTGTAACTAAGTTAAAAGAATCTGTTTATTGTTATTGACATCTATTTTAAATACATAGATCATAAATCCTATATATCTGGCAATGGTACTCGAGCCCCTGTGTCGAATATAATTTAAACATTAAACGAAAGTAGCAGGTCGCCATTGCTCGAATTTCGTCTGAGAACAATGTTGAAATGATAGTTTTAATAATTTTTACATTATTGTAATTAAATATTACAATAATGTAAAATATCTTCAGAATATGTTGATGTATAAAATAAAAATATGTTTATGCCAAATGAATTATGATAAAATGGGACTAGTTATTCTGCCCCATTGGTAAATTTCCATCCTCCAGTTACGGCAATTAATTTAATGAGTAAATATTGTTTATAGAAGTCTCATTAATATATAACTAGCGAACTTTGTTTCGCCTCAGAAAAGAAATAAAAATGATCATTGTGGGTTACAGCTAAAAGATAGACATACCTATGCCGTCGCAGACTTTTTTGTAGAAATTTTAAAGGTGCATAATAAGTAGCACATGGTTTTGATATATCACTTAGGGTTCAGCCAGCGTTTGCAATTAAAGTGCTAAATCTAAAAACCACCCGTTGACACCCTCTATACTTTCCGATGATCCGTTGACACCCTCTATTAAAAAAAACTGCATCTAAATCCGTTGCCTAGTTTCAAAGACCTAAGCATATAAGGGGACAGACAGCGGAATGATATACCGTTAATCTAAAGATAATATATTGTTTAAAACAGATCTTTGATTAGTCGTGTAGATTATAGTTTTTGATATAACGTTTTAAGTTCATTTCAGCCGATTTCAAAATACGCGCAAAAACATTTTTGTATAACGTTCGGACGTCCCAGACTTTATGTAAGTCTGGGCACCAGACGTTTCAGTTAGGATAAGGTTGTCAACATTTTGTATATTTCTCTAGTTCGTACAGTATCTATCTGCTTGGCCTTTCTTATTGCGATAAATTTATCATATAAATCCAATTTAAGTTAACAAATAGTTTACAAACTATTGTCATTAAGTCACATCCTAAAATGTAAGAGGACGAGGATGAGGATGAGGACTAACAAAAAATCCACTAGGTATCTTCACTTCACACTTTTTTGGAATCTAAAGATAAATATTATTAAATATTCATCTAGTATCTGATTTAGCATATTATGTGTAGTAGTCTCCTGGACCTGGATAAAAAATATCACGCAAGGATATTAATAATTCAAAATGTTATGTACCTACTCTGATTGATTTTGGCTGTAAATTACGCTACTACAATTAATCAGCATACATAAGCGTTTTTGTATCGTTCTGGTAAGTATAAATAACAGCTGTGATAACTTTCACGCTAATATGTAATTCTTTGTAAGCGACATTGTACTACACTAATACTGCAACATAACATACAGTTAGTTACCTACATCCTTATATAGCATTTTGCTGTTGCCGAGTGCAGCAAAACGATAAGGTCACACTGTCGAAGGTGGGGGGAGTGCGTCTCGTTTCATGGTTTCGAGCTCGCTGGTTTGCTCACATACGCCTGTCTATCTGCTGCAGGGAGCCCTTGCTGGTGAACTGCAAATTATTTTTTTTTAATAATATGAGAGATCGCGCGCGGTCGTTCCCACTGCGCAACACCTCACAAGCGCACTGCGCAACGCATTCAGTCAGTTGATTCAGTTCAGTCAGTGTGCGATCGTTAGGGCGGACACGACGTTTCCGCATCACGATAAACGTAAGTAGCGATAACATTTTTTTTCTATGAAACTTGTCGTAAATTATAACTTATAATATGTGCAGTCAGTTAGGAACAATGAAAAACTGTGTCAACACACATTGTGAAATGTCTATTTTTAAAGTTTAGCAAGTTAAAAAGTCACTACGCCGCACGAAATATCGTTTGACGCGAATGTGCGACGCAGTTCGCTCGGCTATCAGCTCAGCCGGTCTTTTGTTGCTAACTGAGTAACAAAACTAATTGCGTATTTGTTTGATATCTTATTGCATTATATATTATTATTATAAATATCTGCATCCGTTGGATATTTATATTGGAAAATAGTATTTGTGATAAGTTAGGTCATGGTGAAGAGGGAATATCAGAAACTCTTAACTCTTATCTGTTTAAAGCCGGCTTTATTTTTAAACTATTAGATAAAGTTTCTTTGGTTAGACAATTATTTTAGTATAAATATTTTTTTTACGGAAAGTTAATTTTTTAAATTGATTAATTTAAACAAAATTAACTAATAATAGCAATTTATTGATAAACAATAGAATTGGTTACCATTGCTAAAGTTAAATTTGCTAGCACTTTAAGTGGGTGGGAAAGATTTTCATAGTCTTTGTTTCTATTTCTTCTCTTAATACAAGATGAAGTTTAAAATAATATGAACTGTAAAATAATAATATAATTCAATTGAAATGATATAAAAAAATACTCTCATAACAATAACTCATAAAAGAAATGGTCAGTAGTAATAAAATTCTCAAAAGGCCATCAGTTGAAATCCCAACGATGATCATGATCTTTTAAATGTCCTATTTGAAAAATTTGAATTGTCGTCGCACAAAAATTTAAAATTCCTTCGTAATATTTTTTTTGTAATCAGTACATTTTACAATCACGTGGGTCAGTAATAACAAAATTTTAACTGGTCGCGACTTTAAATATATTGTTATATTTTAGCCAATTTACTAATTATAAAATAACTTCCCATAAAAGTTATACGGTTTGTTATTCTGCTGTATTAGCTGACTTTATCCGTTCGTGAGACAGAGAGAGTAACAAACATACTTAATTTTCTACATGCGTCTTGGAATTTTGTTACGCAAAATGCGTAGTATAACGAACATAGTACGTATGATCGAAATAAATAGTTTTTTATGGTAGAAGGCTGACGGATCACCTGCTGGAAACCGACTACCGCCACCCATAGACATCTGGCGGCCTAGTGTGAGCTCTTAATTCCAGCCAGCTTACGCGCTGCCTAGCAGATTCGTATTTCCAACGTTTTTGAATTAAGAGTTCATAATACGCCAGCTGCTAACTAATTTGACTGTCAAGAAACCTAAACGAAGTTCAAAACGACAAATTTTGGGTTTGGTTCACATTGTGCAACACCTTAATTAATAACATAGTATAGGCAATGTTATTTGTGAATATAGTAGCTTAATATTGAGGGAACGATTTGTTTATTGGTTAAAACCGATTTATTACACTCTGAACTAACGACAAACAACGTCTTTAATTTTTTTCCTACAGTAAAAATACCTTTTATTGCTATGATAATTTGTTTATCATGTATGTAATCAATGTATTAGTGTATGTTTTGTAAGTTGTCCTAAATAAATAAATAAATAAATAATTTATTATAATGCATTAAACATTTTAAAATCAATATTTTAAAGGATGACATGTTGTGCACGTCCCTGGTGGGGGATAAACCACCAAAGGAAACATTCCCAAGGAGGGTTGACGTTAGGCAGGCGACCGGTCATAAAACCACAGACAAAACACTTTTGACATGAACATGAATAGTTCGAAGGGATGACATGTTGTGCCCCGACTCCACTTTGAGTGGGATTAGAGCAGGAAAATGATGAACGATGATACAAATAAATATATTTATTTTATCAAGAACATCATTCGTCAATTTTTACGATCACATTTATTTTTAATACGCAGTGCAAGTTTACTCTAATATTAGCCATCAGTTAAGATTACATACTGGCATAGATTAAAGGTTACTACTGAGCTGAAGTATACTTATAGTATCGGCTTATAGGTATATACAGCATTTCATTGTTTGCGATTTAATACCTAGTGCGTAGAATAAATGATTATATCCTTCTACGATGCATACGCAACTACAAATAGCTAAAAATAAGAGAAAAACTCTACCTGTTCTCTAATTGTGATCATTTTGGAACAGCGTGTTAAAACTTTTCTCTGTAAACATTTCCTAAATTAATCGCATTTACTGCAATATAATTTGACATACTTCTTGAACTTTCAAAGTTGACAAGACGCTAAGCAAAGTTATGTTAGATTTCCACTATCCACTAGGGATTTATTTATTTTTTTAAGTTCCTCAGAATACCCGAATGCGTGTCTGAATAACATAAGGCCTTATACTTCGTCTATCTATAGTATTTCATCCATCTATTATCTAAATTTCTTATCTATTTCCGATTATTCCTATATTCTTCTGATTCTTTCCATCTTCATTAAATTTTTAACTAAATATTGTATTGGATTCAATTATAACGTGCTTTCGCTTAGCGATTATTTTAAAATGGGGAGACAGTTAAATTTAGGTGTAGAAATAAAATTACGTGAATTCTAAAGAGAGAACGTTTATATATTTATTATCTTATCTGACGAACGCCAATGTACTATCAGATACTGCCACACTAGCCTGTTTTCTTCTTATGGTATTGTAAAATATATATATACGAAAAAAATGATGTCAACACTTCGCTAAAATGCAGATGCATATTTAATTTTAATATGCTGGATATCTTTCACGTCTGCATCATCGTGAGGAATATTCTAGCAATTTGGAGTTTTCTTGTTGCGCAAATAGAAAGTATGTATAGGAACTTAGTTATCTTTAAAGTTAAGGGTCTTGACTCAGGTTTCATCATTTGTAGTGCAGAATCGGATTGCTATGGAAATCGATAGAACCGTCTGGGGTCCTGGTTACAGATTGTGGACTGTGTAGGTTGCATTATTATTGGAACCGGTCTGCGCAGTACGTTAGGGTCAAATGCTGTGAATCACACAGCTAAACTGGTTTAGGCTCTTTGTTTTTAACTTTAAACGGATCTATATTGCAAATTAAGAATTGTCAACCTGTTAGTCGTTTTAATGTAAAAGTTTGTCAATTATATTCAAAATTTTGAAATTTGGATACTTTTAAATTATAGACTTTCGCTGTTAGATAATCTTTTTGTTAAATTTCTTTAAGATAAGCTATATTATTAGTGATAGCTATAGTGATAAGTTATCAATGTCTGAAAAAATGTATCCGATGCATAAGGTTCAATTTTCAATTTTTGAATTCTATGTTGACACCAATGTCCCCCGGCCGCCATCTAAAAAAAAAAGTGACGCAGGCAACTTTTCTGCGATATCTGTTTTGAATATGTTTTGTTTATAAAGTATGAAAATATGTTTTTCCTACAGATATGTTCATGTAACTTTGGCCCTAAATTTGAAATTAAAGAAGTTATATAACTTGATGATAGGGGTGTGGATACCTATTTCGCGATATATCTGAAACTATGCGTCTCATAAAAAAACGTACAATCGTAATTTATAGCTTGCCTAAAATATTTTCATGCAACTCTTTACCCTAATTCAGATTTGTCATGTAACGAAACATGAAAGCATTGAAATTCTCTGAATTGAACGCGACGATAGTACCGCATACATCTCCTGTTCCGATAGTGGCAGCGTTGGTAACGTTTTGAAACAATTTACGCCATTGAGTTGTCAGGGCGCTTAACAAAAAGGTTATTGTTCAACTTGTGTAAGCAAATTTCAACTTTGTATGCACACATATTAAGGTTATCCGTCTTATCTCTTACGATGTATTTTCAATGAGGTTTTAGTGTCAATGATCGCCTACCACTGTGAAAAGAAGTTTACCTTGGTTTTTTGATGCACGTACGGGTACGAATAAACGTGTACTCGTCATTATTTGAGTTTACTACGCAGTTCTTTAGAAATCATGTTATCTTATTGTTGATTAAGTGTACATGTGAACTAAAGACTACTAATTAGTTGAAAACTAATTACCGTTTGCGGCTCTTGGAAATTTAGGATATTGACTAAGAAATTACTTGTGCCTTTTACGTTTTCCTACAGGTAATTTAATCACACCGATATTAGGAATTAAAATTGCTAGTATACTTACTCTTGCTGTTAGTTACTTGAATAATAGTGCATTTCAAGTAACAGTTTTTATGTACCAACTCTTGAGTTAGATTTTAACCACCAGGTCATCGAGATTTATGATAAGAAAGATGGCATACTGTCTTTCCTATCCATTAGTCGCCTCTTACGACTTACAGGGAAGGAGTTAGTGATCCCTGATCTCTATAGCAGGTAACGCATCAAACCAAAATTTACACCAAGAGTGAGTTATGCGCTTAGTGCCATCATATGATGGCATATGGTAGGGGAGCCTACGATGCTACATGGGGATTTACTCGAGCGTCATAGAGACCTATTGAGTTGCAAAGCTTAGATGATAAGAAGAAAAAAATGTTATATGATTGTACCTTTTCATCGGTGGGGAAAGCAGCTATAGATTTTTAAATATGTAAAAAAATACTGTTGCATGGACATTCTCGACAGCGTCAGATTTTGATATCATCAATACCTTACCTAATTTAATAACATTCTCGACAGCGTCAGATTTTGATATCAGCAATATCTTACCTAATTTAATAATGCATGTATGTTAATCTGATCGTTTGCATGATGCGGGTGGTTGTATGTCAGGGTTGAAAATGAAAAAATAAAAATAATCGAGCACGTCAGATTTTCTAAGGGAGTGTTAAGTAGACCAAAAAAAAAGCTTTCATTCTCTAATCTGATGATTTCGATGTGACGCAAACTCGCGGTCAAATTTATAAAGTGCAAAAAAATGCCATTTTGAAATACTCAAGCGTGTCAGATTAAGATATACATGGTTCATCTTTATGTTCTCAACGTGCTGTCTCATAATCCGACGATTATATATAAGGCCTGATCTGACAAAAAAGATATATTTTTAAATCATTGGACTTAATTAATTGAAAAGCTCGGGAAATAGCATGCAAATAAATAAATGTATGATTTTTAAGTAAAATACTTGTATTGATAAAAAAAATAATGTTTTATATAGCAGAATAGAAACGCGGAGAAAGAAATATAGGTATTACGCAGCTGCACGCATTTAATGTTATAGTCGAATTTTTATTATTTCGGCTGGCGGAAATCGTCAGATTATATATTTTTCTTTATCCTTGAATTATTTCGTGCAAAATAAAACAAAATTAGCTACGCTCGAGAGTGTCGAGTTGAACTTTGCTGCTCTCCCCTTTCCTTACGTCACTTTCAAATTGTCAGATTAGTGGAATATACGCTTATTAGGATGTAATTAACTCACCCTACCTTAATCTGACGTGCTCGAGAATTTTTGGTGGTCAATTTTTTTTTTACTAATCTGATCCTGTGTCCTTCACGGGCGGGCCTTATATATGGCGCTCATGTTTGGTGGAGGTAGTTAACCGGGTACAAGGTATTCCCCTATATATTAATCAGCCGCGCTGTAGTAAATCTCCAAATCCCCGCAGGGGCTCCCCTACTAATAATATTATTGACAAAGCTTATTGGTTCTGAAGCGATACGAAGCTGGTCTAGATTTTACAATCTTGTCACGCTCCGTTTATTTATAAAGTATTGAGTCGGTTAGCACATCCCCTAAATTATGAATGAGTAGTGTAACAAAACATGTAGATTATAGATGTCGCTTTGTGTGTATAAGATCGCATATGGGATTGTGCCAAGTTGTAGGATGGTAGGTAGCCTAGAATAATGAAAATGCGTACACGTCAGTAACGAGTCCCAAATCATTCAATCATTAGTGCCGTTGATTTGGATATGTTCATTTTAAATGATAAAAGTAGGTACAGTTTTTTCGTAAAAAAAGACATACAATACATGCTTGGAATTAATTACTTTGTTACATTATTCAATTAGCAAATAAGAGAAGGGGAAGACCTCAGAAAACAACATGTATCTATGCGTTGTGTGTAAGATAATATGATTAGGAACGGTGTTGGCGTGGAAGTAGCGAATTATCGCGAAGTGTGGTAAAGAATACCCCTGTTCTGGTGACCCCAAATGATAGGAACAGGGCAGGATGATAATTATTATTTTTGGGACATTATTCTCAAGATGTATCATATCCTATATTATTTTTTGGGGGCATAGATTCGATGTCAGGTTTTTTGTTTTTATTATTTCATGTGTTAGTAAATAAAATTTTTAATTTCTAGGAGTCGCTGGGTGGCGGGGTGTTCGGCTCGGTGGGAGCGTCGGGTGCTGAGGGCGGCGAGCGTCGTGAGGGGGGCAAGCGCGGACGCCGGCCTGGCAGGAAAGCGCAACTCGACAAACAGGACATGAAGGCCAAGCTCGGTATGGGCTGCATATTACATATAAACTATATTTTTAGATCAATAGATTCTTCTATCTATTGAGACCACTCCAACACTGCTCTTATTTTAATTCTAAAATTTAAGTTTCAATAACTTGTGACTTCACGTCATTACCATCGCCGGTCATGATTTGGACCCTATTGCATCAACCAGTTATGGCTTCCGAAAGTATTTCATCATCATCAGTCTAGATTTGTCTACTGCTGAACGTGACCTCCCCCTTAGCCTGCCATAACTCCCGATCCTGTGCCATCTGCATCTAACGTCCGCCAGCTGATTATTAGGTCTTCGGTCTACTATTCAGACAAACAGAATGTCTAAATTGTGCTTTTTAACCTTCATTAATCTTTCTCGAATATACAGACATATTGCAATTTGCAATTGCATTTCTCATATTGCAATTTAACAGCGCTTGCACCATTGATCTTATAGAAAAGCGATGAAAAGGATGATTAAACTTGTTTTTGTGAACATATCTTATTCTCCATTCGTCCATCTATTTACTTGTTTTCCTAAACAGATCATCGTTACATGCTTGCAGAGCGCAGCAGGCAATCGGCGCGCGAGTGCCGCGCCCGAAAGAAGCTTCGCTATCAATACCTTGAGGAACTAGTTGCCGACAGGGAGCGATCTGTGCTGTCTTTGCGGAAAGAACTCGATAAGGTAACTGTTTTAAATTCATTTACAAAATGGAATTGAATTTCTAAATCAATGTATATGACGATATCGGTATATACTCCTGCGAACCCTGCGTGGAGGTTACGGTCCCAGATTTCAGTCAGCAGTTCAAAGAAAATATGTAAAATGGCAGAGTTCCGAAAATATTGTAAAAATGTGGGTAGATCGTATTTAAATAAAAAAATGTATCGATTTTGTGAAATGTAAAAATTATACTCGAACCCGCTAACGCTTGTAGCTACTGGGCTATCAATTAAGCTGCTGCCCTATATAAATGTTCTATGCTTATCAAGATTCGGAATATAAAAGTATGTCTTAGACAATTGTATCTCTTTTTCTAGTATTACAAATGGAATCAGGAGCTTGACCAGGGTCGAATGCCCGAAGGGCTCGAAGCGATGCTTCAGGAAATGGGTATCGTAAAACAGGAGGAAGCAAAACCATTTTAACATGTTTAATTTTATTAATGATAGTATAGTGACAACTTATAACACGAAAAAACCCATCAGATCGATTGGTCGATTGACTTCAGAATTGAATAAAACCAAAAATCTAAGCTATAAAAAATAATATATTTTTAAAGAAAAAAGAATATTAGAATTAATTATATATTTTGTTACAGTATAAAATGTATTTTAGTATATTATTTAACAAACAAAAATATTTTTTATAAAAAATCTTGGTTTTTCAGTTCTTAGTGTGATATTAGCAGATTGGCTAAGTAGAATTCTTTACGGTATTTTACAAATATTAAACCATATAATATATCTATTTTGTACTATAATATATATGTATATATATATTATTATTAAACACAAAAAATAAACGTGGTCGTTTTTGTCTTCTATAAAACTAAATTTTGCTATCACTAAAGAATCCGCTATCTAATGACCAGTTCAAATCTCTAATAAACCTACAACTCAAAACATATAATAGCTGTCTTGTCCGCGGGAAAACGTGATAATAATGTAATTGAACATGTTCATTAACTATAATAACGGATTGGATTATAAACGAATCATTACTTTTTTTAGTAACCTACTACATTTTGATAAAATAGATTCGTTTTTACTGCAGTCCGTTTTATGAGAACGTTTTAAACTCAGTTTCCCGCGTATTTTGGCCTCGTGATTATCCACATATGGCTATCTAAAATAAATAAAAAATACTTTGAAATTTTGCTTCACTTTCTTTCATTTGTCCCATTCGGACATTGCATATTGCAGGCAAAATGCCATTTTTGTAGTATTATTAGCTGGCACATCTTAATATATAAATATATAAAATTTACTAATTTGGTTTAATATACTCACCTACTTTTCTCTGTCAAAAAAAATGATATTTAACTATTTTAAATCTGAAAATTAACAGCTTTCACTTATTCGATTGATGTACTATTTTTTGCGAATTATTTTGAATTCCATTTGCGCTCTATTTGGAGGTAAATCCTCAGAGTTCACCGGCAATCACGCGTCTGTAATACCGTAAATAAATACAATAATTGGTGAAAAATATGCAGTTTTATCTAAGTGATAATCCGATAATCCGTTGAATAATTTCTTGCAATTTTTTTCTACGTTCGATAACGATTTGATTGGCATTGAATATTGTAAATAAATTTAATTTTGATTAAGATTAAACTAAACTAAAATAAGATATAATTAAACTTTAATATAAGTCTAGTGATAATTATTTTTCTAAGATTTTTGAGCTAAATATTTTTATATGGCTATATCCTAAAAATATTATTAATAATATCCCGTGAGGAATCTTGTACATATATATATATTGCAATGTCGGAATTGTTTAAAGTTATTGTTATTAGATTTATTTATTATGTATATATATATTAATATTTTATAATGTTGTGTGATTTGATTATATAAATATATATTATAAATATTATTGTTGGCGTACATATAAGGCTATTTTTGATCCATGTTTCGAATTTATATAGTTTTATTTTGCTGTTTAATTATAAGAAAAGCGCCATTTCTATGATATGATCAGGGAGGTTATTGGATACCTTAATTTGTTTAGAGTTTAAGTGTCGCGATAATATAAGTTATAACAACCATATAGTTATGTTATTACTAAAGCAATAAGATATATATTTTATGTTATCACCGTCAAATATTTATTTTGTACGCATTTGACCATACTAACGAAGATAATTTTAAAAGTGACCTAAACAATCTTTATATATGGCTTTGGAATAAGCTTAATTGAAATTTGGAAACCGCATGAAATGTATGGAGCACAAATTTTATAACCCAAAAGAGCGTTTTGTTTGAATTTCACAAACGGCTCTGATAAAAATACGCAGTAAGCCTGCAGCACTAAAATATGGAGCCCGATAAATAGGCTAAAATGAAACCTTATTTCTAATTACAAACCTTTTGTGTATTAAGTATCGTAAGGTCGAATCTCTGTGTAATTACTGGGATGTGTGTGTGTATTTATTGGTTTACCAGTTAATCGTAATTTATGTTGCGATTTACACAAATTTTGTGTATATAAATTATAAAATTATTTAAATTTAAATCAAAAAATTATGTGATTTTGTATGTATGTGATGAAATGAATGCTGCTTTAAAAAAGAAAAAAAACAACATATAGATCAAATCTTAATGTTTGATCGTTGTATAATATTTTATTATAATTTTAATATATGTGTATATGTGCTTCGTTTTGAATAGTTGTAACTATGTATACTGTTTTTTTTTTAATAATTTTATTTAGGCATATCATAAAGTCTATACGACTACTCGTCAATGGAGTGATAAAATCATAGATTTTCTTTTTTCATGTAGAAATTTATTAAATGGATAGTTAACTCTAAATCGGTTAGTATGTAAATAGATTATTGTAATACATTAGAAGTATTATGTATTTATATTACATATGTATGGTATGATTGATTTACCGAAGATTTTGTGAGAAAAGTCAGCTAAGATACCATTAAAATTATTATTACCCATTAAAATTTCCCTTCAGTAGATCTACTCAAAGGTACACGAATATAGCGAGTTCATAGATTTGATTGTCCACGTGTAATGGTATTTGTTTTTAATTAAAATCAGCATTTAATTAACTTCTGCAGTTGCAAGTTCTGCAATTAACGTTTGCAATTAACGTAAAACATTAACTATTTTATATTAATAACGTAAAACATTAACTATTTCAAATTCTCATATTTTTCACCCAATATATTAGGAAATATTAAATGGCTCTTTTTATACAAACGAAGGATGGTAATAGTATGGATACTACTATATTAATATGATATATTTTAAATAAATTGTTTATAAATACATTAAAACAGATACTAACTTGAATGTATGGATTGTTCGCAAATGTGTAAAAATAAATAATATATTTTAAGCATACTCATATATATATATATATATATATATATAATTAATTAATTACGTTATAGCTCTTCTTAGATTGTTACTTTACGTTTATTAATTCCCTTTCGTTCAATTATTATTAAGTTTATATTCACGTTGCTGAATATTTTTAACATGGTTATAGCTATTATTTAATTCGTATTTAGGTGACGATGAGTTAAGTTTAACCTAACTAACGAATGCTTTTTTATTGATGCAATTGAATTGTAATCAATTTGTGATCCTGTAATATAACGTTATATGCAACCGTGTGTTTTTTTTTCAGATTTTTCATCAGAACTCAAAAAGAAAAATAATAAAAGATTAAATAAATAAGACCTAGTGTACACTATTGTTGCCAATTACTGGTAGCCAGCAGGTTAGAACCATTCTCTCTTCTATCTATTCTTCTCGCCTAGGTAATGTTTTGTGGTTAATAGGATCCACCATACATTACATATTTAAAACCTTTTTTATTGCTAAAAGTATGCTTTTTAAACACGAGGGTGCAGGATTGTGCCTTTATTGCTTTATTTTCCCAACTGCAATAATAGATAACGTACTTTTGGCCATACGTCAGGCTATGGTTGTGAACCAAGATTTTGAACACCGATATTTTTTTTACATTTATTTTTTTAAATTAGTTTCACATAAATATTGCTGATTTAATTAATTAGTGTTAAGCCTGTGTTAGCCTTTAATAAATCTTGAGCTATTATAAAAAATATATGAAACGAAGAGGGATTTCGTAAGTTATGCATTTCATCACTGTTACTGTTTAAGGAAAGAGCAGGTAGTAATACAGTAGTAGTACTTTAGTACCAGTACAGAAAAAAACGTAGTGATACTACTTGGTTGTAATATTGTATGATGGTAACATTGACAGGGCTCATGTTTCGACCTCAATTCTTAAAACACCTTTATCATTTTTAATATAACTTTAAGAAAAAATAATAAATACTTAATACAACCTAAAGAAAATCCACCTCAACTAGTTATAAGGCATAATCGGTGATGTAGTTTTGGTTTGAAAATAGGGTTTTCAATAAAATCTTTAATTGTTTGAAATTATGTAAAATATTTTCATTTATCGCGCTGTGCAGGCATTGGTTTCTTAGCTTGGCCGGTATAGAAAATACGGCTACCAGATGTCAGTGTTACTGACGCTAAAAGAAAATAAAACTGAAAACCTATTTTCAAACCCCTAAAACCCATAAGTAGGGCCCCTTTTTGTTTAAATTCTTAAAATGTACTCGGAAACAAACGAAAACACAAGTTTTGTAATATAATTTATTCCTAAGGCATCTACAAATTTTAAATCAGCTATACATATAATATAATTTTTGCTGTTCTATCTAGCAACAAATAATTAAAATTAACTAATAGTTTTATGCTGTTTTGCATTGCTCTGAGTTATGAATATAACAATTAATGAAGGTTATTATTAATTTATAATAAATTACATAAATAAAATATTTTACCTAAGATCACCATTTTTTTTTGATACACGAGGAAATGCTTCATGCACACCCTAGTGGTACTGTAGAACTCCCTGCCTCCCTAAGGCTACCCACTAAAACCCCGCGGCGGCCTTCCTCCTGTGTACGGGTGGCCTATGATGCGCGGCTGGACCACTCTGCCGTCTCCCCCCCTCATCGAGGGGCTTATCTTCAGGGAGCTTCGAGGAGACTCCACAGTGGGGGGCTTCGACCGCGGGCAGATAGTAGCGCCCCCGTCGTCCCTCTCCGGCCGTACGAGTTTGTCATCTTTCCCGCACCGCGTCCTGGGCACACTTGCGAGCGGTGGGCTCTCACGGCCCGTGGGCTCACCGTGATCCCGAAAAATTACGCTTAATCTCGCTGGATTGCATGTCAATAGTCGAAAAGTTCTTCCTAAATCCAGCTTGCTCCTTCGGGTTTTCTACGAGAACATTAGTTATTAGAGACGTCAGTGTTTTTGAAAAGATTTTGTATATATTAGACATTAAGCTTATCGGTCTATAATTGCTGATATCTCTTTTGTTTCCTTCCTAATGTAGCAAAACTATTGTTGATTTAGCCCGATCTTCTGGGATAATTTCTGATATTATTATTAAATATTATATTAGGAAAACGGGCAGAGTAAAAAAAGCATTCAAAGAAGCTCTTTGAATGCTTTTTTGCTCTGCCTGTTTTGTTAATATGATATTTTAATATTTTTGTCTTTTTTTTTCTTTCTGTCTGTCGTAATATTTTTGTTCATATGTTTGCCAAGTTCTGCTATTTATTTATGTGTCGCTTTATTTTTCTTTCTTCCTTTTGCAGTATTTTTTTTCATTAAGTAGTTGTGTTGTTTCGTTAGATGATGTTATTTTATTATCTGTTTGTATTTTTTACGCTTCGCTTATAATAGGTTGGGGAAAAAGTATTTTCGTATTTTTGTATGAAAAGTCAAGACATTTTTTTCAAAGTTTATTTACATTTATTTACAATATATATGTACCGTTTTGTTGAATAACTTTCTGCCATTTTGTGGGCAGAGACATTATCCCGTTACTGTAGAAACTTTGGGACTTCTGATCAAAAAAACGGGACAAATAGTTTTGGCAGTCCTCTCTTGAGGTCAACCTTACAGAACCTAAAGAATTCTGAAGAGACCGAAACAGGTGAAAATCTGAAGGCGCAAGGTCAGGGCTATATGGTGGATGCACTAGGACCTCCCAGTCGAACTCTCTTAATTTTTGCTGAGTGGCTAAAGATGTGTGTGGTCTAGCGTTATCGTGATGAAAGACCACACCCTTCCTGTTGATCAATTCCGGCCGTTTTCTCTCGACTGCTTCCTTTAATCTCATCAGTTGCTGGCAGTAAAGATCAGAATCGATGGTTTTGCCGGACGGTAAAAGCTCATAATGAACAATGCCCTTCCAATCCCACCATACACACAGCATCACCTTATTTCGTGTTAGGCCAGGTTTGGCCACAGTCTGTGAAGCCTGGCCAACTTTCGACCACGACCTTTTTCGCACGTTCTTGTCGTACGTGATCCACTTTTCATCGCCAGTTATCAATCTCTTCAAAAACGGCTCGGTTTCATTACGTCTCAATAATGAATCGCAAATGAGTACACGGTTCATTAAGTTTCTTTGAGTGAGCTCGTGTGGCACCCAAATATCGAGCTTTTTTGTATAACCAGCTTTCTTCAAATGGGTCAAAACTGTTTTGTGGTCAATTCCCAGTTCTTCAGCTACATCGTAACTACTAATATGCCGATCTTGCTCCACTCTTTCAAAAATGGCGTCCATTTTATTCGTAACAGGGCGACCAGAGCGAGGTGCATCTTTAACATCAAAATTTCCGGACTGAAAACGTTTGAACCAAATTTGTGCTACTCTTACTGACACTGCATCAGGTCCATAAACATCACAAATTTTTTTCACTGCTTGAGTTGCATTTTTGCCTTTTTTATAATAAAATTTTAAAATGTATCGAATTTCTTCATTAGATTCACTCATTTTTACGGAGAGAAAAACAAATGAAAAATAGCGGGAAACAACTTTTTTTTATTTTTTTCTTTTCTTTATAATGTAACCTTTATAATGTTACCAAAACCAGCCAGACACAAATAGTACAGTCAAAGAAATTTTATAATAAGTTTATACCTACGTTATGCGAAAAGACTTTTTCCCCGACCTAATATGTGTTTTTACGAAATCGGAGTAAATTGTTTACATTGTTTTTTTTGAACTCATGTTCTTCGTTTTTCTATAAACTTTCTTTTAAGTTGTTTAATTTCTCGGAAGTTTTTTTAATGTTCACATGTGGTACTGAATCCGTTTGCAGCCTTCTACTTTTTGTATGTGTCTAAAGGCGCTCGAATCATTTTATAATTACCACAAATGGCGTAAATAAATAAGCCTTTATTGCTGTTACCTACAAACATTCAGATTTATCCATCTGAATATTAAATTTTTATTCTCGCAATCTTGCAAAGACTTTTTCTATCAATCCATCATTTATTATTCACAACCCTGGGTATTTACAATAAGGTGACAGTATGTTCTAACAATGTATCCCCAGAATTTGCCAGTAAGGCGTGTGAATATTTAGGTGCAGTTATCTATATAATTACAATTAATAGTGAAATGATTACACATGAAATGTCAATAATAATAATAATAACGAAATAATGTCAAGTAATGTAAAGTTACTAGCAAATTGTATGTCAATAAATATATCTATTAAGCAATATCAAGTCAATATATTAAACACTAATCAACACTAATCAAGTCAATATATTGAGCACTAATTTAACTACAAAAAACTTGGGTCATTAAAAAAAATCATTTTTACAATAATAACATTTCTCTATCAGTATACTTTTTACCATATTTTTAAATTGTTTTATATTATACTAGTTGACCCGGCGAACTTCGTTCCGCATCAAAAGAAATAAATTAGTAATATTTGGATCTTAAAAAGTTCAATTTGTGCTATTTATCGGCACGCATTTTGGCGCGCAAACGCAACTGCTATGTACCGCTATGTTAATACTGTAATATCTTCGTAAATATTAGTTTAAATTACATGCTGTAAATGGCTATATTAATCTATATTAAAAGCACAATCTATTTAAGTCACTTAATTGGATGAAAATTAATGCTGTAATGTTTAAAATTGCTTCGTAAATAAGCCATTATTTCTCGTAAAAAGTAAAAAAATAATAATGGTCATTGTGGGTTATCCCTAAGACATAGACATATGCCCTCGCGGACTTTTTTATAGACCTTTTAAAGGTGTATAATAATGTAGTACATTATTTTGATTTATCACTTAGGGTTCAGGCAGCGTTTTCGATTAAAGTTTTAAATCTTGAAAATTATCATTTTTTTTCACTACACTATTCATGAATTATAGATCAAAACCACCCCGTTGACACCCTCTAACTATTAAAAAAAACCGCATCAAAATCCGTTGCGTAGTTTCAAAGATTTAAGCATACAAAGGGACATAGGGACAGAGAAAGCGACTTTGTTTTATACTATGTAGTGATTTTACAGCCCTGTTTTGTGAACTGTATGGAGCATCTATTCTTCATAATTTGGCTTACAGACAATAAATTGGTTGTCAATTCAGGTACATACAGTACATTTGTAATCTGGATAGTTTGTTTAACATTATTTGAACCAAATTAGCTAGTAAAATGCTTCCGGTGAAAAGTTGTGGCAAGATAGACTTGAATGTAAAGTCTATCTTGCCACAACTTTTCACCGGAAGCATTTTACTATTTGCTCAGTGGCGTAGTGTGCCTTGTCGGGGCCCCGTATAAAATTTTTTTTGGAGGCACTTATATGGAAGTAAAGATTTTTCACAAAAGAAAAAAAAATATTGTGAGAAGAAATATTTATTTATCACATAATTTACCCATTTTACAAATAAAAATCGAATTTTAAATATTCACTCTCCTTGCCTTTTTTCGGCAAACTGATTTATTAAATCATTTATGATGATGATTTTAGTTTTTCTAAAGTTTCTGCCTCTATGGACAATAGTGAGATGTCTGACAGCCGTTCTTGTCCCATCGAAGTTCTTAAGTAATTTTTTATTAGTTTTAATTTTCAAAAACTTCTTTCTGCCGTTGCGGTTGTAACTGGAAGGGTCAAGAATAAAAAGCAAACCTCGGGAAAACTGGATGCAAGACTATTGAATTTTACTAGCAATAATTCAACGAGTTCTTTAATGGAATAAATTTTTTTAATTTCAGAATTTAAGCATGTTTTTAGAGCCTTTAATTGGTCACAAAGATTAAGTGAGATGTCTTTACTGTATTTAGCAGACAGTTTCCCGGAAGCGTTTAATATCTCTTCGCTTGAAGAAGATAGGAGTTTCTCCGGTTGTAATATTTCGAATATACTACTCAGGTTAACAAAGGCTCTGAAATCTTTCTTTAGTTTGAGAAATTAATATATCTAAACAGCAACATTGACTTTGAAATAGGATTCCGGGTCGGAAATTCTCTCATGTTGTGATAACTCATCAAAAAAACGCTTCGTTATCTTTCGCCTATTCTTTTTAAAAACAGTTGTTACCCCCACTCTTTTGCTAAATCTTTGGATTCATTTAGCAAACTATTAAATGAATTCTGATTTCTTAATTGGCACAGTCTATTTAAAAGATTACTTAATAAAATACTAGATTTCTGTAAGTCATTATTTTCATGATGTAGAGCTTTAGAAACAGGATTAATAATTTCAAATAGTGAAGAAAAAAATGTAACGAGCACTAAGAAATCAAAACTCTCTAAAATATTAATTATACTTTTACATTCTTCACGTTCATCTTTTTTATTTGAAATTAAATTTAGTTGCTACAAAGTTTTCATGATTAGTAAAAAATTTTTCTTTACTGCTAATAAAGCGTCGTTCCTAGAAGACCATCTGGTAGGACATACATTTTTAAGGGTAATCAAATATTTTTCAGATGAATCGTCACTTAGCACAGCGTTTTATACTATTGCCAAAAAAAGTATATATTTTTTCTAAATTATCGAAAAAAGTCGATACTTCACGAACATGTCTGGCAGCATCGTTCAAAACCAAGTTTAAAGCGTGCGCAGCACAATGAACATAATCGGCATTTGGAGCATGCTGTTTTATTAGGGTTTGTAATCCTCCATACACACCCGATATAACATTTGCTCCATCGTATCCATGTCCACATTTAGTCAAATCAATTCCATATTCTTTAGTCAAATTTAAACTGACAGTTTTCAGACCTGCAGCACTGCAATCGGTTACTGCTATAAATCCTAAGAAGGACATATCATCATTTTCTGTAACCGAGATATATCAAAAAACTACAGATAGTTGGTCAATTTTTGACAAGTCTTGTGTTGTATCCAGAATTATTGTCAGAAATGGAGCTTTTTTAATTTCTAAGATAATATTGTTCCTATCGGTGCTACCAAGCAAACTAATAATTTCGTTTTGAATCGTAGGGCTTAAATAATTTATTTCACCTTTCGGTTTTAGAAGAAGTTCTTTTAAAGTTGCGTCATAGTTAGATAGCAGACGTGAAATTGCCATAAAATTGCCAGAATCAGAATCATGCCCCCTCAAAGGTAGATTACAAGATACTAAAGTAATTATAACATTAATTATACTATGCAGTACATCTCTCCAGAATGTAATTTTAGTATCGATTTCACTATTGAGTATCAATGGTTTTTCCTTGTAACCAATTATTATAAGAGAGTGAGGCACTAATATGCTGCTGTGACTTTTCATGGTCAAGAATAGTTTGTGTGAAATTGCTTCTAACCGAAGCACCGTTAACCCAAGCAGAGGAGTACGACTTGTTTTGACGATCTGCTAATAACCAACAGAAGTGATAGTACGGTTTGTTTAAAACGTTAGAATAACATAACCATGGTCTTTTATGCCTGCCTGATTGAAATATGAATAATAATAAGCCGAAAAAGGTCGGTTATTTTCTGAAACTTTTGGAAATGGTCCTTGTGGTTTAAATGGACCCAATTTAAAAATTAAAAAATTATTTTTCGTTCGCATTCAGTTAAATTGTCACCAAAATTTCCTCTATCTGATGAAATTATATTACAATCTGCAGATATATCAGAATTGTTGACTTGGGGTTCCTCGATTTCTGGATGGACATCCGATAAAGTATGTGCTTGGCTTTCTTCTATTTCCGGATGGATATGTGACGAAGAACATGCTTCAGAAGAATCTAAAAATAAACGAGTAATTGTTAAAAAATAAATACGAATGCTTTGATACTAAACTAAAAAGAGTTATATGTATATAAATAAATAACGTTACTAAGGGTCCCAGTTAGAGAGTGTTCAGTTCAGACGCACACAGACTCTACGCGGATTGTGCTCGTACCTATTAGTAGATACAAAATCACCTGCAGCCCGTCCGTGCATTACTATACACCTACGTGCTATTTAAACGCAGCGCGTAGTGTAGTGGCCATACAAAACGAGAACCCGAAAGCGAGTCTGCACATCTGTATTTGCTATCTTTATACTTGTGATCGGAGGGGGTACTTCACTGAATCTCTGTAGAACACATCATCATACTTAGTTGCAGCAGAGAACACAGCTACATAGCTTGTGTCTTTATTTTTGTTTTGTTTTGCTTTCTTTGACTTACAATTTTAGCTTATGTGTCCATATTTGTTACAAATAAAACATCTTGGACCTTTCTTTGGGTTGTTCTGAGGATCCTTTACATTATTGTGCTTTGTATAAAGCACTGTAGAGTCTGAATCAACTGATTTTACTTCTTCAGCATGTGAAAAAAGTCTTACATGCCAATCAGCTTAAAATTCCCAGAAATCATCACAAAAACCGAGTGAAGCAAGCTACAGTTGAGCGCCAACCTGCCATCTTGCCGTACATAAAGGGAATCACTGACAAAATTGGCTATATTTTAAAACGTGCTTCAATTAAAACATACTAGCCATCCAAGAAAGTTAGTCAATTTCTACCATCTGTCAAGTGCCACATCCCCTTGCAAGACCCAGGAGTATATAAGCTGGACTGTGATTGTGGATTCTCTTATATCGGACAAACAAAGAGGTTATTAATAATTTATTATTAATGTTGACTTAAATAAAACAACGTGCTCTTGTAAGACACAAAACAACGAAGTGAAGTTATTTATTAATTGATCTGCGTTTATGACATTGTTATGTTAATAGCTCTAAATAGATGGCGCTGATGTAATATTTTGAGTAAACCACAACACCCCCACTCTCAAAATACTATATTACTCCAATACATTCACAATGCCTAACATTTTTACAAATTTATGATGTTTAGCTGTACTCAAACTTTTTGTCAATATATCAGCTGGCATATTACAAGACGGCAAATAATTGACTTTAACAATTTTTTTAGAAATTATTTCTCAACAATAATGATAGCGAACATCTATATGTTTGGTTCTATTATGAAACATAGGGTTCTCAGACAATTTTTGTGAGCTTTGATTATCACTGTACAAGTTAATGGTATATATTTGTTCAGTAATCTCAGACTGCAAATTTAAGAGATACACAGCTTCTCTACAACCTTCTGTAATAGCCATGTACTCAGCTTCTGTGCTCGACAGCGCTACAGTTCGTTGTTTTTTACAACCCCATGATATAACCGAACCTGACAACATAAAGCAGAAACCCGTATATGATTTTCTGTCTATAGGATCATGTGCCCAATCAGCATCAACATAACCTTGAATAGCAACATTATCAGTTTTACAATACTTTAAACCTAAATTTCTAGTTTTCTTTAAATATTTTAATATTCGTTTAGCATACATCCAATGTTCATTACTATGACACTTATTATATTGACTTAAGTATCCTACTGCATAGGCAATATCTGGCCTTGTAAGCACTGCCAAGTACATCAGGCTCCCAATAAGCTGCTGATAAGGATTATTACTAGTTGTACCTTGACATCTCTCAACATTTAATTTAACTTCCAATGGAGTATCTACAGTTTTACTCTCACTCATATTGAATTTAAATAATAACTGGTCAATATAGTTTTCTTGACTTAAAGTGATGAAATTATGCTCTTTATCAATATTAACATTTATACCAAGACATTGTTTTATCTGCCCTAAATCTTTAATTTTAAATTGGCTACTTAAAGTCTCTTTTAATAATTTAATTTCTTGGCCATCATTAGAAAATATAAAAAAATCATCAACATATAAGGTAACTATTGTTCTGGAACCATTTACAATTTTTGTATACAGACATGGTTCTACTTTGGATTTTTTATAACCACTAGTTAGCATAACCTCATCAACTTTCTTATGCCACGCTCTGGAGGATTGTTTAAGACCATATTATCCCGTCCCGTTAATTTCGGAACGTTGACAAGGTAGTTCGTGGCCATTTTGTTTAAGCCGCGCAAAAGCACACCGACAATTATTAAATTATTAACAATTCCGCCAATATACACCTCAACTTTAGTCTCGTTCTGTAATGTCTTATCACCACTAACTATACAAAACTTCAAAATCTTCTCGAAACTAATCCTTACCTACATGAATCAGCAGTGACCATCTTCCAAAGCGCTATCGTTAGTTATTTGAGAATACAAAGACAACTCTTTACCTTCCTGAATAAATCTTTTTGCATCATTTCATGGAGGTATTAAGGTAAACGCAGGTATTAACGACCCCTCTAAGGCAATTTTAAAATCAACCATATTTTTTTAGTATACTGGTTCCTCTAAAGATTTATTCTTTCATTTTATATGCTAGTGTTATGTATAAAAAATGTTTTTATTGAATCAAATACATTTAAATAAAGGATTATCATGTAAAAAATAATTTACAATGTGACCTAGTCGATTGTTGTAATAACCGACCCATAAAAACGTCTGTGAAGCTATTAACGATTTTTATGCAGCTATTCCCGATCGTATATGAGAGGAGGCCTTTTTCCAGCAATGGAATGTATAGAAGCTAGTGATGATGATGATTACCGATCTTAATAAAATAAAATAAAAATGCAAATATATTCGTATCTTTTTATTATAGTTATTTTTAATAAAACAAATGAGTACTTCTTAGTAATGAACTAAATAATTATAAACTTTTAAATAAATCAACATAATACAATTAAAATATATTTAATTAAAGGATTTCAAACTCTAGGATATTGCTATTAAGATCATAATATTTTTTTGGAATTTAAATATTAATCATCACAGTCATTGGTTCACCTCTTTTTAGAGATAAATTGCAACTAATTAGTTATATATATATGATTTGGTACAACTGGTGCTTATAAACGAAACATTAAAGTCACTTAAAAAATACTTTCATCATCAGACTCACTGCTATATTATAAGACTCGACGTTTAACTGTCTCTCTTGCAGAGTCTGACTCTAATAGACGTACAGTAGTTTCTGTTTCATAAGAATCTCTATCATTAATTGAAGTACTATTAGTATGTTCATGACCTTTTTTATATTCATTTTCTAACTCACTGTTACAAAGCACGTGACGCTTTGCTGCTTCCCTTGGAAGTAAATTAAAATCGTATTCGCTATCTGATTGGTATCTACTAGGTCCTGGTACAGGAGAACCTTCTTTGTTAACCGCATTCACTTTTTTAATAGATTTTTTGTTCTTTAAGGTCGTTGTTTTCTTCAATAATTCTTTTTGTTCCCTTTTTTCCAAGATTTCTTGTTTTCTTTTTATTTTTCTATTTTCTGTATCTTCTTTTTCTTTTCTAATTCTCCTTTGGTATTCCATAAACTCATTAGATATAGCTACTGTCGGCGTGAGTTTTTTATTTAATGTCTTCTTTTTATTATCGATATTATTTTTCGGAAAGTAAAGAGAATTTTTGAAAGGTGTCGCATAATTCTTAAATGGTGTGGGAATAGCAGGGCTACCACTTGTTTTTGGAGCGGCCTCTTTGGTTGCATTTTCGGGTGATGGTGTATACTTCTGAAGTGTTTGTAGCTGCTCCGGGGTTATTTCAATTGAAGTGGACAAGGGTGTTTACTGGTTGGTAAATGGTAGAAGTATATTATCTTGTTGAGGAGTAGATGTCTGCTGAAACTGGTTGAACTCATCTTGTGCAGTCAATAAGTATACAGTAGGCGACGAGGGTAGAGGTTTTTCAATAAATAAGGATAAGTTGGATGCCTCTTCTCCCAATACTTCTGAACCTTGCTCATTACTCTCAGCAACTATATCAAAATTTAGGATAGCCTCAGATATATCTGGCGTATCATTCACAAAATTCTTATTTAGTGTTGATTCCCCTAACTGCAGAATACTTTCACTCTCTTGATTTATGGCGTTTTCGGCGCTAATTTTTTTCCAATATTCGAATACCTTTTTATAAGTTGGATCTCCCATCCATTGGCCTCCCGAATCTTTAAAACTTTTTAAGGTTATAGGTGACAATCTAGCCTCGAAATCATGCTTAAATTTTTCTGCATTTCCATATGTGGATATATGATTGTCTTCTGTATGCTTTAAATTTGGCAACAGTTTACAGTAGTTTATTTTTGATGCATCAAATGGATATAATCCACAACAACGAAATCCGCTCTGTATGGTTTCAGGCTTAAGGCATTGGTCAAAACATTTTTTTTACTGCCGGAGCAAAATCAGTGCGTTTAAGCTTGGCATAGTTATTTTGAATTCTGAATTCATGCACAACAGTCCTCCATGTTCCTTTGACTGGTCTGAAAACAGCTACGTCAAGTGGCTGAAGTATATGTGTAGAGTTGGGAAGTAAAGCTACCAGGATGATTGCTTTTTCTTTACGGAATGTTGATAGTGGAAGTGATATGTGAGATGTGTGACCATCCATAAACAAAACTACTGGAAATGGTATTTCATTTGTTACAAGCCACGGATAGAAGCAGTTGGTAATATATTCATAAAATGCTTCTGTATTCATCCAACCCGATTCCGTGTTACCAAGTCCCCATTCACGAGGTATTGTAGGTACAAGATTTTTTGGCATACGTTTATACGGAAAAAGTATCATTGGAGGTGCTAGATTTCCGTCAGCTGAAACATTTACAAGCACAGTCAAGCACTCTTTTTCACACCAACACGATTATACACTCGTTTGCTACCTCTGCTAACCAAAACTTCTTTCTCTTTTTGGCATGAAAAGTAAGCAGTTTCGTCACAGTTAAACACTCGTCTAGGATCTTCTAAAACATCATACAGATTATTTGTCATAAAATAATTGTTCATTTTATCGAACCATGCACGTGTAGCTGCTTCTGTGACTTGATTTCGGCTTGAAGGAAGATTTTGTGCAACGCGTTTAGATACTGTTGGATGTCTCTTTATAAAATTCTCAAACCAATATATGCCAGGCACACCATTTTTAAAAGGGTTTGGACGATTTAAGTTTTGGACTAGGCTAGCCACTGCTTCTAATAATTGTTCTTTTGTAACTGGAAATCCCATCTTGCCAAGGTAGTGAATCCAGTCTACAATCTGTTTTTCTTCACTTAAATTAAGAACCGGCTGAACTCCGCAAATTTCATTCTTATATTTCCCGTCCCGTTTGTCTCGTAATGTAGTTTTAGGAATATTAAACCTTTTTGATGCCTTATATACACTTGTACCGTCATTAATTGCTTTGATTGCTTCGGCTAGTTGTGTTTTACAGTACCCTTTTCGCCGCTTTTGTGGCTCCATATTTCTGGAAAAAAATATAATTTTATGTTTTATGTTAATTTAACCATAAAGTAGCATTTATTAATAGGCACCTATTATGTCATAAAAGTAGATGATAAACTAAATAATCTATATACGATCGTCGATCGGTAATAGTTTCTTATAGTTGCTATTGCCGACTCACATGGGTCGGTAATAAAGTATGTAAGTATAAACCTAAATTGTATTACCGACTCATAAAAAAATGGTTATTTTAATTTATTTGACCTTCGGACTATAAAATAAATTATAATTGATTAATCTCACAAAAAATATGAACAAATGCACACTGTTTTAAACAAAAAAACAATGATTTATTACTGTAACTATTTGATATCGATCCTCGAAAAATATCATAACTTTATGATAGAATAATATAATAGATTAGATAATAGATTTATATGAAGACGTATAGCTTAGATTTAAACTGGTCCATAAAAACACTTGTGTTAGTGTGATATAATAATATAAAAGAAAATTAAAACGAAAAGTTACGTTGCTGCCATTGCCGACTTATAACGTGCTGATATTATAACGTGCTGTTTGGCGCTGGCTTAGAATACCGCCACCCCATCTCTTCCCGTGAGTGTCGTAAAAGGCGACTAAGGGAAAAGGCTGGAAGAATGGACAGCAGCATTGTCTCTCAACAAAATACAGCCTACTGCGATTGCCAACCCGCGTGCCAAGCGTGGCGATTATGGCAAAACCCCCCCATGAGTGAACGGACCAGCAGTTGTGGCGCTCTATGGGGGAGGCCTTTTTTTTTTTTTACGCGAGGAAATGCTTTATGCACACCCCCCGCCTGGGTGCGGCAGGGGGTAGTGTGGGACTCCCAAAATAGTAAACTGCAATCCGATCCTAGGGTTACCCACTAAAACCTCGCGGCGGCCTGCCAAGCGTGGCGATTATGGCAAAAAACCCCCATGAGTGAACGGACCAGCAGTTGTGGCGCTCTATGGGGGAGGCCTGTCCAGCAGTGGACCTCAAAAGGCCAATGATGAATGATGAAATGATGAATATTATAACTAAGCTAATTGTTTTATCTATCCTAACATTTCATAATAGTACAATACAATACATATAATCTTTATTGTACACAGAATCACCAAATTACATCAAACTTTATACAAATTCGCAAATGTACAATCGGCGGCCTTATCGCTACAAGCGATCTCTTCCAGGCAACCTTAATGGAGACTTGGAAAGTATAATATCTAGGGTTGTTTGTACATAGACAGTTTTCATACATAAGTACAAAAATACATATAAATATATATATACATACATACATATCTGCACATATACATACCTAGGTTCATACATAGACTACAACATATTATAGCAGAAGAAACAAAGAGATACAGATTTTGGATACATACAAGATATAAGACCATAACAGCAGACGATATTTATTATCATTATGACAGATAATATTCCCTCACCGCCTTAGTAACTTCCTGGATGTTCTCAGAAACCCCGTATGCGTGTCAGAAAATTGGAAGCGTTTTTTAAGATACGAGGGAGTTTGGGTATTGAACAGGATACTGTAAAGTAGAGAAAGAATGTGAGCGTTCCGGCGAAGGCCAATTGGTAACCACTTGAGTTTAGTTCGAAATACAGAGACATGATCATACTTGCGTATACCAAATATGAAAGTAATACAGAAATTCTGAAGTCGCTCAAGTTTGTTTAGTTGGTCCTCCGTGAGATTTGTGTAGCTGGCATCTGCGTAGTCAAGTGTAGGTAGAAGGATAGATTGAGCAAGCGCAATTTTATATCTATATCTACATGAGGAGAAGAGGAAACAATAATTAGATCCAGTAAAGATGGAGTAGTATTAGGAAAATGGTGGGTAGCAGATAGTGGAAGGACAGACAGGTTGCAAGAGGCCAAAACATCGAGAAAAGAAGAAGAACGGGAGTCTTTTTTAAGAAGGCAGGTGTTAAAATCGCCCATACTAATAATGTGACTGTAGGAGGTAACAAGTTTTTCGATAATATTTTCAAAAGACGAGAAGAAATTTATTCGTAAGGAAGGGCAATAGTAAACGCCAAGTAGAAGCTTTTGATGGTTGAGCCTGATTTCAATAAATAAGTGTTCACCAGCATCATGCTGGGGAGGCTGAGGTGACTGATCAATAATAGTATAGGAAATGTATTCGCGAAGGTGGATAGCGACACCCCTACCGCCACCACATGTGCGATCGTTGCGTAATAGTCGAAAACGAAAAGTTAGAAGAGAGACAAGGCTTAAGCCAAGATTCGGAGACAAGTATAGCATGTATATCCTTACAGTCAAACGACGCCAGCAAATCTGAAAAGTGTGCCGGAATGCTTTGAGCGTTGATGTGGACAGCATTAAAGTTTCTGGAAACATCCGAGAAATGAGATTCAAGCGTATCTGCAAGAGGGGCAGTACTGATAAAACTGTCTGTGTCGCTCTCACCGCTATCAGCCGAGAGAAAATAGTCAGAATCAATACTAATATCCAGACTAGTCGAATACAAATAAATATTAAAATATAGATACAAATAAATAAATTAATAAATATTGCAATACGCAATACAATATATTACAACAAATTAATATTTCACCTGCCAGGCGAGTGTTGAAATTACGAAAATATATAAATATTATATATTTACATCACCGAATTACAAACATCAACGTAGAAAATATATAACAAAGTAATGGGTAATGAATGAATCTAGTACTGCATAACAGTTACAGTAACAAACCCTGTCTCTAAGTTCCAGTAGGCACCTACAATGAAAATAATAAAAAATAATATAATATGAGTGGGATTCATATTGAGAATGTGGTGAAGAGTGAGAGGTGTTAAGTTTCCTTTTCTTTCTATTTTTCACCCTAATCCATTCTGTCTCCCTCGCAAGTTCTTCCTCATCCGTACTGTACTCAGTGCGCTGAGGTTTGCTAGGGTTTGGTTGGCCAACTTTTAATGAGTTGGCTTTGGCAGTAAAATCGTTGAGTTGCTTTTGTAGCGTCTCTATCTGGAGTTGCATTTGTTCAATTTGGCATTCCAGTTTTTCTCTTCTTGCCTTCTCACTAGTATAGGCTTTGTGTAACTCATTTTCGTAATTCTCATTTCGTCTGGTAGTTGCAGTATAAGAAAAATGACTAGCCATCTTTGTTATAAAAGGTGGCCTTACCGATGTTTACATCCGCAATCTCGTATAACACAAATAATAAAACTAGGTCATTATGATGTGCAGTTGCCGACTGTCGGCGGCGACGATTTTAGTGACAAATGCACTTTATTAATTGAGTAGGTCAGGACTCGCGCGCGAAATGCACGACCACACTCAATGGGCGAAACTTGGTAACTGGTTAGAAGTAGGGTTGTAACGGAGGCCTACTTAGCGGATGCGGAGGCGGATGCGGAGGTGAAGAGGTTCGCCTCCGCGGATGCGAAGGTTAACGGAGGCGGAGGCGGAGGTGAAATTTGTTGGGAAAATATAAATAAATTTATGATTAATAGAGTCAGCAACATTTATTTATATTATATATAATGTGTACAATTGTACAAACATGTTCATGATTCATCTTAGTAATCAAAATTGACAAGTGGCAAATTATATTTTACGAACAAAAGCTTTGCGGCTTTTTCGCCTTCTAAGCGGTTTCTCAACGGTTCGTAAATTAAACCAGCAGCACTAAATAACTGTTCGCTTGGCACTGAACTTGGTGGCGCCGATAAGTAAATGCGAACTATGGGAGCAAAAACTTTATATTTAATGTTATATCTCCACCACAATAAGGGATCTTCATTTAGTTGGAGTCTATTTTCTTTATTATATTCATTAATTAGTGTTTTCCATATCATGAGGTTGCTGTTGGTATCCATGCTGTCATTTCCCGATTCCTCTTCATCACTGCAATTCTTCAACATATCAGCCAGGTTGGAATGCACACTTTGTATTGGTGACAAAATCTCAAAACTTGTGCTTGGGTCAACATTACTTGCATTTGATGCTAATCTCGCTCTCTTGGCCACAGAAGGTTCATCATCGTCAACTCGGCTTGCAACATTCGAGTCATAAAGGGTTAGCAAACGTATTAGTTCGGACTGAACTTGCTCTTTAATTACGTCATTAAAAAACTTTAATTTGTACCTTGGGTCCAAATATGTAGCAAGCGAATACAGGGTATTGCTTTGTAGGTCACAAAATCAAGAATTGATATCTTCAATTAGTTTTTGAATGATATTCTTGAAATTTGGATTTGTGTCCATTTTTTCCTTTTCCATTTGCAGTGTATGTTTCAGTACATGTATCAAAGGAATAACTGACGATATGCAAGTGTTTGTATCGCTCAGATTTCTCGTTATTTCTTCAAAGGGGGTGAGAATTGCCACTAATTTATTAAGGTACAACCACTCTTCTGGAGATATTTGTGGAATACTATGTTTGCTGGCATACAGGCAAATAGAATCTTTAACCTTCAATAGCCGTTCGACCATGTAGTATGTGCTATTCCATCTGAAATAAAGAATTATTATTATTAATAATAAAAATAATCTATCCTAATATTATAAAGAGGAAAGATTTGTTTGTTTGTTTGACGCAAATAGGCTTCGAAACTACTGGACGGATTTGAAAAATTCTTTCACTGTTGAGTAGCTACACTATTTGCGCGTAACATGGACTATATTTAACGCGGACCAAGTAGGGGGAAACCACCTAGTAATGAAATAAAGAAGACAAAATGTTACTCCTCGTCATGTTTTTTTGAAAACTGTTCACCATTTTAAGCGCTAAATATAATGAACGAATTATAGGTATCATTGGAATGATATAATAAGTAAGTAAGTAAGTATATAAACAATAACATACCTGGTTACACAGTCCTGTATCACGCGAAGGGCAGGTTGATTAAGTTGCTCCGTTTGAATTTTTATCAGCTCATCTTGAGCAATTTGTGAATGATTAAAATGGCCTGATATCTTCTTGCATTTTGCCAGTAAGTCCTTGACCTGGGTTTCGTCGAGTGCAGAACGAACACACAGTTGAAGTTGATGGACTGTGCAATTTATGTCAGGTATTTCAGCCAAATGCATTGCTCTTACCATATTCGATCCACCATCTCTAATAAAACAGTGCAATTGCTCGTTCTGAATATTCCAGTCCCGCAGCATCATTTTAAAATAGTCACAAATTATATCACCGGTATGTCGGCCATGAAGTGAGCAACATTTTAAAACAATTTGCTTACGGGTAAAATCTTCAGTTATCCCATGTGCAGTAAGGCTCAAAAGCGACACATTAGCACTTGGCTCAGACCAAATATCGGTGGTAAATGAGAGTTTTAAAAAATGTTTGAGACTTTGTCCAATTTTGGTAGCTATTTTAGTATATATTTCATCACATATATGTTCTGTAAAAAACTGACGCCCTCTTAATTGGTAATTTGGCAAAGCCGTTTGCATAACCCGGCGAAAACCAATGCCTTCGACAAAATGGAACGGAAGATTCTGTAAAGCAATCATTTCTCCGATAACATCATCCATTTTCTTTGCTTTGGGGTGTGAAGTATCCCACATTTGATGTTTTTTCGTGGATTCTTCTAAAGACAATTGCCGTCTAGCTTGCTGCAATGGTGTTAAAGACGATGTCTGTTGTAATTTTCCTTTTTCACGTTGTTCTTCTAATTTACAAAGTTCTTCAAATTGTTCTTTATGTATAGATTTTAAATGCCCTTTCAGTGATGTTGTTGTCCGGCCTTTTCTTGAATAATTTTTCCCGCAACTTTTGCATTTTGCATAATTATTATCGTCTACTTCTACAAAGTACTGCCAAATTTCACTAGTTTTCGGCTTCATCACGTTATTTAAATAACAATAACTAATAATTACGCACAAAATTACTTAAAACAATCACGGCTCAATTGCAACTACGCTGTACCGAACGCTTTGACAAGTTGATTCCTGTTATTCATTCACTCACACTCCCACCACCCGCTTGGCCGTGTTCCCGCGGCTTAAGCAAACTCTCGACCATTTCACTTGAAAACACGCAGCCGAGCGGCCGCGTCGCCTAGCGTCGCTCCTTGCGCGTTGTTTGTGATCGTAAATGAACTTCCGATATTACTCCGCATAAATTTTGCGGAGGTGGATGCGGAGGCGGAGGTTAAATTCTTTGCGGAAGTTCCGCTGTAACGGAGGCGGAGGCGGAGTTCCGTTACAACCCTAGTTAGAAGATGCGAATAATGATTTCGCTCACTGAATTGTGTTTTTAGAAAATCTTTGAGTTGTTCCCAAGAAGAAAAATCTTTGATGGCACAAGCTACCTCTGCCTTCCCGTTTAGTTAGCTAAGGATAGAAGATAGAAGGCAAGGGCCAAGAAGAGCAATAAAATCTCGTATCACATTAAGTTGCGACGATGGAACCATATCTGGTGTATTTTGTTAGTTTGGCTTTTTGTGGCTAAAATTTTAGCTACTAGTGCAGACAGTTTAACGAATCTCTCTAGCATGTCAAAGCAAGAATTCCATCTAGTGCTGACAGCTTGTATCAATGTCAACACCTCACCTTCTTTTTTTCCACATGATTCTTGTTCGGCTCGTAATTGGTCCATAGCATTGACTGACTGCTTAAAGAACGTCACAATGGTTTTGACGTGATCGGTAAGTGCTGAAAATTCTTTAATTTCTTTCAGTACTCCATCAGCTACAAGGTTTAAAACATGAGCCATACAGGGAATCCGATGATTATCACCTAAAAACAATCGTACTGCTGATACTATATTTGCGCCGTCATCAGTGGTAATTGATACAATTTTAGTTTTGTCAATTTCAAACTCTTCACATATTTCTTTCCAACATTCTTGAATGTACTGTCCGGTATGACTCTAAAAGTATAATTTGTACACTGTAAAATGTAATACTTGCAAATCAAAATAATTTAGAGGTGGGGTTAAAATTATAAAGGACATCAAATATACCTGAGAAAGTTTCTGGGCGCATAAGTTCAGGCTCTGAATGACAGGCGATCCGTCTAAGATGTCAATAAAGTGAACCGTCAATACTAAGAAACTTCTTGTAGAATTAGTAATTGTAAGTATGTCACTTGTGAAACATAAAAAAGTTATCTCTTTCAATCTTTTTATTATGACCTCCTTTGTAGTATTGTATCTGTTTTCAATTAAGTGAGTTACCTGAATGTAAAAAGTATCAATTATTTGACTGCAATTAAATATTAAAAATATATATAAGAACATAAGTTATTTAGAGACAACCTTTTTTCTTGAAGGCAGTTTATAGAGAGGGCAAACTGTGCGAATAAATTTTTGTAGTCCCTCTTTTTCTACGCATGACAGTGGTAAATTATCCTTGCATATCATATAAGTTAATGCTTGTGTAATTTCACTATGTTTTTGTCCACCTTCTGAAATATAAAAAATGTCTTAGTAATATAATTTAATGTAATTGACATTTACTTAGAAAAAAAATTGTTTGAAAACACAAATATAAAAAAATCACATTCACATCTAAACTATCGATATATTTACAAATTGATTGAGGAACATCACTAAAATTTGTTGTGAATCACTCTGTTTATCGGAATTTATGAATGAATGTTATTTTATCAAAACTGAGATAAAAATATATATTTTTAAAAACCGTGACACTAAGATACTACCTTCAAAGCTTGAACTTCTCTCAAAACAGCTTGGTAATGTATGTTGTATTTCTTGCATTGGCTTTCTTTTTTTCGCGGCTTGTTTGAAGAATTGGGTTTTTGGGGAATGTGCAGAATTTTCGCTTATCTCTTGTATTTGGGAATCATCATTAGATGTACTCGTACTTGGTTTTGGTAAGGTAACCGGACGATAGTCAACAGAACAAAAATAATTACAAATCATAACCTATTTACAAAGTTGTCTAACTATTGCAATTTTAGTTTGGATATTGAGACTTACATCAACACTGGTGTCATCAAAGTTTGCCGACGCAACATCTTTAGTCGCATTGCTAGACTTTTCGGTTTCTTTCGATGAATTTTGTATGTCTACCATTTGTAAATAAGCAAAATGGTGCTTCGTTTTTAAATGTGTTGCCAAATTTGTAGTGTTTCCACAAGGTTTATACGTTTTACCGCACAAGTTGCAAGAAACAGCCTCTTTGTTGCCACTTTTTTTAAAGAATTTCCATACAGCAGACATGACGTTTAACATAAATACAATTCAGACAACAAAAATAACAATGAGCTGCGCTTAGCTTACTCATGACAACACAATAAAACAACGTTCGTACCAACTAGAGGTGAGTAACTCAGGAGAGATAGATAAAAATGATATGTATCTGTCTCTTTCTATCCATCACTCTATCTATCACTTACTTTATGAATCTATCAGTGTATCTTTTCAATCTTTTGAATCGCGATGCGATCATTGGCGATCATAGCGATCACTGACTAGGAGTGATCGCAACGGATGTATATCGGCGATGAGTGATTACAACAACATAAGTTCGTTTCGTAGAACGAACCACGCGTTTTGTTTGAATTATGGTATGCCATGGTTCTGATATATGATGCGTTATTATATTATTACAAAATTACAATATTTAGTTTAGTGCGAGTAATTTAATTCTATCAAAATAATATTATTAAACAATCAATAATTTTATTTGGTTGCTAAGGCTTAATTTTATTTAAATAATAATATGCACAAAAAGTTGTAGAGCCAAGCAGTTCGCTGCATGAATGGGCTGGCTCGACCAGTGAAAACCACGACCTCTCAGTATTTCACCCGTCGAGCCAGCCCGTTCATGCAGCGAACTGCAAGACGCTACCACTGTATATTTATAGTATAGTTATTATTATTAATAATACTCAATTTTTTTACTATAAATTTATAATGTAGTTAGTATTAATAATATCTAATACGTAAAAATATATTATAATAATATAGTTATTAATATTATTAAATACTAATACAATAGTATTAATAGTAAAATTCAAATTCATTGTAGGGCTCGGTATCTTTTCTAAAATAACAAACGAACCATGTTGAACATGGGCAGCCATGGATTATGCACGGAACGCTTGTTGATACGAAAATATATAATGATTTAAAAGAGTGAATATTTTCACTTTTGAATTTGATCACTCGGTGATCAAATGTATCACGCTGAGTAGAATGAGTGGTGAGTTGTCGCGCGGAGCGCGATACAAAGTGATATAGTGATAGAAAAGAGTGATACATATCGCAGTGATCAAAAGATTCATATGCATCTTTTCTTTTCACTGATACATTAATCCCATGTCTAGTACCAACACTCTAAAATGCAGTCAGTCCAGTGCAGTGATACCAACCAACAGCGTTACCAACTCGAAATTCGTCAAGGTGGGAGATAGGGTTCTACAAGTTGGTAGTTTCCAACAAACCCTACTATGAAAAGTTGGTAGATCTACCACCCATACTTTTCAAGTCTTTTAGAGACCCTCCAATAAGAATCTGGCATCCTTAATTTACTTTTCGATTGGATGAGACATATTTGAACTATTTTTATTAGAAATCTAATGATAAAACAGAATTACAGACCGCTAATATTCAAAATATCAATAGAAAATAGTCATAATTGGGTATTTGAAAAAAAAATTTTTTTGTGATAAATTGAAAGATTATATATTAGTTTTATAACAAAACATTTTTTTTTTTTTTTTTTCGCAATAATTCAAAAGTTATTTCAAAATAAAAATAAATTTTTGAATCCAGTACCGAAGACACGCCGACAACTCCCGAACAAACCCGAGCGCGTGTGACGTCTTAATGTTAGTTTTCACTCATTGCAGTTGATAGAAAAATAATAAATACAGTGTTTTGATCTATTTAATTTTGTTGTCATTATTAAATATTTAAATTTATATTAAAAATGTCGAACCTCAAAAGTTATCCTTCTTGTTTTGTACCATTATGTACGAATACTACAAAGGCAACTCCTGATAAAATGTTTTTAAATGTTCCCCAAGATGACAAATGTCGAAATAAATGGTTTCAAGCAGTGCACCGTGATAATCCCCAAACAAAATCGAATTTTTTTTGTTGTGAAGATCATTTCGATGTAAGTATTTCTTAATACCATTTTTATTAATTATTATTTATCTAAGTATACAAATCAAATAATTATTATATATTTAAGGAAAGTTCAGTAAATAAATTTTTTAATGTAAATAGTTTTATTTTCTTCAAAATGTGGATCAGCAACACAAAAGATACTTTATTTTTTACCAGTCAATAACATTTGTAGTTGCATTTGGGCATTACACTTCAAGCTGACTTTACCTTTTGCTAGAAAAATATCCAATGATTTATGACTGGTGGGACATTTTACTTCAACAATGGCATTGCTTGTCATTCCATCAGGAGATGCTGCAAAAATCGGATAACTAGGTACAAGATACATCCCCGGACGCGTTATTTTTACTCTTAATTCTTTCTCAAGAAACGTCGTCGTCGTCGTCGTCGAACGTCATTTCTTAAAAAATCGGTGATCATAAATATATCAACATCAGGAATATTATCAGACTTTGCCTTAATAAATCCTTTATCACACATAACTAATTTAAATCAACTAACAACTCGTATTTTAGCAATAAATTTTCAATATTATTGTCTAGACATGAGTATTAGCCGTAAACGCTGTACTGTTATTAAATAGCTATAACATTATGACGTCACAACTATAGTGACCAATCATGGCGCGTTTATAGTCACGTGATTTTTATTTAAATTTCATCAATTTTTAATTGTTTATAATTAATTGAAAAAATAATTTTTTGAAGTTTTTGCATTAAATATCAATATTATTAATAAAAAAGTTTTAAAATACATAAAAAAAAATCAATATTTTTTTTTTTCAAATACCTAAATTGGGTATTTGAAAAAAAAATTTTTTTGTGATAAATTGAAAGATTATATATTAGTTTTATAACAAAACATTTTTTTTTTTTTTTTTTCGCAATAATTCAAAAGTTATTTCAAAATAAAAATAAATTTTTGAATCCAGTACCGAAGACACGCCGACAACTCCCGAACAAACCCGAGCGCGTGTGACGTCTTAATGTTAGTTTTCACTCATTGCAGTTGATAGAAAAATAATAAATACAGTGTTTTGATCTATTTAATTTTGTTGTCATTATTAAATATTTAAATTTATATTAAAAATGTCGAACCTCAAAAGTTATCCTTCTTGTTTTGTACCATTATGTACGAATACTACAAAGGCAACTCCTGATAAAATGTTTTTAAATGTTCCCCAAGATGACAAATGTCGAAATAAATGGTTTCAAGCAGTGCACCGTGATAATCCCCAAACAAAATCGAATTTTTTTTGTTGTGAAGATCATTTCGATGTAAGTATTTCTTAATACCATTTTTATTAATTATTATTTATCTAAGTATACAAATCAAATAATTATTATATATTTAAGGAAAGTTCAGTAAATAAATTTTTTAATGTAAATAGTTTTATTTTCTTCAAAATGTGGATCAGCAACACAAAAGATACTTTATTTTTTACCAGTCAATAACATTTGTAGTTGCATTTGGGCATTACACTTCAAGCTGACTTTACCTTTTGCTAGAAAAATATCCAATGATTTATGACTGGTGGGACATTTTACTTCAACAATGGCATTGCTTGTCATTCCATCAGGAGATGCTGCAAAAATCGGATAACTAGGTACAAGATACATCCCCGGACGCGTTATTTTTACTCTTAATTCTTTCTCAAGAAACGTCGTCGTCGTCGTCGTCGAACGTCATTTCTTAAAAAATCGGTGATCATAAATATATCAACATCAGGAATATTATCAGACTTTGCCTTAATAAATCCTTTATCACACATAACTAATTTAAATCAACTAACAACTCGTATTTTAGCAATAAATTTTCAATATTATTGTCTAGACATGAGTATTAGCCGTAAACGCTGTACTGTTATTAAATAGCTATAACATTATGACGTCACAACTATAGTGACCAATCATGGCGCGTTTATAGTCACGTGATTTTTATTTAAATTTCATCAATTTTTAATTGTTTATAATTAATTGAAAAAATAATTTTTTGAAGTTTTTGCATTAAATATCAATATTATTAATAAAAAAGTTTTAAAATACATAAAAAAAAATCAATATTTTTTTTTTTCAAATACCTAATTGAAAAACGAATAATTAAGAGTCTATGACTTCAACCAAAGCATAGTTTATAAGTCACTTACAGATAGTAGTAACTAATATTAATGTTGTAAAACTAGGTTTAATTAAACATTGACAACATCCAATAAAATTAATCTCAAAATAGAAAATAGATCTTCTCAGATCACAGAAATGATTAAATAATAATATTCAATAACAAAACAAACATCATGGCGGCGTTAGATCATCTAACGCCGCCATGATGTTTGTTTTGTTGACGTGACAACGTCTTATAAATTGGTTTGCCGGGTGACACTTCAAGAAACTGCGTTACGCTCCGCTCACGTTATGCGCTCACAATGAGAGCGAGTGAGAGGCACGCGTCCCTTCCACTCGAGCACAGTTAGCCCGCCTAAGAGCGAGAGAGACAGAGCGACAAGTTATTGTATGTATATTTGTATATAAATACGTATGTATGTGTAAAGGTAAAAATAAAATTTTGTTAATATGAAATTCAGTGCGAGATTCTTTGTATAAATTAATGTTTTAAATATAATTCTTTGTATAAATAAATGTATTAAATTGTTACTATTATTTCATCCTTCTTCCTACTATACGAATGAATATTCACATTAAAATTATTTTACCACTCAAAGTCGTTGTCACGTAAAACTTTCGCCCGTATACCGACTTTACAGGCAACCATTTAATTTTTTTTTTTTTTATTAAGCCGCCATGATATGACCTGTACATCAACCTGTAACGCCCTCTATTTTCGAGTAAATTCGATGGATCCATCAAAGGGTAAAAAAGCAAGAGAAAGATTACGAAAAATGAAAAAAAAAATATAGTTTCAATATTATTTTCATGGAGGTTTGATTTGGGATTTTTGAAAACTTTAAAAGTTGGTAGATTTTTGGTACAAGGTGGTAGGTTTGACTACGACACTAAAAGTTGGTAGATCTACCGAAAAGTTGGTAGAGTTGGCAGCACTGCCAACCAAACCAACAAGCAATGTCATTGTCATAGACAAGCAAGTCATAGAGTGTAATTTTTGTTTGTTTGAACCAAAGAAACTAAACTCATACAGCCTACTACATATTTTCTAAATTTAAGAAATCGGATTGGTCAAAAACATGATGTGACGCATGAGCAGACAGCAGACCTTTAAAAATATATCGATTTTGATATCCGAAAATAAATATCGAAAATTGATATATCGCGGAAAAAAATATCGCTAATTTATATCGATATTTTTCTGAAAAAATATCGATATTTTGATATATCGATATTTTTTGCCCAAGCCTAGGGCAAGTACTTGCGGTACAGGATGCAGTATCTTCCTCTTAGATTAATATAGTGTGCTGAGATCGAGTTGCGGATTTGATAGGTAATTGACACTTGTATAGTTAAGGATAATACTTGATTACGTAGAGTTTTAGAAAAAAGTTATTTAACACTTTTTTTCACTTTTGAGGGATCCGTTATATAAGAGTCTGTTAGCGGTTGCCGGGCACTGACAATATTCGCATTCCACCGCTGCCACCAATTTCTTATAAGACTTTAATGAAATCACTTTTAAAAAAAGGAAATATTTATTATTAGAATTATATTATATATTATTTATTAATACGTAGTAACTAACTATCCTTGGGCAACCGCACCGAAAGAAGTATGAAGACATACTGACTAAACTGTGTTTGAATGTCTGAGAGCAAAGGGTCGAAAATGCTGAGTAGGCCAAAAGGTCTTAAGGATGGCATTATAGGCTACGTGCAAGGGATACAGAGGTGGACACATAATTAAAGACACTTAGAGGATAAGAATTTTTCAAAGGTTACATACCCTATATTTTATATTATAATGCAAGAGGAGCTTGCAATATTATTTCAATTATTCTAGCGGTTATCGTAAAGTATTGGAAAGGAAATAAAAACAACAAATATGTTGTATTTTGAAAGTTTATTAAGTTTAACACATTGCAAGCAGTATGGACTAATACAAAGACTTGGACAACTAATTAAAGACACAAATTAAACAACTATAAAAGGAAGAAAAAAATAAATGAACTTTACTACAATTATTTTTAAATGTACAGCAGATACACAATATAACCATGGTATTAATATTTTGTCGCATGTCCTTTAGCAGCAATGACAGCCCGACACCGCCTAGGCATTGAAGCGATCAAATTATTGCAGGTTTCCATCGAAATCTGCTCCCATGTCTCTTTAAATGCCGTGTAAAGTTGATGCACATTACTTGTACGTTTTTTGGACACTATTTTTGTTCACACGGGACCACAAGTTTTCGATCGGATTAATGTCGGGACTGTACGGTGGCCAATCTAAAACTGTTACTAATTGGCTACTAAGAAATTCTTTGACCACTGCTGAAGTGTGCTTGGGATCGTTATCTTGTTGAAAAGTCCATATCACCGCCAAATTATCCTCGGCATAAGGTAACATGGTTTCTTCTTAAATATTCTTATATTGAAACCTATCCATGTTACCTTCTATTTTTCTAACAGGTCCCACGCCGTGACCAGAAAAACATCCCCAAACTTTTATATTGCCCCCTCCATGTTTTACTGTTTTCTTTGTGTACTTTAGGTCCATTTCTTTTTTTGGTGGACGCCTCACGTAAATTTTTCGTTTCGTTTTCGTTTCGTCGGAAAATAGCACATTTTTTCATTGTCGTTCTGTCCAGTGTTCATATTTTTTGGCAAATTGTAATCTTGCTTTGATATTTTCTTTCTTTAAAAGTGGGACCTTACGAGAAATCCTTCCGAACAAGCCTGCCTCACATAATCGCCTTCTAACTGTTCTTGCCGACACTCCTCTAGACTCCTCTGCACCGAATACTTCCAAACGAATAACTTCCGACCCTTTGAAAGGATCTTTTTTAGCCAATAATGCTATTCTTGAGTCTTCTCGGGGGGTAGTTTTTCTCTGTCTAGGTTTCCTAGGCACATTTTCTGTAGTATTAAACTTCTTAAAATGGTGGATAGCGTTCATAACCATGTCTTTAGAACATCGTAAGTGATCTGCAATTTTCCTGTACGTCCAACCTTTGTCATAAAAATTTAAAATTATCTTCCTTGTAGAAGGATCACAACTTTTGTTTCTTCCCATACTTGAATCAATTTTTTCACAATCAAATAGTTAAACTGAACTAGTTTTCTCGTGTCACGAAAATTCGCGCCATAATGGAAAAAAGAACAGTGCTCTTTTTATTTTAATTTTAAATTTAGATCATAAAATCCGCGCTGTCTTTAATTAGATGGCCAGCGGCAAATGCATCGAAAAAGTATGTATAACATTTGAAAAAGAAATAAAGACTTAACTATTGTTATTATAACTAAAATGCTATTCTAATTTTAAAAATAAGACGTCTGTGTATGTTATAATAACAAGTGAAATGGAATTGATAGCTATCTTGGGTAACTAATATCATTTATTTTGTTGTAAGTGGTGGATATCAAGGTTGTCTTTAATTATGTGACCACCACCGTATAACAGAACGTTGCCAGAAATCATAACAGTATTTAAAACTTTCACATAATAAGAAAGTGGCTCATCACAAACATGGGTAATAAAGGAATAAGGAATACCATCCATCCCAGGGGAAGAATCTTTTAAATTACCTAGTACACCTTTAAGTTCAATGAGAGAAAATGGAGTGTTGAGACCTTTAAAATTATTTGTCTATAAAGGAAGGGAGCAAAAGCTTTTTAGAAAATGTATGAGGAGCAAATTACACTCGAGAGCAATGAATCCGGGTCACTTAAAGAATCTTAAAAATCTCGGAAACTAAAAATGCTAGGTTAATGCAATAAATTGTATTTAATAGACAATGTAATACTCCTTAAATGAAGGTATTAAAACTTCTTAGTTATTCTAAAGTTATATCATAAAAAAATCAAATTTGAAAAAGGGCCACTTTCGAAGTTGGAACTACGAAATTACAGCATTTGGTTTTGCTTTTGTTTGTAATCTGTCATTTATGTGGGTACATAAACCATGTTGATAGTGCTCTATATTCATTATTCAAGCTGAAATTATGTCGCTTACGCCTGAAGAATGCACCAGAATACTTACAATGCTGGAAACCGGCCGGAGTCAGCGCGATACAGCCAGGACTGTTGGTGTGTCGCTGTCAACAGTACAAAGAGTTCTCCGACGTTACGAAGAAACTGGTTCTAACCTACGCAGACCAGGAACGGGCAGAACCAGGTATACCACAGCACGAGAACACCGATACTTGGTGAACACCATGCTTCGAAATCGCTTTCTCACAGGAACTGAACTCACCAATCAGTTTCGACGCCTCGGAGGAAGTAACCCAAGTGCATGGACAGTAAGACGTCGGCTTGCTGAATCTAACTTAAAACCCCTTAGACCTGCAAACGGCCCTAAACTGGAGCGTGGGCATCGTATTTCAAGACTAAGATATGCCCAGAGCCACGTAAATTGGAGTATTGAAGATTGGTCAAAAGTTATGTTCTCCGACGAATCAAAATTTATGCTCTACAAGCACGATGGAAGACACAGAGTGTATCGAAGACCAGGGGAAAGATTCAAGCAAGCATGCATCGAGGAAAAAGTAGCCTACGGTGGTGGGTCTGTACTTGTGTGGGCCGGAATTTCTTCTGAAAGTCGCACAGAGCTGGTGATCATAGAAAACGGCTCTTTAACTAGCGTAAGATATGTGGAAGAAATCCTCAATGATCACGTTGGTCCATTTATGGTCAATTTAGGTGAGGATGCTATATTTATGCATGACAATGCCCGACCTCATACAGGTAGGATTGTGAATGACTACCTTCAAGAGATGAACATTACTCGTATGGAGTGGCCAGCGCGCAGCCCGGATATCAACCCGATCGAGCATGCTTGGGACGAGCTAGGCAGATGCGTAAAACAACGAAACACTCCCCCAATCACGCTGCGTGAGCTCAAAATTGCTCTCACAGAGGAATGGGAGAATATTCCCCAAAATCGTATAAGGAACTTGGTGTACAGCATGCCAAACCGCGTAAACGCAGTAATGGAAGCACGAGGAGGCAATACGAAGTATTAAAATTCAAGAAAATCGTAATAAAGTTCAAAAATTTCATGTTTCCTATTTTTGTTTTAAGGAGAGATCAGCAGATTTTTTCTTTATGTAATTTTGTGTTAATAAAATGTATGGTGACTCATATTTTTTTTACTTTCATTTAAGGAGTATTACATTGTCTATTAAATACAATTTATTGCATTAACCTATCATTTTTAGTTTCCGAGATTTTTAACATTCTTTAAGTGACCCGGATTCATTGCTCTCGAGAGTATATAAAAATTGTGTTTCGACTGAGGGAGACATCAGTTTTATATTAGGAATTTTCTAATGTTCTGCCAAACCACTGAAAGTTTAATACTGGGGGAAATGGATGCACAAAAAGATTTCCAACTGTCATTTTTTTTCATTTTAAATAATTTACGTGTTTCAGTAATGATGTTTGATAAATAGTCAAAATTTTCAGTAGTTGAAAATTGACAATAAACTAGTTCAGCATTTTTGCGTTTTTTAATAGCCTCAGAACACTCCTTATCCCTCCAAGGAGGAGAGGGTATGATGTTTAAAGCACCATTTTTCATAGGAAAAACTTCATTTGCTGTTTCTACAAATACATCAGAAAGAGCATCAGCACAGCGAGGCAAATTGTCAGTAGCTACTACTGGTAAATGTTTCAGTTTTTCATCTAAACAGATTTTGAATAAAGTCCAGTCTGCATCTGCTTATACTTAAGACGAGGTGAAGGAGAGTTAGATGTTGGGAGATTGAGAGAAGGGAAAGATAAAACTATGGGGAAATGTTCACTACCATACGAGGAGGATAGACACCTCCATGATATTTTTGATCCCAGTGAAGCAGAGCATAAGGATAGGTCAGGTGCACTATCATTTTCATTAGGAGCAGTGCGCCGAGTACCAGAACCAGAATTAAGTTAATATAGATTATGAGAGTCTAATGCCCGAATACTGAACTTTCACTCAAATCTGTCAATCAATTAAAGGCTACTTAGAATATGGGAATCGCTCATATTTAAGTGGTATACACAAACGTCATTTAACCTATGTTCGACCATGATCAAGTAAGCACCGCTCAAATGTTTGTATTATGGCAACACACTGTCAAAATATATGCGATGGGTATGTTCTCACTTACAAAATAATTTAGCGTACGTATTGTATTCATTTTACCCAGTATTTTATAGTGAATAAGTTTAAAATCTACAGGCATTAAATTTCATTTATATAATGAAATGTAATGACATAACATGATGGATTTACGATTGAATGAACCCTTTTCTCCTATCTCAAAATCTTATACCGCTACCATACACTCGACGAATAGCGAGGGAAACAGGCTGGGACGTAGTGTGGACACGTTATTCGTCATGCCGCGAATCATTCCGGTAAAGTGAACGCGAGTGGCTGACCACATTATTCGCGCGATTGCAGCGCAGTCGGCTAGGGCTGTTTAAAATATCGGATTTTAGACAAATCGATAAAAAAAATTTTAGACAAATCGATATAAATAACGACGGTGCATTGGTAAAACTACCAACTGTGGAATCGAGGTTGGCGGGTTCGATCACCACTCGAGTACAAATATTTATCCTGGTATGGGTAGAATCTAGTAAAATAACTACAACCCTATTTTGGATGATATACCCTAGTTGATTTCTAATGACGTAATATTATTTTTAAAGTTACTCTCAACAAGCTCTATAATTTGATACCCATACTGTAGAAATGCTTTAAAAATATCTGCTCTGACATATTAAATAAAAAGTGATGTCATATTATTTTTCGAGTTACAATAAGCCTTTCATTTAAAACCATATTGCATTGGAAATATCTCCGGATGTACAAAAGATCAATTTGATCTAGTGTCAGGCCGAGGCTGTCAACCTCCTGTCCTTTTTTGTATAAGAAAACTGTGAACAGAAAATTCTGAAAATGATATATATTATGTTCTTTATGAGCCAACAGTGGTAGAGCCAAGCAGTTCGCTGCATGAATGGGCCGGCTCGACCGGTGAAATACCACGACCTCTCAGAAGATCGACGTAAAGTGGCTCATGCCGCGTTTCGTTCGGTGAGAGAGGTACCCGGAGGCCCACCCCCTTTCCCAACCTTTCCTTTCCCCTATCCCCTAAAGGTCGGCAACGCAACAGTAACACTATATGTGTTGCTGATGTCCATGGGCGGCGTTGGTTGCTTACCATCAGGTGACACGCCTGCTCGTTTGCCCTCCTAACCCTTAAAAAAATATATATACATGTGGGAAGTTTCTGAACGTGTGAATGAAAGGTGAATGCAGGTATGAGTGAAAGATATGAGGATGCATGGAGTGAATGAAAGGATCGGGGTCGCACGGAGAATCTGAGAGTGGAAGGACGTTATATGTAGTACGAGCCACAAGAAAATAAAGCATACGAGAGTACAAGAACTTTTATTTCTACGACGAATCATCGAACAAAAAACCCCCACAAATTCTCGTCCGGGATCTACGTAATATATACGGGATTTACGCGGATACAAAGGTGAAAAATTTTTTACGAGGTACACGAAGATAGCAAATTTAAGATGGCTGAAAGCAAAATCGACGAAGGCAGGTACAACCCGTTTTACATTATTGATGGCCTACCGAAGTTCACGGGAGATGACACAACATATCCTTCTGCTAAGTGGACGCAAGATTTAGAAGACAATGCGGAAATTTTCGGATGGAGTCAACAACAAAAATTAATAATCGCACGGCGTTGCTTGTCTGGAACGGCGGAACTATGGCTGAAGACTGAGAAAACTTTTAAAACGTACGACGAACTCAAGACGGCTTTAACGAAGGAATTCCCGGAGACAATTAACAGTAAGCAGATGCATGAAATTATGAGTAGAAGAAAGAAGCAATCAAATGAATCGTATTACCAGTATATGTTCGTTATGAAAGAACTCGGAAAAAGAGCGAAATTTCCAGATTATGTGGCGATTCAATACATCATTGATGGTATTTCAGATTATGAACCTAACAAGCTGATACTCTACGGCGTCACAACGTATTCAGCATTTAAGGAAAAGCTTTTTCAATATGAAACATTTAAAAATAAATCGAAACGCGCAGATCCGCCGAAACGACTACCCACATTAAAAATAAAAGAAACGGACAATCGTGATTGTCGTGAGGCCAGTTTTCGAGATGTTCGCTGTTTTAAATGTGGTGATAAAGGGCATTTATCCAATTCTTGCTCTAAAGGAGTGAAATGTTTTAAATGTAACGAGTTTGGGCATATCGGCAGAAATTGTGAGAAACCGTTCATATTAAAAGAAAGTACCAACTCTAACGCTAATCATCGGGGAAGATCGGCTATGTTCGTTAAACATTCAAAGGAGGCGGAAGCTTGCGAGATCAACTCGAGTGAAGTAAGCAACAATTTGAAGATGCGCGCGAGTGAAGGACTGAATTACCGACAAGGCGGGCCAATCACGTCGCTCTCTGTGGATGATGACAGCAATGGCGGCACTAAAGACATTAACGATGTTGTATTGAATGTAAGCGAAGTAAACTTTAAATTTAATAAAAGTGTGAAACAAGTAAAGATGAATGATTGTGTAGTAGAAGCTTTAATAGATACTGGCAGTGATTTGAATCTGATTACTTATGAGTTATTTTGTAAGTTAAATTGTATTTACAAACCCGAAAGAATGCTGTTAACGGGTTTAGGATCTTGCAAAGTATATTCGATTGGTAAGAATAGAATAGAATAGAATAGAATACTCTTTATTGTACATAAAATGGTGATATTAACAATCGAATCATAAACAACACAAATTTATACAATTGGCGGTCCTATCGCTCAAGGCAATTTCTTCCGGACAACCATTTCATGGAAAGAAAGAAAGTAGATAAATGGTTGTCGGCGACTTAAACAAAAATATATATAACAACAATAAACATATCTTTAATATATATTTAAATTAAATATACATACATAGACTTACTTAAATACATTCTTAAACTACATATGTACGATACGACATTAACATACGTATTGATACAAAAAATAATAATAATAAAATAAAAATACACATATAGATATATATATATATATATATATATACATATTAAATACATTAAAAAATATATATATATACTTATACAAATATAGTAGGGCTAACAATGCTACTGTAGGGCTAAATAATGCTGTGTGAGCCGTGATTTAAAAATGGTAACGGATGGCGCTTTTCTGATTTCTACGGGTAATTGATTCCACAACAGTACAGCTTGAACTGTAAATGATTCACCATAAAAGTTTGTGGAATGTCTTGGAATGGATAAGCTCAAATTTTCAGAAGACCTCAGGCACTTCGAATGTGTTTCATATAAGAACACGAAACGTTCTTTGAGATAGTTAGGTGTTTTTGGACTAAATAGAATGTTGTATAATAAAACAAGGATATGAGTATTCCGGCGAAAGCGAATAGGAAGCCACTTGAGTTAAGTTCGACATTGAAATAATTGTTGATGGTCATAGTTACATAATAGCCTTGCATGTAGTAAATTCAAACGTCATACCATATCATGTGATATTGGGTCAACCATTTTTATATAATACTATCACTAATAAAGAGGGAGGCAACGTTGAAGTAAGGCCACAGTGTTATGATAGTTCATATTTACGATGCATTAATTGTATTGATTACAGTAAGGAGAGCAACCAATTACTACAAGCCATAATAGACGACTACAAACCATTAAAGACCAAAGAAGCACCTATAAAGTTGAAGATTGTTCTAAGAGATGACATTCCAGTTTCACAACGACCTCGCAGATTGGCATTAACCGAAGAGCATGTAGTGAAGTTGCAAGTAGATGAGTGGTTATCAAAGGGTATTATCCGACCGAGTAACTCTGAGTATGCTAGCCCCTTAGTACTAGTTAAGAAGAAAGATGGAACTACAAGAGTGTGTGTAGACTATAGAAAGATAAACCAAAAGATGGTTAAAGATGAATACCCACTACCAATAATTGAGGACCACATTGATAAACTATGTAAAGCACAAGTGTTTAGCACAATTGATTTGAAGAATGGATTTTTTCATTTACCTATTGATGAAGGGTCAATAAAATACACAGCATTTGTTACCAGTAACCCAGAAGGCCAATATGAATTTCTAAGGGCACCTTTTGGACTCTCTATCTGTCCAAAGTATTTTACCCGATATATTAACATAATATTTTCAGATTTTATAAGGAGTGGAGTTATTTTAATATTCATCGACGACATAATTATACTTGCTAAGGATGAAAATGAAGCCATATGTAGACTTCAAGAGGTCTTAAGAGTCGCGGCTGAATATGGACTCGAAATTAATTGGAAAAAGTGTCAGTTACTTCAAAGATCAGTTGAATATTTGGGATATAATGTTTCCAATGGGACAGTGAAACCTTCTGTAGAAAAGACTAAAGCTGTTATGAATTTTCCTGTACCTAGAAGTTTAAAACAAGTTCATAGTTTTATAGGACTAACCTCCTACTTTAGAAAATTTATAGAAAATTATGCACTGATTGCAAAACCTTTAACAGACTTAATAAGAAGTGGTGAATTTTGTTTTGAAGAAATACATAGAAAGGCTTTTCAAACTTTAAAGTCTAAATTGTGTAGTGAACCTGTGTTAAGAATATTTGATATACAACTGCAGACAGAATTACATACTGATGCTTCCAAGCATGGTTATGCAGCTATATTGTTACAAAAAGACTCCCAAGATGGTTTACTGCATCCAGTTTACTATTTGAGTAGAAAAACCACTGAAGTCCAGCAGAAGTATAGTAGTTATGAGTTGGAAGCACTGGCAGTTATTGAAGCGGTGAAAAAATTCAGAAGATACCTGATTGGGATTAATTTCAAGATAGTCACAGATTGTGAAGCCTTCCAGAAGACATTGAACAAAAAAGATGTCTCTGCAAAAGTAGCTAGATGGATATTATTTTTACAGGACTTTGATTATGTCATTGAACATAGAACTGGTGACAAGATGAAGCACGTTGATACCCTGAGTAGATATTTCTGTTTTGTAGACCTAGAGTTACATGCCAGAGTAAAGAAAGCACAAGAGGAAGATGACCAGTTAAAAGCTATAAAAGAAATCCTTAGTGAAAAAACTTATGATGATTATTTGCTAGAGAATGGAGTTATCTATAGAGGCTTATTGAAAAAGTTGGTGATTCCTCAGGTGATGGATATGGAAATAATTAAAAGAGCACATGGCATAGGACATTTCGGGAGAAAGAAAATAAAAGATATCATAGAAAAAGACTATTATATTTCAAATTTGGATAGCAAAATTGATAAGGTTGTCTCTACATGTGTACCATGTATATTATCCAGTAGGAAGTTAGGAAAAAGAGAAGGCTTTTTACACCCACTCGACAAAGGAGAAGTACCTTTAGATACATTGCATTGTGATCATGTAGGACCTTTAGATGCTACCAAGAAAATGTACAATTACATCCTCACGGTTATTGACGGATATACAAAGTTTGTATGGATCTATCCAGTCAAGACTCTTACATCTAAGGAGACTATTGAGAAGCTTAAATTACACCAGAAAGACTTTGGCAACCCACGGAGGATAGTTACAGACCGTGGAACAGCTTTCACAAGTGGAGAGTTTAAACTATATTGCCAAGATGAAGGGATTGAACATGTTACCATTACAGCTGGAATACCACGTGGAAATGGTCAGGTAGAAAGGATGAACTCTATAATAATTTCTACTTTGACTAAGATGTGTTTAGAAGAACCTGGTCATTGGTATAAGTTTGTCAGCAAACTACAAAGAGTCTTAAACAGCACCTATCAGCGCTCGATTAACACCACCCCTTTTGAATTATTAACTGGAGTTAGATTAAAACTTAAAGAAGATATGGAAATATTAGAATATTTAGATGATGAAAACAGGTTACAATTTATGAAGCAAAGAGATGAAGCAAGGCAAGCAGCTAAAGCACACATTTTAAAGATTCAAGAGGAAAATAGGAAAACTTATAATAGAAAGAGGAAAGAAGGAGATGTATATAAAGAAGGCGACCTAGTGGCGGTTCAGAGGACACAATTTGGGAATGCTTTGAAATTGAAACAGAAATTTTATGGACCATACAAGATTACTAAGGTGCTAGGAAACAACCGTTATGAAGTGGAGAAGATAGATAGAGGTAAGGAAGGACCTATAAGAACTACTTCTGGTGTGGATTATATGAAAAGATGGCTTTGATTCAACTTTAAATGGTTTAACTCCTTTGAATTTATTTGTATGACATTTGAGTTTTTTTTTTTTGTTTAAGTCATGATTATAATCATGCTAACTATACTTACTGTTAACCCTTTTGTTTAGTTTATAACAGTTTTCATTAATGAAACAAGGGAAACAAAATTTATTTTTGCTGTATTGTAAGATTAGTTCAGAAATGACTAATTAGAATATTTAAGATAAAATATCATTTATTGTAATATCTGTATGATTCAGTCTGAGGTCAGACTGATACCAGGATGGCCGAGTTGTGGGAAGTTTCTGAACGTGTGAATGAAAGGTGAATGCAGGTATGAGTGAAAGATATGAGGATGCATGGAGTGAATGAAAGGATCGGGGTCGCACGGAGAATCTGAGAGTGGAAGGACGTTATATGTAGTACGAGCCACAAGAAAATAAAGCATACGAGAGTACAAGAACTTTTATTTCTACGACGAATCATCGAACAAAAAACCCCCACATACATATATATCTTGAAATAGACTTACTATTCCATCTTATTATGGAAAATGAAATGTTGTCAATTATACAACATTTGAAACAATTTGTTAACTTCAAAAAACAAAAACTGAACTCCTGACTTACGTGTAAATCTTCCAAAAACTAAAATTACTCTAATCGTTTATTGGTAAAATAAACAGTTTGGATGTGGGACGTTTTAATAGATTTCCCTTACCCTTAATGTGACTACGCGGGTAATACCATCAGAGCCCGCGTGTTTTTCAACTATTCGGCCAAGCATCCAACGAGCTGGATGCAAATCTGTCTTTTTAAAGAGAACAATATCACCGATTCCAGGTTCAGGTGTTTGAAAAGACCATTTGTGTCTATGAACTAATGTGGTTAAATATTCTGTCGACCAACGCCGCCAGAAATGCTGCAACTGCATGCTTTTGAATAAGTTGCCATCGATTTAAAGGACTAATGTTCAAAACCTCATAATTAGGTTCTGGAACGCTAAGTAACGGTTCACCAATTATAAAATGTCCCGGTGTCAAAGGTATTGGTTCGTCTAGACTTTCACCATTAATGACAGTAATTGGCCTGGAATTCAGGCAAGCTTCGATCTGAGTGAACAAAGTTCTCATCTCTCCATATGTAAGTGTTGAGTTGCCTATAACTCTCCTGAGATGAAATTTAAAAGATTTAACGGCCGCTTCCCATAATCCGCCGAAATTCGGAGCATGGGGCGGTATAAAATGCCAAACTGTACCCCTACTCTCAAGATGTTCGGCAATAGTTTGTTGTGTAGCTAATAGCTCTTTCAACTCACGCGCCGCAGCAATAAAATTCGTACCAATGTCGCTCCATATTTGCGCACAATGTCCTCTTGCAACAAATCGACGATATGCAGCTAAAAAACCTGAGATACTAAGGTCACTCACCACCTCGAGACGTATGGCGCGAGTGGTCATACAAATAAATACACAAATGTAGCCCTTATACGACTTATGTCCTCAACCCTTGTCGTTCTAAGACTAATCGGACCGGCGTAATCCAATCCACTGTGAAGAAATGCTCTAGCGAGGGTGCACCGTACTGAAGGTAGCGATCCCATCAATTGACTGTTAACATTGGACTTATGTTTAATACACACCACACAATTTCTTATACAACACTTCAGTGTTTCCTGAATTTCTGAACTTTGTAAATATTTAGTTCTATTTTTTCTATTCTGAAATTGCATAAATCTTCTAGAAAACGAAATAACTCCCTGTAATCGCCATAAATGAGCCTTCACTGTCTCTTCCAAAACAGAGTCCTGATTAATAGGTCGGCTATAGATAATATCGACATTATGTCAAAACTGTGGTCCGTTAAACCACATATTATTTTTAGCAAATAGGCTAGGCTGAATGCCTCTGGAAGCACAATCCGCTGGATTCTCCTTTGATGATACGTGTGCCCACTGATCTGAATCAAGTGTGCTTATAATTTCCGATACTCTATTCGCCACGAAAGTTTTCCATCTACTCGGGTGACTATTTAGCCAACCCAATACCACTGTTGAATCTGTCCATGCGTGTACATTTCTTTTTGGGATATGCATAGCCTTTACTATATCTGTCAGCAATCTAGTCAACAAGACAGCTCCACAAAGTTCAAGGCGAGGTATACTGATCTGCTTTATCGGTGCTACCTTCGTCTTGGCTGCTAATAAAGAAACCTGTACATTATTGTCATTACTAACTATTCTAGCGTATACTACTGCGGAATATGCCGATTTTGAAGCATCGCTGAAACCGTGTAATTCAATATAAGTATCCTCACCTGTTATTCCTAACCATCGTGGGATACGGACCTTGGATAAATCTAATAATTGAGCTCGATAATTCTCCCATTCTTTCTCTAGTTCAATTGGTACCTCCTGATCCGAGTCTAAACCTGTTAACCAAAGCTTCTGAATTAATATCTTTCCACATATAATACTAGGTGCTAACCAGCCTAACGGATCAAACAAGCGTGCTATATCAGATATGATGTAGCGTTTGGTAGCTTTAGATTTCGTCGGTAACTGTACTGTGTAACTGAACTCGTCTGAAGAACGACACCACATAAGTCCTAATATTTTTGTACTTTCAAATATTTCTACGTCTTTCCTTGAATTATTTTCGTTCTTCATGTTATCTCTAAAAATTCTATCCTTACAACCATTAATTTCGCCTAAAATTTCCTCATTACTGCTGTTCTATTTTTGTAATTCGAATCCAGCCTTGTTCAGCAAATCTCTTATTTCCTTATACAATATTTTTCCTTCCTCAACTGTTCTGCAACCTGTCATCAGATCATCCACATAAAAACTTATTGGAACTCTTTCAGACGCTACTGGGTATTTCTCTCCTTCGTCTATTGCAACTTAATGCAATAACTTTACTGCTAAGTGAGGAGCAGATGCCGTCCCAAAAATTACAGTTATCAACGAGTAGTCTCGCACATCATCATTGGGATTTTCTCTGCATAGAACTCTTTGATAATGGACATCTTCTTGTGCTACTCTGACTTGTCGGTACATTTCCGCTATTAAAACTATCTTATGTGTTTTCCAGCGAAGAACAATGTGTCGAAGGTCTGATTGTAGCGTAGGACCTGTCATGAGAGTATCGTTTAGAGATACTCCATTCTCATTTTTGCACGAAGCATCAAATACCACCCTTAGTTTCGTGGTACTTTTGTCTTCTCTTATGACTGCATGAGTAGAGAGAGTAGTAGTGGTAGATACACTGCCTGGTTTCTTCCGAGCTGGTGATATCGGCTTCAAGGGTACCCAACGTATCTTCATTAATGATCACCTGAACTCAGAGTCCAAGAATCTTTTAAATAAAGTCAAGACTATAGCGAAGGAAAGACGTTATAACTACGTTTGGATTAAATTTGCTAACATTCATGTGCGTAGGAACGATACATCACCGGTATTTAGAGTGTTAAAGGAGAGTGATTTAAACAAATTAACATAGTATGCATTTACAGCTAGTACTTTAATGCTATTATTTTAATTTACTCTTTGTTATTTGCTTTGTTAAGTAAAATATCTGTGCTTGTTATGCTGCCTCACTTACTAATTGTTATTCATATTTTCTTATACCGTATGTTCGTATCCAGGTCATTTACTAATTTACCTAAATTAGCAAAATTCGTAAATTGTCAAATGTTTAGTGCCGCTGGCTCGGTCAAAGTACAGTCGAACGCATTACGCTTCAAGTCAAGTCAAGTCAAAATAACTTTATTTTTATAGGTCTTCACAGACACTTAAAAATAGTCAACAAGTACAGATAACATTATGATTTAAAATTAAATAATAAAAAAAAAACAAACGAGCGCTTGTGGAAAGTGCCTCCGTGGAACAAAAAAAGACACGGACGCAATCGCCACGAGCGGCCCGATTCCGAGTGTAGGGGCTATCACGAGAAGAATCGGGCAAGAAACTCATGTGCCAAATACTCTTTTCAAACCATTTGAAATAAATAACAATATTATTATTACTAATGAAAACAAATCAGTAGGTTGGTGAATAAAAGGTGTAGCAAACAGAATACTCGACAGTCACAATTAAGATCCAACCAAATTAAAATCAACGTTCTACAAGTTAACTTTTGACTACTTTGAGAATGGAGCACGGATGTTTTAGAAAGAGATTGTATGATATGAAGCTGTGTGACTCTGGCACGTGCTACTGGGGTTTGGATGATGAAGATTTGGATCATGTGTTATGGAATTGTCCCCTATACGAGGTTTTAAGAACGAAGATGATGGATGGGATTCAACGGCTGCAGCCGGGACCAGTTTACTACGGCGATCTCGTTGGCTCTGAGGTGAACTTCCGGCGGCTGAGAGACTTCGCGCACGGCTGGCATAGGATAAGAACCGAACTGGAACGCGAGACATAGGACCCAGGCGAACGACGAAGCTGTGGAGTGGCGTCTTCGCACTAGCGAGCTAGATTTCGCCGCCCCAGAATGGGGAGAGTGGCGCAGGGCATGTGTTTTAGAACTTGTAGAGAGTGCACAAGGTGCTTGCAGATTCTCATTGTTTCGGTCCATATAGCCAGAATGGCTCGGAGGGACCATGGGTTGGTGGTGGGAAAGACCGCTGCGCGCAGGCGGCTGAACGGTGACTGAGTATGACCGTTATAAACCCGTTTTATAAGCGTTGTAGCAGCGTTGGCTCTGTTGCCAGTCCGTTCATTAGTTCAACGGTTCAACGAGAGGCGTGAATGCGTATAGATGTTTAAAAATGGAGGACGAAAAACTAATAGAAAGCGTACGTAAATATGAGTTTATATATAATTTGCAACATCCGAAGTATATGGAGAGTGTAAAAAAAGAAATGGCTTGGAAGGATATTTCGGAACAAATAAAACAACCAGGTATGTCAATTATTATTCAATTATCGTTTATTTGAGTAAGTAATTCAATTACAAAGTAGATATCCAATCTAATTGCCCTTGAGCGGTTTGGAAAAAATCGGCAAATTTATTGCGTACTTCAAAAGCGGTAGAAACTGCATTACCTCCTTGGTGTCTTAGGTTGTTAAACTGTACAGGAGTATTAGTTTCCATAAAGGATACAGTTTCGCCGCGTCTTATAAAATTATGCAATATGCAAGTAGTTAGTACATTTTTTTCGGCATATTCTGGTTTTAAATGCATTCGTCTATTATAAATACGAAATTTTTGACTTAAAATTCCAAAAGCATTTTCTACGCCACGTCGTGCACGGCAAAGGCGATAATTAAAATGGCGTTTCTTGCTATCGTTTATGGACTGTTGCGAGGGATAAGGTCTTACAAGATTGTTTTTTAAGGGGAACGTTTCGTCTCCTAATATTACTCACGGTGCACTGACATTAGTCCCCGACAAACATCTATTACTGGGGATATTAAATTTATTTTCGAATATAGCTCTGCCCATTTTTGATTTTGACAAAATACCCCCATCACTATCTTTGCCGAAAGCACCAACGTTAACAGCTATGAAGTTATAATTAGCGTCAACTAAAGCCATAAGTACGATAGAAAATGTTTTCTTATAATTAAAATACAAAGAACCACTGTTTGGTGGTGCTAAAATAATAACATGCTTTCCATCTATAGAAGCTACACAATTAGGAAAATTCCATTTATTCCAAAATTCCTCTATATTTTTTTCCCATTGTTCGATGCCAGGCGTCGGCATACTTTCTCGCAGTACATTTTTTATTACAGCATCACAAACTTCTAACACAGCACGTCTCACAGTACTGATTTCCAAACGATAACTAAAAGCAATGGTTGTAAATGAATCACCTGTTGCTAAGTACCTGCAAACAAAATATCAATATTAATATTGCCATCTTTGTTTGCAAGCTGTAGCTTGCAAACAAAGATGGCAAGGGGTAAGGGATGCATACAGACGAGCATTAAATAAGAAAAAAGGCAAAAGTGGACAAGCAGCGAAAAACATTAAGAAATGGAAGTATGAAGATGAAATGGCTTTTGTTGCTTCGTTCTTTGTCGAGAGAAAATCTTTAGAATCCGTTGAGCTGACAAGTGACGATGAAGAGTCACAGCCGAATTCGCTATTCGGCTGTGACTCTTCATCGTCACTTGTCAGCTCAACGGATTCTAAAGATTTTCTCTCGACAAAGAACGCAGCAACAAAAGCCATACAGGAACTGAAATTCAGAACCATCACTTCAACAATGAGATTGATAATACTGTTGATATTGCTGCTGCAGAAAATATTACAGCCACCGAAATTCAGAACGAAGATGACAATACTGCCAGTAAGAAATCCTCACAACCACTACACAGTCAAGCAAAAAAGGCCAAGACAAAAGAAAGAAAGAGAGGTAAAATTCAACCACCTCAAACAGCATCCGCTGTATTGATGTCGAAATTGTTAGAAGCGCAAAATAAATCTCCACGACAAGACGATGAATTAGACCGATTTTTTTTGCACATATCAGATACAGTAAGGAAGTTTTCTCCTTACTTACAAGCTATCGCAAAAAAACAAAATATTCAGTTTAGTTTCCGAAATGGAGTTACAGCAGCTCGCACCACTTAACTTTGCTGCAGCTACACCACCGTATGCCTATGCTTCATCTCCAGCATCGACTTCTTCGAGCGTACAACCGAGTGCTACACCTATGCCTCCGTCTCCTGAGCTTTGGAACACTAACGAGTGGAATAATAATAATTAAGCATGTTTTATCATGAATACTAGATCAAAAGTTTGATTAAATATTAATAATAAACAAATTGTTTTTTACTTACGGTAAACACACAGCAAGCTTTTCTTTAAGTAGCAGGCATTCTCTAAAGTTTGTGTTTTTTTTGACTATGTCATTTTCAATTTTTTTCAGCAAATCGTTATATTTGGTATTTCCCTTTGTCGTAGCTCCCTGTTTCGAGAACGCTCTCCTGACACCGTCAGCTCATATCGGAATCCTTGGTGTCGATGTGTCGAGCAACGTCCAGTTTTGCGGTCATCTGGAAAGCAAAGCTAAGCTGGCCTCAAAGAAGCTCGGTGTGCTCAATAGAGCGGGACGGTACTTCACGTCAGGTCATCGATTGTAACTTTATAAAGCGCAGGTAAGACCCCACATGGAGTACTGTTCCCATCTTTGGGCGGGAGCACCCCAATACCAGCTTGCTCCATTTGACCGCATTCAACGAAGGGCGGTTCGGCTCGTCGACAACCAGGCAATTTCCGACGGGCTTGATTCCCTGGCACTGCGGAGGGACATTGCTTCTCTGTGTGTCCTATATCGAATCTACCACGGGGAGTGTTCCCAGGAATTGTTCGGACTAATATCACCCGCTGATTTCCGCCACCGCACATCGCGCCAACACTACCACGCACATAAGCTAAATGGTTGGCGATCTACGACAGTGCGCTTCAGCCGACACTTTTTGCCGCGCACGTCTCCTCTATGGAACCAGGTATTCCCGGACCGATACGACTTAGGGACCTTCAAGAAAAGAGCCATACTCCCACTTAAAAGGCCGGCAACGCTGATTCGACGCCCCTGGTGTTGAGGATGTCTATGGGTGGCGGTGGTCACTTTCCATCAGGTGACCCGCAGGCTCGTTTGCCCCTTTTTCTCATAAAAACAAAACTTAGATTTAGCAATTTTCCCAAGAAGTGGAAATCAGCGTTTATAACGCCTGTACATAAAAAAGAAGATAAAACTCAAGTTTCTAATTACAGACCGATTTACAAACTATGTATAATTGCTAAAGTTTTTGAAAAAATAGTACATAATCAACTTCATGCCGCTATACGGACTTCCTTCTACTCTTCACAGCATGGTTTTTTAAGGTCCCTATCAACTGTGTCCAACCTAGTCTTGTTCAATGTTTTTTTAACGGAGTCAATGGATGCCGGAAGTTGTGTACACTGATTATATCAAGGCCTTTGATAGAATTGATCATAATTTGCTAATAGACAAATTGGCTGTTATTGGTGTTCGGGGAGATCTGCTGAGGTGGTTTGCATCTTATATCGATAATTGGACTCAGGCTGTGGTCATCAGCAACTACATTTCCAGTTGGTTGCAGATACCCAGTGGTGTCCCCCAGGGTTCACTTTTGGGACCTCTTCTTTTTCTTATTTTCATCAACGATATTTCGAAATGTTCATTCCAATTTATTATGTTTTGCATATGACATGAAAATTTTTAAAGCTATTAAATCAACTCAGGATGCTAACGATCTGCAGGCGGACCGGTTGCGGTTAGAAAACTACTGTACTATTAATAAGCTCGACTTGAATCCATTGAAGTGCTCTGTGGTATCATTTACTCGCAAAAAACATTTATATCATCTCAATACGTCCTCAGGGGTCAAATCTTACCGAAAGTAAAAACGAAGAGAGACCTTGGGGTGCTACATGACTCAAAGCTTTTATTTGACGAACATATCGAAGCAATTGTGTGTAAGGCTTCGCGTGCATTAGGCTTTATCATGCGTAATTCAAAGAGTTTCCACACAGCCAAAACATTCAAAGTGTTGTATTGCTCTTACGCAAGGAGTATTTTAGAATATGCATCTCAAGTTTGGAACCCCCGTTACAGCAAGTAAATTGACCGTATTGAGAACATCCAAAAAAAGTTCATTAAATACTTGTGCTACCGATTAGGAGTCCACTATAGATCGGATGACTATCTTATACTCTGTAAACGATTTCACTTCCTTCCATTATCCTCTCGACGTGGAATAGCCGATATCTCGTTCCTGCTTAAGATCGCCTCTAATAGTATTAACAGTCCTGAACTTATTGGCAAATTAAAACTAAATGATCCCGGGAATCGCTTACGATTTAACCCACCTATCTATACTACAGCAGGCAACAATTTCAATGACTTATGCAGGCGTCATGATTTCGATTTATTTTGCACTAGTGAGGCGTCAATGAGGCGGCAGTTAACTGCTGAATTTTTCCAATCTTAACTTTCCTCTTTCTACACTTTGATCGTTTCTGTACTTAACCTTAAAATCTCTTTATTTTGTTTTACTTTACTGTCACTTATGTTACTGCTATTGTTAAGCTCACATTTTCTTATTTTCAAACTATGTTTTTATTCGTGTGAACCTTTAATTCGCTCTGTGTAGCATAACTTGTAATTACTGTATCTAAAGCTGTTGGTTCACCAGAAACAAATAAATAAATAAAATCGGGCATAGGTTCCCCGTGTATACAGTTTTCTTAAAACTATTCTAAGTCCTGATCTACGAAAATTTTACAAGTGTTGGAAACTAATAAATAAAAAGTTAAATTTAAATTAACTTAAATTTAAAAATTACTAAAATAAATTTCTTCTATGTTCAAAAGATCTTCTAATTTTTATGCTCAAAAATTTACAAACATTAAAAGTACTCACTATTATTCTTGGTACACTCACACGAATAATCTTTGTCTTCTACTGAAATCCTTGTCTTCGTATATGAACTTCGCTAGTCACGATCTTGACCGACTCGATGTGACCTCTATTACTCTAATCGTTTGAGTAATCCACTCCTTGAACTGCCGTGCAAGCCTCAATCCAACACGAACTCTGTGCATATCAGCACACTCGCACCATCAGTAGCGATCCACTACTGGGTCCAGGACCTGAGTCTAGTCTACTGACTAGACTGATCCGGCTCAAAGGACCTTGTACTAGTCCTGTGTCAATCACAATTGATCGAATCAAAATGATCGAGTCGCAACTCATTCGCGAGTAATTTAATCATCAATCTCTAATAGACTCGATGTTTTCGTAATCCGTCGATTGCAGATATGCGATCCCGTCGCGCTTAGTCGCGAGGCGCGACTCGTGTAATAGAACGAGACGGGTTATAATTTATATAACCCGTCTCGTTCTATAGTCGCGCGCGGTCCGTGTTTGGCGCATGCGCGCGCACATCTTTATGCAGTGTATTGGAACATTAATAGAACTCGCGGATGCGATCGATTCGATCAATCACAAATTTCAATCAATGACGTTTATTAAACCTACTAACATAATTATCTGTTTGAGCTAATAAAACACAATGCTGTCTTGAACCAAAGTGAAAGATTTATACAACTGTATGTACATTTTTTATGTTACTAAAAAAGAACGCCAGGTGGCGTAGCGCCTGGGATTGTGTTACCATTAATTAAAATATTTAACATCCTGGCCTAACCAAATAATTCCACACCCAAAATTAAATAAACAGTAGGTACACTTTTATAGTTAGGTAAATGCATATTATTATATGCATGTATTTATGTGGGAGCGTAAGTTGGAACGAGTATGGTATGAGCGAGAAGGATGAATGAGAGAGCGAGAGGACACACACGGCGAGAGGGCGAAATCAAGAAAGGTGCGCGTGCTAATAGAAAAATTAAAATAAAGTTATAATCAGTAAATAATTGGCATTTTCAATTGCTCCGCTTAACCCCACAATTTGGGGGCTCGTCCGGGATAAGCAGGCAATTGTTAATAGTTCATATTTCAAGAAAACTGTGCGAAAGTACGTGGTGCGACGCACGCGGTACCTACCTACCTACTTTGAAAAAAAAACACGAAGTGATATACGACGATTTTACGAGTTAAACGACGTACAGCAAAGGAAAACATGCCAAAGGAGAACCAAGAAAGGCGACGAAGTCGACAAGACGATTACGAGGTAGCGGAACCGGCGGCATCTCATTCCATGCTGCACATGTCATCAGAGCTGGTATCTAAATTTACTGGTTCCGGTACATCTGTTACCAGGTGGATACAGGACGTAGAAGACAACGGCGAAATATTCGGCTGGTCTCCGTTGCAGCAGTTACTGATAGCGCGGCGATCGCTATGTGACACGGCAGAGCGCTGGTTAAGGGCTGAACGACCATTTAAATCATGGGAGGAGCTTAAGACGGCTATTCTTAAAGAGTTCCCGGATGGTCTCGACGCAAAGACCGTTCACGAGATGATGGCCTCCAGGAAAAAACAACATGACGAGACCTGTTTTGATTACATGTTAATCATGAAAGAGATTGGCAGACGTGGCAAGATGGCGGACTACGTGGCGATCAAGTACATCATAGATGGTATAAAAGACGACGAATTAAATAAAATTATGCTGTACGGTGTCACGACTTATGCAGATTTAAAAGAGAAATTAAAAGTATACGAAACAGTTAAAATTAAACGACAAGGACAACATAGAATTGAACGCAATACACAGAAGTCTTCGGATATTCGAGCGCAATCGCAGAGGCATGTAATACGCTGTTATAATTGTGGTGAGATGAAGCACGCAGCATCTGAATGTCCCTTCAAAGAAAAAGGATTGAAGTGCTTTCGGTGTAATCAATTCGGCCATATTGGTGCATCGCGATCGTGTCCATTCAACGGGAATCGTCGTCGTCAAGCTGCTCAGGCGACGAAACCCGAAGATTCCCGAAGCGACGACGATCGGAGACGTTCGGGTTACGGAAGTACTCAGCGCCCGATCGTTTGTAATGACGGCAATACGAGACGTTACCAACGTGACGTGAACAGCGGCGACCACAGCGACGCCAAGCGGACGTTGCTCGGACTCTGCAAAAGTTATGACAGCGACAAAGACGAGAGTGAACTGTCAAAGTCGAATGACAAGAGCGATGTAAACAACACATTTGTTGAAGTATTGCATGTAAATAAATCAGGAAAAACATCGAAGCCGATTAAAAACATTACGTTGCGTGGTTTTAGTGTTAAAGCTCTAATTGATTCGGGGAGCGATGTTAATTTAATCTCGTCCGAGTGTTATGATTCATTTGGAAAGCCAAAATTAGTTCCTGATAACATAACCTTGTCGGGAATTGGCTTAATAAGAGTGCGGTCTTTAGGAAAGTGTAACTTAGATTTAATTATAGACGGTAAACATTATCAAAGTGTATTTCACGTTGTTTGTAAAAAGTTTATACCATATGATGTAATACTAGGACAGGAATTTCTGAGTAACGTATCAATGGTGATGATTGACGGTGCGGTGAAGTTCTTAACTAAAGACGACGGATGGTGGAGTTGTATGTTAAGTGCAGGGTGTTTATCTGATTTTGTTATAGGATATATGGCCAACCCAGAACTTAAGAAGAAAGTATATCAGCTGGTACAGAACTACGGTCAGCCAACTCAGCTTAAGGAGGCACCTATTAAGCTTAAGATTGTGCTGAAAGATGATATCCCTGTATCATGCCGGCCAAGAAGGATATCTTTAAAAGAACAGGAATTAGTCGAACAGCAGGTATCAGAGTGGTTACAAAACAACATCATACGGGTGAGTTATTCAGAATATGCTAGTCCCTTGGTGCTAATAAAGAAGAAAGACGGTTCTACTAGAGTTTGTGTGGACTATCAAGCACTTAACAGGAAAATGGTAAAGGACGAATTTCCACTCCCAATAATTGAAGACCTAATAGATAAACTTAAAGATGCAAAAATCTACAGTGTGCTTGATTTAAAAAATGGTTTCTTTCATTTAAATGTGAGTGAAGAATCCATACCTTACACTTCATTTGTCACCCATCATGGGCAGTATGAATTTTTAAGGGCGCCTTTTGGTCTGTCAATTTGCCCTAAATATTTCATGAGATTTATAACATTTGTATTTCGAGAGCTGATTGCTCAAGGTATTGTTTTAATTTTCATCGATGGATTGCTGGTTCCAGCTCAAAGTGAAGAGCAAGCTGTCCAGCGACTGGAGCTAGTGCTTCAGGTTGCTTCAGAGTATGGACTAGAGATCAATTGGAGAAAGGTTAAACTGATACAACACGAGGTAGAATATCTTGGACACATGGTCAAAAGTGGTGAGGTGAGGCCAAGTCCTGATAAGACCGACGCAGTGGTAAGATATCCAGTACCAATAAATACTAAGCAAGTACAGATGTTTGTGGGCTTAACATCATATTTCAGAAAGTATATTAAAGATTTTTCTAGTATCGCGAAGCCGCTAACAAATTTGATTAGGAAAGATGCAATCTTTCACTTTGAAGAGGAACATATGACTTCTTTTAATGTTTTAAAACAAAAGTTAGCTGATAAGCCTGTACTTAAAATTTATAATTGCAATCTAGCTACTGAACTACATACGGATGCCTCTGCAATAGCCTATTCAGCAATATTACTTCAGCTACATGACAATGGATGGCACCCAGTCTACTACCACAGCCGAGCTACCACTGATCCGGAAAAGAAATATTGTAGTTATGAGCTGGAGGCACTAGCTATTGTGCAAGCTGTTAAAAAATTTAGGTATTATTTGCATGGTATACAGTTTACGATTGTTACAGATTGCCAAGCATTTGAACAAACTTTAAAGAAAAAAGATTTGTCTCCTAAAATTGCACGATGGGTACTCTTCCTAGACCAGTTTGACTTCAAGATTGAGCACAGACCAGGGTCAAGAATGAGGCATTGTGATGCGCTTAGTAGAAGTCCATGCACTTCGGTTGCTGTAAACACCATTAGTACTCAAGTGAGAGAAGCTCAGGAGAGAGATGAAGGCTTAAATGCAATTAAAGAGATTTTAAAGGAAAATACATACCAAGACTTTTGGCTTGACAATAATCTTTTATACAGGGGAGAATTGAAACAACTAGTTATACCTAAGTCAATGGAAAAGGAAATTATTAAAAGGGCTCACAGTAAGGGGCATTTCTCTGTAAAAAAGATGTAAGAATTGATAACTAAAGATTACTATATAAAGGATTTGGATAGAAAACTACAAGAGTATGTTGTGAGTTGTATTCCTTGTTTGTTGGCCACAAGAAAAGCAGGAAAGCAAGAGGGGTTTTTAAATTCTATTGAAAAGGAAAGTGAACCCTTACATACTTTGCATATAGATCACATTGGGCCGATGACAGAGACTAAAAAACAGTATAATCACATACTTACCATTGTCGATGCTTTCACGAAGTTCACTTGGATTTTTCCTGTGAAAAGCACTACTGCCAAAGAGACTTTAGATAAATTAAAAATTCATCAACAGCATTTCGGTAATCCATATCGCATTATTACAGATAAAGGTACAGCCTTCACCAACAACGAGTTCCAGAGTTACTGCGAGGAGGAAGGTATTCAACACATCACTATAACAACGGGTGTACCACGAGGTAATGGTCAAGTGGAGCGGGTACATCGTACTATCATTGCGGTTTTAACAAAAATGTGCATAGAGAACCCTATGCTGTGGTATAGGCACGTTAGCTCTCTGCAAAGGGCTTTGAACAGTACCTATCAAAGAAGCATTGCTACGACACCATTTGAGCTCATGATTGGCACAACCCTGAAGAGTAAAGAAGATGTAGAAATATCCCAGCTTTTGAGGGAGGAACAAGCTACTGAGTATAATGATAGCAGAGAAGAGCTTCGCAAAAAAGCTAAACAACAAATATATAAACTTCAAGAAGAAAATAGAAAATCATATAATAAGAACCGAAAAGATAGTTCAAAGTATAAAATAGGCGAGCTAGTCGCTATAAAACGAACCCAATTTGGTACAGGTCTCAAGTTGAAACCTAAGTACCTAGGTCCCTATAAAGTGGTAAAAATTAAGAGAAATGACAGGTATGAGGTTGTAAAATTACACCCAGATGATGAAGGGCCAGGTTGCACATCCACGGCAGCTGACCTGATGAAGAGGTGGCCTATGACATAGGGGAAATAGGTGAGTGAAAGGGGATTTGTTATGAGGTGATGTATGAAAGAGTATTTTTGTTAGATTAAGAAAGTTTATTTTATTTGGAACTGTATACCCCTGTCACTCATAACTATTGGTACTAATTAAAATTGTATTAACCTGTTATGTACTAAGCAAGGAGATTTAGTTTAAATTAAATTGTAAGTTATTGTTATAAGATATTAATTTGTGTTAATGTGTGAATGTCTGGGGACAGACATTTTTACAGGATGGCCGAATGTGGGAGCGTAAGTTGGAACGAGTATGGTATGAGCGAGAAGGATGAATGAGAGAGCGAGAGGACACACACGGCGAGAGGGCGAAATCAAGAAAGGTGCGCGTGCTAATAGAAAAATTAAAATAAAGTTATAATCAGTAAATAATTGGCATTTTCAATTGCTCCGCTTAACCCCACATTTATAATGTTTATTTGCACTCTTTGTGAATATATCACCAGGTATTTCCGAAGTTGACATATATTTAATTTCAATTTTACTTTCTGAAACACATTCCCTAACGAAATGATTGCGTATGTCAATGTGTTTAGTACGCTTATTGTGAAACAATGGATTAGTAGCTAACTTAATAGAGCTTTGGTTATCACTATACAAACACAGTGGCATACTATCTGATACAATCAATTCATTCAATACATTTCTAAGGTATATGGCTTCTTTGCAAGATTCTGATAGTGCCACATACTCGGCTTCCGTACTGGATAGGGCGACTGCTTTTTGTTTTTTAGACTCATAAGATATTACACCACCTGCCATAATAAAACAAAACCCGGTATAAGATCTTCTATCTAAAGTACAAGATGCCCAATCTGCATCTACAAAGCCATAAAGATTATAATCTTTTTTCTTATAAATTAAACAAAAATTTATAGTTTTCTTTAAATATTTCAAATGTTTCCAATGGGTTTCATTAAAACAATTATTATATTGACTTAGAAAGCTAACACTGAATGCAATATCTGGCCTAGTAAGAACTGACAGATACATAAGACTACCAATAAGCTGTTGATAAGGATACATTTTATCAATTAATTTTTCTCCTTTTTCTAGGTTTAAGTTAACTTCCATTGGTGTATCAGAATAAGAACAATCTTTCATATTAAATTTCCCCACAATAGCTTCTATAAACTGCTTTTGATCAACAATAATACAATTATTTTTAAATTTAACATTCATTCCCAAACAATTTTTCAACTGACCTAAGTCTTGAATTTTGCTTTTAACTCATTTATTAGTGTTTCATATGTTTTATGACAGTTGTAGAACACAAAAAAATCATCTATGAATGGTGCCACATAAATCATAACATATTTAACATTGTGATAAAGACACTAACTGTAATAAAGGTTCTTCTACTCTGGTGTACCATGCCCTGGCTGACTGCTTTAAGCCATAGACTATTCAATTTCAAAACTTTATTATTACAATGAGTTATACCTGCATTTTCTGGTTCTTCCATATACACTGTTTCATCTAGGAAACCATTTAGGAATGCTGTGGGTACGCCAAGGTGATTAGACTTTAACCCTAACTCTACACTTAATGCTAACAATAGCCTCAATATAGAATATTTTACCACTGGTGAGAAAGTCTCATTATAGTCTATGCCTTTTTTTCTGAGTAAAGCCTTTAGCAACAAACCTTGCTCTAAATCGCACTTCACCTTCACTATTAAACTTTTTTTTAAACATCCACTTGTTTTTCACCACCGTACCATCCTTTGGCCGGTCCACTAGCTCCCATGTTTGATTTTCATGAAACGAATTTATTTCTTCCTTCATTGCACACTGCCACTGGTCCTTTTCGGGTCCTCTCATCGCTTCACTAAGAGAAATATGATCACTAGACATCTTCACACACATGTTTGCTGTTCTATAGAAATCTGGTTTGCGTCTTATACGCTTTTCAGGCAAATCAATATCATTCTGCCCCTGTACAACTTCTTTGTCTTCTGGTGCACTGCACATGGTGTAATCACTGTCAACTGTGTCACTAGATGAATTGTCAGGAACATATGTCTTATCATTCTGATTTTCCTCATTTATTGATGTATTGGGAAAATCCACATGAACTTCTTCGCTGTCTGAGTTTTTCTCTTCAATTACAATAGATGTTGTTTCACTGTCATCTGTTATCTCCATGACTACAACATCTCTGGCTACAATGACATTATGTGAAGTAGGATTATATAAGCGATAGTCCTTGGTATGCTCGGAGTATCCAACTAGGTAAATTTTACTTGCCTTTTTATCCCACTTCTTTCTTTTCTCCTTTGGTACATGGACCATCACCTGGCTGCCAAAAATCCGGAGTTGATTCAAATCAGGCTTTCAGCCTGTCCATATTTCATAAGGAGTAGCATTATGGTCTAATGCTGCTGCTGGTGATCGGTTTTTGATGTACACAGCTGTATTGACCGCTTCTGCCCACATACATTTTTCAAAATGAGCATCATACAGGAGGCAACGAGCCTTTTCAACTATAGATCGATTATATCTTTCACAAAGACCATTTTGTTCTGGTGTATAACTGTTTGTTGTTTGATGAACTATACCACACTGCTTGAGATAATTTCTCATTTCTGCTGAAAAATTCTCCTCAATTATCTGATCTTATAGGCCGACCATTTAACTCGCGTATCGCCTGCGCGGTAAGAAGGGAACAAGGGGAGATGTTACCGGGTGGTTGAGAGGGATGCGCGGAGCAGAGAGCTCAAGTCAAATGTGACATTGCGCTGGTGGTGCTCGCAGCGCGCGGTTGGCATTTTGGTTACGGACACTTGGACATTAACGCACAAGGTACAAGACTTCCGAAGATAAGTCTCAAGATGAATCGTTCATCCTGCTTTGCGAAAAAAATTAACAAACAAGCTAAACAAATAACATACAACATATATTCCTTTTTTAAAGCCAGAAACAAGATCATAGTTCTACGGAGTATCTCCAAGACGTAAACATAAACAAACTTGTTGCTGAAGCCACCGGACTCTCGGTGACTACCATAAGTAAAATAATAAAAGAAGGAAATGAACAGAAAGATGAACAAAATCATGTAAATTTTAAATCACCAACAAAAAATAAACAAATCCGAAAGAAAAAACTTGACGTGGACAGTTTTACAGAAGGCGTCATTAGAAGAAAAATAACTCAATTCTATACGGTTTACAAGCAGGTTCCTACATTAAAAACATTGAATGCGAGACTGAAAGAAGAAGGAATTTTAAATTGTGGTCGAGAATATTTGAGAAAATTGATTCATAAACTGGGCTTTCGATTTAAGAAATGTCAATCAAAAAGAAAACTATTGATAGAACAGCAAAACATCGTTTCGTGGCGGTGGCGTTATCTTAATGCGATAAAGAAGCATAGGAGAGATGAAAGAAACATCGTTTACCTAGATGAAACATTTGTCAATTCGTCTTTAAATGTGCCGGCGTGTTGGCAATCCAATGAAGAACGAGGGGTACTGTCGCATATTGGCAAAGGGCCGCGATTAATTATTGTACGTGCTGGAGGAGCAGGCGGGTTCATTGATGGAGCTCTTTTAATTTTTAAATCTAAAAGCAAAACTGGAGATTATCATAGCGATATGAATTTTATAAACTTCAGCAAATGGATTAGAGAAAAGTTATTGCCAAATTTACCTCCAAACTCCGTAATCGTAATGGATAATGCCTCATACCACTCGGTACAAGAGGACAAAAAGCCTACGATGATATCCACAAAAGCCATCATGCAGGCCTGGCTAAAAAGACACAATGTTGAATTTGATATCTCTTTAAGAAAATGTGATTTGTTGAACTTAATCAAGCAACACGGTTCAGAAAATGTATACAAAATAGATGAAATTTTAAAGGCGGCAGGTCATGAAGTCTTGAGACTGCCTCCCTATCACCCAGACTTGAACCCCATCGAATTGGTCTGGGGGGATATCAAAGGGCAGCTCGCAAAAATTGAAATTAATTCTAATTTAGACGAAAAGAAAAATATTTTGGAACAGTTGTTCGCCGAATTCTCTGTTGAAAAATGGGTCAACTGCGATAAACATGTTCAAACGATTGAAAATGAATACTGTCAGCACGATCGCATCGTTGATGAAGAGATGGACCGATTTATTTTTAACTTGCAAGATTCTGACTTCTCAAGCACAGATAGTGCAGAAGAAGATTCAAGCGATATGGATATTAGTGACGAATAGTCCTACGTAACTTTTATTTGTGTTTAAATTTCGTAAAAGAATTTAATTTTCGTTTATTTATTTCATATCTAAGAAACTATACAATAAGCAAATACTACGATTATCATTATTCAAAACTTTATTTTGATTTATCTCGAGATAAATCTTTGGATAATTGACTCCGTGTGTAGTGCTACCCGCCCCCGCTCCCTTCTTACCGCGCAGGCGATACGCGAGTTAAATGGTCGGCCTATAGTATCTTTATTTTCTGTGACTGTTGATTTTCTATTTTCAAGAGTTTTATCCTTAGTCTTCAAGAAATATACTGTGCACATTCTACTAAAGTCGTCCACAAATATCAAAAAATATCTCGCTTTTCCAAGAGATAAGTTTTCCATAGGTCCACACAAGTCGGTGTGTACCAGATCCAGGACTTTCTGATTTCTGGAGTTACTGTGAGGAAATAGAAGTCTACTCTGTTTCCCTTCACAACACACTGCACAACTTTCTTTGGTTTTGTTATACTGATCTTCAAAGTGTATGCCCTCAACGGCTCCATTTTTCAACTTGTCATGGACATATTAATGCCAATGACCTAATCATTGGCATTAATATGTCCAAGCCGCCTGTGCCAAGTTGTGCTTGAGATTTTCACTGCTGCTGCTAAGAGTTTTTCACTTTTTAAAACACTCAGTTTGTAAACACCATTGGACAGTTGTGCTTCACCAATGCATTTGTAGTCTGCGTTGTATATAAAACAACCATGTTCATTAAACTTCACTTGGTTACCACTGGCAATTATTCTACTCACCGACAATAAATTCGTGGTGAGGTTAGGTACACACAAAACATTGTTTACATTTATGATAAACTTTTTGTCTCCAACACGTGTGATCTGCAGATCTCCTGAGCATAGTACTTGAACAACTGTTTGGTTTGCAACAATTATTTCCTTTGTTTTTGGTTTCTAACAAATATTCGACAGCATGTTTACATTGGAAACTATATGAGTGCTTGCCCCGGAATCTAAGTGCCAGTCAGACTGTTTAAATTATCTTGTTAGAAATACTGCACTAAACGCATCGGCAGTTGCCATTTTTTCTGTGCATTGATTCTTGAAATGGCCGATTTGTTGTGTTGATGTGCCACTATTATATGTAGATGGCGCTTTTGATTTTGACTTTCTGCCGCCGCTATATTGCGAATGAGTTTTGTTCTTCCTTCCTGTATTACCAGTAGTACCAACATTTCTACGGTGAAAATTATTGACTGCAAATGCACCCTCCGGCTTAACCTCAAAATCTGTACTCATGTCCAGTAACTTTGATTTTATAGCATCTGCACTTATAGCCATTCCAGAGTGCTCAATGGCCATGATCATTGGGCTAAATTTTTCTGGAAGTCCCGCCAAAAGTAGAGAACCGATCCACTCATCATTAATCTCGAAGCCTGTACCTTTTAATTTTTGAGATGTTTCCACAACTTGCGTGACATAGCTGGTCATAGACTCACACGCTTCCAAGCGAATAGAAATAAGATGGCGTAACAATGTGATCTTACGCGTGTAACCTGAGTCGTCAAACAATGATTTTAGTTTGTTCCACACACTTCTCACAGTCTGTTCACTTTTTCTATGGACGTAAATGGATGGATCGATCGTCATAATAACCTTTGCTTTGGCTTTCTTGTCGTTTTCTGGAGTTAACTACTATTCAAATCGACGTCTTCCAACACGAGGTAATTTTCTACAGCAAAAGTCCAATCATCGTAATTCTCACGCCCCTTTAACTTGGGAACGTTTGCTGAGTAATTTCCTGCCATTTTTAACACTGTTAACTATTTTTTAAAGCGGTTCTGGGCAATAACCTAATAAAACACAATGCTGTCTTGAACAAAAGTGAAAGATTTATACAACTGTATGTACATTTTTTATGTTACTAAAAAAGAACGCCAGGTGGCGTAGCGCCTGGGATTATTTGTGTTACCATTAATTAAAATATTTAACATGAGCTTGGTTTGGGAGTTGTTATTTTTTATTTAATAGCTATGTCTGAATTAGCCAGGAAGAAAAGCCATATATGGAAGCATTTCTCCATAATTATGAATAGAAAGGCAAAATGTGAGTACTGCTCTTAAGTTATAAGTTATAGTGGAGGTGGGACAGGTAATTTAATACGACACATGAGAACATTACATGGGACTATTCCGATACAGCAACCGATAGGTATGATTACAAATCAGTTACATGAAGAAATCCCACAGTAGGCTATTGAACGAGATTCTACTCCTGATACTGAATCAGGCCATTTTAATGTTATAGCCTCGACTTCAGGTGAATCAAGAATTAATGTTTCTGTAATACCGACTCCACTTCTAGCCCAGGCCCCTGTACAAACCAGGATTGATAGGTTTGCTAAATCTACTAGACCATTACCAGTTAGTAAATCCAAACAGCTCGATGAGCAACTCGTTAGATTTATTGTCAAGGCCATCATTCTTTTTCAATAGTAGACGAAGAGGAATTAAAAAAAATGTATAAAATGATATTGCCTACTTACTCATTACCCACACAGAAAACAGTATCAAATAGTTTGATACCTAAGTTGTATCAATAAACTAAAGAAAAAGTACAAGCTGTGCTGACTTCTGCAGACGCAATATGCCTAACCACTGATGGCTGGACATCTATGACGAATATTAGTTACATTGCTGTTACAGCTCATTTTATAGACAACAATATCGTGCTTGTTAAGATTATGAAAGGACATGTTAATAAATGCTTAGCAGAAGTTGCTTTCGATGTAAATAGAAAATTATTGGAAGAATTGAATGACCAATTAAATTATCGTTTTGGCGACATTGAAAATAATGTGTTAGCCACAGAAGCTGCGTTTTTGGACCCTCGATTCAAAAAGCACGGATTCATAAATAGCCAGAAATATGAGAAATGCATTAAGGCTAGTAAAACTAAATTGAGGGGATTATTTGCGCAAGACGAAACAGTACAACCAGCATCTAGTACGCAAGAAGAACTACATACCACTGAAATGGAACATGGGATGAATTTGAGAAAGAAGTAGAACACGAGGTCATTAGGAATCCGGCAGCTGCTAGTATTGTCGATCTGGATAAATAACCTAAAGGAGGCTTTATTAAAACACACTGAGGACTCTCTTATTTGGTGGCATGATCGACGATTATTATACCCACACCTACATGTCCTAATGAAATGTAGGCTGTGTGTTATGGCAACATCCGTTCCATGTGAACGAATATTTTCTAAAGCAGGGATGACAATTAATGCCAGAAGGACTTCTTTAAAACCAAGTAAAGCCTCGCAAATTTTATTCCTGAACCATAATTTGTAAATATATAATTTTACTCTAACATTTATTTTACTATTCTATACATATACGCTTAACGTACAAATATTGACAAATTAATAAAACGACCGAATTCCCGGCCGTGATTATGGAATCACGGCCGGGATTATGGAATCAACGGACTGAATACGTCAAACGATCGAATCTTTATGACCCGATCACTTCACCGGTGGGTCGCGATCGCCCCGGGTCGCGAGAATTGATCGATCGACACAGGTCTACCTTGTACAAAAGATTAATTTGATCTAGTGTCAGGCCGAGGCTGTCAACCGGCAGGTGGGGTAAAATTCTAACGGCGGAAATAAAAAACCATATAGAAATTAGAGGTGGAACGTATATACTGCAACAGGTTTCAAGACTAGGTTTCGGCCGCCACGTCTCAAGACTAAGTCTCTTAGAGACGGCCAAAGGCGTCTCGAGTATTAAGAAGTCTGACGCGACGCGGAACCATAACGCACACAGATTTATAATTTCTAGCCACTCCTTGAGCTACTCGGATCGGAATGCAAACGAGACGCGTACCTAAGCATAGAGACGCCATCTGATTATGTTTGTGTGAGTTATTGTTAAGTCGATGTATTATAAAAATGAGCTTTATTGCTTGGTATTTAGACTGATTTTTGAACAACAGATGAATTATTTTCTTTCTCACTTTAAACTATTTGCTATCGGCCTATGTTTCAAAATTTGAATCTTTAGTGCCATAATTATACGAAACGGTTAATAGCGGATGCTTTTATTTAAACTTTTATTGAATTAAAGGTTAACTTGTGTTGTTTTTAAAAGGTGTGTTAGTAATCGTATCAAAAACTAATTTTGCATGCGTGGTGGTATTAACGGTGGTGGTTTTAAATGTTCGTTTGTATATTTTGTACATAGTAAATTAAGTTTTTGGTTAGGTTTTCAATAAACTATCTGGTGACGGGTGGTGGTGGTTTTTAAACTAATAAACAGAATATAAACAATAAATAATTTTAAATATGGCTCCAAAACGCAGCATAGCTTGGGACCATTTTAGTGACAGAGGTGATTATAAAGCGCAGTGCAACATTTGCAAAATGGATATATCTTACAAGGCGTCAGTGTCAAATTTGCCGTCGCGAAAGTAGTTCGCCAATAACATGCTGCCTTCACTTTACGAAGGCACCAAAACTAAGGTAAAGGAGTTGTTAGATTCAGAAATGGTATCTATATGTCTCACTACGGATATGTGGACATCTCGAAATGGCGATTGGTTTCTCGCTCTAACTGGACATTTCATAGACAGTAACATGAAATTGCGTTCCGTGCTTTTAGAATGTAGTGCATTACACGGAATTTCACCCACTGCTGTGTCTCTGGCAGATGAACTATCTAGGATAGCACGGGAATGGAATATTGAAAATAAGATTCTTCTCGCCGTATCCGACAATGGCGCCAACATTAAATGTGCCATTGAAAAATGTTTGGGCTGGAAACATTTCAATTGTTACGCACATTGCTTGAACTTAGCAGTCAATAAAGCATTCGAAAATGAAGCGATTAACACCATAATCCAAAAAGCTAAAGCGATAGTGGCACATTTAAAAAAAAAGCAATGTTGCATGAGAGAAACTGAAGCGCTATTTGGAGCAAGCTGGAAAACCCATAAAAAGACCTCTCCAAGAAGTCCCAACAAGATGGAATTCCACGTTTTATATGTTGAAACGCCTATTGGAATTAAAGGAAGAACTAAATAGCGCACTTTCTAATCTGAATGTCAACATAATGACATTATCATCATACGATTGGAACATTATTGAAAAACTGGTTCTCATACTGAAACCCTGCGAAGAGGTCACAAGGGAAATGAGTGGTGAGAAGTATGTAACAGGTAGTGCAGTTATTCCTATCACTATTGCACTAAAATCGGCATTAGTGGCATTTGATTTAGATGGGGCTGAGCCTTTACCTAATGAAGTTGAAATGGCCCGGCAAGATATTCTCAGTGGACTTTCATCACGATTTTCCTTTTTGGAAAACAGCCGCACCTTCACAACTTGCATGTTCCTCGATCCAAGGTACAAACTATATTTTGAAAATGAGAACACAGCAGAGTCAACAAAGAAATACGTCATAGGATTAGTCACGTCTTTAATTTCTGAACGAAATGAAGAAGTAACGGAAGAAGATATACCAAATGCGACAACATCTGAAACATCAATCTGGACCCATTATTATAAAAAAATGAAAAACATCAGAGCAAGCGGCACTGCATATTCAAGAGCTGTTGTAGAAGTACAGCGGTATATTGACGATAAAATACTGCATAAAGCTCAGTCGCCATTAGATTGGTGGAAAAATAATGCAAACTCTTACCCGCACTTGGCAATACTAGCACGTAAGAAACTAAACGCCTTGGCTACAGTCCCACCAACTTATCTGTGAAATCGAAAAAATAGGAACTACGGCCGCCATGTTGAAATGTCATTCGATTGTCAGTACTACTACATTCGGGTACTCTGTGATTTCTGTTGCTAAATTGCTATATTTACAACGTTAATTATGCCGAAAGCGATTAAAAGTGATGCTCGAAGCATTATTCTAAAGGTTAAATCCTTTTTTGAAGAAGAAGCTCGGGCGGAGGCTCCGATTATACCATTTAATCAAATATACAAACGAATTTCGGCAGCTACAGGTTAGTGTTCCCACTTTCTTTTTGTAAATTTCCCAATATTTATGAATTTGTTGGATGTAAGAGTCAACTAACCCGCAACAAGAAATAGGTACATATCTACTGATATTTACTTTTGATATTGCCACTATTCATTCGTACTTACATATAGCAAACATTGTGTGTGTGACGTTAAGGGGTTGATGATGATAATGTGTTATTTATTTCAGGTGTGAGTCAAGGACTCATATCTAAAATAGTAAAAGAAGGGCATGTGGCAGAAGAGACTGGTACAAAAATTCAGACCCCAGGCAAGGAGAGGCAGCGTAAAACGGGATTTATACATGTTGATGATTTTGACATGGGAGTTATTCGAAGAAAAGTACATGAGTTTTATTCCATTAAAAAGGAGCTACCAACTATCAAGAAGCTACTAGAGGTCTTAAAGACAGAAATTAATTACACAGGACAACGAGAAAGTCTTCGAAAACTGCTTCACAAGATGGGTTTTCGTTTTAAAAAGACTCAGAGTAACCGTAAGGTACTAATGGAGCGTAATGAAGTATCAGCTTGGAGAGCAAAGTACTTGCATGCAGTAGAAAAAAATAAAATAAGTCCACAACCTCAGCCGCTAATTTATTTAGACGAGACATATATTCACTCATCGCATACATCAGGTAAATGTTGGCAAGGCGAGGGTGTAGACGGAGTATTAGAGCCTGTATCAAAAGGACAAAGGTATATTATTATACACGCAGGAGGGGACACTGGATTTGTTAATAATGCACTTCTCGTTTTCAAGTCTAATACTAAAAGTGGTGATTATCATGATGATATGAACAGTACTAACTTTAAAAAGTGGGTTATTGAAAAACTGGTGCCTAACTTACAGCAGCCATCAATAATTGTAATGGACAATGCTCCCTATCACCGTGTTTGCATAAATAAGGTTCCAAATACGAATTCTTTAAAAAGAGATATGCAACTATGGTTGACACAAAATAATGTTGACTTTGGAGAAGAGTTCACAAAACCTCAGCTGTTAGAACTAATAAAAAGAAACAAGCCTGAACCTGAATATGAAATTGATAAAATATTAGAACAAAATGGGCACAAATGCTTGTACTTACCTCCTTATCACTGTGATCTTAACCCCATTGAATTCATTTGGAGCACAATGAAAAGAAAAGTAGCTGAAGTAAATATTGACCATAAAAATGCTGAGATTCCCCGCCTGGTTCAAGAAGCCTTTGAAACCATTACGGTTAATGAGTGGGCACAGCATTGCAAACATGTTCACAAGTTAGAAGAAGAATATTTGAAACAAGATTCGTATTTGGATAAGCCTTTTATAATAGAAGTAAGAAGTGACACAGAAACAGAAAGTGATAGTGATGATGATGATGGTTGCATGGAAATAGGAGGTATATTTCCTCACAGCCTGACTGAAGTTGGGCGTGCAGGTTGTTCCAAAGACCATAATTATTGTAAACCTGGTTTCAATAAATGAATTATTCTAAAACTCATGTTTTATTATATCCAATTGCTAGGTCAGCTTAAAACCTTACTCTAAAAAGGGACTGTCTAACAGCAGCTAACATGAATTTTAGGTTACAGTTACAGGTTATCTACCCCTAATCAATTCATCTTTGCCAAGGGTTTTCGAATATTTTTTACACACTTAATGAATGAATTAATGTATAGACATAAATAATATAATAAGTACTAATTATATAGATTACCTTAATAACGTATCTAATTTATTACTACGCTATGTACTAGGCAAACATGCCAAATTCTGGGAAATCTATAATAACTTGCAACACTATGTCGACGGTGTCGCCGCCACTCAGTTCACAGATAAGTTGGTCGAGCTGTACAAGTGTGCCATGCGAGAGATTATTTTCAGTTGCGGGTAATATTAACTCGTCTTGGAGTTCGGAAGGTGCAACAGATGTTGTTCTTACAACAAAATTTAAAATGTAGCTAATGCCAAATAATAGTCAGAGAATTGTACAAACTGTAAATAAAAGAAAAACTATGTTTTTTTATTTTCTTACGAAGCCCTTTTTACATTAAATAGTCTTACGTTTGACTAAAGCCTGCCTGATGTTAAGCACCACTATAGTCTAAGATGTAGCACGCTTGCCTTGAAGTAACCTATTCAAATACACTTCGTAATCGAACGTATTTTTGAACTAATACGTTAGATATGTATGTATAAATACTGTACTCGTAAATACTCGTGGAACAAGTTTTAAGACTAAATATTTAACTGGACGCGTACTCGCAAGACTCGGTACGAGTTTTACCTAGTACGTCACACCTCTAATAGAAATTACCAGAACTATATTGTTACTTGAAATATATCTATTCTAGACAATGAACTTGGTGACCAAGTTCATTGTCTAGAATAGATATATTTCCAAGGACCAAGTCTTGGTCCAGTGTGGTGAGGTCATTCACAATCCGAGAATCTAGCTTACATGTTTTAACTAATATGACCAACGCCATCTATCCGCAACAAAATGAACTATTACACTTCAAACGTACTTAACATAAAGATTTACCGTGAACATACCGCCCACCAAGGACACTATCGATGAACGTGTCCTTAATAACTATACATTTTGAATTTGCTAAGATGATACCCTTTGTGGTGGTTGAATAATACATATAAAGACTTATCTACTAAAGAAGTAACAATATCGTTACTAACATTGTTCTGTCCTGTCTTACATCTCATGTAAGTGTCTTACATGTCATGTCTCACTGACGGCCAATAAATTATAACAGAATACCATACAATAACTGCTTAACTATGTTGTAAAACAATTGGCATTAACACCTTCCTTTAGGTACTACTATCTTATATATCCTAACACATTAAGTTTTTTTGTATAAGAAAACTGTGAACAGAAAATTCTGAAAATGATATATATTATGTTCTTTATGAGCCTTGATATCTTGAAATGGACTTATTATGGAAAATGAAATGTTGTCAATTATACAACATTTGAAACAATTTGTTAACTTCAAAAAACAAAAACTGAACTCCTGACTTACGTGTAAATCTTACAAAAACTAAAATTACTCTAATCGTTTATTGGTAAAATACACAGTTTGGATGTGGGACGTTTTAATAGATTTTCCTTACCTTAAATTTCCTCAAGGAGGTTGGCATACTGCTTGAGCAAATTCCACATAATAAGTGGCTGGTAAATTAATTTTCCTGCTATAGGTAGGGCATCGATAAGTATGTAGGGGCATCATCCTCATTAGAAATTGGGTTTAGTTGGCCGTGATTAAACGCTTAGCAGCTATAATCCAGGCTTCATTGAGGGGGGGATGATGTAAACTCTTTGGTATTTTTAGTACGGGTTGTTTCGGAATTTATATTTGAATATTAAAAACATTTGATTGTGTAACGGCTGACGTTACTAGTGACTGTGCTGGTGGCTGGTGTTCTCGAGTTGGTACTTCTTCATGATGGTAAGGGAGTGGTCGTTAATGAAAGACGTAATTAGAATCTTGTCATGTTTATTCGTGTCAGCGACAACTGCCTGTCGCTGCACACCGACCACACTGCATACTGTGCGTACAGTGGTTATATACTATTGATGGCACGTACATGTACGTGCCACGAGGTGTAGTATCCCTTACACCATTCCCCCCTTAGTTGAAAAAAAAAATCCTTAATATTGATCACAAAAGTAAAAAAATAATAAATCCTATAGTTACACAGTACAGTACATAATATGTTTACATGTTCATGTTAATAAACAAGATTAATACAATAATTACATATAATGCATAATTGGCAAAAACGTGATTTTACAATAAATATTTGTCCATACCTCGGTGATGCGGAAACCAGGTCGCAATGTCAATGTTAATATGACATTCATTACAGTGTTCACCTTATAATTACGTGTTTTTAACAATTATGTATATCCGGTATAGTAGCCGCGTTTAATTGTCTATACTCTCTACAATGACGTATTTCCCAATTTTTAGGTACAACGTGTAGATCTATCAATCATAGACTTCTTGACGGTCTACGTATCCCTAATTCCTGGATAGCAGCGAATTTTGTTTAAACATAAATAAATTTATCGAGCGGTAAACGTCTGGCGCGCGGAGATATCCGCCTCTGCTACATGTATACCGCCACACCTAGTTTTCCTGCAGCCTTCTTCTGGCTCAGGGTGGCACACATCTTTAAGCATGTTTCTTACGTGATACTGACATACCTAATCTTGGCTTTTGGAGTGTACGCGTGTGGCTGCGAGGGTTGGAACGTGAGCGGCGGTGGCTAAACCTTCTGTTGCGACCGGCCGCGTTGCGCTCGTTCCGTGTCTTCGTTACGGGAACTCGGCTTCCTTATTATTTCTTCTGTATTTGGTGCCTCTGTGATTCCTCGTCTCGTCTCGCATCTTCAACGTTTCTTACACATCATATCGTATCGGTTCTTTTTCTTGGAATTTGGTCTCTCGTTGCTGTGCTTCTGTGGAGTGCGTACTTTTGACTTCGTCTTACTTCTTCTGCCCTTGTAAACCATACGCGAGGCTGGTCCGCCAAAAATTTCGGAATTTGCGAATCGAAGGAAATGCTGTCGCGTTATAGGCTTCAGATCTCGAGTCATTCTTCGATAGACCTTGCGTAGGCGACGGCATTGTACTGGAGCATGGAGTTTGTGGATTAATTTGTCACAAAAAAATAGTGCACTCACGGTGTAACAATTTCTTGGAAGTCGGATTTTCTTGAAACGTAGGGGTTCACACGTCGGGGTTTCTTCATTGCGTGTTCGTCGGGGTCACCAATGTAACGGTAGGTTGTTACTACTGATGACTGTTCTTATGGTTGATGTCATCGTGAGGCGGATGTTCTTCGGTGATGGTGTTCGTCATCAGAAAGTTGCGTGTTCAGATCACGTCGGGGGTCACCAGTGTAACGGTAGGTACAGGTGACTATGCTGACGTCGGGGATTCTTCATTGCGTGTTCGTCGGGGTCACCAATGTAACGGTAGTTTCGTGTGGCGGTGATTCTCCATGATGGTGACTCTTCAAGATGGTAAATGAGTGGCCGATAAATGAAAGACGTGATTACTATCTTGTCATCTTTATTTGTGTCAGCGACAACTGTCTGTCGCTGCACACCGACCACTACTGCATACTGGAATTGGAAGATTCGAATGTCAATAAAATAAAAAATGAAGGTGGTGATTCCTTTAATGTCGAGAGGAGAGAAAAATACCAAAAGAGAATAATAAGACTATAATGCGTATAATTGGGAATTAAAGTATAAATAGAAGTCTGATGTGGAGCGGTGGACAAAGGAATTAAAAGAAAATAATAATAATAAAAGGTCATGTATAAATTATTTACGTATCTAATACAATCTATGATTGAATCTATCTGCATTATTATTTGATAACACATGCACTGAGCTAAATAATTAATACCCTAGAATTGAATATTTGATTTGAGTAATTTTATATCGTGGTTTTCATGTTGGTGGAACCAACGTCATAACGATTGGGAAGACGAAAATGCAACGTCGTTACAGTACACACTAGTAATTATTTTATATTTTCAGCCTAATTTTAAAATGATTCTAGCTACATTTACGAATAGTTCCTTGCCTCCTGTGGTGAGAGATACAAGTAAAAACAATAAATTCGTATCAAATAAAAAAAAAAAATCTCCGAACTATATCAAATAGACAAATGTTATATTTTTTGAATTTAATTGTTAATTAGTTAATTTGTAAGTTAACTAAACAACAATAGACTTTATGTAATTGCCGGGATTTATTAAATATTATGTAAGTACTTAAGTGTTTCGTGGAAGGAAATAGATTTTCTGTTTGTATCTGTTATGTGACACTTGTTTTGGGTGAAAATTGAAAGTTTACAAAATGTTTTTTTATAGTATTTTGAATGTCATCACCGTCACTTCCTGACCTCATAAAAGAATTTATAATAATCGCATTACTTAATTATAATTGTTGGTGTGTTTGTTTGTGTGTTTTTTTGTGTATAGTGTGATAAGTTATTAAAGCTTAAAGCAATAATGGCTCCAAAGGGAAGCAGCGCTGCTTGGGATCAATTTACCGATAAAGAGCAATTTGTTGCCGAATGCAAAATATGTCAAATGCAGCTGAGCTACAAGAGCACCGTGTAACTTGACGAAGCATATAAAAAGGAGACAACCTCTCATCAATTTAACACCCAGAAATGCCCCACTACCAGCTATACCTGTAAATGAACTTGTTCCCGTTCCTGGCCCCTCTGTTCTCTCTTGCTCAACAGATTCAATAACCAATAACTTACCTGGAGTCATTTCTGAACACCAACCACCCACTACTACTGCTGGCACGGTCCGTGTAATACAAACTGGGTCCAAAATATAGCTTCGTACATTGACAGAAGGAACGTGGACAAATGTAAATCCGATATAGACCAACTTATAATGGACTTATTTATTACTGATTTTCAGCCATTTCGAATCGTTGAGGATAAGGCTTTCCGCAAACTTATACAGACTGCATTTCCTTCTTATATAATCCCCAGCCTCAAATATTTTGCGAATAATTTGCTTCGAAGCCGGTATGAAAGTTTGCGTGCTTTAAAAATGTTGGAGATCAAAAACAATGTCCAGTCAATATGCATAACATCTGACATATGGACATCAAGTGTTAACGACTCTTATATGGCCATAACTGAGCATTATATCGACTCCAAGGTCTGTATCCTTAAATCTATTTTGTTAGAGTGCATACTCCTCGATTGCTCACACACAGGCGTCAATTTAGCGTCCGAAATGCTGCGAGTCACAGATGAGTGGAGAATCATTACAAAAATAATTTTAACCGTAACGGATAATGGCGCAAATATTAAAAAAACAGTCGAAAAAGATTAAGGGTGGAAACATTTCGGCTGCTATGCTCACACATTGAATTTGGCTGTACAGGAGGCTCTAAATAATTCAGATAGCATCACAACCTTTATCAACAGAGTAAAAACGGCTGTTAGTTTCTTTAAACGATCAGCGCAAGCCTGGGAAAAATTGAAAAAGTTTCAAGTGCAAGCAGCCAAACCCATCAAAAGGCCCCTGCAAAACGCTCAGTCCGCTCAGAATTACGTGACAGGTAGTATAGTCATACCAATATTGACTGGACTCCTGGCGTCTATTGAAAATAAAGACACACAAAATGATCTCACCGATATTCAGTCCCTAAAACAAGATTTGATAGGTGCATTAAAAAGAAGGTTCGGCAACCTAGACAAACGTCGCACATTCACCGTTTGCATGTTCCTGGATCCCAGATTTAAATTATATTTTGAAGATGCAAATATAGCTGAAAACACCAAACAGCATGTCATACATCTCGTGACTGGCCTAATAAATAAAGCTGACGGCCAAGCTGTGCAGCCACCGAATAATTTACGTGTACCAACTGAGCCAGCAGCAGTACAACCAACATCCACGATTTGGCGTCACTACAAAGATAAAATGCGCACACTTCAACCAAAAGGAACGGCACAGTCGCGTGCCATTGAAGTTGAAGTTTTGTGCAGTTTTGTGGGACAGTTAATAATAACCTCATGTATACTATGTATCTTGTAACTAATAAATAAATAAATAAGTACAGCGGTATTTGGAGGACGCAATTCCAGAAGACAACATTTCACCCCTTGATTGGTGGAAAGCACAAAAAACTGTCTATACGAACCTGTACAATTTGGCAATTACAAGGCTCAATGTAATGGCGACGAGCGTGCCATGCGAACGAATATTTTCTGCATATGGAATCTTGTTCAATGACCGAAGAACAAGACTTAGGCATAAAAAGGTACAGCAGCTCATGTTTTTGAAGCAATACTGCTAGAAATTTAAATATAATACATGTACATGAATATAAAAAAAACACAAAAACAAAAAAAAAGATGTAACTAGAATTGTTACAAAATATATTAAATGTACCTACATGAATATAAAAAATACAAAAAAAAAAACAAAAATAGCAGATGTAAATAAAAATTTGTAAATATTATTGTATATAAAAGATATGTAGATATAATGAATTGATATCTTTTAAATACGCCATCTTACGAAAAAGAGTTCCTAACTCATTTTGTAAGACGACAGTCCTAAGCCTGTAATAAGTATGAAGGGAATATACCAATTCATTCATCAAATCATCACATTATATTATTAATTACGTATGAAATACACATTATTAATTACGTATGAAAACATACTGTGTTATTTTTTTCCATTTAACATTTACAAATTTTTGGTTTATAGTAGTTTATACTATATTAATAACTAGCTGACCCCACGCACTCCGTTACATTTCTTATTGCCCGTAGCGTGATATTTTCCCCCGTTTTTGTAACATTTTTCATTACTGCTCCTTTCCTATTGGTTTAAGCGATGATTTATTGCCTATAGCCTTCCTCGATAAATGAGCTATCTAACGCTAAAAGAATTTTTCAAATTGGACCAGTAGTACTTGAGATTAGCGCGTTCAAACAAACAAACAAGCAAACTCTTCAGCTTTATATATTAGTATAGATAGATTATTCGACGATCACATTTCTTATTTCCAATGTCGGCATCGCAACTGGCGATAGAGAATAGGCGGACCGAGATTTCGAAACGAAATAACGGTTTGTCTTTGTCTTGAGATTAGATGGATTAGGTGGAACAGGTATATGGAACAGGCGCACCTAGTGGTCTGATTTACCTAGTACGACCCATCTCTACCTGAAATATATCTATTCTAGACAATGAACTTGGCCAATGATAGACAAATACCAGTACATTCAGTCCGTACAATGCTTATAAATACTTGGTGAGGTCATTCACAATCCGAGAATCTTGTACTTCAATAGTCGAGCCAGCCCATTCATCTAGCGAAATGCGTGGCTCTACCACTAATAATATTATCACCCAAACAGAGCGTGTATACAATATTTCAGATTACTCTTTTGAAGATATCTACTTCAAAATTAAGTTCTAAGATTCCAGAACATACACACTTACGGACATACAATGCAAAATAACTGAGTTTATTAACTTTGTAATCAATTATGAGTAGTATTGTACCACCACATGTTCCTAGATTTTTATGTACTTTTTCGATACATCAAAGCCCGAAATTGATATATTTAAAAATATCGATGTATCAAATAACTGATATTTTGAAAAATATCGACAGCCCTAATATCCAAGTTCGGCGCGTCGCGAATATTTGCGCGAATATTCGCGGGAGTAGAGCAGTGTATGGCCAGAAATGACAACATCGCGGCAACGCGAACGCGAACGGCGAATAGCTGTGTGTGGTACCGCTATTAAATTTAAAAAGAAAACGTCAAAATATACTAGTAAGCAGTCAGAGAATGGAACGTTACATACGTCTTTTTGTCAACGTTTGCTCACGCAAAATTCAAATCTTTGATTTTTACAAGAAATCATTTCTTTTTATTTTAAATTAAACGATGGATGTAATTACAGCACTGCCGAAAAAGATATACTTTTGGTACTAATAAAGAAGTAAGTAGGTTTTTATGTATACAATGCATTAGTACCAGGTACATATTTAATCCCGGTTTTCGTCGAATTTTAAGTGTTATTTTCTTATTTTTAGATATCAAAATGTTATTGAAAATAAGCAAACCAGTGGCGTTTATTTATTACTAATTTTATTTACCTCCCGACGTTGATCTCTGTAAAGAGTTCGAAACGTCGGGAGGTAAATAAAATTAGTAATAAATAAACGCGATATAATCCTAAAAGTTGTTTTAATGTAATGAACGTGATTCGCGAAAGTCTTAGAGATAAATATGTAAAACAGTGTCAATATAATTGTGAAGAAGAGGGAGGCATGGAATTCTGTATGCCAACAATATAACTCAGTTTCTAGCAGCGGCTCCAGGACTTGGCAACAACTTCGTTACCTATATGAGAACCTCAAACAGAGGTCTAAAAAAAACATAGCTAATGCAAATGTACTTTTGAGTTATTTTGTTTGGTTCTATTTACTCCAATTTTTATAGAAAAAAAAAATACTACGCGATAACTCGTAGGTGACAACCAGCACAGGAATGTCTATATGTGATGCCAGGCTACGAGTTAGCTCATTGTTTTTTTTTCAATAAAAAATACTGTAAACATTACATATCAGTAACATATTATAATTATATTTTGTAAATTTTCATGTATACTTCAAAATAAAACCTTGGCACCTAGGGCAAAGCGCTTTAAATATGTCTGGCAGTCAATGGGTTAATTTAATAATCATCTTTCTTGGATATTTTCACACCATTAGTGTTTTCTACTAATTTAGTCAAATCTTGAAAGTTCTAATGGTCCATGCGTTGATGCCATAAATAGACATCCTGTTCATCAACTTCTGATATGTATGTATGTTCACATTTTACATTTAGCCAATACATATTGTTGATTAAACTAGCAGTGGCAACAATCATATTATTTTTATTCATTATAATACAGCCTTTACTGTTGAATTTTACTTGACCTCCATTCTTGATGATTTGACTAACAGATAGTAGGTTTGTGGCTAGCTCTGGTACAAATAGAACATTTCGAAACATAATTTCATTTTACTGACCTTTTTCATTGCATACTCCCAAAACCAACTGTCCTGAGCTGTAAACTGATAATAACTTGTTATTTGCTGCCTTTATTGACTTTACTAGCAGACCGCGCGAACTTCGTACCGCCATATTTTAGACATTTTACACTAAAAAGATTATTGCCGCGATCATATTAATACCTCAAAGCTTTCCTCATAAATGGACTATCTAACACTATTTTTTTTCAATTCAAGTTCCTGATGCATACATACATAACTTCACGCCAGATCCCTTGCGGGGTAGGTAAAGGGTACAAAGCGTCATAAGGCACGATTATTACACACCTTAATGCTTAGCTTTTGATATTAGCGACTAACAACCTAGATATGAGGAAAATAATGGCAGTTAAAATATTAAGCAGTTAAATGAATGCATGAATGGGCTAAACCGGTAAAATACCACCACCTCCCAGAAGATCGACGTAAAGTGGCTCATGCCGCGTTTCGTTCGGTGAGAGAGGTACCCGGAGGTCCACCTCCCTTCCCCATCTTTCTCCCTTAAAGGTCGGCAACGCAACGGTAACACTATAAGTGATGCCGGTGTCCATGGGCGCTTTCTCCTTTGCCCTCCTATTATTATTACTTTTATAAATTATTATCAACTTCAATCAATAGCAATACCAGGGACTTTGTCAGAAGTTTTTTGTCAATCTTTAGTTTTTTTTAATACTACTTGAACCTTTTTTTTTATTTGTCATTGTCGTCGATTTAAAAAAAAACCTGGTCACCACATGTTCTTACCAGTATGGCTAACTTACAGTGAGTGTTTTTTTTATATTTTAAATGATGTCGATTTGGCACCTTGGTATTACTCTTTCTATATTTCTATATTTTCTATTTTCTATATTTCTCAAAATAAATTCACTAAATTTTAAAAGAGATCACGATATTAAAAATGTAAATATATATAGATGGGCAACTATGTGGTATGCAGATGTGTATCAAACTCGCTAAGTCTTTATATTTTAACAAAAGACGCCAAGATTGAGGTGCGTAGGGATATCTTGCGCTTCGTCCATTTAAATGAAGTTGCAATATTGTAAAGAATTATAGATAATATTATAATATCTGCGTGAAGAGCTAACTATAAACTAACTCTAGCTTTGACCCATGACTTTGGTTACTTAAGTATGAAAATCTTTTTAAATCTTTTAATATTCGCGTTCCATATTACATAAATATAATGAACGGAAAATAACGCGACACATTTAGGTAAACAAATTATCTGTCTGCTTGTGACTACGGCCAGTGCAACCAGGCCGAAACATCAAGCCAATAATAAAAGTAAGTATTTGTTTACCTACACTTGTCGTGTTATTTCCCGTTTATTATACTCTTAAATAGATCAAATTCTAATCTAATGTGTCTAAATAGACACGGGGTCACAGATGTTACAGGTTCACATTACCTATTATTTATTACAAAATAAATATATAAATACCTAAGACGATTAAATACTACAAACTCATTAGGACAAAAAGAAAAAAAAAGTCTAAGAAAATTAAAAAAAAAAATTACCTGCCAGCTATGAGCGGCGCTCATGACCGAGTCGGGCGGGTCTCCCGAACATATATATGTGCGCGGAATATTTGCCTAAGAAACGTATATTTACATTTTGTATTTTGCGATATCTTTTGAATTAAATGTCCGAATTGAATCATTCAAAAAGTTCTATAAAAGTATTGAATCTATCTTTATATTGAAGTAATTTATTTTGAGTAGAGTTAATACCAAAGTACAAAATAAAGAACTTTTAAAACGACCTCATTATAATTATTTTTAAAAATTCAAAAAACACTTATTGTGCGATAACTACAATAGTTAGACATATGGCGTCGCGGACTTTTCTGTCGACAATTATATGTTCTGTAAAAATGTAGTACATTGTTTTGTTCTATAATCAATAGTTTTTGCAGCGTTCGCGATTTAAGAATTTTTCTCGGGTCTTTTTCTTACACCTTGGGTTACATTATTGAACTTATAGTAAGGATCCCTAATTTATTTGAAAATATAATATAGCCTAAAGCCTTCCTCGATAAATGGACTATACACCAGTGAAAGAATTTTTGAAATCGGATCGGTGGTTTCTGAGATTAGCGCGTTCAAACAAACAAACAAACTCTTCCGCTTTATAATATAAGTATAGATGATAGGTGTATTTTAAATTTTTTTAGCATTTTATTACATTTTGTCAGCTATGAAAGCTGCGGCATAGCTTGAACTTTGTGGAATCTTCTGGTTTGATTTTGACTTGCACTGAGTACTAATATGAGCATATTTGTTGCAATGAAGCAGCGGGTTTCTAAATTGTTTATGGTTATTTTTGCTTCTATAATTTACTGAGAGGGCATTTGAGTTATTCTCAGTCATCTTGACATCTTGTAGAATTTTGGCTTTAACTGAGTCTGCACATATTTTCATGCCTGAACTTTCTATAGCAATGATCATAGGCTTATAACTTGCAGGTAGACTGGAGAGGAGTAGCGTCCCTAACCACTCGGCGTCTACTTTAAAGCCAATATTACGGAGCTTATAATCTTGCTCACGTAATCTTCTATATTGCTGCATCCATCTAGATTTGTTGTACATAAGTCTCGTAACAGTCCCACACGACGTGTCAGTCCTGAGTCATCAATGCCAGTTTGTCCCACAATTCTTTTGCAGAGTTTCGGGTTCCATACAGTCCCATAGCTCTTCATGTTCCAGATAAGTTTTCACTGAGAATCTCAGGTGTTATAGTTCTCCCGACTAGTTAATTTTTCAATCAGAGCTAGTGAATTCTTTGAAGGCATTTTCAACTGATATTTTATTACACTGATTCTTTATTTCAATTAAAGAAAAATGTTCACGTGCAATTTGATGGTTACCTATTTGACGATTCGTATTACTGTATATTGAGAAGTTTGTCCACATTAACATTAGAAGAGATTACAGTGGATACAAAATGCATGTACAACAATTATAGAGCGACGCACCATGATAGTTTTTATGAAAAGAAAATCAAAGAGTGCACCACAGATCATGCACATCTATAGATACTAGTGAAGGCGCGAAATTTGAAAATAGAATTGACACTACTTTTAACAGAATTCTTTTTATCGTCCTGTCTACGGCGACGTTTGTTGCAGTGCTTACATATTTTTCGAGACACTTTCCTGCGCTATTTTGTTTCCCCATTACTTACAATCGAACAATCGGTATCAATGCTTGCTTCATTATTAGAAGCATTGTCACCGATGGTCACAGTATATCCGATGTCAGGAGCTGTACCCCCCGGATCTTCAGGGTCTCCCAATATTGTTATAAAAGGACTTACCGAATTACGTGCAGGTGGAAAAACCGCAAAACTAACTAAATAGTAAAATATTCTCACTAAAAAATAAATAAATATAGTAAAAAACACCAATCCACAATAAAAATAATTAATATTAAAATTTAATAAAAAAAAACCACGACCGCTAAAATCAAAGATTCCCGCGCTTCTCCCCTTTGGAAGTTTTAAAAGCAGGTTGTACAACATACGAAACTGATTGAAAAAAATCAAAATCTATGTCAAAGTACAGATGGCGGGGAAATGCAGATGTCTAAGCCCAAAGTTGTTAAATTTTTCAAGTGCAAAAAGTTGGGACACTATCGGAAGCAGTGCACAAATACTGTAAATGAAATGGAAAATAAACAAACAAACGCATTCAGTGCAGTCTTCCTTACTGGTTTTTATAGCATGACTGCCTGGTATATTGATTTGGGAGCGAGTGTGCGTCAAATGAACATTGGATACAGAATGCACGTTATGATCACAGCATGAAATAAATTGTAGTTGCGAACGACAGCAAAGTGCAAGTTTTATGTTATTGCGGCGTGAAAATTACTATATGCGCAAATAATTGTAATTATGATGCTACAGTTGAAGAGATTATGTGCGTTCCGAGTCTGACAACAAATGTTCTTTCCGTGAGTCAATTTCTAAAAAAAGGCAATAAAGTATCCTTCAGACCTAATGGTTGTGATATCTACAACGGAATGGGAAACTTAGTAACTACAAGCACCTTAGTCAATGGGGTGTACAAGTTGAATACACCAGGGCACCTGTCAGCTGCAGCGGTGGTAACTAATGAGATATGGCATCGAAGACTTGGTCATGTTATTAGTACTTACACACACACACACACACACACACACATAACTTCATGCCAAATCCCTTGCGGGGTAGGCAGCGAGAACGGAGCGCCATAGGGCACGATTCTTACACACCTCACTCGCTTCGTTGACTTTCATAACTCTTTTCATGCACCCGCGTCGATTTTTGAGGCTCCTAACATCACCTTCCTCCAGAACACGTTCTATTTGGTCATGGAATGGGTGTCTAGGCTGTCCTCGACTCCTACATCCATCCGCTTTTGCATTGTATATTTGCTTAGTCAATCTTGCGTCATCCATCCATTCTACATGTCCGAACCATCGGAGCATGCCCTTTCTTACTTTTACACCGACACTCTCTTTCAATCCGACTTCCTTCCTTATAACCTTGTTTTCCACGCGGTCAGCGAGGGTCACTCCGCAGATTTTGCGCAATGCCCTCATTTCGACCGCGTTTATCCTACTTTCATGCACGCTCTGCCATACCCAGCTCCCGCTTCCATAAGTTAGCGTTGGGATCAGTATTGCATTGTGAAATGCTAGCTGGGCTTTTCTGCTAATATCTTTTGCGCCCAGGAATCTGCCAAACGCTCCATTACTTTATTTCCTAACGCCACTCTTCTTTCTACACCATTAGTACTTGCCTGAACAAAATGCAGAATGCTGTTGAAGGTTTATCCAGTGAAGAGAAGGCAATAAGCAAAAGTTCGTGTGTAACCTGTTGTAAAGGAAAGCAGAGAAGTTTGCCCTTCCCCAGCAATGGCAACAGATGCACTCAATTACTCAATATGAAGCATACGGATGTGCTCTTGAAGTATTTAATTTAATGAAACTAGAATGGAGAAATTGTATATCAGTACTATATATTTCGACGAGAACATCTTAAAACGTAAAGTCCACGTTCTATTCTCCTTGCAAGATTAAATTTCACTCTCCATAGCTTTAAGCCAAGCTTCTTTCTGAGAAAAACTCGTTGCCTCTCTATATGTTTCAGGTTCTGCTGCTGCTGTCATTATGAAATTGTTGAATCGCTCAGGACCTCTTAACCTGTCTCGCAATACTCTTTCATTTGCGAGATATTCTATGTTATCGCTGTCATTCCCCCCAGATTCAATCAATTCTTCATCGATCGACTCAGCGTCTTCAAACTCATTCTCATCTGAAACTTCATCAGTTTCTTTAGCATTAGAGATATCCTCTTGCCGAACAGAAATCTCTAATTCAGCAACTTTATTGCTGTTGATATTTTCATCACCTTCAATTGTGGACTTAATGGGTCTTTCATCAAAAGAGACATCTCTTGATCGAATAAGAGTGCCTGAAACTCTATCCCAAAGCCTATAACCATCATCATCATAACCAATTAGCAAACACTTCTTTGCCTTCTTGTCAATTTTTTTTCTTTTCGGTTTAGGCACAAACTCAAGGCCGACTTTTTTCAATTTCCAGTTTAACAAATTATAATAATTACAATCAACACACAAAAGGAGCAGTTCAATTCCAAACTTTTTTATCGTTTATATAATCTGCGATACAATAGTAAGCCCTTTGATATAATCTATTTTTAATATAATTCTTAAATTTACCCATGGATAATTCAACCGCGTCGTTTGGAAGTTTATTGTAGAAGCGTATACATTGACCTGGGAACGAGTTTGAGATTTTATGGAGCCTAGTAGCGTGCACAGCGAGTTTGTTTTTAGTTCTTAAATTTCGTTTATAAATATCGCAGTTTTTCTTAAATTTAGTTTTATATTTAAGAACATAAATAAGATTTTCATAAATACATTGCGAATAATTGTCATAATTCTTATCTCTTTAAATTTATTTCTTAGTGTATCTCTGGGACTCATCGTATAGATAGCACGAACGACTCGTTTCTGGAGCACAAAAATCGAATCTGCATCCGCGGCACTACCCCAAAGCAATAAGCCGTACGACATAATGCTGTGGAAATAGCTAAAATAAACTAAACGCGCAGTATCAACATCGGTCAGTTGACGTATTTTCCTTACAGCGTAAGCTGCCGAGCTTAGTCTACCTGACAACGTTTCTATATGTGGGCCCCATTGTAATTTAGAATCTAATGTTATACCAAAGAAGACAACCTTATTGACCAATTCCAATCTCTCATTGTCCATCACCACACTGGTTTTTACTTGTTTAACATTTTTTGTAAAAAAATTAACATATTTAGTTTTATTACCATTTAAAAGCAAATTATTAGCACTAAAGCAGTTTACTATTTTAGAAAGAGCATTGTTTACATCGTCAATTACTGTATGTTGTCTATTAACCTTAAAAACTAAAGAAGTGTCATCTGCAAACAAAACCATTTCATGATTATTTTTCACAAGATATGGTAGATAATTAATGTACAAAAGAAACAGGAAAGGTCCCAATATAGAGCCTTGTGGCACTCCCATTGCTACAGCTGATCCATGTGATAGCATTCCGTTAACATATACTCTTTGAATTCTATTACTCATATAAGAAATGAGAACATCCAAAGCGATGCCTCTTATACCGTAGTGGTGTAATTTTCTGTTTTCTGACCAGAGTTTCATGCTGCACACAATCAAAAGCCCCCAGGCTTCAAATATACATTCTAATAATCTTACCCCAGCATCACATGTTGACCGCCCGCGCGTAAAGCCGATTTGCTTATTGTGCAGCAGATTATTATCATTAAAGTATTTTAATAACTGTGCGAGGATAAGCTTTTCGAAAATTTTACTTAATGTCGGTAGTACTGATATTGGTCTAAAGTTAGTGGGGTCTAATTTACTACCCAATTTATATAATGGAATGATTTTACTTAGTTTCATCAAGTCAGAACCATATGAATTTTGGTTGAACAGGTTGCACCTATGATTCTCGGATGTTTTTATTTGAGGCCTTTTTTTAAACCACAATTCAAAGGGTCTCTTATCCTCCACCAGAGTTGGACCAGTTCTATTTAAAATATAAACAGCTGTCTTTATCAACTCAGCCCATAAATTTTCGGGCAATTCTTCGTGAGCATGCATCAATCACGATCTGACTCAACAATCGTTCGATTGTCTCTTTCACTACCAGCCATTTTGTTCTGGCATGTCGTCACCTCTAAGCCTGAGATTCTCGCAGAGATCGAGTCTTTTTATGGGATCCTTTACTCCACACGGATGACCAAGGCGACGGGACACAGCGATGATGACCACATAGCCTTGTGAACGCGTCACTATAGTGAGGACATCCCCTATGTCACAAAAAGCGAGATTAGGGCGGCTCTCGGGCACATCCAGAACAACAAGGCACCCAGTGATGACGGAATTACAACGGAGCTTCTAAAATCCGGAGGGACTCCCATCCTCCAACAATTGGCAGGTCTTTTTAATTCCGTCATACACCAGGGTATAACAGTACTGGTTTGGAGCAGGAGTGCGGTGGTACTGTTCTTCAAAAAAGGTGATAAGACCTTACTGAAGAATTACAGACCCATCTCACTCCTGAGCCATATCTACAAGTTGTTCTCGAAGGTCGTCACGAATCGTCTCGCTGCAAGACTCGACGATTTCCAGCCTCCGGAGCAGGCCGAGTTTCGAAAAAGCTTTAGTACCGTGGACCACATCCATACTGTTCGACAGATTGTACAGAAGACCGAAGAGTACAATCAGCCGCTGTGTATAGCATTCGTGGATTACGAAAAAGCCTTCGACTCCATCGAAACTTGGGCAATTCTGGATGCATTGCAGCGATGTCGGATTGACTGGCGTTATATCAAGGTGTTGAGATGCTTGTATGCCACCGCCACGATGACTGTCCAGATACAGGACCAGGTGACGAATTCCATCGAGCTGAATCGAGGTGTAAGACAGGGAGATGTCATATCTTCCAAACTTTTCACCAACGCTCTGGAGGACGTCTTCAAGACACTGGATTGGACTGGACAGGGTATCAACGTGAATGGTGAGTATATCTCGCATCTTCGGCTTGCCGACAACATCGTTGTAATAGCAGAGTCGCTGGAAAAGTTAAGCGGAATGCTGCGCAGCCTAGACGAGTCCTCCCGGCGTGTTGGTTTGGGCATGAACTTGGACAAGACAAAGGTCATGTTCAATGAACATGTCGTGCCCGGACCGATTAGCGTCGAAGGGTCAGTTCTCGAAGTCGTAAACGAATACGTCTGCCTAGGCCAAATTATCCAGTTAAGTAGACGAAACTTCGAGAAGGAGGCCGACAGGAGGATTCAGCTGGGTTGGGCTGCATTCGGCAAACTGCGTCGAGTCTTCAGTTTGCCTATGCCGCAATGCCTGAATACCAAAGTCTTTGACCTGTGCGTCTTACCGCTAATGACCTACGGTGCCGAAAACGTGGACCCGCCGGTGCGGCTAGTCCACAAATTTAAAGTCGCTCAGCGAGCTATGGAGCGAGCTATGCTATGCTATCTCTGAAGGATAAACTCAGGAATGAGTATATCCGATAGAGAACGAGTGTAACCGACATAGCTCGCAGAATAAGCTGGCTGAAGTGGCAATGGGCTGGTCATGCTGCCGAAAGACCGATGGTAGATGGAGTAAGAAGGTCATGGAGTGGAGACCGCGTCTTGGTAAACGTAGCGTAGGACGCCCACCGGACTGGACTGGATGCGAAAGCCAGAGAATCGGATGTTGTGGCGCAGATTGGGAGAGGCCTATGTCCAGCAGTGGACTGCAATTGGCTGATGATGATGATGTAAGGCATAGTAAACCGTTGATGAATAACATGCTTAATCAACTCATTCCTCACCTTTTCATTGTCAAACTCCCCACCGTTATCGCTCAGAAACTCCTTAACCGTATACCCCACTGTTTTTGCTTCAGCTAACATTTGTTGTAGCTTCTTAAGTACTTCCGACTTTTCTTTCATAAAATATACATAGCGAAAACGTGTAAATTCATCTTTAAAAAGAACAAAATATCTATTATTAGAACATAAAGACGGGAAAGAGCTGCAAACATCCGAGTGAATTCGTTCACCAGGTGATGTTGCTTTTTCCCTTACCCCGAATTTACGTCTGTGAGCCTTTGCGAATTTTCGTCTTCAAATTCAACTACTTCTCCATGATATTGTTCACATGCCTTTTGTCAATTGGCTTGATGGCCAAACCTCTAATGATAGAGCTGCAGTGTATCCAGCACATTCACAGTTCCACCACAAGGTAGCACTGCACTGCACTCCAGTTTGTATAGCCCACCATAGCGTCATCAACCATTATTATTACGCGTGACTTGAAAACGCTCATCGGATTTTTATCTTGTATAGCAAGAATCGAAAATAAATTCTTTGTAATATTCAGAACTAACCAGACTTCTCGGAAAAAGAATTGTCCTCTGGCTTCAGAACTGAAGCGTATCGAGCCTTTCCTAAGGCATTTAACTTCTTACCATCAGCCGTAGTCACTGTATGAGGTATAGAAAAAACCTTTATCATTTTCCTTCTCTACTTTTAGACAATCTCTCTTAAAATGACCAACTTCATTACATAAATGATATTTGTAACTCTTAGTTGTCATTTTTTTGACCCACTTGACATGTTCTTTATTTCCTTTTTCTACTTCTTCGAAATTTGGTTACTGTCGCCAAGGTTTCTCCGTTCGTATTTTCTGTTGCTTCATTAGCGCTCATTAGCACTCTCTCATGAGCACACAGTTGACTAGTCAAGTTCTCAATATTGCGCAATTCTTTAGACATTAACATCCAACTCGACTTGAATGAAAAATAAACTTCTGGCAAAGTATCCAATATCTTGCATAATAAAAGAACTTCAGGTAATTCCTCTTTACCATTTTCTTTTAATATCTCAATATTCAGTTTATGCCATAAATTTTTCAGTTTCCATACATGTGTTGCAATGTTATCATTGTCATCTTTTTTATATCTAAAGAACTCCATACAAATGCTATAGATTTGATTCTCATTTGCACCATCATAAAGCCTGTGCAGCTCATCACACACCTCTTTACGTTTTGAGAATCGCAATACTTTATCTAATGTCTCGTCCGAAATGTTTGTGGTTATTAGAAGCAGTGCAGTACTTTCCTTTCTCAAATACTCACTCACCTCTCTGTTAAAGTTAGCCAATGCTGCTTCCGCTGCAACAGTACTCCCACTGGCAGCTGCAGGCTTCATAGGCTTACATAACTTCTCAGCCAAGGTAGAGAATTTATTTGATCGTAAAATTAAGGTGTTAAGAAGCGACAATGGTCTAGAATTTTGCAGCTAGGAATTAGTTGAAAGTTTTTTAAAGCAAAAGGGCACCCCGCAGCAAAATGGGTTAAGTGAAAGGACGAACCGCACTATAATTGAAAAGGCTAGATGTTTAATGTTCGATGCTAACATGAAGAAAGCGTTCTGGGCAGAGGTAACTAATACTGCTGTTTATTTACAGAACCGAACCGTATCAGCCACTTTAAATAATAAAACTCTTTATGAATTGCGGACTAATAGTAAACTATTAGTCACATCCGAGTATTCGGGAGTAAAGTAATGAAGCATGTACCCAAAGAAAAAAGGTTAAAATGGGATAAAACAATCTGAAGAGTGTAATTCTGGTGGGTTATGCTGAAGATACAAATGGATATAGAATATATAATCCTCAAACCAAAGTAATTACAAAAAGCCGAGATGTTGTTATAATCGAGAAAGACATGAGCAACAATGTAATAGTAACTCAGAAAAATTTGGAAACTAATATTGAAGAGAAGAGTTTAGATTCAGTGGGGGACAATTGTGAATCAGATCAGTCATTCATCTCTGTAGATAATGCGGATGAATCTACATTTGTCCTAGATGAAAATGGAAACTCAGACAGTTCTACTGCAAGTACTAGCAGTATGGTAAATTGATCACCTGCTAGAGAAAGACATCCACCAAAGAGGTATGGTTTTACAAATATTTGTACTGTGAGTACTACTGTTAATGACAGTGAGTTATCTTTGGAGGAAGCATTGGTTGTATACTGTCCAGGCAGAGCTATAGTAGACGCCCCATAAGATGGGACAGTCGTGAAGTTGAAGTGGGTTTTAAAGAGAAAGTATGACAGTGAAAATAATATTTGTTATCATGCTAGACTAGTTGCTAAAGGTTATAATAAAAAAAGTGGTATTGATTACTATTAAAAAAGGTTTTATCGTTTTATAAAAATAACACTGTCAGTATTCAAAAAGAATGAATATAATTTTGAATATGGATGTACTCTTGTTCTATGATTTGGTGACATTGGTAAAACATGTAAAAATGGTATACGTGAAAATTTAATATATATATGAGTATATATTTATGAGTTGTCTTTATTATTGAGTTAGTTATTCGTAGTTGTTTATCATGGTAGCATAGCGTGGTTAACAGTCATGGAAGGTACAGACGAATTTAGAATACCAATTTTTGAAGGAACTGATTACGAAAAATGGAAGTTCAGATTAAAACTATTGCTTCAATTAAAGAACTGTGAGCAGGCGATTGAAAGTGAAAATAAAATAAAAGACATTACTGAAAATGACTGGAAAAAGATAGATTTAAAAGCTCAAAACTATATAGTTAATAGTATTAGCAACTCTCAACTAGATATAGTAATTTCAGAAAGATCAGCATATAAAATGATAAAAAAACTTGATGAATTATAGTTGATTAGAGGGTGTGCAAATAAAATGCTGTTGAAAAGAAAGATACTAGAGACAAAATTCAAACGGAAACCCTTCGGAAACGACTTTTTGCAAACTTTTGAAAAACAAATAAACGATTTTAAAGGAGCAGGAGAAGTTGTCACTGAGGAAGATAGATTAAATTATTTATTGCTAGCACACTACCATCTAAATTTGAGCAAATTGTTAACGTTTTCGATGCAATGCCAAAGGAAAATCAGACTGTTGAATACGTCAAATCAAATCATTAAATAATTTATTATTTAATGTGGAAGTTTCGACGGCAGGAGTGAGAGCAAGTGGTACAGTAAGTTGGCTTCTTGATAGTGGGTGTAGTGATCATATCGTAAATGACGACAAATACTTTTGTGAGTATAGTAAGTTAGATAGTCCGGTTAATATAAGGTAGGCGATGGTTTTGATTTAATATCTGAAAATATAGGAAAGATTACAATGGATTGTTTTGTATTCGGTCAGGTACAGAAAATTAATATTAATAATGTCTATTACGTACCTAATATGAAAATAAATTTGCTTAGTGTATCGTGTAATGTTAATAAAGGTAACATGATTAAATTTCAAAACGAATCAGCAACCATATATAATTCCCAACACAAATTAGTTGCTGTAGCTAGGAAAAATAATAAATTATATGAACTTGAGGGTAAAATCGGTAATGATAAATTTGTTATCAATAATAAACTGTCAATGTCAGTGAAAGAGAAATAGCACCGTAAATTTTTCGAAACTTAGAGATATATGTAAAAGTAAAAGTAAAAGGTTTACCTGAACAGTTAAACGAAGGTTACGTATTTTGTGATATTTGCTTACAAAATAAAATGAAAAACTTACTATTTGAGAATAGTAGACGAAAAGCGACGGATATTTTAGAAATTACACACGGATGTGAATGGCGTGAACCTATGGGCGTAATAGGTTTACGCCCATAGGTTATAATGATCAAAGGTATTTTGTTTCTTTTATAGACGATTATAGCAGATATGCAGCAGTGAGTGTGAATAATAACAAAAGTGAATTCTTTGATTGTTTTTGAACGTACGTGAACGCCATGCAAAATTAGACAGGAAAGCGGATAAAGGAAATAAGATGCGACAGAGTAAGAGAATACCTTAACAGAGATTTTTACAGCTTTACAAGTGATAAAGGAATTTATTTACAGCCCGGACCAGCTTTACACACGTGAACTAAACGGAGTTGCTGAAAGGTTCAATAAACATCTAGCGCGATCCATTATCGTTCGATAATGGATCGTGCTAGATGTTTATTAACGGAAGCTAAATTAAATAAAAAATGAATGACGAGATTAACAGTTTAGAACAAAACAAAACATAGGAAATTGTCAGTGAACCAATAGATAAAAATAGAATAGATGTGAAATGGATTTTCCGAATTTAGTCGAATGGAAGATATGAAGCGCGAGTTGTGTCAAGAGGTTTCCAACAAGTTTATGATGATAACGAAGAAATATATTTATAATATTTATACCTGTAGCTAAGCTAACAACAATGAAGACTTTGATGTCAACTCCTTGTGTCAGAGGATGGCATTTAGAATGTATGGATGTAGAAACAACTTTTTTAATCGGAACTATTAAGTCAGAAGTTTATATTAATGGCTATGAAATTTTAGATAATAAAGTGTGCAAATTAAAGAAAGCTCTATATGGATTGCGATAGAGTCCAAGAGATTGGTGGGATGTTAAAATGAATTTATGTTAAGCATCAATTTCAAAAGATCTGATTATGATTACTGTTTGTAGACAGGTTGCATAAATAATGAAAAGTTGTACAAATGTTTATATGTAGATGATATTTTTATATGTGCTAAAAATTAGGTTAAAATTAAAAAAAAATAAACAAAATAAATTCCAGATGAAGGATTTAGAAAAAGTGAAACAATACTTGATTGAAATTGATTATAAGCCTGAACGTAAAAAATGACTTTGAGTCAATGCAAATACGTAGAAAGTTTAGCAGAAAAGTATAACGTTAAAGATTCTAATAAGTATGAAACGCAAATGCAGCAAAACTTATCAATGAAGCTGGAGAAATATATTATAATTTGAAACTTAGAAATTTAATTGCAGCTTTGTCTTACGTTGCTACTGGAACGAGACCAGATGTTTCATATAGCGTCAATTATTTGAGTCGTTTTCAAAACTATTACAGTGATGTACATTATAAGTATGCTTTACGAATTTTGAAATATTTACATCATACTCGTAATATGGTATTTAACTATAATGCAGAATTTGAAGATTGTTTAGATGCGTTTGTAGATGCTGATTGGGCAGCGGATAGAAATGATAGAAAATCAACTACTGGTATTTTTTTGAGAGTATTTAATAATCCGATTAAGTGGAGGACGCGTAAAACAAAAAATGTTTCAAGAGCATCAACGCATGCTATGTATTACGCGGTGCCAGATTGTGTTACTGATGTGTTACCTGTGATAGTGATATTAGGTAATTTAGATATTAAAATTTCAAAACCAGTTATAATTTTTGCAGATATTACTGGGGCCATATCGCTTTCAAAGTACGGGAAGTTTTGTAAAAACTCAAAGCATATCGAAGTAAGTTATCATTTTGTTAATGATTATGAAAAGAAGAAAATAATTAATGTTACTAAAATTAGCACGATTGATCAGTTAGCGGATATGCTTACGAAAGCTTTAGGGAAGAATAGATTTCAAAAACTGAGGCAGTTAATAAATGTTTATTGAGTTTATTAAATTGCAACCAGAGTTGTAATTTTTTTTAACAATGAGTAAATGTTTTTCTATGAATAATTAATTGTATTTTGTTTTATAAAACGAAGGTGTGTTAAAAAAGGTTTTATAAAAATAACACTGTCAGTATTTAAAAAGAATAAATATAAGTTTGAATATGATGTACTCTTGTCCTGTGATTTGGTGACATTGGTAAAAAATGGTATACGTGAAAATTTAATAAATAATGATATTTATGAGTTGTGTTTATTATTGAGTTAGCTATGATATGATTCGTAGTTCTTTTACAATTGCAATGAGACTTTTTCCCCTGTTAGGCATACTACTTTACGATTGTTGTTGGCTTTAGCTGTACAATTAGATTTAAATACTAGCCACCTAGATGTTAAGACTGCGTTTCTTAACGGAAAATTGGAAGAAGTCATATATATGCAAAAGCCAGACTGTTTTAAATGTTCTAATGATGAAATATGTTTTTTTTTTTTTTTTTTTTTTATACATGTAAATTTTGCAATCTGTTTCAGTGAACATTCAGCATCTGTTTGGATTTCTTAAATTAGTCTTGAAGGGCCATCAGTCCGGTGACTGCTCCCTTCATGTACAGCAACTTCTACAGATCTCTAGGGGACTTCCTTTTCAGTCTTTTAAAAGTTGAGTCTTCACTCATCAAGTGCGCAGTCAAGATGTTTGGGTGATTATCTAGTCTACTCCTGTATGATTTCATTGTATGTTCAATCTCCTCCCGAACTGTTCTGATTTGAAGATCGTGGTGTAATCGCTGGTTTGTTATAAACCATGGTGCGTCTGTGATTATTCTCAGTACTTTGGACTGAAACCTTTGGAGTATTTCAAGGTTTGAATTGGAGGATGTGCCCCAGAGTTGACTCCATAGGCCCAGACTGGTTTCAAGATAAACTTCTATAAGAGTAGTTTGTTCTCCAATGACATTTGTGATTTTCTTCCGAGCATCCAGTAAATCTTCCTCAATTGTATACCCAGTGCTTTTCGTTTTGTGAAAATGTGTTTTTTCCAGGTTAGGCGTCTATCCAAGTAAATCCCAAGGTATCTGGCTTCATTTGCTTGGGGTATCTGTACTTTGTTAAGTGTCACAGGGGGACATGTATCTCGTCGGGTCGTAAAAGTCACCTGCACTGACTTAGTTTCATTTGCTTTTATCCTCCAGGTATCCAACCATTCTGTGATATTGTCGAGAGAGCGTTGTAACATGTTACTTGCTTGGGCTGGTTCATCGTGCGCTGTTAAAGCTGCTGTGTCATCAGCAAAAGTCTGCCTAAGCCTATTACAACGCCATCTGTCGTTGGTAAGTCTGGGGTGAACACGAGATAAAGAACAGGGCCAAGTACGCTTCCTTGTGGCACTCCTGCGTAAGCTCTATATAGTCCAGTTATTTCTTCTCCATGCTTAACGTAAAACAATCTATCGTCAAGATATGACTTTAAAAAGATGTAATAGTTTATTGGGAGTAGCTTTTTCGCTTTGTACAATAAACCTTTGTGCCAAACTTTGTCAAAGGCCTGCGATATGTCCAAAAATGCAGCACAGCAATATTTTTTGTTTTCGTAAGCCTTGTGGATTTCGTTTACAAGTCTATGCACCTGTTCTATCGTGCTGTGTTTCTTTCTAAAACCGAATTGGTGGTCAGGTATAATCCTACGTTCTGCTAGTACAATGTTCAATCGATTTAGGAAAAGTATTTCCATAACTTTCGACAGTATAGGTAGTAGACTAATCGGTCTGTAGGAAGATGTGTTTTCGGATGGTTTACCGGGTTTAAGAATCATTTTAACTTGAGCCACTTTCCATTGAGGTGGGAAAATGCCTCTGGTCAGTATACAGTTAAACAGGTAGGTTAAAAAGCGCAATGCCACATTAGGTATTTCGCGCAGTACTTTTGTCGTAATCAAATCATATCCCGGGGCTTTATGTTGTTTTAGATTTCCTATTACCTCATTAACCTCGTGTATCTTAATCTTTTTAATTGGTAGGTCAAGTTGGTAAGGTTCACTAAGAAATCTTGTGAGTTTCTCGCTGTTGATTTTCGACGCATTCTGGGTAACGTTTGGTACGAAGACGTCAGCTAAGTGCGAGGCAAAGGCTATACCCTTCTCAAGGTCGCTTTTTGCCCAGGATCCGTCTTTTTTGCGTATCGGTGGATTAGCGGCAATGGGTTTTTTTATTTTTTGGGTTGCCCTCCAAAGGGAATAGTCACTAGCAACCGTAGCATCCAGATTACGCAGATGGTTTTGGACGTTATCGTTTCTTTCTGCATGTATTAGTCTCTTAAGTTTAGCTGCTAAGTAGTTCAGTCGTGTTTTGTCCCTGTAGTACCTAGTGGTTTGCCATAATTTACGGGCTTGTCTCTTTTCGGCTACTAGTTGACGAATGGTCTTCGAGCAGCCTGGTTCCACGACTGTTTTAGTAGCTGGAGTGCTTTTCCAGGCAGCATTTTGGACGCACTCGTTGAAATGTTTCGACGGCTATCATAATGTCCTCTTCTGTTTTAAGTGGCAGGTTGGTTTTAATCTTAGTCTCGACTATGGCACGGAATATATCCCAATTGGTCCTACGGTTATGTAGCCTTGCTATGGGTTTTACTGTTGCGAATTCTTGGAAAACCTCCAGTAGCACTGCACTGTGATCTGATGAGAGGTCTTGGAGTGAACTACACGTGAAGCATTCCTTAGAAATTCCTTTAGTGACACTGAAATCTACCAAATCAGGGACTTTTTTTGGGTCAGTTGGCCAGTAAGTTGGCTCCCTGTTGGATATTGTTTCTAGGTGTAAATCATTTATAGCAGCCTGCAGTTGACGTCCTTTAGGAGTTGTCACGCGAGAGCCCCATTGCGTATTTTTGGAATTATAATCACCACCTGCTATGAATCGTGGTCCGAGCGTTTTGAAGAAATTGATATAGCCCTCCTTTTTGATAACGTGTTTTGGTGGCGAATATAGTGCAGTGACCGTCAGATACCCCCGCCAATCCTCAACAACAACGCTAGTAGCTTGTATCTCAGGAGTTTTAAATGGCTCAATCACGTGATGTTTAATATTATTCTTGATGAGAATTGCTGATCCTCCGTGAGCCGTGCCATCTGGATGCATTGTTTGATAGAATTTGTAATTGTCGATTCTGAGATAACTTTTATTTGTGAAATGTGTTTCAGATACTAGGAAGATATCAATTTTATTCATGTTCAAAAATGTCTCCACTTCGAGAACATGACGTGACAGCCCATTGGCATTCCAGAGGGCTATTTTTAATAAATGGAATTTGTCAGTTTGGTCATGATTTCCATTAGGAGATTTGTCATTGTATTTAATTGTTGCATTAGTTGCGTCATATTATTCACCATTACTTTCCAATCATTGTTACTTATTTGAGTTTCTGCTGTTTCTTTTGGATTCTGCCTACTAGCAGGTTGGTGTATTGGAGGTCTATTGGATATTAATACTTCCTTGTATGATGGTTTATGTTGTTGCCTAGTAGTAGTGGTAGCAGCCTCTACGTGACCCGGTTGATGTTCGAAGCGTGTTTTATGGTGGTATTTAGCTGTTTGAGTAGGGTATTTGATTTTTAGGAGTTCCTTGTACACTGCGCAGCCTTTATAATTTGCAGGGTGGTTGCCACCGCAAAGTACACATTTCACTGAGTCTGATCTCTCTTTACGTTCGCAGTTTGATGATGCGTGGTCTCCCGGCACATTTTATACATTTGGGCTTCCTGTGACAGTATTTCCTTGTATGCCCATATTGTTGGCAATTGCTACATTGTGGGATGTCCCGTTTAGGTCTTGGTGGCTCTATGATAACTTAGCAGTGTAGAAGACTTTTGATATCATAGATTTGTTTATTGTTACTATTAGTTTCTACTTCTATAAAATGTATCGGTAATGGTTTTTTAGTAATTCTTTGTTTGACATTCCAGATATTGCTGACTTTATGTCCTCGCATTTCTAGTTCAGCTTTTATTTCATCCGTATCTGTAGTAGGGTGAAGATTTTTGAGTACTACTTTGAAGCAACGGTCTTGTTTGGGTTTGTAGGTATAAAATTCTGTATTCTTTTCTTGTAGGTTTTTGACTATATTTGTATATATTTCTGTAAACTTAGGTTGGATTCTAACTTGGTCGTTACGGAGGACTTTTACTTCATAGTTGTTTTCTGCTATGTCGTCGAGTAATTGTAGTAATGGCTGTATGTTACTGACTCGATCCACATATAATGGTGGAGCCTTAAAGGGTTTTTCGACGATTTCGTTGGTTGGCACTTCTTGTGGGTCATTGTCTAGCTCGGAAAAGCTATTCGAAGTTGGTGTAGGTTGGCTCAGCCAGTATGCGTCGAGTTTCTGTTGTTTTTGAACTTTGTTTATTTCAGGACTTTCTCGTTGCCTTTTTCTTTCAGGCACCTTTCTCCATATATCAGTATTAGTTGTTTTTGATATTTCCATGTTTGTATCAGTAGATGTAATATTGTCCAGGTTACTCAGTGACTGAGATCTTGTTTTATTAAAAGAAGACTTACAGAAAATTTGTTGAATTAATACACTATTTTGAGCTTTATTTGTTTTAGGAGAGCGAAGTTTTTCTTTATTTTCATATTTTTCCATTTTGTTCCCACGAGTAGGGTCGATTATATGTCGCACAAAGGTAACGCCCATTCCAATGTGAAAGCACTATACAACAATGTGAGCCAGGTCCATTGAGGTTGGCGCTATCGGCTGATATCCCATCAGTCATTCATCCTCTTGGCGCGTATCCCACCTTAGGATTGGGGTGAGTTTTTATGGAGGCTTTCTACCTCTTGACCCGGGCGGTTAAGCCAAGGTCCCCGATTTGCTTGAAAGCGAAGTTGCGGGTTGCAGTGGTCATTTCCTACCTCTGCTAGCACGATCGGGTTAGTTGACCGTCGCCCGAAGCTCGACGTTGACCATTTACGGTTGGTTTGGTCTTAGTGCAGCAACCAACCCTCCTCCTTTTTCATACGGGGTTGGGACCGTCAATGGCGGAGTTCGATGAAATATGTAAATTTCTTAATTAAACAGGGCTATATATGGTCTCAAACAATCCTCCCGAGCATGGCATAAGAAAGTTGATGATGTTATGATAAAAAACTAAATTAGAACACTGTTTGTATACAAAAATTTTAAATGGTTTCAGAACAATAGTTACCTTGTGAGATGATTTTTTCATATTTTCTAATTATTGAAATATAGTGCGAAGGTCTGTGAGCTTGTGTCGCGGCGTATAGATGTTTTGTATCGGTGTGACAATAGTGTGTGTATGTGTGCGTGAAGTCAGTCGCTAATATGAACTGTTAATTGATGGCCGCGTATTAAATACTATTGTACAAACTTATTAATAAACCAAGTTTAAAGTCTCTAAAAACTGTGTTTGTGTTTCTGATCTAACAGGTTATGGGCCCAGTGAACTATATACAAGTGATTTCGTGAATTGTGAACAGTAAATAAAGTGAATAATAGTGCCGAACTGATAAAGAACAAATAGTGGACTCGCCCATTGTGCATCGCCACAGTGTAAGCGGTGTGCGTTAAAGTGGACTCGCCCAAGTTGTTTACTACTTTTATGATTTAAGGAACTGTTTTGTCTACGATTTTTTGAAGTAGTGTTTTTATTGGACATTGTCATGGCTGCTTCTATTAAAATTGAACCTTTAAGTGCGAATAATTATGATACGTGGAAAATTCACATGAGAGCTATTTTGAAGAAAAATGACTTGTGGGAATTCGTATCGGGAACAATGCCGCGACCGGGTCCTGCCGACCCTAAGCTTGCGGAATGGGTGAAGATGGACGGGAAGGCGGAGGCTGATATATTGTTGGCTGTTAGTCCAAGTGAGCTCGCAGCGTTAGATGGTTTAGATACCTCAAAACAGATATGGGATAAACTGAAATCACTGTATGAATCAAGCGGACCTGCGCGAAAAGCGTCATTATTGAAGAGACTGGTTCTGACGCGCATGAGTGAGGAAGACGATCTCAGAAAACATATAGCGGATTTTTTTGACGCCGTTAAAAAGCTCAAAGAAATCGGGTTAGTAGTGATTGACGAATTATTGGCAATTTTATTGTTGTATAGTCTCCCAGATTGTTTTACAATGTTCCGTACTGCTATGGAATCACGGGATGATCTACCTTCCACTGAAATACTCAAAGTGAAGATCATCGAAGACTATGAAGGGAGAAAGGTCACAGTACATGACCAAGGTGCCTTGTTTGTCAAGCGTACTAATAAAGCGCATCAGAAGAAATTAACTAACGATCACGATTTACATAAGGATAAAAGATAAGTAGAATGTTATCGTTGTGGTCGACGTGGACATTTCGCAAGGGAATGTAAGGTAAAATTTGTACATAATTCGAAGCACAGTGCTAAGCAAGCAGAACGAAGTAGTTCTGAGCGGCGAGAATATACAACAATGTATAGCACAACCGAAGAGGTTTGTACAAGTGAACATAATGGTTCTGTATGGTGTATCGATAGCGGATGCACGGGACATATGTGTAATGATAAGAACATGCTGAAAAAAATAACGCGACTGGATAATGAACTGAATTTGGCAAATCAAGAGAGTACGAAGATAACCGGAATGGGTCAAGTTAGTATTTCGGTTGATACAGGTAGTGAAAAACGCCTGGTAGATATTCAAAAGGTGTTCTACGTGCCGGACTTACGTACAAGCCTTTTGTCAGTGTCGAAGATGACTGATCATGGATTTGAAGTTCATTTTACTAAGCAAGATGCTGTTGTGATTGATAAGAACAATAAAGTACATATGAGGGCCGACCGTGTAGGTAATTTGTACCATGTAAGATTAGATCAGCAATATTCTAATAACGTGCAAATGGTGAAAAAGCCAATTGATGTGTGGCATGAGCACTTGGGTCATATTAACGAGCGTGATCTCAAGGCCATGGCCAAGAACAACCTAGTACATGGTCTTAAGTTTGATGACAGTGAAAAATTGTCGGATTGTGAAACATGTTTAAGCCAGAAAATGACTTGTAAACCGTTTCCTAGAGGTAATGAAGAACGTACAAAGTCCTTATTAGAGATAGTACATACGGATGTATGTGGCCCGATGAGACACGATTCATATGGAAGAAAGAAATATTTCGTCACATTTATAGATGATAAATCCCGTTGGTGTGAAGTTTATTTCATCGCTAACAAAAGTGAAGTCTTGGAGGTATTTAAAGAGTATAAAGCATTTGTAGAGAAGTCAACAGGAATGAAGATAAAGAATTTACAATCAGATAACGGAAGAGAATACATAAATAAAGAATTTGATGATTTCTTGAAGAAAGAAGGAATAAAAAGAAGATTAACTGTACCGTACACACCCCAACAAAACGGTATAGCGGAAAGGAAAAATAGGACGTTAATTGAGATGGCTCGATGTATGATGCATCAAGCTGGTAGCCCTCCAGGTTTTTGGGCTGAAGCCATAAACACAGCTAATTTTATAAGAAATAGATGTCCTACAACTGCATTGAAAGGTGAAATACCTCATACTGTCTGGAAAGAAAAAAAACCTACAGTAATTTACATGAATACGTTTGGAGCAAAGGTATACTACAAAGAAAAAGGGACAAATAAAGGGAAATTCGATGCTAATTCTGAAGTTGGAATATTCATGGGATATGATAATCAATCTAAAGCTTACAGAATTCATGATCCTAGAACAAAGAAAATTGTGATAGCAAGGGATGTTAATTTTATGAAAGACAGTGCATTTAATAATCAATATGAAGAAATTCTTGAAACTGAAGAAGATGGAAAGATAAACGTAGATCTGAATGAACAAAAACAAACTGAAGAAGATGAAAAGACAAATGTAGATACGAATGAACGAAGACAAAATGAAGAGAAACCGAAAGAGGAAAGACCATACATAAAAGCGATAAGAGGTGAAACTAGGACGAGAAAATCACTAGAAAAACTGCATGATAATTTGGAAATTGATACAACAGAACGATTAACAAGAAAAAGACATTCAACTATACTATGGGAAGAGTTAATAGAACCTACGAAAAGAGGAAGAGGTAGACCAAGACTGATACGTACTGGTCGGACAGGAAGACCTAGGAAAGAATACCAATACCAGCAGAATGATGAGAAAGTGACAGAAAGTGAAACAGACGATGAAGAATCGGATGTGCATATGTCAGCTAGCATGGTAACGGTTGATCCTATGTCATGGCAAGAAGCCGAAAAACGAAGTGATTCCATAGATTGGAAAAACGCCTTAGAGGATGAATATCTAGCCCAAATAAAGAATGAGACGTGGAATATAGTACCACGACCACATGATCGAAAGGTGATTGGCAATAGATTGGTATTCACAACCAAAACTACAGGAAAGAAGGTTCGCCTAGTTGCCAAAGGTTGCTCTCAGCGGCCAGGGGAGGATTTTCACGAGACGTCATCCCCGGTGGTTCGACCATCATCAATAAGAATGATAGCTGCACTATCAGCAGAGTTGGGCCTAGAGATCCATCAGATGGTCACTGCCTATTTGAATGGCACATTAGACGAAGATATATATATGGAGATTCCTGATAAGATAGATGATTTATTAGATAAAATTATTAATTAGAAAGAGATTGGCTTACGTCGTCAAGTAGTTGTCGATAAGAAAATTATCGAAACAGCTAAAGTATGGATGACTAAGATGAATGAATGTGAAGATGCAGTATGTTTGTTAAAGAAATCACTTTATGGTTTACGTCAATCAGGTTTACAATGGCATAAAAAGTTAGTAAGTAAATTAGAGTTGATAGGTTTTACACCAATGCCACAGGATCCTTGTTTGTTTGTATCACAAAAGAAAAATAAGGTAATGTTTATTGCTATCTACGTAGATGATTTGATTTTTAGCACAGATGATCCTGTATGGCTGAAAGATGTTAAGGAAAACCTAATGCATGCTTTTGATATGAAAGATTTAGGTGTGATTAATACTTGTTTAGGTATTGAGTTTAAAAGAGATGATGAAAATAGAGTATATTTAAGTCAAAAGCAGTATGTTGATAAACTTTTAGAGCGATATGGTATGAGTGAGTGTAACCCTGTAAAAACTCCTATGGATGGTATGGTGAAACTTGAAAAGCCTAAAGAGGTTAAGATAGATGTTATGAGGAAATTGCCTTATCAGAATTTGATTGGTGCATTAATGTATTTATCAGTGTCCACAAGGCCTGATATTACTTACGTTGTAAACTTCCTAAGTCAGTTTAATACTAATTTTGATGTTCAGCATTGGCAGGCAGCTAAGCGTGTGTTGAGATATTTGAAAGGCACATCAAATTATGGTTTAATGTATGAGAAGACAGGTTTACCATTGTTTGGTATGGTTGATGCTGATTGGGGTACAAATGCAATAGACCGTAGGTCTTTCTCTGGGTATGCTTTTATTTTAGCTGGTGCCCCTATAAGCTGGGAAGCCCGTAAGCAGAGAACCGTGGCTCTTTCCAGCACCGAAGCCGAATATATGGCAATTTCGGAAGCGTCTAAAGAAGCTTTGTATTTGCAGGATGTGTTGAGAAATGTGGGAATAGAATGCGAGGGTGTTACATTGTTCAACGATAATCAAGGTGCTTTGAAACTAGCTCAAACTAAAAATTATCACGCGAAAAAGGTGCGAAAAAAAATGTGCGAAAAAGGTGTTATTAATCTGAGATATTTGTGTACAGAGAGAATGCCAGCTGATGTTTTTACGAAAGGTTTAGGTACAACGAAACATTATGAATGTATAGGTAATCTTGGTATGATAGATAAATCAGATTAGCTCACGACTTCGAGGGGAGGTATTGAAATATAGTGCGAAGGTCTGTGAGCTTGTGTCGCGGCGTATAGATGTTTTGTATCGGTGTGACAATAGTGTGTGTATGTGTGCGTGAAGTCAGTCGCTAATATGAACTGTTAATTGATGGCCGCGTATTAAATACTATTGTACAAACTTATTAATAAACCAAGTTTAAAGTCTCTAAAAACTGTGTTTGTGTTTCTGATCTAACACTAATGATGGCCAAATTAAATTATTAAAGACTTTGAGTAGCCACTTTAAAATTAATGATTTAGGGCAGATTAAGCAATGTCTTGGTGAAAATGTTAATATTGATAAAGAGAATAATTTCATTTCAGATGCAGAGAACCAAACATACAGAATATATGTGTTTGGTTCTCCGAATCTGATAATGATAGCGAACATCTATATTATAGATGTTCGCTTTGAATGATTGTAGAGAAATAAATTCTATAAAAAAATGTTGAATTCAATTATTTGCCTACTTGCAATATGCCATATATATTGACAAAAAGTTTGAGTTGAAACTAAACATTATAAATTTGTAAAAATGTTAGGCGTTTTCCATGTATTAGAATAATTGAGAGAGATTGAGAGTGGGGGTGTTGTGGGTTACTCAAAATATTTATTCGATTCCTTACTGGAGATATTAGTTGCGGACAAATCAGGATATAATCCGAGCACAAACAATTGATAACTGTTAACGAACACATTTATTGCTGGTTATATAATATCATAATCAGTAAACAATTATTGAATGAATAATTTGGATTGAGCAGCAAGTTCAAGGCTCCTATCTTTGAAACCACTCGCAAACAAAACTCCAGTATCAAACTCGATCCGTCTGTGTTTCACAAGACAAGAAGACCTGTCGTCGTCGTCTTATAAAACATGGCGCCTCGACCCCACTCAAGTAAGTGCTCTGATACGATTGGTTATTACTTAAATTACCATTTCTAATGTTATCTCGTCTAAAGAAAAACGTAAATAATAAAGTACAATAAAATTAAAAGTTATTTGAAGCTAGAAGCTTTTACAATTTCAATAAACATTAAATAATGCACACTATGCGTTAAATAGTAATTAATTTGACAATAGCTAGTTATTAACTTTTTACTATATATCTTTCTTATACTCACAAATTTGTTTTCAGAAATATGTTCTGGGCTTTATAATAATGTAAAATCGTATAAAATTAAATTAGGATCTACAATTAGGATTAACAACAACAACGTTATGCGTTATCGTACAATCAACAAGCAACTAGTTCAATGGCTTCCTCCGACACGGCCGTCCTGACATGTCACACGTCCTCGCGTGATGCTGTGGTGCTGACTTCTCACTGCCATCTCTCTCCGTCATATATATATATACTACTCTGTGTAAAAAGTATCGGGCATTTGTCAATAAAGAGACCCGCGTAAAAGAGGTCGTTCTAATTTTTTTACCGCATGTTGGTAGCACTGTACTGATTTAGCGCGCAAAATTTGAACGGGATCTGTCATTTAATTTGTTTTATCTTCTGTATTGTCTTATATCTGCCTTATTCAAGGTATATGGTGTTATCTGATAATGTGGACAATTCTGTGCTAGTATACAGGTGTTAAACCTAATCGTAATATGCCTCGTAAAAAGCAAATTGTTGGTCATTTTTGTAAGAAAAAGGGTCATTTTAAATGGCAATGTGAAAAGCTGACCGATGAAGGCAAAGAAGGTAATAGTAGAATAGGTTTAGTGGCTGATAGTATTAAAACAGTTAATGATTTATCGTTATTTTCAACTAACAAATCTAATAATGTTTGGGTAATTGACTCTGGTGCAACATCCCACATGACCTTAACAAAACCATTCTTATCTCAACTGAAAAAGGTTACAAAAAGCATCACAACTGCTGACAATCGCAAAGTTGCTTCAAATACTCAAGGAATGGTAAAAGTTAATTTAAGTTATGAAAGCTGCAACACCCAGGTTAAGTTTAAAGATGTTTTGTATGTACCCAATCTGGTAACCAATTTATTATCAGTTAGCAAAATGACAGAAAATGGTACGACTGTAGTGTTTGATAGAGATCATTGCACGCTATACAGGAATAACGATGTGGTAAAGTGGTGTTCCAATATTTAAAGCTGTTTTAAATAATGGTTTATATACTCTTGGACCTGAACATCTTGTAGTGCATGGCAATCAAAACGATCTGAAATTTTCCGCGGATTCAGTTACTGATCCTACTGTACTTTGTGCTGATGGAATAGATGACAATTTAGTACTTTGGCATAGAAGGTTAGGTCATCTGTCATTTCCGCAAATGGAGATACTAAGAAATATGGTGACTGGCTTATCGTTAAAGACTAAGTTATCGAAACCTTTTTGTAAAGCATGTTGTCAAGGGAAAGCACAAAAGAAGAAATTTAATAAAAACTTTTAGGCTTTCGCGTTGCATATTACTTAGTGATAATGATGATGAACGGGAATTAACGCGACACTTTTTTAGGTAAACAAATATTTACCTTGATTAGCTTGACGTTTCGGCCAGGTTGCACTGGCCGTGGTCACAAGCAGACTGAAGTGGCGCCCTCACGACTCCGTAGATGAGGTAGATGTTTGTATATCTACCCTCATCGCTTGGTGCTGTTTTTTCCTTCATTTTTCTAAATACCGTCACACTACACTTATAACGTCCCTATTCTGTACGCCCTACGACGCGTGTCTATTCTGATAGATTAGCCGACTGTGAACTAAAGCGAGGTGTTACTATTTTATTAATCACTGGATTCCATGTTGCGGAGAGCTTGAATCCATCCTCCCGATTGAAATTCTTGTGTTTTTTAATTTCAATCGCTTCACGCACAGCTCTTGGATAATAGTGGCGATCATTGGAGAGGACTTCCGGATGGTCGAACTCGATCCAGTGATTAATACCGCCGAGAATTATGTGTTCGGCTATCGCTGATTTGTTCACTTGTCGGTTCTTCACTGCGGCTTTGTGTTCCTTGACCCTTTCAGCTATTGTTCGCTTAGTCTGGCCTATATACGAACTACCACAGCCGCAATTTATCTTGTAGACCCCAGGTGTTTGTAACGGCAAGACATCCTTCGGCGTGCCCAAGATATTTGTTACCTTTGTCCCCGGTGTGTATACTGTGGGGACTGAATATCTTTCTTCATCTACGGAGTCGTGAGGGCGCCACTTCAGTCTGCTTGTGACCACGGCCAGTGCAACCTGGCCGAAACGTCAAGCTAATCAAGGTAAATATTTGTTTACCTAAAAAAGTGTCGCGTTAATTCCCGTTCATCATCATTATCACTAAGAAATTTAATAATAGGAAGCACAAGCGAGCACACATATATACAACTATTAGAGTTGGTTCACACTGATCTTTTTGATGATTTCAGCAGAAAAGTGTTTAATTATTTATTGAAATCTAAAGCTGAAGTTTTTGAAAAATTTTGCTCTTTTGTTACGTTAGTAGAAAACCAGACAGGTAAGAAAATAAAACGACTTCGTAGTGATAATGGTACGGAGTATACCAACAAAGAATTCCAAAATTATTTAGAATCAAAGGGTATTAAACACGAGAGGTCTGCATCTTACACTCCAGAGCAAAATGGTATTGCAATAGAACAATTATTGAAAAGGCGATGTGTATGCTGCACGATAAAAATCTTGATAAAATATTTTGGGGTGAGGCTGTAAGCAGCGCTGTTTATTTAAAAAATAGGTCCCCCACAATGGCTATTTCGAATAAATTTCCAGAAGAGGTATGAACGGGTAAAAAGATTGACCTCTCTCATCTTATGGCCGGTATACACGGCAACGATAAAACTGCGCAAACGAACTGTGCAGTTCATTTACACAGTTTTATCGAACGTATGGACAAAAATCGGTGCTAAATTTTTCGTTGGTGCAAGCCATCGGAGCAAGGTTCAAAATCTTTTCGATAAATCGTTGTCGATCGCGTTTGTACAGTTTTATCGTAGTGTGTATACGGAAGTCGGGCCAATCATTCAGTTCTTTAGCAAGGGTTGGTGTAGGCGGACGCGTCGGCGCACGTTAAAACATGTCGCAAGAAGATTGTAGCGGAATTCGTGAGTTATTGGAAGAGTTTATCCAGTGCTATAAAAATGAAGTTTGCTTATGGAATAAGAAAAGTAAAGATTATCACGACCGTAATAAGAAAAATGCTGCCTACGATAGGCTAATTATTAAGTATAAACCTATTGATCCTAATGCCAATAGGGAGACGGTAGTAAAGAAAATCAATAACCTGCGGACTTCTTACAAGAAGGAACTCAACAAAGCCAAAAAGTCCTTAAAATCCGGAGCCGGAACCAATGAAGTCTATGTTTCTCGTTTGTGGTACTTTGACTTGATGAATTTTTTATATGATGAAGAAATTCCAAGACGGTCAATATCAAATATGGAGGGTGAAAATGAGGTAAGACTTTATTATAATTTATTATTATTCATTAAATATTAGTTATTGCTGGGGTTGACTTCTATTTTAATTTATTTACACGAAAGTGTGTCTGTATTATATTATGTATATGTTAAGTAGGTACAGTCCAGTGCACATCTAGCTTGACACTTGCAGTTCGATTGTAGCTCCTATATCTCAAGACATACTTAAACACGGTGCAAAGGTCATAGTGTTAAGCTTAACGTGCGTGGCTATAGGGGAGTGTTGTCTTTATCGCATCCCCTAGTAGGCAACTCTCCCCTACTTAACAAATTAATAGCAAAAAATTTTAAATATATTTTTTAAGCTAATTTTTATTTTGGTAAAGTTTAAGCTGCTGATGTTGAATTATTTTTTGTGTATGACTAAAGTAGAAGGAATAAATGAAACATTTTTGTATTTCTATACTTATATTGATGATTTTGAAGGAATACACTATATGTAGCCATATTCAATAAGTTAATGTATAAAATTATCTTGCCAGGGGACTGTTCCCTCGTTCACAAAATAACTCATAAATTCATTTCTTATTTGTTTTGCTGTTCTCTCAGAATCTCCTTGACGTATACGTTGTAATGGTTCAAGGGTTGATGTTCTTGTTGTAAGTCCTGATACGGTTGTACCCTCTTCAAAGTTTTCTCTATCAAAAGAATCTGACGAAGCATATGAAGACAATGATGTTGTCATCAAATAGTTGTGCAAAACACAAGTTGCTCTAACAACTGACTCGATGTTTTTAGGTGACATGTTAATTTGTGTTCTGTAAACTCTAAACCTTGCTGCTAGTATACCAAATGCATTTTCAACTATGCGGCGTGCTCGTGATGTTCTTTAATTGTAAATCTTCTTCGCTCTACTATCCAAATCATTTTGTCGAAATGGTTTCATCATATCTTTTCTAAGAGGAAACGCGTCATCAGCTACAAAAACATACGGCAGCATTCGTGAGCTATCACTCAATGTCTCTTGTTCAGGAATGTTTAAATCATTATTTTCCAACTTTTCGTAAAACTTTGTATTCAGGAACACTCCTCCATCTGATACTCTGCCATTTGTACCAAAATCAAACAAGAAGAATTTGTATTTTGCATCAACAATTGCCATGAGGACCATACTATGTCTATTTTTGTAGTTGAAATAATAAGAACCACTATTAGGTGGGGGCACGATTTCAACGTGCTTGCCATCAATGGCACCTACACAGTGAGGAAAGTTCCATCGTTCATGGAATTCCCGTGCTATTGTTTTCCATTCGCCTTCTGTTTGTGGTACCTGAAACAAAAATAGTAGATTCATTAGTAACTTTTATATATACATATTATATACAATACAATATTCTTTATTGCACATAAGAAGACAGCGATACAGAGAGAACCAAAACAAATACAGAATGTAGGCGGCCTAGTATATGTTCAAGTATTAATTATTTAATCTATAAAATGAATTATTTATTGATTTATTAATTATTATTGCCTTGCCTATTGACTAAAAAAATACCAAACCCTGTATTTCTTTTTTAAAGGGACACTTCTCTTCGCAATACAACGATTCTAATGTCGAACAAGACTCACCAACCCTAGGCCGATCTGATTTCGAAAGAGATACACCAACCCCAGGCCGATCTGATTTCGAAAGAGATACACCAACCCCAGGCCGATCTGATTTCGAAAGAGATACACCAACCCCAGGCCGATCTGATTTCGAAAGAGATACCCCAACACCAGGCCGATCTGTTGTCGAAAGAGATACACCAATACCAGACCGATCTGATTCTGAAAGAGGCACACTAAGACCAAATCGTTCAAAATCCACAAAAAATGCGTATGAAGAGGCACTTCGAAATGTGAATGAGCATTTTAAACGTCCGAGGGTTCCGGAAAATCGTTTTGAAGTATATGGACGAAGTGTAGGCATGAAATTACAAGAATTACCAAAACAGCAGAGGATTATTGCAGAAAAAATTATTAATGAGACATTGTTCTTAGCCGAAATGGGTGATTTAACTACCTCACATACTGTCAAAACCAGTGACTTTATTAACACATTTTTTTCCTCTCAGCCAGATATTCGAACATCATCTAATCAACTATACGCTGAAACCTTTTCCACTCAGCCACACATTCAAGCATCATCTAATCAACCAAATGTTCAAACTGTCTCCACTAAACCACACACCGTATCAACCTCATGCTCAGACGCGCAATTATCTACGGCTGCTTCATTTATAAATAGTTTTGGTGTTGATTGATTATTGTATTTTATTATGAAGATTGCATTTCTTCATGAATCATCAGTTTCGATCACTATTTCTTTCTTATGATTTAATTAATAAAAACTACATAACTACAATCATAATTGTGTTTTCTTCATAGCATCACAGATCAATAATATACTACCGTAGTCCGTATAGTACTAGCACCTACATCATCAAAAATGTTTTCTAATAGGTATGTAGTTCCCTATATAAAATAGTGAATGTCACTTTTTCGCTAAATTAAGGAAATCGTTTGGAACGAGTTTTACCTTTAAAAAATTCTTTACCATTTTTTTAGGGATCTGCCAGAAATTTTTAGCTTTATTCAAAATATATAAGCAAAAACCCAAAGATTTTGTGAAATTAAACAGATTTCTATGTTACTTATAATATTGTTATACATTATGCAAAACTTACCTTGAAATAATCTTTCTGTAGAACTTTGTACAAAGCATCACAAGTTTCAGGAATGATTCGACTGAGAGCCTGTTTCGATATTAATGTAGAAAACTTCATGCATTCGTACGAGCGACCTGTAGCTAAAAACCTCAGAGTTGCAGACAATCGTTCATGAGAACTTATTGCTTCTCTCATCACGGTATTGCTTTTTTGTATTAGCGGTGTGACTAAAAACAAGAGGTGTAAGTAAGTCTCTTCATTCATCCTCAAATAATTGTGCCAGTCTTTTGGGGAAAACTTCAACTCGTTTAATAAATTTATGTGAGAGTATGATTTTCTTTTAAGAAGCCAATCCTTACACCACACACTACGTGATTTTCTTCTCTTTTTGCACAAAATAAGCCAGACTAGCGGAAGCACTTCATCGTCTTCCATCGCGAATGACGTGTATTTCGTCTAAGTTTCTGCTGGGAACTGACGATCGACGCAGATATCGTAGATATGTGGACGCACTACCTACGTTCGATAAACTGCACAAATGAACTGCACAGTTCGTTTGCGCAGTTTTATCGTTGCCGTGTATACCGACCATTAGAGTATTCGGGTCATCTGCACAGGTACTCATAAAAGATGGCAGTCGAAAGATAATGGATTCAAAGACTATTGACACGACGATGATTGGATATGCTGATATGAGCTATAAATTTGTAAATCTAGTTAACCCAAAGCGATTCTTTGTTAGTGGAGATGTTATTTTTGACGAGAAAATAACCAACTTTACTCCAAATATGTCTGGTGCTGTTGCTAGCTCATCTAATGTTGAAGTTGGCGTTCCAGAAATGATTTTTGTCCCTATTGATATCACAATGGATACCGAACAACAATCAAAAGGAGTTGAACGTGATTCATCTTCAAGTGATGGAGGTGAAGAGTTTGAAAGTGAGGATGTATTTCACGACTCTAGCCATGAACCACTGGTGCATGATGAATCGTCTGCACGAAGGTATCCATTACGCAACAGATATGCAAATAGAGATCCCGTTATGGTTTACAATTTTCTTTCATTAAAAGATATCGATCCTGTGTCGATAAAAGATATTATAGCTTGTAGGGAATGCAATCCCGATCCCGCGGGAACCCGATCTCGCGAGATCTCGTGTAATTTTTCGGGATCAATCCCGACGCATCATATGACGAGATCCCGTTCGAGATTGACGGGATTGGGCGGCAGTGGTCAGCGAAGCAACACACAACCACTCGGGGCGCAAGCGGCGCGCTGATTGACGGCCGGCCGCTAGAAAACTATTCCGACTATTTCCGAATATTAGCGACAGGTGACGAGTGGGACAGATAATATAGAACTGTGTCGAGTACTGTCGAGTAAGTGAGAAAGAAATATATGCGCGCGCAGAGACAGTCATTTGTTTGTTCACGTTCGTCATTGTTTTAGTTGTGCAGCTGTAGTGATTATTTTTTCTTTAATTACGCATTTTTTATTGTTTATGTGAGTTAAATAAACAAAACTATTGGATTCTTATAAGTGTTCGTTTGTTAATACCTTAAAATGTCGACAAATAATCCAGATCAAGCGTACGTGGAGTGCAGTAGCCGTTTACCGGTATGGAGATATTTTAAGAAAGCAGTTAATAATTTGACTGCTCAATGCAACTTGTGTAAAGCTGTTCTCAAAACCTCATCCTGGTCTACAAAAGGTTTACACGTCCATATGATGTCAATCCATAAAATTGACACTAAATTTAATGCGACAGCCGGAAGAACAACAAGTACACTTGAGCCGGATAATGTATCACTACCTTCGACTTCGTCAGGGTCTACTAGAGCGTCGTCGTCAGTTGCGCCGCCACCTATTATCGTGGAGGCTCAATTTACACCAGAAGATCATGAAAATCACGAAACACCACAGAAAAACAAGAAAATCAGTGAATATTTTCCATCCGATACTAACGTAACAAAAGAGATGATGATTTCCCGAATGGTAGCCAAAGATGGTTTGCCGTTCAGAGTGTTCTGTACTTCTGAGGACATGAGTCTTTTTGTCGCAAAAGGTTACAAATTACCTTCTTCGCCAAACACAATTAAAAAAATTGTGATGAATTATGGAATGACGCTCAAAATTAAAGTGACGGAAGATCTACTAAAGTTGAGGAATGAAGACTACAGGTTTACAGTCACTTTAGATGAATGGACATCTGGAATGAATCGGCGCTTTTTAAATGTTAATGTACACACAGTTATTAACAGTCAGTCTACTTACTGGAATATTGGACTGGCACGCGTTTTCGGAAGTATGTCATCTGAGTCTTGCTACGCCCACGGTGTGCAATTAGGTATAACAGACGTAATTTATAAAAATAATGTAGAATCCAATGCAGAGGAGCCAGAGGAAGAATTTGAAGACACTGAATTGAACACAAATCGCAGCGGCGAAGAGGAGGAAGTCCTGGACGATAATCCGGATAATTATGATGGTTTATACTTTTCCTTACCTCTAAGACAAGTTAAAGGCTACAGAATACCAAATGATTATATCGAAACTAAGAAAATGTGTCAAACTTTTTAGGAATTCTCCTACCAAAAATGATAAAACATAAATTCTTACTAGCTGTAAACAACCATGGCAGTCTTACCCTTGTTAAGATACAGAACCAGTACCACACTCGGTCGATGACTGAAGGCAGGTTTGATGTACCTAAAGTGCTAAACTATTACGATGACCGAACATTAAAAAAAACGTATTCCGTATCTGCTAAACAGTTTGCCGGCGGACATACGCGGTGACATTTAAAACTAACCCCCCCCCCCCCCGCCCCTATCCAACATCAAGTGTATTTTTAGTACATATAAAGAATCTTAAAGTTTTTAGAGTATTATTTTTAATTCATTAGCAATATCGCTGGTCGAGTACTCGAGCGGCCTGCTTCTGAATCAGAAAGTCGTGGGATTGCTTCTGGGCTCACACCAATCTATTTTATTCTATAAATAAGGTGGAAAAAATAAATACACGTGATATCTTACTACACCCCCCTTCCCCCTCGTGATATTTCATGATTTTTGTTAGACCCCTCCCCCCGCCCCTTTCTAACCTCATGTGATTAATGGACGGCCCCATACGAAATGAGAATGATCGGCAGTTATTTAGAAATAAATTAAGAACTTACTATATTAAGCAGTTGAGTATCTGATGTTGTGTGTTTTATGTAATGTTATATTATATATGATGTTATGAATTTAATGTTATGTGATGAGCTGATCCCACAGACAAACCAATGTATGTGGTTTTGTGGGACTATGTATCATCATCATGAGCCCAGATTAGTCCACTGCTGAACGTAGGCCTCCCCCTTAGCGCGCCATAACTCCCTATCCTGTGCCAGCTGCATCCAGCGACTCCCGGCTGTTTTTATGAGGTCGTCTGTCCATCTAGTGGGGGGACGGCCTACGCTACGCATACCAACCCGTGGTCGCCACTCAAGAACTTTTTTTCCCCAGCGGTCGTCAGTTCTTCGAGTGATGTGGCCTGCCCACCTCCACTTCAGCGTGCTAACTTTATGGGCTATGTCAGTTATTCTCGTACGTCTACGGATCTCCGTATTTCGGATCTTATCCCGTAGAGATATACCGAGCATAGCCCTCTCCATAGCACGCTGAGCGACTTTGAGCTTCTTAATACGGCCAGCATTAAGAGACCATGTCTCAGAACCATATGTCATCGCTGGTAACACACACTGGTCATAGACCTTGGATTTAAGGCACTGAGGAATTTTGGACGAGAAGATATGCCTAAGCTTCCCGAAAGCTGCCCAGCCGAGTTGCATCCGTCGGTTAATCTCTTTCTCGAAGTTCGCCCTACCTAGTTGAATAGTTTGTCCTAGGTAAACATAGTGATCGACAACTTCGAGGATCGCATCTCCAACAGTTACCGGTACTTGAATGACATGGACATTGGACATGACTTTTGTCTTGTCCATATTCATTCGTAGACCCACTTGTTGGGATAACTTGTTAAGATCCTTGAGCATTGCATCCAGATCCTCCAGCGACTCTGCCAAGACCACGATATCATCGGCAAATCGAAGGTGAGTGATGTATTCGCCGTTGATGTTGATGCCTAGCCCGGTCCAATCTAGGAGCTTGAAGACGTCCTCCAATGCAGCGGTGAACAGCTTCGGAGATATAACGTCTCCTTGTCTGACACCTTTCTGCAGTGGAATAGGCTCTGTACTCCCATCTTGGATTCGAACTGACATATTGGCGTTTCTATACAAACACTTCAGCACTTCGATGTATCGATAGTCAATTTGGCACCGCTGAAGAGACTGCAGCACCGCCCAAGTCTCGACGGAATCGAAGGCTTTCTCATAGTCCACAAACGCCAAGCATAGAGGTCGATTATATTCCTCGGTCTTCTCTATGATCTGGCGTAGAGTGTGGATGTGGTCTATGGTACTAAAGCCTCTTCGGAAACCGGCTTGTTCGGGAGGCTGGAAGTCGTCGAGTTTGCGCGAGAGTCGATTTGTAATGACTCTGGAGAACAGTTTGTAGACATGGCTCAGGAGTGAGATTGGCCTATAGTTTTTCAAGCGGGTCCTGTCACCCTTCTTAAGAAACAGCACCACCATACTCCTGGTCCATGCCTCTGGAACGTCGCCCCCGAGCACGACAGAATTGAAAAGCCTCTGAAGGGCTCTTAGAACCAGCTTGCCGCCTGCCTTCAGTAGCTCGGAAGTAATTCCATCGTCACCCGGTGCCTTCCCGTTCTTTAACTGTTTAAGAGCCATTTGGATCTCGTACAGACTGACGTCCGGGATATCTTCAGTAAAGTGTCGAGTTAGCTTGGATCTGGGATCTGGAGCCAAGCCGACAACAGGAATCTGTGAAGATTGGTATAGCTGTCCATAGAACCTTTGAACCTCTCTCAGGATCTCATCTTTAGCAGAAATGACGATGCCGTTGTCTGCCTTCAGCTTGGTCAATTGACTCTGCCCAATAGACAGATCTCCTGCGAATACTTTGGTGCCTTGATTACGCTCAATGGTCTCTTTGATGCGTACTGCATTGTACTGGCGAGTATCGCGTCGAATACTCTTGGAGATCTGCCTATTCAGTAGCCTGAGGTCGGACCAATCAGCTGAGGACTGCACCGACAACTTCTGACTTTTCTCCATGAGCCCGAGAGTGTGTTCAGAAAGTTTTTTGGTTCTATGAGCACGTTGGTTCTTGAAATATTTGGTACCAACTGTGTGGACTGCTTCCACGAACCTGTTGTTCATATCGTTCACTGTTTCGCATTGGTCCAGGCATTCGAAGCGATTATGAAGTTCAAGCTGAAAGTGTTCCGGGTTCTGGTACTGGACAGGTGTAGGTCGGAGTATAGATCTCATCCGTCGCGAACGTTCGGCCGTAATACAAATATTCAGCATGCCACGGACGAGTCGGTGATCGCTCCCAGTTTTAACTCTGTTGATCACTGTGACATCACTAAATATATGTCGTTTGTTCGTTAAGATGAAATCTATTTCGTTCCTTGTAGAACCATCGGGGCTTATCCAGGTCCATTTCCTTTGAGGCGGTTTCCTGAAGAACGAATTCATCATGTAGAGGTCTTCCCTCTCCAGGAAATCAGCCAGTTTCTGCCCTCTTTGGTTTCTCTGTCCAATTCCATATTGCCCTACCCTCAGTCCATCGTCTTTCCGTCTGCCTAGTTTTGCATTAAAATCTCCCATAACCACCGTGAAGTCGGTTTTGAGGGAGTGGATGGCCGTCGAGATATCCTCGTATAAAACCTCCACCTCCTCGTCTGGGTGTGTCGAGGTCGGTGCGTAAACCTGTATGATCTTCAACGAATATCGCTTGGATATTCTGAGTATAAGGTACGCTACCCTTGTCGACACACTCGTAACCCTGTCCACGTTAGCTACAAGAGATTTGTGAACGATAAACCCGACACCACCCTGAGAGGTTTTGTCGCCTTCCCGGTAGTATAGCAGATTGCCAGACCGTAGGATTATAGTGTCCTCCCCCTGTCTTCGGACTTCTGATAATCCCACGATGTCCCATCGCATCTTGCTCAATTCTTCTTCCAGCTCGGCAATCTTTTCGTCGGTCCTAAGTGTGCGGATGTTGTGTGTTACCAGGGCCAAGGGTCGTTTTTTGTGGTAGCCGTATCGCGACCGGGGATTCTTAGCACCCCTCACTCCGCCGTTACCAGACCCGCTACCATAGGTCAATGGAATAGCGGAGTCGCCGTGACTAGGGGCCGTCCATGTTACGTCGTTCATTTGGGGGGTATTTGCCGTAATCGCCACGCTTGGCAGGCGGGTTGGCGATCGCAGTAAGCTAAGTTTGTTTGCTATGTTATGAGGAGAAAAACGCTGCTGCCCATTTTTCTTGCTTTTCTCTTAGTCGCCTCTTACGACACCCACGAGAAGAAATGGGGTGGCGGTATTCTTCGCCGCACGCCACACGGCGTGTGCGACTATGTATAATAAATCTAAAACAATAAATTTAATAATAATAAAAAAATCGGTTTAGCAGCTGAAATGAATTTGGAGATACATCATATTTATGTGGCTACGGCTTTTCTACATGGAGATCTCAATGAAGAGAAATATATGGAACAGCCGGTAAGATTTATTAAAGATCCTACGAAAGTATGCAAGTTGAAGAAAGCCATTTATGGTTTGAAACAGGCAGCTAGGTGTTAGAATAGTAAGATTCACAAACACATGATCAACAATGGTTTGCAAAGATCACAATATGATCCATGTGTTTACCTGAAACGGTCAGGACATCTCTTCTTGGCTGCAGCCCTGTATGTAGATGACTTTTATAATGGCTTTTATTTGGTAATGACTTGCGCGATATAAAATCATTCAAGAATAAAATAGGATTGGCATTTAAGACTAAAGACTTAGGTGAAGCAAAGGACTGTCTTGGAATGCAAATAACACGTAACCGAAAGTACTTGCTCGGGTTTAATTAACTATTTATTAAATAACCTTGCAAAATACATTTGTAATATACGGTCACAAGAATGTTACGGAGTAGAGAGAGAGCCCTGGATACATGCCAGAGGAAATCTTTAATGCTGATGAAACAGGATTGTTTTACAATTTAACCCCTGACAAAACACTTAAATTCAAAGGCACGAAATGCAAGGGCGGAAAGTTGTCCGAAAAAAGAATTACAGTTTCGGTTGCAGCAAACATGACTGGTTCATGTAAAAGAAAACTGTTGCTGATAGGGAAAGCTAAAAAACCGTGTTGCTTGTTACTTATGAAAACAAGGCTAGGTCCTGGATGACGTCCCAAAATTTTTCAAAATGGCTGCGTAGCTGGGATGCGGAATTGAAGTCTGGAGGAAATAAAATTCTTCTCCTAGTAGACAACCCGCTCATCCTGTAGTCTCAAATCTGAAAAGCATAAAGCTTGTGTTTTTACCCCCCAATGTCACTTCTGTTTTACAGCTCATGGACCAAGGAGTGATAAAAGCTTTAAAAACACAATACAGAAAACTTCAAGTGTTACGAATGATACAGAATATTGAAAACAGCAAAGATATTAAAAGTCTTTCTGTTGTGGATGCAATTCTAATGATATCGGAGGTTTCAAAGATCTCTCTGCATAACAAATGGCGGACGACGATGGTATTCCGCTAGCGAGACTGATACAATTTACAGATGAAAATGACAACGTACCACTTGCAGAGCTGGTTACTCAGTTGCAAAGATTTACTGCTACAATCAAAAGAATAGATGACAGTGTCGCCGTGTGCGCCTTAGCAACTGAGGAAGAAATTCTTGCGGAAGCTGAAAGTAACAGCCATAACACTGACGAAGAAAACGAAGACCAACAATACTCTGAAGAAGAGTTTCAGCCAACAACGATTTCCGAAGCTCTTAACGCTGTAACAATTTTGGAAAAATTTGTTGCCTTTAACGAACAGTTTGATACTGGTGATACTCATACCTTGAGAAGTATGAAACGTAAAATGAAAAAAATATTTGAGACTGGCTAAAAAAAACAGACCAAAATGACTGATTACTTTTGTACCTAATTATTTCGTAATAAATATTTTTGTTTCTTTTTTGACTCGTTTACATATTAAAATATCACACGCCTGTTACATGCCGATACAATAAGTATATCGCTGACGCTGCATTGACACCAATACGTCGTGGACATCGGACCATCGGACCATCGGCACGAGGCGCGCCGTCAGCAGAATGTAGCCCCACATAGGACCATCCTTAATTGCGCAAGGTTGGTATCGAATGTTTAGTTTTAAGTAAATATATTATGTAGAGCATTCTTGTGACATTCTTCGTCCAATTATCACCTACCTAGTTTTAGAATATTGTAATTTTATTACTTTTATTAAATTAAGTGCAAATCAACTTGGTTTTTTTTGCAACCCTCGGCTGCAGGGTACGTAATTGGCGCAGTCGGTAGGATACTCGCGGGTCGGTTCGCGAAAGTATCTTTCGAATATATCGGGAATCGCCAGTCACCCGGGTGGCTTTCAAGCACCATCACGAGTATCCGAATCTTCACGACCACTTCAGCCAGGGTGTATCCAGACATCGATACTGCAGAGAAGAACAATGTTAATGTAAGTACTCTAGAATAGTTCTTGAGTTGCTTCCTTTTTATTGTGTAAGAATATCCTCCAAGATTTTCCATCCCAGGCAATCACGGAACCCTAGGTTAGATAAAAATAGTAAATTTGAAACTTTAGATTCAAATAGAAATTTAGATTACAGTAACTTAGATTTAAATTTAATTAAAATGTCTAGAGTAGAGGAAATCTATAAGGCATTGCGCATGGTTCCCGAATTCGATGGGAATCCAAATGTGCTCCCTAGGTTTATTAAATTATGTGACCAGTTAATATCATTATACATCTCGATAGATGACAATGAATTTACAAATTTAGCATTAATTAATGGTATTTTAAATAAAATAGTAGGCCCCGCCGCGAGATTAATTAATACACATGGTACGACTGAAAGCTGGAATGGCATTCGTAGCGCGTTAGTTAATAATTTTTCAGACCAGCGCGATGAGACCTCGCTTTACAATGACATGCCACTTTTAACTCAAAGCACTTCCACACCACAAGAGTATTACGAAATCTGTCAAAATCTTTTTTCGACAATCATGACATACGTGACATTACATGAAACAGTAGAGATCACTAAAGAATCCAAACGCATACTTTATAAAAAATTAACTTTGCAATTCTATTTAAGAGGCCTTCGTGAACCTCTCGGTTCTCGTATCAGGTGTATGCGTCCCGAAAGCATTGAAAAGGCCTTAGAGTTTGTTTAGGAAGAGATGAACACTCTATACCTGCAAGAACGTAATAATCGTATACCAGACAGGAAACCACACTCACACTTAACTAACCCAGTGATGAAGGCAGGTGTCTCCATGTCTCAACCCCTTCCAAAACCATTTAATTTTAATATGCCCAGTCCCTCACGTCCGTCCTTTAATATGCCTCAACGTCCTCCACTTCCATGGAAACCCAGCATGAACCAACCACACTATCCACAAGGACCAAGTCGTACTCAGCAGATATTTGGTGCAAGACCACCTAATTATAACACACAAAATTCATTCAGATTCCTACAACCTAAACCACACGATTCAAATAACACACCGAAGCCCATGAGTGGTGTTTCACACTTCGTCTCGCGACCACCACCATTCCGCGGTCACAATTGGGCAACGCAAGGAAATCCACCTCCGTCAAATTATTTTAAAACAAGGGAGATGAATTTCAATTAGTGCTATGATTATTCTTACGACCCCTATTCTGAATACTATAATTACGATAATTGTGAATATGATTATTACGATTATCCTGATGCTAACTATTACTATGATATGCCGATTACGCAACAGTCTATACCATATTCAGATTAATGTTTAGAACCACATAATGACGTACCTTCTGCCGAGACTACTACTCTTTCTCACGATGAAAATTTTCAGAAGGAATCGAGTACAAAAGAACCAACATAGAAATTAATTTACAGACGCAACGTTGCCTACCTTATATACAAATTGCAGATCCACCGTTAAAACTACTAATCGACACAGGTGCAAATCAATCATTTAGTCATAAATCATCAAATAAAATCAATAAAATTTAGTTATAACTTCAGGGCTAATCCCTGAAGTTATAACTAAATTTTATTCACACTTACCTTGGAACTATGAACCCTTTGAAGTAACTAATGTGCATGCCGTAATGACTATTCGATTGATTTACCATGTTTTCAGGAATTTCAGGATGATAACTATTTAAAATTTTTCATTTATAATTTTCACGATTATTTTGACGGTCTTATTGGTTTAGATCTTTTAAACAAGTGGGAATCGAATATTGATCTTAAAAATAATAAATTAATCACTAGAAATTCTGTTAACCCTATTGTAATGTATAACTCACGTAATTGCAATTTATACGAGGATATAATACCCGCGAACTCCTCCAAGTTAGTTAAAGTCCCTATTAACCTCCGAAATGGTGACGCAATAATTCCTGAACAAATAGTGTCTAATTGTAATATTAACGAATGTATTACTTATGTTAAAAATAGCCGTGGCTACTTAGAAGTTTCGAATAAAACCCCGAATGATGTCATTTTTTCGATGTGCGAACCGATTAAAGCCGAAGTTTTTTATACCGGGTGTACGGAACAATCTCCATCCACTAGAACGAAGGAAGTATTGTCTCGTTTACGCACCGATCATTTAAATGAAGAGGAAAAAATCAATTTAAAAAATCTAGTATCTCAATATTCAGACGTTTTCTATTTAGAGAATGAACCAGTTACTTTTAGTAATAAAATTAAGCACAATATACGCACCACAGACGAAATCCCCGCACATACGAAAACTTGTCGCTATCCATTTATACACCGACAAGAAGTTCGGAATCAAATTTCAAAAATGTTAGAACAAGGTATCATACGTCCTTCAGACTCTGCATGGAGCTCACCAATTTGGTTAGTTCCAAAGAAAGCTGATGCTTCCGGAAAAGTCGAGTGGAAAATTGTTATAGATTTTAGAAAACTCAATGAAAAAACTCTAGATGAGCCTATACCTCATATTTCGGATATTTTAGATAAGTTAGGAAATTGTAACTACTTCACAACCCTTGACATAGCCTGGTTATATCATGTGCAAATGAACCCCAACGATATACACAAAACTGCTTTTAACGTGGAACATGGCCATTTTGAATTCCTTCGTATACCGATGGGACTAAAAAATTCTCCATGCACGTTTCAGAAAGTAATGGACAATGTCCTTAGGGAACTTCAAAATTCAATTTGCCTCATATATTTGGACAAAATTATAGTCTATAGCACATCTCTTCAGGAACACATTGTTAATCTGACAAGAGTGTTTAAAAGATTTAGAGAATCAAATTTCAAGATCCGTGTTGATAAATCAGAATTTTTAAAATTAGAAACTGCTTATCTTGGCCATATCATTAGTAAAGATGGTATAAAACCAAATCCTGACAAAATTATAGCGATTAGAAAATACCCTATCCCCAAAACGGTTACAGAAATTAAACGTTTCTTAGCATTAGTAGGCTATTATCGCAAATTCATCCCTGATTTCGCAAAAATAATTAAACCCATGACACACTGTCTGAAAAAAGGTTCAAAGATAAATTTCAATGAAACTAACTATATAAACTGCTTTGAAAAATGTAAAACTTTATTAACGAATGACCCAATATTGCAATATCCTAATTTTGAAAAACAATTTATTCTTACCACAGATGCATCTAACTTAGCAATAGGAGCTCAAGGTACAATTGGCTCAGATAAACCCATCGCTTATGCATCACGCACACTTAATACAAGCGAAATAAATTACAGCACAATCGAGAAGGAACTTTTAGCAATAGTTTGGGCTACAAAATATTTTAGACCCTACCTTTTTGGGCGTACATTTAAAATAATTACAGATCATAAGCCTCTCCAATGGATGATGAATTTAAAGGAACCTAATTCGCGATTAACTCGCTGGAGACTTAAATTAAGTGAATACAATTATTCAGTCATTTACAAGCAAGGCAAGAGTAACACAAATGCTGATGCTTTGTCTCGCATAGAAATTAATAACCAAGAAAGTAGTTCTGTCATAGTTAACTGGCCCGAAAAACAGTATTATAAATCCAACCAAGAAACATGTGTCAAAAACTCCTTACCAGGTACACAAAAACTCTATCTACCACTATCTACTACTCTAACTCTATCTACTACTAAACTGGATCTACCAATACACATATACACTAAAAAGAAGCGGTACTCTTTTGCCAAGTCACGAATCAAGCCTCCTGACATCAATAAATTGTTGCAAGATAGTTCTTCTGACTCAGATACTGCTGATCTGCTAATTTAAAATCATATCACATTATCATTTACTCCTTCCCATTCCAAATTAATTAAAGTAAAACTCGACTATTTTTATTCAACAACATAACTCAGCCACTTTTCGAATCACACTTTAAATACATCAATATCAAATTACATAACATATGTATATAAAATGATTTGAGCAAGGTACAAAAAAAAAACGTTGTCTCATAAACGTATTATTATCAGATTTCAAAGAATATTTCGGACTAGTATTACACAGACGCCTTAAATTACAATAATGTCATTCGAGTTTTACAGTAAAACAAAATCTAATAATTATACAAAAAAAAAATAGATTTATGAACAGACTAAAATATATTAAATAAAATAGGAAAAAGTCAGTAGTAGAATATATTTTCAGTAAAATCAATTATATATCTATTAGATACAGATGAAATTAGAAATGAAGATTTATTTTTACATCCACTAATACTTACTTAATATATACTAAATCCATATATTATGTCAAATTATATAGGATAGGAATAATGTTAGGTTTAATACGTACATAGGTTTAATATTAGCATTCTATGATTAGTTAATTTAACCTTAGAAACATGCTGAGTAGATTAAGATTGCTTTATTATATATTCTCTGGATATTATGACATTCTAAAACTAGGATCATATTACACTAAAAAAATAAAAATACCGATTGCCTTACCTATACCATAATTATTCCTTAATACTTTCAATATTACATAAAAAGAATAACCCAGTCCTTGTACCATCCTTACTTTACATAGCAATTCATGAACGATATTCTGTGTACATAGAGACAGAATGTCCGAAGGTCAGTCGACGGTACCTCTGCAAGGAAAAGATCAACTACAGCATCCCTGATAAACTGGATTATATTAAGCAGCTAATTGGCACAAAATACTAGCTCATGTGTTTTTACACCAGTTATCCTGAACAAAGAAGCTATGAAACAACCCGACGAAAAACATTATACTGTAAGTTTCCCGAGACCCACTAGAATTCAGACATCCTGCGGTCAAGAACATTATGAAACACTGCAAGGAAGTTACTTGGTCAAAATACCTAGAACTTGCTTCCTGAAGACTCCAGAATTTACAATCGCTAACATTAATGATCGTGTCAGCGGCCACGAATTAAAAATAATTCAGTCACCAGTATTACAGAAGAAGATGCAGAAAAACGAGGACACCGTAATTAAAATTAATTCCATCAACCTTGACAATCTACACAATAGTTACCAGAAGATTACAGTACAAAATCCTGCTCTACTCTCTCATACTAATATTGAGAGCATATACCACACCACTATACCCGTATACAGTATATTGGTCATTGCCTGCATTTGCGCAAGCTTTATAATTTATCGACGATTATATGCGAGAAAGTCAGTCGAAGAAGCTTGTTCTGAAATATCTACAGCCCATCAGGACATCTATGCTGAAATCCCTCAGAAGAATATAAAACCAGCTGAAATGAAAATTAACACTCATAATCTAGCAGCAACATATTCGGCCTCCTGCAAATAGTTGCTGTTCTTCGGGGGGAGGTGTTACGTGCCGATACAATAAGTATATCGCTGACGCTGCATTGACACCAATACGTCGTGGACATCGGACCATCGGACCATCGGCACGAGGCGCGCCGTCAACAGAATGTAGCCCCACATCGGACCATCCTTAATTGCGCAAGATTGGTATCGAATGTTTAGTTTTAAGTAAATATATTATGTAGAGCATTCTTGTAGCCTAGTTTTAGAATATTGTAATTTTATTACTTTTATTAAATTAAGTGCAAATCAACTTGTTTTTTTTTGCAACCCTCGGCTGCAGGGTACGTAATTCGCCTTTGTTATCCGAAAGTGTAGGCAGCGGCTGTTATGCCTTGTCTCGCCGTTATGTTTACGTCTCAAATGGAATAGGTGGCGAACCTATTGCCATACCAGGCACAAAGTTTTTCAGTCATCGATATTTATCGCAGGAAGAATCAATCTCAGACTAGTTTGTTAAGCCATCGACATTTACATGTTCTCATCTCAAATTAACGTTTCTATAGGATGTTCAACTCCTAAACCAGGGCTGTCCAAACCATGGCCCGCGGGCCGCATGCGGCCCGCGGCTTGTTTGATTGCGGCCCGTAGAACCTTTTTTAACTGACTTCAAAAAAAGTTTCCAAAATTAACAAGCAAATTATTTTTCTCGCATCAAAATCGAATGTTTTGGGTATGTTCGATTACGCTGCTCACATCACTATTCACTCGAGAATTCGGGGAATTCCCCGAACGCAAGATACGTGTACCTACTACCGCGCATCGTTCATTGGGCATTTGTTTGTCACTTGTCATTCAACGCGACGAAAGTCTTGATTACGCAAGGTTACTCTCAGGTTAAAGACTTTAACATTATTTTAAAGTTTGTTCGCTTTGTGTTTGCGTATAAAAAACTTTTAACCTCATCATGTCTACAAAGAAGAGGAAGTTAAGTGAAGAAAAACGTTCATTCAATGAGAAATGGGAGTTAGACTACTTTATTTCCAACAATAACAATAAAATTCAGTGTTTGATTTGTATGCAAGTTTTATCTGTAAGTAAAGAATATAATGTTAAGCGACACTATACTTCTTTACATGAAGAAAAGTATAAAAAACATGTCGGTGAAGCAAGAAAAGTTATGGTGGCTGAGTACAAAAAAAAACTAATACAGCAAACAACTATGTTTTCAAAAGTAAGTACTGAAAATGAACAAAGCTTGGCTGCTTCATATGAAGTTTCATTACAATTAGCCAGAGCTAAAAAACCATTTAGTGATGGAGCTTTAATAAAAAAATGCGCAGTTGAAATGGCTAAACGCTTTATGCAGCCGAAATTAGCGGAAAAGTTTGAATCTGTTGCATTATCTCACCAAACGGTGGCGCGACGAATAGAGGACATGGGTAATTATATTACGAAAAGTTTATGTGATTACTTTGTAGATTGCGAATATTATTCAATATGTTTGGATGAAAGTACCGACCAGACCGATGTCAGTCAATTAATAATCTTCATACGTTGCATTTCCAAAGATTTTACAATCACGGAAGAAATGCTGGATTTAATACCATTTCATGGAACAACTAAAGGCAGTGATATATTTGAAGCAGTTAACAAAACTATTGTAGAATATGGAGGATTTCGTAAGTGTTCTTGTATTGTGACCGACGGGGCAAAAGCTATGACCGGAAAAGTGACAGGATTTGCGGGACTTCTAATACAAAATGGCATTGATTGCCCGTTGTTCCATTGTATCATACACCAAGAAGCCTTGTGTGGAAAATCGTTGCGTCAAATGAATGCTATGAAAGTTGTTATAAGGATAACCAATTTGATTAGAGGTGGAAACAGATCATTGACACATAGAAAATTTAGAGACTTCTTATGTGAAATCGATGCAAACTATGGAGATTTACTATTGCATTCAGAAATCAGATGGCTAAGTGCTGGCCAGTGCTTGCAACGCTTTTTTGCCTTACGAAAAGAAATACCTTTATTTCTAAAAAATGAGATATCGTCTGACACTTCTGAACTACAAGATAAAATGCGAGATCCTCAGTTTCTGGCTGATCTTGCGTTTTTAACTGATATGACGCAACATTTGAATGAGTTAAATTTAAAATTGCAAGGTAAAAACCACAATATAGCCAACCTGTATGGAAATGTGAATGGATTCAGAAATAAACTTAAATTGTTCAAGACGTCTCTACAACAAGATGATTTTTCTTTTTTTCCAAGTTGTAAAGAACATTATTTAGAGATGAAAAATTTTGAAGAATGTAATTTCTTGGACCACCTCAAATACATGGACGAAATAATCGTCGAATTTGAGCGGCGTTTCGCAGATTTTGAAAAAATTGAGAGTGATATAGCACTCTTCACTCAACCATTAACAATCGCAGTTGAGACTGTAAACATTGATTATCAACTGGAACTGTGTGATCTGCAATCAGACCCCTTTTACAAGGGCAGAACAGAAACAGGCATTGATTTTTTTAAACTCCTCGCTGAACGTTTCCCGAAACTGACGAATTTCGGACAAAAAATGGGCTCGATGATGGGCAGTACCTACCTTTGTGAAAGTGCATATTCGACAATGAAGTTTATTAAGTCTAAATACAGGTCTTCATTGACAGATACTTCACTTAAGCATGCACTGCGCCTAGCTACTACTAATATTAATGTTGATATTGACAGAATTGTAAAAGACAAATTAACAAAACAGTAGGTTATCTACCTACTAAATAAAATAACAAATCATTATAAACTGTTTTTTATTTTTACAAATATTTTGCGGCCCACCAATGTATTTAGTATTTTTTATTGGCCCTGGGTCCCATCTAGTTTGGACACCCCTGTCCTAAACAATAAAAAATGGGCATAGAAGCATCATTCTCAAACATATCGGAATTTGGATCCGGGGCTCAAAACACAAATAGATTACAGACGCTATAGCATAATTGATATACCGCGATAATCTTCCTTTCAGCCTAGTCGAAGGAGAAGGGTTTGGAAAATTAGTTAAATTACATGCACCATTTTTTAAAAATTCCATGTCACAAAACGATAGCCATGGAAAATACAAAGAGAAAAAACCTATTTTAATAAAGTTACAATCCGTTACCAATATATGTTTAATGATTGACGAATAGAAGGATTTACAAATGAAGAGCTATCTGGGATTCATTGTATCAAAAATTTTAAGATTGTTTCTTTCAATATAGATTGTGAGTCATACCGCCAAATATTTATCAATGGGAAATACCCGATGAAATAATGGAATTTTTGTGACATTAAAACAACCTTTAGGATTATATCGCGTTTATTTACACTCGAGAGCAATGAATCCGGGTCACTTAAAGAATCCTAAAAATCTCGGAAACTAAAAATGCTAGGTTAATGCAATAAATTGTATTTAATAGACAATGTAATACTCCTTAAATGAAGGTATTAAAACTTCTTAGTTATTGTAAAGTTATATCATAAAAAAATCAAATTTGAAAAAGGGCCACTTTCGAAGATGGAACTACGAAATTACAGCATTTGGTTTTGCTTTTGTTTGTAATCTGTCATTTATGTGGGTACATAAACCATGTTGATAGTGCTCTATATTCATTATTCAAGCTGAAATTATGTCGCTTACGCCTGAAGAATGCACCAGAATACTTACAATGCTGGAAACCGGCCGGAGTCAGCGCGATACAGCCAGGACTGTTGGTGTGTCGCTGTCAACAGTACAAAGAGTTCTCCGACGTTACGAAGAAACTGGTTCTAACCTACGCAGACCAGGAACGGGCAGAACCAGGTATACCACAGCACGAGTAGACCGATACTTGGTGAACACCATGCTTCGAAATCGCTTTCTCACAGGAACTGAACTCACCAATCAGTTTCGACGCCTCGGAGGAAGTAACCCAAGTGCATGGACAGTAAGACGTCGGCTTGCTGAATCTAACTTAAAACCCCTTAGACCTGCAAACGGCCCTAAACTGGAGCGTGGGCATCGTATTTCAAGACTAAGATATGCCCAGAGCCACGTAAATTGGAGTATTGAAGATTGGTCAAAAGTTATGTTCTCCGACGAATCAAAATTTATGCTCTACAAGCACGATGGAAGACACAGAGTGTATCGAAGACCAGGGGAAAGATTCAAGCAAGCATGCATCGGGAAATGCAAGGAAAAAGTAGCCTACGGTGGTGGGTCTGTACTTGTGTGGGCCGGAATTTCTTCTGAAAGTCGCACAGAGCTGGTGATCATAGAAAACGGCTCTTTAACTAGCGTAAGATATGTGGAAGAAATCCTCAATGATCACGTTGGTCCATTTATGGTCAATTTAGGTGAGGATGCTATATTTATGCATGACAATGCCCGACCTCATACAGGTAGGATTGTGAATGACTACCTTCAAGAGATGAACATTACTCATATGGAGTGGCCAGCGCGCAGCCCGGATATCAACCCGATCGAGCATGCTTGGGACGAGCTAGGCAGATGCGTAAAACAACGAAACCCTCCCCCAATCACGCTTCGTGAGCTCAAAACTGCTCTCACAGAGGAATGGGAGAATATTCCCCAAAATCGTATAAGGAACTTGGTGTACAGCATGCCAAACCGCGTAAACGCAGTAATGGAAGCACGAGGAGGCAATACGAAGTATTAAAATTCAAGAAAATCGTAATAAAGTTCAAAAATTTCATGTTTCCTATTTTTGTTTTAAGGAGAGATCAGCAGATTTTTTCTTTATGTAATTTTGTGTTAATAAAATGTATGGTGACTCATATTTTTTTTACTTTCATTTAAGGAGTATTACATTGTCTATTAAATACAATTTATTGCATTAACCTATCATTTTTAGTTTCCGAGATTTTTAACATTCTTTAAGTGACCCGGATTCATTGCTCTCGAGAGTATTACTAATTTTATTTATTTCCCGACGTTCCGAACTCTTTACAGAGATCATTTTCACGAGTAAGTTTCTCTGTAAAGAGTTCGAAACGTCGGGAAATAAATAAAATTAGTAATAAATAAACGCGATATAATCCTAAAGGTTGTTTTAATGTTATGAACGTGATTCGCGAAAGTCTTAGAGATAAATATGATGGAATTTTAACTTGCGGTCGCGAATATTGAGGAAACTTTTAAAAATAGACCCAGGAAAAGCTACTGCCCAATTTGCACCAAATTCAGTAGTCATATTGGACTATGTCTCTTTGACAATCATAATGTTGAAATTGACAAAAAGCCGTCCAAATCAGCAATGAAACAAACAATGCTTCATTGGCTACAAAAGCACAATATTGAATGCAGTCCAGAAATGTATAGATCACAACTTTATAATCTGATCCAAATTACACCTATCGAGAAAAAAAGTTATTATTGAAACTTTAAAAAGTTATTTATGGCCACGAAGAGTTGCGTCTGCCGCCAAATCATGCAGACTTAAATCCCATAGAGTTAGTGTGGGGTCACGTCAAAGGTCAACTTGCTTCAACAGATCTTACAACCAATTTGACGCAAAAATGGGTAAAATTGGAAAATTTATTTCCTAGCTATACTCCAGCTCAATGGACCAAACGTGTTGAACATGTTGTTGAGATATCTACAATGTCTATACATTTACTGTAGTTCAAAATTTATGGTTGGTAGTACTTCATCTAATATTATTAAGTTGGTATGTGCCTATTGGTTAGTTAGTAGTATACCCATCTAATTACAAGTGTTACGGAAACTGTTCGTGTGAAATAAACAGATTGATGACAGAAAACCACTTTAGGTTATGGGCCCAGACACATAATTCTGGATCGCTATCATCAAGAAAAAGTTCTGTGTAAGAAGTTTCTATTTGGTGAAAAAAAAAGCAAGCGGCGTACCTACCCACTATCGGCAAAAAAAAAACTTGTTCTTTCTTAAACTTATGAGTTGTGAGCAGGGCAGGAATATGGAGAGTAACAATATGAACGTGATCAAGCTGGAAGGCTCTAGAAATTGGAACGTTAGGAAATTCCAAACGGTGGTGCTGTTGAGGGGTCAAGGTTTACTGGATGTTGTTGAGGGTAAATGTGTAAAACCTGAAGCGGTTACTGAATTAACCAAATGGGAAGGAAAAGATGCTAAAGCACAGACGTTTCTGGTTAATCGGATGGCTGAAGAGGCCATGCTACAGATCATCACATGCACGACTTCTGCTGATATGTGGCGAAAACTTCAGAGCGTGTATGAACAGAAAACAGAAACTAGTATACAAATGATACAGCAAAGATTTTTCCAGTATAAATACGAAAAGGGCAGCAATATGTCAGTTTTCTTGTCCAAAATTCAAGAGATGCGAAATTCGTTAAAACAAATGGGCGAGGATATTTCCGATAAATTCGTTATCACAAAGGTGTTGATGTCGTTGCCTGACGAATATATACATTTTGTATCGGCCTGGGAGTCGGCACCTGATGAGAAGCAAACTATGGATAATTTGGTGGCTCGTTTACTTATTGAAGAAGAGAGGGTGAAAGGAAAGTTAGAAGAGTCTCAGCAAACTTCGTCCTCTGCGTTTGTTGTAAAAAATAAAATACATATAAAGTGTTATAAGTGTGGCAAAACAGGACATTTTTCAAGCGAGTGTAAAAATAATAAAACCGGCAGTGATATTAACGAAAACAATAACTGTTTTTACCACAGAAATAGATCAAGATAGAACGGCGAATAGGCGTGGCAAGCGTGCCAAAACCATCATTACGCAACGAGCGTTCCTGCCATGCGTTCAGGACGTAAAAAAATAGATAAAACGTCACATATATGCCTTATTATACTGTGGCAAATTGTAAAAACAAAAGTAGTGAATCAAATATGAAAAAAGGAAATATTTCGTATGATCAGTAAGTACAGAAAATCAGTAGAAAGTATTTTTTTGAGATTATAAATTATTGTTTTACTTTTACTATGTTCAATAATTACGATCACAAGTTGTATATTTTTTCGTTATGATAAATATCCATTGCTGTCCGCATTCAACGCTCGTATACAAAAATCATTGCGCGCATTAATTATACGCGTAATGTACGTCGAATCGAACGAAATACACAATACACCTGCCAGTTGATCGCTGCGTCTGTTAATCGCTGTGATTGGTCTTCGAATGTTAGAGATGGGCACTCCATGTATCGTTGAGTCTTAGGACTTATCGATAAATTAATTCAATAATAATTTGAGTATCAGCTTTTGTCTTGCTTTGTCCCTACTTTATTCTAACACCACAAATTTCAGCCAAAGTGTTTCGTAATTACATTGGCAGCAGTTTATTTGACAGTATAAGTTTTCACCAATTTGACCAATCGCCGATGGAAAATCATCTCGTTGTTCTCAAACGGCCAGTAACCGAGGTATATGTAGACGTTCGGCTTCGTTATTTAACCAGGACGCTACTGTGCCAGGTTCAACATAAGCTCTGTGTATTTTTACGAATTTAAAATAAAATTAGTGTTTAAAAATTGAAGAAATATAGTACAACGGACGTATAAATAACCGAATTACAACATATATTGTGGACACAGTGATATAACAACTTTACTGCTTTTAAATTAGTGAATAACGTGAACAGTAAAGATATCAGCTATTAGAACAAACGGACAATAATGACGAAAAAGTACTACATATACTTACTAAATTTCGTTAGGAAGTGACAAAGTTTTGATATTAGATTACTTTTACGGACTATTTAAGTATATCAAATAAATAACCTATACCCGTGCTGGATGATTCGACAATTTACAACAATTTGCAACAAACTAATTGCAGTCAGCGCACTCTGTTGTTACCCGTCGGCACTACGATCTAAAGTCCATCAATCATTCACAAAACTTCATCGATAGATTGCCTGTGATACACTAATCAATTCAAAAGAAAACCAGCAGAGGTCATCACTTGGACGAGATTAATAGTTCACAGTGAGGCTACTAGTTTTTTACCACTAGTGGCTCTAAATAACCACCAATTTATATTAATTCAAACAAGCTGATAAAATATGGATGAAATTATGAATGCACTTCGTCACATCCAAAAAGAGTTGGATGAACAAAAAATCACAATACAAAAAAGCGCAGAAAAGGCGACAGAACAGGTAACACAAAATATAAATAACATTCTAGACGAAAAGTTTAAAGCACTAGAAGAAAAATATGAAAACCTTCAAACAAAAGTTGAAAATCAAGAAAAACGTCTCCATTTCTTAGAAAAACAAGCAAGACAAAGAAACATTGTATTTTTTGGATTAGAAGAGAAGGAGACATCTTACAGTAATTTGGAAAATATTATGGTAGAATTCACCAAAACATACTTTGATTTAAATATTGAACGAAGAGATATACAAGAAATAAGGAGAATCGGTAAAAAAGGAGAAAGACTTAGACCAATTGTTGTCACTTTTTCCAATCTAGGATTAAAAGTCGATATATTTAAACAGAGATTTACATTGAAAGATAGAACATACTATATTAAAGAAGACTATCCGCGCTATGTTTTAAACAAAAGAAAAGAACTACAAGAACAAATAAAGGTTGAGAGAGAAAAAGGAAACACTGCCATAATAAAATACGATAAACTAATAATACTAGACAAACACAGGATCACGACAAATAAGAGAATTCTCTCATTATCTCCGGAAAATATCGATATTAAAGAAAATAGAACTAAGAAAAATAAAAAACAACAGTTTGGCTCTAAAACAAAGATCACGAGGTCGAATAGTGTCACCGAAGGAGTCGTCAAACAGAGCATGTTGAATTTTTTGACAAATAAAAATACAATAAATAGAAATACATAGCAACCAAGCCCTCCTCTACACACTGCTACCACAAACAAATTTTATTGCAAAACAAAAATCTTCCAATCCGGCTGGTCACCGTGGAAGATTGTGACCAAAACCCTCCAAAGTTGCAAAACTAAAATTGAACCTTAATAACCATCAAAAACACAGAAAGTAATGCCATCAATTAAATATAATAACATAAAACGTCAGAACCCTATCATCATACGACCGACCACTTTAACTGGATGAATGTTTAAATAAAATTAACTATGATATAATGGGAATTTTTGGAAGTTAGACGAAAGGGCAACTAAGTAGAAGAACACAACACCTTTATACTTTGCTACAACTGATGTCCCATAGCACAAGTCCTACAAAAATGGGCATCTTTGGAGGAGGCCTTTACCCAAACCGGGGTTCCTACTAATTACTAAATATTAATAACATATTATACTTAAAACACTAACATAATTATAAGTTAACTCACTAAACAAATGTGTACTGTAATTACCTACCTACTCAATAACTTGTATTACTATTGTAAAATGGGGAAATAAAAAGGCTTATTATTATTATTTAACCAGGACTGTGAGGCCAACCCTTACAAAAAGGCAAATATTTAATAAATATGTGTAGTTTCAAGGACAGTAAAATATTTATAATTAAATTTTATATACTGTTGGAAAAATACGTTTTAGGTTTTAATATGTCGGATTAAAGTATTTAACATGTTTTACTTTCTATGATTATCGTTACACAAAATCAATAAAGTTAGTAAAATATAAAAATAATAAAATTAACACACGTTGCCGATATTAACATAGATTATCTAATGTGTGTGTCTCCTAACTAGTCGCCCCGCTCACAATGAAAATGACGTCACGCTGTGGGCGTGGTTTTTCAAAAAAGTGACACGCTCGAAATGTATGGAAATATGACACCACGGCCGTTCTATCTTGATCTATTTCTGTGGTTTTTACTGTGGAAAGTTCGGTCATTTTAAAGCGCAGTGTAGGTTTCGTAAGCAAAAATTGAATAGAACTGAAAACAAATCGAAGAGCAATGCGTTCGTTGTGTCTACTTCGGGTCATGAACTACATAAATCAAAATGGTTAGTGGACTCCGGTGCTAGCGAACATATGTGTATGAACCGCGCATTGTTTACATCATTTACGGGTACAAAAGAAAAATCAGTGATCGTCGGTAACGGTGCATCTATTAATGTACTTGGCTGCGGACAGGTGGCGTTACAACTCTCCAACGGGACTGAATGGATTGATACGGTCATAAACAACGTTCTATACGTTCCTGAACTAAATAACAACTTGTTTTCAGTCATTCGCGCGACAGACAAAGATTACATCATGGTGACAGACGACAAACTATGCAAATTTTACAAAGAAAAAAAGATTTGTGCAATGGCGGAGAGAATCGGCGATTCATATTATTTAGAAGTGCGATATAAATACAATAAATACGAGACTGCAAGAACTGTAACACTAGTGCCGAGTGATTTAAACGACTGGCACAGGAGACTCGCGCATCAAAACTTTACGTACGTGAAAGATATTCTTCAGAAATATAATATTGATGTCAAACAAACCACTAAACCTGACTGTGAGAGCTGTTTAGTTGGGAAGATTCATCGTTTGCCATTCTATAAAAGTGAAAACGTTACCACAAGGACTTGCGAGCTGATTCATGCAGACACGTGTAGTCCGATGGAGACAGCGTCTATTGGCGGGTCAAGATATTTTGTCATACTAAAGGACGATTACTCAAACTATAGGAGTGTTTACTTTGTCGTTTGTAAGGACATATTGTAACATATATATACATATATATATATATTGTGACATATTGGACGTATTGTAAAGGACAGTCATGAAATAGTCTTGTTTGCAGATGATACTTCTTTAGTTTTTAAGGTAAAGAGACAACAATCAGCAATTGACGATGTAAACAATGCTCTTTCAAAGATAGTAAACTGGTTTAGTGCTAATAATTTGCTTTTAAATGGTAGCAAAACCAAATATGTTAGATTTTTTACTAAAAATGTTAAACAAGTTATAACCAGTGTCGTGATGGACAATAGGAGACTGGAATTGGTCAATAAGGTTGTCTTTCTTGGTATAACATTAGACTCTAAACTACAATGGGGCCCACATATAGAGACGTTATCTGGTAGACTTAGCTCAGCCGCTTACGCTGTAAAGAAAATACGTCAATTGACCGACGTTGATACTGCACGTTTAGTTTATTTTAGTTATTTTCACAGCATTATGTCATATGGCTTATTACTTTGGGGTAGTGCTGCGGATGTAGACTCGATTTTTGTGCTCCAGAAACGAGCTATTCGTGCTATCTATATGATGAGTCCCAGGGATACACTGAGAAGTAAATTTAAAGAGATACGAATAATGACGTTACATTCACAATATATTTATGAAAATTTTATCTATGTTCATAAAAATATAACTAAATTTAAGAAAAACAGTGATATCCATCAATTAAACTTAAGAAATAAAAACAAACTTGCTGTGTCCACTACTAGGCTCCAAAAAATTTCTAACGCGTTTCCAGGTCAATGTATACGCTTTTACAATAAACTTCCAAACGACGCGGTTGAATTATCGTTAGGTAAATTTAAGAAATATGTTAAAAGTAGACTATATACAAGAGCTTATTACTGTATCGCAGATTATATCAATGATAAAACCGTTTGGAATTGAATTGCTTCTTTTGTGTTATATTGTTTGTATTTGCTGCAAAATATTGTTATTCTGCTAACCAAACTTTACTGTTATTGGTAAGATTGTATGCAATATGACGTTTCTCGCCGGGCAAACTTACTAGTTTATTTTTTTTTTTGTCTGGGATCTTGAATAAGTCATGCTCACTGAAAGGTCCTTGCTTATGGCGGCGTCGTTGATCGGGTCGCCACCTTCCCTAAAATATGGCGAGGGAGGCGATGGCTGAGATATGGGTCATGCTCGTGAACGGGTGCTGTTTGTGGGGACTGGTCTGTTCAAGCGTCCAAAGAATATTAACGTACTGTGTCCTAAGTTTTACGTGAGGAACCTCATCTTGCTCTATAAATTATTCTAATAATTTGTAATTTAGTTTACTTAAAATTAAGTAAAAAGAAAAAAAAAGACTCCCCTGAGTTTCTTGCCAATTCTTCTCAGGACGTGAGTAATCGAATTGGCGGATTGAAATTATTGACGTTCATAAGTGTCTTTAATGACCTAAACTGAATAAATGAGATTTTGATTTGATTTTGATTTGATTTGTCAAAACCAAAGATGAAATCAAGCAGTGTATTGAGAACTTTATCAATAAAGCAGAGAACATGACGGGAAATAAAGTGAAGGTATTTAGATCGGACAATGGTACAGAGTTTGTGAATAAGGAAGTGAAAAGCTTGTTTTCGAAACGCGGGATAACACACCAAACATCAGTACCCTACACGCCCGAACAAAATGGGAAGGCGGAAAGAGATATTAGGACATTGGTGGAAGCAGCACGGACCATGTTACATGAACAAAGCTTACCAAAGGAATTATGGGCGGAAGCGATCAGTACAGCATCTTTTATCTTAAATAGAACTGGGAAAAGTAATGAGAATGGAAGGTCTCCTTGTGAAGTATGGACAAACAGGAAGTTTGACATTCACCAGTTAAAAGTCTTTGGCTCTAAGGCTTATGTTCATATCCCAAAAGAACAAAAAAGGAAATGGGACAAGAAAGGTGAAAAGGGATTAATGGTGGGATATGATGATAATGTAAAAGGTTATAGAATTCTTTCTTCTCTTCTCTTTTACTTTCCAAAAAGAAATACTGTGGAGATAAAGAGAGATGTTGTATTTTTGTCTGGAGAGGGCAAAGTGAAGAAACTTCAAGTGAAGGAAGGTGAAGAAAAGGAATCTACAACATCAGTAATACTCGCAGAAGAAAACAATCCTGAGAAAGAATCTAATCCTGTGAATGAAATATCTAACACAGATGGAACAATGGAAGTGACACACAATGATAGTATTGAAGATGAATCAGAGAATGAATATGACAGTGAGTACTTACCATGCACTGATGAGGAACATTTGATGGAAGAAAGTGGTTCTCCTATTCAGGAAAGAAGCAAGCGGGTCAGAGAGCAAACAACTTTCTATAAGTGTAATAATGTGAAGTTAAATGAAAGTGAGTGTGAACCCCTTACATATACTGAAGCAATGAACAGAAGTGATGCAAATAAGTGGAGTGAAGCAATTAGAGTACACTTGGCACAGTTGTGATGCACCAGGGAATGTGAGAGTTATTAGCAGTAAGTGGGTCTTTAAATTAAAAAATGTTAATAATGATGTAAAGTATAAAGCTCGGCTTGTTGCCCGGGGGTTTGAACAACAGGAGTCATTTGAATTGTGTGATATTTATGCTCCAGTTGCAAAATTGTCTACTTTTAGATTATTTGTCGCAGTAGCCACTAAATTAAATGTGCCCATCTATCAGATGGAAGTTACAGGGGCTTTCTTATATGGGGACATTAAAGAAGATACATACGAGTATGTACGTTTACCTAAAGGAGCATATGTTAAAAATAATAATATAGTAAAATTAAAAAAGTCTTTATATGGTTTAAAATCTTCTCCTAAATGTTGGAATGACAAGTTTAATACAGTAATAACTAAAGAAGGATTTGTAAGATCAAAATGTGACTCATGTTTATATACAAGAAATAATGGCACAGATAAAATGTATGTTTTAATTTATGTGGATGATTTGTTAATATTTGGAGTAAATGAACAAGAAATTACAAAATTGAAAAGTGTATTAAATAGTGAATTTAAGATGAAGGATCTAGGGGTCATTTCAGATTTCTTAGGAATAAATGTTAAGCAAAATTTGCAAAATGGTACAACTATATTGTCACAGAAAAACTATCTTGAAAATGTAATTAAGAGATTTAATATGGAAAGTTGTAAACCTATGATGACACCTATGGATCTAAATTTTAATAGTAAGATACTTGATTCTGATGTGAAATATGATAAGAACTTAGAACAAACTTGTAGGCAAATAATAGGCTGTGTCATGTATGCCGTTTCAGGCACCAGGCCTGATCTTTGTTTTGCCATTTCCATGTTGAGCAGATTTCAGTCAACTCCTAACAGTACATTATTAAGTGCACTAAAAAGGGTATTACGTTATGTAAAGCATACCATTGATTATAACTTAGTATATAAATCTGATGATACAATGTTGCAAGGATTCTGTGATGCTGACTGGGCGGGTGACCTAAGAGACAGAAAGTCTACTTCAGGATACTTGTTTACTTTTGCTAACTGTTTAATAGTGTGGTGTTCTAAAAAGCAAGCATCTGTAAGTTTGTCTTCAACAGAAGCTGAATATATCTCTATGAGCATGGCTGCTAGTGAGACATGTTGGTTGATAAATTTGTTAAAAGATTTTGATTTTCAAAATATTTGTCCAGTTAATTTGTTTTGTGATAATAATTCTGCAATATTAAGTGCAACCACAGAATCAGTTAAACGCTTGAAACATGTGGATATCAGATATCATTTTGTGAAGGATTTAATTAAGAATAATAAGATACATGTTAAGTACATATGCACTTCACAGCAACCAGCTGATATGTTGACTAAATCTCTAAGCAAAGAGTTGATTGTTAAATTTCTGAAAAAGTGTGGAGTAGGAAATGTAAATTAAAGTAAGTAATTAAAGTATAAGTTTGGTTGTTGATATCATTTCATGTATGAGTAGGTTGTTGTAGCTAAATGTGTGACATTGAGGAGGGGTGTTGAGATATCTACAATGTCTATACATTTACTCGAGTTCAAAATTTATGGTTGGTAGTACTCATCTAATATTATTAAGTTGGTATGTGCCTATTGGTTAGTTAGTAGTATACCCATCTAATTACAAGTGTTACGGAAACTGTTCGTGTGAAATAAACAGATTGATTATAAGAAAACTCTTCATTTATTTAAAACCACTTTACATGTGATTCAAATAGAAGGCGATTAAATAGAAAAAGACAATTTAATAGACCTACAATAAAATATATCGCCCGTTTATTATTGTATTATGGCAAGGTTCGTCGTCAGAATCATCAAATGAGGAATTTTTAAGCGATGACGAAAGTTCAGATTAATGTTAATAAATAATTTTTAAATTTTGTATGATAAATTAATACATTTTTAATTATTTTTTCAATATTGTAAAGATTAATTCATTTGGTTGTATAATACACATAAAAAAATCTTAAATTAATGAAACAGGAATAAACACATTCTATTTAAAAAAATCAGTATGTAGTATAATGAGATAAATTTTATCTTAAGGACGGACGATCTCAAGATATTGAATCATCGCATCGTATCGTGTATAGCCTTGAACGTCATTCGCTTCGCGTCCCGCAAACCATCAGGAGGGTCGACCTTATGGCGCTTTACCTGTGGTAGAGATGCTGAATGCCTCAAGACGCATCATAAGTCATTTCAATCATTCAGGAATAGCGCAAGAAAAACTGAAGACATTTCAAACAGAGTTAAAGTTACTAGAACATCAGCTGGTGCAAGATATCAGTACACGTTGGAACTCGACGTTATTATTTACAAAAGCGGCTGCTAGTACAAAAACGCGCTATTTCTTAGTATATAGGCGACCTCAATAAACTCAGCAACTTGACTCCTAAGCAACGGATTTTAATTGTCATGATTTAAAATTCTCCTCAAATTGTTCAAGGAAGTAACGAAGATCACGAGCTATGGTTTGTAGTGCATTTCAGAAATTATAACGCATGTAGCGGTTTTGATGAGGAAAGGATGAGGAATTCAAGAGGAAGAAATTCACGCAAAGTGCCTCACTTATTGCAATTTCTAATGTCCCTGAAAATTCAATAGCAACAACGCTTCGAACATCTTGATGAAAATTCAAAGTATTTTCTGGCTACATTATTTTTCTAGATATCGGAATCTATTAAGTTGTTATGTTGTGAGTGTTATAAAAATTAAGATGTATGTTGATACTAATTAATGTTATTAATGAATACAGAATTCACTTGATTCAAATTAATTGGATTTTCTAGATTTTCAACCGTTAATTGTGCCATCCACTTCTTATATTGCCCCATCATCAATGCCAGCTCAGGGAAGGCCGAATACACAATTGGTTGTGGAGACCAAGTGGAAGGTAAGTAAAAAACTATAATGAAAACCTTTATATTATGGTAGGACATACAAAGTAACATAACTCCACGCCTTTTTCTACCTGAAGGTGTGGGCAGTAGCTGTTAAGCCTTGCCTCGCCTTTATGTTTATGTTTCCGTCCCAAATGAAATAGGTGGCAAACCTATTGCCATACCGGCCTGAAAGTTTTGTCATAGACATTTAAAGTAGCATCTAGTATAAACATTAATAACTTTTATTTACAGAGGGTAGTGCACCTTCACCAACAAGGCCTACATTTGAAGGCCAAGTGATAGAGACAGAGCCTGCTCCGCCTGTACAGACAACACCTCGTCGTGTGAGGTTCACTAGGTTGAGAGGTTCACCTGGCAGACATGTGAGAGCAACACAAATGGAGCAAGCAACCCAAAATTTCTTAGCAAATGATAGAAACTGGAGAGAATTCAAACAAGAACAACACAGAGACTATATTAATCTTGGCAGACAGCGGATGCAGGCTCATAGGGACTGGCATGAGTTAGCCACTAGAGTAGTTAATATTTTTGAAAGATTTATGAATAATAATAATAATAGGGAATAGTTCTTATTATTGGTATTTCATGTCAGCCAACCAGTTCGCTCCATGATTGGGCTGGCTCGACCGGTGAAATACCACCACCTCTCAGAAGATCGACGTAAAGTGGCTCATGCCGCGTTTCGTTCGTTGAGAGAGGTACCCGGAGGCCCATCCCCTTTCCCCATCCCTTCCTATCCGACGCCTTTAAAGGTTGGCAACGCAACTGTAACACTTATATATATTTCAGGTGTCCATGGGCGGCGTTGGTCACTTAACATCAGGTGACACGCCTGCTCGTTTGCCCTCCTATCCCATAAAAAAAAATGTCCTCAAAAATGTTTCTATTTATTAGTTCTAACTTGAAAAAATTGGTAAATTCAAATATGTGAGTAGTGTTGCTTAAAGGTATTTTTGTAATAACAAATATTCTTGTTCCTATTTATCAGTTCTAAGTTAAAAAATTGGTAAATTAAAATATGTTAGTAGTGTTACTCAAAGGTATTTTTGTAATAACAAATAATTTTGTTTCTACTTATTTATTAGTTCTAAGTTAAAAAAATGGGTAAATTAAAATATGTGAGTAGTGTTGCTCAAAGGTATTTTTGTAATAACAAATATTCTTGTACCTATTTATTAGTTCTAAGTTAAAAAAATGGGTAAATTAAAATATGTGGGTGGATACTTGAAGGTATTTTTGTAATAACAAATATTCTTGTTCCTATTTATTAGTTCTAAGTTAAAAAATGGGTAAATTAAAATATGTGAGTAGTGTTACTCAAAAGTATTTTATAATACATACACATATTCTTGTTATTAGTTTTATATGTTGTTAGCACATGTTCCTTTTTATTATTTCTGAACTAAAAATATTTGTAGTGTTGCCTAAAGATATTTTAAGTAGGTAATAACAAATTTCTTGTTATTAGTGTATTGTGTTGTTTGTGTCGGTGGTCCAGTGGTCAAGCACACGGCTTCTGATCCGGAGGTCCGGGTTCGAATCCTGACACTGGCTCACACCAATGACTTCGAGATTGTTTTCGGAAGTTAAGTGTAAAAAATATCGATGACTGTAATCTTTATGCCCAGGATGGCAATAGGTCACGCCACCTATTCCATTTGGGACGTAAACATAACGGCTGCCAACACCTTCGGGCAACAAAGGCCTGAAGTTATGTTTGTTATGTAGTGCTTTGTCATTGTCAAAACATGTTCCTTTTTATTATTTCTACATTAAAAATGTATGTAATGTTTACTTAAAGGTATTTTTGTTGTAACAAATATTCTTGTTATTAGTATTTTATGTCATTATCAAAAACTCTTTCTATTTATTAGTTGGTAATGAAAAATAAAAGTTGCAAATTAGAAACAATTGTATATTTTTTTGTAAGGTAAAACAATAACATGACTAAAGATGTCATAATCTCTCTCTAATCTTCTAATTCCTCCTCCTGAATCCTTCCTTTAACAACATCATTAAATAAAAGTTTCATTCTTCAAATGTTTGTTAATTTTGCCAAAAAATTATAGTAAAATCTAATATTGTTGCAGTCTTTGAACTAATTGATCCCTCAATTCTTCGTCTAATTAGGTCAGATGTTGCACTTGATGTTTCCCTGTGTTCAGAAATTGGTTCCCTGGCGTCGTCTTGTGCATATTCAAACCCTAAAAATTTGTATCCAATTAATATGTATTCTATAAAAGACAAACATCATTCTGGTCTGGTAATCTATAAGCACAAATCAATTAAAAAAGTATTTGATCTGTTACCAGTGTTATCTTCTTCTGCAATGTCACAATCAATGCCAAAGTTATACAACACACAGCGGGCTTGTACAATTCTGGCACATTTTAATGGCTTGTAGTGTAAAATGCTTCTGATTGTATGTGGCCTCTAGCGTGCCAGGTGCAGCATCTAAAATTGGAGTCATCAGCCAGGGCCTTTGTGGATAACCAGAGTCTCCTAAAAGCATAATATCATCATGGTCTCGCAATATTGTATAATATTATATTTCTATATTGAAATAAACTACTTAAAAGCCACACCATTTCCCCATTTTGGTGTAACGTCTGCATATAGTTATTTATTTGACTATTTTCTCAAACAAATGAGTCGTGATTGGCACCTCCAAATTTAGCATTAACATTAAGAATTCTATATTGATCATCACATATCTGTAAAAACAGACAATTATAAGCACAATATCCTTTAACACCAAAAATAATAACAAATATAAAAGCACTGCAGGCATTGCTGACTATGTATACTAACTATTAATAGGCACCTTAATACTAACCATTTGAACATTCATTGAGTAGTAGTGCTTACGACAATAATATAGATGTTCTTCAGACCTAGGTGGTCCAAAAATGCTAAAGTGGCTACAATCAATGCATCCAATCACTCCAGGCAACTTATATCTATACTTATATTATAAAGCGGAAGAGTTTGTTTGTTTGTTTGTTTGTTTGAACGCGCTAATCTCAGAAACCACCAGTCCGATTTTAAAAATTCTTTCAGTGGTATATAGTCCATTTATCGAGGAAGGCTTTAGGCTATATTATATTTTCAAATTAATTAGGGATCCTTACTATAAGTCGAATAAGGTAACCCAAGGTGTAAGAAAATGACTCGAAAATAATTCTTACATCGTGAACGCTGCGAAAACTATTGATTCTAGAATAAAACAATGTACTACACTTTTACAGAACATAAATTTGTCTATAAAAAAGTCCGCGATGGCATATGTCTAACTATTGTAGTTATCTCACAATAAGTGTTTTTTGAGTTTTTTAAAATGATTAAATTGATGTCGTTATAAAAATGCTTTATTTTGTACCTTGAATTTAACTTTCCTGAAAATAAATTACTTCAATAAAAAGACAGATTCAATACCTTTCTAGAACTATTTGAATAATTCAATTCGGACATTTAATTCCAAAGATATCGCAAAATACAAAATGTAAGTATTCATTTCATAGGGAAATATTTAGTTACACTGATGATGTATCCGACTCGGACAGCTCGGACCGCGACAGCTAGCAGGTAGATTTTTTTTACGTTTGTTTCTTGCTAAAAGGTACCGGTGGTCCAGTTGTCGAGAACCCCACTTCTGTATAAAGTAGTCGCGGGTTCGAGTTCTGGCTCACAGCAATGACTTTTTGAAATTGTTTTCTGAAGTTATGTGTATTTAGATATCGATGACTATAAACTTTGTGCCTGGTATGGCAGTAAGTTTGCCACCTATTCCATTTGGGATGAAAACATAGTGGTGAAAAGAGGTTTAACAGCCGCTGCCTACACCTTCGAGTAGAAAAGGCGTGAAGTTATGTTTTGTTGTTGTTTCTCTCTTTGTCATCATATCGCTCAATACTTTAATCAGAATTTAAAATTTAAAAAAGTCTCAATGGCGCAGTGGGCGAGCGCACGGCCTCTGATCGAGAGGTCCGGGGTTCGATTCCAGACACTGGCTCACACCAATGACTTTTCGAAATTGTTTTCGGAAGTTATGTGTGATAAATATCGATGACTGACAAACTTTGTGCCCGGTATGGCAATAGGTTCGCCACCTATTCCATTTAGGGACGTAAACATAATGGCGAGACGAGTCTTAACAGCCGCTGCCAAAACCTTCGGGTAACAAAAGGCGTGAAGTTATGTTTAGTTTAAAATTTGTAGTATTTAATCGTATTTTGTGGTATTTTTATTTATAAAAGTTACTAGCTTTTACCCGCGGCTTCGCTCGCATTAAATCCATTAAATAGATATCAAAAATCATTACTATAGAAGTTAACCAATATGATCACTCTGTTTTATTGCTTGGCTGGAATTATTAGGTGTTATAATTACTACTTACAATGACGTTTAAAAAACTAACAACATTTTTTTAAGGTAAAATATATAATACACGGTAATACAAAATAAATAATTTTGGACTGTAACAATTTTATAAGAGTATGTAGGATATTGTTGTAGACTATTTTATAAGTTTTTCCTTCGGGTTCAAAAATATGTAAATTACTTTAAAGAATATGTGTACAAAGTTTCATGGTGATCGATCGAGTAGTTATCGCGTGAAAGCACGCAAACAAACTTACATTCACATTTATATTTTACTAGCTGACCCGGCAAACGTTGTCTTACCAAAAAATTAAATTTAAAAAATAGGGGTTGATCGTAGGGGCTTGAAAATTCTCAGACCTACCCGATATGCATACAAAATTTCATGAGAATCGGTCAAGCCGTTTCGAAGGAGTATGGAAAAATTGTGACACGAGAATTTTATATATTAGAAGTAGGATAGGATAGGAATTAGGTTACATTTTTATTGTATAAGGGGCAAACGAGCAGGCTTATGATAGTTACAAACGCCGCCCATGGCCACCTCATCACATGCAGTGTTACAGTTGCGTTGCCGGCGCTTACAATGGGATATGGGTGGGGTCGGGAGTGGGTTTCGATAGGGGAGGGGAAAAGGGATTGGGCCTCCGAACACCTCTCTCAGCGAGTGAAACGCGGCTAAGGCCACTTTTCAGCGATAATCTGAGAGGTCGTGGTATTCCACGGGTCGAGCCGGCCCATTCATGCAGCGAACACTGCGTGACTTTACCACTGACAAGGTGTGACTGATGTGACTGATTTATAATACATTCTAGATATACGAGTATGTAATAAACTTTACATTTTTAAGATCGTGATATCTTTTAAAATGTAGTAAATTTATATCGATAAGCTTAATCGCTAAACCGACATCATTTGACTTATAAAAAAAAACACTCACTGTGAGTTAGCTACCCCGGTTTGAACATATGGTGGCCCGTTTTTTTCGTTGAAGTCAACAATAGTGACCATATAAAAAAAGTTGTTTATGTTGTATTAAAAAAAACTAAAGGTTGAGCAAAAACTTGGGACAAGTTCATTGCTATATTCATTGTTTATAAGTGGCATTGCTAATAAAGCTTTCTTTGAAGTTGTAAATAATATCAATGTCTTGGTTGTCAGTACGCTAATACATACTAGCTAAGCGAGTGACACGTGTAATAATCGTGCCTTATGGCACTTTGTTCTCTCTGCCTACCCCGCAAGGGATCTGGCCTGAAGTTATGTATGTATGTATCAAGAACTTGAATTGAAATAAATATTAGTGTTAGATAGTCCATTTATGATGAAAGCTTTGGGGTATTAATATGATTGCGGCAATAATCTTTTGAGTGGAAAATGTATAAAATATGGCGGTACGAAGTTCGCGCGGTCTGCTAGTTTAGTATAAAACCTGAAACATAAGAAATCATAAGAAACACATCACATAAGAACTATATCAAAACATTTATATACATACCTTTGACTAATTGCTTGTCTGGCACTTGGAGTATCAGGAAAACGAATATATTTATTTATCATATTTCTTTTTATGAGAGGCTGGGTAATCTCTTCAATGTAAGCACTGCACATTTTTTGAGATATATTTTTTGCTACTCCGACAGGCCGCTGATAACAACTAGTTGCATAAAAAAAAATTTTGAGATGACCTCAAACCAGACAGATTTAGTTCCTTACAAAGAAACTTGACCGCTTTTTTCGTAAGCCGATATCTTCTGATAAACTCCCCATTTGGTAGATTTGATAAATCGTTATTGTATTTTCTAGCTTGTGCGCGACGACTAGACAAGATATTTCGCTCATCTTGAGCTACAGCAATCGCAAACATGTTCCAAGCAAAAGAATTACTTGATGCCATCACTTTTCACAGATTCAAATTGAATAAAAAGTTTAAAATATCACCAGAAAATTTTAGGTGAAAACCAATTTACGCCGCGTTAGAGTTAACCAACACGAAAGTGACGATTTTACGTTAACGAGCTGTCAAATCCATCAAAATGATAACGCTCGCGCTAATGTCACTTTTGATAGTAAATACCAACTTCGACGTGAGAATTGTACGGTCTTCACTTACGTCAGTGTGGCGTTAATCTCGCACTCGCAGTCTTTAGTTCTCACGTATGGCACGGGGTGGCGCTATTTCAATGCCATACAAATCTGCGTTAACTCTAACGTGATGGTGAACGTGTAAAAACTCACACTAGGCACACAGGTGTTAGGTAGTATATTTATCTTTCCATACTCTCGAGATGTCAATCAAATATACCTACTAGAGATGGTTAGTGTAGTTCTTTAAGAAGTGGAGCCTATTTCTACCATAGGAACAATATAATTGGCTAAAGGATATGGCCCATAAGCTTGTTAATCAAAATACATATTGTTACTAGTTATAATAAAGGAATAAATATTTCCAGGAGGTGATCAAATATTTACAGGAACCGTAAAGGCTACTTTTCAATAAATGTACAAATGGTATGAATGCCAGATTACGTATTAGAAATATTATTTCAATATGGCCAGGTTCTGTGCATGACAGCACCATTTTAATCACTCGCCACTATGTGCTCAACTAGAGCGTGGTGACTTTGGAACCGGACCAATTCTCGGTGACAGTGGATATGTGTCGGCCGTATTTATTAACACCACTATTGCACACGAGGACACTTGCTGAAGAGGCTCATGATCAATCCCAGATACGCACCAGAAATCCTCTGCAAAGGCTCTTTGGTTTACTGAAAAGAAGATTTCCATGCTTACAAATTGAGATGCGTTTACATGTTAAAATATACCCACAGTTATTTTAGCATGTGCAGTGCTATACAATATTGCCCTAGGGTTAGAGGAGGATATTCCCTTTCCCGATATTAAGGTGGAATCGATGATCTAGCAACCCATAGGGCTTGATATTAATCAAAACTTTATCATAAGGACTAATTTAATAAATACACATTTTTCCACTTAGTAACATATAGTTTTAATAAATTAGGATTATACATGACTGGACACGAGGCGTGACAAGAGCGCGACGCCGCTTCTGGCTCATAAGAGGCAATGACAATTTTTGAAACAATCCTATAATATCGAATACTGTTGAAATAAATTAATAAAAAATCGAATTATGATTTCAGTTTCCAACACTGCATTTGTGCTTTGTAGAGATTCGTTTCTGTTTTATTTTTATTAATAATATAATTCGACTCAATCTAGCCTTTCTTAACTTGGATATAAAATATAGTTCTTTTGTATTTCAAGAAGACTTCAATCGTCCTAAAAATGCTTTTTTTTTATGGGTTAGGAGGGCAAACGAGCAGGCGTGTCACCTGATGGTAAGCAACGCCGCCCATGGACATCAGCAACACATATAGTGTTACTGTTGCGATGCCGACCTTTAGGGGATAGGGGAAAGGAAAGGATGGGGAAAGGGGGTGGGCCTCCGGGTACCTCTCTCACCGAACGAAACGCGGCATGAGCCACTTTACGTCGATCTTCTGAGAGGTCGTGGTATTTCACCGGTCGAGCCGGCCCATTCATGCAGCGAACTGCTTGGCTCTACCACTGTTTTAGTACAATTTCAATGACAATGTCCTACAACTGCAAAAAGAACAAATAATTAGATAAATATCAGTAGTATACAATATGGATTTTACTCTTATGATATAAACGAAATCAGATTTAGTACTAGTCCATAGGAGTCTCTTAAAAATAACATTTTAACTCCTGGGCGAATTTAAAAAAAATACAAATTTCAAACAAACTAAATCGCATTAAAATGCATCAAAACTAAATCACCCGTATAGAGAACACACGCACACGTTGCCACACCGTCAGAGGTACACGGTGTGGCAACGTGTGCGTGTGGCACTGACTTTTCTTTTGACTATCAAATTTCACTGTCACTAGTTGATAGTAATTTGTCATTTTACGAATAGGTACCTACGTCTATTGTTAACATGAATTAATGTTAACTACACTGAACTAACTAAATTCCGTTAAAGCGGATTAAGTAGGCACAAAATTAAATCTTCAAGTTTTCAAAATGTCCACCACGAGCAGCAATACATAGCGAATTTTATTAAATAGATTCCGTGCGGGATCGGAGGCCATGGCTATTAATTTGTCAAAGGCGATGACTATACGGTTCCGCAATTCGACTGCACTATTGAAAACTTGGGAGTAAACTTCATTTTTAATGAACCCCCACAAAAAGAAATCAATCCCACACTCACCATACATAAGTACCATGTCCGTATATTCACTAGCGGTATAAAAATGTCGTGGCACTTTATAAAAGTTGCACAAAAGTGTTTTACTATAAATAACACTATAACACACACAAAACTCAAATAACTAAGTGTTAATAAAAAAAAACAATAAAATAACTTAGACTAATAAATAATACAAATTCGAAAAGAGTAATTTGCAGGCGATACGTCACACACAAAGCGGAACAGGCGGTCAACTAAAAGCAAAATTATTGGTAATAAAAAATCTGTCGAAAATCATAGGTAAATAGGGTAAACGACCCCATTTATGTCAATGCGCTTTAGAAAAATTATAATTACATTAGAATAAGAATATTTGTGTTATTACGATTTTAAAAGTTGTATCATAAAAGAAATGATAATAAAGGGTTATTTCACGATTTATCTTATTCTACTATGTAACCTACCTATGTACCTACTGTCTATTTAGATTTGATTTGTCCAGGGGATATTTCCTTAAATAACATTGTCATAAATACAATTTTTTAAACTGTTCTCCTTTGTTCAGAAATATCATAACAACAAATAAATGTAAGCTTTTAAAGTTTTGTACTTTAGTTAGATATTTAGTCAATTCTTTAAAATGATTACAGTTATAATATTTCTGAAAATAAAATGTCGTAACTAAAGCTATAAATTCCATTAATTATAAATTGAATGAAAATCCCAACACATAAAACTACTTTTTTTTATTAATTTCTAAGGTGTGACGGACGATAATTGTTTCGTGCCCCTAATTTCAAAACCCCCCCCGTACTTCAAGCGGGGGGGCCACGCACTTCAACCCGCGCCCGCCTTATGCGCACACGTCGGCTTCTTTGTGAATGATTTTCGTTTATGACAAAGTCGAAGCGGCCTTGACAGGACGAACAGCTGAGAAGAGTTTATTCCAGTTCATACATTTATAGGGGGTGTTCAATTACATGAAAATGAAAACTGTCGTTATTGACCTAATTACTGTACCGATCGTCTTAATATTTTGTACAACGTTTACTGAAATTATGATCTACATCTGGTATCAATTATTACATATGAGTGGATTCCACCCTGTATATTGGTCCAGATATCGAGCACCGCTTCGGAATCGAGAAGTTCGATTCTCTGTCTGAGCACTGCCTGTCCCTGGTTAGCAACGATTGAGTAAACGCCGGTCAGCATATTCAGCGACTTCCGGATTCAGAAACGGGATGCTCGACCACTGGAGCACCGAGGCCGCAAATTAATTGTAATTATATTACATTAAATAAATTAGTTCCTTAATTAAATTTGCAGTCGGTAGGATACTTGCGGGTTGGTTCGTAAATATATATCTCTAAAAATCTCCAATTGCAAATCACCCGGGTAGTTATTTAAAGTTAAATTCGAACGGTATCCAAGATACATCGAGTGGCATTATTTTAGCTCTCAGTGTCCCTCCTCTCTCTGAGTGTATAGGACGTGTCTTGTTACTAGTAGTTATTAAATTATTGTTTAAAGTTATACTTCACGGCGGTTTATCGACGGCGCGCGTCAGCGAGGCCGATCGTAATCGTGTCGAATGATTATGTACCGTGTGCAATATGAATGAAAGCCCAGTACATGTTGCTGAGGGAGAGGTTGATAATATTAGCATTGGAGACGGAGTAAACAGTATGGAGGAAGACGACATGATAGAGAGGGATTTATAACTAATTAATAATGAAGAGAATATACAAACGTTGAGAGAACAAGAAATGGTTCAAGAGGAAAATTGGACAGTACCAGGGAGAGAAAAACGGAGAAAAATTGAAAAGATTAATGTGAGTATTTCTAGTAAAGAGATGTTGCCGAAAAAGTTTGCTTTAGCACGTCTGTTGGACGAAGAAAAAATCGATGGAATTCATAGTGTGAAGTATGTGAATGCTTTCAAAGTTATTGTTAAATGTGATGAAGAGAAGAATGCAGAAAAACTGATTTCATGTCAACATTTCAAGGATAAGGAGTGGAGAATACAAAAAACTTGGGAGATATATGCATCCTATGGGGTTATAAGAGATATAGATATTGATTTGTCCGATTCCGATTTATTCGAGTGTATTAAAAAGTGTAACAAAGTTGATATTTTATCTGTTAAACGACTACAGCGTAGAAATTCTGAGTCTGGGTGGACAGCGAGCGAAACAATACGTATATGCTTCAAAGGAAGCTCCCGGCCTGCCTACATCAATATATTTAATCTGAGAGTATCTGTAGAACCGTATGTCTTCCCGGTAACCCAGTGTTCAAGATGCTGGCGTTTTGGACACACTTTGAAACTGTGTCCCTCCCTCAAAATAATTTGTCCGAAATGCACCAAGAATCACGCCAACTGTGAAACGACAACTTTTAAATGTGTCAATTGTAGAGGCAATCACATGTCCTTAATTAAATCGTGCCCAGCTTATTTAAAAGAAAAGCAAATTAGACAAATAATGTCCGAGTTTAACTGCACCTACAGTCGCGCGGCTGTTATGTATGTACCGCCCTTCTCACCGCGGCCCGTTGAACAAGTGCTCGATAGTAGCTACAACAATACAATAGATAAATCACTGACTGAGCAAGTGTATTCGTCGGAACATGTGTCATACGCAACTACAGCCGCTAAAAAAGAAAGACCTACATTCACCTCACAAAGCAAGAATGCATCATCCGGTAATACACGGGAGTCTTCAAAGCGTAAACAGCGTAGTTCGTCAGAAAGATTAGCATACTATGAAGATAATGAATCACTGTCGTCGGGGCCGAATAGTTACTACCAAACGACAGCCCATGTCGAAGTACACACAGACACTGCGCTCCCGTCTAATGACAATGAGCGTACAGGAGGCAACGGTTACAGCCGCGGCCGAGTAAATGTTGGAAATACGATCACTACCGACAAACATGAGACAAAAACTAATAAATCTTGCAATTACAGTGGCTTAGAAAGAGACAACCGTAACAGACGAATAAATTCAAGTGACAACAAATCTTTTCAGTCGTTAATCGATCAATTTAAGTGTTTTTTTTTCCAAAAACTGTCCTCTTTCACAAAAAATTAAGTCTATTGTCATGTTAACTATTGAGTGGTGTATATCTGCTATTATAGAAAATTTCGCGGAATTAACTATATTTGAAAAGATGTATGATTTCATTTTTAACTTACTTAATGGCTAATAACAATAATATTGGTAGTATCGTATGTAATCTGTTACAGTGGAATGCCCAAAGTTTAAAGCCTAAATTGTTAGTATTCGAGCAATTATTATTACAAAATAAAATTCATATAGGAGCCATATGTGAAACCTGGTTGGATCGAACTAGTTCAATAAAAATTAATAATTATAATATATACAGAAAGGATCGGCGAGATGGTTACGGAGGTGTATGTATCATTGCACACAAATCTATTAAATCACAGTTATGTGACTTATCACATCCGAATGAGGACATTCAAATATTATATCTAAAAGTTTTTAATTGTAAACTGGTCGAGAATGTAATTATGGTATATTGCCCGCAATGGGTACAAACCAGGCGTTCTGATTGGGATTTTATTTTTTCATTATTTAGTGATAAAACATTACTTTTGGGTGATTTTAATGCCCACCATTTGGCGTGGTCATATAAGACTGACGTCAGAGGGTCTCAAATTTTTGATGCAATCTCTGATAGCAACTTCGTTTGCTTAAACAACGGTAGCCACACTCGCGTTAAATTAGTAGCTGGCAATCTACAACAAAGCTCTCCTGATATTTCTCTTTGTTCAACTGATATAGCATGTCTAGTCAATTGGGAAGTGACTAACGAATCCCTAGGAAGTGACCATTTAGTAGTTACCATGTCCTTTTCTGCCCCATATAATCCGCATTGGATTCTTAAACGCAACTTTAACGCAGCGGACTGGACTGCTTATCAAACACATCTAGAGAATTTTTTTTCCAATTTCGATGTTTCCATTGATCCCCAAGTTGCTTACAATAATTTTATTAGTCATATTAACGAAGCTGCTGATCGACATATCCCAAAAAATAAAATTAAATTCAACCCATCTACAAAATTTTCCCCTAAACCTTATTGGTCACCAGTGCTATCCCAAGCAGTAGCGAGAAGAAGATTAGCACTGACAAAATTTAGGAAAAATCCTACCCCCTCTAATTTTAAAATCCTTAAAGACCACATTAGGGAGGCTCAAAAACTTATACGGCGAGCTCGAGCAGATAGTTGGCGTAAATTCTGTAACTCTGTGGATGAAACTACTTCTAGTGGTGATTTGTGGAGAAAGATGAGGTGGTTCAAGGGTAACAGAGTTCATAACTCATATATAGATGAAAACAGTTGTGAACATTTATTACGAAGCTTGTGCCCCGCATCGGTTCCACCACAAGAGCCCGAATTTTACTCTGAAAATCTCCCTTTGGAATATCCTATAACTTTACATGAATTGGAGACATGTATTAAATCAAAGGACACTTCCCCGGGTAGCGATAACATTTCATTCTAGATGATAAAGCGACTTCGTAAAAACAGTAAAAATGTATTACTCGCTCTGTTTAATACTTTTCTTTCCACAGGCTTTGTACCCAACCAATGGCGAGAAATTCTTATAGTTCCAATTCCAAAGCCTGGCCGCGATACTTCTTTAATATCTTCCCTTCGCCCAATTAGCTTGATTTCCTGCATTTGTAAAATCTTCCACTTAATAATTAATAGGCGCCTTGAATGGTATTTCGAGAATAAAGGATTTTTTTCCTCTGAAATGGTCGGTTTTCGAAAGTCCAAGTCGTGTGTAGATGGCTTGGTAAGGTTAGTTACCAGAATCCAATCAGGTTTTTCTCAAGATATGATTACCCTAGCGTGCTTTATAGATATCGATAATGCTTACAACAACATTAATATAAAAGCACTTTTAGAAACTTTAGACAAGGCCGGCGTTGGTAAAAAAATATGTCAGTATCTGTGGAACTTTTTGAGTTTTAGAAATATTAACATTAGACAGGAACAAAGGCTTATTTGTCGGTCTACTAGCCAAGGCCTAGCACAAGGTGACCCTTTGTCGCCGTTATTATTTAATATTGCTACATGCCATATATGTAAAACTATATCAAATGTGTTCATTTCGCAGTATGCTGACGATTTCGTGTTGTACACTATTAATGAAAGTACTGATCAGGCACGATGTTCCCTCCAAGGTTCTTTGAATATTTTACCTAGTTTATTAGAAAACTTAGGCCTTAGTATATACTAAGGCCTAAGTTTTCTAATAAACTAGGTGGGAGGATATCCTCCTCCAAAAGTAAAGTATGTATATTTAGGAAGGGTGTAAATAGAGACAATATTAGCCTCTCTGTTAATAACATTTCGCTTCAGAACGTAGCTCACGTACGATATTTGGGTATGTGGCTTGATTGCTCCTTAAGGTGGACCAAACATATAAAAGAATTACGGGAAACATCACTTAAGTCATTAAATATGTTAAAGATATTGGCCGGTTCTGGATGGGGTGTACATCCGAAACATTTGAGAAAACTTTACATCTCGACCATTAGAAGTAGATTGGATTTTGGAAGCTTTTTATACAGTAGTTCTTGCAACTCTAATTTAATTAAATTAGATAGACTACAAAACCAAGCCCTTCGTACTATTGGGGGATTTATTAAAAGTACTCCCATACATGTAATGGAAAGCGAACTATGTTTGCCCCCATTAAACATTCGTCGATTATATCTCGCAGGCAAATTCTGGATGAGAGTCAAGTCACTGTCCAATAACGTGACAACAAATGAAGTAGCTAAATTAAATTCACTAACTTCAAGTAGATATTGGAGGCGCAGACGTACGCCAATTTTGGTTCAGATGTATTTGCAATTCAATAATATAAAGATTTTAACTAGGGACTATTTGGATATGTAGACATTGGATTACTGGATGAATTGGTATGATACGCGTAATGCGATCAAATATAGTATAGAAGGCGTTAATCAGGCTAAAAGAGATTATTCCCCTGCAAATATTCGAAACACGTGTAATGAGTACATAGAAAACCAATTTTCAACATACTATAAAATTTTTACGGATGGATCGAAAGATAGTCAAGGTGCCTCGGGTGCCGCATTTTTCGATCCGCAGGCAAAGGCGTTTTCAAAATTCAAAATTTACAATGACATGTCCATTATGCATATAGAGTTAATCGCTATCCTAGAAGCACTGTCATACATTAAGTCAATAGATAGTAAATACTGTGTAATATTTACCGATTCTAAAAGTTCCCTACAACACGTGGCTCGGTGCACCTCTTGTTTGAGAGGTATACCGATAGCCTATGATATTATTAGGACATTATTTGAACTAAAAGCTCAAGCGAGAGAAGTTATCCTCCAATGGATACCTTCTCACGTTGGCCTGTACGGGAACGAGGAAGCAGATAGATTGGCAAAAGAAGCTTCTAGTGATGGTATTGCTATTCACAACCCACCTTTCTTTACCGATTGTATCCGTCTAGTACAAAGTTATTGTTACCGACTGTGGAAATTATATTTTGATGAGAGGTCTGTTGATAAGGGTATATGGTACCGGACTTTTCAGAATGAACCTTGGAGGAGGCCGTGGTTTGACAATGTCAGATTAAATAGGAACATTACTACAATTGCGTTTAGACTTCGATCCGGACACATTCCATTGAATAAATTTGCATTCCTGATGAAGAAAGTTTCATCTCCGCTCTGTGAAGAGTGCGGTGTGGTAGAAGACGCATACCATATAATGGTGGAATGTGTCCGTAACGAGGATTTTAGAGTTCAGAATCTAAGTGATATCGTAGCGCTTAGAAATATTGGCGAATGTAACATCATTTTGTCACACCCATTATCCGATGTCGCAAAGCTTGTATATAGATTAGTAGAAATTGGCATGAGGAGACGTGTGCAGTGATAGCATATGTTTGTAAAATACAGATAAATGTTGTCACTGCACATGCCATGGTACCTTATATTATTATAGCACTGTAAGTAAGTAATAGAAGTACTATTAATGTAAAAGAAGCTCTAATGGAGCAACATAGTCAATTGTTGACTAAGCTCCTTAAATATAGAATAAAAAAATTAAAAAAAAAAAAAATTAATAGTGTTTAATTAATTCTAATGGTTTTTTTTCTTTAAATTGTAATTTTCTTAACCTTCAAAAAGTCGCGCGGCGTTGAATTGATGCCTTCTATATACTTTTGGCCGTAAACAAAATATCGCTCGACCGCTTGAAGGTTAAATATATTTTTTTTTGTCTCAACATACCCCACGTTTCCGTTACAAAACAATTATCTATAAAATGTTTATTTAATTTATATTTTATAGAATACAATGCCCAGACGTAAGAGAGGAGGAGATTTGGCCAGTTCTGCAGCGAAACGGCGGAAACAAAAAGAATCTCGAAGAAATGAAACGGAAGAAGAGCACGAAGCACGTTTACAGAATCAACGGACCAGAATGAGTAACCTGAGAAGCAGAAGAAGCGAAGAAAGAACAGCAAATAAAAGTACTGAAGAGTCGAGAATTTTAAAAGATAATCTAACAAAGGAAGCATTCCACTACGAACCGACGAAAAAATATTACAATCATAAATACGTTGTTATTGGAAAAATGAATAACGTTTGCCAGTATTGCCACGCAAAAAAATTCAGTAAAGAAACACCAGGTCTCTGTTGCATGAATTGAAAAATTCGATTACCACCAATTGAAGCACCTCCGCAGGAATTTCTGCATTACATGCTCGGGGAAACACTAGAATCAAAACACTTTCTTCAAAATATAAGATCATATAACTCCTGCTTTCAAATGACTTCTTTCGGTGCTACTTCGACTAACACTAATAGAAATAACTGAGCTGAGTCATTTTATATAGTGGTTCTCACGTTGGTTCTACCAATATCATAAAGATTGGGAAGACGAGAGAACGAAGTCGTTACAGTACCTAAAAACTTAAGATTGCCTTTTCTTAAAACTTTACATGGCGGTCATTTAGGTATGTCTAAAATGAAACAATTAGCAAGAAAATTTGCCTCAGATTGATAGTCATGTTGAAGAATTCGATAGAAAATGTTTGTCTTGTCAAACTTATCATAATAATAATATTAAAGAGCCTCATGAAGTACCTAATATGCCATTTTTTAAAATTGGGAATTGATATTTTGGAATTTAAAAGTAAAAGTTATTTAGTAATTTATGATTATTTTTCTATATACATACATATACATAACTTCACGCCAAATCCCTTGCGGGGTAGGCAGAGAGAACAGAGCGCCATAAGGCACGATTCTTACACGCCTCACTCGCTTCGTTGACTTTCATAACTCTTTTCATGCACGCGCGTCTGTTTTTGAGGCTCCTAACATCACCTTCCTCCAGAACAAGTTCTATTTGGTCATGGAATGTGTGTCTTGGCCGTCCTCAACTCCTACATCCATCCGCTTTTGCATTGTATATCTGCTTAGTCAGTCTTGCATCAACCATTCTTTCTACATGTCCGAACCATCAGAGCATGCCCTTTCTTACTTTTACACCGACACTCTTTTTCAAACCAACTTCCTTCCTTACAAACTTGTTTACTACGCGGTCAGCGAGAGTCACTCCGCAGATTTTGCGCAGTGCCCTCATTTCTACCGCGTTTATACTACTTTCATGCACACTCTGCCATACCCAGCTCTCGCTTCCATAAGTTAGCGTTGGGATCGGGAGTGCATTGTGGATTGCTAGCTGGGCTTTTCTGCTAATGTTTTTTGCGCCCAGGAATCTGCCCAACGCTCCGTTTACGCTATTTCCTATCGCTACTCGTCTTTCTACATCCGCGGTGTACCTTCCATCCCTGCTAAAAGCGCATTATTTTTCTAAATGGCTGAATATCAAATTAATTTCAAATAAAAGTGCAAAAACCATTAAAAGATGTATTTTGCAACTTTGGCATTCCAAATGAAATTATTTCTTATCAAGTACCTTTTGATTCTAGAGAATGTAAATTGTTTGCTAAAGAATGGGGATTTAAATTTACATATACAAGCCCCAGGTATCCTCAGTCAAATGGAATGGCTGAAAGAGGAGTACAAATTGCAAAGAAAATGTTATTAAAATGTTATGAAGATAACACTGATTATCAGATCTTCACCTGTTTCTGGTACAAATTTTTCACCAAGTGAATTATTAACCCGGCGAGGCTGTGGTGGGGTGTGACATACCCACGCTTTACTTTAAGGATCGTTTTGTTTTAAATTTTTGCTGTAACGGTTTGTGTCGCCGCATAGCTGGAGCTAAGGAGCTGCGGGGGGGATAGTGGCGTGATCGCAGTGTTGCGCTAACCGGCGCTTGTGATATACGTGCGCAAACTCCTATCGGGTACGTAATACCCCGCCACATAGTTGTTGTGTGGTTATTTCGGTAAAATTGAAAATTGTTTTTTTTGTTTATTAGCTTATTATTTGTTTTTGTTTTAGTTTCTGAACGAAAATGAGTTTCGAAAGAGATCAAAGGCATCTTGAGTCCATGATAGAGGAGGTTTTCCAAGAATGTTCGGACGAGTCAAGCTCCGAACCCGAATCTGATCATTGCAGCGAACATTACCTAGGATCTGAGACAGAACAGGAGATTAGCGATCGAGAACAAGCGGTCAGTGAACTTGCACTACATGTTAATGATTCTGACGATGATATCCCGCTATCAATTTTGAGAAATCGACGTTGTTCTTCTGTTCAAGGTCTTTATTATGAGTCCAAAGATGGTCAGAAATGGCTCAAAAAACCACCGCGGACTAATTTACGTACTCGCAGCGAGAATATAATTTTTGAACGGCCTGGCGTAAAAGGAATTGCAAAGTTAGCAAAAACGGAAGTTGAATGTTGGAATATTTTTTTTACTGAACAAATGACAACTTCTGTTTTGACATATACAAATAAAGAAATTATTAATCGGCAAAAAAAGTGTAATGATCCAAAAAAAATGTACTATATGAAAGAGACAACAGCTTCGGAATTCGACGCTTTTGTTGGTTTGCTATATATTGCTGGACTCAATAGATCTAGTCGCCAGAGCCTCAGAGATTTGTGGAGAACGGATGGTACAGGTGTTGATATTTTTCGCACAACCATGTCCCTACAACGATTTTACTTCCTGCAAAACTGTGTACGTTTTGATGATAAATCGACAAGGGACGAGCGAAAGAAAACTGATAACTTAACTCATATCAGAATGCTTTTTGACCAATTTGTTGATTGCTGCCAGCTAGCTTATATTCCTCATGAATATATGACCATTGACGAAATGTTGTTAGCCTTTAGAGGGAAGTGTGGATTTCGCGTATACATTCTGAATAAACCTGCTAAGTATGGAATAAAAATCCAAGCCCTTGTAGATGCAAAATCTTTCTATACATTCAATTTAGACGTTTATGCAGGGAAACAACCCAGTGGACCTTATGCAGTTAGCAATAAACCGTTCGATCTTGTGGAAAGACTTGTTCAGCCCATATCACAGTCCAACCGCAACCTGACATTCGACAACTGGTTTACTAGTCACGAATTAATGCTACATCTACTGGCTAACCATAGGCTTACATCTACAGGAACAGTTCGAAAGAACAAAAAATGCATTCCGTCCGCTTTATTGAAAACTGGAAAAGAACCAGGAAGCTCATTGTTCTGTTTCCAGAAGGACATTACATTAGTGTCCTACGCCCCGAAAAAGAATAAAGTGGTTATAGCTATGTCCACTTTACACCATGATGATCGAATTGATGAGACCACGGGAGATAAAAAAAAGCCCGAAATTATAACATTTTATAATGGTACAAAAGCAGGAGTAGATGCTGTCGATGAACTCTGCGCCACTTACGATGTTTCGTGTAACAGCAAGCGGTGGCCTATGACCATCTTTTATGGCATACTTAAACATAGCTGCTTCCAACGCAAATATTATTTTTCGGGAAAACAAAAATAAAAACATAAAGCGAACAGAGTTTATCCGCAATCTTGGGTTAGCTCTGGTGTATGAACAATTACGATTACGGAAAGACCAAAAAAACATTCCAGTCTATAATCGGAAGAGGATCTGTTCGCAAATTAATGAAGAACCAAGTCGTTCACTCCAGAATAGTACTGGGCGATATACGAGATGTGCTGATTGTCCAAGGAAAATAGATCGAAAGACAAAGCACTCTTGCTCATCATGTGGGAAGACCATATGTATAGAGCATGCAATATTTTCCTGCGAAAATTGTTGTGATGATGACCCTAGTTCCTAAGCTATTCCAAAGTATTAGGATAGTTTTTTATTTCTAATTCAAAGACTGATGTTTTTTCCTTAATTTAGTAGTTGTTGTTTAAAGTAAAATTTCGTTTTTGTTTATTTTAGAGGTTTAAGAATCTAATGCATATTTTTGTTTAAAAAAACTCAGTTTCTTTTATGTTCCTTAATAATAATAAAAAATTTAATAAAATATTAAAGGTTTTTCATTAAAAGTTGTTTATTGTTTATATTGATATCACAAAATATAAGATTAGAACTTAATTTATCGATATTATGATATTTATGGCCAATTTAATAAGTGGGTATATCATACTCATTGTTGCATTTTGCCACCACAGCCTCGCCGGGTTAATCTGTAGAAATCTTAAAACTAAGTTAATAGTAAATAGAAAATTTTTGAAACCAAAATTAAATGTTAATGTACAGAGTGAATTTAATAAAACATTAGTTAGAAATGTAAGAAATTATAATAAGAATTCTAGAGTAAAAAGTGATTTTGTTATAGGTCAAAAAGTATGGTTTAAGAAAAATGTTAATAGAAATCTATGATTAAAAGGTAAAATAGCACAAATAAATAGCTATAGATCTTACACCATTCTAGATAATAATAATGTCTTGTCTGTAAGACCAGCTTAAACTTTGTGTTTCACCAGGTAAAGGCATTGGCTTTCACGCTCCTGGTTGAATGGGTAGTTTAAGTTGTAATAGTTTTTAAGTTTAAATTAAAAGAGGACGAGGGTGTAAAATAAAATAATCTTTATTGGTTTAACTTATTAATATTGTTCTAAAAATTTAAATATAACATGAGATTGTAAATTGTGAAACATAAATAATAATAGTAAGAATAACTTCTGTGTGGTAAAACAATTAAAAATAAAATTTTATTTTAAACGGGGATGATATAACGGAACGTAATAGACAACTGTCATGTGTCAAAGTATGTTACGTCGTCCACAATAAAATCACGTTCTCTCTCTTGACCCTAAGACGCCATTGACTCAACACCTAATTCAATTAAGCTGTACTTAATTATTAAATATAATAAGACTAATTAAGACAACTGCCTTTCACTTAAACACCACGACAACATTACACCGGGTACCTCTCTCAACGAACGAAACGCGGCAGGAGCTCCTGTAAGTCGATCTTCTGAGAGGTCGCGGTATTTCACCGGTGGAGCCGGCCCATTCATGCAGCGAACTTCTTGGCTCTACCACTGAAAAAGTACAGGGTGGCGCAATAGAACGTGCATATTGCATCATCTTTTTTTGCGGGGTAGAAGGGGCGTGGGCGGGGGGAGACCGATATCGTTGGGTAGCGCGGTTCATAAAGTTTTAGTCACTATGAGTCACTTCGACGGGAAGCGTCGCGCATTTTGCGTGCGCGCATTTTACGAAAACTCTCGTTCGTACGTAGTTGTCAGGCGACTATTTTGTTCTGAGTATGGTGTACGGCAAATTAGGGAGGCTCCGAGTGCTAATTTAATTAAAATCTGGATAAAGCGTTTTGAAGAGACTGGATCGACGTTTAAACCACACGCAAAAGGTCGTCCACGCACATCTAGGACCGAAGACAATATTGAGAGTGTTAAGCAGTCGGTACGAGAAGATCCACAAATGTCTACTCGCAAGAGATCGTCTGTCCTAAACATATCGCGACGAAGTTTGCAACGAATTTTAAACTTGGATCTTAAATTGCATCCATACAAGCTGCAATTAACTCAAGAATTGAAAGACTCTGACTTCATAGAACGGCTCACATTTGCTAATGAAATGCTCAATCGGTTTTCAAATTTTGAAAACATCCTTTTCTCTGATGAGGCACATTTTCATATGAATGGGTTCGTAAACCGCCAAAATTGTCGTTATTGGAATAGTGAAAATCCCAGACTCAAACATCAAAAACCGTTACATAGCCCTAAAGTGACAGTTTGGGCCGCAATATCTGCCAAAGGAATAATTGGTCCTTATTTTTTTGAAAACGCACGGGGGCAAAACATCACTGTTAATACCGAACGCTATGTTGCGATGTTGGAAGGTTTTTTGGCCCCAGAACTTGAAAATTCAAGAATAAAGAACTCTAGGACTTGGTTCCAACAAGACGGAGCTACCAGTCACACATCAAATGACTCCATGGCGGTTGTGAAGCAGATGTTCCCTGGCAAACTGATTTCGAAAAGAGGTGATATCCCATGGCCTCCGCGCAGTCCAGACTTGACGCCTCCTGACTTTTTTTTGTGGGGAAACCTCAAACACAAAGTCTACACCAATAATCCGAGAAACATCAGTCAGCTCAAGGAGAATATTCGTGGTGAAATGGCAGCAATCACACCAGCACTACTTAAGAAAGTTTTCGGTAATTTCCGTTTGCGGTTAGAGGAGTGCCAACGTAGAGAGGGTCATCATTTAGATGATGTTATTTTTAAAAAATAAACTTCAGTTATCACTTAATAATTGCTTAGTTTTATTTTAACTATACCTTTTGTATTTATTTTTTAATAATTATTTTAAAAATGCACGTTCTATTGCGCCACCCTGTATTTAAGTAAATCAGGAATAGTTCATCAGAAAAGTAATCCATACACGCAACAAAAGAACGGCTTGACAGACAGATTTAATCGTACTGTATCGTACAAATTTTAACGGGGTGGAAAAGGCAGGATGTCCTTGATGATAAAATGGACGAAAGTTTTTGGGCTGAAGCAGCCAATACTGCTGTATACTTATAAAATAGGATAGTGCAAATTTAATGGAACACCTTTTGAGATGTGGAATGGAGTAACGCACGATATTAGCCACTTAAAGGTATTTGGAAGTGTAGTGATAATGCACATTCCAAAACAGAAGAAGGCTGTAAAAGGGATTCTAGTTGGTTTTCCAGAGGATGTAAAAGGTTATCAAATCTACAATTAAAGCACTAAGGATAACACTACAAGCCGTGATGTGATCATTATAGAAAATGCCAAACAAACCACATAGCAATTGGACAAAATCAGAAAAAAGGATGGAGCTATATTGGAAGCTAAGAAGTATGCTCTGAAGAGATTGAGAGAATATTTTGAGAGTCTATTTGAGAAGGAATACAGTAGCGTGCCGAATGAAGATGTTAGTGAATGTTGTGTTGAAAGGGATATTAGCATAAAAGAGATTTTGGAAAAATTACATAGTCCATAGTACAAGTTTTGGTTAGTTTGGGGATATCTATCCCCACGTTGCCATCTGGCAACGTGTAATTGTTGAAGAATTTATTTATTTAGTAGGTATATCGACGATAAACATTTGATTTCAGATGTCTAAACGCCGTCTTGATTGGAAAGAATCGCTAAAACCGGATGTTACTGTTGGCGGACAAAGAGGAAAAATAAAAATTTTAAAAGAAAAACCTATAAAAGTGAAAAAGGTAAATTGACCCTTGTGTCTAATATTAAGACTAAAAAGACATCCACGCAAACAAATACGATTAATAAAAATAATACCATACAAGAATGCACGCAATTTACAAATTTGTAGTCCTGAAATGTCTCATGCTGAACAGTCATCACATAGATTAAATTAAGCGTCTCTTTATAATCCTATACTGTACCCTAAAAAACACTCTCAGACTTTTTCACCACCACTCTCAGCATTTTTATCCTTTCTTTATGATACATTCAGTCTAAGTCAGTTAATTCACAGCTTTCGCGCATTAAGGTTGCCTAAAGGTCTTTCTCTACATATAATTAGTGACTAGTATTAATATTATAATAATAAATTCTTCTACATTTAAAAATCCTTTTTTTTTATCTATATCTTAGAGACACCCCATAACAACGTGGAAGCAGGGGGATAGGGCAGTCGTGCTTTCGCGAAACCCAGTTATATAGTGAATGATAAACGTTAAAGTGAACCGTAATATACGGCCCACAGCCAGTGTTACTAATCATCGCCGCCCACATATTCCTGTAAGTCTGAACTGATAATTCATCTACTGAAACTGTGAACATTGACATTTTAAAATGTTATTAATTATTTTTCTAACTCTATTTCATTATTATTATATTGTGTTCTATGTTGTTTGTGTATCTATGTGTATTATTAACTACAGTTATTATTAATTATTTGCCTAAACTTAAACGACACATAGAACTACAAAATATCGATAGTTCTAAGGAAAAATCTCCTCTCCCATCACCTATATTTACCAGAAAATCAACTCTAGAAAAGGAACTAAAGATTTTACTCAAACTTGATAATCAGTACGATGGCTGCCGCCAGAAATTAAATTAATTTATTACAAACTGTAATAACGCATATGAGTTAGCCACAGAACCAAAGAAGCCGATTTTAAAAAAAATATATATTATGTCTCGGTGGCGCAGTGGTCGAGCACACGGCTTCTGATCCAGAGGACCGAGTTCGATTCCAGACACTGGCTCACACCAATGACTTTTCGAAATTGTTTTCGGAAGTTATGTGTGATAAATATCGATGACTGAAAACTTTGTGCCCGGTATGGCAACAGGTTCGCCACCTATTTCATTTGGAACGTAAATATAACGGCGAGACGAGGCTTAACAGCCGCTGCCTACACCTTCGGGTAACAAAAGGCGTGAAGTTATGTTATGTTATATATATTATGTCAACTAACGGGCAAAGCAGAAACTGCTTCCTCAATTAAAGATTTCACTTCATGGGACCAATTTAATAGACACTTTAAGATCCCAATTTCCTGAGCGTAAACACAACACACACCAACTCAACGATCTTCTAAAGAGTAAGCAAAGCACTTCCGAAAATGTCAGCTAGTTTGCATTAAAATTAGCGATCTGCCTATCTCAACTACTAACTGAAATATCCCTTGCAAATCATAAACCTAAAGAAGTCAGTGGCCGTACAGCGGCTATGGAAGACCTTGCTCTTCACCATTTATTAATGGAGCTACACCCTCGACTTTCAAATATAGTTAGATGTAGAAACCCTAAGTCACTTTATGAAGCCATAAATCTAGCAGTATCTGAAGAACGGATAGGTACAAGAAAATAGACGAAATAATAATATATTCAAAGAAACTTCAAATCTTTCTAAACCTAGAGCCCCAATACAGTCCTACAACGACAAACCTAGATTCCTGATTAAACCAATGTATTAATACAATACTATTTATTCCAATAAGAATAGTCAGATTACGTGTATATACTGCAAGGATGTTGGGCAAGACACAGCTAACTGCCTAAGGCCAGCTGTACACGGACTGCTTCAAGCAGTTATGACCGACTGCTTGAAGCCGCGACCGCACGGTGAACTATAGCCATTCATTCGCTGCCGTACACACGACTGCTCGAGCAGTCGCGACCGCTTCAAGCCGTCAACTACATGATGAAATTCCATCGTGCTGTCGACCGCTCGCGAGCAGTCGCGAGGCATACACTGACTGCTCGAGCCGTCGGCGGTAGTCTTGTGTAGTACGCGTACTAAGTACTAATAGGTGATGATACTCGGTACTGTACGAAAAGAGACGTTACCGAACGCGAGCTCTTAATCGGACAGTCGGACTATTAGTACACTGTCTCTCGCTACACTCAAGTGCTATGTGCGCTAAGAGAAAGCGAGATAGGTAGTTGTTGCCTGCCAATCGCCATCGAATATATATTATGCGAGATAGCCAATGAGCCGCTTAGCCGGCCATGCGTTTTATTTTATTGATAGAAAATGTTGGTCAGCGGTATTTAGCGCTAGGATTGCTGAAATTGTTTAAAAACCAGCGGCTAGTGTGTGGAGTGATCGCGTCTTGTTGGCGCCAAGATACCGACGCCACGTGATGAGTCTGTGCTTGCACTTTGTTTTGTTAGTACCTACTTTGAGTTACCGAGTGTGAAAATAAAATAACTACTTTTAGTGTATAGACGACTGTTCTAATTTGGATGCATTTGTGTGTGGAGTTTTATTTTGAGTTTTTACTAACATTTTAACCATAGACTAATATTAACCCATTTATTTTGCGGTTATAGACGCTTACGTTTCTTGATATTCTGTTTTTGTGCATTTTGGGACTCTTGGTGATTATAGATTAACTATATCTACCAAGTTATATTTTGGTGATGGACGCTTACGTTTTTTAATACACTCGAGAGCAATGAATCCGGGTCACTTAAAGAATCCTAAAAATCTCGGAAACTAAAAATGCTAGGTTAATGCAATAAATTGTATTTAATAGACAATGTAATACTCCTTAAATGAAGGTATTAAAACTTCTTAGTTATTGTAAAGTTATATCATAAAAAAATCAAATTTGAAAAAGGGCCACTTTCGAAGATGGAACTACGAAATTACAGCATTTGGTTTTGCTTTTGTTTGTAATCTGTCATTTATGTGGGTACATAAACCATGTTGATAGTGCTCTATATTCATTATTCAAGCTGAAATTATGTCGCTTACGCCTGAAGAATGCACCAGAATACTTACAATGCTGGAAACCGGCCGGAGTCAGCGCGATACAGCCAGGACTGTTGGTGTGTCGCTGTCAACAGTACAAAGAGTTCTCCGACGTTACGAAGAAACTGGTTCTAACCTACGCAGACCAGGAACGGGCAGAACCAGGTATACCACAGCACGAGAAGACCGATACTTGGTGAACACCATGCTTCGAAATCGCTTTATCACAGGAACTGAACTCACCAATCAGTTTCGACGCCTCGGAGGAAGTAACCCAAGTGCATGGACAGTAAGACGTCGGCTTGCTGAATCTAACTTAAAACCCCTTAGACCTGCAAACGGCCCTAAACTGGAGCGTGGGCATCGTATTTCAAGACTAAGATATGCCCAGAGCCACGTAAATTGGAGTATTGAAGATTGGTCAAAAGTTATGTTCTCCGACGAATCAAAATTTATGCTCTACAAGCACGATGGAAGACACAGAGTGTATCGAAGACCAGGGGAAAGATTCAAGCAAGCATGCATCGAGGAAAAAGTAGCCTACGGTGGTGGGTCTGTACTTGTGTGGGCCGGAATTTCTTCTGAAAGTCGCACAGAGCTGGTGATCATAGAAAACGGCTCTTTAACTAGCGTAAGATATGTGGAAGAAATCCTCAATGATCACGTTGGTCCATTTATGGTCAATTTAGGTGAGGATGCTATATTTATGCATGACAATGCCCGACCTCATACAGGTAGGATTGTGAATGACTACCTTCAAGAGATGAACATTACTCGTATGGAGTGGCCAGCGCGCAGCCCGGATATCAACCCGATCGAGCATGCTTGGGACGAGCTAGGCAGATGCGTAAAACAACGAAACCCTCCCCCAATCACGCTTCGTGAGCTCAAAATTGCTCTCACAGAGGAATGGGAGAATATTCCCCAAAATCGTATAAGGAACTTGGTGTACAGCATGCCAAACCGCGTAAACGCAGTAATGGAAGCACGAGGAGGCAATACGAAGTATTAAAATTCAAGAAAATCGTAATAAAGTTCAAAAATTTCATGTTTCCTATTTTTGTTTTAAGGAGAGATCAGCAGATTTTTTCTTTATGTAATTTTGTGTTAATAAAATGTATGGTGACTCATATTTTTTTTACTTTCATTTAAGGAGTATTACATTGTCTATTAAATACAATTTATTGCATTAACCTATCATTTTTAGTTTCCGAGATTTTTAACATTCTTTAAGTGACCCGGATTCATTGCTCTCGAGAGTATTATAATTATTTACTCTTATTTTTGTGTGTGCTTTGGGACGCGGACGCATGGTGGATTAATGTGACGTACCTATACCTAATTATATTTTATTAGGTACACCTATCGTGATTGTTTAAACAAAATTGTTTCGGATTTGTCTCCTATTATTTGAAATAATGGCTCCAACGAGATCTAAACGTAGTCTTCTTTGGTTGCATTATAAAGAAGGTGTTAACGAAGCAACATGTAATTATTGCTCAAATAGGCTAAGTACAAAAAATGGTTCACTTGGAACGCTAAAAAGGCACTTGACCACTAGACATCCGACTGTTTCTCTGAATATTGAACGACAGGCAACTGAAGAAAACTTAACTAATTTACCAAATCCTCAAGTTACAACTCAACCGACGTCTACTTCGATCCAGCCAAGTCAACTCCAGAGTCTAACAAGTCAGCCACCCACGATACCATCATCACGAACCCTTATAACCGATTTTATACGTAAGCCACCGCCTACAAGGAAAGTGGAGCAAATCGACAGGCAAGTGGTTGCAATGGTAGCCAAGGGTCACCATTCGTTCAGAATTGTAGAGGAACCTGAATTTAAAAAACTAATAGATATGGTTTCTACTTGTCCAGGGTACAAACTTCCAACGAGAAAAACATTGACAAATACTTTAATTCCGAAATATTACATGGAGGTTTTTCAAAATGCTGTAGAAACGGTCAAAATGTCTTTTGCTGTTTGTTTATGCACAGATGCTTGGACGTCCGGAGCTAATGAAAACTACATAGCTGTATCAGCTCATTTTATAAATAAAAATACAGAGATGCAATCAGTATTGTTAGGTTGTATCCATTATAGCGAAAGACACACTAGTGAAAATTTAATGGCTTTTTTACGTCAGATAATGGAAGACTGGCAAATCACACACAAAATTACTTGTGTTGTCAGTGACAATGCTGCTAACATACAACCAGCAATCAGATCAGGCGACTGGCGGTCTGTGGGATGTTTCGCGCACAGTTTAAATTTAATAGTACAGCACAGTATTAGGTTAATATCTGATGTTCTAGCAAAAGTAAAGGCTATAGTCGAGTATTTTAGACGAAGTAATGTAGGCCAAGCAAAACTCGAAGCGGTGTTAAAACAAACTGGTTTGCCTGTGCTGAAATTGAAACAAGAATGTCCAACTCGCTGGAACTCATGTTACGAGATGTTGGAGAGATTTCTTAAGATCAAAGAAGCTATTATAACAACTTTAGCGTTAATGCGTAGCGATCTCAGTCTTCAAACTGCCGACTGGGACATTATTGAAAAGATTATTCCAATTTTAGAGCCCTTCTACGAGATAACTCGTGAAATCAGCGCAGAAAATCATGTGAGCCTTTCTAAAGTTTTAATATTTACCAAGCTTATAAGCAGGCATGTCGCTAAAGAAATGTCGATTCAGAATGATGCAACACTAAAAGCGTTTTTGGAGAGATTACAAAGTCAAATAATAGCCCGCTTTCAAGATCTGGAATCTAATATTTTATACTCCGACTCATGCATCTTAGACCCGAGGTTCAAAAAAAAGGGGTTCAGAACCTCAGAATCGTATGAACGAGCGTTAGAAGGTTTGCGGCGCAGGGTAGGAACTCAACAGTTACCACATATAGACATAGAAACTCCACAACAGCCACAGAACCAAGAACCGGGACCAAGCACAGGCAAGGGTTGCATATGGGACGAGTTTGATGCTGAAATTGCCCAAGTCAATCGCCCTTCAAACTCGACAGCTGCCGGGATCCGTGAGCTTGATAAATATTTAGAAGAGGAGTATTTACATAGAAAGGAAGATGCTCTTAAGTGGTGGCACACAAGACAGTCCATATACCCACACCTGTATCAATTAGTTTTAAAAAGGCTATGCATTCAGGCGACCTCAGTACCTTGTGAACGGGTATTTTCGGGGGCGGGTCTTGTAGTTAATAATAGAAGAAGGTTGCTAAAGCCCACCAACGTGTCACAAGTACTGTTTTTACATGGTAATATGTAATAAAATAAGAACAAAAAAAGAAAAAAAAACAAAACAAAAAAATACAAAAAAAAAACAAATTATTCATTGTACAAATAAAAACTATGTTGAAAATGTAAATATTGATAAATAAAAAAAACATAAAATACGAGAACATTAATAATGAAAGTGTAAATATTGTAAAAAGAAAATCGTTGTACATACTAATTGATTTTTAAATACGCCATTCTTACAATAGATAGACAGTCCTAAGCCTGTTCAAGTATGAAGGAAAATCAAATGAGTATGTGCACCCTTTTTTTCATAATCAATTGATTTTTTAACAATAGTGCCAATGCTGTCGCCAAACAGCCTCCTTTTTTATAACTAACTTACCTCTAATTTACCTCCTCTTGGTGGAAACAAAATCAAATACACACACCACATATTTTGGGTATTTGTTGCCTACAAACTACTTAATAGTATATAAAATTGTAGCGAAATCTACCTACAGAACCAAAATGAGCTCCGCTACAATTTACAGACAAATACGTAAAAATTGTTTCAACCAAGGGAGGTCAATTTTCCCCAAAATGGTAACATTATCACGTCGTCGTCGCCCAGCCCGCTGTCTGGCGACAGCAATAGGGCTCTGATAACAGCCAACTAGCGCCGCAAATCAATTTTATTCTTCTGAATTAAGCCTAATTAAAAAAACACTCATATTACGTCGAAACCGTCGTAATGAAACAATCGAAAATGTTCAAGAATAATTTATATTGTAGCCGCCTTAAGTTGTGAATTTCTCAGTAGTCTTTACATATAATAAATCTGTAGAAAAGTCGTTTTTGTACATTGGAAATATAAAAAAATAAAATATCCTGGGCGTTAAAGGGTAAACAACAGAACTAATTTCCAGCATTTTTGGAATTTTTGTCTGTGTGTCTGTTTGTTTGTTCGCGCATCACGTAAAAACTGCAAAACTAATGTAAATAACTTCTATACGTAAAAGTTGTACGCATCTTGGCGTATGACTTAGTTTTTGTTTCATCGAAATCGGTTCACTATCGAAAGTTATATGAATTTAAAGTGGTAAAGAACGCGGTCGGAGCCGCGGGCGACAGCTAGTAAATAACAAAACTGAATTAACGTCTGAAATTTATTGAATAGCATTTTTGATGGTTTGGTTGCTAAAACATTATTGAGTCTATAGTGAACAACGCACTGACTGATCTCTGTTAGAGGTCTGCGATATAGATAGGTAACGACTTCATTCATTACTGTACTGTTAGGTACTATTAGTACTAATAAGGTGTACTAGTACTTTACTCGGACTGTACTAGTACAGTGCGAACCGAGGAATGTCCGATTAAGCACAAGACTAGTCGGCGGCTCTAGAGCAGTCGACAGCTCTACGACCTCCCCCTCCCTTCTCTTCTGGCCTCGCGGCGTCTAATGTCTCTCTGTCTCGTCTCATTTGTCGACTGATCTTGGAAAATGGAGGGTGTGTGCGATAGTGATGCGCTTATAAGTGCAATTAAAACACATGAAATTATTTGGAACTATAAGCTTAAGGAGCACAGCGACAAAATAAGGAAGAACAATGCATGGGCAATTATTTGCGCCCAAGTTATTGAGAACTTTGATGAAAAAATAAATCAAGAAAAAAATAAAATCGCTAAGTAAAAAAGTCAGTCATTTTATTACACAAACATTAAGTTTATGTCATATTATAAAGTCACACACATATTTATTGATTAATATCATATTCCATTGCCAATCTAGTTTGCCTTCTTCGCTCACAAAGTAATTAGCAAATTCTTCAGGTATTGTTGTTAACATAGGCCCACCTGGGCGAACTTGCTGGGTTTAATGTACTATAGAGTGAGCAAGACCCTCAAACGTATCCTCAAATTTATTTCCATCTCGTTGTTTTACGTAGTTGTGAAGAACACATGATGCTTTTACTATATCCACTGCGAAATCAACACTGACGTTAAGTGGTCTATGGAAGATCCGCCATTTATTAGCTAAAATGCCAAACGTGCATTCAATATATCGCCTAGCACGTGATAACCGATAGTTAATTTTTTTTTTCTCTGGTAAATTCTTGCCACCATATGGACGCATTAAATTTTCCTGCAAGCTGAATGCTTCATCCCCAATAAACACATTCGGTAATACAGGTCCATTATGCGACATTACAGAAGGTGGAGGTATATTTAACTTTTTTTCTTGTAACATTTTATATAGACAACTCTCTTCGAAAATAGTCGAGTCAGCGTGCCTTCCATACGAGCCTATATCCACGAAAGTGAACATATAATTACTATCACATACTGCTAGAAGTATTATCGAAAAAAATTTTTATAGTTATAATATGACGATCCACTTTGCTGTAACGGAAGGTTACATGTCAATAAAAATAAATAAATAATATATATATATATATTAAATAACTAATCAGGGCAACCCTACGAACCATTTCTATTACTTGAAATGTTACGAGCGTCTCCCGACAGTATGAACTTGGCTGTCGAAAGCATGGTGGGGTAAGCATCAGTTTCGACAGCAATGACAGATGGCGCGCTAGTCGATTGAGTAAAGGCGGAAACATACTTACGTGTCGTGGCGTGTCGTGGCGCGCCAGGAGCATATCGGTTTCATACATTTAATATGGTTAGGGACATATTTGCGTGTCGTGTCGTGACGCAAAGCGTTCTGTCGTGGCGCGGACTGCTCGCCACCGATTGCGCCAGAGCGGTGGTGGGGGTTATGGCGCGACACGGCACAACAGACAAATGTGTTTCTATACGGCGCGTGGCTCGTGGCGCAAACATCTAGCGGGTTTAAATTTTAATTTAAAAAATGACTGACGATCTCATAGAACTCGTACGCCAAAGAAAAGTTATATATGATTCTAAGTGTAAAGATTACAAGGATCATTTCATGAGAAATGCTGCTTGGGAAGAAATCGCTGAAATCTTAGAACAACCAGGTAAGTCAATAAAGTTGTATTTTACTTTATTATTTATTTGAAAAGAGATAATGAATAAATATACAAAATTAACAATTAATACTATTTAAGAATTTTGTCTACCTCGGCGAATAATTTCTATTTGCCATGGTACTCTCCCTTCTGGACTAATAAAATACTCTTTGTATTTCTCTCTGACATAAACAGCGTTTTTTGATGGGTTTCTTGGTAAAGATTCAATATTAATTAGACAGTCGATGTTGCTGCTATGGTCAGTAGAATCCATCAAATTTTCTTCAGGGAGCAATGTTTCTGTTCTTAAAAAATTATGTAAGCAGCAGGCAGCTAGCACAATCTTGTCTACCATGTCCGGTTGGACTTGCATAGGTCCATGAAATACACGAAATCGAGCCCGTAAAATACCAAACGCATTTTCTACACACCGGCGTGCACGTGATAAGCGGTAATTAAATATTTTATTTGCATCATTGTTAACTAGCTTGTCTTTGTGATAAGGTTTTAACAAATATGGTTTCAACGGGAATGCTGCATCAGCAACAATAGTGTATGGCATAGGTTGTGAGTTTACACTCAGTGGTTCATCCTGTGGTACATTTAATGCTTTTTGCTCAAATAATTTTCCCATCAAAGATTTCTCGTATATGCCACCGTCACTGTTTCGACCATACGCACCTACGTCAATCATGATAAATTTGTATTGAGCATCAACTAATGCAAGTAAAACTATGGAGTGTTCTTGTTTATAGTTATAGAAAGTAGAACCTGCGTTTATAGGACAAATTATGTTAACGTGTTTGCCATCTAATGCTCCAATACAATTTGGAAAATGCCAAAATTGTTTAAAGTTATTTGCAATATCTTTCCACATTTGTTCAGAAGGTGTAGGCATTACAATAGGTGCCATATTTTTCCAAATGGCTTCACACACTTCTTGTACTATAACTCTCACAGTAGAAAATCCCATTCGATAGTTGAAGGCCAATGATCGAAAAGTGTTTCCAGTAGCTAAAAATCTGAAAAGAAATAAACAATTATTATTATTTGTTACAGTAAATAAATGCAAGGATGACTGGGCAAAACTAAGGAATGCTTTCGCCAGCGCTTTGAAGCGACGAAGGAATAAGAAAAGTGGGCAGGCTGCGGCGGCGTTGGTGCCCTGGAAATATGAAGAAAGCTTGAGTTTTCTTCTTCCTTATATGGAATGTAGAAGTACAAAAACAAATGTGACAACTACACCAGAATCACCACCCACAGAAGAGTCTCCCGACGAAAGTCTTCCAGAAAGTCCCAGTACTTCACGCAGTCAATCACAATCCAGTTCCTCACGTGGAAAACCTAATAAAGAACCCAAATTACAAGAGTTGTATGATTTGATGAAATCTTCCCAAGATTTAAGACGTCAGAAGCAAAATTTTAGACAAGACATGGACGAAACTGATCTATTTTTCCTTAGCATGAGTAAAGAATTAAAAGCGCTGCCAAAACTTGAACAAACAAAAATAAAATTAGACTTGCACACCGCTATTTCCCAAGCATTAATACGGCAATTGGAACACAGAGACAAAATTTTAAAAACGCCTATAAAAATAACAACTCAAAGATTCATCCAATCAACTCCACAACATCAGTCCTCAACATACATCCAAACTACTGCAAACGCTGAATTACCAATATACAACCAGTCACCCTCACACGATCAGTCACCCACATATATCGAGTTATCAATTCCTACTACATCTCGCGCACAAAATCATGCTGATTCTTCAACATACATCCAAACTACTGCAGACGTTCATCAATCACTAACATGCACCCAGTCACCTATACACGCTCAGTCACCCACATATATCCAGTCATCATCATTTCCATCCGGATCACACTCAAAACCTGTTGTTTCAGATAACATGAAAGCATACTATGAAAGCATACTATGACAGTATATATACTATGACACTATGACAGCACAGTCAATTATATTTTTCAAAGAAAATAAAACTTACCTTAAACATAACGCAAGTCTTTCTTTAGTACCTATGGGTTCACGAAATTTCGTATGTACTTTTTTTATGTCTCCTTCAATCAGCGAATGGATTTCCTCATATTGTGCTTGGTTCATCCTAAAGTACTGATGAAATTTCTCATCGTCACTCTCCAGTTCTCTAACAAGACGATGAAATTCACCTTTGTCTTGTCTCCCTCTGTTTATAGGGTGAACCCAGTATCTTCTTTTCTTTTTTTTGCTCTTAAGAAGTTTCATTGCTAAGAGAAATTGAAGGTCTTCATCAAAATCACTATCCGAATCAGAAGAAAACATTATTTATGTTTGAACGCTGCAAAGGTTCGTCAAGTACTGTTCAGAAATAACGCCAGAGTACGCCACGACACGACACTTTAGTGTGCACACTCACCGTCACGACAGTAATCGTCACGACACGCCACGACACATAAATATGTTTCCGCCTTAAGGTGTAGTAACTATAGAACTATTACTTTTTATGACTCAACAAACTGTCTTACAATTGTTTACGTTTTTTGTATTAGATTCTTTTATTTATTTATTTAAAATGAATACATACATTTGTTTTAATATTACAATTATAAGTATGACAGATAATTTGAATAAGTGTTCAGTTTGTGGTAATGAATTTACCCAGAGAAAAAATTTGTACGCACATCTGCGGAATAAACATAACATAGAACCGCTTGGTCTAAAATCAACTGAAAATTTTCCTTGCAATGTTTGTGATAAAACTTTCTCGTGTCAATCATCACTAACTCGCCATTTCCGTACAATTCATAAACTGGATTGTGAACACGATTATGCAAACGTTGGTGCAACTAGAAAAACGCGATTAATTTGTCCCGAAAAATTTTGTGATGAAGAACTACCCTTCTATGATACTTTACGTCAACATTTAGCAGTACAGCATGGATTTGAAGTTGAATGTGAAAGTTTAACGTTCAATTCAATGGAAGGTATTTCTATTATCAATAAACTAAATACCCTGTGGAAAAGGTCTCATAAAAACTCATAAAAAAATTGGTTATGAGAAAGTGATCTGCATTTGTCCATGAAAAACCTCGAAAATTCTTATACAATTATTTTTTCTTAGCAATAGAGGGTTTAACAATTTTTTAGGCAAAACTCTGATAAGTTTAATTACAATTTATGAGAGTTGAGTGATAAAATTGTTTAGCTATGAGTATTTATAAGTTCGGGAAACTGAATTATTTTAGGATTATAATTATTACGAGAACAAATGAGATTTAAGGAGAACTTTGTCGGAGTGGTGGTATGAGATTGTATACTGATATACAACATTCAAGGTTAATTAAATGCGAACCTAACCGAACTTTTATAAGATTTAATCAGTAAATTCATGTTATATTTCCATTATTTTAATGAGATTAATGCTTAGAAGTATTTTTTGAGAAACTTCAGAGAACTTGAATGCTATAATGGCAAATAATTTTATAAGATTTTATGAGTTCATTCACATAACATCTGGATCAGTTTTAATAATATTTATTTCTATAAGTAGTTTGGGAGGATTTTCAAAGAAATTGAATGCCTCCATAGTAAATAATTTTATGAGATTTAATCAATTAATCCACATAACGTTTGCATCAGTTTTTAAAAGATTTACATCAATATTCAAAAATTATTCAAATAATCAATGTAAAAGATCAAAGCGATCATATTCAGGTTAATTATATTTATTATGTTTCAATTTTTATGACTCACTTTCGATCATTTCTAAATTATTTGTGCTGAATCTACAGACATTTATCCATAACATAAAGTAAAAGAAAACATTCATTATTTGATCAATGAAGTATATAATCATGATTATTATATTTATTATTTTTTCAATGAAACTTATATCAAATATCAATTTTTTTGTTGTCACAGCCATGTTAATACAGGAAAAATGGAAGACATTAAGAGATGGGTACACCAGATATGCTAAAAAAATAAAACCAAAGAGTGGTTCAGTAGCCCTAAACATTCGGCCATATGCATATTATCAGCAGATGTCTTTTTTAAAGGTAATAATAGAAGATAGACCCGATAAAACAAACAGTTTAGAAGAAAGTGAGCACGCTGAAATTACGTCTGAAAAAAGTGAAAATCGTCAAAATAAAATAAACAAAGAAAGAAACAAAAGAAAATTAAAAAAATTAGCTAAACGCTTCAATGAAAAATCACAGAATTCGCGCATGTTGAAGATTCATCACTTCTAAGTTCCATAAACAAATGATGGAATTGTCCATGTTGTTCTCTTAATTCCAAAATTGGATGAACCCAAAATTTTCTCTTTTGACGTCGCCGCCGTCGTCTCCGCTTGAGCAGAAGCAGCAAAAGCAGTGCTTCCTCGTCAGAATCCATGACTAGACTGCGGTAGAAATTCAACTGCTCGAGCGGTTGGTAGAGACAGCTCGAGCAGTCAACAACCGACTGCTCGAGCGGTCCGTGTACGTCGGTGAGCCGTTAACTGCTCGAGCAGTCCGTGTACGCCCGCTCTAAGACGCCAAGCAGCAAATAAACGTTTTTCTATATACCAAAGCCGAAAGGAAGGATATAACTTCCCACCTGGGCCTCAATCCCATACAAGACCTCCTCATGTAAACTTTATCGAAGAAAACGGCCCGGACTCTGATGAACAAGATAAGGATATCCAAGAGGATACTTCAAACCTATAAACGATCTGCATTTGTGCCGAGCAGAACCTAAAGGTAGAGGCAAATACATCCATAATCATCCAAACTCCAAATCAAAAAAGGTAACACATAAGGGTAACCACATCCTGAAAGTACCTCCCGATCTCAAAGAGATCTATGAAATTAACATCGACACGTCTAAGAGATTACTGCCACATGTGTTAGTAGTCTCAAGTATCGGACAAACCATTAACTCTCCAAGTGGACTCAGGGATTGCCATTTGCTTATTAAAACACTCATCTCTTACTAAATACCCCATTTTTCTCGTAAACCTCTCAAACCTGTACTAAAAAGATTTGTAATTACATAAAAACGAAAAAATAAAAATCTACTCTTAAATGTAAATCTCCAATCTTCCTTAAAAATTACGTATTGATACCGGTGCTAACCAGCTACATATCCAGAGGGATGCCTTCGAAGTTCGAACAAATTAGAATTAGAACGAACGCGCATACAACAAGTATGCACCAGCATTCAATTACCATAACGAAATTTGCTGAATTTGATTTATTTTGTTCATTTGTTTAAATTTTATGTTATGTTTTATGTTTATACGAGTTTTATTAACATACAAGTTTCATAATCATTTTTAATGGCTCAATAGGGCTAAATTAATTTGATTGAACCGATCACGATACTACACCTAGTCATTCTTATCAATATACGGTACAATATACCACGCCAGCATATAAGTAAGCATGCACTACAGAAGTTTAGAAATGGGATTCTGATTTATATATATTAATTAATTTTCTATTATTCTTATATTTTTCTTAGTTTTTACTTGTAGACCAAATAGAACGTGTTCTGGAGGAAGGTGATGTTAGGAGCCTCAAAAACCGACACGCGTGCATGAAAAGAGTTATGAAAGTCAACGAAGCGAGTGAGGCGTGTAAGAATCGTGCCTTATGACGCTCTGTTCTCTCTGCCTACCCCGCAAGGGATTTGGCGTGAAGTTATGTATTTATGTGTGTGTTATGATATTTAGCTGCACCATATTCGCAAGTATGCAATAAGTACATTGTGTTACCAATATTGTAACTAGGGCACGGCGATGCTGACACGAAGAAATATTCGAGGCACATAGTTACATAATCAGGGTCTTTTCTCACATCGAAATCGTCCTTACGTCGTGACAACTCAATACGCCGCTGCGATCGACCGAGTTCGCCCGAATATTCTGAACAAGAACCTGAGTTCCTGCCGAGAGGTTGAAATCCAGACATCGATCTCGAGAATACCAAAATGCTGTTAATGTAAGTACACCTTAAATCGTTTCTGTGTGTTGCTTCCTTTAACTTTTCTTAGTCCTATAAGTCATTTGTTAGTAGTAATTATTTTTTTATAGGTTTATTAATTCGTAATCATTTTTCAAAGTGCTTCTAGAGACTCGCATCGCTCTAGACAGGCACGTTTATTAAATATAGATTTGAATGTCCTATAAGCCATTTGTTAGTCGTAATTATTTTTTATGTAGGTTTATTAATTCGTAATCATTTTTCATCCTAAGCAAAGTGCTTCTAAAGACTCGCATCGCTCTAGACAGGCACGTTTATTAAATATAGATTTGAACATAGATATTAATTTAGAATTAGATAATAGTATTAGTAGTTTAGAGAGCCTTCAGCCCTCGCCTTTTTTACGTGAACAACGCGATTTAACTTTTTCTTTTAACATGGCCGATGCCGATATGATTTTTAAAACTCTCCGTTTAGTACCAGACTTCGATGGGAACCCACATGTGTTGCCGAGATTCATATAGTTATGTGATCAAATAGTATCAGAATATATTGATTCGAATCCTAATTATAATTTAGCACAGTTATGTCTTCTAAATGGCATTTTAAATAAAATTACCGGGCAAGCCGCACGGATAATTAATGCCAACGGTATACCTGAAGATTGGGCTAGCATTAAAAGATCTTTAGTTAATAATTTTTCCGATCAGAGAGATGAGACCACGCCGCAAGAATTTTACGATCGTTGCGTTAGTCTATTTTGCACCATCATGACTTATGTAACTTTACATGAGACAATTGATACCACCGTTGAAGCAAAACGTACTTTATATAAAAAATTAAGTATGCAGGCATTTGTACGCGGATTAAAGGAACCTTTAGGGTCCCGTATCAGATGTATGCGTCCTGATACTATAGAAAAAGCTTTAGAACTTGTACAAGAGGAATTAAATATATTATACTTACAAAATCGAAATGAACCTAGTACAGATAGAAAATTAAATAGCAATTTAATTAAACCCACTATACCTACGAATAATTTTATAACGCCAACGCATAAACGATATAATGTTCCCATTCAATCTGTTCAGTATATAGGACCGCGACCACCTCAACCGACGTGGAAGCCGGCTAATTTTCAGAATAACCCTATGAACCCGTATAGACCTAGTTTAGGCATGCCGACGCGTACTCAACAAATGTTCCGCGCACCACCACCTAATTATAACCAGTTTAATAATAATTTCCGAATGGCACCGAGACCTTTAACTCAATTCAATGCAGGTCCAAAGCCTATGAGCAGAATAAGTCATTTCGCACCTAGAGAGAAACCTTTAAATACTCCGATACCATTTATCGGATTATTTGATTAACGCAGGAATGGTAACCCACCTCCGTCGAATTACTTCAAAACCCGAGAGATGAATGTTAACGAATTTTCAGATTATGATATACCATATTACTATCCAGAAAGCTATGACGAACCTTATTATAACCCCTATTTAGATAATTCGGAATACTTTAACAGTGAACCGATACCTTATATGGTGGAGGAACCAAATTTTGATAATTTCAACGATTACCAATCCCAGCACCCTAGCGAGGTACCTCAAACCGAAAATAACTCGAACAAGGATCAGGATTTTTCAGATAAATCAGAATTTAGGAAAATTAATTTAGAACTCAACCTACCACTCAAAGACAGCTGCCGTACATTCAAATCACTGAGCCACCTTTGAAATTTTCAATCGATACAGGCGCTAATCAATCTTTCATTAGCCCTGAATCAGTAGACACATTTTTCTCAAATTTTCCATTAAACATAGATCCGTCTGAAGTCACAAATGTTCACGCCACATCGCGTAATAATTTTTCAATAACTATACCAACTTTTCATGAGTTTCAGGAGTCGGAAAGTATTAAATTATTTATATATAAGTTTCATAACTATTTTGATGGACTAATAGGTTTAGATTTACTTGATTAATGGGAGGCTAAAATCGATTTAAAAGAAAAATTATTAATAACACGAAATTCCAGTAACCGTATTAGCATGTACAATTCGCGAAACTCAAACTTTTATGAAGACGTAATACCGGCAAATTCCTCGAAATTAGTTAGAGTACCAATTAGTTTACATGATGATGACGCAATGCCTTAAAAAGGGTAGAAAAGTTTCCATTAATTCTGAATATACTGAAAGTTTTGAAAAATGTAAGAACCTTTTGACTAACGACCCGATTTTACAATATCCAGATTTTTCAAAAGATTTTATTTTAACAACAGACGCTTCTAACATAGCGATAGGGGCGATCTTGTCACAAGGCACAATAGGCTCCGATAAACCCGTGTGTTACGCATCTCGCACTTTAAACGAAAGTGAAATAAACTATAGTACTATAGAAAAGGAACTCCTTGCTATAGTATGGGCCACTAAATATTTCAGGCCTTACTTGTTTGGTAGGAAATTTAAAATTGTCACTGACCATAAGCCCCTTCAATGGGTTATGAACCTCAAAGAGCCTAATTCGAGATTAACAAAATGGAAATTAAAATTATACGAGTACGATTTTTCAGCCATATATAAAAAAGGTTCAAGTAACACAAACGCGGACGCCCTTTCGCGTATTCAACTTCACAATGAGGAAACATCTTCTATGGTAGTTAACAAATCTTCTCATTTAGAACGTAGCAATATGATAGAAAATCGTAATAATAACCACGAGCCCCAAGTAGACTACCAGCCTCAGCAACGTATTTTCGTTAATACACGTGATATTATGTCATCTAAATTACCAAACCACATTTATAAATCCAGGAAGCGAGGTCTTTTCGCTGAAACCCTATTCAAAAGAATAGTTAAAGTGCCTAATTAATAAGTACATAGAAACTTAAACCTTCTCGTGTAAAGCGAAGTCTCATTGACGGTTTAGGCTCAATTATAAAAAGTGTTACAGGAAATTTGGATCATTCAGACGCTATTAAATATAATAATGCTATCAAAATCTTACAGGATAATAATTATGTCCTCAGAGATGAAATTAACAACCACATTAGTTTTAGTAAAGAGTGGATGAACCAACATTATAATATTATTAGGCAACTAGTGGAAAACCAAGTAAAAGCTCTCAGGATAATACTGTTATAAAATTTGTAACAGCCGGTCGTTATATTGCTATATTAACTGAAAATTTAAACCAAGTCTTAAACGAATTAATTAGGATAGAAAATATAATAGCATTCATTCATAGCTCGAGTACACATCATTCTATGTTTAACATTAGTAGTCTACGTCATATGATTAAAAGATTAATTGAAATATATGGAGAGGATAAAATATTGAAATTAGAGAGAATACTACGATATAATTAAACCAGGATATTACTATTCAGGTAGTCAAATTGTAATTTCTTTTAAAATACCTATATTCACAGTAGATAATTATGATCTTTATAAACTATCAATAGTTCCTAATAAATTTAGACAGGCCCTTATCCCTCCTTATCCCTTAATTGCAACCAACAGGAAAGGTTATGTGTACATAGAGGCAGAATGCCCGAAGTATAATAAATGGTATCTCTGCGAGAATAAGGTGGATCATCAACTACGACAACAACCAGATTGCATTCTAATACTCATCACTAACCAAACTGTGAGCAGCATCTGCGAAACTGTGTCGATATCCTTATCAAGACCCTCAATGGAAGCGCTTGACGAGAAACACTATGTTATATCCTTCTCAGAAGAAACTAGAATACATACAATATGTGGACGAGAAGACTACACCATACTGAAAGGAAGTTACTTAGCAATTATACCCAGTAACTGTTTCCTATATACATCTGAATTTACCATTACTAATCAAAACGATCGTACAGAAGGGAGACCACTGAAGATAATGAATATGCAACCCTTAAGAAATATTCAAACTGAGTTACCCAAGGTTCACCTGAAAACAATCGACTTATCAAAACTATACACAAACAGTTTCTACGCACAAACCAGGGTTTTGTTGCAGTTGCCGTCGAAACTACAACCATTATCATCAGAACATTTATATCATACTACGATAAATTTCTATATTACACTATCAGCAACTTTGATACTTAGAGTATTCATCATCCTGAAACCATATAAAATCCTTCAGACTGAAGTTACGAAACAAAATGAAAATGAAGATAAAACTTATGCAGAACCCGACACCCCTGAAAGAGTGTTCAGCAATATTTCCTCATTTCGAAACTCAGAAATAATTGCTGATCTGGCGGTGGAGGTGTTATGATATTTAGCTGCACCATATTCGCAAGTATGCAATAAGTACATTGTGTTACCAATATTGTAACTAGGGCGCGGTGATGCTGACACGAAGAAATGGATAGCTGTACGTGCGTCGTCCCACCAAATACCGATGTTTCGTAACCAATAATAATTTTATATAAAATCATTCTATATCTAACATCGATTGGAATCATTAGGATAATTAGCAATGTAGTTTTATTTTAATAAATTAAATATAAGTTCATTTTGGTTTTTTTTGAGACCTCCGGCTGGAACATAAATAATTTGTGTGTATGTACTTGTTATTGATTTAACGAAATGAATCTTATAAAAAATTGAAAACATTTGTCTGCACACAATTGGAACAAACTCATACTTATCTTGCATATTAGGTCTGTCACTCATTTTTAGAGGGAGCCTGGAGTTCTGTGGGACATTTTTTTTAATAATAATAATAATACCGATCAGGATACTACACCTAGTCATTCTTATCAATATACGGTATAATATACCACGCCAGCATATACCAGGTGTACCGGTATGAAATAAGCGTTAAGATATAAATGTGTTGGTAGGGGTTATTTGTTGTGAATAAGCCTTCATTATTTTTCTGTTTGGTTAACCTAACAGTTTGTAAATAAACAACATCATATTTTTTTATTGTGTTAAGAATGACAAATTTTGTGCCGGAAAGTGATGATTTGCGGAAAGCATTAATTTTTTGTTTCCATTTCAAAATAATGCTTCAGAATCACATCGAATGCTTGTCGAAGCATATGGTGATCATCTTCTATCAGAAGCAACATGCAAGAGATGGTTTCAACGATTCAAATGTAATGATTTTGATGTGAGAAATGAAGAACGTGGAAGACCATCAAAAAAATTCGAAGACTGCAAACCATATTGGATGAAGATGATACTTTGAGTCAGAAGCAAATGGCAGCTATGTTATATATTGCACAACAAACAATTTCAGACCGTTGTGAATATTTTTTTTTTTATCTAATCAAAATTAATATTTTACTCCTAACAATATATACCTATGTATATATTGTTAGGAGTCTTTTCATGTCGTCACACACTACCCGCCGATAAGGTATATAAGGAGCGCACATACAAGCTTGCCTCCCTATTTGCTCGTCAACTGTCACAGTGTACAGAAGTGTTGCGTTAATCAGTGTCGGTTATTGTCAAGGTCACGTAAGCCATTTTTAAATTGTCATTAAAGTTTGCAGTATTTGTAATAGTTGTGATTCTATGATTGTAACTTTAATTGAAATTGTAATTAAATAGAATTCTGTTGGATTTATTTTATTTTTCAACTTTTAATGCTAAAAATATATTTTCGGGATTCGAATTTCCTTAATTTAGGACAGAGGGCAAGTACTTGCGGTACAGGTTGCAGTATCTTCCTCGTTAATTAATATAGTGTGCTGAGATCGAGTAGCGGATTTGATAGGTAATTGAAACTTGTTATAGTTAAGGATAACACTTGATTACGTAGAGTTTTAGAAAAAGTTATTTAACACTTTTTTTCACTTTTGAGGGATCCGTTATATAAGAGTCTGTTAGCGGTTGCCGGGCACTAATAATATTCGGATCCCACCGCTGCCACCAATTTGTTATAAGACCAATTTGTTATTTAATGAAATCACTTTTTAAAAAAAGGGAATATTTATTATTAGAATTATATTATATATTATAAGGATTATAAATTAACATGTAACTAACTAGCCTTGGGCAACCGCAATGAAAGAAGTATGAAGACAGACTGACTAAACTGTCTTTGAATGTCTGAGAGCAAAGGTCGAAAATACTGAGTAGGCCAAAAGGTCTTAGGGATGGCATTATATGGCGTGCAAGGGATATAACAGAACGTTACCAGAAATCATAACAGTATTTCAAACTTTCACATAATAAGAAAGTGACTCATCAGAAGCATGGGTAATAGAGGAATAAGGAATACCATCTATCCTAGGGAAATAATCATCTGTAGCAACAGTTTACATACTAACGATATACCCAACCGAACGTCAGAGAAAAAGAAAAACTTTAAAAGAGCTAAGTGATTTAGATGATGACTGATATGGAAGGAAAATTGGTTCGATAAGTACGAAAAAAGGCCTGAAATTCTTGAAAATGTAACATTAGCTCAATTTTTTCCTAATTATAGTATGAGAAAACACGGAGAGTACTACAAAAGAAAAATGTCTAGAGTTATTAGATACCGTAACTATGATATGGCTAACAATTTCAACGATTATAGACAAAAAATGGTGTTACTACACATTCCTTTTAGCAGTGAAGGTAATGAAGTTCTTGCTGAAAATAAATTCATTCAAATTTATGACTATAATAAAAATTTGATTTTAGAACGCAGGAAAGAGTTTGAATGTAATTTACGAGTACATAACATAACTTCACGCCTTTTGTTACCCGAAGGCGTAGGCAGCGGCTGTTAAGCCTCGTCTCGCCGTTATGTTTACGTCCCAAATGGAATAGGTGGCGAGCCTATTGCCATACCGGGCACAAAGTTTGTCAGTCATCGATATTTATCACACATAACTTCCGAAAACAATTTCGAAAAGTCATTGGTGTGAGCCAGTGTCTGGAATCGAACCCCGGACCTCTGGATCAGAGGCCGTGCGCTCGCCCAATGCACCACCGAGACTGAATGTAATTTAGACCTAGAAAAAACACTTGAAATTTGTAGACAGTTAGGTAGAGATGATGACAATGAAGAAGAACCGTTGCGAAACGAAGCTAATATCATATTTGAAGAAGATCCATATACAAGATTACTACAGGATGTTAATTCTGTCGTTAATGCTGATATACAAAATGCTACACTCAGCAAACTAGGTGCTATTGCAAAAAAAAAAGAGAAAATACAATGGATACTCAACAATTCTACGACTTAATGAGGTCGGCTAACAGTGAGCAAAAAGAACTTTTAATGCATATTATATCTCATCTTTATCTCAAACTCAAAATCAGCAACCATTTCAACTTTTTTTCACTGGTCCAGCAGGCAGTGGCAAGACTTTTGTTATTAAACTTATAATGGAAATCTACAATAGATATACTGACAATGATGGTTACTGTAATTCGTATATACTATATAGCAGCTTTATCAATAGATGCGCAAACTATATACTATATAGTTTGCGCATCTATTGGTAAAGCTACTGTGGCAATTGATGGTACTACGGTTCATACTGCTCTAAAAATTTCGATTTCTAAACTATTGCCATTATCATTTGAAATGTTACATTTTTACAGATCTCTTTTTAGATACGTCAAAGTATTGATTATTGATGAAATCAGCATGATCAGCGCAGAACTGTTAGCCAAAATTGATTTGCGCTTAAAAAAAATCACTGCAAATCATAATGTTGATTTTGGCGGCATTGACGCCATTTTAATTGGTGATTTACGCCAGGCTCCACCAGTAAGAACAAGAAGCTTCTTTTAGATTACAACTGCACAAAAAATCTGTCATCGATACTGGGGGATTACCTTACCAAATCACTTTAGTAAAAGTATTATCTTATCACAACAAATACTAATGTAAGTGATGGATTAGTTAATGGTGCCGTTGGTAAATTCATTCACCTAGATTTCAAAGAGGACAACGTAGTTTGCAGAGTTTGGCTCGAATTCTGTGGATCAGCAAAGGTTGGACAAAAAGCAAGAAAAAAAAGCTGATTTACTAGCTGTCCAAAGCAAAGTTAATAATGCTGCTGTACCTATTGAATGGCGAACATCCAACATTACCATGATAAGGAATAATGCAGTTATTGTTAAACGTAAACACTTTCCCATAATTTCTGCCTGTGCTATGACTATTCATAAGTCACAAGGTGGAACATTTACAAAATACATCCACAACTTGTTTATGTTGCTCTCTCTCGTGTAACAAGCATCGAAGGTTTATTTATCGTTACATTTGATGACGATGAAACTAAATTTCGATTTCATCATAATCGAGTACAAGCTTCATCAACAATATCTCTAGTACAAAAGTTTCAGAGATTGTCATTAAATAAGCTTGAAACGAAGGCAATTTCATTACTAGAGATAAAGGCATTTCATTGTGTACGTTCAACGTCCAAAGCCTTCGTAAACATTCCGTTGATTTAATTTTAATAGACTCTGTTACAGAAAAAACCAACATTTTGTTATTATCAGAGAAATGGTTGGACCATCGAGAGGAATGTGATATACCGAATTTTAATTGGATAACCCACTTTAAACGTGATTTTGTTCGTTAAGGTGGGGTTGCGATATATCACAACATAAATGATACGACCAATCTTGTAACACCAAATATGTCGGTCATAATGAACCTGGACAGTTGTCTCCAGAGAATGAGATCGATGGATGTAGGGATGCGAATGGGTGACCTAGTTGTGAGCTGCCTGCTTTACGCAGATGACGCCGTGCTTCTAGCCGAATCGCCGTCGGACCTGCAAACACTAGTCACTACTATGAAAGATGATTGCATGATTAAAGGCTTGCAGTTGAATGCGACGAAAACGAAAGTTATGGTGTTTGAAAGGGAGGAATCCAGAACAGATGCAAGGATAATGGTTGATGATGTAGTGCTGGAACAGGTGAATGAAATTGTATATCTTGAATGCGCTTTTAGCAGAGATGGAAGGTACACCGCGGATGTAGAAAGACGAGTGGCGATAGGAAATAGCGTAAACGGAGCGTTGGGCAGATTCCTGGGCGCAAAAAATATTAGCAGAAAAGCCCAGTTAGCAATCCACAATGCAGTCCTGATCCCAACGCTAACTTATGGAAGCGAGAGCTGGGTATGGCAGAGTGTGCATGAAAGTAAAGACAATAGTTTCAAAACTTGGCTGAAACGTGACCCAATAGACCCGTATCGTGCAGTTTGTGTTCTGTGTGATGCAAAATTGATAGCTGACAGAGTAGTGATAAAAAGACATGGTGAAGACGCTAAGCATGTAAAAAGAACTACAGCAGCGCCAGCTCAATCTTCGATTGCCTCTGCATTTGAAAAGGTTAAGCAGTCCGATGATGATAAATGCAAAGCATCTGAGATAAAGTTGGCTGCTTTTATGGCAGAGCACAAAATATCCATGAGGGTGATGGACCACTTAGTTGATTTATTGCCCACTATGTTTCCTGACTCTCAGATTGCAAAAAAATATGAAAATGAAGAGAACAAAATGTCAAGCAATTATAAACAATATTCTAGGAGAATCGGAAAAACAAGATTTGTGTGCAGATCTAAAGGAGCAAAAATTCTCTGTCATGATTGATGAAAGCACTGATATAGGAGCAGTAAAAACTATGTGTATTGTGGTCAGATATTACTGTGCACTAAAAGGTCAAATTGTTAGCAGATTTTGGGACCTAATTCAAATTCATGGCGAGGAAAAATCTGCTCTGGTAGCTACCGCCACAGCGCAACATCTTTTCGAAGCAGTAATAAAATCCTTCGAGGAAAATTCTGTTCCTATAGAAAATATTATAGGATTTGGATCAGACGGGTGTAATACTATGATGGGGTGTCACAACTCTGTTTCGAGTCGATTTAGAGCAAAATGTCCCGGAATTATCGTTCTTAAATGTGTTTGTCATTCCCTGCATCTTTGTGCGAGTGACGCATGCAAACAGTTACAAGCTGAATGTGAAAAGCTAACACGTGATATTTACAATTATTTTGCGACCAGTAGCAAAAGACAATCGCTATTAAAAGAGTTTCAAGTATTCACAGAAACAGATATACACAAAATTTTGAAACCGGCTCAAACTAGATGGTTATCACTAAGTGCTGTAGTGCAAAGAATTTTGGAACAGTGGAATACACTAACACTGTTTTTTGATGGAAGATGGCTTGAAGACAACGAATGTTCCGAAATCCATATACAGTTGAATGATCCCATAACTAAATCATACTTTTTCTTTTTAAACTGGATGTTACCTAAATTTAATTAAACTAATACGCTATTTCAGAGTGAGACTCCAATGATCACAAAACTTAACACTAAAATGAACGATCTCTTTCACGAACTTTTATCGACATACGAGTACATGACAACGGCACATATTGCAAACCCTGAACTAGAAAAAATTGACCCAACTGACGAAAACAACTTCAAAAATTTGCATGACATCTACCTGGGCTTGGGAGTATTTAATCAGTTTTCAACAAATGAAATAGTAGCAGAGAAAAAAAAGGATTTCAAAAAGAAATGCCGAAATTTTTTGATTAAAGCATGCGTAGCAAAAGATTCGCGCTAAATGATCCAGTATTGGTTGGGATATCCAAATTGGATCCTGAAACATGTCTCGATATCTCAGATCGCGCTGAATCATTTCAAAATATACTAAGCTTAATGCCAAGATTGACACCAACTTCTATGATAGAACAACAAGCTTTGGATGACCAATAGAGAAAATTGCCAAAGTTAAAAGGAAATTTCGATGCTGTAATACGGCCTGACAAATTCTGGCATAAGGTTAGTAACTAACACTCTATTTTTTAGAAATATATATCTTTCGTTTGCAAATTCGTTCGTTTAATACTAATGTTGCTTTTCAGGTGAAACAGATGGATGAGTTCCGCTTGATTGAAAAATACATGCTCAACATCTTGGCTCTTCCTAACTCCAATGCAGAATGCGAAAGAATTTTCAGTCAAATTAACGACACCAAAACCAAGAAACGAAATAGATTAATAACCAGGACAATAAAAGGCTGTGGCCTTTTATTGTATTCTTGATGAGTTCCGCTTGATTGAAAAATACATGCTCAACATCTTGGCTCTTCCTAACTCCAATGCAGAATGCGAAGAATTTTCAGTCAAATTAACGACACCAAAACCAAGAAACGAAATAGATTAATAAACAGGACAATAAAAGGCCACATGTTAGCGCAACAAACCATTCAACGTCACAGCACCAGTTACGTTAACTTTAAGCCAACTGAGAAAATGATAAAATCATTTAATTCTGGGATCTACAAAAAAGAAGCGGATATCGGGCTACATAATAGTGACAGTGATTGATTAATTTATAATTATATACCTATATGTATAGGTATTATGCTTATTCTAAATTACAAAAGGTTTTTTCTCATCTGGTAACACTGCCTTAGTGACTTATTTTTTTATAGTTGTAGGTATGCCACGAAATCGTCAAAAGACCACCGCTAAAGCGGCTTGGACCGAAGAAAACCTTCAATCGGCTAAAACTGGTATTGAATTAGGTTCTTCCATGAAAAAAACCGCAAAGCAATAAAATAGACCATTTAGTACTTTGAAAGATCTATTAAAAAATTAAGACATGGGCAGTCCAAGGCTAGGTTACAAGACTACAGACACAACACAACATCAAGAAACTGACATTGCTGAACAAATCAAGCTACTAGGTTCGCTGTACTATGGACTCCATGTCGCAGATTTGCGTTAACTTGTTTATAAATACGCTGAGCTCAACAATATCAAAAACAATTTAGATCAAAACAGCCAAACAGCTGGATTGGATTTAGTACACGACTTTATGAGACGCAATCCTTCAGTTTCTCTACGCAAAGCTGAAGCAACCATATTAAATTAGAATTTCTGCTTTCAATAAAGAAGAAATTACACACTTCTATTAAAAACTTGGCAAATTTATGGAAAAATACAAGTTTATTCCCAATAATATCTACAATAGTGATAATAATGAACGGGAATTAACGCGACACTTTTTTAGGTAATCAAATATTTACCTTGATTAGCTTGACGTTTCGGCCAGGTTGCACTGGCCGTGGTCACAAGCAGACTGAAGTGGCGCCCTCACGACTCCGTAGATGAGGTAGATGTTTGGATATAAAAAAAATATCTACAATGCTGACAAAACTGGTATCACGACGGTGACAGACACAAGGAAAGTCCTCGCTGAAAAAGGACAAAGAAGAGTTGGATCTGTTACAAGTGGCGAAAGAGGAAGCAACTTAACAGTTATGTGTGCGTTGAGCTCAGCTGGAAACTTCATACCACCTATGTTTATTGTTGCTAGACAGAGGATGACACCTTTATTAGAAAAAGCCAACTTGTGGCCAGTATTGCATATCATCATCATCATCATTAGCCCTTTTGAGGTCCACTGCTGGACATAGGCCTCCCCCATAGAGCAACAACTGCCGGTCCGCTCAATCATGGGGGGATTTTGCCATATTCGCCATGCTTGGCAGGCAGGTTGGCGATCGCAGTAGGCCGTAGGGGTAGGGAAGAGATGGGGTGGCGGTATTCTAAGCCGGCGCCACACAGCATTGCATAGCAATGATTTTATTAATGACATCCTTTAACATGAAATACATGATATCCAAAATAAAGATCCGAAATACAGGTGCTATAAAGAACAAAACAAAGCATTTTCAAATAAACATTTCATTAAACAAAATAAAAATAGTCAAGTTTTTTGTTTGCTTAGCAAACATTTTTTTAAGACTTCCTTCCACAACCGGAATTTCTAATTGGAAACACATAGGAACATTGTTTAAAGAATCACAAAAATTCCAATGAACATAAAAAACATGTTAGTGTGGTTGACAAGAAAAGAAAATAAGTCTGTTGTAGATAAGTAGCTTCAGGAGTAATTAAAAAAGATACAATACTACCACAATATCCTAAATAATTGCTGTGGTAAAGATTTGAAGTATAAAAGGCTTAACATTTAGAGGAGCTTTTTGCAGAGTTCAATACATTCATTCTTGAACAGATTGAGCTATAGCCTAACCCAATAATATTATACTTATCAAAAACAGTGTATGAAAAAATAACTGAAATTATAGACCGACAGCTAACAAAACAAATTATGACTCAAATTAAAAATGACAATACAAAATATTATTCATTTGTGATGGATTCTACACGCAATCTGTCGCACAGTGATCAACTTGCAAATTGTGATACCGTTTTCGAGGAAGAGTATATGAAAAATCATATATCTGATATTGAAGACAAGACTTTATAAAAAATAGTTTACTACTGAGTAATTGTAGAGGATAATCTTATGACAATGGTGCCGATATGGCAACAATGGTGTACAAGCATAACTTAAACAAAAAAATAAAACCGCAGATTATGTGCCATGTACTGAGCATTCCCTGAACCTAGTTGGTGAAGAATCTGTTGAGATCATACCCGCAATTGTGAACTTTTTTGGAGTAGAACAACAAATATGTTTTCTTTTCTACTTCGAACCATAGGTAGGTGCTGTTGAACCGAGATTCAAAATTAAGCAGTGCACTAATATAACAAGTTATTAAAACAACTTTTAGGACTATATCGCGCCTATTTCTCACTTATTTATATTTATTTCCCGACGTTTCGAACTCTTTACAGAGATCATTTTAACGAGTTACTAAAAAACAACAGTAACTAACAAACTATATTATTAGTTTCTACCTGCAATTATAAGGCTTTCTTTTGACATAAAAGGCAAAGCAATTTTATTTAACAATCAATCTGCCATGATAGCCTCTAGAAATATGTATGATCTGATTGCTGCCATTGTTGACATTTTCAGATAAGTGGGATCAGTTTACCATGGAAATATTAGATGGTAGTTTTAATTACAACAACCAGTGCTTTAGTTTCTTAAATACAACAATATAATCAAGAGTAGTACATGGGATAATACAGGTCTAAAACTTAATATAACAACTAACTTGGCTTAAACAATTTTTTTTTTCGGCATTCCGTTAGTGATTTAATCTTCTGTGATAATAGTGGAGCGTTTTCTCACCAAAGAGATATTTTAGTTCAAAGCGTCTTGAAATCACAAGTTCTGGGCAATATGGTTCAAGCTTCATTTCGAGGGAATTAAACATTCAATAAACGGCATTTTCAAAGAAAAACTATTGCAAAGTGTATATGGAGATGAAATTTAGTTAGCGTTTTTAGAATTGACGTTTATATACAGTTGCAGATTTTGAGGCTAGAATTTAGTTTTTTTTTTTTTTAAGGGTTTTAATGACCTGGTAACTAAGACCTTTAAGTCAAGTCTTTTTTAAGATATTACACATTAAATATTTCACACATTTTTAAACTGTTCCAATCGTATTCTTGATGTATTTGAATAATGGTTTGTATGAGTTTTTGTCTTTTAATAACAGATGAAGTAGTGGAGGGCGGGATGGAGAATCACTTATTATATGAGAATCACTTATTTCACTAGCAAGCACTAATCTGTTGATGAGAAATTTTTGACAGTTGAAGATCATGTGTTCAACGGTTCCTTCAGTTGATTCGCAATGTGGGCAAATGTCGTTATCAACAATTCCAATTCTTTTAAGGTGTGACGGACTGGAGTGATGACCAAAGCGCAGTCTATTAATGGTAACAATAAAATCTCGACTGGCATTAGACATGGGATTAATGTATCAGTGAAAAGAAAAGATGCATATGAATCTTTTGATCACTCTGATATGTATCACTCTTTTCTATCACTATATCACTTTGTATCGCGCTCCGCGCGACAACTCACCACTCATTCTAGTCAGCGTGATACATTTGATCACCGAGTGATCAAATTCAAAAGTGAATATATTCACTCTTTTAAATCATTATATATTTTCGTATCAACAAGCGTTTCGTGCATAATCCATGGCTCAATCATGTTCAACATGGTTCGTTTGTTATTTTAGAAAAGATACCGAGCCCTACAATGAATTTGAATTTTATTATTAATACTATTGTATTAGTATTTAATAATATTAATAACTATATTATTATAATATATTTTTTACATATAATTATTAATACTAACTACATTATAAATTTATAGTAAAAAATGGAGTATTATTAATAATAATAACTATACTATAAATATGAAGTGGTAGCGTCTTGCAGTTCGCTGCATGAACGGGCTGGCTCGACCGGTGAAATACTGAGAGGTCGTGGTTTTCACTGGTCGAGCCAGCCCATTCATGCAGCGAACTGCTTGCCTCTACAACTTTTTGTGCATATTATTATTTAAATAAAATTAAGCCTTAGCAACCAAATAAAATTATTGATTGTTTAATAATATTATATTGATAGAATTAAATTACTCACACTAAACTAAATATTGTAATTTTGTAATAATATAATAACGCATCATATATCAGAACCATGGCATACCATAATTCAAACAAAACGCGTGGTTCGTTCTACGAAACGAACTTATGTTGATGTAATCACTCATCGCCGATATACATCCGTTGCGATCACTCCTAGTCAGTGATCGCTATGATCGCTATGATCGCCAATGATCGCGATTCAAAAGATTGAAAAGATACACTGATAGATTCATAAAGTAAGTGATAGATAGAGTGATGGAGAGAAAGAGACAGATACATATCATTTTTATCTATCTCTCCTGAGTTACTCACCTCTAACTGGCATCTTTTAATTGATAGTACCAAGGTTTAGTCGGTAAGTTCTCTTGGATACTTCCATACCATTTTCCCTTTGTATCTTGATCTTTTTTCCACATTTCTAACCATAACTGATTAATACTTTTATCGATATATTGCAGATAATCCGTCATTGGAACATCCATTGTATTTTTAACAACAACAGCATTGATAACTTCTTGTGCACATTTATCGGCCATTTCATTTCCATGTATACCTCTGTGTGAAGGAACCCAGAGGAAGGTGATTTCTATATTTTGAAGGTAATATTGATGAATTATTTCTTTTATTAAATATAAGATGAAATTTGACTTAAATTTAACAGTAAGGTTGGATAGAGCTTTTAACATAGATAAAGAATCAGATACTATTAAAAAATATTTACAATTATGGATATCTCTAATTCTTAGTAATGCCTGATATACTGCATAAATCTCTGCTGTGAATATAGAGCAGGTTTCAAGTAGGATATAGCTTTGAGAAAAATTTGATTGTGGATCATACCAAGCGGCATGCACATAGCCATGACCCTTGCTCCCATCAGTGTATATTAAGTAATATTTTTTATTATCTTCTATAAATTGTAGCATATCTAGGTTATTATTTATTGTGTGTTCTATTATATTAACTTGATGTGAGATACACTGATAAGAGAAGGTGTAACATGGCCATGGGCACTGCCTTCTCACATTAACAAAATTGTTGTCTATTTCAAGTAAGATTTGCGATAAATTGGGAGGCTTGTTATTTAAGAGACTCTCTCCTGTTGCCAAGGGACCAGGAGTTCTGAGTGCATCAGCTATTATTTTGTTTTTTACTATTGTGTTGTTAGAGTAGATTAATTTTAAACAATATCTTTCTGATAGCAATAGGCGTCTTAATATCAATGGCATTATTTTAGTCTCTACTTCCATGGCCCTTATGGGAGTAGAGCACATTGCACCAGAAATTATTCTCAAAGCTCTATTCTGTAGGATATCCAATTTCTTTACATGAGAACTATTCATATATGCAAGAGAGCTATAATCAAAATGGCTTCTTACTATGGATTTATACAGAATGGATAGTATTTTAGGGTCTGCTCCCCATGATATACCAGCAAGACATTTTAAGATGTTAAACCCTTTAAGGGCATTTTTCAAAATGTATTTAATATGTTGTTCAAAAGTTATCTTTTTATCAATTACAACCCCTAAGAATTTCTTTGAATCTATTTTGTTTATAATTTCGCCATTGTAAATAACATTTGAAGTAGGGGTTTCATTGCCAAACATAAGTACACTACTTTTGGATGTATTAATTTTTAAGTTTAAGTAATCATTATAATAATGGAATAATTGTAATAAGGCTTGATTAACATTATCTATTGCTGTTTGTAAGTTATAATTGCTACTGTACAATACTAAATCATCTGCAAATTGCAAAATGCTAACATTACAATTATTTACATATTTACAAGTTTCACTTGTGTATATATTATACAATAGGGGTGAGATAGCCGCCCCTTGCATAGTGCCTTTAGAGGTGGTCTTTGGCCCATGTAGGATGTTATTATGTTTAATATGAAGTGTCCTATTTGTTAAAAAGTTATAAATCCATTTACAAAGTTGTCCAGGGATCTCTAATTTGGACATTATTTTGATTAGTATACCAGGATCTACACTATCAAAAGCGCCTTGCACATCAAGAAATACACACACAGATTGTAATTTTTTGTGTTTTGCATGTTTCAGGTCAGAAATTAAGGAAATGAAACTGTCTGCACAGCTGCGTCCTCTACGGAAGCCATATTGTACATGTGGAATAATGCCGTTTGATTCTACATACCAATCAAGACGAGTTTTAATCATATTTTCGAAAATTTTGCCAAGACATGATGATAGTGAAATTGGTCTATAAGAGCTGGCTAGCTCAGGAGGTTTATCTGGCTTGAGTATAGGAATAACACATTGTGTCTTCCATGTCTGTGGAATTTTTTGTGTGTACCAGAGTAAATTTAAAACATTCAAAAAGATTTTTTGAGCAGTTTCATCCAAATTTTTAATAATAATGTAAGGGTAATCATCTAGGCCAGGTGTTGTATCGCGTCGAGATTGTAAACTTTTTGAGAATTCGGACCATGTAAAGAGTCCAAGTAAAAATTTTGAATTTTGATTATTGTTGTTATTAGCAAAAAATATACTCAAATCATCATCAATTAAATTGTTATTATCAGATAATTTATCTAGTAATGGATTAATGAACTCATCCCTATATGATTTATTACTAACTCTCATACCTTTGAACATTTTTAGTTGATTCCAGATCTTACTTATGGGTGTAGTTCTATTAAAACTGTTGCATATGTTATTCCATCCGATTTTCTTTTGTTCTGATATTGTTCTTTTTTTGATTGCAACTTTTCTTTTATAGTCTATATAATTTTCAATGTTTGGCACTCTTCTATATAGTTTTAATGCATTATAAGCTGAAATAACAGTCTGTTCACACGTATCATTCCACCATGGAGCTGGTGGCCTGCTCATAAATTTATTTGATTTAGTGAGTTTTGGTATTGTCAATGTCTTAAGGGTGTCTAAATGAGAACAGAATTGATTATAGGTTGAGATAGGATCATGTAGTTTAAGTACCAAGTCATTAAATATTGTTTTTGAAAGGGTTTTATATCTTGTCCAATCAGCTCTTTTGTATATAAATCTATCTACTGGTGGATTTATTTGATATTTGTTTATGTTTAATGATATTTCAGTTATAGTTGGGTAATGATAGCTGCCCATACTATCATCATGTACAGACCATTCACATAATGATGCTAGGTTGGCACTAATAAAACTGATATCAAGAGCAGAAGGGTTACAACTAGGCCTATTGACAGTCGTATAAGTACCATCATTTAAGATACACAAATTTAAATCATCAATTAAGTTAAATAATGCTTCACCTCGACTTTTAGTACTTCTGCAACCAAATGAAATGTGATGGGCATTAAAATCTCCACTTACAAATATGGGCTTTGGTAGGTTGTTAATTATGTTTCGTAGTCTACTAATTTGTATGTGCCCCCTAGGTGGACAGTATACACAGAGTATACATAAATTACCCTGAATTGTAGATACAGACATAGCAACAGTTTGAATATCTTCATAGAATGTAGTATTGATTATATTATATTTTATGGATGGTTTAATCAATATGGCTACTCCATTACATGTGTTACTAGAATTTTTATTGTAAATATTGTATCCAGGTATCTTAAAATTATTATCTTTAAACCATGTTTCATTAAGCAAACAGACATCAATGTTTTGAGTTTTTAAAAATTGTATTAAATAGGGTTTTTTCCTATTTGCACTTTGAATATTATACTGAGCAATTCGTAATTTTGATTGTGTAGAAACTGTATCCATTATTTAAGATTTTTAACTAGAACATCTTTAATGAAATTTGTAGTCATAGGTGTGTCATCACCCTTGTTGCCCAATTCCACCAGTGTTTGTACTAGGGCCATAAGTACTTCACTGTTGGTGATGATTTGGGATTTTAAAGTCTCCTTAGTAGAGACATCTTTTGATTTATTTACAATATTTACATTTTTATTATTTACAGACTTAATACTAGGTGTATGTACAGACTTATTTACAATTTGTACTTTTGGAGATGGAAGTGGAGGAAAATTTGTATCTATATGTATTTGTATATAAAAATATGGATCTATAGTTGTCTGAAAATAAATGAATAATAATAATAATATTTTGTTTTGTGGAAGTGGCACTCGCATAAGTTATGCTGTTTTTCTTTTCTAAAATCTTCTTCATTTTTATAGGATATAGTCTAGATATTGCCAGATGTGGTCCGCTACAATTTATGCAACAAACTTCAGATGGCTTATCACAATCTTTATATGAATGCTCACCTCCGCAAATTGAACATCTTTGTTTATTATTACAAATTTTGGCTGAGTGATTGAATTTAAAACATTTAAAGCATTGTTGTAAGGGTGGAACATATTCAAATACTCTATAAGAAAATAAATCATATTGAATGTTATCAGGAAGTACATTTGACAAAAAAGTAATGCTCACAGTTTGTAGTGGAACTCTCTCTTGTCCAATTTTCTTTGTAAACCTACGTACTGCTATTATTTCATATATTGATGACAATCTAGTGTATAATTCTTTATTTGAAATATTTGCTGGTACATATCGTATAATTCCTGTCTTTTCTATTTGTGCTGCTGGTATAAATGCCTTCATTTCATGTTTAGAAAGAAAATGTGTGTTATTGATGAAATTGTTGGCTGTATTAAACTGTTTGAATATAACTGCTATTTTATTGGCATTCACTCGTTGAATAGCCGTCACACCTTTTATGTCCGTAGAGAATATGTGGTTTAAATAAATAGGACTCTTGTTCCCTATTCTTTCTTTGTTTGTGGATTCCACAAAAACTTTGAATGTAGCATTAAGTGAATTTTCTGGATAAAGTCTTTTGTAATTTGGTTTTATATATGGTGCTGAATCGTTATGCTCACCACCGCCGCTGGATCCGCCCTCCTTTACACCGCTGCCTACGTCCTCTGTTCGAGGACGTTTTAAAGAAGTGGGCGGGTTATCCCCGCCCGCCTCGTTTCCATCCATCTTTGCAACCAACTGCAGCTAAAAATTATATGTTTTTACACCCAATTTAATGAAATAAAGTCACAAGAAAAAATTTGAGATCCGCGCTTATTGAGTTTCCCGCCCAAAAAAACCTAGAATTTAGTCTTGTGTATAGGAAGGAACACGAGAAAAGTATCAATACTTTGTAGTATCGAGTACTTTTCCTTTCGATACCGATACTTTAATTCAATGAATACTTTTCATTGAGTATCATATCAATAAATCTCAGAAAGTAAAATTTAAAAAGTTTGCATAAAGAAGAAAAACTACAAAGTTTTTTTATACGTTTAATGATATTTTATTACTTATGTTATACATGTTTGTTCTCCATCAGCTAAGCTGACTGATATTGATGTCGTGATCTATGCGCATTAGACTAGTTCTGAGTGGTCTATCTCACTAACAATGACAAACTAACAAGTGGCGTAACTAGGGAAACAGTATCAAATAGAAAGTTTCGATACATTCTATTCAATGCCGTGTCCCTCATTAGACTTTTTTAAAGGTCGATACTTCAAAGTATCGATACTTTTCTTTTAATACTTTAATGAGTACGATACTTTTCTTTCGATACGATAAAAATACCTACGCCGCGTAGGCCCTGTGGGCCCTGTCTGAGAAAAACTCAAAAAGTACCCTATACTATGAATTATCGATTCTTGTACGAGTACTATATTTCATCATCGCTACAACATATGAATACAGTATCGATACTTTCTGTTCGATACCGAAATCCTCATAAGATCTTGACTGACCTTGAGAAAAGTACTCGATAACATGAAGTATCGATACTTTTGCAGACCTTATATCGTGCAGGCCCTGCGGGGCACTGCCAGAGAAAAACTCAAAAAGTACCCGATACGATAAATTATCGTTTCTTGTACGAGTACTATATTTTGTCATCGTTAGTACCAATGAGTACAATATTGAAACTTTGTATTCGATACCGAAATCATCATTAGATCTTGACTAACCTCGAGAAAAGTACTCGAAACTTTTAAGTATCGATACTTTCACAGGGCCTACACGGTAAAGGTACTGTGGGGAGCTGCTTGAGAAAAACTCAAAAAGTACTCGATAGTTTGAATTATCGTTTTTTTACGATTGCTATGATTTATCACTGATACTACTTTTGAATTCAGTTTCGATACTTTCTATTCGATTCCAAAATCTTCATTAGACCTTGACTGACCTTGAGAAAAGTACTCAGTACTTTGAAGTATCGATACTTTTCTTTCGATACTTTTATGAGTAGCATATTTTTATTTCGATACTACTCATGAGTACAGTATCGATTCTTTCTATTCGATACCGTGTCCCTAATTGTGTAGTTCGCGAACGGCCTAGTTCAAAAGATCGCTCCCATAGACGAACTAAGCGAACTATGTCGCCCAGCTCTTTAGTTCTTTAGATCGTGACCGAATCCATCATTTCTAAGTCAAAATTTTTATATTTCCGAGGCAAAAGCAAATCATTAATTATAGAAATTGTTTTAAAGGCAATGAAGAACTATTACCAGATAATAATATAATAATAATATTTTGGACACTATATACACAGCACCCTCTAGTTCCAAGCTGAGCAATTAAATGCTTGTGTTATGGATACTAGATAACGGATATAAATAAATATATACTTTTTTTGTAAATACATACTTATAATACATAGAAAAACACCCAGACACCACACAAATATTCATGTTTGTCACAAATATTTGTGCTCGGGTGGGAATCGAACCCCCGACCTCGTTGCTTCAGCCGGTAGTTTTACCAGTGCGCCACGAGGCCCGTGTTAATTAATGAACCTAAGGTACCGAATAATTTGTCTTATTTTTTTTTTATGGGATAGGAGGGCAAACGAGCCGGCGTGTTACCTGATGGTAAGCAACCTTGGACACCAGCAACACATATAGTGTTACTGTTGCGTTGCTGACCTTTAAGGGATAGGGGATAGGAAAGGTTGGGCAAGGGGGGTGGGCCTCCGGGTACCTCTCACGCCGAACGAAACGTGGTATAAGCCACTTTACTTCAGTCTTCTGAGAGGTCGCGGTAATTCACCGCTCTGACGTAATTTTCTTATGAAGTAATAAACTTAAAAGTAAAATAACCTAATCAAAGTATAAAGTCGTGGCACTTTATGCACGATGTTCCGAGGGAGTTTTTACGTCAATGTAGAAGAGCACACTCCAACCATTTTAGAAAAACAAATTTTAGAAAATAAAGCTTAGAACGGACATGTCTCCCTTAAACTCCCCGCAAAACCCCGATTGTTGATTTCTTTTGAGATAGGAGGGCAAACGACCAAGTGTGTCACCTGATTGGTAAGCAACCTGCGTCGCACATGGACACCAGCAACACATATGGTGTTACTGTTGCGTTTACCTTTAAGGGAGTAGGTTAAGAAAGAAAGCGAAAGGGGCCTCCGGGTACCTCTTTTACCAAACGAAACGCGACATGAGGCACTTTTCGTCTATCTTCTGAGAGGTCGTGGTTTTTCTCCGGTCGAGCCGGCCCTATCTACAAAATTATTAAGTGTTATTTTCTTTATATTGGCATTGATCGCAATATTTTAAATAAATTTTCTTTAAAAAAAATAATATATGTCCAAAAAATTATAGCATTCGTTTTGTTGTAGTTTTTTGGAAATAATCAAAGTAAATTCAGCTTGTGTTAAAGAGGGTAGTATAAATATGGATGAGGTACAAGCATTGACTTTTTATTCCACATTTAATGTGAACACCGAACTAAGCGCACTATATTGGTGAGTTTTAAAACCAATTCGCGTTGCAATTAGTCATCAGCACAATTCGGCATTGTGTGACACAGACTCACATAATGCTCTGTAATTGGAAAACTAGGAGTAAGACTTTTGGAGAGTGCTGGAGGGGTTGGGGGTGCCTCGATACCTTGACGCTCATACAAATGCTCTATTAGAATAGAATAGAATAGACAGGGCGTCGGGAGGGTTGGCTAGGCCTACTCAGGGCCTTTCAATTTTGGCAAGGAGGTGAGGCAGGACTGTATTCGGTAGCATATACTCTTTAGCGCCTACGGAGAATACATTATATGTGAAGACTGGAAAAGCGGCGTCACATTTGGTGGCACCAAAATAACAAATCTTCGCTTTGCAGACGAAACTACATCCTGCTGCTGGCTGACAATGAATCTGAAGTGATATGTCCTCTAGATCGAATACAGACCATCAGTTTAGAGGTCCAAAACCAAACTACCATGGTGGTGGATCGTACAAATAAATTACAGGTGCACTTAATCCCTGAAACACTGACAGCTCTGGGTCCGGGAGAAAAAAAATTAGAAGACGTATTGAGATGCCAAAAAGCGCAATGTGACAATTTCATAAAATATGGAGAGATCGTAACATCTCAAGGAAAAGTAAAATTAGACTAGTTCACTCACTGATATTCTCCATATTCAGTTGCTGGGCAGAAACGTGGACTCTAAGAAAAGCTAATCGAAGCCATGTCGACGCCCTCGAAATGTAGTACTGGAGGAGGGTGCTGCGGATCCTCTGGACTGCGTTTTGTACCAACGTGTCGATTCTACCAAAACCCGGGATCTAAACCAGGCTTTCTATCATATGTCTCGACAGAGTACTCGAGTTTTTCGGGCATATTTCTAGGAAGGATAACAGTAACCTTCTACGTTCTTCTCTTGACATCGACTTCATGATGATAACGACTTGCATAAACATATTTATTTCTCTATAAGTGTGAATTTGGTTTTCGATCCGAGTACGAAGTATTGATGTATAAAATTAATCGATTATTTAAATAACTTTGTTCATATTTCAATTTTGGTTTGCAGTTTTACGCACACATTGATAAGTCACTCACACATCAACAACCCATTTTTGGTATTTTTTTATGGGATAGGAGGGCAAACGAGCAGGCGTGTCACCTGATGGTAAGCAACCAACGCCACCCGTGGACACCAGCAACACATATAGTATTACTGTTACGTTGCCAACCTTTGAGAAAGTAGTATAAAGTAAGCCACAAAAATTGTCATTGTAGATTATCCCTAAGAAATAGATATATCTATCGCTGACTTTTTTGTAGATCTTTTGAAGGTGTTTAATAATGTAAAACATTATTTTGATCTATCCCTTGGGATTCAGCCAGCGTTTGCAATTAAAGGGCTAAATCTCGAAAATTATTATTTTTTCTTTACAACATCATATATGAATTACAGATCAAAATCACTCCGTTGACATTCTCTAACTATTAAAAAAACCGCATCAAAATCCGTTGCATAGTTTTAAAGATTTAAGCATATAAGGGGACAGACAGCGGAAAGTGACTTGGTTTTATACTAAGTAATGAAGACTCGACATAAAGGTCCTAGCAGCCAGGTCATTAAATTAAATCCCAAAAAAAAGCTATATTTGCCTGAGTGACTGTAGGGATACGGTATCGAACGGAACGTATCGATACTATACTCATGAGTAGTATCGAAAGAAAATATGTATGTATTTACAAAAGAAAAGTATATATATGTATTAATATCCGTTATCTAGTATCCATAACACCAGCATTTAGTTGCTTAGCTTGGAACTAGAGGGCGCTGTGTGTATTGTGTCCAAGATATTATTATTATAAAATTATCGTACTTTAAATGTATCGAAAGAAAAGTATCGATACTTCGAAGTATAGAGTACTTTTCTAAAAGTGTGATGAGAGACTCTTAGGGACACAGTATCGAATAGAAAGTATCGATACTGTACTCATGAGTAATGATGAGTAGTATCGAAAGAAAAGTATCGTACTCATAAAAGTATCGAAAGAAAAGTATCGATACTGCAAAGTATCGAGTACTTTTCTCAATGTCAGTAAAGATCTAATGAGTATTTCAGTATCGAATAGAATGTATCAATACTGTTCTCATATGTGGTGGACATAAAAGAACATAGTACTCGTAACAGAATCGAGTTCTTTTTGAGTTTTTCTCAGGCTGGACCCCGCAGGGTCTACACGGCGTAGGTATTTTTATCGTATCGAAAGAAAAGTTGTACTCATAAAAGAATAGAAAGAAAAGTATCGGTACTTCAAAGTATCGAGTACCTTTAAAAAAGCCTAATGAGCGACTCGGAATTGAATAGAAATTATCGCTACTGTACTCATAAGAAGTATCGATAAAAAAGTATCGTACTTGTAAAAGAATCGATACTACAAGGTATCAAGTATTCCAGTATTTTACCGAGCTTTTCTCAGGCCTGACCTCGCAGGGCCTACTCGGTGTATGTCCTGCACTATTTTCGATACTACTCATGAGTACAGTATTGATACTTTCTATTCGGTACTGTGTGCCAAGATACGTTAATTTGTCAATGTTAGTCAGACCACTCAGATCTAGGAAGACGATATTGTATCGAAAGTATCGATAAAGTACTCATAAGTAGAATTAAAATAAAACTAACGAAAATTCAGATAATTGTGTAATTTATTAGTCTTATGAGGGACACGGAATTGAATAGAAAGCATCGCTACTGTACTAATGAGTAGAATTGATAAAAAAGTGTCATAGTTGTAAAAGAATCGATGCCTCAAAGTATTGAGTATTTGAATATTTTTCTGAGCTTTTATCAGGCAAAGCTCCGCAGGGCCCACGCGGCGTAGGCCCTAGTGCAGCGGTCGTCACGCTTTACTGACCAAGGGCCACACATGACAATGCGAGTGCCAGTGTCGGGCCGCAGAGTATATGAAGGCGCTCCAAGATCGTTTGAGATTATGTACAGAAAGCCACTCATCGACCTACCCACTGCCGGTAGTTGCTCAAGCTCTTGTCAAATGAGACTGGGATAGAGCGAGGTGAAATGACCGGAAGTGAGGTAAGTCGATAATTGGCTGTGTGTACTCGTATTTAGCGTATTCCGTTAATTACTTTGCACTAGCTGGGCCCGCGACATCGTTCGCTTGGAAGTTGATATCGAAAAAAGTAATCATAGATATTGTTCAGTAGAATATTTATTGAATAAAGGCAGTTTACAAACATTGGTAATTAAGTAAGAAAATATTTAAAAATTTCAACGGTATAATCAAAAATACCGGTATTATTATTAGGAATTGTGAATTGTGTTGAACTTTTTTAATTATTTCGTCTATATCGGCATCCTTTGGACTACATGCAATCCTCATTGTGCCTTCTAAATGGGTGGAAAGACGATTCCGGTATGAAGTTTTTAAGAACCTCATTTTTGATAGTGAAGCTTCATAGAGATATGTTGAAGAAAATAAGCTTAAAACAAATTGTGCGCAGTCTTGTAGGGGTTTATACTTGCTAGAGACATTTTTCCAAAATTCCATGTTCTCCTGCTTTTCACGATGCTCAATGAAACTAGCTTTTAGCTGTGTGTCGTGTTTTAATTCAATGATTTCATTCTTTATCTGGGTTTTAGAAAATCCAAACTGGCTAAATAATTTTATATCTTCGTTTTCAACATGCCAAGCGTATTCCACAAGTATAAAGCAGTTCTTAATTTTTCGCACATCGTCAAATCTATTATGAATTTCCCTCAAATATTCTTTCAAATAGGATATTATATCTTTGTGGATAGTACTACCGCAAAGATAAACTTCAGATTGCAGAGCAGAAACAGTTGGAAAATTTGAAAAATCTCCTGCTTCTAGTTCATTTATGCATAATTGCAGTTTGTCCTAAAATGCAAACACTTTATTTGTCATTTGCCCAATTATTTTTTTAGGTCCTTGCATTTCTAAATTAAAACTATTGAATTTCATAGTGATGTTGGCCAAAAAGGCACAAGTATCTACCAGTCATTTTGCTGTAGTTGGGGGAATGCTTTGCCTTTTTGTTGCAAATAAAGTATTATTTCGTGTTTTAAAGGAAAGAATAGTTCTAATACTTTTCCTTTGCTTAAACATCTGACGACTGTATGTAAGATTACATCACCATAATAAGAATGCAATTCGTCAAGAAGGTCTTTGAATTTTCGATGATTAAGTTCACGTGCGCGAATAAAATTTATAATGTTCACAATCGTATTCGTCACGTCTTTTAATATATTATTAGAAATTTTACATGCCAAAGTTTCTTGACGCAGCAAGCAATTAATTGGCGACAAATTAGGTAAATTCCATTCTTTCTTCATCAAAGCAATCAAATCATTATTTGCACCCACCATTGACGGACAACCATCAGTACACACTGATATAAACTTATTTACAGATATTCTGTATTTTTCTACAAATTCTTTTACGAGTAGAGCTTCCATAAAATTTCAACCTCTCGTACAATCTTTCATAGTAACCACTGCTAAGAAGTCTTCTTCTATGATTCCGTCCATTGTGCAGTACCGAACAAATAATGAGCACTGAGACATAGAAGTTATATTCGTACTAGAATCGCAAGCAAGACTGAAGTATTTGCAGTTTTTCAATTTGTCGCCAGTTTCGAACGCAAACATCGGTTATTGAATTTTGTTTATTGCATGTGACTACAATTGAAACTGAAATAATTTACTTTATCGCGGGCCGCACAAAAAACTACCACGGGCCGCAATTTGACGACCACGGCCCTAGTGTAATGCGCGTAGGTCACGACATCAATATCAGTCAGCTGAGCTGATTCAGAACAAACATGAATAACTTATGTAATAAAATATCATTATAATTTCACTTAACATAAAACTTTTATGGTCTCTCTTTTTTAAAGTATCGAAAATTTCAATTAATAAATCATTTTGTTTTGTTAAATAAATAGAGATGGAGATGGAGAGAATATTTAAGAGTCTGTTTGAGAAGGAATACAGCAGTGTGCAGAATTAAGTTTTTAGTGAAGGTTGTGTTGAAAGGGATATCAGCATAGAAGAGATTGTGGAAGCATTAAATAGTTTGAAATTATGTAAGACTCCGGGATATGATAGAATATCAGCCGAGATGCTCAAAGCTGGACAGGGCCTGGTAATAAAACTACTGCACCGAATTTTTAACTTGTGCCTGGGGAGCGGCATTGTGCCTGCAGACTGGTGCAACGCTGTGATTGTGCCGCTATACAAGGGTAAAAGGTCGCAACAAGAGTGCAAGAACTACCGAGGCATCAGCTTGTTAAGTATCGTCGGCAAACTTTATGCAAGAATATTGGTCAAAAGGGTGATGAATGAAACTGATCAGAAAATATGGGATGTGCAAGCAGGATTTAGGAAAGGAAGGGGTTGTATGGATGAAGTTTACTCCTTACGAAGCATAGTCGAAAAATTTCTGGCTAAAAGTCAAAAGGTTTAGTGTGCTTTCGTAGATTTGGAGAAGGCTTATGACAGAGTGGTGAGGAATGAATTATGGTTGACACTATCCTTAAATGGGGTGAGCAGTGGCTTGATAAGAGCGATGAAATCACTTTACAGCGATTCCAGAGCTTGTGTCAGGATAGGAGGGGCATATACGGACTGGTTTAACATCGAAAAGGGTGTTAGACAGGGATGTGTAGCTTCGCCAGGACTGTTTAACCTATATATTGATAATTGTTTAAAAGATTTGGAAGAGAGTGTGTATGGATTAAAAATGAACGATTTAATCATCAAATGCCTTCTTTACGCTGATGATCAGATCCTCCTGGCGTCATCTGAGGAAGAATTGCAGTTGATGATTAATATATTACATGGGTCTTTGAGAGGGAAAGGAATGAAAGTGAATGTATGTAAGACTAAAGCAATGGTTTTTGAAAGAGATGAAAATATGTCTAAATGCGAGATTGGGATTGATGGAGAAAAAGTGGAACAGGTGAAAGAGTTCATGTACTTTAGGCACAAAGTTTACGAGAGATGGAAAGTATGAATGCGATATTGAAAGACGGGTTTTGACTGGAAATCAAGTGAATGGGACCCTGAACAACTTTATGAATAGCCAGAAAGTCTCCAAAAAGGCACCACTGGCCGTACACAGAGGGATTTTGGTTCCCACGCTTATGTATGGGAGTGAATGTTGGGTATGGCAGGAGAAGCACAGAAGTAAGATTAATGCTGTAGAAATGAGGAGTCTGAGGAGTATAGCTGGAGTAAGCTTGGTGGATAAAATGAGAAATAGTGTAATTCGAGAACGTTGTGGTGTGAAAGAAGATATAGTGACAAGGATAGAGAAAGGAATGCTTAGATGGTTCGGACCTGTAGAAAGGATGGACGAAAGTAGACTGACTAAACGAATTTATAAGACAAGTGTTAAAGGGGGAACCGGTAAAGGACGACCTAGGCGGACCTACCACCAACAAATCTACAATGTGTTTGTGAGGGGCCAGGTCAGGAGTGGTCACAACCGACGAGCATATATGAACGCGATAATGAGAGTGGAGGAAGCAAGAAACGTATATCAGGATCGTAGCAAGTGGAAAGAATTAGTCTCTGCCTACCCCCATGGGAAAAAGGCGTGATTGTATGTATGTATGTAAATAAGTAGATGATTAAGTATAAATTACCCTTAAAAATAAAACAGCCTTAAAATAACTTCCATCTGACTTTTTTACTTTGAAATTTGGGGGCAATTTCTGAGATTTATTCGATGCGATACATTTGAAAAGTACTCATTGAGTAAAAGTATCGAACACAAAGAATCGAGTACAAAAGTATCGGTAGCGAAGGTAAAGTACTCGGTACCACAAAGTTTCTATACTTTTTTCGTGTCTCTCCCTGGTCTTAAGTGAAAGTGGACCGGGTCACCCACAGTCCCCACAGTCTCACAGAGTACATTTACACAGAGTACAGTAAATACTCAATACTAGTCAATAGTGAGTCTGACTGAGTATGTCCGAGGAATGAAAAGAATGAAGAGAGTGGCTAAGTCGCATTAGCTAGTATGCGAAGCCAATATTATGAAGTGAAGTGAGTAATGTGAGTATGTCCGCTAGGACTGTTGATATTTTTAAAAATATCGGATTTTCGATATATCGATATTTTTAAAAATATCAATATCGGGGCACGATATATCGAAAAAAAAAATCGATATTTCGATATATCGATATTTTGAAGTGAAACTTCTTAAACGACATGCAAACGTTAAACGCCCCGTTTGCTGCCGTTTTAAATTAATCGTATTTACTACAATGCTTTAAAATATTGTTTGTGAACAATTTTACCCATATAAAAACGGTTACTCATCCAAGTGTTTACCACGCCCAACGTAGCTTAACTTTGTCATCGGTGAAAACCAGTGAGTCCAATATACTATGGGCGTTGGTTATAGAGGCAGTAAATTAACCAGTCAATATATTAACCATTTATTCTAACGTATCGCCATCTATGTCCATAAGCTAAAACTACTCTAAAGATTACCGATGTAGAATTGATTTCATTTCAGATGTAGTGACATCTATGGACGAAAGGTAGTAAATTAAGATCGTAAAAAACTACATATTTATTAAGATATCTTCTCTTTCATATACCATGTATTTAGTTTTCGGTATCGTTGTCAGTAAGGTCAATATTTGATTTTGGTGGAAGTAACTATACGACTGACTCATTATGATAGTTTCCTTCTGCATTTTTCGTGATTATTTTCTTAGTATTTATACTTACTCTGATGGATAGTTTTGCAAACGCATGATGGATTTCCTTTTCAAATAGGTTGCTAAATTTGTTGCATTTCCACATCTTTGATAACTTTTCACGACAAAGTGCAAAAAACACTACTTGAATATAATTTCTTAAAATACATACATGCATATAATAGATTTTTTTTTTTTGCCGCAGCTGCGTCCAGCAAACATATAAACGTAAATATTAACGTAAATTATATCGTTGTGCTAGTTAACAGTGGCTTAACACATTCATTGACAATTGTTTCACTATGTATTTATGACATAACATAAGATAATTTAGGGAAATTAAAATTATAGATACTAATCAATTATGTAGGTACATATAAAAATACATACTCCTAAAAATGCATGTACAGAAAATTCATATGTTACGTCTATTAATAGAAAGAGGGTGTTGTTCAAAGAGTTTTCCATAAGCCCTTCGGGCCCCTGTGAAAGTGTCTTTAAGCAAAAAAAAACTATTTTCATAAATATATCGAAAGTCGATATGTACATTTCAATATCGAACTATCGATATATCGTGAAAAAAAATATCGGCAATAAATATCGATATTCTTAAGGAAAAATATCGATATTTCGATATATCGATATTTTATCAACAGTCCTAATGTCCGCCCGCCGTTGGTTCTCAAAGAAAATATCAAATGTGGGGATGGGTTGGTCATGTGTCTTTGTTTGTAAAAAAGATTGCATTTATTTTGTTGTTCCAAATTCATGATAGAAGTGTGCAGTGATTAAAATAAATTAAATCCATTTTTCTGTTTTCTAATATCAATGCGGTTATAAATTCAATACAATTTTCGTCAGTGAGGTTATGTTAGAATTGCTCATAAGCTTGTCTAACATTTCAAAGTTGATTCTACCATGGCCACGATAATTTTTTAATTTCTAATTACTATAATTTACAATAATAAGAACAACTAAATTAATTACATTATTTACAATATATACAATTAAAAAACTACCTGAAATCAAATTTCTCCGCATCTCGGTCTACTGGCAGCGTGCCCAGAAGGCTGGCCGCATTACCACGCTGAATGGCAATGCTAATCCTCTGTGCGAAGAATAGACCAGCCCTCTGGTCGCGAGAGGTTTCGATCAGCCTTTTTGCTAGATCTTTGTAAAGTGCACGAGCACTCGGACCCCATGTCCCCAAAGTCTCAACCCCAAACGGCTCAAACACATAGTCACCTACAAGGTTTCTGTATTTGTGCCGCTTGAGATTTTAACTTTTAATTTTTACTATAATTGTATTTAATATTTTGTTATAGTAAAGCCACTAATGGTAGACACTTTACGGAAAACCAGTAGAACCAAGCAGATCGCTGCATGAATGGGCCGGCTCGACCGGTGAAATACCACGACCTCTCAGAAGACCGACGTAAAGTGGCTCATGCCGCGTTTCGTTCGGTGAGAGAGGTACCCGGAGGCCCACCCTCCTTCCCTATACCCTATCCCTTAAAGGTCCGCAACGCAACAGTAACACTATATGTGTTGCTGGTGTCCATGGGCGGCGTTAGTAGCTTACCATCAGGTGACACGCCAGCTCGTTTGCCCTCGCATCCCATAAAAAAAAAACTATCTTTAGACGAAAATAAGTATCTATTTATCACAACTACACTACAGCTTTTTTATAAGATATCAGTGTATCTTAGATAATTATATTATGTAATTAAATTTCCTATTATAAACTTATTTTATATTCATATTAAAGCTTTTTTGTATATTGTCATAAGCACTAAAAGTAGACACTACACAAATAAAATCACTAATAGTAGACAGTCAGTTGCACTAATAGTAGACACATATACATAATGAGCACTTAACCATCAACCTCTAAGCCACTATCAAATTTGTGCTTATTTCTGTCACCAGTTCTAATCGTTTTTGGTATATTAGGTATATTAAGGACTTTAGTTATTTGGGATTCTGTTATATCACTGATATCTTTTTCATTTTCTTTAAATAAAATTTTAGATTCATCACAAGCTACCATTGCCATAACATTAATGTCTGTTTTAGTTATCTTTTGATCAATACAAACATATTTATAATATCTCTTATTGTCAGGAAACTTAACAATTACATAGTCACTTTGCTTAATTTTATCCTCTTCGTCATTTCTATGTTCTTCAATTTCGTCATCCGTGATTGCATCAGAATTATCATTCGTGCTGTCTCCAGACTCTACCCATTCTTCTTCTGTTCTTGAGCTATAGAGCTATTATTCTATTTAAGTTTATTTTTAGTTTTCTTACATAATTTCTTATCAGTCTTAACTTTTGGTGCTCTTTCTGTTTTTTCCTTTCTTCAACTCTTCTTTTTTTCTCTTCCTCTAATTCAGTCTTCTTCCTCTCTTTATTTTCATGATATTTTTGCCATTCCAAAGATGATACAACAGAAGGCACTTTTTCTTTCTTTCTTCCCGTTGAGTTTTTTGCTGTAGGTGTTGGCCAAAACAAAATTCTTGTAAATGAACTAGGTATCACCATGGAATCTGATACCTTTGATAGGGAAGTTGAGGCTTGGAATGATTTTTGTGATGTCGAGGATAGTGTAAATCCGGGAATCTACCAAACGTAAAGTGCGTATCTGCAAGAGATCCAGTTTTACAGGGGAAGGTTAAAACTTAATAACTTTATTAATTCTTTGAATTTTAAGCTCATTTTTACAAAGAAAGTAATTATTAGTGTTCTATCTCTTCTTAGTAAAGTATACCAATTTATGTAAATAATTAAGGTCCTACGACAATTACGCGCATTTGTTTTGACCAAAAACTTATAACATTGTATCTTAAGAGGAAGGTTACGTGGTTTTGAAATTAAACAAATATTATAATCTTAACAAAATTATTTAATTTTGAAAATATAACCTTACAAAATTAATATAGGATCTTTGCCTCATACTAAAGATAGATAAAATGAATGTAACAAAACCAAACATAAACTTTTTCTCTAAAATCTCTTTGACTCAGTCTTATAAACATTGATAGTATGCTAAAGAGTCAACACTAGTTCAATTAAACCTAATATTAATTCAGACGATAATTATAATCAGCCTTTTAGGTAACTTCAATTGGAAAACTTCAGATTATCACAAATTTAAATATATTAGTAAGATAGTTATACCACAATCAAACAGTTTTAGTGTTTTGAATTACTTACTTAAAAATAATATTAGACACTTATAGGTAATAATTATCATCAAATTATAAAAAATCAACAAAACAACTAAACTAAAAAAACATTTCTAACCACAAAAAAAATCCAAAATGTTCATTTATAAATTCTGATCAGTCATAGCTTACTATTACTAAGAGGTAGGTACGAATTAATTGTTTCTGTGTGGCAGGTTGTCATAGAATTCATGGCAATCAGAAGTTATAACACTTTTTAATTGTTGTAAATGTTCATACTTTGATTTGGAAATCGGCAACCTATCAGTAAAGAGCTGTGGTGGAATGAATGGCTCAATTCTTTTTGGCCTTTGTGGTAATAGTTGAAACTCGTCATTGTAGTTAAGTTTGTATTCTATTGTACCATTGGGATTGTACTTTGGTACTCTGATATCAACCACACATTTTGCACCAATCCCTCTTTCAGGGCGAATTCTATCATAAATGAAGTTATTTTTAATGCTATAATCTTTAAAAAATGTATGGTCCACACCTCATATGGAGATGGATTTAGTCTAGCTTCTTTGGTAATCGAAGAGTACTGACTAGGCAAAAATATTTCACGATTTTTTAATTTCCTTTCAATTATAGAGTGAACTGAATCCACCTCCATCTGAGTGTGACCCTTTTCTAAAATTTCTTGTGTAATTACAATCTTTTTTCCCATTGCCAGCAGAAGAAGAGCATTAGAAACCACAACATTTCTATTTTGTGATGTGCATCCATCACTAAAAATAACGACATCTTTTGGGCAGTCTTCTATAATTTTCTTTAAATAATCAATAGATATAAAAAGAAGCGTAAGTTGATGCTTTTAAATCAGTAGTGGTCTCATCAAACCAATAACACTTTACATTATTAGTGCCCAGATTGTAAATTGTGAAATTATGAACCATAAGCTTCGTTTTAAAATACAGTGCACTAGCTTTAAAAAATTGACACAATTTCACAGCTTGTAAATCAGCAGTGATAAGATGAATTGTTCCATTTTTCGCTCTTTCTTTGTCTAAAGTCTTTTCTTGTCTAGCCAAATCTTTTCGTGACAAGTAATGTTGATATTCTTCTTCACTAATATTACCTACTCTAAACGAAAAACATAGATCACATGCATCTTTTTTTGGTTGAAACAATGCTATGTTTTCATCTTTCAGAACATCTTCAAACAGTTTTCTTGAAGCCACTTTTTGTGCCTTTTTTGTTGCCTCTTCAGCATAGATACGATATAGTTCACGTTTTGACTGTATTATTGGCTCTACATATAATTTCGTACTTTCTTTTCGGCAGTAGTGAGAAGGCATTTTGGGCAAATCCCTCAAAAATACTCGAACAAATTCTTTTAAGGTACTCGTAGGCAACGCATCCTTCCTTCTGTTCATTGTTGTTTCGTTACTCGGTGTTTCTCCTAACCAGTACCTTACAGTCCACTCCTTAATGCCTAATGTCCCTAAGAATGTCTTTAAATATACTCTATATTTTTGGTCATTTAATTTCAAATAATACACCTTGGTACTACTTCGTCTTGAATCAGTGCTTCCAGTGGTTTTTCTGTTAGTCGATTTTTTATCTACTAATGATAAAACAAATATTTTTTTCTCACTCCAGCTCATCTCCCAAAATTCTGTAAAAATATTTGATCGTAGAGTTTCAGTAAACATTTCGCAGTTAATCACCTTGCTCCTAATACAATATCTTGACTTACAGGCCTCTCCAAGTTTTCGCGCTGGTTTAATAGAGTCTTGTATGAATTTCTCATGATTCGTCTTCCTGAAACCTATGTATTCCCGACCTAGCATTCTTAACCTCTTATTCCTAAACCTTTTTGAAGACATTTAATCCGCTTTTCGTTTCCTTATCCTAGACTCAATTGCAACTTCAAGTTCTAAGTTACTTTCAGGAATGATATCACTCGATGTTGGAACTATTAGTGCAACATTTGTTATTTCAGACAATGGAGCATAATTTGGATCAGCCACAGAGTGATCTGTAACTGTGTAACATTAATGTCTGTTTTAGTTATCTTTTGATCAATACAAACATATTTATAATATCTCTTATTGTCAGGAAACTTAACAATTACATAGTCACTTTGCTTAATTTTATCCTCTTCGTCATTTCTATGTTCTTCAATTTCGTCATCCGTGATTGCATCAGAATTATCATTCGTGCTGTCTCCAGACTCTACCCATTCTTCTTCTGTTCTTGAGCTATAGAGCTATTATTCTATTTAAGTTTATTTTTAGTTTTCTTACATAATTTCTTATCAGTCTTAACTTTTGGTGCTCTTTCTGTTTTTTCCTTTCTTCAACTCTTCTTTTTTTCTCTTCCTCTAATTCAGTCTTCTTCCTCTCTTTATTTTCATGATATTTTTGCCATTCCAAAGATGATACAACAGAAGGCACTTTTTCTTTCTTTCTTCCCGTTGAGTTTTTTGCTGTAGGTGTTGGCCAAAACAAAATTCTTGTAAATGAACTAGGTATCACCATGGAATCTGATACCTTTGATAGGGAAGTTGAGGCTTGGAATGATTTTTGTGATGTCGAGGATAGTGTAAATCCGGGAATCTACCAAACGTAAAGTGCGTATCTGCAAGAGATCCAGTTTTACAGGGGAAGGTTAAAACTTAATAACTTTATTAATTCTTTGAATTTTAAGCTCATTTTTACAAAGAAAGTAATTATTAGTGTTCTATCTCTTCTTAGTAAAGTATACCAATTTATGTAAATAATTAAGGTCCTACGACAATTACGCGCATTTGTTTTGACCAAAAACTTATAACATTGTATCTTAAGAGGAAGGTTACGTGGTTTTGAAATTAAACAAATATTATAATCTTAACAAAATTATTTAATTTTGAAAATATAACCTTACAAAATTAATATAGGATCTTTGCCTCATACTAAAGATAGATAAAATGAATGTAACAAAACCAAACATAAACTTTTTCTCTAAAATCTCTTTGACTCAGTCTTATAAACATTGATAGTATGCTAAAGAGTCAACACTAGTTCAATTAAACCTAATATTAATTCAGACGATAATTATAATCAGCCTTTTAAGTAACTTCAATTGGAAAACTTCAGATTACACAGGTCTACAATGGTTTTGGTGCCGCTCAAAGTAGGACTGATTTCGAGTACATTTGGTACCCTGATGATAATTTGATACTTACTTTTTTAATACTACGTGTAGTTTTTAAGATTTTGCTAGGATAAATAAATTAAAAACATTTAATTCAAATCATTAAATTACATTTAATAACACATCATTTTAAAGATTAGAAACTTTTCTTCTTAGATGTTCTGTGATAGATGTCTTCAGGACAATCCCGTGAAATACTCCAACAGTAATCTGCCATCATATGTTCATCCCAGCGACCTTGGTATCTATCTTCCATTACCTTCAAATCTTGATGGAAGCGTTCTCCTTGTTCTTCGCTATACGCTCCAAAATTTTCAGAAAACTTGTCTAAATGGTGTTTTATTAAAAGGCCACCAATGTTATTACAGTATACCACATCATTTTCTAGGCAAAAAAATTGGAGAAATTCTCTTTCGCGATCACGATAAAATGTTATTTTTGTACCGAGAGATAACAAATTCCTCTCTTTGAGTCTGGATGCTAGGAGCTCAGATCGCTCCTTCGAAAGGTCAAGGTCTCTAATTAAATCACTTAAAGCATCTTGAGAATAAAGCGAAGGTGCTGTTGAGACTTCAAAATCACTGTCCTGTTTATCAACAAAAACTTCCAGCATCTCTGTATCCGAAAAATCTGATAAATCGGAGGGATCTGAAATATCTTCAGCCATAGGAGATGGTACGTCATCTAAACACAGTTGAGGTCTTTTAGCAGACGGTAAATCAGGATATGTCATTTTTCTTTTATTTATACCATGCAATTCAAAAGCAAAAATAACAGTCGTTAAAATGATTTTTTGGTTCTGCCCAAATCATTGGCACACTATGCTTTAAACGATGCGACGTTTACCCACTGTCCACTGTCTTAAATGTTCACTACATACTTTACACACGATGTTCGGAACCCACGGTTTGTCCAAAGCCTTCATCTCTATCTTAAAGTAGTCAAAGTATGTTTTCTTCACTGAATCTGTTATAGTTTTTCTAAGCTTTTTCACTACATATTCACCACAAATGTGACAAAATGTATTTGGATTATTTACACAACACCTTCTCGACGACGGCATGTCGTTATTATTAATTAATAGAAGAAATTAGTTGATAACAATAACACTAAATACGATAAAACACGTTTTTTAGGTTATAATCAATCGATACAAACCTGAACGTAGCTTCAATGTTTTGACAGCTTCAATCGCCATCTTGTAGTCTAATTAACCAAGTTCTATCATAGAATTAGCGGCACCAAACAGAAAATATTTTTTTGTAGGCCTGTGTTATCACAAATTTAAATATATTAGTAAGATAGTTATACCACAATCAAACAGTTTTAGTGTTTTGAATTACTTACTTAAAAATAATATTAGACACTTATAGGTAATAATTATCATCAAATTATAAAAAATCAACAAAACAACTAAACTAAAAAAACATTTCTAACCACAAAAAAAATCCAAAATGTTCATTTATAAATTCTGATCAGTCATAGCTTACTATTACTAAGAGGTAGGTACGAATTAATTGTTTCTGTGTGGCAGGTTGTCATAGAATTCATGGCAATCAGAAGTTATAACACTTTTTAATTGTTGTAAATGTTCATACTTTGATTTGGAAATCGGCAACCTATCAGTAAAGAGCTGTGGTGGAATGAATGGCTCAATTCTTTTTGGCCTTTGTGGTAATAGTTGAAACTCGTCATTGTAGTTAAGTTTGTATTCTATTGTACCATTGGGATTGTACTTTGGTACTCTGATATCAACCACACATTTTGCACCAATCCCTCTTTCAGGGCGAATTCTATCATAAATGAAGTTATTTTTAATGCTATAATCTTTAAAAAATGTATGGTCCACACCTCATATGGAGATGGATTTAGTCTAGCTTCTTTGGTAATCGAAGAGTACTGACTAGGCAAAAATATTTCACGATTTTTTAATTTCCTTTCAATTATAGAGTGAACTGAATCCACCTCCATCTGAGTGTGACCCTTTTCTAAAATTTCTTGTGTAATTACAATCTTTTTTCCCATTGCCAGCAGAAGAAGAGCATTAGAAACCACAACATTTCTATTTTGTGATGTGCATCCATCACTAAAAATAACGACATCTTTTGGGCAGTCTTCTATAATTTTCTTTAAATAATCAATAGATATAAAAAGAAGCGTAAGTTGATGCTTTTAAATCAGTAGTGGTCTCATCAAACCAATAACACTTTACATTATTAGTGCCCAGATTGTAAATTGTGAAATTATGAACCATAAGCTTCGTTTTAAAATACAGTGCACTAGCTTTAAAAAATTGACACAATTTCACAGCTTGTAAATCAGCAGTGATAAGATGAATTGTTCCATTTTTCGCTCTTTCTTTGTCTAAAGTCTTTTCTTGTCTAGCCAAATCTTTTCGTGACAAGTAATGTTGATATTCTTCTTCACTAATATTACCTACTCTAAACGAAAAACATAGATCACATGCATCTTTTTTTGGTTGAAACAATGCTATGTTTTCATCTTTCAGAACATCTTCAAACAGTTTTCTTGAAGCCACTTTTTGTGCCTTTTTTGTTGCCTCTTCAGCATAGATACGATATAGTTCACGTTTTGACTGTATTATTGGCTCTACATATAATTTCGTACTTTCTTTTCGGCAGTAGTGAGAAGGCATTTTGGGCAAATCCCTCAAAAATACTCGAACAAATTCTTTTAAGGTACTCGTAGGCAACGCATCCTTCCTTCTGTTCATTGTTGTTTCGTTACTCGGTGTTTCTCCTAACCAGTACCTTACAGTCCACTCCTTAATGCCTAATGTCCCTAAGAATGTCTTTAAATATACTCTATATTTTTGGTCATTTAATTTCAAATAATACACCTTGGTACTACTTCGTCTTGAATCAGTGCTTCCAGTGGTTTTTCTGTTAGTCGATTTTTTATCTACTAATGATAAAACAAATATTTTTTTCTCACTCCAGCTCATCTCCCAAAATTCTGTAAAAATATTTGATCGTAGAGTTTCAGTAAACATTTCGCAGTTAATCACCTTGCTCCTAATACAATATCTTGACTTACAGGCCTCTCCAAGTTTTCGCGCTGGTTTAATAGAGTCTTGTATGAATTTCTCATGATTCGTCTTCCTGAAACCTATGTATTCCCGACCTAGCATTCTTAACCTCTTATTCCTAAACCTTTTTGAAGACATTTAATCCGCTTTTCGTTTCCTTATCCTAGACTCAATTGCAACTTCAAGTTCTAAGTTACTTTCAGGAATGATATCACTCGATGTTGGAACTATTAGTGCAACATTTGTTATTTCAAAGGAAGCATAATTTGGATCAGCCACAGAGTGATCTGAAGGAAAATCAAGGAATGAAGATCCATTTAGCGCGTCAATACATGCATTCATCTCAGGAGAAATGGATACAACGTTGTTAATAGCAGTTATAGCAGGCTCAGAAACATTGTCTGGGTCACCAAATGTCAGCAGCTCTGCTGAATTAGTAGCAGTGAAAGTGATTGTGTCAAGGTTAGATAAATCGTTGTCATCAGGATTCTCATTGTGATTTTCTGCTTCAACAAAACTATTACGCGGTGTAAGAGTCAGATAAACGTATCTACAATTTCTCAATTTTACAGGAAAGCAAAAATACTGTGAAAATTCGACTCTTTAAACTTTACCAGCTCTTTAGTACAAATAAAATACTAATATGGAAAAAAAAGTTTTATTCTATGTATTGCCATACTCTTAGAGCTTTGAAAAAAATTGAAATTATTTATTTATATTTGCTTACATTGACGCAATATATATATTTTTAAAATTCGGTTGATGTACGTTAGTGTGGCCCTTAATTATTTTCAAACTTATGTTGTTGTCAAGCTTAAATACGTCATTTGTGAAGTTAAATTTTTATAATAGTATGTCTGTAGTGATAAAATGTGTAATAAAATAGGTAATAAATTAATAATCTTTATTTACTCCTGAAATAGTACAATTTAAATAATAAAACCTGTAATCAGCATATCAGCGTTTAGAAAAATATTAATTATCTTCGTCATCTGTTGTTGGAGTTCCAACTGAAAACCCTTTATAAAAATCATGGTATTACGTTGGAATGATGCCTTGTCTGCATAAGTCTTGTAAATCGTCATACTTTTCACTAGAAATGGGTAAGGGTTTAGCATATGCATTTTTCAACACAATTTGTTCCACAGGTAGTCTTTTGCCTCTTCTGATAATCTTAATCATTTTAAAATCATCATCCTCCAGATCATATTTAAAATATATATGTTTATTGTATTCTTTACGATACTGCAGCCATCTTATTTTTAGCCAGTTGACAGCATTGCCATCACAGTCCACCTTAGAATTTTTAACTAATATAGTTTTTAGTTATTTAATATCTACGAATTCTTCTGTTCCCATTTCATGGACGTCATATGGATTTTTTCGGGAAGCTTTTCTTATAATTGTAGATCCAGATGGGTGAAATTAAGGTATATTCTTCTTAGCCAGTTCAATAGTTGCGTGGATGTTATCTGCTTCTATTTGACTGTGCCCAGGTTCAAAATACTTCTGGTTAATCTCTAGTATATTGAAAGCTTCAATGGAGTACAGTAGTAGAGCTGATATATATACATTACGACATTGGCTCGCACAAGTATCTGACATAAATGTAATGGGTTTACCATCAGCTTTGGTTTTCAGATATTTCAACAAACATGACCCAATTTCAACAGCTCCCTTTTTTCCAATACCTTCGTGCCAGCAATAACAGAAAACGTTACGCTTTTCTGACTCAAAATCCAGCATAGCAAAGTTGTAAATTGCAATTCGCCGTTTGTAATAAATTAGCTTAGATGATGATGAAGGGCAATTACAAATGGCTTCCAAGTCATATTCAACGAAATGTATATCACCAGATTGTGCTGACATTTTAGCTTCATCACGATGTCTTCGTGCAGTAACTTTTCTTCTTAAATGTATTTCGTACTCTTCTTTGCTTCTCTTTTTCTTCTGCGTTCAAATGTTGGAAAGTAAAACATTTGTCACACAAATCTTTCCGTTGTCTATAGAAACCAATATTAAATTCTTTATTAAAAACCATACGGTAATAAGCTATGTCAACAGGTTCTCTTTACTCTTCACAACATTTACTTCTATAAAGCTCGTACATCTTGACTACATTCAGATCTTGGTCTAAGAACTCTTTTTTTGTATCTTTTCGGGAATTGTGTGCTGGCATTCGGGGAAATGATTTAATATGATCTCGTATAAACTACTTGATATCTTCAGACTTTTTATTATGAGGCACGTGTTTGCCCCGTTTATCAGCATCAACAACGTTAGTTTCAGTCAGTTTTTTGAAACAAAACCTCACAAATGTTTCTGAGACACTTAATGTTGCTAAAAAGAATTTTTAACATACCTTTTCCTTTTCTGTGGCTCCACTTTTTTTTAGAAAATATTTGTTTGTCAGTTTTCTTTTACTGTCTAAGTTAGCAGTTCGTTTTGTTTGTGTAGGTACTCGATTTACTAAGCCTACAATATATTGCCTTTTCTGATTTATATTATCAATGTTCCAAAAAGATGAAAAGATTTCCAGCCATTTGTTCACTAAATCTGGTCGTACATTTTTCTCGACACATCCCCATACACTTCGATTCACCTAATAATTTTCCTGGTTTTAAAACACCTTTACTGGAGAGGTAAGGTTCACCTTTTTGTATTCTGTTTTTTCTCAAATTCTTCTTCCATTCCTTGGGCTCCGCTTGACTTTTGCACTTGCGTTTCCGATTTTGAAGACCAGGTATGATAGATTCAACCCCAGAAATAACGGTAGTATTAGTTTCTATGTTTGTATCAAGAATATTACTAGAATAAGGAATGTTTTGGGTCATAACATCATTTATTTGAACATTATTTCTTGTCTCCGAAATTGAAAAATCACTCGATGACAAGATACATTCATCTGGTGCGGGCTCGCCATCATTGCTCGAATGTGATAAATACAAATCCTCGTTTAAACCAATAAGTGACACATTTTCCAATGTCAGTAATTGTGTGGGTGACGGTCTAGATTCACCAAAAATAGAGAGAGATTCATTTTCTAAAGTTGTCGTTAAATTACTAAAGGATGGTTGAGGACAAGGGCTTAAGCAATTGTTAATATCTTCAACGGCAGCATTGCAGATGGTCTCGATTGAATGAGTTGGTTCCTGAGACAAAACAAAACAACATTATTTAACTGTAAAGTAAATAATATCATTGCTGTAGGTATAGGTACTTAGTATTCACCCTAATGAGTAAAAAGGGTTTAGTTTTATAACATTAGTAAATTTAAATCGTAAATTACACACATTTTATAATACAAATAACACAATATTATTATTACTATTAGTATTATCCGCGCTCAAACTCTGTTACACTTACCTTACCTGGGAATAAAACCGTTTAATGCAAATCCATAACAGTCAAGACTAAAGCATAGGTATTAAAGATAACTCACCTGTTCAAAAATCTGATAGAATTCGCCATGAACCTGAGATGGTTCTCTTCGTTCCAACGATTCTAAAATCTTCCAATTTCTACTGTTTTTCTTCATTTTATTGAATCACTGTATTATTGTTACTTAAAATCACTATTACGAAGTAAAAGCAAAAAAAAGTAAGTATCTCCTAACTTCAAATCATAGGGCTCCCCGCACTGCGTGTTTCAACCCGTTGGGACCTTACATCAACTTTTAGGTGTCAAACTAACGTAAGTTAATATTTTGCCAATGGACTATAATAGTAATCAAAGAAAATAGTACTACCACAAAACCTTAAATCGTAATACATCGCTTTGGCCATTGACTTGTATTATTTATCTAACAAATATGTTTGTGCCAATAAAACGTAAATACACAACCGTTACACTTGCTCTTTAAACTAAGCATCAAAACAAAATTCTGTTACGACCAGAACAACGTATAAGCTTTTACGTTCTTATGGTTTGTATAATATTGCCACACAAACTATATTCTAAGAATAAAAATATTGTTTTTAGAAATACGTTCCTATAGCTCTAAAGAGGTAGGAAGATAATTAGAACTATTTAAACGGTATTCATAATACGTGTTTCTGGTTCCATTGAAAATTATTCTTAAGCTATTTCGTTTTTTTGGAATTTGATAAATACTGACTTTACCGTTACGTCGTTTTGGCAATTCATAAAGGACTATATTGTGAACCGTTTTATGAAAAAAAACCTTTTTTGACTTTTTGTAGATACGTTCATCTGGTTCTTATACCGCGATTAGTAAAAACATTTTCAACCTGGTGTGTGGTATTTTCACGAGATGCAGTCTACTTAAGTAAGCATAATTTGTTTTTTCATTTCTAATAAACGTTCGCGCCTATTGTTTAAACTGAGTAAAGTAGTAACGAGAACAGATTCGTTTTCGGTGCAGGAATCAGTTTCATTTTCCATTTTGATCCTAAAAGTAAATAAGAATAATGTGGTTTTAACAAACACGTAACCGACACATAAACACACAGCAAAAGCGCGTAATTGCATTACCAAAGTAAATATACACAAAACAATCAAGCAATTTATTTAAAATAGCAATATTTATATTAATTAAGGGATTTCTGTTAGCGGGGTGTACATACATACACTGGCACAATTAAAATAATTTAGTGTATTTTGAGAAATAAAATAGATATTAAGTGGTCAGAATGGTAAAAAGAACTAAAATTGTGTAAAATACCAAATTTTAATTAAAATATACGAAACGAATATTACATTTATACTTACTTAATGTTGGCACTGATAATTTTTAAGTAAATACGCAGTTTTATTGCAAAAATAAACCACTAACTCGTTGCCGGTGTCACCAAATGACTTACGCGGTGTTGACACTTGCTCGCAAAAGATACGCAGTGTCGTTACTGGGGGATTCCTAAAAATCTATTGGTCGAAATGAACTCATGTCAAGGCGGCAGCAGCCTATCAGGATTTTGAGGGATTTGCTCGCGAAATGTTTATTTGGCTACATTTGTCAGATACGCGGAATTATCCAATGCTAGTTCCGCGGATTTGCACTATACCCGACGATGTGCTTTTTTGGATCTCTTTTCGTTTCATTTCTGGGAGTTTTAGGGTCGTTATTCAGATGTAAATCTAATAAAGTAAGACATTCAGAAATGGTGTTTTGTGAAGTAGATGGATTGTTACCCAGGCCTGTAGTTGGTATTATTTCAGCTGTTTATTGTCCTGTTGTTGAAGTTGGTGGTAAGACCTTTGTTTGCTTTAGTAGATCTTCAAACTTGTAATAAAAATAATGTTCTTTAATTTTAGCCATTTTTTTTATTTCTGTGAATTCTTCTGTTCATTGTCCTATTCCAGAGCACACTTCATCAGGATTCCATGGTGACAGTCCACACTTTCGAAAACCATTTTGAAACATTTGGGGCAATAATGTCTCTTTCAGAACTTTAGAGAGCAAAGGACAAAATTTTTTTTTCTTAAAATGGGGGAATCAAGGTGTTCCAAACGCCAAGAATGCACTGCAGTTTTCCAAGCTCCCTTCAAGGTTCTAAAAATTGCTAAATCAATAATGGGCTGTAGTATATGAGTAGCATTAGGAAAGAGAGCAATCAAGATTATCCCATTTCCAAATAAAATTTGCTCACATGGAATGACATATGAGATGTGTGACCATCCATGAATAGTATGACTGGTTTTTTAGTGCCATTATCATTCAACCACTTATCAAATATATTGCAGATATATTGGTAAAATGTTTCCATTGTCATCCAACCACTATCAGATCTTCCTATATCCCAAGTTGTAGGAACCAACAAGCTTAATTCACTGGGTATTAATATTATTGGAATATTTGAAAATAGACATCAGAGGTAGAACTTGGCCAGCAGCATTACTACCTAAAAGGACAGTAAAACATTCTTTTTTTCGTTCTTGTTAATTTGCTGGTACACCGATTTTTCTCCTTTAGCGGGTAACACCTTATTGCGTTTTTTATTTAGAAAAAATGCAGTCTCATCCATATTGAAAATTCGATGTGGTTCAACCAAAATACAATCTTTGATATTGTGTTTATCGGGGTAGGTGCTGACTTCTTCAAACCAGTTCTTTAACTGAGATGTTGTGACTGCAGCTCTGGATGATGTTATATTTCTTAAATGATATCATGACGGTTATTCAGTGCAGAGTAACTTTATTTCAACTTGGACATACTGTTTCACAAAGCGTTAACCTAGATGGCGTTAGTAATATAATTTTGAAAACTTAACACAATTATAACACCCCCACTTATCAAAATAAACCAAAAAAAAACATTTAAAACTAAACAACAAAGTTCTAAAATTAGGTACAGTTATAATTTTTGAATACCTATCATTTTCATAAACTTGTAGTGCTTAACTGAATTCAGACCCTTGGTGAACAAATCTGCTGGCATTTCATTAGTAGATACATAATTGACTGTTATTTTTCCACTATTGATAACTTCTCTGACAAAATAATGTTTTACCTCAATATGCTTTGACCTATTATGAGATTGGTTGTTTGTGGCCATCTTTAATGCACTTTGACTGTCACAATTTAACTTAATTGTTAACAAAGATTCAGTTAGCTCATACAATAGTAGTTAGTCTTAAATATATAGCTTCCTTACAGGCTTCAGAGAGAGCAATATAGTCAGTGTGCTTCAAAGAGCTGTAACTCTTTGTTTACGACTTTGCCATGAAACAGCTGTCCCTGTCATAGTGAAAAAAAATCCAGTGTATGACTTTCTGTCTAAACTATCGCTAGCCCAGTCAGTATCAACAAAGCCCTGTAAACTTTCACCTTGACTATTGAATTTTGAACCAAATCTCTTAGTTTTCTTTAAATACACTCGAGAGCAATGAATCCGGGTCACTTAAAGAATCCTAAAAATCTCGGAAACTAAAAATGCTAGGTTAATGCAATAAATTGTATTTAATAGACAATGTAATACTCCTTAAATGAAGGTATTAAAACTTCTTAGTTATTGTAAAGTTATATCATAAAAAAATCAAATTTGAAAAAGGGCCACTTTCGAAGATGGAACTACGAAATTACAGCATTTGGTTTTGCTTTTGTTTGTAATCTGTCATTTATGTGGGTACATAAACCATGTTGATAGTGCTCTATATTCATTATTCAAGCTGAAATTATGTCGCTTACGCCTGAAGAATGCACCAGAATACTTACAATGCTGGAAACCGGCCGGAGTCAGCGCGATACAGCCAGGACTGTTGGTGTGTCGCTGTCAACAGTACAAAGAGTTATCCGACGTTACGAAGAAACTGGCTCTAACCTACGCAGACCAGGAACGGGCAGAACCAGGTATACCACAGCACGAGAAGACCGATACTTGGTGAACACCATGCTTCGAAATCGCTTTCTCACAGGAACTGAACTCACCAATCAGTTTCGACGCCTCGGAGGAAGTAACCCAAGTGCATGGACAGTAAGACGTCGGCTTGCTGAATCTAACTTAAAACCCCTTAGACCTGCAAACGGTCCTAAACTGGAGCGTGGGCATCGTATTTCAAGACTAAGATATGCCCAGAGCCACGTAAATTGGAGTATTGAAGATTGGTCAAAAGTTATGTTCTCCGACGAATCAAAATTTATGCTCTACAAGCACGATGGAAGGCACAGAGTGTATCGAAGACCAGGGGAAAGATTCAAGCAAGCATGCATCGAGGAAAAAGTAGCCTACGGTGGTGGGTCTGTACTTGTGTGGGCCGGAATTTCTTCTGAAAGTCGCACAGAGCTGGTGATCATAGAAAACGGCTCTTTAACTAGCGTAAGATATGTGGAAGAAATCCTCAATGATCACGTTGGTCCATTTATGGTCAATTTAGGTGAGGATGCTATATTTATGCATGACAATGCCCGACCTCATACAGGTAGGATTGTGAATGACTACCTTCAAGAGATGAACATTACTCGTATGGAGTGGCCAGCGCGCAGCCCGGATATCAACCCGATCGAGCATGCTTGGGACGAGCTAGGCAGATGCGTAAAACAACGAAACCCTCCCCCAATCACGCTTCGTGAGCTCAAAATTGCTCTCACAGAGGAATGGGAGAATATTCCCCAAAATCGTATAAGGAACTTGGTGTACAGCATGCCAAACCGCGTAAACGCAGTAATGGAAGCACGAGGAGGCAATACGAAGTATTAAAATTCAAGAAAATCGTAATAAAGTTCAAAAATTTCATGTTTCCTATTTTTGTTTTAAGGAGAGATCAGCAGATTTTTTCTTTATGTAATTTTGTGTTAATAAAATGTATGGTGACTCATATTTTTTTTACTTTCATTTAAGGAGTATTACATTGTCTATTAAATACAATTTATTGCATTAACCTATCATTTTTAGTTTCCGAGATTTTTAACATTCTTTAAGTGACCCGGATTCATTGCTCTCGAGAGTATTTAAGAATCCTTTTTGAATAGTACCAATGTTCAACGCTATAGCAAGTATTAAATTGACTTAAATAACTAACAGAATATGTAATATCAGGTCTTGTCATGACTCATGACTGATAAATACATAAGACTACCTAAGAGTTTTTGATAGCTAGTTCCTTCTGTACATTTTCCGCTTTCGTTACATTTAATTTATTCTCTATAGGTGTATCCATTGTTCTACAGTTACTCATATTAAATTTTACCAATAGCTCTTCTATGTATTGTTCTTGATCTACAGTTATTTCATAGTTATTACAATCTCTGTGAATAACAATATTCATACCTAGATAATGCTTAACCTGGCCTAAGTCTTTAATTTCAAATTCAGAATTCAAGATATCCTTTAACTTTTCTCTCTCATTCTTATTATTAGAAAATATTAAAAAAATCATCAACATATAAATAATGCTATAATAGTTTTAGTTTCTTTAAACATCTTTGTAAATAAACATGGTTCTTGTTTACAATTTTTAAAATTGTTTTTACATAATACATCCCTAACTTTCTCATACCATAAAGCGGATTGTTTTAATCCATACACTGCCTTTTTAAGTTTGAGAACTTTCCCTGTCATTTCAGATACAAAGCCTTCAGGAGCACACATGTAAATGTCTTCTTTTAAATTACTATTTAAGTAGGCAGTTTTAACATCTAATTGAGTAATATCTAATCCTAGTTTTACACTTATAGCAAATAATAACCTTAATGTTGAGTGTCGCACTACTGGTGAAAAGGTTTCATAATAGTCAAGTCCGTATTTTTGGGTAAAACCTTTAGCAAGAAATCGCGCACGATATTGCACTTCACTATCACTTTTGAACTTTTTCTTTAATACCCAACGACGCTGCACAATTGTAGCACCTTTTGGAGCATCAACAATATCAAATACTTGATTCTTTCTGAATGACTCTAACTCTTCTTCCATTGCATACTTTCAGGACTATTTAAAGCTTCTGTTACTGTCAATTCTGAATCTGTAGTAGCCAATAAACCAGTCTGATTATACCTTGCAGGAATCCGCCTAGTCCTCTTCGGTCTTTCCAATATTCTACTGTTTAATTCTTCAATTGGACTGCTGCTTGTGGATGGAGAATTAGGAACATAGGTTTCATCTGCATCAGCCTCATAGAATGCTGATAATTCACTGTCTCTATAACTTTCCTGAATATCCAATTCTGATTGTTCTTAAGGATTTAATTCCCCCACTGAACAATCATTGTCTACATGAATAGGTATTGTTAGGGACAAAATTGTTAGATTTGGAGCCAGTAGAACTGATGAGAGCGACATCGAATGAATCTCAAAATTCAGAAATGGCATTTGCTACAAAATGGGCAAAACAAAAACCCAGATTCGGCGTCACCAATCATTGCGGAAATAGCAATAAGACAATAACAAATGTCAAAGTGAAAAATGGATATACAAATGTAACCTGCTATAAATGTAAGACTATACTATAATAATACTATAAATGTAAGGTCATTTTCGCAATCAATGTCCAATTCTAGAAAAAACGCCTAAAAATAAGTTGTCAAATGCATTTAGTGCTGTTTTCCTGAGTGCTAAATATAAGCTGAGTGCCCCGAGATAATGATAGCAGATCATAAACGACTTCGAGTCTTGTGTAAAGGAAACGTCGATACAAGTACCTGAAGTGTGGTCTAAATGGTCTGTACCTGATCAGGTTAAATTTGTACATTTAGACCTTAATGTAGCATACTCTTTATGGCACAAGGCTGTTAAATTAGGATGTTATTAATGGAAAAAACTAAAAGTCAAAATATAGTAAAACAGTTATTTATTTTTTTCCAAAAACTTGAAAATTGAAATTTGAAAATTTATTGAACAACTTTCTGTTTGCGCTTTTGCTTATTATTTGTTTATCCACCTAAATTGGCGAATATCCATTTTGGTCTAACCTCACATCTTTTGGGGAATGTGTTGAGCCAGGTCTTTCATTTCTCTTATTTTGAGTGAGACATTCAACATCACTTAAGGTTGATTGTTTTATATATGCATAACATCTCTGCAATAACTAGTCTAAAATCTGTAGAATTGAGACTTGCTGGTACTACCTTTTTCAGCATATATTCTTCGATATAAAAGCAATAGCAAATAAATTACACATAGTCATGTCTTAGAAATGGTTAAAAATTTGAATAAATCATTGTTGACTACAAGGTTTTAGTTTGTAGTGGTTCATAACAGTATCTAAAAGATTGATGTTATTAGATAGATAGATTGATGTTGATAGTCTCGGTGGCGCAGTGGGAGAGCGCACAGCCTCTGATCCAGAGGTCCGGGGTTCGATTCCAGACACTGGCTCACACCAATGACTTTTCGAAATTGTTTTCGGAAGTTATGTGTGATAAATACCGATGACTGACAAACTTTGTACCCGATATGGCAATAGGTTCGCCACCTATTCCATTTGGGACGTAAACATAACGGCGAGACGAGGCTTAACAGCCGCTGCCTACACCTTCGGGTAACAAAAGGCGTGAAGTTATGTTATGTTATGTTGATGTTACTTATATGTCGATTATACTCTGATACAATAAAAAGACACTCAACAGAAATGTATTGCTTACCAGATTTGGCCCATGACTTACTACAGATGTAGGGTGCTTTCTTGCCAAATTGGATGGCGGAGGGACGATTTCTTATCTTTCCAAGGGACTACAGCAACATCACCTCCGTTGTAGATATTATTGTACCACATGACTTTTTTAAAATAACTTTTACCCATAGCAGCTTGCAGTTATTAATATGGTTTTCTCGTATCTAAAGCCAAAATACCGCTACTAGACATTTGTGTTCGATAAGAGGGATGATAGGTGTAAAAGTTATCGAACAGTCGATAGTTCTGGTTGGTGGACACATAGCGGGCAAGGCGAGGTTTTTTTTTTTTTTTTTTTTATTTTTCCGCCTTATACCCTACCGGGCCGCGGGAACTACGTGAGTATGACCTCCGCGGCCCGGCGAGGGGGGGCCCCTTTGCATCGGGGCCCGACGTAGAACGACCCACTCCCGGGATTGGGGAGGGGTCGTCCGCCATTTTCCAGGCACGGCGCGTCTTGCGACGCGCCGCGCGTGGGATTATGTCCCGGCCAGGGCCGCCATCAGGTTTGACGGCGGCCCCGGGCCGGGGCCCGGCGGGGCGGGAGCGTGTCACCGGCACGCTCGCGCTCCCGCAGGGCTTCTCGTTTGGCCGCCATCACCTCGCTAGCGTACGAGGCGACGGCGGCCCAACACTGGTCGCTGCCGGCCATGGCCGCAACCACGGCCGGCAGCGACAGATCCCTCCCGATTGCGCCAACGAGCCCGGCGCGTTGGGCGTCCCAGCCCGTGCACACGGCGAGGGTGTGCTCGGCCGTGTCCACGGCCCCGGACGCACAGTGGTGGCACACGGGCTCCGACAGGACCCCCACCAGCTCCCACAGGTACTTGCCGAAACAGCCGTGACCTGTGAGAAGCTGGGTGAGCCAGTACGTGGGAGCCCGGTGCCTCGCCTCGACCCATTGGCGCAATACGGGTCGGACAGCCTCGGCGAGCCGTCTGCTCGCCGAGGGGTCCTCCAACCTTTGAGCCCATCGCTGGAAGAGATCCTCGCGACATTCGCTCCTCCAGCGAACGATCTCTTCCGCGAGGGGCTCCGACGATGTCTGCCGCATCAGGGCCCTCCTTCGGTACACCTCCGCCAGGACCCCGGCCTCGAGGTCCCAGGGGAGGCTCCCGGCAATTAGGCACGCCGCCTCGTAGGAGACGGTGTGGTACGCCCTGGAGGCCCTCTGTGCCATGACCCGCTGCGGACGTCGCAGCAGGGCCACGTTCTCGGCACTGAGGGCCCCCGCCGCCCATATTGGCGCCCCGTAGAGCGCCATGGAGCGAACCACACCGTCGTATAGGCGGCGGCCGACACACCCCGCCCCCCCACAGTTGGGGAGCAGGCGTGCGAGCATTCCCGCGCACGACACCAGTTTGGGCGCCAGCGCGCGGAAATGCCCGCTGAACCCCCACCGACCGTCGAGGACGAGACCGAGATACTTCATGGTCCCCCCGACGGCGATGCGGGCTCCGCCCACCGTGATCGAATACCCCGGGGGGGGCTTCGTCCGAGGCCCATGGAAGAAGAGGGCCTCGGACTTCTCAAGGGCCACCCGCGGCCGATGATGATGATGCGGCCGACGACATGGGCCGTGCCCGCCGTGGCGAGCACGCCCGCGTCCCTGAACGATTGGCCCCGCGCGGTCACCAGGGTATCGTCGGCGTAGCAGATTACGCCGACTCCCCGAAGATTGGCGCCGCGCAGGGCCCAGTCGAATCCGATGTTCCACAGGAGTGGGCCTAGAACCGACCCCTGTGGAACACCGCACCCCATCTCCCTGCGGACCACCCGCCCCCGGACCGGGTATGTGATGGCCCGGTCGGCGAAGTAGTCCGCAAGGACGCGCCTGAGGTACCACGGGACGTTGTGGTACCTCAGGGCCTCCGCGATTGTCTCCCAGGGGATGGTGTTGAAGGCGTTGGCGATGTCGAGCGACACCGCCAACAACACCTCCCCCCGGGAGACAGCGCTCTCGACGCTGTCCCGCAACCGAGAGATGGCGTCCAGCGTGGACCTCCCGCGGCGAAAGCCGAACTGTCCGTCGCTTAGATTGGGGCCCACCGCCTCCAGGTGCTCGACGAGGCGCGCAGCGAGCACGCGCTCGAAGAGTTTGCACGCCTCATCGAGCAGGACGATGGGGCGGTAGGCCGACGGCGAGTCGGGGGGTCGCCCGCGCTTAGGGATAAGCACGAGCTTCCCCGACTTCTACCGCCGCGGGATCGTGCCGGACGCCACTATCTCCGACATGAGGGACAGCGTCTCCTCCCCGAGGACCGGCATCACGCGGACGAGGATCCGCCCGGGGACACCGTCCGGACCCGGGGCGCGGTTCTTCAGCTTGAGCGTCTGAACCGCAGCCCCCAGCTCGTCCTCGGACACGGGCGGAACGACCTCGCCCGCGACCGGTCCTCCTTCGGGAGTCGGTGGCGCCATCCTGGGCGGCACCCATTCCTCTTCTCGGCTCGGGAATAGGGAGCTGACCACGCGCTCCAGCAGGGGGGGGTCGAGAGACATCGTCAGCGGGGGCGCCGCGGGTCGGAGCTTCTGCGTCACGACCTTGTACGGGCGCCCCCACGGATCCCCGTCGACGCTGTCGAGCCACCCCTGCCAGGCCTCCGCTTTGGCGGCCCTTATGGCGGAGGTCAGGGCCGCGCGAGCGGCCCGGTACGCGGCGAGCAACGCCTCCTCGCGTGACGGGTCCCTGGCGCTTCTCCTTCGGCTTCTGGTGCACCGGCGGCGGGCCGAGACACACTCGGCCTGTAGCCCCGTTAGGTGGGGCCGCCACCAGTACACCTGCCTGCGCTGTTGTGAGGGACCCGCACGTCGCATCGCCGCGTCGCAGACGCGAGACAGTGCTCCGGAGAGCCTTTCGCATCTCGCGTCTACGTCCGGGCCGCTATCGGCGTTAGCGGCGGCCCATCGCTCCACGATGGCCGCCTCCGTGGCCAGCTCCGGGTCCAGGGTGGACAACCGCCACCGTAGACCCTCCTCCGACCGGGGACGGTCCACACCGCCCGCTCCGGCGTCCGAAGGGGATGGGACTAGGTCGAACCTTATGTACAAGTGGTCCGACAGCGTCTCCACCCCCTCCTCAACCCGCCACCCGATTGCGCGGCGGGCCAGGGCGGGACTCGCGAACGAGATGTCGACGATCGACCCGCCCTGTTGACGCACGCACGTGTGGACCGCCCCCCGGTTCAGGAGGACCATTCCCGTGGACACCGCCCACTCCTCCAGGGTCTCACCCCTGGCGCTGGTCGCCGGAGATCCCCACGAACGGGATTTGGCGTTGAAGTCTCCGGCGACCACCACAGGGGTGGGGTGCACTTGCTGGACCAGGTCGCCGACCTCGACCAGCAGACGCTCGAAGTCGGCGAGGGTCCTGAGGGCAAGGCGAGGTAATAATACATCAGATGATGTTCCTAATCCAGGTTCACTGATTGCGCAATTATTTTGCGGGTGCCGTTTTTGCTGTAAATATTGTTTTTTTTTTTTAATGGCTAGTCGCGATTTGTGCATTGCCAACAACAAATTAAGGTAAGGAAACTGTAGTTATTCAAGGAAAACAAGTACACGGATATTTGGAATTAAAGGAAAGGATCGGTTTTAACATTTACATACAATAAATATATTTACAGATAACATAGCCGAATATTATCAAGACACATAAATAATGAAATAAAACTATATATATATTAGAGTCATTAGAAGATAATAGAATAGGAATAGATGTAGGCAAGGGAATACTATAACTAATTATTAAGTCCAGAGACGGATTACGGTTGTAGGGAGAACAAGAAAAGAAAATATGGTTAAGATCGCCAGCATCCTGACCCCATTCACATACGTTACTGTTGAGGATTTTGCGTAGTTTTTCTTTGGCTCGAAATTTTTTGCACGTTTGGCAGAGTCTCTTTGTTTCTATTAACATTTCTCTTCTTCTTTCAACTCTTTGCCTAGCTTGTTTATTTCGTCATTTACATCATCTTTGGCTATACCAGTGTCCCTTGCTTCAGTGAAAAAATTGATTATTTTTTGCAGAACACCAATTTTCTTCATAAGAGTTTCTTGAGCCGGTTTGCTTGAAACATTTTTAGTGATGACCGAATCAACCAAAGTCTTCCGTAGACGATGTCTCCACAGTTTTTTTCATCAGTATTCTGACCTTGCTCATCGTGGGTTTCGCTCATCTTTCGTTTGACGGCAGTGCTTTCATGTCCAGCGACTGCGACAATCGATTACATAAGAGATGAACTCGTGGACCAAGAGAAAATAAATTAAGAATAGGTATTATTGATACATGCGATAAAAAAGAACAGAATATACAGCATATATAGGTGTTTTTCTATGTATTATTACAAAAGAAAAGTATGTATGTATTCGTATCCGTTATCTAGTATCCATAGCACAAGCATTTAGTTGCTTAGTTTGGAACTGGAGGGCGCTGTGTGATTTGTGTCCAAGATATTATTATATATAATGCACCTGTTTTTGTTGAGGAGCACGCGAAGTCGAAGGAACCTGGGCCTTAGTTGCTGGCTTGCTTGATGTTTACATAGGTAGCTAGAATTATAAAATACTTATGACAAGTTCTCTTATGAAAAATCAAGGTTTGGATTAATATAATACTTATGTCATTATAATATTTTAGTAGTATAAGTTACATAAAAAAAAAAGAAAAAATATTACGTAACGTGTTGTACGAAAGACCCCCTCCCGCCCCTGTAAGGTATCGTAACGTTTTACGAGACCCCCCCCCCCCCCCCCCCAAATTGCGTTACGGAAATCTTGAATGCTCCCTAAACAATTGTAACAGATCTTATTGTTTGCTACAAATTTGCGCCTGTTTGTGATTGTCTGTTTGGCAAATTTTGCAGAAGCTAAGCTTATGAAAATAATTGGAGTATTCACAACTTATTGGTGATGAACTAGACGCTAATGGCGCTTATGGATTAGGAGTGTAGGACTTATGAACTTCACGATGTGCAACCGCTTTTGTTTCAAAGCTCTATAACGGGTTTCTTTAAATGAGCAAAGCTGCTCGAAAGTTGGCAACTCGTTAGTGTCAGTGGAGTGAAGCTGAAGTGAAGTGGGTTGAACTTCGCTAAACCTGATTCTACTTTTAAACATTTTTGACCGAATAGCCTTTGTAGTATACAATTGGCTTGATATTTCTTGTTATTGTATCGCCTTTCTAATAATGCCCAACACTGAGAATAGTTACTGTCACTAATTGAAATACTCTAAATTATTGGTCAGCCTTTCCGGATTAGTGACAATTATTTAATGTGTCATTTTTGTGAACGTGAACGATGCCGTAAACAAATCACTAAACGTAACCCACTCGCTAAAATCTCCAGAAAATGTAGGAATAGTAATTTTTGGAAGTTTGATCCCTTGTGTTATTTTGTTCTAAATTTACTATAATTTTATTTAAAATTGATTGCATTAACACCTTGTAATTTATTTAACTATCTTCGCCAGAATCGTAAATATCTGAAACTTCCTGGGTAATTGACTTAATTTTTATTTTTCATGTAGATTGTATGTAAATTTAATGTATTGCTTAGTCAATATTGCATCATCAATTATTTCTACATGTCCGAACCATCGGAGCATGCCCTTTACTTTTACACCGACACTCTCTTTCAGCGATTTGTGGGAACCTATACCGCACCCAGTGACTGCTCCGAATATCCTACCGACTGCGCCAATTATGAATCTGACAGCCGGAGGACTTTAAAAACAAGTTAAATCAAATTAATTTATGACTCGTCAGATTTTGCGTAGTGCCCTCATGTGCCTGCGTTTATCCTACTTTAATGCACACTCTGCCACACCCTGCTATCGCTTCCATAAGTTGACGTTGGGATCAGTACCACATTGTGGATTTCTAGCTGGGCTTTTCTGCTAACGTTCTTTGCGCCCAAGAATCTGCCCAACGCTCCATTTACGCTGTTTCGTAATGCTACTCTTCTTTCTACATCCGCAGTATATTTGCCATCCCTGCTAAATGCGCATACAAAATATACGATTTCATTCACCTCCTCCAGCACTACATCATCGATCATTATCCTTGCATCCGTTCTGAATTTTTTTATGGGAGGTTACCTAATGAAAAGCAATCACCGCCGCCCATGGCGTCTGCAATACCGGGGCATCACATCAGCGTTGCCGGCCTTTCAAATGGGAATAGGCTCGTTTCTTGAAAATTCCTAGGTCGTAGCGGAAATACCGTCGCCGGCAACTGGTTCCATGAAGGAACAGTGCGTGGCAAGAAGTTGGCCTGTTGAAACGCACTGTTGTCGATCGCCAACCATTCAGCCAATGCGGGTGGTAGCGTTGGTGCGTCGAGCGGTGGCGGAAATCAGCTGGCGGTATTAATCCGAACAATTACTCAGAGCACTCCCCGTGGTATATGCGGTAGAGGATGCATAAAGATGCACCTCTCTCCGCAACGCTAGAGGATCAAGCCGATCGGTAAGAGCTTGGTTGTCGACAAGCCGAACTGCACGTCGCACATAGGAGTATTTGGTATAAAAAACCGGACAAAATTATTTATTGTATTATTTCAGCTGTTTATGCCATAAAAGTCAATAACTCGTCAGAATGAAGTACATATATGTTATGGAAAACTAACTACTGCCTACAACTTCGCTCGCGCAAAAAGTAATAGATCGTCCAGATAGGCAACTTATCGTCATATTTTGCATAATATCCTTATAAATTATAGTCTAAATGTTATTCTTATGTGTAAGCTATATTATTGCAAAGTCTCATCAAAATCCATCTGGTAGTTTCTACGTGAAAGCGGAACAAACATATGTACACACAACATCCATACATTTTTACAAACTTTCGCATTTACAACATTAGTAGGAAAGGAGGACTAGAAGGATACAAAAATTTAAAATAAATTCAAAGGTTTATTATATGTATAAAATAAATTAATCTAGTGTGCATGAGTTGCAGCAATGGTGACTCTATATAAAGTTGTTACAGAGTCAATCGGAATCGTCACTTTCACCTTCGTCATCAGAATACTCATAATTTGGCAATGTTGGCAATAGAATATTCATTGCTTCTTTAGAAAAAGGCTTCTTCTTCCTTTTTAGTTTCAATCTATTACAGCTAATGAATGGGTCAGATGTCAGTAATAACCTATTTAAAATATCTTTATTGCAGTCTGCTCGAGAAAATTTTCTTGCAAAGTCTACGCGATATTTGCGAATATGTTTGTTCCGTGCTTCAGCGGCCTCTTCTGATAATTGTCCGATAGGAAGTATAAGCCTCTGATATGACTTCAGCGCCATGCATCAAAGTTTTGTGAACTGTAGGTGACATGGGATGCCAGCCATATACAGGGTGCGCCAGAGAAACTTACTTATTTGAAAGGTCAATAAAAAAAAGTACTTCAGTTATTGTTTTAAATTTTTTTTTATTTGAGAATACAATTTTTTTTTTATGCAGTCTTAAAAATGACATCGGATAAATGGCGACCCCCATTGCGCATACACTGATGAAGTCGATTTTTGAAATTCGTATCCACTCTTCGCAGCATATCAATCGGTATGTTGGCAATGGCGTCGCGAATGTTGTTCTTGAGGTGTGCTATGGTCCGTGGTCGATCGACATAAACCAGGGATTTCAAATAACCCCATAAAAAGAAATCGCATGGAGTCAAATCTGGAGAGCGTGCCGGCCATTGGAGATCGCCTCTGAGAGAGATGAGGTGGTCGGGGAAATGTTGTCGCAACAAATTCATTGAGTCTCGTGCTGTGTGTGCTGTGTTGATTGATTTGATTGACATCGATTGGTTGTGCTGGGTTGATTGTGTGTGTTAGTTCCACGTACAATCGAGCAGTAGATTGAGCAAAATTTTCAAATTTAATGGAATCTATATCATGCCCACTTGATATAATTTCAAGGATAACTTGAAACCTTTCCATTAATTCTTTATTTATGCCCGTGATTCGAGAAGAGCACTCCATGTTTTCAAAAAATCTTCTCGATGTATTTCCATCGTTGCTATTACCATAGCCAGCTTTAGGTATGTCAACAAGGAGGGCCCATCTCTTCTCTAAAACTTTTTTGAATTTTCTCTTTATTTTCTTTAATTATTTTCTTATCTTCCGCCGTACGAGCTTGCCACTTCTTTAAGGGTAATTTATATGACACATTCAATAATAACTCAAAGAATCGAATCCTCGCATGTAGAATGGAAAGTCCGAATTTCAGAGCTTCTTTAGAAGAATCAACTTTCTTTAATTTGTAAAGTCCTTTGACGTTTGAGAACATATATAACATCGCATGGTCGATGCTGTATCTGTAGCGGCAACCTTGGCATCGACCATTGTCAGTAAAATCATGTGACTTATTTTAGTTGACTCTTCGATAACTTCGGTTTCTTTGAGATTGTTTGCCTGTTCTTCAATATAAGTGATTTCTTCTTTTGTAACGTCCTTGGTTTCATGAACAAATCGAGCTCGAATCGGTCGGCAGAATCTTACTGAAGAAGGAACTGGATTTTGCCATATCGTTTTCCTTACCTCTCCCTGAAAATAAACAACCAATCTCAGAGGCACGAGAGAGCTCAAAAAATGTTAGAATCATCGGCATCTGCATTGCAAAATTTTTGTTTAAATTGTGTCTGATGTGACCCGTCACAGCCCCACTTAGATATTAATTTAAGATGTTGCCTTTCAAATTCAGATAACGTTTTAATAACTTCTTTTAAATACAATATCAATCACGAAGCCGTAAGATCCAGCAAGGCTTGAAGTTGAATTTCAAAGCTGGTTTCAGTCACAATCACACTTTCTTCAGCTGGATAACATTCTTTTTTCACTTTTTGTAGAATGGAATAACAAGGGTATATTTCTTTTCGTTCGCCTTGTATTAATTGCCACTGTCATCTAGTAAAGTCACCGTCTACAAACAAGGCTAAGGCTTCTTGAGGTGTGTATTTTCTTGACAGTGGTTCTTTTTTAGCTGACGATATAACTTTTCGAAACTTTTTGGCTCTAGTAGGCGTTGATGTCATTTCTTTCATAATTTTAGACGCGTGAACATTTCCCGAAGTGCCTTGACTCACGCTTGCAGCGTAAGTTAATTCGTCAACAGGTACTTGGGCGCGTAAATCTTTTGTTCTACGTCGCTTGCTCCGATCGCATAACTCTCCGAATTGCTTTTCTGGGCGTCCAGCTTTATGAGGCCATGCAGGTAGCTCCACAGACACTTTAAGCCATTCTTGGAATGCCAAAAAATGGAACAAAACATGGAGAGAATTGGAATGGAAATGAAATTGGAATGGAAATGGAATTAAATGGAAATGGAATAAAATGGAGTCACCAAAATACTCCCAAAATCCCCACGATGGAAATGGAATAAAATGGAGTCACCAAAATACTCCCAAAATCCCCACGATGGAAATGGAATAAAATGGAGTCACCAAAATACTCCCAAAATCCCCACGATGGAAATGGAATAAAATGGAGTCACCAAAATACTCCCAAAATCCCCACGATGGAAATGGAATAAAATGGAGTCACCAAAATACTCCCAAAATCCCCACGATATGGGGAAGACTTTATTCGACGAAAGTTTCTGTAAGTGGAAATATCGTTACCTCTGCAACACCAGGGATGTTACATCAGCTTTGCCAGCCTCTAAGATGAAAAGACGCTATTTCTTGAAGTTCCTAGGTCGTAACGGTCTGGAAATATCGTTGCCGGGAGGGTGTGGGGTGCCCCCCGCCAAAAATGAGAACAGTATTCGACGTGAGGTCGAATCGACGAATGGATTACCTATGTGTATAGCGATGACTGAGAAAACTATGATCTATGTTCAATATTGCACGCAGTGTATAGCGATGACTGAAAAAACTATGATCGATGTTCAATTGCGCACTTATGTATATGACTGAAAAAATTATCTTCGTGATATTGAGCAAAGCACACAAAGTGTACAGCGATGACTGATCAAATTTACCGATTATGATACAGCCCAAAGCACGTGAAAACACACATGGCTTTGCCGCATGTTACGCATTCCGTTGTCGTACGGTTGCCGCACACTTCGCATTTCCGCCTAAATCGGTCCGACTTCCCAGGCGTGATTATACCAAATTGACCTGGCACATGCTGCGGTTCGTTTGATACAGGAGCGGACACGATTTGATTAGGCGAATGTTTGTCCAATAATGATGTCATAAGTGCGCTCATGAAACATGGAGAGAATTTGATCCTTGCGGTCGACCCCGCCCATACAAACATTGTAGTCCGATATGACAGTGGGCTTCGGTGTGCCGCCCACCAGAGACTGGGTGAGACCGTGGTAAGTAGAGATAAAAGCCACTTGGTTTTTATCTCTAAATACCACGATATCAACATCTCCAGAGGTGCAGCTCACCACGTCACCTACTGCCATATCGCGCCTACCAAGGGCAGCTATGTCCATAGGGACAAACTGCCTGTTTGTACGGAGCGTCCCCACGCAATCGAACCCTCGGATCTTAAGTTCCCGTGCTAGGGCTGGTGAATTGTAGAAGTTGTCCATCCAGACGGTGTGACCCTTGTGCTCAAGACCTTCTAAGAGGCTGAGCACAAGGGCTGGTACCGTCCCTGTAATTGGGTCACCGTCAACTGCCACGTTAGTGTGGCCTGCGTGAATATTGAATCTCCATAGGTACCCATTTTTGGAGTCACAAACTTCATAGGTTTTAACGCCCACTGCCGCTGCCTTGTTCCTGATAAACTGGTTGATGGCGAGCCTTCCTTTCCACATGGTGAGGCTTTCATCTAAGGAAATGTTCTGGTGTAAATTATAAAGGGAGGAGAATTTGTCATTAAGGTGGTCTACGATCGGTCTAATTTTATAAATTTTGGCTTCAGGCCTTGTCATTAAGGCAGGGTTACACTGACTGCTATCATTGAAGTGCAAGCATCTGCATAGGAGGTTAAACCTATCGTAAGACATGTATGTGGCAAAAGCTGGAGTCATGCGAATGTCATCTGCTCGACTCCAATACTCAACGAGTCGGGATTTTACCACAAAGGCCATAGCCATTAATATTGCCAAAAATGTGTATATCTCGTTTACACTGGTATCGTACCAGCGAGTTATACGACTACGTGGCTGCATAAGGTTTGCCTCCAGCCTGTTGGCGGCAAACTGTTGTGCATGTCTGTTTGTCTCGCGCACTATCAACTCGATAATTTCCAGATCCCATATGGCCGTAAAAGCATCATACGGAGTCTGGAAGGAGACATTAGGCCCAGCATTACTGTCGGAAAACACTTCTCGCCTCAAACGAGAGTTGATTTGAGGCACAGGAATTGGTTTCCAGTCAAAATCAAACTTACCCCTTGGTGAGAGGGTGGATGAAGGGGAGACTGGGATGGATGACGGGCTTGACGGCGGCGGCGACGGCGAGCGGCGGTCTTCGGCAGCGTGACCCGGCGACGGCGAGCGGCGGTCTTCGGCAGCGTGACCCGGTGACTGCGATGAACCAACGAAGACATCACTGTCTTCGTCTGCATTGGCGAACAGGATCTCCTCCCGTGTCGCCGATGCCGGCTCATCGCAGTCATCATCGCTGTCGATTTCTCTTCCTGAAAAAAAAAATAAAAAAAATGGTTACAATTATAACATTTATACATCGCTCCGTAAAATAAACGCAGAAGCGCAAAGAATTTAGATTTACCGTAATGTAAATGCTCGTAAATTTCGTCGTCTGCCAGGTGTCTGGACGACGACGATGACGGGATGCTGTAATAAAGGGATATTTTAATCAACTAATATTAAACTTATTCCTTTTAATATTTTATACAGTTTTACTGAAAGAAACATACATTTGACGGCGTGATTTCGGGTTTGGGCCATGCGACGAAGCAGCACCCCCAAGCGGCGATGCATCACCTCTAGGCGATCTAAAAAGTAAAACAAACATATTTACTAACAAATTACCTGATAAACGTTAACGTTTAGTTAATAAAACTTGTTAGTTATTAACTTACGCAGGGCGCTTGCTGGTGCTGGGCCTGGGGGTGCTGGCACCACTGCCGCCGCATTCAATGAATCTACAAAGAAAAACAGGAATGCATTTCAATCTTTCAGATCTTACTTGATATTAAAGTAAGCGACTATGAATAAATAAATAGTTACAGTGCTGGGGACGGGACCCAATCGCCCGCGTCAAGTTGCCGTGGTGGACTCGCCGACATCATTGGTGATGCCGGCGAATCACCACTAGGCCCCTGCGAATCCCGGCTTGTTCCGGGCTGGGGCTGGGGCTGGGTGTAGCCCGATAGCGTGCCCCATCTCTGGAGTGCTCTGAAAAACATAATAAATATTTATATAAATACTTTATATATATATTTATATGAATACTTTGTTTAAAATCACCAGAATACTCACATGGGGCTACACACCAGCGCCCTTGGAAACAGTTTAGAGCGCGGTTGAGAGACTGGCGTCTCTATGGGTACCGCGGTGGCCACCGTCTCAATGGACACAGGTATCAGTCTGAAATTAGTATAAATAAGCATAGAATCAGCATTATAAAAACATTAAGTTTCAATAATAAGTTTTAATTTGAAAAGTTCTTACGGCTCCGAAGTCGACGGCCTCTCATTGAGACGGCGGCCACCACGCGTACGAACCCGCCTCACACCGCCGCGGGCGCTCGCTCCGCCGCGGACGCTCGCTCCGCCGCGGACGTTCGCCCCGCCGCGGACGTTCGCCCCGCCGCGGGCGCTCGCCCCGCCGCGGGCGCTCGCCCCGCCGCGTTCGCTCGCCCCACCGCGTGTGCGAACGCCCCGGCGACCAGATGATACATTTCCGCTGTTGCAAAAAAACAAATGTTTAATTGAGAACCTCCTCCTTTTGCTAAAGTCGGTTAAAAATGTCTAAATCTGTCTACCCACTCGAGACTTAAGCGGTAACATACAAAAAAAAAATAAAAACAAATGTTTAATTGAGAACCTCCTCCTTTTGCTAAAGTCGGTTAAAAATGTCTAAATCTGTCTACCCACTCGAGACTTAAGCGGTAACATACAAAAAAAAAAAAAACCACCGTCGCAATAAGGTTGTGTGACAGTATTTAGCCTAGACAGTCCCGGGTTTGGTGTGTTATTAAAAGGTTGAGGTAACGATGTAGAAGGATTAGTAATTTATAATATTTACTGCTATTGTATTGTCGTTTGCACCAATTTTCGATGGTGTGGCCGATGTATTTACGACTAATAGCGACGTGTGAGGTTTAAGTTTGTGTTGTTACGTGGTTGTCGTAGAATAAAAGGAGTTCTGTTGGAATGGAACTGAGGATCGTGTTTGGACGTGAAAATATTCTTGTCACTTAAATTATTACTCTGACAAGATTTAGGGTCTGTTCACTATGCCAGATAGGATCTTCTCTGCCATTGCAAAGTTGACAGCTACGTTTAATGAATCTGGGTTACCTTATTATTTGTGACAATCGAGGATGTAAACCTACCGTGAATGTACGAGTATGTAACGCGAGATCTTCTATCCCGGCTACACGACCTGCTACTTTACCTTTCATTTTTGTTAGATATAGATTTTATTATCTAAGTTAATAATATTTTTAAACATGTCTCTATTTGCAACGCAAACTGTTTGACCGTATCGTTAAGGTTTTGGTTACATCCCCGCAGTTCAGGTAAGAGGTGTGTATAATATTTCCTTAATCCGAATTATTGTATTCGAAACTCTTTTGAATTATTCGAAGGAATTGAACTTCTTTATGTTACAAGTTATTTCAGGGCGACCAGTCAATTGCAGTCAGTAATGAAGAAATGAATATGTGTGTGAATGTGATGTGAGTGTGAATATTAATATATTCTAATGAATAGAATAGATTTTTGGATTTTTTTTGCTAAATTGTAAGCATTTTGGCAGTTTGTAATGTTAAGGATAATTATGTAAATCAATCGTCAGTTTTTGTTCGCCTTATTTAATGCAGAGAGATATAGATGAGAAGTTGTCATAGATTAAACGAAACTAAGAATCTACATTCAACATTCCCCCGCAATTTAGAGTTTCATAAAGTCTTAAATTGCAAAATCTCCCATTAACAGTTTAGTTTAATTAATATACAAATTCAAAATATCTTTATTCCATAGACTTTACAAAGACACAATTGAACACATTCACTAGCACTAAATGATAAGTTTATATTTTCTGATATAGCACTTGATACTTGTTCACCTCCTCTTCCACGTCCTGATCCTCTTAGTCCTCCTCCTCCTTGGCCACTTCAATATATTGTTGCTCGTCCTGTGCTAAAACCTCTGCTCTGACAATTAATGGCTTTGTGCCCTTTGCTCCATGAGACTGAGGTGGCTCTTTCAGGTCGTTTTTCTTCATTTCAGCATCTAACAGTCTTCATTTTACAAAGTCTATATAAATTTTAATCGAAATTTCTGATTGCTGAAATTATCGCCATCTACGCCTCCAAGTCGCGGTAATACTTCGCGTACACACAGTGTATATTATTATTAATTAAGACTTTGTACTTCTTTTTATATCCATTTATGGGCCGATTGCGCAGTGGAAGCGTTTTTCCCCCGCAATTTAGAGTTTCATAAAGTCTTAAATTGCAAAATCTCCCATTAACAGTTTAGTTTAATTAATATACAAATTCAAAATATCTTTATTCCATAGACTTTACAAAGACACAATTGAACACATTCACTAGCACTAAATGATAAGTTTATATTTTCTGATATAGCACTTGATACTTGTTCACCTCCTCTTCCACGTCCTGATCCTCTTAGTCCTCCTCCTCCTTGGCCACTTCAATATATTGTTGCTCGTCCTGTGCTAAAACCTCTGCTCTGACAATTAATGGCTTTGTGCCCTTTGCTCCATGAGACTGAGGTGGCTCTTTCAGGTCGTTTTTCTTCATTTCAGCATCTAACAGTCTTCATTTTACAAAGTCTATATAAATTTTAATCGAAATTTCCGATTGCTGAAATTATCGCCATCTACGCCTCCAAGTCGCGGTAATACTTCGCGTACACACAGTATATATTATTATTAATTAAGACTTTGTACTTCTTTTTATATCCATTTATGGGCCGATTGCGCAGTGGAAGCGTTTTTTAAGGATAATTATGTAAATCAATCGTCAGTTTGTGTTCGCCTTATTTAATGCAGAAAGACATTGATAAGAAGTTGTCATTGATTAAATGAAACAAGGAATCTACATTCAACATGTAATGAAAGAGTTTAGTGTATCTGGTGACCTATCGAACGGCTTGATAAATTTCAATAACATTATATAACTTCACGCTTTTTGTTACCCGTAAGTGTAGGTAGCGGCTGTTAAGCCTCGTCTGGCCGTTATGTTTAAGTCCGAAATGGAATAGGTGGCGAACTTATTGCCATACCGGGCACAAAGTTTTCAGTCATCGATATTTATCACACTTACCTTCCGAAAATAATTTCGAAAAGTCATTGGTGTGAGCCAGTGTCAGGATTCGAACCACGACCTGAGGATCAGAATCTGTGTGCTCTACCACTGGACCACCGAGACTGTTAAAATTTTAAATAAATTCGTTCTACTCTTACTTTCTCTTCATTGCTCACACTCCTAGTCATCGCGGTAGCTTCTACATCTGTGTTTACTTTTTTGGTTGCCATATTAGAGAATTGGTAGTAAAATAAAAATAATAAGTTGTACAAAAGTCGTATCAAGAAGATTAAAAGGATATTAAATTAAATAAATAGTAACAATATATTGCGCAAATATAAAAATAGAACTGGTAGAAATTCTGAGCTCGCGCTGGTAGCTGAGAGTGAAATCATCTGTCAGAGGATTTCACTCACTGTAAGGTGATTTCCAGTACTATCAGGGGCAGCATGACGGGTACTAGTCGACGAAAGTATGCAGTGATGTACTCCCCCACAGGAGTTAGATCAGGATCAAGATTAAGGTGCTTGTATTCTTTATAACACTTTACTTGGCTTCACTTATTTACTTTCACGGTCACTTTGTGATATTTTATTTGTTATAACTATATTAATATTTGTTTGTTAACACAGTGAAAAACCCATTAAATGTGAGGTTTTTAATACTTTTTAATTTTGAAAGATTACAAGAACCAATCATGATGTAGCAGAGCAAGGCAGAAGACTGACGAAGACTGGCTGGGCGCTCTCAACCGCGTCATATATAAGGTCTGATGAATGCTGACACCAATAATATAATAGGTGCTGTATGCAGCCCTGTTCCATACGTAGGAAAGATGTAACGAATCGAACATACGCCAGCATATCTATATTTTTTATTATTAATGAAGTATTTCACAAGAACAAAATCCCCATTCTTGACAGTCTAGGAGTGACTTCATTATCTACATCAAATGGATTACTCAGATGAGTGGGTATTTGTGCCACCATTTCGTTTGACACATCTTCCTCATGTATTAATATCCGTTATCTGGTTTCCATAGCACTAATGCTAGCACAGCTAACTAAGCAACTAAATGCTAACATTTAGTTGCTTAGTTTGGAACTAAAAGGCGCATTGTATATTTTGTCCAAAATATTATTAGGCATTATTTAATATTATCTGGGTGGTACTAAGAATAAAAAATGCTACAAAATCAGCTGAGGCTCTTCATGTGCAACGTATTATTTAGATAGTTTCCTTAGATAGGATGGGGTTGGGCCCCCGGATAACTCACTCACCGAGCGAAACGCGGCATTAGCCACTTCACGTTGATATTCTGAATTGGTATTTCACCAGTGTAGCCCATTCATGCAGTGAAGTGCGTGGATCTACCACGATTAATGATACCAAATTCCGTAGAAAAGTGGTCAATCGTAGCAATGTCAGTCCCTAAAGCCACAATTTTGTCAGCGGCTCGTAAACATGTCGTGCCGACACAATCTGGAGCCCTTTTGCCGGCTTCATGATGGTTCCAGGGAAATTCACTAATATTCAGATAGGTTTTAGTCAATTAACAAAGTAAAAAACAAATCTTTGTTACGGTACTGAGTAACTGGGCCATCTCTTAAAAATAACGTTTTCTATTGATTTTTAAAGGAGTTCCATGATAAGTTTTAGATGAGCTCAGATGGTGCAAATCTAACCTACCGTTGGGTAGTTTAGGTTTTCTGACATTGTGGCGTGACATTTTGTTTGTCCCTTGGTATTTAAGACTACAGCAGGAGCGTAGCGTGCCTTGGTGGGGTCCCATATAAAAATTTAATTGTGGGGCCTTATGAAAGGTAGACGTTTCTCACAAAAGTAAATAAAAAATACGCATAGAATTGATAAAAAAATTTCATCATGTCAATTTTTTTCAAAATTTTTATAAACAATGAGAATAATATATAAACTCCCGTTGCCTTTTTTCGGCAAACTGATTTATTAAATCATTTATAGCTATAACTAGTTTTTGTAAGATTCTGACTCTATGGACAATAGTAACAGGTCTGACAGGCGTTCATGTCGAAGTTTTCAAGTAATTTTTTATCAGTTTTATTCTGAAAAACTTCTTTCATCAGTTGCGGTTGTAACTGGAAGGGTCAAGAATAAAAAGCATGCTGCTATGACTTCCGGAAAACTGGGTATAAGAGTATTAAATTTTATCAGCAATAATTCAATGAGTTCCTTAATAATCCATTAAGGAACTCATCACTCAACTTTTTTAATTTCTGATTCGAAACATGTTTTTCGTGTAATTTTAACTTTAATTTAATAAATCATAAAGATTAACTTAGAGGTTTTTACTGTTTTTAGCCGACAGTTTACGGAAAGCGTTCAATATCTCTTCGTTTGAAGACGATAGGAGTTTCTCCGGTTGTAATGTTTCGAACCTACTATTCAGGTTGCAAAACATCTGAAAAATGCTGATGTCGTGTCGCAACCAGTTACACAGATTTTGGCATTTTGAAAAAGCAGAGAAACTCTTGGATGAATATATATTTGATTGTTGTTGAGCCTTCCCAGGTTTTAAAAAATAAATATTTTTTTCGGATGGCGTTCGAGCAATAAGTAATACCAACAAATCTACATTTTCACCAACAACAATAGTTGGATTTGTCGAGTTAAATTGTTCTATTGCTGTTTCAACTATCAGGACATCAGCATCAATATCAGTTTGCTTTCCAGAGATATTTTCAGACGTAAATTTTTCTTTGAACATTGAAATGAACTGAGACTTGCTGTGTGTATTTGCGAGAAATTTCTGTTGGCTTGTGTCTCTCAACTGTCATAAATTCATCAAAAATTACGTCCGAACATGAAGATGTTGTTGTAGCTCGACGACGTTGTTCTGCAGCTTTAATGTTTTTTGCACAATCAGTATAGCCATCAAATACTACAGTCACTCTATGGCCAAATATCTATGTACATACCGCACATATTTATCTAAAATATGGTTAAATGTTTCTTCGTGATACCACACTACACGGTGTAATTGATATCCTCCGTCGATTATATACGTAGCATTTATGTTGTCAATATCTATGTTTACTGTTTCAAAACAATCGTAAATGGGTGACTTTTGTGATTTACGCATTCCACCATCATCGAACAGTGACAACGGATACGGAGCCAATTCATATTTGATATATTTCTCAATTTCATCTTCGAAAGCGCTAGTAATACTCATGCGTTGAAATAATAATACGGGGTCGACAGGAACTTTCTCATCGTGAACTTTTACGGTGCTACTTATAGCTAACAGAGGTACTACTTTATCAGCGCGTTTTAATTTTATGTTATTAAATGTCATTCCATCATATCATATCATCATTTGGACATGGCGGCAATTCCTACTTCACGAGCTTTGTGACAGCTAATTTTCTCATCACCAACGACTCCATTAGCAATAGATACAATTTTGTCAACTTCCGGAAACGGATCATGCAATGAAAACCACTGCAGAAGGTTTTGTAAGTCTTTAGAATCTTTCTTTACTCGTGAATCACTTGCATCGACATGCACATTTTCAACATCATTATATGAAATAGTGTTGTCTATTATGTTTTCAGCAGTAATGATAATATTTGCGTCCATGACGGGATCAATATCAAGCTCTTTCAATATTATTATTGCTAAAGTTAACTAAAGTATTGTATGAGCTCGAACAGCTCTCACATAAGCATGGCCATTGAGCAATTTTTTCTAATGACCCAGGTGCATAAATCAGAGAAAGCATTTCTTTTACGCCGCTTCCTTGCATAATGTAACCAATTGTACCAAGAAACGACATAAGTAGATGAAATCCTCCGAGCCTAATTATGATCTTCGATAATTCAGACCCTTCAGGTGCGGTTGATACGATTTCTCGAGCTTTTGCATACAGAGGCTGATCAAAAGTAACAATGCATACATCATGACCATAGCGTTTTGCATTTTGTAATGCACAAAGTAAAGTCGTGTAGACAGGGTTAATTTTATTATACTAATACTATTCTACACATAGCTCCTTTGTGTCATTCTAAACAACTTTACTTTTATCAGTTTTACAATAACCTGAAACTCTAGTAAAAAAAAAAACGATTTTTAAGATTTAAATGTACCATCTGACACTTAGTAACTCTATATTTTGTCGTAAACGTACCTATTTCACCCGATTTTCATTCAGAGTAGCAGCTCCGTTTATGCATCTAAACAAGAGAAGCGAGTTCCCGCGCTTTCTACACGAAACTGCTTTTAATTCACATATCCAATCAGATATCGTGTAGATTACGAAATTAAAACCACCATAGGTGTTAGAAATGTATTTTTTAGACTAATACACTTAAAATTTAATGTATTTCAGGAAATTTGAATTATTTACCTACCTATTTAATGTGGGTATTTACGTGGAAACTCTATTATTCTGCCCACGATATTAAGCATTCGAGATTATTCAGACATACCAACTGCGACTAATCACATTTATTAAATACTTGCAAGTCGAACATACCCATACATAAAGTTAACAAACATGTCGAAACGTGCTCCCGCGCGTGATCTCGGCTCCACACGTTTACTCAATTTTTATGTCATTTTTACAGCTGGGTTAGATTATTCGAATTTTAGAAAGGATTTCTTATTTATTTAGTAATGTAATCTATGTCACCCGGGAATAGTGTAGCTTCACAGTGGTCATTTTTTTTTAATCTACTAAATCTAAATTAGTATTATCAAGTCAATTTAAACTCGTGAACATTATAATTTTACTCACATACCTAACTGTAATAACTTTTTCGAATGGAATATTACCAATCACCATTGAAATAATAAACATTACCAAATGAAATAATAAACAGTCATAACTAAATAGTACATTGAAAAGAAACTCTAAGTAGGTACGTAACCTACATAGGTAGGTATATCGTGTAACTAAATATTTCACAGACTCTTATCTTCGATAAACAAAACCATTTTAATATTTGATATGTGCCGCTTAGTGAATGGATAACTATTACTAGTACACAGGTATGTAAAGGGGCGTCTAAACGGGCCATATTTTACTACAATTTGTGGCTGCAATTATTAGCAAACATTGCCCAGCCATCAAAAAAACATTTTAGTGCACTTTATGGCTCAGCAATCAATTGCAGGCAACATGTTGCAATATGGCTGCAATAGTATGGCCTTTGATTCAGAACCCTTTAACGAGCCACACAATCCAGCAACAATGGCCGACGAAATGACGCTCATCGCAGCCGCTTACATTGTTTTGGCAGAAAAACGAAAAAAAAGGAGACGAATGTGGATTCGACCCTACCTAAATAGGCGTGACACTTTGGATTCCGTAGACAAGGAATTAATGCTGGATAAATACTTATTTTAAAATTTTACAAGAATGTCTAAGAGCGACTTCGAATTTCTTGTGAACAGAATTGGACCAAACATACAAAGGCAAGACACAAACATGAGAAATGTAATACCTGTGACTACAAGATTAGCAATAACTCTACGGTATTTAGCGACTGGAGATTCTTTCAAGAGTTTAATATACCTTTTCAGAGTGTCCGCTTATTCAATTTCAACTATTATCCCAGAGGTTTGTGAAGCCTTAATAGAAGGCTTAAAGGAATATATAAAGGCAAGTAAATATTTAAGTATTTATTAAGTGCACATTTATTTTTGTTCGACATAGAATCAATGAATTTGCGAATCACTATTGACAGTTAGAGTCACAAGTTCTTCATAAGCAATATTTCCAGTTAACTGGGTGTGGTGTAGATCAGCATACTGTTGTGGTGGAGATTGATAAGGAGCGGTATATTCTTGAGTCATAGGCTGCCGAGTATTTTGTCGTGATATGTATTGGGACATCTCTGAATATTGGGATTCAGAAGTGCTAGCTCTTTCTCCACTATCGCCAGCAGGACTCTGTGTAAACGAAGCTGGATTTCTGTATTTTCCCATGTCACAGTCAAATAAAATTTTCATTATGTTGAATTCTGCCTGAGCACGGGTATAGTCATCATATTTACTTAACTTGTTTGCTATATGCTCTGCGAAACCAGCAAATTCATTTCTTCTTTTTTCACCTGCTTCAAGTATAATGTTTTGAGCCTTTTCCAAAATGGGATCTGCAGTCTTGGACTTCTTAGAAGCACGTGGTTTTGGAGAGGGAACAGAGGAAAGCAGAGAGTCTGTTGTTTCTGAAAGTACCTCTTGGTCAGCAATGCTATTAGTCTCTTGGGCTTCAGTCCCCTGAAAACGAAAGAAATATTCAATATAATTAAAAAGGAACCTTTATTTTACAGATGCCATCACAAGCGACTGAATGGAAACAAGTCGCAAAGGATTTTGAAGACCGTTGGAATTTTCCTCACTGTTTGGGTGCAATGGATGGCAAGCACATTAGAATTATTTGTCCACCCAACAGTGGTACTCAATATTTTAATTATAAGCAATTTTTTAGCATAGTGCTATTCGCGGTAACAGACGCAAGGTACAATTTTTTGTATGTACATGCTGGAGTTCAGGGAAGAATATCCGATAGGGGAGGTTTTTAGGCAAACGGCTTTTGGGCAAGCACTCCTCAACCGAAATCTTGACATACCACATTGTGAACCCCTTCCGGGTCGAGAAGTATCTACACCATATGTTTTCTTGGCAGATGATGCATTTCCCTTAACCGAAAATATTTGCAAGCCCTATACTGTAGATTTGAACATAGGATCTCCTAAGCGAGTATGTAACTACAGAATATCTAGAGCACGCCGAATTGTGGAAAACTCATTTGGAATTTTTGCATCAATTTTTCGTATACTACATACTACTATCAATGTTGAGATGAAAGGTGTACAAAATATAGTTATGGCTTGTGCATATTTACATAACTTTTTGCGACAAAATACAAGAGCACAAGCTTTATATTCACCACCTGGGACCTTTGACAGGGAAGATATTGACCTTGGAACGGTGATCCCAGGATCATGGCAAGCTGATAGAGAGCGTTTAACAGATTTAAGAGTATTGGGAAGGAACTCAACAATGAGAGCAAAAGCGATTAGAGGTGAATTTATGCATTATTTTATCACAGAGAGGGGACGAGTGGCATGGCAGGACAAATATTTAGGAAATTCATAATCTATTAATAATTATAGGTAAATACATTTTCTGTTGCATTTTCACTATCCAGTCCTGTACTTGGAGTATCTTGACTAAGAATAAACGACATCGCATCGTAAGCAAACCATTTTGTTTGTTTGCCGCCAGCACTACCACTTTTATTCTTTTTTCTTTACTCATTATTCACATAAGTTCGCAGGCTTCGGAATTTCTTGTAAGCGTCATCACTTGATATATCAAACTTAGTAGCAACAATAGACCATGCATCTTTTTTTGCATTTCTGTCTTTATACATTCCTGTTTCCACATTCCATATTTCAGGATGTAATTGCACTTCATTAATAAAGTCAAGAGTCTTCTCATTAGACCAAGTCATTTTAATTTATTTTCAAAACAACACAAGATGACAAGAATCATTTACATCATTTACATTATCTTTGACAAGAATGACAGCTGTATTGATGGACGTCGCAGCACTCGCAGCACACTTCACGTCGCGCAGAAAGTGAAACGCAAAGTACTTCACGTCGCAGGGAGAATGGGACGCGCATATACAGTAAAACAGAACAACAATATAGATGGCCCAGATATATTGCAGTATTTTCGATTGCGAGGCGATCGTTCGGTCACACGCCGGCAACACATAAAAACATTTTGACATACCAAAAAATATGTGGCTATAATGCCGGGCCATCCTTAAAATATTGCATAGTGTGGCTGGTATTGCTAGCAATGTTGCCGGCCACAGTATTGCAGCCACAAATTGTCGTAAAATATGGCCCGTTTAGACGCCCCTTAAGTGGAGTCGGAATGTTTATAAGAATTGATTTGTTTATGACTAACTTTATTTACATTGGGTATACAATACACTTACATTGCTTATTAAAAAGGGTCCCCTCGGAGTTGCAGGTCCCGTGGATGACGGTGAGTATCACGTACGTAACGTTCAAAGTAATCACCTTCACAGCCAATACACAGACCACTTCTAAACACTAGTTCTTCACTGACGCGTGACAATAGTTGAGAGTTCAAATTAACTTATTCAAATGCCTAAATAATTTTATCTTCTAGTACGTCACGGCTAGTGAGTGCCTCACCACTGTACACTAATGTTTTTATATGACCCCACAAATAAAAGTCCATTGGAGTGATATCTGGAGATCGCGGTGGCCAGGCGCGTGGCTCGTTACGTCCTATCCATCGGCCAGGATATTCTCTATCCAACAGCTGTCTAACCTGTCTAGAGTAGTGTGCCGGTGCTCAATCGTGCTGATAATACATTTCCCGTATTTCTCACTTGACCAATTCGCACACAATTAGATGACACGCGCGGTACATCAAACGTCACGGGCGGTAACTTACGGGCGACTAACATAAGTTTGGCTAATGATCTACTTATGGGAGCAATCAAAGTACAAATGCCGCGTGACCTTGCCCCGCTACCCCGCTTAGTTAATATTTTACAACTACCGATTTTAATTATTTATTTTGTTTGAAATGAAATAAAAATTAAAAATTGTGATTTTTAAAAAGCCGTAGAACAAAAGTGTTAGGTAATTACCTACAGAATATAGCCTTAGCTAATTATTAGTATATTTGAAATAACCCTGTATAGTATTGTAATTACTAGCCGGTTGGTGAATATATGGTAAAATAAAATTTTAGATGTTGAATAATTCGTAAGATTATTGTTATTATTTGGATTATATGGTTTCATTAAATCATGATCAAACTCAATTCGAGTAATAACAGCTTTTGCTACATTATCAGAACGAGTCTGGGCTATATTCAGGATTGTTTCTTTGAATGAAAGTGTTGTTACATGAAAAATTTTACGCCGATACTTCAGTGCTTTTCTATTTTCTAACTCTTCATTCTTCTTCCTGTTGTTTTTTATATGCAGCGATGGTACCCTTCCGAGTGTAGTTTTTTCGACACTGCACAGAAATCTGGTCTTTCAGGTATTCCGAAAATTCATCACCTCTTTCAATACTTGCATTAACGTCTTTAGGCCACGATCAACAGTAACTGTTTCGCTTTCGGCCAAATGTTTATTACAAATAAAGCAAAATTGCGACATTTCTATTACAAACACACAATTGCACAAATTTTGTTTGGAAATTAGCTTAGCTGGAAAACTCAAAAAACCTATTTTTGCTACATTTTACCTTGAATAATTTTTTTTCCACATGTCGAATTGATGTGGATAACTGACAAATTACGTGTACTAACTATAGGGTTCTCAACATTCATGCCAATTTTTAGCTAGGTGCGAATTAATGTAACCTTACCAACGTCTTGATTGGCCCTTTCAACAGACCCTTGTGATTGAGAGTGTCGGGGCTTGCCATGTACGATTTTTAATTCTGGCCACATCGCACAGACTTCTTTAACCACTTTGTTAGCAAATTCCCTACCATTATTTATTTATTTGGGATAAAAACAGTTACATGCTAAGATTTTTTTATGAGATTATTATTATTAGGTTTATTAGGTTTTGATCTTATTTGGTTTGATCTAAATGTCGCGCTTAAATCAATTAATATTAAGAGGAAGGCTGATTTATGGGGCATTTCTGTATATATTATACAATGTTTATTTAGCACTATCGCTCCCGCTTTAATTGTGATTTTTAATAGATGTATTGATTGTGGTGTGTTTCCTGACCTGATGCAACTAAGCAAGATTATTCCGTTGCATAAATCAGGTAGTATATTAGATCCCACTAACTTTAGACCAATATCTGTACTACCTACATTAAGTAAAATTTTCGAAAAACTAATCCTCGCTCAGTTACTTAAATACTTTAATGAAAATAGTCTGCTGCATAATAAACAATTTGGTTTCACTTGAGGACGGGCAACATGTGATGTGGTAAAATTACTCGAAAGTATATTTGAGGCTTGGGAGTATTTTGTGACTTATCTAAAGCTTTTGATTGTGTCCAGCATAAGACTCTGGTCAGAAAACTAAATCACTATGGCATAAGGGGCATTGCTTTGGATCTTCTTACTTCTTACCTACGTGATAGGATCGAAACAGTAGATGTTAACGGAAAGCGATCACATGGATCAGCTGTAGCAATGGGGGTGCCGCAGGGCTCTATCTTGGGACCTTTCCTGTTTCTTTTGTACATTAATGATCTACCTTGTAAAGGACAATCATGAAATAGTTTTGTTTGCAGATGATACTTCTTTAGTTTTTAAGGTAAAGAGACAACAATCAGTAATTGACGAAGTAAACAATGCTCTTTCAAAGATAGTAAACTGGTTTAGTGCTAATAATTTGCTTTTAAATGGTAGCAAAACCAAATATGTTAGATTTTTTACAAAAAATGTTAAACATGTAAAAGCCAGTGTCGTGATGGACAACAGGAGACTGGAATTGGTCAATAAGGTTGTCTTTCTTGGTATAACATTAGACTCTAAACTACAGTGGGGCCCACATATAGAGACGTTATCTGGTAGACTTAGCTCAGCCGCTTACGCTGTAAAGAAAATACGTCAACTGACCGACTTTGATACTGCACGTTTAGTTTATTTTAGTTATTTTCACAGCATTATGTCACATGGTCTATTGCTTTGGGGTAGTGTTGCGGATGTAGACTCGATCTTTGTGCTCCAGAAACGAGCTATTCGTGCTATCTATATGATGAGTCCCAGGGATACACTGAGAAGTAAATTTAAAGAGATACGAATAATGACGTTACATTCACAATATATTTATGATAATTTAAACTATGTTCATAAAAATATAACTAAATTTAAGAAAACAGTGATATTCATCAATTAGAGTGGTAGAGCCAAGCAGTTCGCTGCATAATTGGGCCGGCTCGACCGGTGAAATACCACCACCTCTCAGAAGATCGACGTAAAGTAGCTCATGCCGCGTTTCGTTCGGTGAGAGAGGTACCCGGAGGCCCATCCCCCTTCCCCATCCCTTCCTATCCTACTCCTTTAAAGGTCGGCAACGCAACAGTAACACTATATGTGTTGCTGGTGTCCATGCGCGGCGTTGGTTGCTTACCATCAGGTGACACGCCTGCTCGTTTGCCCTCCTATCCCATAAAAAATAAAAACTCACTCATATTCTTTCACTACTTCATCATCACTTTTTTCATTAATAGATGCACTTAGTTCAATTTCCATAATTTAAACAATTCACATATACGAATACACAACTTCAAGCCATCAGCTGTCCCCATCCTTGGATACGCGTGGCACGCTGTACATAAACACACACGGACATTCGCGCAAGCGCCCTGTGCCGCCTAAACGGAGCAGCACACTCAGGCACGGTAGAAAGAGTGGGAGATACTAGTTTCTCTCCCTTCCCCTCGATCTTACGCTTTTTCCATCAGCATCACGTGACCCTGACGCGAGTTTGGAAGTTTTTTCTCCTTCGTAAAAGTGCTCAGCGCCGCTAAAGAAGTTTTCACTTCAAAAACCTTTTGAAAAGTAAATAAAAATATAAAAACCTATTTTTAAACCCAATTCAAAACCCAATTTGTCAAAATATTGTCGACATAAATAGGGATTTCCGGAACAAACAGTACAAAACCAAGAAACCTTTTCGTTTTGTTTTGGCCCCATTTCTTCCATACAGTTGTACATTCGTTTTGTAACAATCGCGACAAAATTTTCTAGTTGACACTGCTGCACCTTCCTTTTTCTGCAGCTCATGTTTTTGTCTTCTCGACATTTTCTCGACCTCCCTGAATCAACTGCTTTGCTAACAGTCGCTTAAAATCAACAACAGAGATTGCCTTTTTTGTTGTGCTCTGATATAGTACTCTCACATTTACTACGGCAGTATTGAGTAACAATTCAATACCGAGTTTCTTGTACCACTTTAGTGTTTTTCTCAGAGGACTCGAATAAGCACTCATTTGGTCAGATAAGTCTACTGCTGCCTTCGCTTTATTATAATCGATAACAATCTTTGGCTTAATTGTTTCAATCCCTCTTTTGTTCTTTTTATTTGTACATCCAATAGATTGTTTTGTTGACAGCAAATATACGTCCCTCTTATCCTTCCACTTCATAACGGTGATACCATTTTCATTTTCTTTTGCTGAAAATTCACCCGGTTTCAGATTCATAGTCATTACGTCATTTAGCACGCGGTGCCCGTGCGTAATAGACGTATGTCAGTTTTAGATGAAAATCGATAAATACGCGTAAGTACCGTCATTTTGACCAACGCGGCCTATATGTAATAACTATTTCGTTTAGGCCGTGCCGTGCATTATGCCCAGCAATAAAAAAAAATCTAAAATCAGGCCAAGATAATGAAATATCGGCATAAATCTTGTATATAAACACACATTTGACTAAAAACAATCATATTAACCAATGACATTTATGGTAATAATTTAAAAATTTCGTCGGCGCTTAACGTGTTAAGTATATCGTTCGCAGAAATTAGTTGCTTTTCAAGAAGTATTTGGATTCGGATACATTCGTCGTAATGTATGGATGCATCTTTAGCCTCTGGTGTGCCGATGAGCCATTTTAACTCTGTACAAAAGCCGTGTAACAGTTCACGCTTTGTTCTTTTATTATTAGTATATAAGTGGTGTTCGCCGAGTCTAGCATCGATTTTATCTAAATTCACTTTAATAGAGGAACTAGTGGTTATTACGGTTGGTAAACTAGGGTTACGTGATATAAGACTTTGGAAGTTATGAACGAGACGTTTGAGTGAGTCGCGAGATATAAATAAAGGGTTTAGATCACGATAGATAATACATTTCCAAGAGCCATCTGAAATTAGAACATCATCGATATTTTTGAAATATAATCCCGAGTTAGAAGGAATAGGAAGGATTTCGATACCGAAATCTCTCTCGTTGCTCGTTGCTCAACTCTCGTTGCTGGTAATACTACCAGCAACGAGAGTTGAGTTACCTAATTTATAAGTTGTATAAAGATTTTTAATATGAATGTAAAGTTTGTATAGATATTTATTTCTAAGACTTCCGCGAATCTCACTCATTGATTAAAACAACTTTTAGGATTTTTTTCACGTCTGAAAATGATCTCTGTAAAGAGTTCGAAACGTCGGGAAATAAATATAAATAAGTAAGAAATAAACGCGATAAAATCCTAAAAGTTGTTTGAATCAATAAGTTTGTATAGAATAATGTAAAATATCAATTTGATAAAGGAACAGATTCATCATCATCATCAAATAGGGATTATTCATTAAAGATATGAAATTATTATAATACATATTTATATTATCATTTTCGGGTGTTGGAATAGAATTTGCCATGGATGTAATCATCCTGAATTTAAATTAATACTATATTTACATATTTTTGAAGGATAAGAGATTATGTCGTATTAGATATGTCGTGATGTAGAATCGCATAATGGTCGTAAACGATTAGCATGCACTAATTGACTTTTACCGAATTTTCGTACACAAAATTTTTTATTAAATCGTAATCTAACTATATCGTAAGGTCCGTCCCAGTCACTATCTAAGTTATTTGGGTAAGGTACCTTGACCATTACCTTATTGCCTATATAGAATTTTGCTACGTTTTTGATATTACTGAATAACTAAAAGTCAAAAGTCGTTATTTTGTTTGAGTGAAGATAAAGTTCAAGGGTTTAAATCCGAAGAGAAGTTCATGAGGTGTAAATCCTGTGGATCAGTTCACAGATGTGTTATGACACATGTCGGCGATTGGTACGATTTGATCCCAGTTCGAATTGTTTCGTTTGTGATACAAGAAGAGTTGCATGGAAACATTCTAGGGAACCATTTGTTTAAGGATGGTAGGCAGTGCTAACTGTATTAGTGGAGCCAAGAATTTTAATTAATTGTTTCATAATTGTGTTGACAAATTCTGTACCTTGATCGAAATGGAATCTTTTAGGTAAACCATAATGCTGGCAGAAGCTTAGAAGAGTTTTTACTATAGTAGCTAGCTTGTTCATCAGGTATAGGGTAAGCTATTATAACAAGACGAAAATTATAACAATATAAAATACAATAAAACAAAGATAAACAATATAAAATTATAACTATATAAATTATAACAAGACGAATTTTATAATTAAAGATCTTTAATCAGCAAAGTTAGGGACTTCCATAATAGCAATTATAATATTTTTAGTACTATATCAAAGTTATCAGATCATATAGAAACGAGACATTTTTCAAAATTTTCAAAATTCACAAGTTTTAGGTTACAAAGCAAATAGATAATTTAGCTCATAGTTCCCACTGCTTAGTATTTAAACTTTTTAGAAACAACAGTATGTCAAGTCTACTGGGATCCGAGCTGTTCCGCTTATCACTTGCGATGTTCCCGGCAATTGAAAAAAGGCGCTTATAAGAAACAGATGACACAATACTCATATACATCATGGCTATTCAATGAACATGGTGATAAATGGAGTTTTTTTGTTCTTGCCAGTGAATTATAGGGTCATACTTCAAGTGCACAACTGCTTGCGATTAATAATGTTTAAATTCTTCATTTAAGCCTTTGCTTTCCTGCGCAAACGCATTATAAATAGAAAGTTGCTTTTATGAAATTTCCAAATTCCGTTATTCTTATCATTATCTATTCCTTCTATTGCGTTTACTTTTCTATCTTATTTTGTGGAAGTTATTTTTTGTGAAATCGAAGTGTTGATTCTATTTATTGCTCGTGAACTACTTGGTCAGTAAAATGATTTTTTTTAAATCTTGGATCTAAAATGGTCGCAGCAGACAGCAAATGAACTTGCACGACACTCCCAAATATTTTTTTAAGCCGTCCACTATTTAAGTTCTAGTTTTAGCACCAATGTCAGATGAGTCATTATATGTTTCAGTCAGGCAAGATACTATTGGTATGATTTTACTGGCGGTAAAATAATCTTCTCCCGAAATTTCTTTTGTTATTACTTCTAATGGTCTTAATTTATTTATAAAATCTTTTATGAATTCTAACTGCTGTGCAATTAGCATTGTTGGCACTTTAGGATACTTGAGTAATATTGGCGCAATTATTTCGGATAACTCAACAAATCGTTCTAATTGATAAAAACAGAATTCCATCTGCTACACACAGACTGAAGACTTGTAATAATTTGTATTACATTCAAATTTTCTGGTGCACCGGTGTGACAATTAAAAATGTTATTGATCGCAGGGCGCAGTTAACAAGATGTTCCGATGATATAGAAGTCATCCCATTTATAATTAATTGCAAAAAAAGAAATGGACTTAAAAATAACATACAAAACCTACGCATTGATGACAAAGTTATATCTGACCCGGTTATTATTGTTAACGCCTTCAATGATTATTTTGTTGATAAAGTTGGACCAATTTCAGACTCAGTAAATCAAGCTTATACTCATTTAGAATCGAAGCGAGATTCGATCTACATGAATCCATGTCAAAGTCAAAATAACTTTATTTTTATAGGTCTTCACAGACACTTAAAAATAGTCAACAATTACAGATAACATTATGATTTAAAATTAAATAAAAAAAACAAACACGAGCACTTGTGGAAAGTGCCTCCGTGGAACAAAAAAGACACGGACGCAATCGCCACGAGCGGCCCGATTCCGAGTGTAGGGGCTATCATGAGAAGAATCGGGCAAGAAACTCATGTGCCAAATACTCTTTTCAAACCATTTGAAATAAATAACAATATTATTATCTACTACTAAGTATACTTTAAACAATAATTTTTAGTTTTCTTTTTTAAGATACTTCAAAACTCTCTTTGCATAATTCCAATGACTATTTGAATAACACTTATTAAATTGACTTAAGTAACTAATACAAAATGCTATATCTGGTCTAGTGAGTATAGATAAATACATTAAATTACCAATTAAGTGTTGATATGGAATATCACCACCACAAGATATACCTTTTTCAATATCTAATTTACATTCCATGGGAGTGTTAACAGTTTTACAATTTAACATATCAAACTTCTGTAATAAATTGTCTATATATTGTTCCTGATCCAAAGTTATAGTATTAGATTTTTTATCTATTTGAACCCTCATACCTAGACACTGTTGTACCTGCCTTAAATTTTTAATCTTAAATTCAGAACTTAACACATTTATTAATTTTTCCGTTTCAATTTCACAATTTGAAAAAACAAAGAAATCGTCAACATATACTGCTATGATTAATTTTACATTGCTAAATAGTTTAGTAAATACACATGGTTCTAATTTACACTTATTAAATCCCATCCCACATAAACATTGCTCAATTCTTTCATACCATGAACGAGAAGACTGTTTCAGCCCATATATTGCCTTTTTAGCTTTACAATCTTTTCCTTATCGTTTGCGTGATATAACTAGTCATCGAATCACAATTTTCGAGACGTATTGAAATCAAATTTCGCAACAAAGTTATTCTCCTCGAGAATCCTGAATCATCAAACATTGACTTTAATTTTTTCCACAACTCCACAGCGCTTGTAGCTTCTGTAATATGAACGTATAATGATGGATCTATAGTCAAAATCATTCTAGCCTTCGCTTTAGAGTCGTTGTCCGCATCCACTGCCACGATAGATGTACTTGGACAGACCTTCCAAAATTAACATATTTTCAATCGCAAAAGCCCACTCATTGTAATTCTCGCGGCCTTTTAGCTTTGGAACACTCGCCAATAAAGAATTCGACGCCGTTTCGGTTAATTTTTAATGTCCGTACCAAACTCACTGCACGTGTCCTATAAGTACTTTTTATTTCACTTCGGCGCGCGCCTCTTCCAGCTAATATCAAATTTCACTTCATAAAAACACTTTAGATACTAATACTGCCAGAAATCTTTAGGGCATACTGGGCCCATAACCTATTGTTGTAAAATAAAACGTCCTCGTTGTAAGATGACCAAGCATAGAGAGTCTTTATTTTTTTATACCGTTGCCTCTGCAACACCAGGGATGTTACATCAGCTTGCCAGCCTCTAAGATGAAAAGACGCTATTTCTTGAAGTTCCTAGGTCGTAACGGTCTGGAAATTTCGTTGCCTCCTGCAACACCAGGGATGTCACATCAGCAACCATTTTCCTACTTTCTTACTTACTCTTTCTTTTGTTTTATTTGCTTCATTTTGTTCACAAAAACCTTGTGTTTTGAAGCGTGTTACATATCTATAACACACGGAATGTGCTGACCGGCGTTTACTCAATCGTTGCCAACCATGGACATGCAGTGCTGAGACAGCGGAACGTGTACATCGTGCGTCATTACCACGGCTACCTGAAACCTTCGATCGGTTTCGCAACGACACACTTTAACTGAGCATCGTGCTATAAAGTTGTTAGCATTAAGTTATAATTGTAGTTATTATTTTATTTAATAAATTTGTTCCCTAAGTAATTTTGCATTTTTTTGGGAACCTCTCGGCTCGCAAGCTTAATTGGCGCAGTCGGTAGGATACTCGCGGGTTATTTCGTTAATATATCTCCAAAATCGAGAATCGCGAACCACCCGGGTAGCTATCAAGTACCGGACGAGTATCCAGAATCTACGAGCAAGCGGCCAGGAGGGATCAAGAAATCGATCACGACCAACTAAGATGCAAATGTGAGTGCTTTAGTTTCTATCTAGAGTTGCTTCCTTTTATCCTATAAGTTTTCCATAATTTCCAAAAATTTTCCATTCAAGGCAAATTCGGAATCTTAGGTTAGTTAGTAATAGGAATAACTTTCAAGACGCCCACAGGAATTTGTGCGACGTTGATTTAGATAATAGTTTATTAGATATTAGTAACGATAGTTTAATACTACCAAACGAGATGGCAGACGCACATATGGATTCTATATTTAAGGCCTTGCGTTTGTTACCAGACTTTGATGGTAACGCTAATGTGTTAACGCGTTTTATTCGCCTGTGTGACCAACTCGTTTTGCAGTATGCCTCCAGTGACGAGAACTACGCGTTATCGAATTTAGCTTTACTCAATGGAATTTTAAATAAAATCACTGGGCCCGCCGCGCGATTTATTAATTCAAACGGTATCCCAGATACATGGAGTGGCATTAGGCTAGCTCTCATTAACAACTTTGCTGACCAGCGGGATGAAACATCATTATATAACGATCTCGCGGTACTGAGCCAGGGCTCTTTAAGCCCTCAAGAATTCTATGAAACTTGCCAAAATCTTTTCTCCACTTTAATAACATATATCAGTCTGCATGAGACAGTCGATGCGACAATAGAATCAAAAAGGGCACTTTATAAAAAGCTTACTCTTAAAGCCTTTTTAAGAGGTCTTAACGACCCCCTTGGTTCTCGTATACGTTGCATGCGGCCTGATACTATGGAAAAAGCATTAGAGTGTGTTCATGAAGAAATGAACACCATGTACATGCAGCAGCGCAACACACATCTTCCTGAAAGGAAGGTGGCTCCGCAGCACCAGGTTAGTGATAGAAATAAATTTAATTTTGTGTATTCGCCGCCGGGACCGTCCGGATTGCAACCGCGAACGTTTAACTCGCAACCGCCGCGACCATTCGCTATGCCGCCGTCGCGACCATTTAATATGTCAGGACCGCCGCGATTACCCGTGGTACCGTATCAGAAACCCATACCGATATGGAAGCCTCAGAACCCTCAGTTCAGAGGACCAACTCGGACACAACAAATGTTTGCTGCACCGCCGCCGAATTATAGACCTCAAAGTAACGTTTTCAATTTAGGACCACGTAATACTTCTAATGGCCATCAGCCAATGAGTGGAGTTAGCCACTATACTCCTAAACCTTTTCAATCACGTCAACCTCATGACTGGAGTAGAGCTGGTAACCCTCCACCATCCAATTATTTCAAGAGTAGGGAAATGAATTTTAACGAGCTTTACGACCAGCAACAGTACGACGATCACCAATTTGACAATTCGTACTATGACCAGACCGACTATTACAACCCCTACGAAAATTATGAATACCCTGATTATTATTATTACACTGACCAACAGGAACCGTATTACTCAGATAGTTACGTTGACGAAGTTAAAGATAACGAGGCTGACACCGTTTCTCGAAACGAGGATTTTCGGAAACCGAGCCAGTCAGACAAGCCAAAATAGAAATTAATGTTCATACTCAAAGACAACTACCATTTATACAAATTTCAAATCCACCACTTAAATTACTTATCGATACGGGTGCAAACCAATCATTCATTAGCCCCGAAATCGTAGATTATTTTTACCCGGACATACCTTGTCAGTATGACCCGTTCGAAGTTACTAACATTCACGCGACCACACGTAATGATTATTCCATTACCGTTCCATGTTTTAAGGAAATTAATGAAACAGATGACATAACATTTTTTATCTATAAATTCCACGACTACTTTGACGGACTAATTGGACTAGATCTATTAGAAAAATGGGAGTCGAATATAAATTTAAAAGATAAGAACCTTAGTAACCAGACATTCGACCAACCCGTTACAGATGTACGACTCACGAAACTGTAACCTCTACGAGGAAATTATACCTGCAAATAACTCTAAATTAATTAAATTACCGATAAATTTTCATAACGGTGAAGCGTTTATTCCTGAACAAAATATCTCTAATTGTATAATAGGAGATTGTGTGACTAACATAAGCCAGAATCGTGGGATAGTAGAAGTGACTAATCATTCTCGGCACGACGTAGTGTTCTCAGTAGATCGACCGATTTGTGCAAAGTCATTCAATATCCAGTGCAAACGTACTAAACATGACACTACTCGTAGCGACGAAGTGTTATCGCGCTTACGAATGGATCATTTGAACCCAGAGGAGCGCGCTAACTTAGAAGCGCTATGTTCGCGTTATGCCGACGTTTTCTATATTGATGGTGAACCCCTTACATTCACCAACAAAATTAAACATCATATTCGAACAACCGACGAGGTACCAGTATACACGAAAAGTTATAGGTATCCATTTATCCATAGGCAAGAGGTTCAAGACCAGGTAACCAAAATGTTAGAACAGGGTATTATCCGCCCTTCACAATCCGCCTGGAACTCTCCTATTTGGTTAGTACCGAAAAAGGCGGACGCGTCCGAAAAAACGAAATGGAAATTAGTAGTAAATTTTAGAAAGTTAAACGATAAGACCATCGATGATAAGTACCCCATACCCAATATTACTGACATACTAGACAAGTTAGGAAACTGTCACTATTTTACCACGTTAGACCTTGCTTGTGGCCTTTACCAGACAGAGATAAGCCCAGACGATATTTCAAAAACCGCTTTTAATGTTGAGAACGGTCATTTTGAATATATTCGTATGCCGATGGGTTTGAAAAACACCCCTTCGACTTTCCAGCGCGTAATGGACAATGTCCTAGAGGGACTTCAAAATGTAGTATGTATAGTATATCTTAATTTTATCATAGTATTCAGTGTATCCTTACAGGAACACATGGTAAATTTAGAAAAAGTATTCAAACGACTCCGTGACTCCAACTTTAAAATCCAAATGGATAAGTCCGAATTTCTCAAATTAGAAACGGCCTACCTTGGACATATAATCAGCAAAGACGGCATTAAACCTAATCCGGACAAAATCAAGGCTATAAAAAATTTCCCAATACCCAAAACCGCCACCGAAATCAAACGGTTTCTTGGACTGTTAGGGTATTATCGAAAATTTATACCTGATTTCGCCCGTATTACTAAACCAATGACGACGTGTCTTAAGAAGGACTCTAAAATTACCCCTACTAACCCCGAATATATTAACTGTTTCGAAAAATGTAAAACGCTTCTGACTAATGACCCGATCTTACAATATCCCGATTTCACGAAGGACTTTATACTGACCACCGACGCTTCAAATTATGCGATAGGAGCAGTTCTATCTCAGGGACCCATAGGTAGTGATAGGCCTATAGCTTACGCGTCGAGAACTTTGAATACTAGTGAGATAAACTATAGCACGATCGAAAAAGAGCTTCTTGCTATAGTTTGGGGAACAAAGTACTTTCGCCCCTACCTCTTTGGTAGAAAATTCAAAGTTATCACCGATCACAAACCCCTACAGTGGGTAATGAATGTTAAAGATCCTAACTCACGTCTTACACGATGGAGACTAAAACTGAGCGAATTCGACTTCACTCCCATCTATAAACAGGGTAAACTTAACACTAACGCTGACGCCTTATCTAGAATCGAAATTAACCACGAAGACGCTAATTCTGTGGCAGTCAATCCACCTGAAAGTGAAAGACCAGCTTCAGCCCATGGATCGAGCACCTTGACAGCCCATACTAGCGACGAAAACCCGATCTTAAATATACCCATAACTGATTATCCCCTTAATAAATACAGCAAACAGTTAAGTTTAATTGTTGTAGGCGACATTAAAAAACGGCCGACAGTTACAAGACCCTTTGAAACTCATACGAAAACGACTATTCAATTATCAGAATCGAACTTAGAAGAAGACCTTATAAATGCCATAAAAGAATACGTTAACCCAAAGGTAAAGACAGGAATTATTATTAGTCCTCCGTTAGCAATGTACAAAATTGTACCCATCTTACAGAATAAATTCAAAAGTTCGGCTATGAACCTCGTCCTTACTAAAACCGAGGTTGAAAATGTTAAAAATTACCTTCAACAGCAGGAGATAATTAAGAAGTACCACGAAGGAAAAACCAACCATCGCGGTATCACTGAATGTTTCCTAGCTCTCTCTTCAAAGTATTATTGGCCTAAATTAAAAGAAACTATAACCAAGTATATTAACGAATGCACCATCTGCGGTCGAGCCAAGTATGACCGACACCCTATTAAACAAAAACTACACATCGTACCGCCACCTACTAAACCTTTCGAAATATTACATTTAGATCTTTTCACAGCTCAGAACGAGAAATTCCTTACATTCGTAGATGCATTTTCTAAATACGCCCAAGCATATCATCTCCGAGACGGTACAGCTCTAAGTGTTATTCAGGCCCTTCTAACTTTTTCCACCCATCATGGTATCCCATTGACAATTGTGACTGACCAAGGACCGGAATTCACTAACGCACTATTCTTAGAATTCACACGATTACATAAAATACAACATCACAAAGTCTTAGCCCATAGTCCGAATGATAACGGAATAGTTGAACGTTTTCACTCGACTATCCTTGAACATTTAAGAATCCTGAAACTCGAACAGGAAAGTGAACCTGTTATTAATCTCATGCCATACGCGATATTAGCATATAATAGTTCCATTCACAGCTTTACTAAATGCCGACCTATCGACTTAATCACAGGACATTTTGACCCACGTGACCCGATAGACATACAACTGACAGAACATTTATTACAGCAGTATATACAGGAACATAGAAACCGAATGACTCACGTATACGATTTAATTAACGAGACTTCTCTTCACGAAAGGACTAAGTTAACAGAAACTCGAAACAAAGACCGTGAAGTAGAAAAAGATTATAGCCCGGACCAGCAAGTTTTCATTAAAAACCCCATGGCATCTCGACAAAAACTGGCCCCGCGTTATACGCAGGATACGGTTCTCGCTGACTTGCCAATACATATCTTTACAAAAAAGAGACGTGGTCCCGTGGCTAAATCTCGATTAAAACGTAGTCCTAAGGCCCCTGTATTGTTGCAGGATACTACTTTTGCCCCTGACACTACTATGGCGACTGACGACCGGACAAGACATAACGATTGACCCACTACAAGATGGACCTGGACTACTCCCCTTTAAACTTGGACCAGCAAAGATCATTTCTCACTATCACTCTATTTTATCTAATGTTAATCTGACCGAAATCCACGTAAAACTCGAAAAAGTTCAACTTCAAATGTTAAACTTAAAATCTAATTTAAATAATAAAACCGTGTCCCTTTTCGAACCCCATATACAATATCTCGATTCAAAATTAACTCAATTGCTTAAGGAACTTCAAACCTTCGAACCATACCGGACTAAACGAGCGCTCTTTGATAGTCTTGGCTCAGTTATAAAAAGCATCTCAGGTAATTTAGACTATACAGACGCTATTAAATATAATAATGCCATAAAAGTATTACGCGATAACGAGAGTAAATTAGAGTCTCAAATTAACATGCACGTTAGTTTAGATAAAGAGTGGATAGCGCGAAATTCAGAATTACTAAATAATATAACAATAAACCAGAATAGAATAACCAAAACTTTAAATTCAATATCAGATAGTGAGCATTTAAGGAGTAACGAATTAATGACGTATGCGTATATTACACAACATCTCATCATATTAGGAGATAACATAGACCAACTAACTGAAAAGATACGCAACTTAGAAACTAGTTTAGCCTTTATTAGAATATCGGGAACTCCCCACTCTATTTCAAGTACATTAGATATAAATTAAATTTTAAATAAAATGAGAACATTATATTGTAATAATGCGATCTTAGTTATAGAAATACTAGTTATTTAGTTAGATATTTTATGATACGATTCAGTTAGGCTACTTTTATGTAGATAATATAATCGTTATAGTATATAAGATACCGATTGCCTATTCCGCTGCCTTAAAAAAAAAAAAAAAACTTTTATAAACTTAAAACCCTTACATACCCTTTATAACCTTTCCATCATCCCCAATTCTTACCTATACAACCTTTTATAGCAATCTCTGGAAAAGAATCTATGTACATAGAGGCTGAATGCCCGAAGTTAAATAATTGGCATCTCTGCGAAGGTCCATCAATCTTCAAGATCCGTACTAATTCCAATTTCATAATCCCACTGAAGATACTGGAATTACCAAATCAAGAAGGACATGAGTATTTTACATATCAACCGCCTGTAACAATAAACCCTATCAACTTGGAAAATCTCCATGCAGACTCCAGCATCTTTAAGCGACTCATCCGATCAAGCACTATACCACACTACAATTCCATTTTATACAATCACACTGGGTACTGCCTCAATTATAATCGGCATAATTACTTATAAACTATGCCAAAGCAGTGGCAATTAAACCACGAACAGTAAAACCAAAGATAAAATCATCGTGTCACCTGTCGAAATTTACTCCGAAATATCAGAAGAAAGATGTCACCCTGGAAATATCAAGATTCCGCATAGTAACATCTCAGCGACTCTTCCGAAGAAAACTTCAACATAATCGCTGAAGTAAGGGGGGAGGTGTTACATATCTATAACACACGGAATGTGCTGACCGGCGTTTACTCAATCGTTGCCAACCATGGACATGCAGTGCTGAGACAGCGGAACGTGTACATCGTGCGTCATTACCACGGCTACCTGAAACCTTCGATCGGTTTCGCAACGACACACTTTAACTGAGCATCGTGCTATAAAGTTGTTAGCATTAAGTTATAATTGTAGTTATTATTTTATTTAATAAATTTGTTCCCTAAGTAATTTTGCATTTTTTTGGGAACCTCTCGGCTCGCAAGCTTAATTAGCGGGGGTCCATGAAAGTGTACAATGAAAAGGTGCCACTTTGTTCAATTATTCCGAAACGAAGCTAAGGTAGCACGAATAGCTTATTCAAGCTCAACAAATCTTTTTAGCATATAATATGTTGAATTCCATCTTGTATCTACGGCCCGGCTAAGACGTTTTTGTTCATTTCCTTGTTGAATTCGATATTTCTGCAACCTCTCTGACGAAAGCGTGCTTTTTTTTAACATGTGACTATGTTTGAGGCATTATCAGTAACCATAAAGTTTACTTTTTCCTTCAATTTAAATTTCTCTACCAGTGTCCTGTATTCTGTGGCGATATTTTCAGATGTATGGTGTCCGGAAAAATGACAACATCATTGATAAGAAATCTTTTCTTTACATATATTACAACTTGCTTTTCCACTATCATCTTTCTCAAAATGTAACCACAATTCACTGTTACCGCTACGCCCCGACATTTTAAACCTATTTAACTGTACACTAAATAGAAAACCTATTTATATTTCCAAAAACTATAGACAATAATACAGTAGGTAAAAAATAATACGTAATTAAATATTAAATACAAACAGAGATATTAATTTCGACAATCCGTAAAGTTACCTATGCTATGACCTTTCGCGCGACTTGTCACAACATAAACTATATTTCATTCGATTTGCCGGGAGCCTCCCCTGGGACCTCGAGGCCGGGGTCCTGGCGGAGGTGTACCGAAGGAGGGCCCTGATGCGGCAAACATCGTCGGAGCCCCTCGCGGAAGAGATCGTTCGCTGGAGGAGCGAATGTCGCGAGGATCTCTTCCAGCGATGGGCTCAAAGGTTGGAGGACCCCTCGGCGAGCAGGCAGCTCGCCGAGGCTGTCCGACCCGTACTGCGCCAATGGGTCGAGGCGAGGCACCGGGCTCCCACTTATTGGCTCACCCAGCTTCTCACAGGTCACGGCTGTTTCAGCAAGTACCTGTGGGAACTGGTGGGCATCCTCGCGGAGCCCGTGTGCCACCACTGTGCGTCCGGGGCCGTGGACACGGCCGAGCACACCCTGGCCGTGTGCACGGGCTGGGGCGCCCAACGCGCCAGGCTCATTGGCGCAGTCGGGGCGGACTTGTCGCTGCCGGCTGTCGTCGCTGCCATGGCCGGCAGCGACCAGTGTTGGGCCGCCGTCGCCTCGTTCGCTAGCGAGGTGATGGCGGCCAAACGCGAAGCCCTGCGGGAGCGCGAGCGTGCCGGCGGCACGCTCCCGCCCCGCCGGGCCCCAGCCCGGGGCCGCCGTCGAGTCTGATGGCGGCCCCGGCCGGGACACAACCCCACGCGCGGCGCGTCGTGAGACGCGTCGCGCCGTGGAAACGGCGGACGACCCCTCCTCAGTCTTGGGAGTGGGTCGTTCCACGTCGGGCCCCGACGCAAAGGGGCCCCCCCCTTGCCGGGCCGCGGACGTATACTAACGTAGTTCCCGCGGCCCGGTAGGGCAAAAGGCGGAATTTTTTAAAAAAAAAATAAAAAAAAAAAAAAAATATTTCATTCGATTACCAGTACAACAACCAGTATAAACCTGTTTATCACGGGCAGGGCGCGCGAGTCGATCGAGGTGTCCGCCGATCGGCCAATCAGCCGCTTCAACCAATCACAGGTCCGCCGGCGCCGAAACGTTCCATTCCGCGCACGAATATTATCATTTTAAGAATTAATAATGTCATCGTTTACTTTCTTTAAACATAATGATATTTATGAAATTAATAAATAAACATAAAATCTTTTATTCGTTATTTAAAGCTCAAATTCTTGTCATGGCTATCGCGTGGTAGCGGGAGTTTTATTCGTAAAGCAATACAATTTACGTACGTTGAAAATAAGAAAACATTGACCGTGTACAAATCAATTCGTTGAATTCGTCAAACTATAAACGAGTTGAATTCTTAAACGTCGCTGTCTCGTAACTCGTTGACGAATTCAACGAGTTGATTTGTACACGGTCAACGTTAATTCCGTTGAAAAGACATCAACGTTGATTCAACTAGTTCGTTGATTCAACGCCTATCGCTAATGTTGATGAGACTTCGGACCAAACAGATTTTTCTCGTATAGACCGAGTCATCGAATATTTTTTTGCAATGTAGTCCACAAATCATATGTTGTAACTGCCTGCTTTATGTGAACATAAAGCGTTGGATCAACCGTGAGGATTTATTTTGCATTCCCCTTCGAATCTTCCGTCTTTTCGGCTGCAGTCGCACCCGCTGATATCTATATTGTAATGGCGTCCGCCATACCTTCTAACACCAACATGTTTGACGCCACAAAAGACCAGTCCGCATAATTTTCACGGCCTTTCGACTTCGGAACGTTAGCAATATAGTTCGTAGACATTTTTAACACTGCGATACTGTTAAAAATGTCTACGAACTATATTGCTAACGCATAATGCACAGATTTAATTACTTTTATATTTAATTACTTTTATATTTTAACTCGTGCAGTAAATTTTTTAGAGGCGCTTTATTGTTGGCCTGGTAAAAATGTATTAGCTCTTTAGATATAGTTTGTATTAAACTGTGTAACATTTATTGAATAAAGATATTTAAAAAAAAAAAAAAAAAAAACTTTTATAATATACGTTACTGGGGCTACATAACCTAATAAAATACGGATACCGGTTGCATTAGACTAGTTTATTTATTTTTTTATTAGTGTTGCCACAATATTTGCACAGATAACATAAATAGTATAAAAGGTAGTAACAACAGTTGCCAACAGATGGCAGCACTATAAATGGTTCTTTATTTTGTTACATATTTTAACAAATTTAATTCTTTCTTAGAATGGATTTAAACCTAAAGCACCGAAATTGCTTGGGCAAGCGTTAACATTTAAGATCTGAGACTTGCTCGTAGGGCCATTTTATGACAGGAATAACTGGAAACAGGAAAAAATAAAATCTTTTCCATTCGCTTTGGTCTAATTGAGCTGCGCCTCTCACTTAAACTAAGTAAACTAAATATTTGACCCGATTTAGAAAAAGTCCTCTCAGGTGGTACCGAGGTAGCCATCACCGATAAATATTTCGCAGCCAAGTTTGAGAGTTCGGGGTATAGAAGTGCCTTCGTCTGCCATCATTTTAAAGGACACTCATTTCGTGGTATATAAAACTTTCTCCTAGATATTGCCTCAAGGTAATTATGCTACTGCTAACTTTAGAGTTCGAAGCAGACGCTGACGTTACCAAAGTGTCAAAATCTATCCAGATAGAGTAATTATAAGCGTCGATTTCATCAGTAAATAGCTTCTATTGGCTGATTATTAAAGTTAAATTCGTTTTGCAGCTCAGTTTTTAATGCATCTTTGGCAACCTCATAACTTGACGCATCAAACCTAAATGCCAGCTTCTTAAAACGCGGGTCTAACAATACTGCTTTAGATAATACTGGGTGCCTGTAACAATTATTGAACCTAATTGTAAACCTATCACCCATCACCCTCAGTGCTTGATTTTGTATGTTGTCTAACTTAAGGAGATGGGTTTTACAGCTGCTGTCATATAAAAAACTAGCGTAGTCTAAACGGCTACGAATAAGGGCAATATAAAGACGTCGAAGGTGTTTATGATGAACTCCCCACCCAGGTCCAGACAATACTTTAAATAAATTAATATATTTCACTAACTTTTGACACATTTCATTTATGTGCCTACCCCATCTCAAGGAACGATCTAGCCACAGACCTAAGTATTATACACAGTCGACTACCTCCAGACGCGTGTTGTCAATATTAAAATCTACATATCTCCCTAATGGTTTTCTACCTCTTGTGAATAGCCGGGTCCACACCAAACGATCCATCGATCCCGCGATCCGCGATCCAGGATCGCGGAGCGTGGATCGTGGATCGTGTTAGGCCGATCCACTTTTGGAAACTTGCGATCCCAAATATGCGCTCCAAGCGATCCTAAGGCGATTCGTGATTCAGCCAGTCTAACTCTTGTACGATATGGAGTCACACGTACAACGGCGGCGTCTTGCCGTTGCAGCAGTAACTTTTATTTTGCTTAAATGCTTGCGCAAAAAATCACAAAAAAGAAAACGACGGTTTTGGGTGAAACAAATTTACAAAAATCGCTTGGAATCTGGGACTCAGCTGTACGCAGAGTTAGTGTCAGATAAAGTTGAACACAAATTTGCAAGAATGAATGCTAATCAATTTGAGATATTGTGTTCATTATTGAATAACAAGCTAAGAAAGAATGATACAAATTATAGAGATGCCATTACTGTGAAGGAAAGATTATTACTAACATTGAGATTTTTAGCAACTGGAGATTCGTACGTCAGTTTGCAGTATCTGTTCCGCATTTCCAAACAGTCTATATCGATAATTATTCCTGAAGTTTGTGAAGCCATCATTGACCTGTTAAATGATTATGTAAAGGTAAGTAAAACCATACTTTATTACTCAATAAAAAAGTAGTGTATTACAATCATAATTTAAAGAAGTAACATGTTTACAATTATTAATTATTTTTTGAAAACATGATATAGGTATATAGGTAGGTACTTATTTAATTCGGTGGTGACTGTGGAAGTGAATAATCCTGAGGTTTCTGAAACCGGGACTGCGATGAATTGGAGGCTAGATGAGCAGACGGTGATGTCTGTGGAATTGAAGCTGGATAATTTTGAGGTTGTAGAGACTGGGACTGTGATGAAGTGGATGCTATTGGTGTGCCAGGATATGAATTAGTGTAATATCCATAATTGCTATCCCCATATCTTCCTGTGTCAGCTTGAAAAATAACTTGGCATATAGCATTTTTGACATTAACTAATGTTACTGCATCATATTTCCGCAATTCAGTAGATATATACTGCCCGAAAGCAATGTAAGAATCAGTTTCCGGTTGTGGTGGCTGAGCACATTGTTGCAGAAGTTGGAAAGCCTCTGAAAGAGTTTCATCTGATATGTCATCTGCATTATTAGAAGTAGTTTTCTTTCTTTTTTTTGTTCTTTTGATTGTTGTTTGGACACTGGATTGTGCATTCTGATCATTCTGCTCTCTACTCTGATCTGTGTGGTGGTTGGCTCTCTCCGGTTGTGTGTCACTACTAATGTTACTGTTCTCGTTTTCGCTCACTGTAGTATTAACCCCTTCAGTCGTATCAGATTCTACCTGTAACAACAATTATTATTACTATTTATTTATTTATTTATTTATTTATATACTTCATGCACACAGAACAGGAACATAGGCGGACTTAATGCCAAGGGCATTTTCTACCAGTCTACCTTTGGGTGATGCAGAAAATTAGTTTAAGTAGGTAGGTAGGTAGTATTTACTGCTTATTCTTATTTTCAGCTTTATATTATAATTAAGATCTCCTTTATTTTCAGGTGCCGTCAACTGAAGAAGAATGGCGTACAGTTTCTCAGCAATTCGAGAATAAGTGGAATTTCCCACACGTGATAGGAGCGATGGACGGCAAACACGTCGCTATACAATCGCCTTTTAATAGTGGCAACGACTTTGATAATTACAAATTATTTCCTAGTATTGTTCTTTTTGCATTAGTAGATGCAAATTATAGGTTCCTGTATGTGAATGTTGGGACTAAAGGCAGAATATCAGATGGAGGCGTGTTCAAAAGCACAAATTTATATAAAACACTTGAAAAAAAAGAGCTAAATATTCCTCCACCGGAGATATTGCAAGTTCCCTATAAAATTGAGGTACCCTATTATATACTAGGTGATAAAGCTTTTCAGCTTAATGATTATACTATGAAACCATACGATGGTACACGGGAAAGGGGTTCTTGTGAAAGAATTTTCAACTACCGACTGTCAAGAGCACGTAGAGTAGTTGAAAACGCGTTTGGAGTACTTAGTTCTGTCTACAGAGTCCTGCGTAAACCTATGCTTTTGGAACCAGAAACTGCGACTAAAGTCGTGCTGGCAACGGTTCATCTATATAACTACTTACGCAGTAATCCTAACTTTATATCGCCAGGAACGTTTGATACAGTACAGGAGAATGGAGATGTAATACCTGGAAGCTGGCGAAATGAACCGCCATCACAATCGCTACAACCGATGGCCGTCGTACCAAGAAGAGCAACAGAAAATGCCACTACAATACGGTCCCACTTAGCAAGACACTTTGTTACAAACCATACAATAGTTTGGCAAAATGAATATCAGTAAACTAATAGCTCACATGTTCCAATGTATCGCGTGTGGTTCCGGGTTCATTTTTATCCGCCATAAAGTCGAAGTCATCATACGCAAACCACTTTGATTTATATGTATCTTGAGCACCTGAAATAAACAAGTTACTCATTAATATAACCACGTGTATTTCTAACAGCTTAAATGTAAAAAGTGAAATCACGTGAAATCCACAATAAACATTATGATGTAATTACTTATAATAAAATATATAATTTTAATACCTACAGATAAAAAGTAGCTTTGTTTTCTTACCGGATCCAGTTATACGGCTTTGCTTCTCTCTGTATTTCTCCCTTCTGTAGCCTCCCGCCAGAGATCGCATTTTTTTCTTTAGGTTCTCGATCGACTTATTCCCCATTTCACGAGAAATCTGACGCCAAGCATCATCTCTAACACCTCTATTGGTGTAATTAGAATCTTTGGGATCCCATAAACATTTAAATTCTTTATAAAGCGATATCAAACGGCGACTTTCTGAGATGTCCATGGCGAGGTGGATCGCGCGAACCAACATAACCGTCCACACCGCGCGCATCACGCAATTGAGGCACCTTTGAGGCTGGCACAAAAACCGACCGCACACGTATCGCGCGAGGTAGGGAGCGCGCGCTCCAATACGTGCGCATGGATCGCGCGCGGCACGTCCACACCGCCTGCATCTTTGGATCGCGCTGCTGCCGCGCGCGATCGGAGCGCGATGGATCGTTTGGTGTGGACCCGGCTAATAAACATACCTTGCTTTTCTCTGCTGATGCTGCTAAACCCAGACTGGATAGAATAGTCGTGAAACAATTTAAGGCGTTTTGTATATTGTGTACGGATACCTCTAAGCTGACGTCACTAACAAACAACACAAAATCATCAGCGTACTGGGATATGAAGACATTATTTATGGTTTTACATATTTCTGTGTTAGCGATATTAAAAAGCAATGGCGGTAAGGGGTCTCCTTGAGCTAGTCCCTGGCTAGTTTTTTCTAGAAATCATACCAGTTTCCACCCTCACCATTAAATTTCTATTTGATAAAAAGTTCCATAAATAGTTACATATTTCAATACCCACATTAAACCGGTCTAAAATCAACATGAACCCGCTAGTGTCGACATTATTGTACGCGTTGTTTATATCTATAAAACACCCGAGCGTTCCTTGTTTTTTAGCAAAACCCAATTGAATCATCGTTACTAAATAACTTAAATTTTCCAAACAGGATCTAGATTTTCTAAAACCAACCGTGTAATCAGAAAATACTTGCTTCGACTCGAGGAACCATTCAATTCGTTTATTTAAGATTGAGTGAAACACCTTGCACATACACGACATAAGTGATATAGGTCTAAGCGCAGGACCGCCGTTCGATACTCGGCCAGGTTTAGGTATAGGAATAATAACAATATCTCGCCATTGATTTGGTACAAAGCTGTGTTTAAGAAACTTGTTGTACAAAATTTGTAGAGTAACTTTTCCTGAGGTGAGTAAGATGCCGTAACATTGAATAAGATATATCGTCATCCCTCGGAGCAGTATCTGATGTCTTCAGACTTTTAGTTACTGGGGCTGTTAATAAGCTGCTGTTACTACTGGTTGACGAAAATATCGGTTTTTCCAAAGGAACAAAATCAGGTGTCAAGTTGTGAAGTAACATTTTTATATGATTCGATCTGCCGCCCTGTTGATTTCGTGTAAAAATAAATCATACGCTTTTTGGCAATCCTCTGGAATTAATAATTTAGAAAGTTTATTTTCTAATGAATTGTATATGCTGGCCAGTCCGCCTTTTTAAAATTTCTTCTTTTGAAGGGTTTCAAATAATTTGAATATTCTGTTGTTATTTCAATAAGCAAGTGATCACTACCTAACGACTCATTACTAACCTTCCACTGAAAAGTGGCTGATATATCGGTAGATACGAACGATACGTCAGGGGAGGATTCTGTTATCCCGCTATTAGCGTATGAAACCCTGGTCGGAGTGCCATCATTCAAAGTTATTAGATTGAAATTAAGCAAGGAATCATAAATTTGAGTTCCGCGTCTGTCCATTTTATGTGACCAGCTATTGTGATGTCCATTAAAGTCTCCCAACAACAGGGTTTTACTACTACACAACGTAAACAGCTCATCCCAATCCCGCTGAGATGTTTGAATAGAGGGAGGGCAATACACAGATATAATATTTTCAAGAGGGGTGTAATTTAATAATTTTACATGAATAATTTCAATATTAGTATTAGTTACATTTGAGTGAAGCTCGTGAGATTTTATGGTATTATGAGTAATAATTGCCTGTTCTTGATCTTCTAAATTAGGTCCTAGTCTTGGGAACGCCGTTATCGGCTGTGCAAGCAAGTGATTAGACGCGTCTTTAGATTCCCTGTGTGGACTATCTGGAACGTACATTGATAACGCTTTGCGGTACGTTACGTTAAAGTCTGACATAATAGTTCTTATTTTTCGTTCCTTTAGGTATGTTGGGCAGGTTTTACTAAGAAATAAATGGTTGCCTGTACAATTTACGCATACATATTTCGTAGTCTCGCAGTTATTATGGTTTTTGCCACATTTTGGGCAGACAATCTTCGTTCTAGGGCACATTTTCTTGACGTGGCCGAACTTCCAACAATTCGAACACTGTGTAACGGGAAAGTTATATGGTTTCACTTTCACTCTCATCCCATGCACGTATATATAAGCTGGCAGAGATGATCCTTTAAATCCCAGTCTAAAGCACTCACTGTCTACCATTTGCCATCATCCAAGCGACGCGTTAGACGTTTCACAGTCAGCAAGTTCATGCCACCATCTAGACTTTCTAAAATTTCTTTCTCGGTTAGATCCAGTTCTACCCCCCTAATTACGCCGTAAGAAGTAGCAACTTCGGTCGTTCTTGATATATTCCATCCTTTGGTTTGACAAGAGATTATTAGGCTGTCTAAACATGTCTCATTTTCAAAATGTATGTATATCTTATGACGATTGATATATTTAATCTCCAAAATGTCTACTATCTTATTATCTTTCATCAAACGAGCAATTGTTTGGGTAGTTCCTCACTGGCTGTAATATCAACTTCAACCTTAGAATCATTTGTATGATTTTGAGAGTCGGTGTGATGCGGTTTCTCCGGCGCTAGTGTGTTTTAATCGCTTGCCATCTCGTCCTACTACAAACCATAGTTCGGCCTCATCCATTTTTCGGACTCGTTTTGCGTTCAAATATAAGTTTTGGTTGCTAGATGACGCTTCGGGTTGAGTTTGTTCATTCCTCTGTTCGTCTTCCAAAGTATTTATCAGTAAATTAGAATTTTCTCCACCGTCCTCACTTGATTCTGAACTCTCTTCTATTAGGGTTAAGGCTCACTAGTGAACGCACCAAATCACAAATCGCGTTACTTACTACCGGCAATTATTAAATAATAACGAAGTGCGACGAAAGTGTTTACTGCTAGATCACTGCAGTCGGAATGAATCTTATTTTTATTTCACTCTTTGACAACGAGTGACATTGTAAAATATGTAACTACCTAGGTAGGTTATGTCAAATGAAGAGTCGAATACAAAACAATTAATAGATAATATACAATACCGGCTCATTATTAAAGAATAATGCATGCAAGCAGAACTATATGAATATTTTTAGAGTACATTTTTTTGAATTAAGCAATATCAATAAAAAATAAAAATAATAATATTAAAAAATACAGATGTCAATAAACTTTAAACATTATGCTAGGATCGTTACCAAGTAGAAATTAAATAAATTTAATATAGGTATATTATACCAAGTACAAATTAAATAAATTTAATATAGGTATATTAAATTTATTTAATTTGTACTTGGTAACGATCCTAGCATAATGTTTAGCTTATTAGCATAATGTTTAGCTTGTTAGCTTATTATTTTTATTTTTTATTGATATTGCTTAATTCAAAAAAATGTACTCTAAAAATATTCATATGCCATTCTTGGCAGATTTTGGCGATACGAATTGTAAATTAAGATCTTGTACTTATTAACTCGAAATTTAATCAATAAATGAATGATTGATTTAGTTCTGCTTGCATGCATTATTCTTTAATAATGAGCCGGTATTGTATATTATCTATTAATTGTTTTGTATTCGACTCTTCATTTGACATAACCGGCAAAAGGCTTAAAGCTATTTTTAAATCAAATAAATCCATCGTGTCCATTGATTTTTCATTGATTTTTCACAGAAAAATACTTACTATAATACTTAATAATATAATAATATAATAATAATAATAATATAATAATATAATACTTAATATAACTAATACTTAATTGTTTTTTGGAAATATTTTCCTTAAAATTTACTGGCCATATTTCGTACTTTTCAGATAAATTTGTAGCTTCTTTTAATTTTATTTCCACTATCTTTCCTTTCCTTTCTTCCTTTATCCTTCTGTCCCATCTTTACCAAATAAGTTTTAACTTTGTTTAACTCTTCGAATAATTCTAACAAATAATCCATCATTTACTAATACATATAAAATATACAAAAAATACCTGTAATTAGAACAATACATTACACATATACACACATTCATTTTTATTACTTAAATAGTATCTTTGCAAGTCTTTAAGACACTAATTTCTTCAATCGCATTCTCCTTGTTCTTTCTCCAGAAGTATCATATTAAGACTAACTTGCCCACCTCGTTCTGAATCCACTAGTGGCCTTTTTGCCTTTCGGCAGTTTTTATAAAGAAACCTCGCCAATCCAATGCAGAAAATAGTTACGAAAATTCCCATCATGATGGAAAATATATTTAAATACGTTTAATATTTTCCATATTTGCAGTGTTACTTCCTGCCGCGGCATTTTGCACTATTAAATTTTCTTCTTTTGTCTGGGACCTGGGTCTGATTTTTATATAGTATATATATTTTTTTTTATGAGACAAGGGGCGAACGAGCTTGTGGGTCACCTGATGGAATGCAATCACCGCCGCCCATGCCGTCTGCAATACCAGCGGCATCACATCAGCGTTGCCGGCCTTTCAGATGTATGAAAGATATATGATATATGTATGTCGGATAGACTTTTATTCGATTCCTTACTGGAGACATTAATTGTGGGCAAATCAGGATATAATCCGAGCACAAACAATTGATAATGTCACGTTGAGTGACAATGTAAATTTTTATTATAATAAATTTAGGCTTCAAAGACATGGTTTCCAGGTCATAAAAAAAAAATACAACTGTAGGTAGTATACGAAAGTTAATAATATTTTGATATCTGCAATAAAGTCGGTAGTTAATTATTTAATATGTGAGACTGGCCAGACATTTTAGAATTAGACAGGATATTCGGCCATTTGATTTGAAACTGTTATCAAGAAAGGAGCCAGACTACCAGAAAATTAATTTAACCTAAATTTCGATCTTATTGGTGAGTGTTTTAACCAATTCATTTCACCCTAATAGCTAAGATATTATTGCCTGCAGTGCCGTGAGCTTGATGTGCATAATTTATTAAAATTATTTCATCAAAGTTTTAAAGTTCAAGTTTCATCAAAATTATCAAAGTTTACTATTACATGTTAAGACTCTGTTAATAGCAGCATATTATTTTTATATAGATTACAGTATTTCTTATATAAATTATTCTGTACAATTTAGATAATTTTACAAATCAAGTAGGTAGTAGTAACCTACCTACACTATTAATTATGTTGCATAATAGATTGCTACAACTCTTTTCCAAATTAATATTATTGTTTTTAAGGTAGGGTTATATGCTTGATCCACCCTGGGCATTTTCCAAATTACTGGCATTAAACACCACTGTCTACCCATTCTGAGAAATGGGGGTCAGTGGTGGCACTGATTGTCGATGCCAGTGAATGGGGATGCTCAGGGGCTGTTACTGGTTGTCTTCCAGACTGGCTGCCCTCAACTCTACACCTCAACTCTTCACCCTCAACACAACCTTCTCAACTCTACTTTCACATCTCGATTTCTTCTCAACTTTTCCTGTCGGCCATCTGACAGTGCAAGGCAGCCCAACAACATCGGGGAGGAGACTTCTGTGGAGCACCAGGACACCCCTGCAGTGAGCCTTCGCGGGTCACTCGGCATCAGGTTGTACCTGCTCCCTTTCTAAGAATTTTGGTAACCACAAATTGAGGAGCAACTCGTCGTTAAAATAAAGTTTATAATTTTTATAACCGAGTGAATTTTTATTTTTGGAACCCCCGACCACGTTACAATAACTGTTATCGAACACATTTAATCTTGGTTATACAATATCAAATCAGTAAACAATTATTTAATGAATAATTTGGATTGAGCAGCGAGTTGAGGGCACCGATCTCACTTTAAACCATCTCTTTTACAAATTTCCCAAACGAATCCTCCTCGATGCGTTTCTCTCACCATTACTCTAATAACACAACTCTGTTCAACTGTCAAAACACCATAAAGTCAAGATGGCATCCAGACCTCGCTCTATACATAAAGTGTTCTGCTCTGATTGGCCGAAACGATGTCACAATATTATTACTTATTACATTTACAAATGATACAATAGAGTTCTGCAGAACAATCACTACGTCTTGTCATATTCCCCGACATGTATATATGTATATATGTCGTGATATATGAAAGATGTATGATATATGTATTATTATTATTACTTTGTTGTTTACTCAACTCCTTGAATAAAAGCTTTCGTTTTTTGGCCAGGGTCGCCATGCGGTGAGCGGCGTCGGGGGAGTGGCTCAATAATCCCATAATACGTGTGTTTTTGTCAATGGTTTATTCAGTATTGCTTGTCGTACAAATTCATACATCAGATAAATGCTCTTACACTACAATACAGAGCATCCTTAAAGTTATTTGCAATTTGGAGTGACTTATTAATTCCACCTCACCGGCGCACAATATAGGCATAATACTTTCATTTGCTGCTATTATTTGCTTAGTCTCCGGCGAATACGATGCTTTCTTTATCATGTTTACATTCGGTGTCAAGTGAACACTCGCACCACTGTCCAAGTAAAAATCTAGCTTACTATAATTTCCATTAACGAAAACAGACGAAAAAATTCTTTTTTAAAAGTCTTCTTTATTTTTGCTGATCGTCCTGTACTGTACTGTACTGACTACAACGATAACACTTAATATTTTTCATATTATCTGCTTTGTTTGATTCGAACCGGCCATAGACGACATGCGGCGGCCATGATGTGAAGAAATATAATTTCTGCTAGTCGTACCAACTTTAGAAAACTATTGGCGACTGTGCTGACATCTACTCAAAAAAGCTCCATTAGATGGCCAAGAAGACTAGAAGGACAAGGTCAAGCAACTTGGTTTTCATGACGTCAGCCGTAATCCCGATTCCAGAAAGTTCTATAACGATAATTATAATCATAGGAAAATACTTTTCGGGTTATCCTGCCAGCAACTAGTTTCCAATCCACTCATCCCTTACTATGAAACTCGTGAAACTACTACTACTACTATGAAACTGCGCAAAGATTATCTGCTTTGCGCAGTTTCTATAGTAATATCGTGACATAACTAGTTATCGAATGACAATTTTCGAGACGTATGGAAATCAAATTTCGCAACAAACGCAAGTAAGTTATTCCTCTGGATAATCCTGAATCGTCAATTATATTTAATAAACTTTCTAGGTCAGAAACATAGAACTCCGAAGCAACGTCGTAAAATGACGATGTTCGTGGCTTCGTGTGTTTTTTTTTTATTAAAATGTAAATAATGTTCACTTGTTTGTTTAGTAATAGAATTATAGATTACTTACCTATGATTTTCTGGTGTTAAAAGGCACCTGGAGTCTAATAACTGAAAGAAGGATACCAAGAAACACACTCCGACGCGGGAACAATCATGCCACAGTTTAAATTAAGAATTTTGTAAACACATTTTACCACAGACTACTTCAAAGAGTATGTAATACAGAGGTTTTTTCCTATCGAATAGGCTAAAGCTTACTTTCCATACAGCCAAAATTTTAAAATCGATTTATATACATTGCAAGTCGTAAAGTGTGAGGTCGCCGTTTTGCGGCGACTACACATTGTTTTAGGGTGTGTTGGTCGCCGTTTTGCGGCGATTACACAGCGGAGTGGGCCAATACTATTTGAGCACCAAAACCCAAGGTATCTTCTTCTTCAGAAAATTTGTGAAACCTAAATGTGTCTTCTCCGCCTTACAGAATGAAATCATATATCATTCCTGTTATACCAGCACGGACATACATAGGTGTACCGGTATGAAATTAGCGTTTTTTTGTGAAAATTAAATATTAATTTTGATTAGATAAAAAAAAAATATTCAAAATATTGTCCATCACTTTCTACACATTTTGTCCACCTTTTTGGTAATTTGTGGATACAGTCAGATGTTAGTCCAATTTTCTGCATTACACTGTCTAGTTTTACATTCCATTGGCGGCTGGCCAACCATAAATAGATTTCTGTAATAAGCATACTTTTGTTCCTTCTTCATAACACTCCGGTTGTATCATGTAAAGTTTATTTTTTAAATCTCCTTGTAAAAATGCTGTTATAACATCCATCTGGTCTATTTCCAAGTCATATCTAGCTGCCAATGCTATCAAAAATCTTACAGATGTGTACCTCACTACAGGTGAATATATTTCATCATAATCTATACCCTTTTTCTGAGCGTAACCTTTTATAAATAGTCTAGCTTTGTATCTATTCACAACTCCAGTTTTGTCAGTTTTTGTTTTAAAAATCCATTTGCAAGGAAGAGCTTTCTTTCCAGGTGGTAAGTTGGTAAGCTTAACATATAAAACATTACATACCTGGATTCTGTTTGCATTGTTGCCATCTAAGACCAAGTTAACTTTTCCTACTCCTTGAACTGATGGAGTTGTATTATTTGCCACAGTAATTGAAGATATCGGTGGATGCTCTACTTCATACATCCAATCTCTGCTGTTAGTCTTGTGCATCGAGGCACCAGAGTCTATATACGATTTGTCATTGCCAATTGTTACAGAAGAAGCGGAAAAGCTGCTACAAAGCCTTTATCTTCACTCTTGCTTGAAGTTTTCTTCTGTGTCCGACAATATTTGCCTAAATGACCATATCTGTTGCAATTATAACATCTTGGGCCTTTAGGTTTCACATGATGCTGTTTTTCATTAGTTTTGTTCTTAAATGAGTAAAAGGCAGTTTTTCAGAACTCTGAACTTCTTGTAAGAGTTTAGTTTTAATGTAACCTGCACTGATTTTTACCCCGGAGCTCTCTATTGCCATTATCATCGGTTTGTATAAATCCGGCAAACCTGCTTACATAAGAGTGCCCAACCACTCATCGTCAACAGAAAATCCTATATTTCTTAACTTATGAGCCGACGTCATAATTTTTTTTAATATAGTCTTCAATACTTCTCGAAGATTCTTAAGTTGTTGTAATTAGATCCTTCAACAATGAAACTTTTCACGATAAACCATTATCGTCAAATGCTCGTTCCAAGTTCGACCAGACTTCTTTAGATGTTGTTGCGTCTTGAATGTAAATGTAGTTAATAGCGTCCACTGACAAAATTAACTTAGACTTCGCTTTGACGTCTTTCGCGGCGTCATAATTTTGGCTAGAAATACACGTCCAAAGGTCCTCATGCTCGAGATATGCCTTCACTGCAAACTTCCAATTTGCATGATTATTACGTCCAACGACTTTTTCAATGATAAATGCACTGTTTGAAGACATTTTTTGTTTTTCGCTATTCGATGACTTGCAAAAATTTCAAAATGGCGTTCAGCACAGTAGAATTTTCTGTTGTTCGCTTCGGAATTTTCTGTTTACTATTCGGAGTAACCACAATTTAATTTGTTTTGTATAAACGCGTGAACCACGTTCCACGTTACTTTAGTAAATTTAATAACGGCAAAGTCACAGATATAATATTATATATTTGACACAATACATTAGAGACGCTTGCTACAATGAGAATAAAATGTTGACAGTAATGCCAACAAAAGATATAATTAAGATACATGGTTGCGTTCACAATCTAACAAATATGATTCATCACTTTAAAAATCTCTGTGGTCAAGTATTCTGATGCATGACGATTATCCAGCGTGTTTACAAAGTCTACGAGTAAAGGAGAAGTTGTGGAGACTAAAAAATTTATAATACCTTCATTTTTTATGTTGGACCAGCCATCTAGTTGAAGATGCAGTATCGAAAGAGATTTCAAATTAATATATTGACTCTTTTTCATTTCATCATAAATGTTATCCACGTAAGTTGTTAATGTTTTTCGTGTTGGTAATGTGTAGGATGGCGCTAAAGCAGAAAATACTTTTTTCCATAATGCATGTTCTACCCAAGAGATAGGAGGTCCTGATACTGTAGTTGCTAAGGCGATAAATTTATCGACGTTTTTTTTATTAACGGGAAAGTCTACTTCTAAAGACGCAGCGGAAGAAGTAGAATGCAAGTTTATGCACGAATCGGCTTCTTTTGTCAAGCTAACATTTAAAATTTTCATATCTTTTGGACATTTCGTGCAATTTGCAATATGAGACCGCATACGAGTAACATTCGCGTATCAAAACATTTTGTTACAATATTTACAAAAGACACTGTTATACCGTTTTCAAACGAATTCCATACTGTAGTGTCCTTAATACGACCCATTTTTGTCCCAAACTCACTTAAAAAATAACAACACTTCCTTATTATACCACTAATACAAACACTCCGAAGTTAAATGAATGCCAGTCAACTACATATGCCTCGCAATTTTCAATTCCTTACTAAACACGTATAAGGGGGAATCTCCGATCATAGATTACATGCTATTACGTTACGTACTTACCATAAAGTAAAATTTGCCGGACAGTCAGTGTTAGATTTTAGTCTGTGTAAAAATAAGCTTTCAGAAGTCGCCGGATAAGACAATATTCCAAATTGCAGCTTACCTAGAAGTGATACGTACATATCAGAACCAGATGAGTACAGTCAGTACCCTCAACTGGACGCTGGACGGTCTAGTCCAGATTATACAGTTAAAGAATCCCAAAAACAAATCACAAATTCAGAAAAACAGTTTTGTGATGCAGCAGTGATGACAGAACCAAAGTACAAAGCGGAAGAAAATGAGAACATTGGAATTTAAAATTTAATGTTTTGTAAATTTATCTCGCATGAACTTGACCGGTATACCGGTGATGAACGGTATAATCTTATGCAAGAAATCATAAAAGTCTTTAAGAAAAATAATAAATAACAGTCTTAGTAATAGGGTACGGAATCCTAAAAATGAGAAATTTTAGTATTTTGATAAAAAGTAACAAATAAAAATTTGTTATCTTGTTTTATTTTCTGATCTTGGTCGACTTCCCATTTTTTTTCCAATATTTGAAAAATTGGAAAAATATTGGAAATTTTTTATTTTTTCTTTTCCTTTCGTTTCGAAATTTTTCCATTACTTATCATTGATCTCACTTACTCTGAAAACAAAGGCAATTCTATTACACTAACATCTATACTTCTATACTTACTTAATATTATAAATGCGAATGTAAGTTTGTTTGTTACGCTTTCACGCAAAAACTACTGAACCGATCATCACGAAACTTTGTACATACTCGTATACTCTTGAAGGTATTAGAAGTAACATAGGGTACTTTATATTAAAAAAAAAAAATTTTTTACGAAAGATGAAACAATTGTTTGTCGAAAAATCGTCAAATTTAGCTACTTCAGTAATGAAGTTTTACAGTATTCGTAAATTAGATAACATAACGTAACTTCGCACCTTTTTCTATCCGAAGGTGTAGGTAGCGGCTGTTATGCCTCGCGAGGGACGGTATTACAGTATTCAGGGTTGAAACTTCATTACTGTAAAACTTCATTATGTCCTTCATTATGTCGTCCCTTGGATGCAGCAATAGATGCAGTTCAAACCATGCCAAGTTTAAAAACAAGCGGGTCATCTGGTGATAAGCGAATACTTTACTTATACTTATACTTAACTTATTAATATATAAATTTGAATGTAAGTTTGTTTGTTACGCTTTCACGCGATAACTACTCAAGTGAACATCATGAAACTTTGTACACATATTCTTGGAGGTATAAGAAGCAACATAGGATACTTTTTTTTCTTCTTACTTTCTTAAATTTATATATATTTTCACCCGAAGGAAAAACTTATGATATAGCCTACAAAAATATCCTACATTATTACTCTGCATTTATATCTTATAAAATTATTAAAGTCCATAATTATTTATTTTTGTTACAGTGAAATATATTTTATCGTTTGTTGTTGCATTTCAATAAAGTTGATTGTAAGTTTTTTAAAAAAGTTTTTTAATGGCTTCAAAAAAAAGCTAGTACTGAAGGAATTAATTTCGAACAAAAGCTACTTTACTTTAAAGTATATTTGGGTTAATTTTCACAAACTTCCCACTTTTGCAAGCCGTTTATTCTATCTCTAGTATTGCTGGACAACTTTCCAAGCTCTCCATGCCGAAAAAACAAAACAATCTTGTCTTTTTTACATATTTCGTATTAGCCCAATCCAAAGAACACGTAACAATTGATATTCTGTTTACTCTTCCATAAATGCACTATTATAGCGAATTGAAAAGCACTCGTTTCCATTTTTAAATTAGCTTACAAATTTCTAATTTAACATTAAATCTTGCAAACACAAAACAAGATATAACCAAAAAATTTTTACTACGTACTTACAAATGTTACAAAACAATAATATAGCTCCCACAATTTCAAAGGTCGCCTACTCGCTAATAATCATATTAAAGTAGAGTAAAGAAATGACATTCTTAATTTTCTGGGATTATATGGACTAATCTGAAGTTGATACGCTTCATGAACGCTACTTCGAGTGAGTAAACGCGAAGCCATACGTTAGCGAAAGTATCAACTCGCACTCGGGTGTTAACCATCTACGACGAGTTACACGCTTATTCGATTGACGCGATGGTGAAGTTAACTGGTAAACTATGGCAAAACCGCACTAAGCACACAAAGTTCATTTGGTGTTTTTGTTAAACCAGATGCTAATGTTCGGTTACGCAGACACACAGCTGTATTGACAGCTTCTGCCCAAAACCTCTTCTCTATATTGCATCAAACAGCAAAGGGTAAGGTGTGCCTTTTCCACCAAAGTTCGGTTTAGCCTCTCACACATGGCATTTTGCTCTGGCGTGTAAGGATTGATTTTTTGATGAACAATCCCAGCTTTAGTCATAAAACTTCCCATTACTTCTGAACAAAACTCTCCTCTATTATCTGTCCTTAATACTTTTAATGTCTTTCCAGTCTGTCTTTCAGCTAATGCCGTAAACTTTTTAACGCATTTAAAGACTAAGGTTTTTATTTTTGATAAAATAAACAAAAATCATTCTACTGAAATAATCGACAATTCACTCCTGGTACCTGGTTATGTGAAAAATGGCAGCCTCGCCTGCTTGCCTTCACAGGAAGTGATACACTTGGATTTATCATTCATCGCTGTGTCAAAGTAGTTAATACCTTCTACTAGACCATCCCTCATATTGTTAAGGTCTCGGTTGTTTATGTGTCCGAATCTTCTGTGCCACATCTCACTAGTCTCTGCTGTTGCAACTCCTGCAAACAACTTTTCTGACTTGATGCATAACCTATAAACTCCACTTACCAATTCTGCCTTCCCAACCAGTATCTTTTGTCGATTGCGTATGTAGCAAATATCATTCTTGAATGTAACATTGTTTCCATTTTGAATAAGCTGACTTACTGATAGAAGATTTGTGGTAAGGTTAGGTATATACAGCACATCTTTCACGAGAATTTTATATTCCGAGTCGTTTACCACCGTCGTTAATGTTGTATTCCCTTCGCATAATACTGGAACTGTCTCCTTATTCGCAACATCTATTGATGTGCACCATCAATGATCATACATCTAGTGCAACATTTTCCAGACAACTTTTGTTTACAACCAAAGGTTCCAACAAACGTTAATGCAGCACGCATTAACGTGACACACCTTTGCCTTGTCCCTTCTCACTATAGTTCCAAATGAGTGAATCTATTTCAAACACTTTATTTAAATACGTCGCAATACGATGGAAAATGGGTTTATTCCTATATTGAGTCAAAGGCTCATCGCTTACAATACATAATTGATTCAATTTTGAGTTCTCTGATTTGTTGCGCAAAAATTCGTAAATGAACGCTCAATAAAACAGGATCATGTCTGAGATTTTCGGCAAGAGTACAAAATGAAATAGTTTTTATATAATTTTCTAGCGGATCTAATTCCGCGTAATAATAAACACATGTATGCAAAAACAATTGTGCCTTGGACCCATCAAAATGCGCAGCCTGTGTTTCTTAAAAGTATTTGCTAATATAATTTTCCGAAAAGTCAATGTGTAATAAACCGTGTCGGCAGTAATTGCTGCTGTATATTTTGTATTGACTTTATATGGTGAATCATGTTTGCCACGTTTGTTTCATGAAATTAGTTAACATAGAGTTGAATGTCAAGAAGAGCTCCTTTGGTAGTAACTAATCTTTCTGTTTTTTTACTGTTTTGGTTTGGCCATTTCTCATATGAAATTGTGTCATGGTCACTGAAATCTGATGTAAAAATAATTTTGTTAATGCAATTCGTACACTTTTTCTCTGAACAGGCTACGTTTAAAGAATCATTACAACACAAATGTCTAATCAGATCAGTAGTTGATTTGTATGTGACAATTTGGCTAGTACGGAGCGCTTGAACAATATAATTAAAACGACTAGCACAAAGGCAAGTATTTCTTGACCCAACTTTCGGAAATACAACCCAAAATGGTCTATTTCTGCAAAACGTTTCATAAAAAATCGCCCGTCTTTTTAACAAATTGTTTGTGTAACTTTAATATACTTTTTTTTTCCTTTATGCCGTGTTATAGTGTCCTTTTTTCCAGTTATTAGTCTACTATTTTCATCCTCGGTTTATCTATGCTTTTCTGGCTGCAGGATGCTCTAACTGACGATTTCCTCTTTTGTTTTCTGTTTAATCTTGATAATTGCATACGATATCTAACTAAGGCGGAATCCATGTTTGCAAAATTCATCTTTAGATACTTATTCTCTGCTTTAAGTCGCTATATTGCGAGCTCTGATAACTTTACCTTCAGTAACTCGAATCCCGCCAAATGCGATGAACTTGAAGAAGGTGTGCTACTAATCAAATCAGTAGCTGCATCTTTTTGCTGTTTTTCTTTTTTACGTCTCATCTTCGCCTTTTCACTCGAAAGTTTTCTTAAGTTTGTTTAGTGCCTGGGCGTCTTCTGGGATTTTTTATAGTACTAATGAGACGGTTTGTGTAGAGCTGGACGTGGTATTAATGAAGGCAAGTACTCCTTCACTCATCTGGTCCAAAATTTGTCCGCCAGCCTCAACGAGCGTCGCCAGTCACATCTGCGAACAAGATCTGTATCATCTAAATTCGTTATGAGTTTGTTGTGTTTATTACTGAAATTAAACAAACGCGAGACATTTGCGTATCTACCGTGGGGTTGTATATCGACAACTGAATCAAATTTTAGTTGTTTGTCTGCCTTGTTTAATGTAGGAATCGACTGACATTCAATCATTGCTTCAATGAAATCTTATTACAACACAATCTAACCCTCTTAAATAGCATTTTTAAGTAAAATAAAATATGCCACCACCCAAATCTATTTACAAACACAGCAGATATATCAAAATTAAACTTTAATATCGACCACCGCATGGTAAAGGCATCACTCTAGACTATAACACCCAAACGTTCCAGAAAATTTGCCATACATTATACACCCTAGACATGCAGTCCAGAACCCAACAAAATAATAAATAATTCCCTGTCAATACTCAGCAGAGAACTATTAAAAAACCGATGAAATAGATGTAAAAACAAGCTACAACAAACTACAAAACAAAATTATATCGCACCCTTAGAATTATAGTGACCTATTCCGAAAATGTAAATTTTTGGGAAACGTTAAATAAAGTTTTAGACACGAATTTTTTTTTTAAATGAAGGTTATTACAATGAAATTTCATATATCTTATACAAATAATAGTTGAATTTGTTTCTTAACTTAGTTGTCTACATGTATTATGAGAAAATAAATTAATCGCCAAGGATAAAGCATTTTTTTTTAATTTTTAAAACTTGGTGTCATTATTAGGTCTCTATAATATTGAAGCCCCAGTTTTTTTAAAAGACTTTGTAATATAGGTCTCTCTATTTCTTCATTTTCTGCCAAAGTCTAGGATTATTCGTAAGTGTGTCCCTGTATTAGTAAATTTTAGATTATTTTTAAGGGTTGCGTTAAACAAAAACAATTAAAAATAATAAAAAAGGTTTATTAGAAACTGAACTTATTAAATAATCAGTACAGGTTTGAAGTTTACCATAATCATAGTAGTTTATAATCAAACGCACAGGACAGATTGTGAAGGAAAACAAAATTAAAATTCCTAAACATAACATTTCTTAGAATAAATTGTAGTCCTTATAATTTCTTATAATTAAAAATCACATTGCTTGTTTTAGTTTAGTATTGGGTGCTGTTCTGTTTAGTATAACAGTCTTGGAATCATTAGAATCATACACTTTAGTATTAGGTACTTATATTCTAATAACAATCTTAAGCATTCTCAGTAAAGTTATAATTATTAACTTTTAACAATATTTAAACCAACTCTAAGTTTAACTAAAACATATAAAATGGTATGAAACATACAAAACATACTAGCTTATAAATCTCTTCTAAAAATAAACTAAAACATAATAAACAGTAAATAAATAATTAAATAATAGAATTATAAAAATCTGAGTAATAACTAGGAATTAAGTTTTTATTAATGAGATCACGTAAACCAGTTTTCTTACGGTCACTTAATTCTAATCTTTGTAAGTATGCTTTGGTTACCATAATGGCATCTATACCTTCCATTTTCTTTCGTTTGTTTCTCATATTAATCGTAATGAATTCTTTTTGAGTGTATGAAGTTAACAATTCGTGTTTTACGAAAACACGAATGGTTCCGTTTTACAAAATTTAAGAACTCTGATATTGTTCCATGAGATGTTTTGTTTGTTTACGTCTTCATTAAAATTGTAGCCCCATGTTTCTTGCAAAATCTTTAAATCTGTAAAAAAATCATAAGTTAACTCTTTCACGTTGAAAGGTTTACCAGTCTTGCGAGAGTTTTTAATTAACGTGATGTATTGGTAGGGAGTGTATAATGGTCCTGATTTCTTATTTCTTTTAATCTCTTTTTCAATAAGGCTATGAACATTATCCTCTTCATTTTGGGTATGGCCCTTTACTAAGTATTTGTGAGTAATAGTGTGAATATTTTCGAATTTAGAAACAGCATAAGAATATAATGTATATATATATATATATACATCCTACAATCTTTTTGGCGTCATGCACGTCGTGCATCATTACGGCGTCCTCCAGATTCCATCGCTTTTTTTAACATGTCTTAATGAATATTGCTTAGTTTTTCGATTGCCAGCTCCGTGAGATACATCATTTTCCGATAATTTTATTTTTCGCGATATTCTTCTTGCGTTCGTGCCGCTACACTTTTGAACCCCGAACCATGGTCATAAATTATTGGCGTCCTGGATATATTGATCGTGATTTACCTATGGCATCGACTATTAAGCGTCCTCATAGGATGAACGACATTTGTCAGTGCGACGTTGCCAGCTTTATGTTTACTTTCTCTTTCTTTGACAATCGCGTGTCTGTACATTTATACCAATTTCGTCTAATCCTAAATTTATACATATACGGATGCCCGATATTTTTATATAATTTATTATTATCTATCTACTACTACAGTATTAGTAATAATGCATTTTGATAAAGTTAAGTACACAAATAGTTTATAATAAGATAAAGAAAATTAAGCTCTGTCTCTGAGATTTTGCATGTAGTAGCTAGAATGACAAGCATATAGTATGTACATGTTTTGTCTAGTCATTTTTTTAAAATATAAGACAAGTAGGTACGTGATGACTTCATTTGTGGGTTACATATAAATATAGGTATGATAAAATCGAGATTGTATCTTACCATGGCCTGAAGCAATATTATATATGAACGTCTAATATTATACACGGACCCCAATATCTATATACGGACGTCTAATAGTTATATACGGACGTCTAATAGCTCTATACGGACGTCTAATAGCTATATACGGACGTCTAATAGCTATACACGGACCCCAATATCTATATACGGACGTCTAATAGTTATATACGTCTAATAGCTCTATACGGACGTCTAATAGCTATATACGGACGTCTAATAGCTATATACGGACGTCTAATAGCTATATACGGACGCCCAATAGCTATATACGGACGTCCAATAGCTATATACGGACGTCCAATAGCTATATACGGACCTCTAATAACCTAGCTAGTTTAATTATAAAAATACGGCATTATCTAAAGCAGTACTGTTTTGCTACAACAAGCTACTGTATGGTGGAAATACTGTTGCCAATCATGTTGCACCGTATTGGATTATTTCCATTTGTCCCCACAGATTTTCCCGGGATAAATGGGAATTATTGGCAGTAGGAATATTTTTAATCAACTTCTCTTGACTATCTAACTAGATTTGAATTGGACATCCGTATATAGCAATTGAGCGTCCGTATATAGAAAGAAAGAAAGAAAAATATTTATTTTAACATAAACAACTCACAAACATCTTAAATAAAAAAAACAAAAATAACAAGTTAACTAACCTAGCTGTTTATGAAAAAAATGGACCCTGTCTCAGCACATGCCACAATAAAGTAATATTATTGCGGTGCTGGTTTTCAGACAGGACCAGTGTGCAATATAGCTATTAGTCGTCCTTATAAAGCTATTGGGTGTCCGATTTCTCCATTATTCAAACAATTTACTAAACATACGAGTATTTAGCAGCTTTATCATCGTATTTTAATTTACACTCGGCAAGATGGAGTGACGATATTCGCAAGCAGGCCGATGTGGGCTGGATGAGAGTAGCCGAAGGTCGGAAGCGGTGGCGTGCACTAGGAGAGGCCTATGTCCAGCAGTGGACTGATGCGGGCTGATGATGATGATGATGATGAAGCGGGTGTTGAGCTAGCTAGATATAGGCACGACTCGGGCGAGTTGTGGGTTCACGAACAAATTATTCTTGTACTCGGGAGCCGGGTGGCGGGCTCTAAGAATGTTAGAACGTATGTATTTAATCTACAGTTTATTTATACGGGGTAGCCCGGTATTAGGTAAATAAATAAAAACAAAGAACATGTAGATGTATCACTTTTATTCAGTGTCTTAGAGAGAGAGAGTAGACTTATAATACGCAAGAGCTAGAAATAAGAAAGACAAGCGTTGATTAATTTAGTCAACAACACAACGTTTTACTACTCAGTTGGTACTTAAACTATAGTAATTAATATTAGAACAATTCAGTCTTTAGTTGCTATAATTAACACCACAACAATTACAATAGGTAATAAAATAACTTTAAATAAGTATTTGACACCTACTCAGTCGGTACATAAAATAATAATCCTACTAATATTATAAAGTCGAAAGTTTGTGAGGATGGATGGATGGATGTATGGATGGATGTTTCTTTCTCTTCAATGCTAAAACTGCTAATGGGATTTAAGTTAAATTTGGCATGGAGATAGGTGACATCCTGGAATAGTTTTGTATAAAAACTTTAATTTTAAGCCAGTCCTTATTATGAAGAAGTGTAGGATGTTCATTTTTTAATTGGTCGCATTCAGCTCGTTTTGGAGGTTTTTTACACTTAATGTGGTCTTTAAAATATTTGGTTACAACGTTTTTTTGTTCATTTGTCCAAGGAACAAGTGTCCTCTTCTTTTTTGCAGATGTGTTGTAAGTAAGTACTTGGGAAGTTGAAGCAACTTGCTCGTCTCTATTCAGGTTAATATCTTGCGATGGATCTGCTTCTTCTAATTCCATATCAACAACTTCCTGATTTTCGATCTCATCTCCTATCATTTCTTCGTCCATGTTCAATTCTATCTCATCTAAAGTTTTTCCTTGATATTCATCCGCTTTTCCATCTTCCATCAATAGTAAAAGTTTTGAAATTTTTGCAGTTTGATAAACGTCGCTGGGTAACCTGTAATTATTTTTGTGTACACTCAGGGTGTGACCCATAAAAGTAGCTAGTTGTTCGAGCTCTAATTCAGTCATTGTAAAAAGCTGGGTCATCGTTGCTAGATGTTTTCGCAAGCGTGTTGATGTAAGAGCTTTATAGTTTTTGGCACCACTTGCTTTTGCATATTTCTCTAAAATTTTGTAGCCACAAACAGTTGTTCCACCTGCTTTTACAAATAGCAAATTATTGTCGTCTTTAACATACATGTGTCTCACTGATAACATTTTTTTAATATCACCTTGCACTTCAATACTAAACAGTACTGGCACCCCTCTCCCTCTTTTACCACGGATCACTATTCTTTTTAATTTATCTACTAATATTTTTTCAGTGGATACACACACACACACACGCACGCACGCACGCACGCACACACACACACACACACGGAAATAAATTACATAATTTAATTTAATACTTATATAGCATACAATATATATTTATAAATAGAATAGCAGACCAGAATTATTAAGTTGACAGTTAGTTTATCAGCTTATAGAATTTAAATAATGTTCCTTAACCAGCGATTTGAATAGAGTGAGAGTTTGAGCATGTCTTATATATAAAGGTAGTGCATTCCACAAAATAGTGGCCTGGACCGTAAATGATTTTGCATAGAACCTAGAAGTATGCTCTGGTATTTTTATTATTAGTCTCTTTATGATCTCGGGAACTCAACTTGAGGATCGTATAGGAACTGAAATCGCTCCTTGAGATAGGACGGAGTTGAAGGGTTGTACAATATACTGTACAGCAACGAGAGGTAATGAGTATTCCGGCGAAGGCGAATAGGTAACCACTTGAGTTTTTTTCGAAATTCGGAGACATGATCATACTTGCGAAGACCAAATATGAATCTTATGCAAACATTCTGAAGTCGCTCAAGTTTATCGAGTTGATTTTCGGTAAGATCTGGATAACTGGCATCGGCATAATCGAGGATAGAAAGTAGTAAGGATTGCGCTAGTTCAGTTTTAGTTTCTATTTCAATTTTTTGGAACTGCCTGCAATTAAAACTTGAGACTTCCCAGCATTAATCGTAAGTCCGTGACTACGGCTCCAGTCGCTAATCAGCATGAGATCTCCATTTATTAACTCTAATATAAAAATAAAAGCCCGCACTTACTGCCAAATTCTTTTGTCAAATTCTTCATATTTATTGTTGTCGTTGCCATGATCATTGTAATCATTCAATTTCAATCTTTGTAATTCACCAGGCCGACGTCTATTCAGAAGGAGAACGCGACAATATATAGATTCCACCAAGTTATTAAAAGCTTCAACGTTCGCTTTTCCTTCAGATTGAGTTAAATTTTCAGACGACTGTTTTGACATGCCACGAAGATAATCTTTGAATAGTTTTAAGTCAGCAGCAAGTGGCACCATAGTGGTTTTATTCCACTTCTTTACATTAAGGTCATCAGCAGCCTGACTAGAAATATCAAACTTCCAATTCTCCCCTATTAATGTTGATAGAATTTTTAAATCTGCTTGAATAGAAGCTGTGTGAACAGTGTTTTCCATTTTAGAACTTTGCAATAAAGCTATACTACAACATTGTTTTATTGATGTAGCAATGTTCATGGCATATGTCGGTGCATCAAATTTTTGTGTTACCTCATTGTATCGGGCTACTACTCTCGAGAGCAATGAATCCGGGTCACTTAAAGAAAGTTAAAAATCTCGGAAACTAAAAATGATAGGTTAATGCAATAAATTGTATTTAATAGACAATGTAATACTCCTTAAATGAAAGTAAAAAAAATATGAGTCACCATACATTTTATTAACACAAAATTACATAAAGAAAAAATCTGCTGATCTCTCCTTAAAACAAAAATAGGAAACATGAAATTTTTGAACTTTATTACGATTTTCTTGAATTTTAATACTTCGTATTGCCTCCTCGTGCTTCCATTACTGCGTTTACGCGGTTTGGCATGCTGTACACCAAGTTCCTTATACGATTTTGGGGAATATTCTCCCATTCCTCTGTGAGAGCAATTTTGAGCTCACGAAGCGTGATTGGGGGAGGGTTTCGTTGTTTTACGCATCTGCCTAGCTCGTCCCAAGCATGCTCGATCGGGTTGATATCCGGGCTGCGCGCTGGCCACTCCATACGAGTAATGTTCATCTCTTGAAGGTAGTCATTCACAATCCTACCTGTATGAGGTCGGGCATTGTCATGCATAAATATAGCATCCTCACCTAAATTGACCATAAATGGACCAACGTGATCATTGAGGATTTCTTCCACATATCTTACGCTAGTTAAAGAGCCGTTTTCTATGATCACCAGCTCTGTGCGACTTTCAGAAGAAATTCCGGCCCACACAAGTACAGACCCACCACCGTAGGCTACTTTTTCCTCGATGCATGCTTGCTTGAATCTTTCCCCTGGTCTTCGATACACTCTGTGTCTTCCATCGTGCTTGTAGAGCATAAATTTTGATTCGTCGGAGAACATAACTTTTGACCAATCTTCAATACTCCAATTTACGTGGCTCTGGGCATATCTTAGTCTTGAAATACGATGCCCACGCTCCAGTTTAGGGCCGTTTGCAGGTCTAAGGGGTTTTAAGTTAGATTCAGCAAGCCGACGTCTTACTGTCCATGCACTTGGGTTACTTCCTCCGAGGCGTCGAAACTGATTGGTGAGTTCAGTTCCTGTGAGAAAGCGATTTCGAAGCATGGTGTTCACCAAGTATCGGTCTTCTCGTGCTGTGGTATACCTGGTTCTGCCCGTTCCTGGTCTGCGTAGGTTAGAACCAGTTTCTTCGTAACGTCGGAGAACTCTTTGTACTGTTGACAGCGACACACCAACAGTCCTGGCTGTATCGCGCTGACTCCGGCCGGTTTCCAGCATTGTAAGTATTCTGGTGCATTCTTCAGGCGTAAGCGACATAATTTCAGCTTGAATAATGAATATAGAGCACTATCAACATGGTTTATGTACCCACATAAATGACAGATTACAAACAAAAGCAAAACCAAATGCTGTAATTTCGTAGTTCCATCTTCGAAAGTGGCCCTTTTTCAAATTTGATTTTTTTATGATATAACTTTACAATAACTAAGAAGTTTTAATACCTTCATTTAAGGAGTATTACATTGTCTATTAAATACAATTTATTGCATTAACCTAGCATTTTTAGTTTCCGAGATTTTTAGGATTCTTTAAGTGACCCGGATTCATTGCTCTCGAGTGTATTTTAGTTGCGTGTATTATAGTGTCATAATATTGTGGTTTTAATACTTGTTCAAAGCTATTGATATTTGGGTTCAGTTTAGTTATTTCCACAAGCAATTTCGCCAACTCCCTCATCTTACGTGAGACTACAGTTGCAAAATGATCATCGCTATGTGCTCTCAAATATTGGGCTCCAAACATACAAATTAATTTATCTTTTTTAGCTACTAATGATATCTTGTCTGGTTTCATACGAGGAAATACATTTTTCATTAAATTATTGTCGACTTTAACGTAACGTACAAGATAATTTTGTGCATCAACTTGTGCGTTGTTTGTAGAAATTGTATTATTGCATTTTTTTACATGTCACCACAGCTGTTTCCTTGAATAAAAACCTAAACATCTGGTACACGGTAAGTAGTCGGCCTTTTCAGAAAACCTACACTTCTTCACTGGTTTGAATGCAGTTTGTGAATTACTTACATAATTACCCTTTTTTCTTAAATCGCTAAACAATTGTTTACGTTTAAGGCTATTTTTTGGATGTGATAATGCTAATTGCACTTCAGGTTCAGATAAGTGGTTTCGTACCATATGTCGTGAAAAATTTAAAATAAAATTTTCACAGTAGAAACAAAAATCTCTTTCTCGAATGCGTTTACCTTTTAAAGTATCCTCCAATGTGTTTTTATCTTCCGAGCCTCCCTTTCCTGTATCCACATTTTCATTTAAATTTTCTTTCGATTTTTCTTCCGAGTCAATCCCCACGAAATTTTCTCTCAACGAAACATTTTCTTATTCTGCTGGACTTGTATTATAGCAATAGCTTGAAGCAAACTTAGATGATCCATCTAAACATTCATTTTCCATTAATAGTTCTTGGTCAGATTCTGATGAAGATTCATAAGATGATGGTTCATAATTCTTATCATTTGAAAGTTCAGAAAAGTCAGACTCATTGTCAAATAATGGTACAAATTGTTCTTGATTTCGATCATCTGACACTATGCATGGATGTTCTAGCCGAGGTTTCTGGCCTACTTCTGATGCGTAAGTGGGCTTGTTAATGATTGTATTTCCAGTAGGATCAAGATGTCTGAGATGATTCAAGGTAGACGATTCAACTGCTATTGGTGGAGGTTCATCAGTGTCATTATTTAAGTGGTAAGTAGTATTCTTTTCAGTATTTTTAGGATCAAGGATGCTAACGTAATTCAATATTCCAGAAGATTCAGTTGCTACTGGCAGAAGCTCAACAATATCAGTGCTTAAGGGGTTGGTAGAATTTTTCTCTATATTTTCAGCATCGACGTGACTTGCGCTATCCGAGATAGCAGGAGATTCTGTTGCTACTGGCAGAAGCTCAACAATATCAGTGCTTAAGGGGTTGGTAGAATTTTTCTCTATATTTTTAGCATCGACGTGACTTGCGCTATACGAGATAGCAGGAGATTCTGTTGCTACTGACAGAGGCTCAAAATTGTCAGTACTTAAGGGGTAAGTGGATTTATTTTCTATTTTTTCAGGATTGGGGGGGCTAACGCTGTCTAAGATAGCAAGAGGTTCAGTTATTACTGGTGGAGGCTTAACAGTACTTATGAGGTAAGTGGATGTTATCTCTACATTTTCATGGGCAAGGTGAGTCGCGTGGTTTAAGATAGCAGGAGGTTTCACAGCTACTGACGGAGGCACATCAATAACAGTAACATTTGAGGCGTAAGTACGTATATCTGAGATTTCGTTTCTAGAATCAAAAAGAAAATTATTCTCAAAGGAAGTAGATTTATTTAATAAGGGCGAAAATTTTAACATATCAGAAACATTTAATATATCAGATAATTTGGAAAAACTATGCATCTGAGAGTCAGGCAAGTCATTGAGAGACATATTGAAATAAGACGAACTCTTTCTTTTATCCATGGATTGAGAATGATTATTATCATCGTTTTCACTAAGGGGCACACTTTCTAGTTTCTTAGTAGAAATAAATTCATAAGAGTCTGAGTTATGGCTTACATTTGAAGAAATGCAAGGGTTAGATTTTTCTTGATTATCAGGTAAAAAAGACGGACAGTAGTACGAGACCTGAGAAATATTTGTAGAAATGGAAGGGTCAACAGTGTAATCTAGGTTCTTATTTAAAACGGACGTATTGCAGTCTGCGATATTAGTAATATTTGCAAGAATTGATGAGTTATCAATGGAACTTGAAGGCACGGAAGCATGAGCACTGACTGGGGCACTTGTTAACAATTTAGTATCTTCTTCATTTATCTCGTGATCCACTGCTTGAACAGACTTTGTATTAACTCGGCTTGTATTCATTTTACGTCGTCCTTTCCTATTCCCGGTACCATTTTTCCTTTTTTGACCTAAAAAAAAGCAATTTAATGATTCATTAAGTAAATCACGCTATCACATTTTCTGTGTGGAAAAGTAACATTTATGAATAAAATACTGAAACAAACAAACATTAAAAATCTGAAGTCAAACTGTAATGATACCTACTTAATTAATGGTTTACTTTTACAACTGATATATTTTAATACTTATATTCAATAGTAGAGTAAAGGTGTGCGTAGATAGTAGTGCGTAGAAGTGCTTTATATTTATAGTAAACAGTTAAAATAACATTATTGTTACCGAAGTGTAAGTGAGAACCTATATTTTAGAATTAGCTTTGTTACTAAACGCTTAAAATTACAAGGTGAAAAATGTCTAATTTGACGTCCGTATACACAGTTACCACTTCTGCAGTCCCAATAAGGTACTAGTCGCCAACCGCGACATTATCCACGTTGTCTTCACCTACGTATACCTACTTAAGCTACAGTAACAAAAGAAGAAGGAGATAAATAACATAAAGCTATAATCAAATCTACATTTATGCCTAAAACCATTTTTATAATTTAGTAATAAACGCTTGTAATTACAAAATCATACATTTAACCCAACCAGGATACGAACCCGGGAACCTTGGCAAAACACGCTGGGTACGTTGAGCTACTCTTCACTAAGCTTTTCAGTTACTTTAGCTTAAGTATTTGGAAACAAAAACAATGCGGACGATGTCGCGGTTTGCAATTAGTACCTTGTTGAGATTACGGGAGTAGTAGGTAAATAAAAGTTCGAGAATATATATATTAGACCAGGGTAGATGCCTTCAAAAATAATAAAAAGTGAAAAAAAATAACAGTAGGATGAAACCCATTAGAAAAGGAGGAGAATATTACAAAAATGAAAGGAAAAATAATTTACGGGCGATCTGAGGTCGGGAAGGGGGTGGGGGTGAGTTTTTAAGGGTAAAAAACGGTTTTTCTTGATTTCCGGCAAAACTAAAAGTCCTATGGAAAAAAGTTTAATAGCAAAGTTGTAGGTAATAAAAAGATCTAAAACTTTTGTATTTACACTTTTTTCACATAACCTCAAAATTTAGAAGAAAAATTCAAAAAACCAAGTTTTTGGATTTTTATTTTTATCTCTTACAAAAATATTTTTTTCCCCACGATATTTTGTGAAAAGTTGCCTTTTTATGTCCCAAATACGCTGTAATTTATTTGTTTAAAAATATATTTTTTTTTGCCTTATATTGAATTAATATCGAAAAAGCACTAATTTTCAATCGAAAATTCACCCGTCAAAATATCAGCTTTTTTCAAAAAGTTGGTATGTTTTCTGTTTTCTGAGATGTCTACTTTCCGATGGTGCAAAAAAAATTGTGGTATTGTAGTAAATTTTCTCAGAAAATGCAAATCAAAATCGAAAAAAATCTCGAATCTGATTTTTTTTTAAATTATTATATACAATTTAGAGCTATTTATTAAAATTTATACTTAAATTATCCGAAAATCGCAAGATTACATGTTACATTGATAAAAAAAATTGCAAATCAAAGTGAATTACTATAATTAACAAACAAATAAGTTATTAATTTCTGAATTCGAGTATTTATCGATTTTGATTTGCATTTTCTGAGAATATTTACTACAATAGCACAATTTTTTTTTTGCATCGTCGGAAAGTAGACTTTTCAGCAAACTGTAGCCACCAAATAACGTTCAAATTGTTGTTCATGTCCACAGTCATATGTATAGGATTTTCAGAACCACTTGAATATACTCTACAAATCACACACTTATCTCGCAATATGAAATGAGTAGAAGGCCACGGCCATTTTAATTTGTTTTTTATAAAATATTTTAAGTATCTTTTGTCTAAAAACCTGTCTATATCAGCAAAAATTACCATTTTGTAAGAGAAATGTAATACAATATTTTATTAGGTATCAGTAGGTATCGACACAATAGCGGTAGAGATCGAACTAAAGTTCTGTGACACGACGTCAACGACGTGTCTTGACTTGTCAACATATACCTATTTATACTGACTCACGTACTTCAATACAGAAAATAAAACTTACCTGTAGTAAAACCCTTAGTCGAAAGATTTTCTTCGACTTCGATCTTTCTACTCCGAAGACTTCGGGAATTCATTTTCTATCTTATGTGGATGAATGACGACGAATGAAAATGAATGAAGACGTTCCAATAACTGCACGTATTTTTTTTCGCAACTTTCACTGTTTTTTTAAACGTTTAAATAAACTCGGGCTCCTAATAATACGCAACGCGTACACCACCTACGGCGAATATATTGTTTTGATTAAATATCGTGTGATAAGTGATAATTGTGATCTATTGTTGCAAACGAACTGGCAACGTCGCAGTTGTGGACGCCAAATACGCGGGTCCATAGTCGGGAACTCCCTGAGATATGCGGCTGTCAGTATACGCGCGACAGCAGCGCCACACCTGCACTAAGATTTTGTCGCGAACTTTTTGATATATTTTTGCAGCCGTTTAAGCGATATTTTGACTATCGATATTTATCCTACGACTAGTCAGGATCAATAGGACGTAAATGCCACTGGCTATCAAAGTGGCGTCCAGTATGCGGACGCCAAAAGCAGGTGGACGCAAGTTTAAATGCATTTTTCTCTTCAGAGGACGTCTTATTGTTTGGGGGATAAATATATATATATATATATATATACTTGTATATATATATACTTGTTTTTATTTTGGCCACAGCAATTGTCGGAAAAAAAGTTATGTGAAGAGTTTTGTTGGGATTTTGCTCATTTAAAAGGTGCAAATAATCTAGAATACATGAGCCAATTTCATTAGCACCACTTTTGTCTTGAACCTCATCCCAGAAATAGCAGTAAACATTATCATAAGCCTCTCATCCACATTTGTTTTTTCGCTCTTCTTACCCTTTTTTACTTCTTCTGATTTCTTCATCATTTTATTTTTGCAGCCGTTTAAGCGATATTTTGACTTCTATCGATATTTATCCTACGACTAGTCAGGATCAATAGGACGTAAATGCCACTGGCTATCAAAGTGGCGTCCAGTATGCGGACGCCAAAAGCAGGTGGACGCCAGTTTAAATGCATTTTTCTCTTCAGAGGACGTCTTATTGTTTGGGGGATAAATATATATATATATATATATATATATATATATATATACTTGTATATATATATACTTGTTTTTATTTTGGCCACAGCAATTGTCGGAAAAAAAGTTATGTGAAGAGTTTTGTTGGGATTTTGCTCATTTAAAAGGTGCAAATAATCTAGAATACATGAGCCAATTTCATTAGCACCACTTTTGTCTTGAACCTCATCCCAGAAATAGCAGTAAACATTATCATAAGCCTCTCATCCACATTTGTTTTTTCGCTCTTCTTACCCTTTTTTACTTCTTCTGATTTCTTCATCATTTCCACTATGGTAATATTAAGGCAATTAAGTTTCGATTTATAAAAAAAGGATTCTCCAGTGGGACACTGCATAACAGCCTGCAAATCATAAACCGCGCAAATATTTGTCTCATCAATATTCTGACGATCTGATCGTTTTTCTTGACGGCACAAGTCTTTTTCTTTCAGATGATCATCATATTTTGCTTGAATATCTAATTTCCGAGCAGGGTTTGCTAATTCGTAATCTAAGCATAGATCACATCTATCTTTTTTAGGCTGAAAGAAACCTATATTAAATTCTTTGTTAAAGATATTGTAATACAACCGGTAGTCACATGAAGGGTTCCCTTCTTCTTTCTGTAGCTTGTCAAAATCTTTCCAAAGATCCATAATTGTCTTCTCGCCACTTATATACTCTCTAATCGTAGACGCTCTTAAATAATGAGATTCAATCCTTGGAATCGAATTTATATGTCCCTTAATACTCTCGATGAGATTCACATCTATTGGCTTCCTAGACACGTGCTTACCCCTAATGTCTTCACTGCCGAAATTTTCAGGATCAATTTTCTTTTTTATAGTTCTGATTGTGTTTATGAAAAATGTCTTACAAACACGAATTTTATTACTTTTAACGGTAAAATAAAATGCATTATTTGGTAATCTAGGTTTGTCTGCATTAGTGTATTTATATTTTGGGCGAACTTCCATCATACATGATCTAATATAAGATCTTTGCAAATTAATGTTACCAATAGCTCAATATCTCTCAAACAATCTATATCCGTCTGTATCGTTTATATTTTCAGAACATTTAAGTCTGCTTTTACATGGTTCTTTAGGTAGGGCGCGTTTATATGACACGGGATGTTACAGCGTGTCGGCCGCGCGGCGTAAGTACGGTGACCGCGCGGTCAGGCCCGGTGGCCACGCCACTGCGAACCCGATTCAATTCCAGTTGATCTTGGTCTTTCTTAAAATTCACACGTGTTCGTTATGAGCTATTTGACTAAGAAGATTAAAATTATGATTGCATATTACTTGTACCGACAAAGCAAAAACAAAGAAAAAAAGAAATGTAGAAAATTTTGGATTCATCCTATTTTAGCACGGCGAGAAGAGTTTGGTGAATTTCATACGCTATACAACCAATTGCGAGAAGATGAAAAAGAATTCGCAGATTATTTCCGAATGGATGTTAAAACATTTGATAAACTACTCAACTTCATACGTGATAAATTGAAGCACCAAAACACTAACATGCGGGACAGTATTACCCCCACAGAAAGTAAATAAATAGTAACAATTATTTGGTCAAGTGGTATTTATTAATCATTATATATATATATAAATTTGTAAGGCAGACTTTATATTTGTAAAATCTAAATCGTCGATACTTGAATTGGATGGACTGGCAAAATTTTATTGCTCTCGACCTATGGTAGATTCGGACTCTTCAGAATAAGATGATTGTTGTGTTGCCGGACGTCCAGATCCAGCAGCAGTAGTGTAACCATACTGATAGGTGCTTTCGTATGATACATTTTCGCCTTCTCGACGATACATAGTCTCGGGTGGTGGAGTAAAGTAAGGCCTTTTCGAACCAGCATTCTGTAGCTGTTGGTTTTTAGCTTTTATATTTCTCACAATAGACATCACCTGGTACTGAAACTCAACAGTATCTTCGTCATTGAATCGTTGAACAGTTGGTAAAATTCCTTTAAAAAACGACATCATACGACTCTCTTCTTCTTTTTCAACAGAGTCCATAAACTTCATGAATTTTGCATCCACGTCACTCAATTCTTTATTTTTCGTATTTGGTTTACTTTTTCCTGGCTCAGAATTCTTTAAATTTGAATCAGTTTCACGGGGGTTATATATTTTATTTAAAAACAACATATCATAGTATGGGTACTTATGAACTTTTTTTGTTGCAGATCCGGATTTGTTTTCCCTCATCTTCTTTTCGCATTTCATCCACCCATCTCGCATATTTTTCCATTTCTGAATGACTTTTTTACCTGGAATTTAAAAATAATATTCACATAAAAAATATAGTAATTTTTAATTCGCCTGATTCCTCTTAATGTTTAATTATCAGGAAACATGTTAATTAATAATAATACTATTTGTACAATTAATTTCTTATAATAAGTTCCTTAATATCATTTTATATATTTACAGGTACTTGGCAACAGGTCATACGTTTGCCGATTTAAGATACGCATTTAGAATTGGAAAAACAACATTATCGTTTATCATTAAAGAAGTGTGTAACTGTATATGGTCAGAACTAGTAAACATATATATGAAAATACCATCAGAAAATGAGTGGCTGAATATTGCTGAAGACTTTGCTGATATTGCAAATTTTCCCCACTGCCTAGGTGCTGTGGATGGGAAGCATATCAAAATAATTAAACCTACAAAATCTGGATCAATGTTCTTAAATTACAAACACTTTTTTTCTATTGTATTAATGGCAGTCGTTGACACCAATTATAATTTTATATTTGTAGATATTGGTGCATATGGCAAGGACTGCGATTCAAATGTTTTTAAAGAAACTGTCTTTTGGAAGAGACTGCTAAACAATACACTTAACTTACCACAGCCTGCTCTGATTTCAGAGACTAATTTTCAATTACCGTACGTTTTTGTCGCGGATGAAGCATTCGCGTTGCACAAAAATGTACTGAGACCATTTAGTGGTCGAGAACTCAATGAAACTATGTCAATATTTAATTATCGTCTTACTAGAGCAAGACGTTATGTGGAATGCGCTTTCGGCATAATGGCCAATAAATGGAGGATCCTCCATCGGCCTTCAAATGTATCTTTGGAGCTCACAGTCGACATGGTAAAAACCTGTTGTCTATTACAAAACTTCATTCATAAAGAACAGGGCATTAGGTAATGTAATTGTCGATTCAGGCTTTGAACTACAGACACTGTCACGATCAGAATATGCAGATCCTTTAATAGCAGACAATGTTCGTCAAAACTTTGCTGAATATTTTGTTTCCCCTCAGGGCAGTGTACCATGGCAAAACAAATATACACTCGAGAGCAATGAATCCGGGTCACTTAAAGAATGTTAAAAATCTCGGAAACTAAAAATGATAGGTTAATGCAATAAATTGTATTTAATAGACAATGTAATACTCCTTAAATGAAAGTAAAAAAAATATGAGTCACCATACATTTTATTAACACAAAATTACATAAAGAAAAAATCTGCTGATCTCTCCTTAAAACAAAAATAGGAAACATGAAATTTTTGAACTTTATTACGATTTTCTTGAATTTTAATACTTCGTATTGCCTCCTCGTGCTTCCATTACTGCGTTTACGCGGTTTGGCATGCTGTACACCAAGTTCCTTATACGATTTTGGGGAATATTCTCCCATTCCTCTGTGAGAGCAATTTTGAGCTCACGAAGCGTGATTGGGGGAGGGTTTCGTTGTTTTACGCATCTGCCTAGCTCGTCCCAAGCATGCTCGATCGGGTTGATATCCGGGCTGCGCGCTGGCCACTCCATACGAGTAATGTTCATCTCTTGAAGGTAGTCATTCACAATCCTACCTGTATGAGGTCGGGCATTGTCATGCATAAATATAGCATCCTCACCTAAATTGACCATAAATGGACCAACGTGATCATTGAGGATTTCTTCCACATATCTTACGCTAGTTAAAGAGCCGTTTTCTATGATCACCAGCTCTGTGCGACTTTCAGAAGAAATTCCGGCCCACACAAGTACAGACCCACCACCGTAGGCTACTTTTTCCTCGATGCATGCTTGCTTGAATCTTTCCCCTGGTCTTCGATACACTCTGTGTCTTCCATCGTGCTTGTAGAGCATAAATTTTGATTCGTCGGAGAACATAACTTTTGACCAATCTTCAATACTCCAATTTACGTGGCTCTGGGCATATCTTAGTCTTGAAATACGATGCCCACGCTCCAGTTTAGGGCCGTTTGCAGGTCTAAGGGGTTTTAAGTTAGATTCAGCAAGCCGACGTCTTACTGTCCATGCACTTGGGTTACTTCCTCCGAGGCGTCGAAACTGATTGGTGAGTTCAGTTCCTGTGAGAAAGCGATTTCGAAGCATGGTGTTCACCAAGTATCGGTCTTCTCGTGCTGTGGTATACCTGGTTCTGCCCGTTCCTGGTCTGCGTAGGTTAGAACCAGTTTCTTCGTAACGTCGGAGAACTCTTTGTACTGTTGACAGCGACACACCAACAGTCCTGGCTGTATCGCGCTGACTCCGGCCGGTTTCCAGCATTGTAAGTATTCTGGTGCATTCTTCAGGCGTAAGCGACATAATTTCAGCTTGAATAATGAATATAGAGCACTATCAACATGGTTTATGTACCCACATAAATGACAGATTACAAACAAAAGCAAAACCAAATGCTGTAATTTCGTAGTTCCATCTTCGAAAGTGGCCCTTTTTCAAATTTGATTTTTTTATGATATAACTAAGAAGTTTTAATACCTTCATTTAAGGAGTATTACATTGTCTATTAAATACAATTTATTGCATTAACCTAGCATTTTTAGTTTCCGAGATTTTTAGGATTCTTTAAGTGACCCGGATTCATTGCTCTCGAGTGTATATAGATACTCAAAATTATGAAATCGCTCGTTTATTGCAAGAGTATCACAGTTAAAAAACAATTTTAAACTTAACTCAAATAATATTTTTTTGCGATTTATGATAATGAAGAATGTTCACAATTTTTTTAGCTCTCCTTAAACTCGGTCGAAAATAAAAAATATGGGTGAAAAAACTGAGGATACGTTGCGTATTTGCCGAGATATTTAATTTCAAAATAAATGCGCTATTATTTTTATTTTTGTTTTTGTATAGATACAGGCCCTACTGGGACAATAGTTTTAAGCGAATTAGTACACCTAGTAACATTCTTCATTGCGATAAATATTGTTAAATTAATAAATTTGTGTTCAATAGTTTAATTACCAAATAAAAGATGGAAAACTTACCGTATGTGTTTTTTTCCCCAATTGGAAGTTCATTAAAATCTTCTTTTATAATTGAACATAGGTCATGCCAGGCTTTTAGTGTTTGACGTTTATCCTTATAGGATTCGCTCGTTTTATCCCAAAAGATATTTCTTTCTTCCACTAAAGAAATCAATGTCTCAGGATTGATACTCAGTTCATCCATCTTCGAAATCACGATGTCCGCGTGTCACGACCTCTCGCGCAAGTGACTGACGGACCAATGAAAGGAGAGAGCGAGACGGCCGCGCGGCCGCCGTGTGATCGAGGAGCGAACGCCGCGCGGCCGCCGCGCTGTTACTCAAAATTAATTTCAACTTTACGTCCTAGTTAATAAAACATAAATTTGCTATAACTGAACAATTAGTACGCGGTCACCGCGCGGTCGCCGCGCGGCGGCCGCAAGAATTTTTTCGCGTCGTCTAAGCGTGCGTTCAGACATGCGGGAATCGTGCGTTTACGAATCGCGCGGTTTGAAACCGCAAAATTGTGATGCTATTCAGACACGCGCGGTTAGTATGTGATTTCGTGCGGGTAGCGGTGTCAGTTTCAAAATGGAGGTCGATGAAGAAATGTGTTTACTGTGGTTGCTCCTTAAAAAAAAGAAAAGAAAAAGGCGGTATTGGGTGCATCCAATATTACGTGACCGACTAGTACATGGTCAGTTCGTGACGTTATATCCCAAATTAAGAATGTATGATAACAAATTTTTTGACTATTTGAGAATGTCAATAAAATCTTTTGATGAACTAATTGAACTGATCAGGCAAGATATTTCATGCTCCGAAACGCATTTGAGGCCAAGCGTGTCACCGGAAGAGAAACTCGTAATAACTTTAAGGTAAGGTTTATTTATTGTTCTTCAAAATCAGCATAAATATTTTCTATAACTGTAGAGGACTGAGAGCCAGAACTAAATTGCGATGGTGACGGTGAGGGTGCCGGAACAGGAGGAGATGATCCACATGTAGTAAAATATGCTTGCGGGCTTGCATACTGTTGTCCTTGCCAATACGTAGGTGTGATCTGCTGAGTATTGTAGCGAATAGGGGGTGGTAAGCTTTGTCCTTTTTGTATCACTTGAAGTAATTCAATTTTCGTTGCTAAACGCCTATTTTCTGGTACTTTTTGGAGTTCTTTATATAACGACAAACAAAAGAGTTTGTCGTCATCTTGTCTTCATTCTGAAAATGTTTTCGTGACTCGATACTTTTTTCTATTAAAACAGTTTTTTTTCTTCTGGCACTTGTGTTTTCTTACGTTTAGGGGGACGTATTTCAGTGGCTTCGGTTGCATTGGCGTTTAGTTGACTTGTCTCCTCACTTTGCCTTTCATTCTGTTCTTCAATATTAGTTGTAGTGTCTTTATTACTTACACTATTCTGCAGGAAAGATAATCTTGCAAAATACATATATCGGGCTCCTTTACGAGCTCCTGAACCAGAAGGAGTTGTTTTTTCCTTTTTGTATTCTTTATTGTAGCAATCTCGTATGTTTTTCCATTTTTTTTGGAGTTGTGTACCTAAAAATAATAACATTATTAATAATATTCTTGTTTCAGATATCTTGGTACGGGTTGTTCATTTGGAGAACTAAGCTACAATTATCGCCTAGGAAAATCGACGATTACTGGAATTGTCCGCGAAGTATGTAAATCATTGTGGAATAAGTTGGTAAACATAGTCATGCCCGAAGCGACTGAAGATATCTGGAAGACAATAGCACAAGACTTTGAGAGATATGCAAATTTTCCAAATTGCATTGGTGCTATAGACGGCAAGCATATCCGAGTTATAAAGCCTGTTGATTCGGGTTCTTTGTATCATAACTATAAACATTTCTTTTCCATAGTGCTCTTAGCACTTTGCGACGCCAACTATTGCTTTACTTATGTTGATATTGGGGCTTATGGCAAAAGCAGTGATTCTGCTATATTTAAAAATTCGGTTTTTTATAAACGCCTGACAGAACAATCATTAAACATACCAACACCTAAACCAATATCTAATGTAGACCTAACACCAATGCCTTACATTATAGTTGGAGATGAAGCCTTCGGCTTAGCAGAAAATTTAATGCGCCCATATTCAGGCAAATGTTTACCATATGAAAAAAGGATTTTTAACTATAAGTTATCGAGAGCCCGACGTAATATTGAGTGCACTTTTGGTATTTTGGCGAACAAATGGCGCATCTTTCATAGGCCTATAAATGTAAACATAGATTTTGCCGAAGACATAATAAAAGCCTCTTGTGTTCTACATAACTATGTGCGGACTAGAGATGGTCTAAAATTTAAAGATACTTTATATAATGCACCCATGACTAATCTCAATACCTTGCATGCGGGAAGAGGGACACCGTCATCTTTGAATATCAGAGATAAATTCGCTCATTACTTTGTGAACGATGGGCGTGTTCCATGGCAAGACACAAAGATATAGCTGCAACTAACATACCGTACTTGTAATGTTTAGGTGAATAAACCTACTTACTTAAAATATTCTTTTTTTCCATCGTGTCTTCGCAATTTCCAAATATCTCCACCAACTCTTGTCAAGCTCGGTTCTTGATAATTTTATTTGAGTAATCATCACACTGAATGTCCCATATTGCAGGTCTCTTCTCCACCTCATCAATAAATAGTTCAGTGTCGAAACGATCCATGGCGAACTCACGAACGATGACGTGCATACCGCGCAGTATCCGCAACGCAACTGAACGCGAAGTAGAGACTCCATAGTAATAGAAACGCGCGGGAGCAGCGCGATTCTATTTTCTGGCGGTTGGGTTGCGGTAACCGCGCGGCTTGATTAACCGCGCGGTTATGTCTGAACGATTACTAACTAACTCATATAAATAAGACCCGCGCGATTTCCATGCGATTCTATAATCGCGCGGTTCCCGCCGTGTCTGAACTAGCGCTAACTGCAGCCGTAAGCTTTACCAGAATTTCTTAGAATTTTTGCTACATTTTGCTTCCACTTTGTTGGATCTCGAGTACGTTTTCTTGATCTCGTAGCAAATTCCGGAAGAGTATTATTGTTAACAGAGCTAGTATTTAAATCGTTATCCGAAGATAGTGAAGAACTAAAGTAGATGCTTTTGTAAGATGTGATAGAGATCTGTCGACTGCATAAGTTGGGTCGTTGTCACTTAAATCTACGTCACTTTCATACGAGTTTATTGGTGACTGATAGTAATTACTTTTTACATTAAAAGTGTTTGCCCTTCTTACGTGAGAAGTGCTGCTAGAGGAATACGATGACGATGAACTAGACGATGATCGACTCGACGAAGAACTGCTAGTGATGGACTCATTTCTTGATAGAATAGCTTGCAAGCTAGTGCTCGAAAATCGACGTATGAGTCTGAGAGAGTTGGCTAGTGAGGTGAACATATCTTTTAAGTCCGTCCACAATATTCTCATTGACATTTTAGGCATGAAACGCGTCGCCGCTCGACTAGTTCCAAAAGAGCTCAATTTTGTTCAAAAAGGGCAGCGAAAGCCTGTCGCTGAAGACATGGTTTCCCGAGCTTCTACGGATCCGACCTTTATGAAACGTATAATAACTGGCGACGAGACATGGGTTTATTAGTATGACATGCAAACAAGCCAACAGTCTTCAGAATGGCGTCTCGAAAACGAGCCGAAACCCAAAAAACCGCGGCAAAGTCGCACCAAAATCAAGGTGATGCTGACAGTTCTTTTGACTACCGTGGTGTGGTTCACTCCGAATTCCTTTCAGAGGGAGAAACAGTGAATAAAGAATATTATTTAGGTGTCATGAAGCGTTTGCGTGAGAGTATCCGCCGAAAACGTCCAGATTTGTGGCAACACAACTCATGGATGCTGCACCTTGATAATGCACCATAACACACAGCCATTATAGTGAAAGAGTTTTTAGCGAAAAATTCAACAAACGTTCTCGACCAAGCACCCTATTCACCTGATATGGCTCCGTCTGACTTTTTTTTATTTCCCAAGTTAAAATTACCACTTCGAGGAAAACGTTTTGAGTCAATAGAAGCCATAAAAGAAAATTCGCTGAATGAGCTAAAGGCCATACCGTAAATAGCCTATGAAAAATGTATGGAAGACTGGGTGAAGCGGTGGAGATGTTGTATTGCAAGCGATGGGGCCTACTTTGAAGGCGATAAAATAAATTTAGATGAATAATTTGTATTTTTTGTTTTATTGACAAATTCTCGATACTTAGTACACAGAAGGTATATAATAATCGAATAGTCCTAGTCACATCCAATCCCAATATACCAATTAATCAATTTATTATAATATTATCAACAAATTTTCTTTTAAAATACTTAATTAATCCATCTAAGTTAAATTAAATACAGTGTAGCATCTTTGAAAATAATTATACCATTCCTATCACATCAATTAATATAATGAACATATGCTTCATTATTTCCTAACATTCCTTCCATATTCCAATATAACTCCACACCACCATTCATGTATCATCGATACGAGGATTGAATCTACTATGGATTCATAACTCCCCAAACCATAAGTCAAACCAACATCATACCAAATACCATCGTTATCTATTCATAATCATATTACATTCCATAACTATACCGGCGTTACGGCGTACGGTTACGCCGGTGGTGGAAAGAGCCCGACGAATGATGTCATTTATATGAGCATGCCTAGGTATACGCCCCGCGCTTTTGCTGCATGAAAGGCCATGATGTCCAAAAGAGTTGACGACTTCCCCACATTGACAAAGATGCGATGAAAAACAAGCAGCACCACTACGTAAGCAAGTGGCAATGCGGAAAGTTGTGTTATCTAATAGGGTCCCTACACTGGATACTGGCAGTGCTTGAAGCCAAGCGCCTGACTCCAACTCTCCTACAGCCAGTAAACGAGCACGCTCTGTATCACTGGAAGTAGTTTCAAGCAAAAACTCCTTTGTTTTCCTACAGAGCGGCTCGTCCCACTGTCGCTGAGAGCAGGGATTCGTTGGCAAGTCATTATTTGGACAAGCAGTTTTCGACGCTATCAAAGCCTCAGATTTACACAGTACTTCTGAATTAACAAGTTTGGAAACTAGGATTTTTCTTGTTAATTCTTCTGTGCTATGTATCGAGGAAAGAAAAGCTGGTAAGCTGACACTGGAAATTTTTCTGATGCCTAGGCCACCAAAACGAATCGGAAGTGATGTTTGAAGCCACATACGGTCGCTAAAAGTAATATTTAAAACTTGACTGAGTGTTTTTTTAATGATTAAGTCAATTTTTTCCAATAGTTGTGGATATTTCCAAAGTTGTGATGACCTTAGGGCATGGGTAAATTTAGGAACAAACAGACAATACCGAATAATGGTGTAAGCTGAATGTATATTAATTTTGAGTAAGCGATCAGAAACTGCATTAAATTTACTCACATTTTCTTCGACGAAGTCATCATATCCTTCTTCAAAGATGGGTGACCCAAGGAGGCGGAATGATTTTTTTTAATAACTTTGATGTTTGGAGTAATTGAATTAAATTTTGAAAGCATCAGTGATTTGTACAAATTATCCTTTAAAAAAATTTCACATTTCCTCCTCCTCACGTCGTGCTCCTCATTACTGAGGGTCGTGATTCTGCTGGATTTCTGTATAGAAAATAAACTTACTGTTATGAATACCTGTTTTCAACACCACCCAAGGCGCCTCTACACATGGATGTCCCCTGGCAACCACTATCGCAATCAGATAGATTACGTGCTTGTTAATAGCCGCTGGAGAACATCAATCGCGAATGTGAAAACATTTCCTGGGGCGGACTGCGGGTCTGATCACAATCTTTTAGTGGCAGAGTTTGCCCTCCGGCTAAAAGCAATCAAAAGGAATCACGTCTCGCGCGCGAGTACTCTGAATCAATCTGAACAAAAAATATTTGAACAAATGCTGAACCTCACAATTGCGGAACAACCAGCTCCATCAAACGCAGATGCCAACAAACAATGGGAACACCTAAAAAACCTCATATCCAAAACAGTCGAGACCGTAAAGCACGATAAACCTTCCACGTCCACCTGTAAACAAACTTGGATTTCCGTTGACACCTGGAAAATCGTCCAACAAAGGAAAGATATTAAAAGTCTTCTATATATATATGGGGCTTCTATAATAATCATGATGGCGTTAAGTACTCGGAGCTAAACAGATTGGTCCAGCTATAATGTCGTCGGGATAAAAAACAAATTTATTGAACGCATCTGTCACGAAATCGAAGAGCATTCATGCAAAATGCAGAGCTCGGATCTGTTCAAAAAGGTTAAACTGCTTTCTAAACAGTCCAAAAACAGACCATGGGTAATCGAGGATGAGGACGGCATACCACTTCAAGACCTCAACGCAATAACAAAGAGATGGCATAAGTACTGCGAAGACCTCTACAGGAACCCACATGAGCGCCAACCACCTCAGAGTACAATTGTGTGGAAGAATCTCGTGCTGGAGCCCTCAATCTTATTGGCTGAGACCACAGCTGCCTTAGATGCGCTCAAGATTAAAAAAGCTCCGGGTCCAGACCAGATAACAGCAGAAATCTTGAAGACTATGGCTCCCCATAGTCTTCATCCAGTCATCAGGCCCCCCTGATGACTGGATGAAATCCACTATCCTCCCATTACATAAAAAAGGCTCAACATCAAAATGTGATAACTATAGAACTCTGGCACTCATAATCACATGCCAGCAAAGGGTTATTACATATAATCAACAACAGAATTCGATACTATCTGGACTGGCAAATACCTCAAGAGCAGGCTGGCTTTGTAAAGGGCAAAGGAGCTCGTGAGCAAATTCTTAATATACGACAACTGATTGAAAAATGTTACGAATTCAACACACCGGTCATCTTGTGTTTTGTCGACTATAGCAAGGCCTTTGACTGCGTCGTATGGTCGAACCTTTGGGGAGTGCTGGAGGAGCTGGGGGTGCCTCGACACTTAATAGCTCTCATTCAGATGCTCTATATAAATAATCAGGGTGTTGTGAAAGTTGACAGGGTCTGCTCGGAGCCTTTCCATTTTGGCAAGGGAGTGAGACAAGGATGCATTCTATCGCCTATTCTCTTTAACATCTACGGAGAGTACATTATGCGGCGAGTTTGCGAGAACTGGAAGGGTGGTGTCTCAATTGGTGGCACCAAAATAACTAACCTTCGCTATGCTGACGACACGACATTGCTGGCCTCCAATGAATCGGAAATGACCTGTCTCCTACACCGAATACAGACCATCAGTTCAGAGCTAGGTCTCAAAATAAATCACACCAAAACCAAACTTGTGGTGGTGGACCGTGCCAACAAATTACAGCTTACAGGTGCACATAATCTCGAGACGGTCAAGGACTTTGTTTATTTGGGCTCCAATATTAACAACTCTGGGTCATGCGAGAAAGAAATTAGGAGACGTATTGGGATGGCAAAAAGCGCAATGTCACAATTGCATCGCTTATGGAGAGATCGAAACATCTCAAGAAGAACTAAAACTAGACTAGTTTACTCACTGATATTCTCCATATTCAGTTACGGTGCAGAAATGTGGTCCATGAAAAAGGCTGACAGAAACCGTATCGACGCCTTTGAAATGTGGTGCTGGAGGAGGATGCTGCGGATCCCCTGGACAGCTTTTCGCACGAACGTGTCCATTTTACGAGAACTCGGGATCGAAACCAGGCTTTCTAGCATATGTCTCCGCAGAGTACTCGATTTCTTCGGCCACATTTCTAGGAAAGATGACAGTAACATGGAAAAATTAATGGTCACTGGGAAGGTTGATGGCAGGCGACCGAGAGGCCGCTGTCCAATGAGGTGGTCGGATCAAGTACGCACCACTCTTAACATCGGACTGCATGATGCTCTCCACATTGCAAAAGACCGCAACAAGTGGCACACATTGGTCAGGGAGAGAATGATTCTGCAGGGGAATCACGACCCTCACATTTACTGGAGTTTAAATATAAGCCAATGAATTGAAATTCATTTTTTAAAATTATTAAATCCTGTAAAACCGTATCTGCGTTGCCTTCTAGTGTCCCATCATCTAGATACCAAATTTAATAATAGGGTGAATTGCGAGACTAAAAATTATTGGACCAAGGGGATCACCTTGTTGATACCCAACAGCTGAATCTAATAACTTATCTTTATACAATAATTTTGATGGGTATAACATTGCCAAAGGAAACTAAAAATTTTTGGGGTTTCTATTTTAGTTTGTGTCAATAAAGTGTCCCTATTCAAAGAATTAAAAGCGTTCTTTATATCAACCTTCAAAATGACCTCTCCTTCACCGCTACCAAGATAAGTTGAGAGAGCGTGTATGGCAGCTTCAGAGCCTCCTCTAGCTCCGAAGCCTAGCTGAAGAGGTTGAAAAGTATCTATTAATTTAGTTCTATAATATTGGCAACAAACTTTGGCTGCCATACGTCGATATGTACATCCTACGGCAATTGGACGAATACCACCATCTTTTTTTTAAAGCGCATAATTTGGCGCCATACAATATGTCAATTATAAATTTATTTACTTTACCAGAAAGCATGAGATTTAATAAGGCGGTTAGTTCCTTCAAAAGTCTTTCTCCGGATTGCCCCGCACTCGGGCCCTCAAGATCCTTAAGATGTTTATTTATTTATTATTATTTATTAAAAACTTTTTGTACATAGTTTGCACATAGGCGGACTTAATGCTAATAGCATTCTCTGCCAGTCGACCTAGGGTGGTGCAGAGATGCATTGTAGGTGTACATAATTAGAGTATGTTTCGATTATCACTATCTCACTTTAATTTAAGTAAGTAAACACACATATTCATGAATACATATATACAGACATACATACATACATACATATATATACACACATATATATACACACATATATATATACACACACATACATACATATTTATACATTAAAGACATATCATTGTAAATACATATACCTACACATACATATACACATATATACATACTCATATATAGATTGAATAAGCAAAAAGAGTTGAAATCATTCTGCAATAGTTTGAAGAACATGTTCGCGGACTCGACGTTTGAAAGTGTTTTGGCTTTTAGCTATTCTTATCTCAAGCGGAAGTGATTTCCATAGCTGAACTGATTGGACAAGGAAAGAGGAATTTACACAAGAAGATGAATGAGAAGGATAGCGTAGAATAAGATGAGTAGAACGATGATCACGATTAGGATTATCGCGCAGATATTTATAGCAAGAAGATAGATAAACAGGAGTAAACGAGGAGGTAAGAATATTGAAGAGTGTTGTGAGAGTACGCATACTTCGGCGCTGACGAATTGTCAACCATTTCAACTGGGATCGGTATGTAGACACATGGTCATACTTGCGAAGATTAAATATGAAACGAATGCAGTTATTTAGAAGACGGTCAAATTTATCAAGAAGTTCTGCATTCAGGTCTAAATAGCACACATCACCATAGTCTATAATAGGAAACACCAGAGTCTGCATAAGCATTGTCTTTGTCTTAGCTGGAAGAAATTTTTTAAGAGGATAAAGTGTCCTAAGTATACCAGTTACACGCTGACTTACTTTTGTAACTTGCATCCGCCAATCCAATTTACTATCTAAATGTAAACCTAGATTTTTGACAGTGTCACTGAAGGGTATTACGGTGTTATTGTAATTAACTGCAGGAAGCATAGAAAAATTAATTTTAATAATATTTTGATAATTACCAATAATGATTGCTTGGCACTTTGATGGATTGACGAACACGCCAAATTTATCGCACCAGATTTTAATAGCTCTAAGGTCTTGGTTAATTAGATTTATTGCAGTATGCAAGTTATTTATCTTTGCCTCTGTGTACAACTGTAAATCGTCCGCGTACAGATGATACGAACTTTGAAGATGTGTGGTCAGGAAATTAATAAATAATGAAAATAGTATAGGAGATAGAATGCCACCCTGAGGAACGCCAGTATCAATTTTACACCAATTTGATGTGGTCTCGTTGATTCGTATTGACTGCTGACGTCCTCGAAGATAAGAAGAGAACCATTCCAGTGCATTAGAAGAGATTTTAAGGTGTGACAGGATAGAGAGAAGGATATCATAACTGACGGTACAAACGGCGTTGGAGAAATCAACTAAAGTCATCACCGTGACCTTAGCATCCTCAGTGGCTGCCCTAATATCGCCAGTCACTTTCAGAAGAACTGTCATTGTGCTATGCCCCCGTCTGAAACCTGATTGAAATGTGCTCAGGATTCCATTGTTTTGGACAAACAGACACAATTGCTTATGGGCACAGGCTTCAAGCACTTTAGATAGGAAGGGAAGTATGGAAATCGGACGGTAGTGGTTAGGAAGCGTTGGGTTTGGAATTTTAGGAAGCGGCAGCACATAAGCTTTACGCCATTCTTGAGGAAAGGATGCAGAAGTTAGGGAAAAATTAATGATGTGAGTTATAGTCGGTAGGATGCTGCTTAACACTGTGGTTATCATTTGACGACTGATATTGTCAGGACCTACAGCATGGGATTTAATGGAGAGGATTACCTTTTCAATCTCATCCGCAGCAACTGGAGAAAACGCAAATGGGGTGAAATCAGCACCGGGCATACTATCAATATAGGCCAGCGTCTGACTCTTGACAACGGTATCCATCATAATTGTGGTAGCGAAATGTTGATTAATCTCCTTTAAGCCAACTGTCATACGCTGATCCATGTTTTTAACTTTACCAACACCTAGGGTCCCTAAGAACCGCCAAATGTCAGCAGATGAGCTAGAGTAAGATATATTAGTGAGAATATGGCGGCGTTTGGAGTTCCGAATCATCTGATTGCACCGATTTCTAACAGTTTTATATGAAGACCAATTTTCCTCTGTGCGGTTATTTTTGTATTTGAGAAAAGCACGATCCCTTTTCCTCATGGCCATTTTGACCTCACTTGTCATCCAAGGTGCGGGGGGACGTTTTAATTTTACGCATTTAAGTGGTGCATGGGTATCATAAAGTTTATTGATTATGTTATTAAATATTTTTACTTTTTCGTCAATTGTACCGGCTTTGAGCAGGGGATCCCATTCAATATCTGAAGCATCCATTTGTAGCCTCTCCAGATTTATACGGCGAAATGAGCGCCTACGCAGCATTACTGGCTTGATTTTAGGCGGTTTTAGGATGTAGGAAGTGAAAATAAGATCATGATGGGAAAACCCGGGGGCAGGATGTTGACCATGTGAACGGACAAGGGATGGGGCAGAAGTGATCATAAGGTCCAACCAAGTATCGTCTCCGTGTAAGTTGTGATGTGTTGCTTGCAGTGGTAATATGTGAAGTTTTGCTGAATCTATGATTTGAAGGAGTTTTCGGGAACGGGATGAGGTTACGTCAAGGAGGTTGGTGTTAAAATCGCCCATGATAATATGATGTGCATATTTAGACCCCAAGGATTCCAGCATAGATTCAAGACTTAAGAAGTAGTCTATGCCGGGAAGACAATAAACAACGCCTATAATTGACTTAATTCCTTGGACACAAACCTCGAGAAAAAGATATTCAACAGATACAAGGGAATTGGAAGAAGCTACTATTTTGTGTGGTAAACTATTGCGTAGATATATTGCAACCCCTCCACCTCTTCTATCAATTCTATCGTTTCTAATGAGAATAAAGCCGGGTAGCGAGTAAGAAGTAGAACGAAGTTGAGGTTTGAGCCAACTCTCCGAGACTAGTACCACATGAATATTAGAATCGCTAAACGCCTCCAATAAATCGTTATAGTGACTCGGTATGCTTTGCGCATTAATATGGCATACGTTTAATAAGCGGTTTGATGGCTGATTAAATTGTGAGCGTATGTAATCGCCGAGAGTGCCCTCAGTTACAGAACAGAAGCTGTCGTCACTATTGCTAGACGAGGATTCATTTGCAGAATAATAAGTGTCTAAATCTGATATCATAAGTAATAAATATAATAAAGTATAAATATATATATAAATAACAACAAAATAATAAATAAATAGTTAAAATAAAATAATAATAAAAAAACAACTGTTGGTGCACAACCAATAGTTCACCGGTGCACCACTCACTAGCCACACCATTCAAAGCATATATAGCACTAGAAACAATCAATTTTCAAAGTACAATAATAAATAGTTCTACGGAAGCATATCTAAATAAAAATAACACTTAATCTGTGTGTGCGTTTCGTACGCAATGCATCGACAGACAGGCAAAAACAATAGTATGTGGGTAGAAATAAAATTTAAGAGATCACTTGCAATATTTTAACAACCGCTCCCCACCACACGCACAAGAATACTAATACACACACCAAAATAGCTTTTTATAATTTATGTCCGTTTGTTCCGGCCAATCTCCGAAATGGTTGAACCGACTTTAACGGGATTTTTGCAAGTAGCTGATGAAATAAAAGTAACCCGTGCCATCCCCATTATATAAAAAAAAACATTGCTCATTTATTATTTCTGAGGCGAAACCAAGCTCACCGGGTCAGCTAGTTTCAAATAAATACGTTCGTTATCTATTGATGTAAAATTAATTACAACCACAGAGAAAGTACAATGCAGTCATTGAATGTAGTTGAAACATATTTATACTCGCATTATGTGGACGTACAAAAATGGAAAAAAAAAATACATTTACAAATAATCGCATTGCCCTATAGCATAAAAAAAAAACATTTAACAATGATAATTATACACTTACCCACACCACTTCAATCAATCTGTGTAACCATGTATTTACATAAACTTCTTACCTATTGTGTCCGTGGGGATAATAACATTAATACATATTTACACAATATCGCTGGGGATTCGTAATACATGTATACATGGCAACAGAAAATCCTTTACATGATTAGTGATAGGAAAAATGTATGTAGAATTTAAAAGTTTAAGTATGGTTGCATACAATCTAGTAAATCAAAAGATTAAAGGAGTGAATGTATGTACCCATCTGTCAACTCACCCGTATTTATAACTTATCAACAAATAATTATTTCCTCTGTTTGTACATAATAATGTAAGTTTAGGATTTAAGGCAACTATGGAGTATGGACAACATTTAACACGACATAACTTTGAGAACTTATGCTCTGTAGGTATGAGTTAATTATTCCTCGATAAAGTAGACGTCTTAGTAGCATCGGTAGCCGTTTTAGAGAACTTCTGTAGAAGAGGTTGCAGGCCCGCCAGGCATGTAACCCGGTGTCGCCCGCCGTCCGATGTTTTAATGATAACGACACCATCATTTGTCCAGCAGTCCCGAATCCCAAAGTGCAGACGTGCTTTGCTGAATACAAGTTGTCGACTTCTCGTCAAGAACTCTTTGACCGATATCGACGTCCCTCTCAACTTGGTCTTAGCCCTCCACACGGCAGACCTGGTATCAGTGCAGGTGAAGCGTACAAGTATTGGCCGGGGGCGTTCGTTCTTGCTGTTCCCTAGACGATGACTAGCTTTGATGCAGTCAGCCTTTAAATTCTTCATCCCTATTTTGCTTTGAATAATTTCTAGGACTACCCCAGAACAATTCTCATTCTCAGTTTCGGAGATACCTTGGAAAATGAGAGTTTTTCTACGCTGCCAAGTTTGAATGGAATCAATATTACTAGCACATTCGTTTATTTGTTTTCGGAGCAGATTGAGCATGCTTTACACCAGCTCTCGAAAAGATCGGAATTCTTCAGCAACCTTTGCCACTGTTTCTTTTGCCGTGCTAGTTGTCTGAAGTTGGGCTTGCAATTGATCCATTGTATTCAGGAACATTTCTTCGAGGCTCTTTTGTGCCAATTGGACTTCTTCAAGTTGCGACATTGTGTAGAAGGCACAAAACAAAAGGTGAAGATATATGACTAGTAGGTGGTACTTAATTTAAAATGCTAATATTCGGTCACGTATGATGTTACAAACGTAAGTACACTAATAACTGGTTATTATACACCCAACAATACTATTCCTGATCCTATTACGTAAATAGAATTTCTCAAAATATAATATCAACAATCCAGTACGTGTTAACTGTATGAACACCTACCCGCGAAAAATGTTGTGGAGTCAGGCCATCTAGACCACCAGCGGAGCCATTTCGAATCGCCCTAATAACATCGTTAGAAGTGGCCTTTAAAAACTCTGAATTTTCATCAGGGTCTGGAAAGGAAAGGTCATTAGTCGGAGATGGATGTTTATTATTTAACTCCTCTAATGTCTTAGAGGTACAAGCTGCTAAAGAGTCGCTGCTAAATAAAATTCCTCAAGCGCCTCTTATATCTTCTTCTTTTAATTTAGTTTCTACATAATTGTTGACGGAAAAAATGCGTTGTTTTAAAGAATGGTCAAAATCAGAAATGTTTGTAGGTGAAATACAGTTATGTTTGATTTGGGATGTTAAAGAATTCTTAGTATTTTTGTTAATATGTAAAATTTTAAATGGCAAAGTAAGTAACATTTTCCATGACGACAAAGAGTTCTCACGGTTGACAAAGGCTATATTTTCTGCGAAAATTTTGGCAACCGACGGTCTCGCACCACGGGGTATTCTTTTTAAAATCGGAACTGAATTTTTCAGTGCAGACAGTATTTTCCAAAAAGGATTTTGATCCAGGAGTTCTTGTTGTGATATGCTGGGGGCATCACAGCTCAAAAATACGTCCTGGGATTTATGGACTTTCCCAAGATGTACCCTTAAGCCCCGATAACCTTTAAAATAGCGACCTTGAGGACAATGAGGGCATTTTACCTGTGAATTAGCCGATGTTGAAGGTTGATATGGCAAACTATCACTTCTTTCCACATTATCACTGCTATCAGCATTTAGAAACATGTGTAAACATAAATTGTTATGAACTATAAAACTCTCCTAGTAAAAAAAATATGCATTATATACACTACTAAAATATTACATAAACACAAAATATAGCTAAAAGTCTGACAGTTATAAAACGAAGCCGTCGCCGTCGTCTTGGTGCTGCGAGTAGCGTCCTGTCAATCGCTCGATTCTTGGATGCCAGATATAAAATGCAACAAAATAAGTCTGGAGCTCACAATCTCTCCATGATTATGTGTCCATGACTTGACGTCAGTTCATGCAGAGCCTGATGAACTCCCTATTTATACAATGATTTGTATTATATAATCTCACTTATCCGCCCGTTTATTATTGTAATTATGCGGTCTTTTGTACAAATATTTAGGACAATATTTTATTTTATTTTATTAAATAATTCTCGTGACATTCGCGACGTCCTTCACTTTTTTCAGTCACTCTTGAAATCCCAATGAACACTTTGATGGTTTTAATGTCAAATTCACCTCTCATACACCATTAAATCCTATTTAATTCATTTTGTTATTGTAAACTTAACTTTTCATCAAACTTGAATTGAAAAGATGGTAAACTGTTATAACTGTCATACGGGTCCTCCGCAAAATTTAATTGCACACACGTTATAAATATCTTTTGGAACATTTCTCAACTTGATAGATTGGGATTCATTCCAATAACTAATTAATCTATTATTGTAAAGTGTGTAAACCCTCTTCGGGCTGTGGGGAGTTAAATAATTCACGACACAGCGAAGTATTGAAAGTTATTATATTGAACTGAACTACAAACATTCACTTATTACTAGCAAAACTGATTTTTGTAAGTAAGAGAAAACATGAGCGTGTGCGCCGTGGCAATGGACGGGGTGTGAGTACCGCCCTCACGCGGCAAAAAGCAAAAAGTAAAACATTGGCGGATGACGAGAGTACCTATGTGAGAAACGCCGCCCCTCGCTAAGTAACTCGTATGGCGCTGTTAAATTATTTCATAGGACCCCCGTTACATCCTCCCCCTCTGACCTTGACATAACGCCCTCGCGTCTGGGTCAGTTGTCGGCTCGTTTCCTCGGCCTACCCCTTCGTTTCTTCCCCTTTACTGGAGGCACTACCTCGCCCACGAATGGAGTCAGCTGGGACACATGGTACCTACCTATAGATTCTGTGCTATCCGCCTTCTCCAAATCGTATGTCGTCGGACTCGTAATACTTTGGACTTTATAAGGTCCGTCTCTTCGAGGAATAAACTTGGGTGTCTGCCCTTTGCCTGTGTCATTGGCCCCTTGAGTCTTCAATAGTACAAGGTCACCGACAGCATATACAGGTGCTGGTCGCCTATCGGCGTCGGCCTGGCGCTTCTGTATGGTCTGGTTCTTCTCATGAGTGTCTCGGGCTGATAGAAGGGTGGACGACATCTTCTTTAGATACGGTGTTAGACTCGTCACGCTATCAGCGTCGATGATGACTTGAGAGTCATCATCGACGCTGATAGCGTGACGGACATGAGTGTCCTTGACGACGTCAGCAGGCGCGCGTATCTCGCGCCCGAACATCAGGTACGCTGGTGAAAATCCTGTGCTTCTTGTAAGCGCTGAATTCATGGCAAAACGGATGGCAGCCAGATGTATGTCCCAGGTGTCATGGTCTTGTTTTACCAATATCGACAGCTGCGGCTTCAGGTCCCTGTTTTTCCTTTCCACTGGGTTGTATCGCGGCGTCAGTGACTGGGTAACGCCGAACACATGGCAGACTTGCTGCATCACTTCACTGATGAACTGTACGCCGTTATCACTAAGCACCCGCCTAGGTACACCATACCTGAGAAAAACTTCGGTGATTAACGTTTTGGCGCACTCATAACTGGTAGCACTTTGGAGTGCGAAAAGCTCGACCCAACGTGTGCAGGTGTCTTCTATTATCAAAATCCATTTGTTATGGTCAGGCGTCTCAGGTAATGGACCAAACAAGTCCACTGCAACCACTTCAAAACGGCGCGCCGAAGCTGGTGTCTGCAATAGACCAGCCGGCTTACGTGTGTCAACCTTGTAACGTTGGCACGGTACACAATTTCTTATATAATTGGCGACAAATCGCCTCATTCCGGGCCAGTAATACTTACTGACCAGGCGCTGAAACGTACGGTCTACTCCGAAATGACCCGCTGTAGGTGCATCATGGTATTCGGCAAGTATACCTTCCCGTTCGTGTTCCGGTATTACCAAACAAGCCGCATCCTCCTCGTCGGCCTCCGACCCGTAGCGATATAAAACTCCATCAGACAACGTGTAGCCACGGTCGGACCAGGCTCTCCCCCTAAATGGTTCGTCTCCCTCAAGGTCTTCTATAATCTTGCGCAGTTCGGGGTCCTTTAGCTGGTTCTCTCGGGTATCACATAGGCTGCGCGACGGTACGTCGACTTCTGCATAGTGGACGTCGCAATCCGGTTCGACGGTGCACTGGGGTCGTGAAAGGGTGTCGGCTAAGACATTCACTTTCCCGGGAGTATATTCTATACGGAGGTTATATTCTTGGAGGATCAAAGCCCATCTCGCCAAGCGGCCGCTCGGCGACTTCACGGTCATCAGCCATCGTAAGGGTTGGTGGTCACTCTTAATTGTGACCTCCGAACCATCGATGTATCCGCGGAATTTGGTGACAGCCCACACAACTGCGAGGGCTTCTCGCTCCGTAGTGTTGTAATTTCTTTCAGCATTGTTCAAAAGGCGGCTCGCGTACTCCACTGGACGTTCATCAGGGCCCTCCCCCTGCATCAGGACTGCCCCTAAATAAAACCCGCTGGCGTCGGTCCTCAGCGTAAACGGCAAAGTTTCGTCTGCTTGACGCAGGATTGGCGCAGAAGTGAGCAGCTGCTTTATGCGGTCGAAAGAGTCCTGGTGTCTGGAAGTCCACATCCACGTGCTGTCCTTCCTGAGTAGGTCGGTCAACGGCTTGGCAACCTCGGCGTAGTTGGGTATGAAGCGCCGGAACCAGCTGGATGTCTGTAAAAAGGTTTTCATATGTTTGGCGTCTTTCGGGACGGGCATGTCACTTACGGCTGCGGTCTTATCCGGATCTGCCTTCACGCCTCCCAGTACGATTACATGACCTAAAAACTTGACTGACTCGCGAGCGAAACAGCTTTTCTTGCGGTTAATTCGAAGGTTATACATTTCGAGTCTATCGAATACAGCGTTCAGGTCCTCTAAATGCCTGCTAAAGGATCCTGACATAATGACGATATCGTCCAAATATGTCAGCATGTGCACGTTCGCCAATTCCTTCCCAGACCTAAATCGGTCCATCAATCGTTGGAAGGTAGCCCCAGAATTTCGTAATCCCATGGGCATGCATTTGAAACGAAAACTGCCCAGCGGGGTCACAAACGCTGTCATGTCCCGGTCTCCAGGTTCCACGCTGACCTGGAAGTAGCCAGATTGCAGGTCACAGGTCGTCATATAGCTGGTATTCTTGGCTGCATGGAGCACGTCTTCTATTTGCGGCAGTGGGTACCGGTCGGGATCAGTCACGGCATTCAACCTCCTGTAATCCACGCAGAGGCGTACTCCCCCATCTTTCTTCGTCACCAGGACTACGTTAGCAGCCCAAGGTGAGTCGCACTCCTCGATGATGTCAGCATCAAGAAGCTTCTGCAGTTCTTGTTCCAAAATAGCCTTCTTGCCAGGTGACATGCGATAAGGAGGTGTCGCAATAGGTGCTTGGTGTGGGCTTACCTTCAACCGGTGCGTAGCATACGCAGTTGGAGGTCCGTCTTTCGCAAAGCGAGTTGCCCTCGTCACCAGTAGCGTGTTGAGTTGAACTCGCTGGTCCGGTGTCAAATTGGAGCCCTCATCATCCCTCAGCATGAGGTCGGCTGCTTCTACTTCCATCAGTTCTGCATTGGAGGCGGTAGGTAGCTGGTGGTGAACGGGCACCAGCGTCGGGGCCCGTCGCTGAAGCACCAACTACTCTGCGGTAAGTCCAGCAGAATACCGGCTCTCACGATGAAGTCTCTGCCAAGCAGCGTCCTCGTCTGCGCGTCTGGTAGCACCATAAAAGTGGTTAGTATACTGCGATCTCCCAAGATGACTTCGGTATCACATACAAGTGCGGTATATACTTGCTGCGACCCATCGGCTAGTCCGATAGTGCGTAAGGTACGTCTGAACTTTATATCAGCGTCCGTCCACTAATATAGCATATAGCATAGGTCCCGCTATCGAATGTGTGGCCCCTGTGTCCAGTATGGCCACACCCTTACGGTGCGCGACCGCAATCTCGACTAAGGGTCGCGTGTCGTCGTCGTCAGCGACGTGAGCGCTGCAAAAATCTGACTTACTTGAAGTAGGTTTAACTTTACAGTTGTCACATTTCGACCATATCGTACCCAGCTGACCACACCCGTAGCAACGCGGTTGCGTGCTGGTTACCCTAGTGTCGACTGTAGTACCTTTCCTTTCTTTATTACGACAATTTTCTCCTGTATGCCCAAAAACTTTACAATAAATACATTTCGGTCGGAGTCGTTTGTGACTTACCAACTCGCGCTTGACGCGCGGATTATTTGAGGAAAACGAGTCACGCGGATCCGACAATGATTTGACATCACTATTTTGTAAACATTCAAAACCTCCTACGGCATCCTCAGGGTTAACTATCGGTGTAATAACCCCCGAACGCGCCCGCGCAGGATAAGGGTTAACGTTTCTCACATTATTATTTGAAAAATTATGACTCACCTCCGCCAATGACTCCTCGACTAACCTGACCTGAGATATGAGCTGCTCCAGCCCGTCCACAGTGTCACGTGGCACTCTTTTTCTTATTCTGTAATCTAACAATCCATATATAATATCTAACTGCATAATCTCCGGTACATCGTATGGTAGCTTACACAATAACGCGCGAATATTTAAAATAAACGTATCAGCCCGTACATTATTTTGTTCGGTAACGAAAATATCGCGGAAGACGGAAATATGCGGGTCGCGGTACACTAAAAATTCCTCGAAGTCGCTGTAGGGCGTCGCTCCAGGACTGCACGGATGACTTGACGCCTTGCCACCACACGGCGGCCTGAGAGAGCCTTTGTAAAGTGCCAAATGTAAAGTGTGTAAACCCCCTTCGGGCCGTGGGGAGTTAAATAATTCACGACACAGCGAAGTATTGAAAGTTATTATATTGAACTGAACTACAAACATTCACTTATTACTAGCAAAACTGATTTTTATAAGTAAGAGAAAACACGAGCGTGTGCGCCGTGGCAATGGACGGGGTGTGAGTACCGCCCTCACGCGGCAAAAAGCAAAAAGTAAAACATTGGTGGATGACTTGACGCCTTGCCACCACACGGCGGCCTCACCAACCAGCAACATTGGAAGACCTCGAAGGGCATGCACGTCGCTAATGTTCGTGCAGTCGCGATATACCTCGATCGCGTCAATAAACGCTTCCAGCTCGTCCGTGTACTTTGATGCTCCGTCGAACCGCGCCGTACATTTCGCAAAGTTGCCTTGGGCGTCGGGGCGGGGTGTCGATACGCTGGATGGAGACCTGTTCTCTTTTAAGACGCTCTCGAACAGTGCTCGACTCGTCTCTGCCTGACTCCTGGTTAAGCTAGCTACGAGATTTTGTAGCATATCTTCTGTCAACGTGATATTGGGTGACTTTCTGTCCATATCTGCGTCTGCGTCTGATGCAGAGTCGTCGGCACAGCCGATTTTCTTCTTCGGAGGCATCGTAACGGATTATGTCTCGATATTCCACGTGTAGCACGGGTGATGATGTTCTCCGGTGAACGGCGACGCAAGTACCTTTCGGTACTTGCGGTAATCTAGACTCGATGTGTACGACGTAAGTGGCGCCATAAATGGACTCTCCCAGGTGTTAGAATTTTTTGTTGACACGCAGTTTTTACGCAATTGATGTGAATCGAACTATCGTGAACGGTTTGTAAGACGTATTTGCACGATAGTTGTAACACTTTTATGATCGGATTAGATGTTTTGTCACTGATTTTAAAACTTTTCACTTGGACTGTTCGTGGGAAAAATGCACTCGTCCAGGTGTCTTACTTTTATGTTTTGCACTGATTTTATTTACTTCCTGTGAACTCAAATATCGTGAACAGTTGTATGATGTATTTGCACGATAGTTATAGCACTTTTGTGTTAGGATTAATGTTTCATTCACTGGTTTTGAAACTTTTTCACTTTCGCTGTTCGTGGCCACTAGTTGGGACGCCAATGTAAAGTGTGTAAACCCTCTTCGGGCCGTGGGGAGTTAAATAATTCACGACACAGCGAAGTATTGAAAGTTATTATATTGAACTGAACTACAAACATTCACTTATTACTAGCAAAACTGATTTTTGTAAGTAAGAGAAAACATGAGCGTGTGCGCCGTGGCAATGGACGGGGTGTGAGTACCGCCCTCACGCAGCAAAAAGTAAAACATTGGCGGATGACGAGAGTACCTATGTGAGAAACGCCGCCCCTCGCTAAGTAATTCGTATGGCGCTGTTAAATTATTTCATAGGACCCCCGTTGCATTATTAATTATAATACTTTTATTATTAAAATTAATTTGTACACCTAAATCTGAAAGACAGTTACCACCAAAAATAACCGTCTCTACCAAATCACACACAACAAAATCACCAATATATTCTTCCTGCGCAATTTCGATCTTGATTTTTGTTAAATGACCTTGTATTGCTCTTCCATCGACTGGTCTCATAATAGCAGATGATTTATATTCATCTACATTCTCTTTTCGCTGCTCCTCCATTATTAATACTCAATAATACACAAAATATATACGAGTACATAAATTAAATCATAGAATATAATATATTCTATGATTTAATCTGTTAATTAATTTTTACATAACCTTTTGTTTTTATTCATTCTTCATTTTCATTATCCATTGCTCCATATCAGACTTCTATTAATATTTTAATTCTCAATGATACGCATGATAATCTTGTTATTCTCTTTTGTTATTTTTTACACCACCTCCCGACATTAAAGTCATCATCTAAGTCATCCTTTTTTATTCATTGACATTCGAATCTTTTTAAATCAAAATGCAATCAATACAAATTTCGAAACACACGTATTAAAAATATCAAAGAGTTTACATCTAAAAATACCAAAGAGTTTACAGTACCAAACCGATTTCTTGACTCACTGTAGAAATATCACATAGCATTCCTTCTAGTTGTGTTGTCGATTCTGAAAAAAGAACAATATCGGCTGCAAAACGTAAGTCGGTTGGAAATTCACTACCACCACCACCAAACCACTACCACCAAATTGCATACCTTTACTGCAGCCGATGGATCAAAATGCTATCCAAAAAGTAAAGTCTTTGTTTAAAAATAAATTGCCGATCTATATTATATCATCATGGGGGTAGTGGCAATATTTGAATTCAGATGTGCTCCGGAGGCCTAGAAATAAGTAGAAAGATGATTTCGGTATTCCCATAACTTTTTAAGTTCTTGTTCATTTGAGTGTTTAATTTCATTTTTGAAGCTTTGATTTGATTGATGTTTTTGAAGCTCTGGTATTTTTTCTTTACCAATCACTAACAAATCCCATTTGTGCGTTCTAGTAGCAGTTGATCATTGAATGAAAGTGATTCTATCTTTACTCACTTTACGACCTGGTGCACTTGCTTCTTTAGAAGGTGATGATGACGAATGTTTTATTGAGCAACAATCTCCAGAACTGACTACTCTCGTCTGTCTTATAGATTTGTTCAGGAAGAAGACCCAGTTCTTCTACTTTGTTGTTAAATGCTGGATAAATGGCTGTCATTGGCCTATTGCAGTCCACTGCTGGACATAGGCCTCTCGCAACTGCAGATTCGTCGCTTGATAATTTCTCACCCGATATAGTAAATATACGGATACCAAAACGCTTTTTAAATTTATTCGCCATCCATTGCTGGCACGAAAATCATTTTTGTGGGTATATTATCTTACCAAATTCGAGGCCTTCCACACTCTGACACATCAACACACTGACTAACGGGAATAGTAACAGAGTTAGCGCCTCTGACCTACTACTATTGGCTTCAAATGCAAATGAATCTGTGAATTTGATTAACAAGTACTTTTCTGAAATTGAGAAATCTCTTGCAGAAAAAATGTTTATTATGTTGTAAATGTGCATGTTTCTTTTCCCGACAGATGAAATTGATCCAGAAGTCCGGGTTCGATTCCAGACACTGGCTCACACCTATGACTTTTCGAAATTGTTTTCGGAAGTTATGTGTGATAAATATCGATGACTGACAATCTTTGTGCCCGGTATGGCAATAGGTTTGCCACCTATTGCCACCATTTGGGACTTAAACATAACGAGCGAGCGAGACGAGGCTTAACAGCCGCTGCGCCTACACCTTCGGGTAACAAAAGGCGTGAAGTTATGTTATGTTATTACTTTTTGGAATACCTAAATTAATACTTATACATATATATATATATAATTTTTGGAATCATTACTTTTTGGAATATTTTTAAGTTAAATTGAAGCTGATTTCAAGTTTTTTTTCTAACTATTAATTTCCAACACTTCACATTCTTCACTTCATACTTGTCAGATAGGAAGTAAACAGAGTTACCAATTTAATTGTTTTGTAATTTTATTTCAGCATTCTGGGCACTATTACGGGTATTTTGCAAATGTATTTATTTCAGAGCCAATTCAATTTTGTCATTTTGCAATGATTGTTGAGTAACCATCTGTGCGAACATGACTTCATCTCCGACATTGTAAGTTTCAATCGTTAATAGCCCATTTCATCAGCGGGTTGCAATTTTCCATGAGATGAGGTATTTACACTGTTTACTATACTTGTGCCAGCATCTGGTATTAAGTTAGGCTCAGATTTATGTAATGGTGATGAAGAAGTTTTTTGTCGTGAGCGTGATATCATCTTTAATTTTTAGCAAATCACGCTCGAACCCTTCTATCCACCCTGTGATGTATCTTTAGTAATGATGCTCAACAAAAACTCACCCAATTTAACGTAAGTAGAAATCATGTGAGGGAAGATCGTATAATCGAATTATTACACTTACACAGGTAATACCCCGTTTTATTCCCGTTTGTATTTAACACTCTCTGGCTTATTGTATATATAATCTAATTATTACATTCTAATTATTGACGCCCGAACGCCCTTCTTGGAGCCCAGATACAAGCAAAAACATCAGAAAATTATACTTTATTACGACAAGCGCACAGAGTATGTGTTGACGCGTTCAGAGTCACGAGGAGTGGGGAATATAATAAAAGAACCAAACTATAGTAAGGCCAACTAGACGAGATAAAAACTGTAAACAAACAGACCCTTACCGAGTTATCTTGCGACAGTTAGCGATTGCTACGAATATCCGAGCGATTGATATCTCTGTTCTCGTTACTCCTATGCAGTAAAGACGTCACTTAGTCGAAAACAGCTATCGTTGCGCACTTCGTGAATAACAACGTTTCGTTAATTACTACAGTTGATATAACACATCGTCAACAGTTGGTCCGCAATTTTGTTAATAATTTAATTTTGTTTCTTCGTGTATGAAAAGCGTTCGAGGTTACTCGTATTTTTGGTTCCCGTATTTGGTAGTGTTTTTATTATTCCGTTACTGTTTTAGTCCGTTGTTTATTTTTGCGGTTATTGTTACTAACTAATACAAATAATAACTGACTGACTAATAATTGTATTTATTTCAACTTATTACTTATTTTGATGTTTATACAGTACAGTGAAACCTGGTTAATTGGGATCTTAAGGGACCAAGACATAAGTACCAGTTTTCCAATTAAACAGGTGTTCTTGACCTATCTAGGTATAATACTTGTAGTCTTGTATGTAAATTAAAGCTCGGTCGGCGATCAAAATTGGCCCAGCGTAATCAACGCTACAATTTAAAAAGGGGAATTGAAGGTCTGAGCGACAGGTGGGCAACTGACCCATGATAGGCTGGACATTTTGAGCTCTCTCTCTAAAGCATTTTATACATTGTTTAACAATAGCCTTTGCCAAGTTTCTGCCTCCTAAAGGCCAGTATTTTTGGCGTATATTCGTCAACAATAGCTGGGGTCCCGCGTGAAAGAGCCTAATGTGTTCAGATTGAAAGATCAATTTTGTTAGTGCGTGTTTACTGCACAAGAGTACAGGATGTTTGATGTTGAAGTCGTACGGAGAGTTATCCAGCCTACCACCGACTCGAAGAATGTCGTTCGAATCTATAAATGGAGACAATGAGATAAGCCGATTGTTACGAGGTAGTGACTTCTGTTCATTTAGAGTTCTATACTCATAATCAAACATTTCAAGTTGAGCAGTATGTAAAATACAATTTAAGGCATTTTCTAGTTCATCAATGGATAGTAAACTTGTACGTTTAGTAGATGTGTTTTTAAAGTTATAAATAGCTCTAAGAATATAAGCAACTACTCTTCGCAAATGATTAAAATCTGAATGTTTTAGTATTAAATCATGAATTATAGAAATAGCCGAAAATTGATTAGTTAAATGATTACTATCAATGCTACTAACTACATGACAAACTACGTCTGGCAGATCTTGTTTTACATTATTCTTGGGCTTGACTGGCCAGTTACATTCTGATTGTAACAAATAAGACGAACCAGACCATGTTCTTGACTGACCTATCTAGGTATAATACTTGTAGTCTTGTATGTAAATTAAAGAGCGGACTGTATATAAAAAAGGTATATTTAAATATAAAAATAGTAAATGACAACTGTCGCGGGTGGGAGTTTTGCGCTGAGTGCCGGCGGCAACAACCGCGCGGGGAGGGCACTTCCTCCGCCGGCGCCGCCCGGCCCCTCGCCGAAGATGTTCGGTGCGCACGCACCGACACAGGTTTAAATTTATAGTTGTCTCATTTACAGAGGTTCCCGCTCACAGAGGTCGAAATGTGCCGTTATTCTATTTTTAGAGGTGGAAATGTTAATAAAAATGCGTATTTTTCAAAAATACTATAATACATAACATCAATTAAATTCATAACATCATTGTTATGAATTTAATGTAGATAAAGTTGTTAGCAATACGAAAAAAATGCAAAAAGACAAGTGAAATGGTTAGAGAGAAATAAAGGAATTCACTGGAATGAAGGATATAGTGATTACAGAGAATTTCATCGTATAATTGTTCCCTATCTAGACAGTAAAAACATTATTGTAAAAGGTTCAGAGAAAGTAAAATGGGTAAAAGATATTTGTACAAATTGTTTTGTATCAGATTTAGGAGAAGGATCGTGCCCTAAAATGGTTAAATTATACGAGAAATATTGGGACAATAAAACTAATTTTAGCTGTGTAATTCACTCAAAGCAATGTGCTCTTAAAAATGTGCTATGTATAAAAAAGTATTTAAAGTGGTAATGAAATGTTGTAGTAAATAATGTAATTAAATTATTGCAGGTGTATTTAAAAATAAAATAAAAAATTATCGTACAGGTAATTTAATTTCTAAACCTTTATAAACTACAAAGTAATAACATATGAACATGACTTAGAAATAAAAAGTAATAAACGGTAAACATATTAAAAATCATCGTCAATTAAAGATTTTGATATTTTTTTTATTAGTCCATCTGTTTCGTCCATTACACTATCCATAGATTCTTTAACAATATATTGAGCATTTACTTATACTTTTTCACTATCACTATCGTAAGTCTGAGTATTGTCATTACAGAGATCGATGACACATATCTTAATTTAACTTGATTCCTCGTCGCTTTGAACGGCTCATAACAAAAGATTGCGTTGAGTTTTGTTTCGTACTATTGCGTGTTGATTCCCTGCGACGTGGTTTAGGTTTTTTAACTTTAGTCTGATTGCATTGATCAGATTCTATGGTTGCAAATCATAGATTTCTTCATATGGATCTTGGGCATATTGGCTGAATATAATCTCCGAATCAGAGATCTGGAACAAAATGTGCATAATATATTATATCACGTACGTATAATATATACGTGTAATAATCACTGTTAAATCTAATAATAATTAATTTACTTACTGTTTACTTAATTTGCTTAGTTTTGTTACTGCCACCCGATACGATTAATTTCAAGTAAATGAAAATAAACTCGATCCATGCTAATCGTGTTTGCCGACAGTAATGCCATTGTCAGCATTTATAAAAGCGATCTTTTAGTAATACACATAAACAAGTTCAAACATGAACGAACATGTATGAACCTGTATGACTGATAACAAAACTTAATCTAATATGAAACAACTACGTTATATACAATAACAATATATTAATTGATTGATTAAAACTTTACATTTTATTCAATTTATTTGAAACCTTTCAACAAATTTAAATGTCCTCATGCTCGAGTTGCAATATTATCTTTTGATATTAATCGCTTATCGTCATTACTAGAGAGTGCTACTTTATTTACACTTCGTGTAAATATTTCATGCTTAATGGATTTGAAGAGAACATTTTTTCGAAGAATTGCTTCTTTATTAACCTTCCTATACTCGCGCCAATTTTTGTAACACCTATACTCGCGCACGGTGTCACAGACCGATAGTTTGTACCCCTACAACATATTTTTTTTAACAAGAAACACATAAAGTATTACTATTATTTTAAAGTTTAGGATGTAATGAAACAAAACAGTATAACTAAAAGTTATTTTATTAATTATTTTACCAACTTATAGTTTTATCACAAATCAGTCTTAAAATTTGAGATTATTTTCTTAAGTACTAAAAAATTAAAATAAAATCTGAACTTCTTTTTAAAAACAAATTAAACTTCTTATTAATAACAACAAACATATCAATAAACATATTTATCTATGTTTGACTTAATTTTGAGCCTCGCCATAGCAATCAGGGCATACGGTTACAGCATGCTCCAAACAAAAGTATTTTTTGCAGGTGGCACAGTTGTAACGTGTCTTGCGGTTTTTTTTCGAAGAGCAGTATCCACAACGACCTACTTTATTATTGTAAGATGTTGCTGCAGACTCGGGTCCATCTAATTTGCATATTTCGGTGAGCCTGAGTCTTATGCTTCTCGGCAAGGATGAAATGAGAGCCCGTCGTCTAAGTTGCGGATTGATCAAATCGTATGCTAAGGCTTCAAGGAAGACTCGACGGCTAATTTTCTTGTTAGGGTTATTCTGCAGGTATATTATAAACGTATTTATACCCGCTACATTCATTAGGCTATAAAATATCACCATTGGCCATCTATTTGTCCCACGTGCGACGTTGTAAGTCTCACACATTTTGTCTACGGTATCTACTCCACCTTTGGTTCTATTGTAGTCCATTATAATTTCCGGTTTACCTGTATCTTCATTGATCTGGGCATCATCGTGCATGCTGGATACGAGAAGGACATTTTTGCCTTTTTTTGGTACATAGGATACAAGACTGCAATTGCCACGGTGCCCGAATAAACTAGATTTTTCGGCTCTTCCTCGTATTTCCGTGAAATTTTTAGGCAATTCTCGTTTGTTTTTACGAATTGTCCCAATAACTGTCAATTTGTGTTGAGACTCAAGCTTATCTATCAATGGAATACTAGTGAAGAAGTTATCACATGTGATATTACGCCCAGTATTGTGAATATTTTCACTCAATCGCAAAACCAAAGCCAAAGCGGAGTTATCAACTTGGTATGGACCGTCTGGTTGCTTCCCAACATAAACTTCCATGGTATGGGTATAAAACATTTTGGCATCTGTCAACGCATAAATTTTGATTCCGTATTTGTTGGGTTTTGATGGAATGTACTGGCGAAAGTTACAACGTCCTCTAAAAGCCTCTAACTTCTCGTCAATTGTAACATACTGAGACACGCTGTAATATTTTTTGAACGTTCCCACAACTATATCAAACAACTCTCTAATAGGTGCCAGTTTATCCAGTTGTATTCTCTCTTCTCGTGTATCTTTACTGTCAAATCTGAGACAACGCATCAATAGAAAGAACCTGGATAATCCCATAGTCAAACGAAATATCTCCGGGGATGACCCGTCAGTTCTGAAAAAATCTTTGGCATTTAGACGAGCGTTCCTTCTGACTCCAGCAAATAGTAAAAGGCCTAAAAAAGCTTCAATTTCAATATTGTCTGTATCGGCGCAGTCTCTCTCTCTTGTGAAATTATGCTTCATGCGATTAATTTGTTCATTAGTGTACTTTACTATCAGGCTGATAGTGCCCTCCGAAAAAAAAAGCCGCCACAGCTCACCTGGTTCCTTCAAATTTCTAGCTTCTCCTCTAGCGCCTGGAAGTTGAGTAACTATATTTCTAGCACGTCGCCTAGTTGGGTTTGAGGCAGGAGATTTATTCCACCTTGTCTGTCCATCTTTTCCTAAGTAAAAATCATGGGATCGTTCATTATGTTCTTCCTCAGATATCTCGTCATTGTCATCGTCTTGCTCGGTATCATATGTCTCTTCTTGTACCTCCACGTTATCTTCCACCTCACTGTCATTTTCGTCTTCATAGCTTGAGCTAGAACTTAATTCTTCCAGCAACAATCTGATGTGATCATCGTCCATTTTGATATGGATTAAAACCTAAAAAAGAATGATAAAATTGGTCAAAATATAATATAGAGCAACATACATACATATATTTTACTATATATACTTTATAAAGTAATCAAAGTCCGCAAAAAATATACAAATGCACGAAATAAATTATATTAATACTTACACAAAAAGTTACACCTATACTCGCGTCGGTCTCGTGGACCGATTGGTGACGAGTGCTACAACACGTGTGTTTCGCCCGAACGCGCGGCGTGCACTAAAACGAAGTTAGCCACAAATCCGGCAGCTAGCAAGGAACTCAACTTCTTAGGATTTACCTGCATAAAAATAATTACGAAAATGTGTTTCGTCGGTCTCACAGACCAACGCGCGAGTATAGGAAGGTTAAATAAACAAGTGCGCCTTGGATAGTTCTAAAACAGTAAAGCCTATATAAATAGGTTTATCTAAAGTTATATGATCAGGTTTCATCTGTATCGCTACTAAGTTTTCTGATAAAACAGATGCACTATGAAAATATGGATTGCTTATGAGATTTTCAGCGCAGATGGGTATGTTAGTTTTATTATTTGATGTATTCCATGAGTTCACTAAGTAGACAGTTACTCTATTTTCAGTATTTTCTATAGTTTTACCAAAAACGCTATTATTTTATTATTATTTTTATTGTTTTTCTATGTATTATAAGTATGTATTTACAAAAGAAAAGTATATATGTATTTATATCCGTTATCTAGTATCCATAACACAAGCATTTAGTTGCTTAGCTTGGAACTAGAGGGCGCTGTGTGTATTGTGTCCAAGATATTATTATTATTATTTAACAGCTTGAAATCCTGTTCAAATGCAGTTTTCGCTTTTTGTCGTAGTTGCGTATTTAATTCAATATATTCCTTTAGATATGCACTTTGTCGAAATGTAATAACTCTATGAATTTTACTTAATACTAAACCATGTTCTAGACATTTCTTTATATGAACACAATGTATTACGTAGTTATATTTATTATAAAGATTTGAAACGAGTTTTTTCGATCTACCACCCGGCGGTGTACATTTTTCAGGACAAAAAGGCAAATCATTGTGTAGAATGTGTAAAGATTCAGGATAAAAAGATTAACTTCTAGTATAAAACCCCATTTGGCACTGTCGCTTAAGTCTTCTATAATTAACTTATTTATTTCATATTGATTTAAAAATCGGAAATTTGAATGGGGTAAGTATTGACACATACTAAAACCATATAGATTATTACTGTGGCCATAGGTCAGAATATGATAAATACAAATTCATTACTTTACAGGACAAGCAATTAAATTATTGAGAAATCTTGAAGGCACTATAAAAATGTAAGACACTCGATATATGACAAAAAAATATTTTTAAAATTAAGGAAATGTATTACTAATTTGTAAATATTTATAAAATTCATTGTGGAATGCATTGTATTTATGTATTGTTTTCTTTTTTAAATAACGGTTGCACTTGTCACACTGTGATCAAAAGAAGTAGGTAGTTATCGTGTTATGATCTTAAATGAAAAAAAAATAATATGAGAAAAATACTTTATTTAAATTGAAAATACAACAAAATGACAATGCAGTATATTTGGCACATAACATTGCGCTCGAAGCAGCATTCAAAAAATAAGATAATAGACTTAATAATACAATAGGTAATTTTTATTCAGAATCGGAATTATAATCACTAACATGTGATGTGTCTACTACGTCGTTGTCAGACTTTATTACATTCTTATAGAAATCATGGTACACTGGATCAATGTACTGTAATAAAGACTGAATATCCTTATGTTTTTCTTTACTTATTAATAGTGGCTGATTGTACGCCTTACGAACATCTATCATGGGCTGATTATTTCGACTGACTCTGGCTTTCCTCTTCATGTCACATATTTTAAACTCGTCTTCCACTCGCAGTGAATACTTAAAAGAAAAGAAACAAGGGTGTTCTTTCTCGACACGTATCCAGAATATATTACGCCACAGAAAAGGATCGTTATTCTGATCTTTGGTCTTCTTTATAAGCGACTGCTTTAGAATGTTTGCAAATGCGAAAATGTCGTCTTGTGACAATTCTATCACAGTGAATTTACTGCTGACCATTCTCACAAGCATGTACCAGTCATTTGGAATTGAAATTCTTCCATTATATTTCTTCTTGGCACGCTCGATTGAGGCATGGTCAGCATCACACTCTAAATGTGTGTGACCAGGAACTAGAAATTTATGATCTATAGTCTTCAAACCCACTTTCTGCGTAAGTATGTAGTTATATACAACAGGTAAAATGTTGTTGCGGGTTTGCCCGGGACATGTATCTGAATAAATAATAACATGCTCTGTTTCTTCGGGCAAACTCATTATAAACATTTTTAGGCAAGATCCTATTTCGTCAGCACCACGTTGCGCGATAGCCTCATGCCACATGAAGCAAGTAGTTTTCCCAGTGTTACAATTTCTGACTGTAAAATTAAAAGTCCATAACTTCCTTTTGTAAAATGCTACACTAGTATTTAAGTATGGTGTAGCGAGACACTGCTGTAAGTCACACACAGCGACAACGATAGTATTTCCTGATGACTTGGCACGTTGTTTATCGAAAGATTTACATTCGTAATGGAAAATTGCTTTATCCTGGTGAGATACATGTTCGTCATGTAATCTGGTTTTCTCAGTGTCATTTATTGTAATTTTTATTTTTGCTACAAATGTATCACAAGTATGGCAAGTATCGTTATGTGGCTTTTTAAATTTCAAATTGAATGTCTTAAAAATATTACTATATGTAGAAAGGCTGACTTTTTTTGTATTTATGTTGTCCATGGTATGTTTGTCTAGGTATAAGTTATACATTTTTTGTAAATTTAACCCAGTCTCCAGGTATTTTTTCGTAGTGTGTCGTCTTGAGTAGTGGCTTTCGTATGCAGGGAAATTAGAAATATGATTACGCACATATTCAATTGCTTCATTTGAATGTTTAATTTTTGGCTCATGTCTGCCTCTTTCATCCCGTCCAATGATACCTGTAGCTGACTTTTTCTTCTTGTCAATGATGCCATTTACAAAACCACGATTCTCACCATACACGTTAAGAAAACAGTTTTGACAAACTTTTACTAAATTACCTTCATTTTCAATAGAACACTCTACAGATATTTCTCTTTTCTTTTTGTTTTCAACCTGTTTAACTCTAATTGGCTGTGTTAATAGTATGTGATTACTCAAATGCAAACGTTGCATATCCCTAGTTTCCATAGCGCGATAATCCGTAAAAACTCTTTGTAATTGTGCATTTGTAAATTTAGTTTTACATTTTAATCTGCATTCTTTTAGTACACCTACAGATTTACCCAATATTTTTTTCCCAGCTTGATTTATGTATTCTTCCCCCTTTTTTATTTTTTCTGTTCTTTCCTTACGAAGTTTTCTTTGCATCATACCGACACCACGCTTCCTTCTTGCTCTAACGTCATCCTGTATTTGAGAAACCAATGCTGGGACAGCAATGCTTCCAATACTTCTAGGGGTAGATGTCTTGCTAGATGACGATGATGACACGTGTTTTTCATGTGTACCAGCAGGGATCCAAGTACAATCTTGCGCATCGTCATCAGAACTATAATCTTCGCCTAGAGAAGTACGATCAGAACTATAAGCTCGATTACCTGACGGGCCAGGCTGAGATTGCAAAATATCCTGTTGAGCTACGGGAGTACCTGACGGACCGGGCAGAGCTGGCAAAATATCCTGCTGAGCTAATAGAGTACGTTCTGTCACACTTTGTTTCACAGCTAAATCCTAAAATAAAGAAAAAAAAAACGTTAGTCCTAGGTGGTTTTATCTTTTAAACGAGTACCTACTTAAATTAACGGTTATTGTTTTGTTCAGAGTTCACTTAATAAAAAATATACTAGGCACAAGCAGTCATATCAATTATTACAATATTGCTCACTAAAATACCTACTTACTCTCGCAATGAACACTTTGACACGCTTTGAATAAAATAACAATAATGATAAACATACCTCTGAATCTCCTTGCCTCATAGCTAACTCCAACAACTTCTTACAGCGAGCACTCATCATTTAAACAGTAATTATAACCTATATTAATGTTTCTTTATCGGCGAACTAACGAAAACTAACAATAAACTACGAAGTGTGCGTTACGCGAAACAATAATGACACGACACGTTTTGACATGTTTCCCGGTAACCGAGTAATTATTGATCATAAGTTGATAAATGTGCTTTTGTCATATTCTGATCAATAAAAAGCGCGTTGTCCTTTCGGTCAGATCTAAATAAAATCACTTAACGCAATATGACCAAAACAGAAGTTGAAATATAAAAGTTATCATAATCTGATTACTATTCAATACAACAGTAGTATTTTGCATGTAGTTATCCTGATATGACCAAATGAAAAAGCATTTTTTGGCGATTATACCCATATTAATAAGTCATATTGAGCAAAAATGCACTTATCATTGTCTGATCTATAACCACAGTTACAATCTAAATAAGCTATGAAGCACTGGGGTTGTGTTTTATCTGACGATGGTATATATTTGTTGTTAGCTTTAGCGTAACGATGGGAACACATACATAAACCTCCCCTGATACCACTTTGGATCATTCGTACAATAGATAAGTCTGCTATGAGTTCTAACTGAACTCCCGTTTTTAGTAACATAGCATCAAATGATAAACTAGGTGCAGTAATATAAAACGCTGGGTCGAGTTTATAGTGCCGTTTACAGTTTTTCGAAAATTTTGAAAGATATCAGTAAGTAAAAGTACATCTGTTTTTAAATATAAATCAATGTATTCACCCAATATCTTTATGTTAAAAGTGTGCCAAATTAAATTAGTATGATCATGATCTTCCTGAGAAATATGTTCATTGGATAGTGAATTAAAAATATAATCTTTGGCTGGTAACATTCTTTCTTCGTAACATTTCCAATTGGTTATGTAATCATATGGACAAATACATTTTCGTGTAAGTAACGAAAAATGGGCATTATTGGGAAAATGAAAACGTAAACTAATAAAATCATCAGTTTGCATAGTTTTTGAAAGTTTATGCAAACTAGTGCCTAAAAAATTAAATGAATTAAAAATCTAATCTGGACATAATTGTTGTCATTGATGTGTTTAAATTTAGAAAATGAAATATACTTCTCTTTAGTCTTAGGTATGATAGTTAACTTACCAGGAGTTTCACCTAATTTTTTAATAAATAAATGACAGTCGTACCCTGATAAGTTATGAAAAAAAATTGGTATGAACAGAGGTATCCTAAATTGTAAATTGCAATGTCGGTGCGCTGCACCACGATATCGGCCCGTGATATGATAATGGTCCCTAACTTTGTTCTTCCTCGCAAATACAACATGTTTGGGCGTTTTTAAATTGAATAGCATCTTTTTCTGTAAATACAATTGGAACATTTTGAGTCAATATAATATAAATCTTATTAACGTCTTTTGTAAGAAAATCAATAAATTTTGAAACACTATCGATCCCACGCTACGTTTTAAATTCATTATAAATAACACTGTTCAAAGAAACAATATTATATGCAAATGCTGACGCGATATGTCGTTGCAGGCCACACGTAATTGCAGTGTCAAATTCATGATCGGAAATTGGTTCAAGTAGCGTTTCGAAATCAGCATAAATTGTGAATTGGAATATTTTGTTTTCTGTCAAAATTTTTCAATTGTATGATCATTCATACAATTGAAAAATGCGGAGGGATTGTTACTATTTTTCCCGATAAAGGATCATTCCTTTATCGGGAAAAATAGTAACAATCCCTCCGCATTGATGTTTATCAAATATATCCTCACTTTGGAAAAATAATAAGCAGGTCTCACAAAAATATAGCTTACTGTGATGTTTGGTAATTTGACATTTGGCTAGACGTGGCAAATCTTTTAAGACAATAGTGAGAAGAATAACTGTTTCTAATAGCAATAAGTGAATTATTTTCGAGCCCTTTTTAACATGTTCGGGTCTATACAGCGTTCCCGTTATTGTTCTATTACCCTTTATTTAAACCGTAAATATAAATATTAAGGCATGGATTATTTATTTCAAAAATATTTATATCTGAAAAAGTAATAGGGAAGGAAATGCCGTTCACGTTTAAGAGACTTCACGAAAATGTGGATATGATGTAACTCTTTTAGGATGTCGTGTATCTACACGGATACAAAGCAGCAACAACGCACCACAAAAAACAATAACTATCTTTGTTTTGAATATTTAAACAGGCTTTCTTATTTTTTATAAATAGAGGCAAATCAATAAATCGCGAACCGCGCAGAGGTTGGTATTTATGAATGTTGCGTTAAAACAAACATAAGAACTTTTATTGGTTTTATATCTTTATTTTTACAACAACTGTATGACACCATTTGCAACAGAGAGAAGAAGTAGAGTAATAATAAAATTAATGTTGCCAGCATACCGAAATGTAACTAATGCTGCCAACTTACAATATTATTATGTTCATTCATGTACTGAACATAGTTGGGCCCAGCAAGAACAACTAATAACTATCTATACTTAATATCTCACTCCCTACCAATGACAATCAACAAATATAATCTTATTTTATTTAATTGTCATCAACAGGAAGTGGACATAGATTTCTATAGGACCTAGTATAAGTTTTATTGCCTATTTTTACCTCGACTACTCTCACTTTTTCATCAGGTCCGGAAAATGTTTTTACAATTCGACCCATAGGCCAATTTATTGGAGCAACCTGGTCTACTCTTACAATAACAAGGTCTCCTTCCTTCAAGTTAGCACTACTATACCTCCACTTTGGTCTACTATGCAATTGTGTCAATAGTCTTTTGACCAGACCTTCCAGAAATCCTGTTTTAGTTTAGTGCAAGTATTCCAAAATTTTAGTCTATTTATGTTAGTTTCTGAAAGATCGAGCTCTGGATAAGTGGTTATAGAAGTGCCTATGAGAAAGTGCCCAGGTGTTAAATATGTATAATGATTTATATCAGAGGACACAGGTAGGATCGGCCTTGAATTTAGAATTGCTTCTATCTGTGCAATAATTGTATAAAGTTCTTCAAAAGTTAAACACATATTACCAACAACTCTCTTGAGGTGGTACTTAACACTTTTGACACCAGCCTCCCAGAGGCCTCCAAATTCTCTTCAAAGTTTTTGCATTGTCACAAAAAATCTAAGTAGTCATTCCACGCCTTGCAATAATTAAACGTTGAAGACATGCCATAAATGCAGCAGTTGTGAAATCACTTACTAGTTCCATGTGTATTGCCTTGGTTGCAAAACGAACAAAAAGTGCTATATAACTTTTAGTAATAAGTGGTTTCCTAATCCTTGCTATTTTCATGTTAAATGGCCCACAAAAGTCAACCCCTGTAGTCTGAAAAGGTCTAGATTGTGTAACTCTTTGAGAAGGTAGAGATCCCATCAGTTGCTTAGCAGCTTACAGCTTTGATGTGAAAACACTTGATGCATTTATGCAACACCTTCTTTACCTCTCGTATACCATTTACCAAATAAAATCTCTGTGAGAGAGAGCTTAACACTAACTTTGGTCCAGCATGCAAAAGCCTTAAGTGTTCTCTCTGAATTATCATGTGTATTATGTGACAACATTTTGAAAGAATAATAGGATGCATTTTATCATATGAAATATTTGTTGCATTTTGTAATCGACCTCCCACTCTCAGCAGATTATTCTGATCTAAAAATGGGTGCAACTTGCTCAAGCCTGTTTTAATAGGCTTGCCAGCTAATATTGACTCTATTTCTCTCGGAAAATACTGCAACTGTAGTTGCCTAATAATTAATAACAAAGAATTGTGCAATTCCTTGGGAGACAGAGAACCAACATTCTTTGAAGGGTTTGTACAATTGTGTCGAAACCGCAAAATTATTGCTATGATTCTCTGCAGCTTAGTAATATCTGAGTATTTATCTAAGAGTTCAAATTCAATGGTTTGAATGTTACAAAAGTTAGTAGGTAGTGTTACCTTTACATCTAAATCTGAAGATATATGATTTTTATATTCAACAATTTTGTGTTGATATTCTGCAGTTGACAAATACTCTGGGCCATACCACCACAAGCCATTGCCTTGTAATTTCTGGGGATCAACATCCCAATAGTCAGCACAATAAGTCAGCAGGGTTCTCAGAACTCTTAACATAAGACCAATCAAAAATTTTAGTTAATTTTTTAATCTGTTGTACTCTATTAGAGACATAAATATTACCCTTCAAACAATTAGAACCTAGCCACGCTAACACTATTTGAGAATCTGTGTATAAAACTAATCTTGAGGAAAATCTGCATTGCAAAGTCTTATGGACTCTGTTTACCAGTCGGGAGAGTAGAAGTGCACTTTCAAGCTCCAATTTCGGTATGGTTAATGTTTTGTTAAGTGGTGCCAGCCGTGATTTTGAGCACAATAAGTTAACCTCTACCGTTCTTATAGAAGATACGCAAATAAAGACTGCAACCAATAGCCTTGAATGATGCATAAGAATAACCTACCAACTCTACAGATTCTGTATAACTATCAATGATATCCCTTGGTACTACAACAGTTCCGATATCATTTAAACTATGCAAAAAAATTTGCCAGTACACAATTTGTTTGATGGGCAATTTACAGTCCCAGTCTAATTTTAAACTCCATGACTCCTGCATGAAAAGCTTTGCTTTTACTACTATAGGACCAATCAAACCTAGTGGGTCAAACATTTTCCCTATAAAACTTAAAATTTCCCTTTTGGTAAGAAGTTCCTGCTCACTAGCCATAGGGCTTGTGAATGTAAATGTGTCAGTAAGTAAATTATACTTCAAGCCTAAGGTTTTAATAACATTATCTTTTTTAATTTCTATTTCTTCAAATAACCTTCTATGGGTGGGTACATCATTGAGTACGTCCTCAGAATTAGAACACCACTTGTGTAAGCTAAAACTACCTAGTTTTAACAATTGTATTAGTTGATTTTTGAGATCCTGAACCTATTTTACTTCATCACACCCAGCTATTATATCATCGATATACATGTTTTGTATGATGGCCTTTGAGGCAAGTGGGAACCTCGCTTTATGTCTGAGAGCAAGCTCTACAAGACACCTAGTGCTCAGAAAAGTAGAGGCTTTAAGACCATATGTTACTGTTTGTAGCTGCAAGCAACTTATAGGACTGGTTGGGTTATCCCTCCATAGAATATTCTGCAGACTTATATAAAGACACGTCAAGTATTCGCAACAGAGTATTTTTTCTAATTCAACCTTGACAATACATCAGTTACATATTTTTTACATAGATGGCGTTAGTAGTACTAAATTTTGATACACTATTTCAACACCCCCACTTATCAAAATAAACTGAACAATTAATAAGAAATTACAATAGAAATAAACCTAACATGTGCATGAATTTATAGTGTTTCACAGAACACAAGCCTTTGGTCAAAAGATCTGCAGGCATTTCTTCCGAAGGAACATAACACTGGAAGTACTTTTTTGTGGAGAGCTATCCTCCAGTGCCATAGCACGCTTTTCCAAAAAGGATATAAATTTACCAATAGTAGGTAAAGTGTCAGGTTCCACTCTATCGAGGTGGTATGCCCTTTTTGTATACGTGTCTAATTTACGACTTAAAATGGATATCAATAGCATATCCCAGTTACTTATAGGTTGCTCTAAAATTTTGAGTGCATATAATTGTTGTTGCAAATCAGATATAAATGACCTTATGGCTGATGCAGTACCCTTCTGCATCTGAGGCAAGTCTAACAATATGTTAATATGGTTTGAAATAAAGCGCGCCTTGTTATCAAACCGTTTTTTCAAAAGTGTGAGTGCCTCAGTGTATGATTCATTCATTGACAATTTACAATTACTGACAAGGGGCATCATTATTTAGGTACATATTTTCTCAAATAAAATAATTTTTGAACATTTGACAATGTTTTGTTGTTATCAATTACTGATGGCAGTAAGGATTTTACGAAGTTCAAACTTTTCATGGACTTATTTATGGAAATAAGTCCATGAAAAGTTTGAACTTCGTAAAATCCTTGCCATCATATGTTGGGATGTCTATATTAGGAAGTTTAGAACTTAAAACATTGCTATCGTCGAAGCAACCAGGTTTTTTCATATCTCTTATCAATCCATTCAGCTTTGCCAAGGCTTTATAATACTTTGATTCCATTATTGACGGATCTTCTGTATCAGTACTATCGATAGTTAAAATATCGAGGTTTATGTCCTCATATTCTTTGAAACTACTTACTAGTTTTTCTTTCCTTGCCTGTATAGAATCCAGCCCGGCTAAAGCAAAGTTCGCCGGTTCGCCTGCAAAGCTTTCGATCCGTGTTATTGCGCCTTTGAGTTGACCGCGCTTTATACGTAGACGCTTTAGCACGTCTTCCATTTTTATGAATATTGCGATACCCACTTGGACGAATTTAATAACATAGCCCGCACCTAAATTTCAAAGCTATTTTCTTTTTATATACACTGCTCTTTACACCTTTTAATTTGAAATGTTATGTATTGATGAAATTCTAGATTCCGCTGGTTTCTTCGGTATTTCACTAGGAAAAAAGAATGTACCTCGTGATGTAGGTGAACCCCGAAGTCACGCCACGCGCTTGATATGACAAGCGCCCAAGCGCAAACTCGACGGAGTATACAGGAATCTGATATAATAATTGTATAGCTGCGAAGGACCACTTTTTGTTGCGTTAAAACAATCATAAGAACTTTATTGCTTTTTATATCTTTATTTTTACAACAACTGTATGACACCATTTGCAACAGAGAGAAGAAGTAGAGTAATAATAAAATGAATGTTGCTAGCATACCCAAATGTAACTAATGCTGCCAACTTACAATATATTATTATGTTCATGTACTGAACAATGAATATTGATTTCTAAATGTGAATTACGTAAAAATGTCCACCCACTTCTCTTGCTTGAAATTCTTCAATTCGTTTTAAAATATACAATATAAGTTTTCTTTCTGTGAATGATCTCAAAATTGTAATTTAAATGAATTACAAATTTTTTTGTAGCAAAAGACTTCAACTCTTGTGCATCATTTGTTACCAATAAAAAAAATGCGAAGAATTCATAATTCTCTCTAAATCTTGTTTAATTTATATCCTGCTTGCTCTATTAGCAATCAAATTATTTGTTTGAAATAGACTTCATCACTGAAATGAAAATGACACTGTTCAGTACCGTCCCTCGCTGACCCAGGGTGCGCAGTGGAAGATACACCAGGGCAGTGAGGGTGCAAAGGGGCACGAACTAAAGCTTGCGTTGCGCAAGGCTAATATTATTGGTGGTTAAATGTACTTAAAAAAAGGACAATAGACTTACCGATGTAAGGGTCTGCTACCTGTTAAACCTACTCAGTTAATCTCGGATTGGCCAATCAAAATAGAAAACTGTTAGGACTTATCTTAAAAGCAGCGACCGACGACACAATAGGGCCCCACAACTCGAGTCGACACTACTCACAAATATAGTTTCCCAATTTACACAATACTTTCATTAAAAGCAAATCAATAAAAAGCAAACTGTTCTTCTTAACAATTACAATTACGAACGACCGAACAACGTCTGGTAAATCGATCAAATCTTACATAGTCATAAAAAAAACTACCCTCAACTTACATAAAATTATAAACCGCGAAACTCAAAACATAGGTACTTGTTTGTACAGAACATCTACCCGCCTCGGCCAGGTCAACTATGGCCGTTATTCAACTGGCAATCGCGATAATGTTGCCACCGCTCTCTTCAGTACCGAACCGTCCACCTTAACTTCGGCAAATCGAGGCACACCATCGGTGCCATAAACTAAATTAAGGATGCGCCCTCTGCGCCAAGATAATGGCGGCAAGTTGACATCTTTCACCAAAACGAGGTCACCAACCCGAGGTGGATCAGTTTTGTCAGTCCACTTAACGCGCTGTTGTAAAATATGTAGATACTCTAAATTCCAACGTTTCCAAAAGCTTTGAGTGAGCTGTTGGACTAGTTCAAATCGCGAGAGACGATTAGGTTGTACATTGTCAAAGGGATATTCCGGCAGGGCGTTGAGTGGCTGTCCTATCAAAAAATGACCCGGCGTAAGGGCCGCCAAATCATTCGGATCTGAAGAGATCGGGCACAATGGGCGTGAGTTCAATACGGACTCGATTTTACAAAAGACAGTGGCGAGTTCTTCAAATGTTAATATTGAGTCACCGATAACTCGTCGTAAATGTGTTTTTGTGGTTTTAACTACGGCTTCAAAAATGCCGCCCCAATGTGGGCAGGCTGCCGGACTGAAACGCCAAGCTATCCTGCGGCTAGATAATCTGTGGCCAATATTTGTTTGGTTGTTTGTCAAGAACTCATGTACATCCTTTAAATAATTATTTGTACCCTTAAAGTTTGTTCCGCAGTCGGATCTAATCAAAGTAGGCAGTCCCCTTCTTGAAACAAATCGGTCTAGTGTCGCAACAAAGGCCTCAGTAGAGAGGGATGAGACTAACTCTAAATGCACCGCCTTAGTGGACAAACAAACGAAGACACACAAATAAGCCTTGACCGTCTTACTATTGCGTAAAGTAGAAGTCTTGATACAAAAGGGGCCAGCGAAGTCTGTACCAACTCCAGCAAATGGTCTTGCCTCTGTGACACGATCTGAGGGGAGGTCACCCATCATAGGTTGCATGCAACGGAAGACCACACTACGTATAACTCTTCGAGCTGAAAGTATCCAAAATTCTCGTTGCAATATAGCCAATAGGGCATTGCATCCAGCGTGAGAGTTTTTAATGTGACGATCGGACACCAACAATTGTACAAAGTGTCCCCCTTTGGGTAACAATATGGGATGACGTGCACCATATGGTATGTTCGCGTTTTTCAAACGTCCTCCAACACGTAAGATACCGGAGTCGTCAAGAAAAGGGCTCAACTTGCGAATAGTGCCAGACAATTTAGAATTTCCAGATTTTAAAATATCAATTTCATTTTCGAAATGGACTCCTTGCAGTAATCGAACCCAATACAAAAGAGCATCCTGTCGCTCTTGTGGTGTCAAGAATGGGTCTACGTGCCGACTATTCGGGTGTCTACAATTGTAATAGAAGCGCCTAATCCAAGCGGTGACACACACCAATTTATCTAAACAGCCGTAACGATTCAGCAAGAAATCAGGATCAAACAAACAGTCTCTCTTTTCGATGGCAAGGGTTCGCAATCCAGGCAACGAATTAACCTCCAAGGCGGGCGTTTGGGGCCAGTCAGCTTCTGGACACTTTAACCAGTCTGGTCCCCACCAAAGAGGGTGGTCAATCAAACTAGAGGCCATACAACCCCGAGACGCGCAATCCGCTGGATTGATCTCACCAGGTACGTGTCTCCAAATCAACGGCACCTCAGAACTTTGTATCTGAGAGACCCGGTTGGCCACAAAAACTTCCAAAGTGTGAACTGACGCCTTCAACCAGCATAAAACAATTTGACTGTCAGTCCAGGCATAGGTGGCTCTGATATTTACCGTCTGGCACAACAATTGATGTACGTGGTTTAATAGTCGAACAAGAAGAGTGGCACCCGATAACTCTAATTTTGGTATCGTCAACGCGGTTCTAAACGGTGCGACCTTGCTCTTTGCCATGACCAGCGAAACCATTACGTCGCCATTCGAACAAACAGCACGCAAGAATACCACCGCAGCATAACCGCGTTCAGAGGCATCCGAGAACCCATGAAGGGTTGCTGTATACTTCCCAGAGGGAAGTATGCATCGAGGGAGCGAGATTTTGTTGATGTCAGAAAGAGAAGACACGAATTCAAGCCAGTCCTCCACAAAAGTTCCTCTAAGAGGCTCGTCCTGCAGTCCAAAGCCTTTGCAGGAAGCATTTCGCCCAAAATATCACAGGACATACCCACCCATTAGGGTCAAAGGTCCTGGCAACGGTGGACAACACCAATCGTTTGGACCAAGTGTACGGGATCTCTAAATCAACGTTGTACGTGAAAATATCTTGGACTGGTTTATATTGAATGCCAAGGACAGTGATCATAGCAGGGTTTTCCACGGCGCAAGAGAAAACTGTGAACATTGTTTCTTAGTTCTGATTTTGTGATGAAATAACATACTAAGTTTCACAAAAATCTGTATCACGGATGACTGTGTTAGTATCGTGAGCGCGCAAGAGAAAACTGTGAAGATTGTTTCTTAGTTCTGATTTTGTGATGAAATAACCCACTAAGTAAGACTGTACAGGAGACGTTACTAATGTAGGATCACTAAATGAAACTACAAATAGCTTTAATTATAATAATGACACATTGATTTAATTAATAATTTCTTCCTGAGTTTCTTGCCAATTCAGAGCGAGAATAATCGAATTGGCGGATAAATTTCTAATAAAAAATTAAACCTAAGATGAGAACTGAGTTGTTATTGATCATTCAATCCCTTGGTAGAATCGTAAAGATAGTATTGGGTATTCTATTCGAAAATAGTATTGAGCATTCTACTCCAATATAGCATTAGGCATTTTGTCCCAGAAATATAATGGGGCAGTTTTGTCCCACGAAGTGGGACAGAATGCTCAATTATATACTACTATGTTTATTTGTATTTGATTGCTAGTTGCTGAAAGTAAAAAAGCAGTTGTCAATATTTGACATTTCGAAATACTTGTGTAAAGTTTCTAAAGCTTCCATTGCCTCACGCTTTCAAATTTTTACTGGAGTCTCTTCACAGTCTTCTTCTTCTTCTGTGTCCAAAGAAGAATACATAGCAACTATGTCATCATCATTAAGCTCCTCTGAAATGAGTACATTATCATCCATAGAAACGAAATCCTGAAAAGTCACCTGCTGCTCATTTAAGTCATTCCTACATGTGGTAAATATTCTATCCCATTCTGGAAACGCTGCACAAATGTCTAGCTCCTCTTGTAGGCTCTCACGTTCAGATTCATTGGTGACTTTGAATACAGCTTTATGGAAGCAATTACTAATTGTTGTTTTGCTAACAGAAACCAAGCTTTTCTTGCAAATCTCTTACTACGTAAACTTAATTACTCTGGGATATACTTATAGATATCAAATGACTAATGAACTTACTTTATCGTATGGATTGGTGAGAAATACAGACGTCGAGATAGAAATTAAGGAATTAGAGAAAAAATTAAAATGTGAGTACGAAATAACATCTATCAAAAGATTAAAAAGACTAAATAATCTTAATGAGTGGGTAGACAGTAAAAAATACGCATCTGTTTTAAAGGTGCTATTTTACCGGTATATGGATGTATATTTAAAGTTGAAAGATACACGTTTCTTGTCTCTCAGTGTTCAGGATGCCAGCATCCTGTAATTACAGCATTCGTGTAAATCTCCAGAGATTTAGACACTTAAAAGGTTTCTGTCCATCAAAAAATATTTATTGTCCTAAGTGTGGAGGTCTACATGGTAACTGTAATGCTGCCAATATTAAATGTTTTAACTGTAAAGGTAATCACATGGCACTGGACAAAAACTGCCCTATATTTATCAAAGAAAAAGAGATAAGAAAATTAATTAACGGAAATAAACGATAATACGTAAAATTTGGAAATCTTCATTAGTATTGTCCAAGTTTTTGTAAGTTTCCAACTGCGCCAGTTTCGTGGATCCAACTATTAGGCTGAATTGAGAAAACGATAAAACACGTTCTTGATGTTGGGGTTCTGAGTCTGATTATGTTTATTGCTGCCCAAACATTTCTCGTAATCAATCGCATTAGGATTAAAAGGCACCAATCCACAAGCTTTGAATCCGTTGATCAAAGTTTCAGGCTTTATAGATTTTTCAAGAGCTTCATCAAGGATACCAGCGAAATTAACTTTTGTTATCGACTCACATGGATTATTCATAAGCCAGGTCCTTGCTGTATCTTTCCATGCCGCCTTAACCGGCCGAAAAACAGCTACGTCAGCCGGCTGTAGAATGCGTGTTGCATTTGGGTACAAGACTATAAGCTCAATGCCCAATTCTTTACATAATTTACTTACACTGTAGGTGATGGGTTTTGTGTCCATCTAGAAAATATATGACTGGCAGTGCTACGCCTTTTTGTAGTAAATATGGGTAGAAAACATTTCCTATATATTAAAAAAAAAGTTCTGAAGTCATCCACCCATTATCACTTCGTCCTACACCTACACCCCAGTCTTTTGGAATCCCATCAGTTTTTTTTTTGTGGAATTCGCTGGTAGTTGTAGACAACCATGGGTGGACAAGCTTCTCCAAAAGCTGAGAACGTAAACATGACCGTAATTGACTCTTTCTCGTACTTTCCCTGTTTTTGGGCACAACTGAAAACCACTTTCATCCCCATTGAATACTCGAGTAGGGTCATCCAACAATTGCAAAAGACCAATTTCTTCTAAATACTGGTGTATCTCAGCAAACCATTTCCGAATATCTTGTTCTGAGACATTTGCACTAGACTGAGTAACTCCTTCACTAGTCCGTTGGACAACGTTTAACGTCTTTTTAAAAATGCTTTTACCCACCCATCCCCAGGATAATTATCCTTAAAAGAATTTGGCCGTGGATTTTCCTCAAGAAATTTGGATACACTACGTTTTAAATTTTCAATTATTAAAGGAAAACCCTTCTTCATTAACCTTATAATCCAAAGTTCTAAGATAGACTCTTCATCATTTGTTAAAACTGGTTGCGGTCCGAAGGAAGTCCTATGATCAGGATTTTTTAATTTAAAATGCAGTGTGTTTTGAGACTTCAACCTGCAAACAATTATTGGTCACAATAAGTGACAATTATTGGATCGAATAACTGACAGACATTTATAGTCTGTGGTACTTGAAATTGAAAGTACGTCATAAGGAATTTAAATGTTTAAAATGAACGCAAAAAACATCATAGAAACTCAAAACTCTGAAAAAATAGTTATTGGACACTGTCCAATAATAGATTTTTCCAAATTGTACCATACAATTACTGGACAGGTGAAAATAACCTCAAAATATAACATTTATGAGATAAAAGAACATTTATCATGTAAATTGTATGATATCTTACCAATCTCCGAGGTGCCAAAACAATATCAATCACCACTATGCCAAAATCGTAACATAACTCTAGACTCAATCTTATAAAAATAATTATTTTTCAAGACAATTATCTGTTTCCGTGACAGCCGCCGGGAAATATTTTTTTGACAGTTTACTACTGCCATCTGTTACAAAATATATGAACTATAAAAATGTTAGGAACTTATAGATTTAAGTAATAGATATAGATGTCGCTTTTTATTTGTTGTTATCTTATTTTTAGCAAATCAATAGGTACTGTCCAATAACTATTCAGTGTCTAATGACTGTCTATTTACCCCTAGCTTTTTTTTCTTTTTTGACAGGTATTTAGTTTATAATATAAGGTAGTATAATAGGTATATAGTAGCATAGCTTAGAATATAATATGAAATAGATTAAGATTAACAGTTGTGGTATCTACAGGAACTTAATAGTTATGTAAAAAGGAACGTTAGAAAGTAATAGTAAAGTAAATAACAATTGTTTGCTTAATAGGTTTTAGCTTATTGATATATAGACTTATAATTAGTTGTGATGATGTTTACAGTGATAATATTTCAGGATTAATTAACTTAAGATTTAATTGCCGTTGAAATGTTTTAATTCGTTGATAATGGTGGATAGGTGTTTGAGAAATGTTGCGAGGCTTTCGGGCTTATCTATTATTTTTACTAAAAATGATGGATCTTCCGGCAAGATCTCATCATTGCAGAGGGCAATGAGGAGGTCGACTCGTGTCCGAGAGAAACGTGGGCAGTCAAAGAGGAGATCGCGGAAGATGTTGACTGCGAAAGGGTTGTGGCTGTAAGGGTTCGATAGTTCCATGAGGGTGGATTTGCTATCGAAGATGTAAATGGAGTGGATGTCTGTGCTGTCGTGTGGTGAGTGTGTGTGTATGCCCCATTGGCAGGCTCTGTCTATCGCGAGCGTTTCTGCTTGGAAGAAAGAGCATGTCGAGTGTAGTTTGAGTTTCTTCACTGTGCAGCCACCGTGAGGGTCGATAGCGACGAAGGCGCCGCCGACGATGTTATCATGGCGGCTGCCGTCGGTGGAATATACGTACAGTGTTATCGTGTGGGGAGAGGGAATTCTTGGTATTCTTGTAGGGAGTTCAAATCAGTGAGGATATGGGTTGTCTAAGGGAGGGGTGAAGTATGGCGGAAGGGGGGACTGGTTTTTCGATGGGGATGTCGTGGGGGAGGAAGTCCGAGAGGCCAAGGAGTTTAGTTTTATCCAGTTGCGAAACAGCTTTGATTTTGTTAGGGAGAGGGACTAGTTGGGCTAGGGAGATGGAGGTGACAGTGCTGCAGGTGCGGAATCCGTGGGTGACTTTGATGGCAAAGAGGCGTTGTAGAGAAAGGATATTTTTGTTAATGAATTTAAAGCGAAGGGCGTTTGACCAGATGCTAGATGCGTAGGTGATGATGGGTGAGATGACCTGTTCGTAGATGATGCGGATGTTATCAGAATGAATGCTCCGGGTGAATTTTAATTTGTTGTCGATAATGATGCCAAGATATTTAAATTGATTGCAGAAGGTGAGTGTGGTGTTGTTCATGGTAATGGTGAGTGTGGATGTTTTATTGGTGAAGCCGGTGACTGTGGTTTTTTCGGGTGCAAAGCTTAATTTGGTGCTTTGGCCCCATTCGCTGATCAGGCGGAGTGCAGTGTTGGTGGTGTCTTTTAGTGTGGACAGAGAAGTCGTCGGCGTATGCTTGTATGTGGCAGTTGGGGGGAAGGTTGAGGTCTAAAAGTTCATCCATGATAAGGTTCCACATAGTGGGGCCACAGACAGAGCCCTGTGCATACAGCCCCGAGTCATAGTCCGAGTAATGTTGCAGTCAGAGAAGTTGAGTTCGATATTCCGATCGGCTAGATAGTTGTTAAGGATGTGGTATAGGTTTTGGGGGCAGTTGTAGTGTCGGAGTCTGTGAAGTATGGCAGGCCACCATGCGTTGTCGAAGGCAGCTTTGATGTCGAGGGAAAGGACTATGACGTGTTCGCCGAGGGATTATTGGATTGAATGAGGTCGAGGGCGGTGGAGATGGCTTGGGTGGTGGATATCTGTTGTTTGAATCCGAATTGGCGGGAGTTGTTTAGATTGTGGGAATTGAGGTGATAGGTCAGTCGGTCAATGATGAGTCTTTCTAAGAGTTTTCCGAAGACGTTAATGAGGCCAATTGGGCGGAAGGAGGAGAGAAGGGAGTGGTCGTGCTTACCGTGTTTGGGGATGATTTTAATGAAGGCATGTTTCCAAGGTGTAGGAAAAAGGAGAGTTCGAGGCATCTGTTATAGATTTTAGTGATGTAATCGGGGTGCAAATTGGAGGCAGATGTCGGCTGTCAGGTTGTCGGTTCCAGGGGCTTTTTTGTGGCTCATATGTTTAAGGCCGTTCAGGATTTCGGTGGTGGTGAAGGGAGGTTCCGGAGGGGTTTCTATGGGTGTGGTGATTAGGGATCTGATGGATTGTTGGGAGGGGGTAGAGGTGTTCGTTCCAGAAAGGGGTTTTTTTGGATATGCCACGGGCACGAGAGAGGAGTCGGTCGCAAGTGTGTTGGATGGCGTGGGTTTTTTTTTTTTAAATTTCCGCCTTATACCCTACCGGGCCGCGGGAACTACGTGAGTATGACCTCCGCGGCCCGGCGAGGGGGGGCCCCTTTGCGTCGGGGCCCGACGTGGAACGACCCACTCCCGGGATCGGGGAGGGGTCGTCCGCCGTTTCCACGTGCAGCGCGTCCTTCGACGCGCCGCGTGGGGAGTTATGTCCCGGCCAGGGTCGCCATCAGACTCGACGGCGGCCCCGGGCCGGGGCCCGGCGGGGTGGAAGCGTGCCGCCGGCACGCTCGCGCTCCCGCAGGGCTTCTCGTTTGGCCGCCATCACCTCGCCAGCAAACGAGGCGACGGCGGCCTAACACTGGTCGCTGCCGGCCATGGCAGCGACGACGGCCGGCAGCGACAAATCCATCCCGACCGCGCCAATGAGCCTGGCGCGTTGGGCGTCCCAGCCCGTGCACACGGCCAGTGTGTGTTCGGCCGTGTCCATGGCACCGGACGCGCAGTGGTGGCACACGGGCTCCGCGAGGATGCCCACCAGTTCCCACAGGTACTTGCTGAAACAGCCGTGACCTGTGAGAAGCTGGGTGAGCCAATAAGTCGAGGACGAGACCGAGATATTTCATGGTCTCCCCGACGGCGATGCGGGTTCCGCCCACCGTTATGAAGTACCCCGGGGGGGGTGCTTCGTCCGAGGCCCATGGAAGAACAGGGCCTCGGACTTCTCGAGGGCCACCCGCAGCCCGAGGGCCCTGATGCGGCCGACAACATGGGCCGTGCCCGCCGTGGCGAGCACGCCCGCGTCCCTAAACGATTTGCCCTGCGCGGTCACTAGGGTATCGGCACTTTTTGTGCCCGAGGCGATGGCCGGCGTCGCCGCCCTCGGTCGCGCAGATCGCGCACTTGGGGTCGGCGACGCAGGTGGCCGCCTTTCGGCCCGGCTGGCCGCACCGGAAGCACAGTGCGCTGCGGTCCGTCTCGCAGCTGCACTGCACCCCCAGGTGCCCCGGCACCAGGCAGCGGTAACACCGCTGCAGCCGCGCGTCTAGGAGCGCGGCCCTGGCCATCGACCAGCCTATGGTGAGGTGGCCGGCCCCCGTAATCGTTTTGGCCACCAGGACCGGGCATTTCACCCAGACGGTCCCCGGGCGGCCAGGTGGGCGGTTAATGGTGCCCACCTTTACCGATTCGGGGCGGCATCCCCCCACCTCGGCCACTCGCGCGGCCACCATTTCCTTGGTGACCGCGTCGCTCAGGCCGGAAATGCGCATCCCTGCGCATCGCTCCGGCCTGGAGACGCGGGCCACCTCGCCGACGAGCTCGCGCAGTTTTGAGGCAAGCTCGTCGGCCTTCTTCACCCTGTCGGCGCCGGACACCTCCAGCAGCCGGCCCCCAGTGCGGGCCGTGCGGAAGCGCAGCCCGCTAATTTCCAGTGCCGCGAGGTCTATTCCCCGCTCAGCCCTGGAAAGCACGTCCGCGTAGGTTGACGTCGAGCCCTGCGGCAGCGTGATCGCTACCGCCGCCGACGCCGGAACCCGCAGACGGCGGCCGCGCTTCCTCTTCCGCTTCGGTTGGGCCGCTGGAGCAGCCGGTGCCCGGGACGCCGGAGCGGCTGGCCTCGGCGCCCGAGACGCCGGAGAAGCAGGCCTCGGCGCCCGGCCCCCCCGCGCCACCACGTTCCACGCCTCTTTAAGAGGCGGTGGTGGTGGAGCAGGTCGGACGGCGGGACGAGTCGGGGCCGGAGGAGCGGTTCCGCGGGCCGCCTCGGCCTCACGAGTCGCTAGGCTCCTCCTGCCACCCCTCTTTTGACCCTTCGCCCCCGCATTGGATGTTGCGGCGGGGGCGGAGGAGGTCGCAGCCGCCGGCGCAGGGCCGCCGCGAGTCGGGGAGACCACTGCAGGCGGGGCGGCAGAAGCCTCGACCACCGGAGTCGGGACACCGCGCTCCGGCGTCTTGCGCACGTACGCCGTTATCGGCGGGGACAGTCGCTTCTCCGGCAGGAGCCGGTCCTGGATCCCCGACATCCTGGCGTCGACCAGGAGGAAGATTTCCTCCCTGGTCATCGTCGCCGCGGGTGCCGGGGCAGGGGCGGAGGTCGCAACTCGCCTCTGGGCCTCGACTTCGGCCCTGAGCGCGAGGATCTCGGCCCGAAGTTGGGCGACCTCCTCCGACTCCTTTCTGGCGGCGAGCTTGTGCACGGCCTCAGCCACCGTCGCCACCGCCTTTCTTATGTCGGCCACGTGCTGACACTTCATCCGGGTTTGCTTGCGGGCAAGCGAACCGATCAGCTCCAAGGCTGAGTCGGCCACCCCCACAAGCTCCTCGGCGCCGCACGTGGCCGCCACCTCCCCTTCCTGGGCAGGGTCCGCCGGCGACACCGCCCGGGACCGGTCCCGCAGCGCCGCCTTCTTTGCGGCGACTTCGGCAGCCAGTTCTTCCTCGGCGCGCAGCTGAAGCTCCCGCTCGCGCTGGGCGCATAGCTCGGCCTTTGCCTTCGCGAGGCCGACGTATTCGCCCGTTGTAGGCGGGCGCCCTCGTCCTCGCTTGGGCCGCGTATTAGCTCTTGCCAAAGTCACCTCCTCGCCCTCCAGAGGCCGCTTCCGCCACAAGCGGCCCATCGGGGAGGGGGAGCTCGATCTTGAGCGCTCCCCCACCGACATGCAGCTGTCCGAAGATTCGGACAGCCGCAACTCCTGCGGCGCCTGCAGCTCGCAGCGCGTGAGCGCCACGCGCGGCACCCTCTCTTTCTCCACAAGGGCCGAGGCCCTTGTCCTTGAGGACACCCCGTCCTCCGCTACCCCCTCCGAGGAATCGCTCCTCCTCTCTTCTTTTATTGTTTTTGTTGGATGGCGTGGGTGAAGTCGGTCACAAGGAGGTCGATTTGGTCGGGGTCGAGTAGGTTAATGTTGTCGATAGGGGGAAGCTTGTCTTTAATCAATTTGGTAAAATTTTCGGAATTTTTTTTTCCAGTTGGTTGAGGTGGTGTTATATTTAAAGGTGGTGAGTTTCTTATTTTTAGTGAATTTGATGTTGTGAAATGACATGTGGAAGGTGATAGCATTATGATCGGAGCTGGGGGTGATTTCGGGATTAACGGACCAGTTGTTGAGGAAAATAGATGGAAGGTTGCTGATGAGAGTGAGGTCGATGATTGATTTGCGGAGTGAGCCATGGGTGACGGTATGAATGGTGGGTTTGTTGCCAGAGTTGGAGATGATCAGGTTATTAACGAGGACAAAATCTGCGACGAGTTCGCCTCTGCGGTTGTTTGTGGGAGAGCCCCACAGGCTGTGCCAACCGTTGAAATCGCCGCAGATGATGACAATGGAGCTATGATGGTGGTGGAGGAAGCCTTGAAGAAGGTCGAGGGTGTTGTGGGTGTCATTGCGGGGTTCTACATAGATGGATATAAGAAAGGTGTTGCGGTTGGTATGGGGGTCGGTGGATTGGACAATGCAAAGGTTGGGGTTGGAGTATTGGGAGATGCCTAGGGTTGAGGAAATGTCCTTACGGATGGCAATGGCTGCGTGGTTGGGACGTTCGGTGGGGAATTGGTGTAGGGTGTAGTCGGGAAGGTCTAGTTTGGTGTGTTTAGTGTTGCTGGTGTAGTTCGGTGATGAATGCGTAGTGGGGTTTGTTATTGTTCATGTATGTGGTGAGTTCGTGTGTTGCATTTCTACTGCGTCCAAGGTTAATCTGTATAGTGTTGGTGATGTCAAGTGAAGGTGGTGGATGGGATTGGTTAACAGAAGAATCACGATTATGGTCCAGTAAATTAACTGGATCCATAATCGGTCCTAAGTCGAGTGCGTGCAGTCATGTGGAGTTTTCTTGGACACAAGTCGGAGGTCGCGCTGTGCGCGAAGTTGTTGCTTTTGTTTGATGTCTTTTCCCCATGCGTTTTGCAATTGAGGCAACAGATCTTGCTTTTGTCCTTTTTGACGGGGCAATCCTTATACTGGTGCCCGGGCTCAGAGCAGTGGGAGCAGTGTGTGGTCTCGGATTTACAATAGTTTTTTGTCTGTCCCTAGCCTAGGCATTTATAACACTGAAGCAAGGGGGTGAACTCCTCGACGTGGATGCGTTGGTGGTCTATGTTGATTTTTTGTAGGCTAATTATGGTTCGGAATAATAAGGGGGAGGTGATGAAGACAGCGTTATAAAGGTTATTATTATTATTGGGTTTTTTAAATTTGAACTCGATGTCTTTGGGGTCTTTGATGATGTCAAAAATGGGGGTATTTTGTTTTACTATTATGGAATGTAGCTCCTCAGGGGAGATCTCAGAGTTAACCCCCTTTACTATGAACATAGGTTTTATCTTTTTTGAAATTTCAGCAGAGATGATGGGGTTCGACTCTCCGACATTTTTGAGCGCCGCCTCGAGGTGCTCCGTGCGGTCAAACTCCACACGGAATTTAGAGTTGGAGATGAACTGGATGCCGGCCGGAGTAAAGGTTGTGTCGCGGAACGAGGTGGCGCCCTCTTTCTTGGAGGCGATGATGAGCGCCGCTCTGGAGATTGGGGTGGTGGAAGTTGCTGAAAGTCGGTGGTGGCCCGTTCCGGTGGTATGAGCTGGTAATAGAAAAAGTGCCTACTAAGCGACAGCTGGCAGATCTATTCACAAAGGCACTACCTAGACCAAGACTCCAAAGTTTAATGATTGATATAGGTTTACAACGAGAGGTGTTGAAGTAGTACGTTGTGCAACCTATTTGTATACTGTATTTATTTTTCTAATAGTAGACTTTGTAGTTGCTAGGTTACTATGTTAATTCTTTTATTTGTCAAGTATGTAAAAGATTTAGTTTAAGATGTTCTCGTCGAAATATATAGTACAGATATACAATTTTTCCATTGTAGTTTCATTAAATTAAATACTACAACACGAGGCGGTGACATGCAACTATGTCATGGGTTGCAAAATTCGACATCTTCATGGTTTTCGTCAGTGTTGACACAGCCTGGGATAGAGAGTCTTCATCCTTCTGTTCAAGAAGGCCATGGAGCAGCAAAACAGGCCTGCGGGAAGCCATTTCGTGGTGGTCTAGGCCCATTACCAGAGGATCCATTTGAGTTTTAAGAGCAGTCATGGTTTTCCATACAAGGCATTTAAAACTCATATAATCCCGAGAGATGCTGGCAATTGATTTATGGACAGTTTCACTGGCACTAGCGTTCTTCAGATCCTCTTCGTACTGACCCATACGGGTGGAGAAAGTAGCCGACAATTCCTCCATCGAATTTGACAGCTTTGCGTACAGGTCCATATTCAAGTTAATTGTAGTTTTTCGAGAAAGTGAGATTTCAAAAGAATATTTTAAGTGAACTGAGTGCACAAAAGGACAATATTGTTATTTAGTACATTTACACGTTAATATACAAGGTTTTTATCTATTTATTCTTTTATTTTTATTTATGTTACGATGAGAACAAGATTCGCTTGTGAAGGTGGATTGATAACCGAGTATCAATAATCGAGTTTCCACTTAAATACCCACATTAAATAGGTAGGTAAATAATTCAAATTTCCTGAAATACATTATATTTTAAGTGTATTAGTCTAAAAATACATTTCTAACACCCATGGTGGTTTTAATTTCGTAATCTACACCTGATTGGGTATGTGAATTAAAAGCAGTTTCGTGTAGAAAGCGCGGGAACTCGCTTCTCTTGTTTAGATGCATAAACGGAGCTGCTACTCCGAATGAAAATCGGGTGAAATAGGTACGTTTACTACAAAATATAGAGTTACAAAGTGTCAGATGGTACATTTAAATCTTAAAAATCGTTTTTTTTTACTAGAGTTTTAGGTTTTTATAAAACTGATAGAAGAAAAGTTGTTTAGAATGACACAAAGGAGCTATATGTAGAATAGTATTAGTATATTAAAATTAACCCTATATATATCAATTTCCGGAAACGACCCACGAGGGCATTAATAATACTCTTTATTTGCACACCAGGTTTGTTTTGGTTTTGGTTGAATTAAAAGTTAGAGAGTGAGAATAAAGCCAAGACAACGCTGAGTTAAAACCAAGTTGAGCTGTACATTCCAAATCCGACCATCCGCGTATCCGCGACAAATGTTAGGACCGTGTCATTTGCGTAACACACAGTCTTGGAATTTGGTAGTTTCAAATTGCAAAGGTCATTTATGAACACAAGAAACAACGTAGGACCAAGAATGCTACCTTGCGGGACGCCATATTGTTCAACGAATAGCTCATCACTAGTGTGATTAGCAATTTTTACTATTTGTGAGCGATTGGCGAGGTAACTTTGGAACAGATTAAGTTGCGCCCCTCTGACTCCCATCCGCTCAAGTTTGTTTAAAAGTATGGGCACTGGAACAGTATCAAATGCCTTCGCAAGGTCAAGAAATATAGTTAAAACCTACCTGCCTTTATTAATATTTTGAACAATAAAATTTGTTAGTTCATGTATGGCGTCACTGGTTGATCTATTTTGTCGGAAACCAAACTGTTGTGGCGACAATAATTTATATTGGTCGAGATAATGCACGAGTCGTTTGTTCATCAACCGTTCTAGGATTTTGGATAAGGTACTTAAAACTGCAATGGGGCGGTAGTTATTAGGCTGGAACTCGTCGCTACCCTTGAAAATAGGGTGAACGATTGCTTTTTTTAATGCATTGGGGAAGATAGATGTATCAAAATAAAGATTAAAAATGTGGCTTAGGATAGGTGATAGTATATTAGAGTACCTTTTAAGAAAGGTAGGGGAAATGGAGGCCCAACCATTAGAGGCATTACTACGGAGAGAGTTGATGATAGCCTTTATTTCGTCAGGGTCGGTACGGTCCAAGACAAATGTTCTGTGTGACATAACTGCTGGCAAATTTAGGTTCACCGGCTGTTGATTAGTGATATTATCTGCAAGATTTTTACCAATATTTACAAAGAAGGTGTTCACAATATTACATGATTGAGTGTATGTGGTTGATGTGTCAAGCAGTAAAGCATTAGATTGTTTCTGCGCGGTAGTGTTAGTTACTCTCTTTATGGTATCCCATAGCATCTTTGGGTTATGACTAGATTTATTAATTTCTTGCTCATCATAAAATCTCTTAGCTTTCTTCAAAATATTATTACAAAAGGACCTGTACCGTCTGTGTGTATGCAGAAGTACTTCATTCGTTGGTGATTTTTTACATTTTTTTTATGAAGTGCGTCTCTATGCAACGTAATAAGCCGGGAGTAATCCATGGCTTTAGAATTTTCTTCTTACAGGGAATTGTTATCAGAGTAGTATTTTTGGCTATGGCGGTGTTCAAAAATTTTATCAGTTTTTCTGTTACCTCATTGGGATCTTTTATAGAAAATGTACAGTTAAAATCTATTTGTGACATCATGTCATCGAGACCGTCATAATCTATTTTAGTAATTAAGTTGGTGGTCATCGTCTTAATGTTTTTATTACAAATACATAGTAGTGTAGGGTAGTGATCAGTGACTGTAGATTCAAAGATGAAAGAAAGAGTTGCTGATTTTGTTCTTAAAATAGTGTGGTCTAGACAGTTTTTACCTCTAGTAGGGAGAGTATGAGGTGCAAGAAAGCCGTGAGATGCAAGAAGGTTGAGGTATTCATGACACCGTGAGTCAGAGGTATTAGCTTTGATATCGATGTTAAAGTCTCCAGTTAGAACCACGGATTTAAAATTACCAAGTGAACGTAAAAGATCATTAAGAACTGCAAATAAATTGCTAATATTATCATGTGCGGGTGAGCGATAGATGCACATCACAGCTACGTCACATTTTATTTTAATTAAAGGTCCAGAAGCCGTTTGATGAAGATTCAATTGTTCACATAAGGCACCCAATTCTGACTTGACTACTCTGACTCTGACTACCCTGACTCTACTACCACACCGTCACTTTGATTAAGATGATTGGTGGTCCTGTGCATTTAAATAATCTTGAAGGTCTGCCCGGCCTGGACGGCCAAGCGCCGAGTCCTGGTCGACGGGATCGGGCGAGACTTGTCCCCGCCGGCGTTGGTCGCGGCAATGCTGGCGGGCGAGGAGGAGTGGAGGGCTGTGGTCTCCTTCTGCGAAGCTGTCATGCTCCAGAAGGAGGCCGCCGAGCGGGGTCGGGAGAGAGCCGATCCCGCTCGAAGGCGGCGGCGGCGAGCTCAGTGATCGCCGCCGCCGGCGGGCCGCGAGGGCGCACACCCCGCGGGTGCGCCCGGGTCGCGGCCCGGGAAGGACGACCCCCCGGTGCGGCCGGGGAGGGTCGTCGGGAGCGCCGCCGGCCGCGCGCCTCTTTACAGCGCGCGGTCGGAGCCGCCCCGCCCGGGGGAGCCTCGCCGGGCTCCCCGAGGATGAGCTCCCCCTCGTGACAGAGGGGGGGCGACGGCGGGGTGGACCAGAGGGGTTTATCCGAATCCTGGACCACCCCAACGCCGGAGGAAGGCCGGAGGAAGGCTCCCACAAAATAAGACTTATCAATTGTAAAATAAAATACAGCATGATTTAAACTAAATAATTTCAAGTTTAGTGGTAACTTGATATATTTAATTTTTAAAAGTCAGCTGTAGTATTTATACGAATTTTGGGGCTTACCCTCACTCCGTCCAAGATACACAATGCCTCTTGAAGTCCAGCAAAACTTGAAACCATTTTGTTTGGAAAATTCTCGTGCCATGTAAAATAGCTTCTGAGTTCCGGTGGTTAGAGTCTCAGCTATGTATACTGGTTTCGGGGACCCCGCCAAGTTTAAATGTTTTGTATTTAGTTTGCCATCTCTTGGTTTGTCGCCATTAAAGGTTTTTACCGCTTTCAAAATGCTGTTTTTCCTTAGTACACCAGTAAATTCTACCACCATTGGCTTTACAGACTCCTTGATAAGGTTATATCTGTAAATATCACTGATATGATCATCCTCCAGTTCTACTCCTACCGCCTTTGCTAAAGATTTAACTAGGACGCATAGATCTTGTTTAGTCTCAAGTTTTCCATTTTCTTTCACGGTCTCCGGCAGGTTGGGTAACTCCAGTCCCCTGGATTTGTTTTTACGCTCAAAAGCTTCTATTTTCTCCCCCAGTGATTGTATTTTTGTTCTATACTCTTTTTTTTTCAATTGTTGAATTTTTAAGAGGGCGTCATCATATTTATCAGATATAAACTGTATACTTTCCTGAAATCCGGTGTATTGCTGCTTGAGGGCCTGAAATTGTCGCTCCACTGAACCCGATAATTTGGAGAACAGCTCGCGCATCTCCACTTTAAGCTCCTTAATATCTTCATTCTAATCTCGCTTCCTTTCGCTTGAGTATTAGAGCCTTTCGCCACATTTTTGCCACTTCGTTCAGATAGTGTATACGAAACATTTAACTGTAGCTGTCCCAGATGTTGCGGAGAATGTCGAAGCGGCATATTCGAAACAAAACATGTTAACGGGCACTGATTTCCTGTTAAACTACCCCCTTTCGGAATAAACGGCGAGATAATAGATTGCGTTAAAGACTCCGAGGTCAACAATTCTGGTTGTACATCGACAATCTGGTACGATTATCGAAAAAGCCACTCAAACTTGATCTGTGATTTTAGTTTTTTGTTGATTTATTTAAGCACTGACTATATCAGTATACGAGGACACTACAAACACGTCCGCTCTACGCAGAGGTCCGGGGGGTATATGAAAATAGGCCGGGTAGTCTTTCTGAAATGTGCTTGATTCTCGTTCTCCTCTCCGTCCTTGCGATACAAAGCTTTTTCCTCCGTGGATAGGGGAGGTAGGGGAGCATTGGGCACTTTTTTACATTAACGATGATAAAACTGCAATTTTTTATCATAATCAAAATTTTATTCCAGATATATCGAGTACACATATTTGGCCGTAATTATTGCTAAGAAAAGTTTTGGTATTATAATCAGTCTCAAAGTTACAAAAGATCTTTGAACACATGTCTAAAGTGCCCAAACCTCCCGGTGGTAGGGAGGTTTGGTCACCTCTGTAGGGAGGTTTGGGCACTGTATTTAATATGCACGATATTGCTTTATTACACTACTATGCTTAAATATTATATAACATTGCTATAAAAAAAATTAATACAAACATTTTTTCTTATCATAGACTTTAGAAAAATTAAACAATGTGACTTAGAATCAATACTGCACGATGTTGGACGCAATAAAACTTATCTTATATTTGGTATGACCCAGAGAGGCTTGTCAAACTTATATTTTAAACTGCCACGTTTCATCCATGTCGTTGGTGTAGGCAATTTTGTCTTTATATCCTCCAAGGGGACGCTGGCTACGTCCTCGATGTCAGGAAATATAAACGTATTTCTAATCTTACTCATTCTCATGAATTTGACAGTTGCCATGGAATGATTGACCTCTTCGATTATTCCAACATAATGATAGACAGTTTTCTTGGTGTCAAATTTAACCAACACAAAGTTATTGATCTGGAAATCTCTATCAAGAGTGACCACATCGTCTTCATCAAATTCTTCTTCCGATTCAACAGAGGCTTCGTTAGAAATTGAAACATTTTCTATTTCATCATCGCTGCAATTTTTTTTGTTTTTCTCTGCTTTGGAAGTAAATTCATCAGCAAGCTTCGGAATTGTTTTCTGTCCTATATTTTTAGCGCATCTTTGGTTTTTGTTGAGCTCTCTGATCTTATTTTTTCTTTGCCTTTCTTCTTCTTCCATTTCTATAACTCTTTTCTCAGGTGTATCCGTCAATATTCTAGTTTTTCCTTTCTTCCGTTTCACGCCTTGCAATTTTCTGGGGCCGGCCTTCGGATATGGCCTAACTAAATCAGGTGTGATATCGACAGTGCCCCTAGTCTGGCTTCTAGAGGGAGATTCCAGTTGAGATGATTCCGTGACATTTGAACTTGTATGATCCTCTAGACTTTGATTTTCTTCTATTAAAGGCTGTCCTATAACAAGTTGGTTCGAGATCAACTGTTCTGTAGGAACATTATCTTCTTCTGGCAAGCAGCGATCAGTTACAGAAGAACAAGCGAAATCTTCATCGGAGAAAATATTCGAGTTGAATGGCCATATGCCAGGTTTTTCAAACCCCCTTTGAATATTCTGCAACTTGAATGCAAGTGGGATGGCTTTTGCTACTAATTTTGGGACTTCATAAATTGTTACCGTTTTACCGGGATTGTTTACCATCCAATCTGTTACAGCAGTGTTATAGTAAGTTTTGAGTGGTCCATAGACAGTCAGGTCTAGGGGTTGCATTTTATGGCTGCAATGCGGTGGGAAAGTCATTAACACAATGCCTGATTCTTTACAAAAATCGAGAACTGGTACCGAAATATGGCTCTCGTGATTATCCAGCAGCAAAAGAACTGGCGAGGAAGGCGTTGGTTTTGCGTATTTTTCAAAATGGTGCATATATTTAAAAAAATTTGGTGCTGTCATCCACCCTGAAGGATGCGCTGCTCCGTCTGAACCAACAGGGGCCTCATTTAACATATACGTTTTGAAATTGACCCGTGGAAATATGAAAAAGGGTGGTATTGAGTTACCTAATGCATTAATACCGCAGCAAACCGTGACAAGCGTTCCTCTTTCAGCTGATGTTACCTGCCCAACTTGCTTAATGCCTCTGAGGGCAATCACTTTCTGGGTTCGTTGTACTGTTGATAACCCAGTTTCGTCTATATTGTAAATAGACTCAGGGCCGAAGCTATGCCTTTCATATACAGTTTTAAGATTTTCAAAAAAATCTCCGACATTTTTCCTGTTAAAACTTGTGGCCCGTGAGAGACTGGTAGCTTCTGGTGTCCTTATCGAAAGCTGAGGTTGTCTTTTGAAAAATCCCCTTATCCAATCTTTGGATGCAAGCTTCTTCTCTGTCCAGTTGTCTGGTATTTTTTTTTCAATGGCAGTGGCGTATTCATAAACCAATTCGCGTGTCTTCAGTTTTGATAGTCCATGGTTTAGTTTAAATGATGTTACAAGATATTCTGAAATTTTTTCTTCTTCATTTTTCGTGAATATTTGAGATGATATAAATTTAGAAGAAATATCTTTCACGACGCCGCCCTGCTTTATGTATCGCTGAAGGTTAGACCTGGGTATATCATATTTAATCGCAGTAGTTTTAATCTTTCCTCCTTTAGAAACCTCTTCCAATGCCCGCAAAATAACATCTTTAGGGATTTCACGACGCTTATTTTTCTTTTTAAATGAAAACGGCATTGTCCTAAATAAAAATAATTAACCATTCAATCCAATAGGCATAGCAAAAAAGCACAAACCATAACACCAAAATACACTATAAACAGAGGGAGCATTGGGCATGCCCATACCTCCCTCTTACCTGCGTGCCCAAAGCTCCCCATAACTTCAAATTTCAAATAGATTTGAATAAGTTTATTTTTATCAAATATTGGATCTTAATGGACAGGTAAATATAATCTTCATTAAACACAAAAGAAGAAGTTAACATAGATACTTACACTTTCTGGCAGATGTCTTTCTTATGTTTTTTCAAATTACGAACAAAATATTTACTTCTTTAAGCAACAAACCGTTAACCGCATGTAACTTGACAACCAAGTGAAATGACAGCTGACACTTGTGATAAGCGGTGTTGCCAGTTATCAAACTATAGTGCTGTGGTAGAAAACAAAAATTATCTAGAATAAATTTTAAGGAATGAAGGGGTGCCCAAACCTCCCGACTGCCCAATGCTCCCCTACCTCCCCTACAGCAATATTTAAGTCTGTAGTATTGTAGTCTTTGATTAATATATTTTTTTATCCCTTTTTTCAATAGTAACACAATCTCTTTTGTAAAAACAGCTATATGAAAGCTTTTGAAAATCCTCAACCCTTTTTTCTAATTCTTGATACGAATTAAATTTTTCATAAATTATTAAATTTTGTATACTTCCTATTTCTTCTTACGCATTAAATAATTCTTCTGTTGCGTCAATTTCTTCAATATCTCCATTTTGATTATTATCTGAGAATTAATTCATTACTAGATTAATATTATTTTTTTAAAGCAACTTTACATTTATTTTAAATTAAAATTTAACTTTTGGCAGCTTTCAAATGATAAATAAACTTTCAATTGATTTTTTCATTAATAATTCTAATTTACTTTCATTTGTTTTAGAATCAATAAAATTATTAAGATGTAATATACTTACTTTACTACGGATGTTGTGGCGCACATTGGGAGAGGCCTATGTCCAGCAGTGGACTGCAATAGGCTAATGATGAATGATGAATATACTTACTTTAATTAAAAGTATACACATAATCGTCACAAATTATTCTTATTATTATTATCATATAGAACAATATATCTCACCCATTGAAATAAGTCAATGCATTTGGTACTCCACTTCAAACAGAGAGATCTCACCAATGATTTTTAGAAAACTGTTAGTAAGTGCTACCGCATTATAGAATTGAATAAGCCAAGATAATTAATACACTCATTCAAATGACTTGGTTAGTGGCAACATTGAAGTTCATGCAACTAAACATTAAGGCACTTACAAAATAAAACTAAGTGTTTAAGTGAACAATTGTGTTATTTATTTGATGAAATTGTACAAGACAAGTAATTTCAGATCATCAATACATATGGATATTATGGACGGATTGTATAATAATAATATAAAAATAATGATACAATATAAAACACTGTAAAAGATGAAAGCAAAAATGTGAATACACAATAATATATAATCCTTTTACAGGTTGCTGAAAATCTTAATACATTATATATAAAGAAAAAAACGCCTTAAAACAGACTAAATAATAAAATAAAATATTACATTATCTCAACAATACAATAATAATAGTAACAATAATAATTTTTGCCCTCCACTGTCATTCTGATAGTGATCTACTTAAATATTAAATGGCTTTATTAACTAAAGACCAGAGTTTGGACGGACAGAGTAAAATTAATACTCTAATGTGAATAAAACTAAACTTAAATCAATGGTAATAACATTATTAAGATTTCATTTATACTGCAGTTACGTTAAATACTTTAGTATTCAATATTTGAATGGATATTTTATACTTTGATTTTAATTATTTTTTTATAGAAATAACTTCTTCCAAACATGGCAAGATTTTTTATTAAATTGAGCAGAACAGAGGATTAAAAAAAATCATAAGGCACAATTTGGAATTTTGAAAGGTAAGGTAAGGCACTGCTTTCACAATCAAGTTTTTTTTTAATCAATAAAAGGGTTACATATGCTACAAGGTCTTCAAAAGGTGTCAATCAAAGCCTGGTGGGTTTATCAAGTGTATTTACATTAACCTACACTAAATTTATTCTTATTATTGTATTTTTTTTTTAAACTTAACTGCATCCTAGTATACAACAAAGCTTTACAAGCGAGATTTAAAATTGGATGTGAATGAAATGCAAAATTATTAAAGTAATGCAATAACATAATAATCAAATAATAATAAATTAAATGTCACATACAAAGTATTTGTTTATTTATTTCTTAGATTTTTGCTAATCACATTCATAACATTGATACAATTTTGACGGGCCTCGGGGCGCATTGGTAAAACTACCGGCTATAGCAATGAGGTCGGGGGTTCGATTCCCACTCGAGCACAAATATTTGTGACAAACATGAATATTTGTGTGGTGTCTGGGTGTTTTTCTATGTATTATAAGTATGTATTTACAAAAGAAAAGTATATATGTATTTATATCCGTTATCTAGTATCCATAACACAAGCATTTAGTTGCTTAGCTTGGAACTAGAGGGCGCTGTGTATATTGTGTCCAAGATATTATTATATTATTAATTTTATGGATTTATATCACACATTCATTACATTACTCGTGAAATTGATCTCTTGTAAAGAGTTCGAAACGCCGGGAAATAAATAGAAATTAAGTTCTAAATAAACGCTAACACGATATAATACATAAAAAGTTGTTTCAATGTTATAATGTAGGTATTTGTTTTCAATTGCACTGACATAAAAAATTAGTAAAAAAAACTACTATGTCCATTAGTATTCAAAGGAGATTTTTACATAACTTTTATGATAATAATATGTATGATATAACATTGGATCTTTCATCACATCCACATGCCCTTCTGTGAGCTTATTATGTATATTAAGGAAATAAAGTGTATATTAATATATGTTATGTATAAAATATGTCTTAATACCTAAAACACTTTGTGCTGAATATGTACAACAATTGAACTTTATATACAATAAAACATTGAGAACTTTGTTCAAACTAAATATACAAATAATTGTTTCTACTCTATTATTTGTAAATAAAAAAAAAATCTTTTTAAGTAAACTATAAATTTAAAGATAAATATCAACTTGTGAGATATGTCAAGTTATTATTACTACAGTGGGACACTTTCATTTTTATTTATAAAAGTTTATAAATTTTTATTGCTTATGCACTAACAAAAATGTACATTTTATATAAAATAATATACGTTTATGCTATTTAAAGTAATATTAATTAATGTAACACTAAATTATTGAATATTTTCCATACATAGACAGCTCAGTTCATTTTAGAGATTCTATTCTAAGCTTTTCTATTATTATTATTAAAATTAGTCAATTGTATTTTTTCCTGTAATATTTATGTAATATATTTCTCAACGATTTACAGTTAAAGGTGCAAAGAGATTTAGAAAAAACCTTGAATAACATTAAAATTTCATCTGCTAGATGTTCGCTCTTATGAGGAAAATTTTAAAAAACCCAGAATTGAGAACTAAACTTAAGATAAAGATGTTTTTCATAGATAAGACTTAAGGTACTTTAAGGACTTTAGTATAAAACAAGCTATTGGTAATATGTATGTAAAAATTGCTTTCTAATACAAAAAAGGAGGATGATATTGATCAATTCTTATATATAGCAAAAGGTTAGAACACTTTCATACCAAAAACTTCAGACGTTCGATTCTGTCTTACCTCTTTGAACCTTAAACTTGAGAATAGGCACTTTGATGCTAATTGACGATTAGATAATACAGTGTCTATGGCTATCTGCGATACGGAACTGTAGAAAGGTGACCAATCTGTTGCACAAATCTAAAAACACTTTAGACTTCAGTACTATGTGTTTGAATACGCACTTTCTTCTGACTACCATTTCTATTTAGAGGTGGTGAATGGCCCGAATAACCCGGGTTTTGGATGCCCAGACCTCCAGGCTCACCCTCTCTGGGTCGTGGCTTTTTGAGCGAAGATCTCAACGGTGATCTTGTAATGGTGCTCGCTTCTGATGCACCAGTTAGCGTCGTAGCAGTTGTGTTCATGGAGGCCACGCTTCCGTGCCCATTTGTGCTGTATGGTTTGCCGGACGCATCTGTCATCGATATACCTGGAAATAAATAAAGTAAAATGTCTTTTCAGTCTAGAGTCCCATTCACGCAGCGAAAGGTCTGGTTCTACCACTGTTGAACTTTACTTACTGTATAGTATGTAAGTTTGAATATTTCTTTGCCACGCCCTATAGCTTAATCTGCTAGAGGGATCTTAGTTAGGAAAGGTGTTATAAGAAACTACTAGCTGACCCGGCAAAATTTTAAAAATAGGGGTTGATCGTAGGGGGTTGAAAATTTAGGGTTGTATGTATTTTTGTATCCCGTTTTATAAAAAAAATAAGAAACAAATATATCGAAAAATTAAAAAAAAATATTGAGGGGTGGGCTACACTTGTGATTTAGGGGGATAAAAAACAGATTTTGTCCTATTCTCAGACTTACCCGATATGCACACAAAATTTTATGAGAATCGGTCAAGCCGTTTCGGAGGAGTATGGGAACGAAAACTGTGACACGAGAATTTTATATATTAGATTATATGATACCTCTTCCTTCTTTAAATCCTGGATTGTTGATGGTGGTACTGTCAGGTTCTCCAAGTGGGTTGGTTGGATCTCCGCCAACTCGTCTCGAGAACAGCGCGTCGTAAACGGACATAACGAACAGGATAGAGTTGATCACGATACTCACTATCTGCAAACGAACAACGACAAACATGGCTAAAAATTTTATGATTACAATATTATTGATTGTGCCCAAGACATTATTGACGTCATTTTTAAGTACTTTCGGTATACTCTGATTTTTTCGTGAGAATAAATGATATTCGTGTGGTAACATAGCGTCTAACTTTGGCTTAGTGAACCTGCACACGGGCCACTGGCCACAACTACAAAACGCCGCCATTGGCATATTTCATACATTTTATATGGACGGACTCGCCGCACACGGTTAGCGCCGGTGGCAGCCATACGCTACAAACGTGTGCGGCGAGTATGGATTTTATATGGATAAAATGTATGAAATATGCCAGTGGCGGCGTTTTGTGGTTGTGGCCAGTGGCCCGTGTGCGGGTGCACTTAGGTTTGATCTATCTAGCTATATTAAAGCTGATGCAGTATATTTTTCTTGACGTACATGCAGAAATGCAGACCTACAATCAAACACGCTAATAGCTGTTGACTTCCATTGCTCTTAAAGGTCCCCTAGTGATCAATAATAATTAGTTATTATTGTAATAAATCTGTCCTCTCTGCCTACCCCGGAAGGGATTTGGCGTGAAGTTATGTATGTATGTATTAATGTAATAAACCCAATAACGTAAGCATTTGTGATGTTTGTACCTCTTCCCACTGACGCTGTTGAGCATATTTTCATACGGAACATAGTTTGAGTCCCGGGAATGACTATGAGATAGAATAAAGCCTTAACGAATGAAGTTGTCAACACAAATCCTTTTTAAATATAACAGTTAACCTAACTAAAATTAGAAATCACAATGAAATTGTGAAATGATTAACAGTGGTAGAGCCAAGCAGTTCGCTGCATGAATGGGCCGGCTCGACCGGTGAAATAACACGACCTCTCAGAAGACCGACGTAAAGTGGCTCATGCGGCGTTTCGTTCGGTGAGAGAGATACCCAGAGGCCCACCCTCTTCCCCATGCTTTCCTATCCCCTACCCTTTAAAGGTCGGCAACGCAACAGTAACACTATATGTGTTGCTGGTGTCCATGGGCGGCGTTCGTTGCTTACCATCAGGTGACACGCCTGCTCGTTTGCCTTCCTATCCCATAAAAAAAAGTGAATCAATCAATAAAAGATTTAAATGTAAACGCAAAAGCACTGTTCATTACGTTAATTATAATGATTTACTATAAACTCGATTAATATTTTTATTCGATAACATGCGATAAAATACGTATGCAACAGCAACAAAAAAAAAACTAGTTAAAGCAAAAATAATTGCGATGTATAAGTTTAGATATTATGTATTATATGTATACCCATACCAGTTGCCAACATAATTAAAATCATCTTATTTTATACCAATATATGGTATTGAATGCAAATTGTAATGATTATATATTTCGCACATTGAAAACAAAAATTGTATTTAAAAAAAGGTAGTAAATTTTCAGGATGATCATTAAAACTTTTGCATATATCGGCAGGTTATTTAATTTTAAATCTTCCTTGTTTTCTTTCCTTTCTTTTTAATTTTAAACTTCTAAACTTTCTTGTTTACAACGTGGTAAAATAAAATACAAAACATGAGTAATAAATGAGTCATGATATGAGATATTTTCGAGAAAAAAAAACTAGGTCATATGTGTGTGTGTGGCCGTTATAAGATAATTAGATAAATACCTGGACATAAAAAGCCTCTCCTCTCGTTACAAAGAAACCCCTGTCATCGCCTTGGACAGCAAACAAACCTGCTGCAGCTATTGACAACAACGCTGAAAAAAGAAACATTTTTCTGTAACTTCGTGATTTTTATGGCCGCAGATTCAAGCAGTGGCAATTATAACTAGCCTCGCCGATGTTATTATTTTTAGTAGAAATCGGCGGAACCTATTACCACATATTGGGCACAATTTTGTTTTCACGAACATCTTTCGTTCGGTTAAAAAATAAGTGAAATATAAATAAATATGAAATAAAAACTATCGTAATAAGCTGCATACAGAGTGCACGGTTTTATTTAAATCGGTTCAGTAGTATAGGAATCCATAGCGGACGAACAAAGTGACACATAATTTTTATTTTATCATTTTATATAAGATTGGCTAAGAATAAGAAAGTAACATATACATACATAGCTTTAGAAAATATAGCATACTTACTAGCTAGAAGAGCTAGAGCCAGTTTCATCATAACCAGGTTTGTGTACTTGAAACCGACGCTTTCCTTGGACGAGATCATCGCTAGCTGCAGTACGGACAGAACGCAGAAGACACCGAGAACCGTGACTCCTATAGAGGCCACAACACCCGCGATATACACGGCCGCTGAAAACAAAAAACAAATATGAATTAATTTGAGAAACTTCACCTACAAAATAGATGAGTACGCACGTTGAACCACGTAACTATTATGGCAGTAAAAATGATAACATTGATTTATTTATTTGTAAGTTTTACAATAATAACTCACATCATTAGTACAACATTGGAAGGAGGACCACAACTGACTGGCTGACAGAACATCGAGTCACACTTGTCACTCTCGCTTACCTCTTACCGACCAACTCATTATATTATACAAAAGCACTGACTGACCTCTTAAACTTTGAACAGACCGCAAATACTAATATTAAGCGTAGTCAATATGTCGTCGTAGAAAGAAATGTTATGTTCCATAGAAATATGATGACATAGATGCCAAACCTACAAAAATAATACTAAGCACGGACAAGTTAACATAAATTTTTATAATAATAATATCATGGACACAATATACACAGCACCCTCTAGTTCTAAGCTAAGCAACTAAATGCTTGTGTTGTGGAATCTAGATAACGGATATTAATACATATATAATTTTCTTTTGTAAATACATACTTATAATACATAGAAAAACACCCAGACACCACACAAATATTCATATTTGTCACAAATATTTGTGCTCGGGTAGGAATCGAACCCCCGACCTCATTGCTGCAGCCGGTAGATTTACCAATGCATGCAGTAACTTTATTAAATTGATGATTTAACATACATATAAATGTAGCTATGTCATACGCGCCGGTTTAATTTTCCTGTCTCAAAAGTTTACGAAACCCATTACCGGTTAATTAAACTGGTTAATCATTGTTAATTACCATACATAACTTTTGGAAAGTCATAGGACTAATATTAAACAAAAAAGAACTAAGACTAACGCCCGAATACTGAACCGCCATCGCCACTCAAATCTGACAATCAATAAAGTGCTACTTACTGCTCAAATTTCACGTATTCTGTCTAATGTGACAGCTACTTAAACGCTTAAGTAGCGCTAATATATTTGAGTGGCGTTTCAGTATTCGGGCTTAATATGTCCTATATAAAAAGTAAGCATGTCACACCATTGATTCCTCGGAGTTGTTTTCGTAAGTTATGTGTGTGGCGGTGTATGGCGATAAGTTTGCCACCTATTTGGGACGTAACATAACGAATCCTAACATAAAGAATCGAGGCTCAACAGCTTCGGGTAGAAAAAGGCGTGAAATTATGTTATGATATAAACTGTTCTCCAAGTTCACAGTGTCAGTTGCTGATGTATGTCGTAATTAGAAAGAAAAATTATGTTATGTCGTTAACATAAGTAATAAGTGGGTCGGGCAGCGGTCTCCTACAAGGCGGTCCATAGTTGTTACAGTTCAACATTAAAACTAATTGTCGCATCTTTAACAGTACTGTATTATTTACATTTTTTTTACAAAGTAGACATGTATGTTACGTAATGTTGTCTATGAGTACAGTCATAATGTTTATGTAACCTCCACATGTTTAAACATATATATTGACATCCAAACCATAGACATATATATTGTCTTTATTAGAATTGAGAAATTACGAAATTACACGACACTTGTTGATTTTCTGCCTGTTTACTTGTCTACATAGTGCATACATACAATCGCGCCTTTTTCTTATGGAGGCAGGCAGATATAAAGTCTGTCCATTTGCTAAATCACTTCCACCACTCTCATTATAGCTGTCACACACGCTTTTTGGTAATGGACACTTTTGGACTGGCTTTTATCAAATACATCATTATATGATAACGGTAGGTTCGACTAGGGGGACCTTTACCAACTTGCCAATTCACACAGGTCTCATATAACGTTTCTTGTCCATCCTTTCTACACCATCAAACCATCTAAGCATTTCTTTTTTATTTATCTACATTTACCTATATTATAACAATACATATTACTCCTCAATGACAACAAAAAATTAAGACGAAATTAAATTTGTAAAAAAAGCATTCATATTTTTGAGTTTCAACACGTGTTGTCCCGAAGATCCGCTAGGTATATACGACAGCGTATATACGATAACGACAGCTCATCCACTGAGCCTTAACGAGGATTACAGCTAGTGTTTAACGGCCGAAACTAATAATCAATCTCCTATCTAGGATTGAAGCCAGTCTAAGTATTGACTATCTATCGATCGATTCCCCAAACGAAATCAATCCATGGATTGATTATTTGGACGCTTACTAGTAGAAATGGATTGAAATATTGGATTGATTATTGGTTTCGGCCGTATATAGCCAACTACTGTCATAACATAGTATAAAACAAACGCTCGCTTTCTTCTGTCTGTCCCCTTGATGCTTATATCTTTGAAACAAGGCAACAGATTTTGATACGGTGTTTTGTAATAAATAGACGGTATCAACGGGGTGGTTTTTAACAGTGGTTTAAGCGGTGGGTCTATAATTCATGTATGATATATAGTAAAGAAAAAGTGATAAATACGAAATTTACTCATTTATTACTTTTGATGCGGAACAAAGTTCGCCGGGACAGATAGTAACTTGATAAAACAATACTGCTCCACATAAGAAATCAAGACTATTATAATGGTAAAGGTGTGTACTCCTATTTTTCACGTATTTGCTGTCGTAACTTTTTTTCTAAAAACTGAATAGTGGACAATCATTTTTATACAAGCATTATTGGTGCACCGATAAGGTGATTAGTGATGTTTAATGAGTTAATATATTTGCAAACATAGTATGTGTACATCCTGCGCCTTGATGCCAAAATTGACGAACAATCATGCACACGTACGTACTTACCCTGGCTATTAAAACATACAAAATGTATGCAGCGGAATGCATTGTCTTCTGTACAAAACAATAACATGTCTGGTGTTGCATTCAGTACAGTACAAAGATAGCAAGTTTGCCTTCCTGTAGGTGTATTATGTGAAATGAGCCACTACTCAGATTTAAATTAGATTCCGGTATAGCTTTGACGAAAAAGGTATTTTGGTTTTCTCTCTCACCGAACAAATCGCAACATATACAAGGAGGGACTGCTACAGATCTTAACTTTTTGTGTGAGTATGTATGGGAAACGCATTTTTTTGTATTCCAAGCATACGATTGTTGGGCGCTGCGGTAATACGCCATCATACGCTGAAAAAATGCCCCATAATTACTGTTTACTGGCCGTCCTGGTATAAAATTTATTCTATACCTAAATGCTTTTTCCCTATATGCTGAGACATGTAAATTATTAATTACAAATAAAGTATAGAAGTATCCTGTCTTTACAATAGTCTTTGTAGTCTTATGTTCTTCTTCTTCTTGTGCCTCTTCATTGCTAAAGGTTGGCAAAGGTTGCAATCAGCTTGTTGAACTTCTCTCTGTTTTAGGCTAAGCGGATGAGCATGTATTATGTATACATACATAAGAATACAAAAAGTAAGTAATCATGAGACAATAGGGTGACATTGAAAACTGACCGTTCTGCTAAGATGACTTCGCAAAATTGCAACAACCTCCTTACAATAACAGAATATTGTTGCTGACATAAAGTAGTTTTAAGTGCATCACACGCAAACGTCTCTGCATATGCAGGCACTCCAATTAAATCTTATAATATCATAGTATCTGATAAATGTGAACAAACAAAACGTAGAACCACTGATCCAAAAAGGTTAAGCTTAAGTAAGAAATGAATAGAAGCCATTCAATACTTTGCGATCACAAAGACGACAGATTACATGAAAGAGCTTATTCTGTTTTTCATTAATATTATCATAAATCATAACATCGTAGTCTCGGTAGTCCAGTGGTCGAGCACGCGGCTTTTGATCCAGCGGTCCGGATGATTCGAATCCTGACAGTGGCTCACACCAATGACTTTTCGGTGATGTCGTTAATAAACACAGGTATTTGGCGCTTTAAACGCAAACGCTGTCTGAACTTTACGACATAGATCAATATATAATGTACTACAGTAATACACATACCTACACCTTAAGAAGATCTACAGACAACAGTCCGTTGTCTGTCTATTAGGAATAACCTACGATGACCATTTTCTATCCTTAACTTTTTACGAATCGACCTTAAACATTACTATTGTATTAATCAGTGTTCAATTAAGTACCTTTTTTATGGGATAGGAGGGCAATCGAGCAGGCGTGTCACCTGATGGTAAGCAACCAACGCCGCCCATGGACACCAGCAACACATAGTATTACTTTTGCGTTGCCGACCTTTAAGGGATAGGGGATAGGAAAGGATGGGGAATGGGGGTGGGCCTTCGGGTACCTCTCTCACCGAACGAAACGCGGCATGAGCCACTTTACGTCGGTCTTCTGAGAGGTCGTGGTATGTCACCGGTCGAGCCGGCCCATTCATACTTGGAACTGCTTGGCTCTACCACTGTTACTCTCTACGGCTCGGCTCTACCTTATAAACATTGTGCATTTAATATAGATACATAATTATTGTTCTTGCGTGTAATTTAATTGAATATGTTGGAAGATATTACAGATTCACTCAATTATTACTTATAAGGCAAAGTGCGCCGGGTATATTACATTATGTTTTTGAAAAATACCTTCAGATACGCTAGAAGCAAATAGGTAGATACAGAATCTACAGATACAATACTATTCCGTGCTTAAATATAATGTAGTACGCAAATAATGATACGCAAGTAATGATATAAGATTTAGCCATTTTAAATTGTTCGTCAGGTAACACAAAGAATTCTCAAACTATTGCTATGATGGGACTTACGATGTACGGTACGAACCTACTTCTTAATGTCAATAAACGCATTCAAGCTAAACGTCTTTCACGTGACGTCACAGATGAGGAACGGGTTCGCTGATACCGGTATTGAGATATGAACGCAGACAAAATTCATTTGTGTAACGCCATGCCACGCCACGTGTCCAGCCACGCCACGCCAAGCCACGCCAAGCTAAGCCAAGCCAAGCCAAGCCAACGCCACGCCAATGTCAAGACTGTCAGTCAAGCCGGCTAGTGACCGTTAGTGACGTCACATCCCAACGGCCGAAGATTATAAATAGTCGAACCGCTCATTTTGTGACACATTTGGCTGTTGTACACGAGATAGGTCGAAACTCTGCCTGATTGTGTAAAACTATATTATTTTAATAAATAGCTGTGATTATTCGTAAAGTGTATAAGTTTATTATTTCATCTCCGTTTCACTCAGAAGTGGGATATGAAGCGTAATCGCCCTACTGCATCTGTTGGCTGTGGAGTACGTCCGCCTGGCTGGAGTGAAGAAGAGCAAGGCCACATCAGTGAAGATGAAGAATTCCCACCGCCACCTGCTAGAAAACTTCTCAAAAGTATGCTAGAAAACGAAGTGGGTAGGGCGATACAAGAACTCAATGACGAAACCTTACCGCTCAACCAATTCAAAGGCCATCGTGCGGCATCCCTTATCCCAGAATTCGACCCTGAAGGAGAAGATTGCACAGTATCGGTATGGTTGAAGAAAATTGATCAGTTGGGAGACATACACGGCTGGAGCGACAAAGTGAAATCTTTTCACCTTCAAGATAAACTACGTGGTCAAGCACGTAAGTGGTACAATAGACTCGATGATTATAATTACTCCTGGGAGGAATGGAAGTGTATGTTAATAAGAGCATTTCCCAAACATCGTGACTTCAGTGCTTTGTTAGAAGAAATGATGAACAGAAAGAAGGTGCCGAACGAAACCATGACAAAATATTACCAGGATAAAATTGCCATGTGCTTTCGTTGTAACCTATCTGATACTGCTAGCGTTTCGTGTATAATCAGAGGGTTACCGCCTGCCTTACAATCAAATGCAAGGGCCTTCCAATGCCAGCGACCGGATGAACTATATGAAGCCTTCCTCTGTGCCCTTGATGATTATCGCCCACCGATATTTGAAGCACGCGACAAGCCGAACAAAGATGCTAGACAGCTGCCGAACCCAGATAAGAAAGTGAACAGTGAGACTGATCCCTGCCCGCGTTGTAAGAAGACTGGCCACATTTTACGAAATTGCTCATTACCTGACCGACGCATTTGTTTCAAGTGTGGTGTACAGGGTCATATTGCTACCCGCTGCCCTGGCTCTTCAATTACACAGCTTAAGTCGGCCGAATCGAACAGCAACATCAAGGAAGTTAAGCTAGTGCAAAATTATAATGATATTTACAAGAAGGTCGTGAAGGTGAACGGAATTTTTTTGAAATCTTACATTGACACTGGAAGCCAGGTAAATGTTATAAATGCAGATATTGTTGGCATTTTGGCACTCAAGGTTATACCTACGAGCACTATCCTAAAAGGCTTTTCTGGTGGTTTACTTACAAGCCGCGGAGAAGTAGAATTTGACCTAGAAATCGATGACATTCATGTTAGATGTACTGCGCATATAACAGAAGCTGACATGCAGGACATTCAATTATTAGTTGGTCAGCCAGTTATCAACGCTGATCATGTGTCGTTAGTGGTGACCAATAGAAATGCTTCGTTAAGATTGGACCCTGACCCTTTTGCTGAACTTCAAGTAGTCGAAGATATTCAGAAATTTAACGTCGTGACATCAAACAAAGAATCCTTGCCACCCGGTACCTCCGTCATCAAAGTCCGGGTGCTGGGCAATACCGCGGAAGATGATGTCTGCACAACGCCACGCCACTATGAACTGCATGGAGTTTCCTATTCGCTACCAGCTACTTTACTTCGAGGCGGAGAGGGTTTCATGAAGGTTATCAACACCGGCACCAAAGACATCGAGTGGGAAGCCGGCCAGGTCCTCGCACGAGCAGGTAGCTGCGACCAATCTGCGATCCAGCCAAGCCAGGTGAGTTCAGCCAAGTCAATATTATCTTGCTTGCCAAGCGTTTTGCCAAATAAGCCAAACGGTTTAGCCACTAGTTTTTACAATTCGTATCGCCTTACAGTCCCGTCTGCTACGATTTTAACAACTAATAAAATCACTAATGATACTATAGGCGGAGTACCGATATCCGAAATCAATGTGGGGAGCTTAAATAAAGACGAGCGTGATAGTTTAATACATTTATTATTACAATATAAAAACACCTTTGCAAATGACACAAAAGATCTCGGTTGCACTAATTTGTTACATATGAAAATAAAGCTTACCACTCAGCAACCAATTTATCGTCAACCTTATAGGTTATCACACACTGAACAACAAATAGTAAATTCTAAAGTTCGTGATTTATTAGACGCCGGCATTATTAAAGAATCCGAGTCAGATTATGCCTCTCCAGTTATCTTAGTGAGGAAAAAGAACGGTGATAGTCGGTTATGTATTGATTATCGTGCTCTGAACTCAATCACTATAAAAGATAGGTATCCGTTACCAAACATCGACGATCAAGTTTCAAAGTTGGCCGGTATGAAGTACTTCACGAGTCTCGATATGGCCCAAGGTTATCACCAATTACGAATTTCACCTGAGGACACTCACAAAACTGCGTTTATAACACCTCAGGGTCATTATGAGTACATGCGCGTTCCGTTTGGTTTAGCCAACGCACCCTCAGTTTTTATGCGAATGATCAGTAAAATAGTTGATTCCATTCGTTCCCAGACGTCGCAAACTGACAGTTCAAATAGTGAAATTCTTGCATTTTTAGATGATTTATTACTACCCTCAGTTGATTTTAGTTCTGGTATAAAAATGTTAAAATCGGTGTTGCAAAAGTTTGAATCAGAAAATTTAAAACTAAATATGAAAAAGTGCTCTTATTTACAACAGAAAGTGACTTATTTAGGACATGAAATTTCCCATGAAGGTGTGCAACCGGCAGAACTAAAATTAATTGCAGTTTCGCGGTTTCCTGTACCAAGAAATGTACATGAAGTACGTCAATTTATAGGCCTTTGTAGTTACTTCCGAAAATTTATATATAAATTCGCGGTTATAGCTCGTCCTTTAACGGAATTAACTAAGAAAAATGTACCGTGGGTATGGAGTGATAGACAGGTCGATAGTTTTAACGAACTGAAAACATGTTTGTGTTCTAAACCAGTGTTAGCTTTGTTTGACCCTACTTTGGATATAGAAATTCATACAGATGCATGTAAATTAGGAATAGCAGGAATTTTATTACAAAAGCAGTCCGACGACACTTTGCGTCCTGTTATGTATTTTAGCCGAGTGACGTCTAGGGAGGAAACTATGTATCATAGCTACGAGCTCGAAACATTAGCGGTCGTAGAATCGTTGCGTAAATTCCGGATGTACGTAGTAGGTAAACACGTAAAGGTAGTCACCGACTGTACTGCCGTCCGAGCTACCCTCACTAAACGCGACATTATACCGCGTATTGCGCGATGGTGGCTGTTAATCCAGGAATACGATATTAGCGTAGAATATAGACCGAGTGAACGAATGAAACATGTCGATGCGTTAAGTAGGAATCCAATTGATGCTGTAAATATTAATCGTTTGGAAGTTACTGATTGGTTTTATACAGTTCAATATCAAGATGACAAATTAAAAAACATTATTGACCAAATAAAAGCCGGATCGGCTGAACGGAATATAATAAACAATTATGTGTTAATAGATGACAGATTATATAGAAAGACGCTCGGTGGAAATCGACTTGTAGTGCCTGGGGCAGCTAGGTGGAAAATACTTCAAATGCATCATGACGAAATCGGACATGTAGGATTAAAACGATGCACAGATTTAATTAAAAATAATTTTTGGTTCGCTAAAATGACAAGATTCATTCGTAAATATGTAACTGCTTGTTTAAGTTGTGCCTATGGAAAGGGAAATCATGGTAGAAAGGAAGGCATGTTGCATCCGATTCCTAAACCAAATGAACCGTTTAGAATGATACATGTCGACCATTTAGGCCCGTTTTGTAGGACAAAGAAAGGTTATGAATATATGTTAGTTATAACTGACGCTTTTTCAAAATTTGTGATTGCAGAGTGTAGTCGATCAGTCAATTCAGTTGAAACAATTAGAATACTTAAAAGAATATTCGCATTATTTGGCTATCCGGATAGAGTAGTAACTGACCATGGCAAGGCATTTACTAGTAGGTATTTTAAGAAATTTGCTAGTGATAAGCAGTTTAAACATACGTTAAATGCAATAGCGTGCCCTCGTGCCAACGGGCAAGTTGAGCGCACCAATCGCACGATATTAAATGCTCTACGTGCGTCTGACCCTAGTGAAGCCGCTAATAGCTGGTCAAATCGTCTACCAGATGTAATTTGGGGGATAAATAATACTTTAAATGATACTACCAGGCTTAAGCCTTATGATTTAATGTTTGCACGTAGTGGTAGGCCAGTGTGTGATGTATCCATTCCAGACCAAGTATGTGAATCGACTCAAGCGAAACGTAGCAAGGCCAGTGCACGTATCAATAAAGCTAGCGATAGGATGAAACGTAACTTTGATAAACGTCGCAAAAATTGTCATGTATATAAGAAAGGAGAATTAGTATTATGGAGGCAGGCGCCCACTAGTAGTGCTGCTAGGGTCAACACAAAGCTGGACGACTTGTATTCAGGCCCCTATATAATAACTAAAGTGCTTGGCAATGACAGATACAGGATCAGAAGCATTAAGGGATTAAGAGGTTACAAAAACTTTACGGGGCTTGTTTCAGCAGACTCTCTGCGACCATATCATAGCATAGTTCCTGTATCTGACAGTGCCAGCAGTTCTGATGACCAGTTAGAGACTGAAGACTTAATTGACCTATTAGAGAGCTAAAGCTAATGCAAACTATGCGCTCCATTGCGGGAGCAATTGTTACAGGATGGCCGACTGTAACGCCATGCCACGCCACGTGTCCAGCCACGCCACGCCAAGCCACGCCAAGCTAAGCCAAGCCAAGCCAAGCCAATGCCACGCCAATGTCAAGACTGTCAGTCAAGCCGGCTAGTGACCGTTAGTGACGTCACATCCCAACGGCCGAAGATTATAAATAGTCGAACCGCTCATTTTGTGACACATTTGGCTGTTGTACACGAGATAGGTCGAAACTCTGCCTGATTGTGTAAAACTATATTATTTTAATAAATAGCTGTGATTATTCGTAAAGTGTATAAGTTTATTATTTCATCTCCGTTTCATTTGCTTAAATACTTTTGGTATGTTTTGAATTAGCCTGTGACGTCGTACAACCTGTCTCCAATGGTTAGCATTCCCTTTGAAGTAGTTCAGGGCTGCACACTGTATACGCATGGATGGATTGAGATGGATCCATATATAAATTATACTATCATACATATATATATATATTATAGTTTAAAATATAGGCACGTATAAACCTGTTTACATTTAATATTTACTTCGAAACTAGAACAATACAATCTTTATCGATATTCTTATCCGGTTGAATTAAAAGTGATATGATATTAATAAATCTTCCATTCGGATATAAAGTGCATAGTCTGCCTACACCTTGGGATAATTAAATTATGGCCGTGTTTGAGTTTTTTTAATAATTCAAGTCTTTACGTATTGAGGAAGTATATTATTTCTTGCACATCAGATTTGATGAATATTTATGTTACACCAGTTTCTATTTAAAAAAGAAGTACACATCAACGTGGTCTTTTAGGTTTGGATAACTCGGCTTATAAACTACTCACCTCCGAAGCAATAAGAATAAATAAAAATGACCATTGTGTGTTATCCCTAAGAGTGGTTAGAGAGTTATCCCATACACTGTTAGGGACTTTTTTGTAGACCTTTTGAAAGTGTTTAATAATGTAGCACATTGTTTTGATTTATCGCTTAGGTTCAGCCAGCGTTTGCAATTTAAAGTGATTTTTTTTACTATATCATTATACATAAAAACCACCTTGTTGGCAGCCTCTATCTATTTCGAAAGTTTCTATAAGGAAATAATTGTATTTACTATGTTATGTTCTTCCTATATTAATAAAAATATACAATGATCTATGACTATACTAAACAACTTCCTTTTCACGCGGCGGATTCCCATGCAACATTTTAAGTTTTTTTTTTATTACCGTACGTGAATAATTATGCGGCGATAAAAGCAATAAAAACGCTAAAAACTGTGTAAAACCACCGTACTTATGGTGTACAGTAAATATCTGTAATTGAATTCTTTAACAAAACACATTAAAACATGCTGTGGTCATATACAAAATGGAACATTTATAATAATCTGTAGTTTATAATTGTGCAAAATAAAATTATCTTTACAGACATGAATCATTGGGATTGTTTTTTCTCATAGTTTGTAGAAAATATAAAATAGCTATATGTGAGTGTAAACAGCGGACGCGGTATAGTGGGTGGCATTACCTGCAGCTGAGTAGATATCGTTTTGTTCGATCCCCACTCGAGTACAGTTATTTATTTGCATAAAATTATTGTACCACACTAATTACATCGAAGTTGTTACATACATACATAACTTCACACCAAATCCCTTGCGGGGTAGGCAGAGAGAACAGAGCGCCATAGGGCACGATTATTACACGCCTCACTCGCTTCGTTGACTTTCATAACTCTTTTCATGCACGCGCGTCGGTTTTTGAGGCTCCTAAGATCACCTTCCTCCAGAACACGTTCTATTTGGTCATAGAATGCGTGTCTTGGGCGTCCTCGACTCCTACATCCATCCGCTTTTGCATTGTATATCGGCTTAGTCAGTCTTGCATCAACGATTCTTTCTACATGTCCGAACCATCGGAGCATGCCCTTTCTTACTTTTACACCGACACTCTCTTTCAAACCAACTTCCTTCCTTACAACCTTGTTTTGTACGCGGTCAGCGAGAGATTTCTACCGCGTTTATTCTACTTTCATGCACACTTCGCCATACCCGGCTCTCGCTTCCATAAGTTAGCGTTGGGATCAGGACTGCATTGTGGATTGCTAGCTGGGCTTTTCTGTTAATGTTTTTTGCGCGCATGAATCTGCCCAACGCTCCATTTACGCTATTTCCTATCGCTACTCGTCTTTCTACATCCGCGGTGTACCTTCCATCTCTGCTAAAAGCGCATCGAAGTATTTAGCTAAGATAGGTATCAATTTTAAATAGAGTCTTTATGTCTATATGACTTGTTAGTCCTTTAACATGAGTGACAGTTGAACAGCTTGAAACTAGGTGGCGCTTTAAGTGTCGCATCTAAAATATCATCGTATTTTTTTTTGTACACACACACAAGCACACATAAAATGGATTCCTTTCATTTTCATAAACAACATCACACGACAATGAGAGTAGAAAAATAAATTTCACACCTATTGTCAAACTTGGAAAGTGAAATTTGTCAAGTTTTCGGTGTCGAATTCCATTGTCACGTGACTTGTCCGTACATAAAAATATACGTAGATAGATACGGATCAAGAGATGCACAGAAATTGGAAACATAGTGTAACGATACGAGAGCCACTGATATCGAATGGTTCGGCGTCTAACTGTTGTAATTGAAGGAAATAAAAACAAATCCTCGAATAATTGCACGGTTCTAACTGTCAAGAGAACGACGTCGTCTCGAGGAGGCGACAGACAACATTTTTGCACGTGCAATGACTCACTATGCAACGTGATTTGACATTACAGTAGTGTCAGACCGAAGCTTCGGCTTCGACTTCGGCCACCTTCGGCCAAAATTCGGATTCTGGGCCGATGCCGACCCTACATTACAGTATGCTTTTTTATATCTGTGATAGCTAAGAACATAAAGTAAAAGATGTACAAGAATATTGTTGCTCTTTTATTCACACTGATTTGAGGTAAATTTTAAAAGAGCAAAACTTATAACGTTTAATTTTAGCGTTATACTGCTAATTGGAACTTTAAAATAAACACCTTCAGATATATGATAAGTGTTTATTACACATACGTAAGGCAAACCTTGAAAGATTTGATGGCGTCTTATAGATTCGCTTCTTAGTTACAGATAAGGAAAACCTCATAAGGATCATTTCTCATTTCAATTAATACTTGCAAATGAAGATAGATAACAAGGTCGCAGACGCAGACAAACGTTCATAAGGAAAACCAATGGTGTATGTATAGCTAGTAGTATCATTTCAAAAAGGCATGAGGCTTATGCGAGATTCGCTATAGTCGTAGTTTCAGCTGAGATGTGTAGATTATTATCTATAAAGACTGATGTTCCTCACGTTAACTGAACGATGGAGACCAAAAAGGTGCATAAAATACAGTCAAATCTTTCTTTGAAACTTTAAATTTTCTTATGATAATTCAATGTGACAACTAAGGTTTTTTACGTTAAGACTGTGGAGGTGCAACATCGCATGATTTACTATAATTACCGTTGATAATTAAGTACAAGAGTACCGTAGAAGTTGCATGCCCGGAGAGTCAATTAGTCATAGATCGCAGACATAGTTTTATATTCAAGAAGCGCCGTCATATTATCACGTTTTATAACACAACGTCGATTACATTTACTTCAAACATAGTAGCAAGATGTCTCGAGATTAGATGGAAGACAAGATCCCAATTATACAGCAAAACAATAATCGCATCACGTACTGATGGTGATAAGGCTGTATATATTTTTTTAATTGGTGTATAAAACGGGTAATTTCTTATAGTTTTCATACGATCCTAAATGTTCAAGATGTCAGTTTAGGACTCTGTGATCGTTAAGATGTATTCAGCCAGCTTGTAAAGACATCCATAAGGATATTACAGTGGTAGAGCCAAGCAGTTCACTGCATGAATGGGCCGGCTCGACCGGTGAAATACCACGACCTCTCAGAAGACCGACGTAAAGTGGCTCATACCGCGTTTCGTTCGGTGAGAGAGGTGCCCGGAGGCCCACTCCCCTTCCCCACCCTTTCCTATCCCCTATCCCTTAAAGGTCGGCAACGCAACAGTAACACTATATGTGTTGCTGGTGTCCATGGGCGGCGTTGGTTGCTTACCATCACACGGTGACACGCCTGCTCGTTTGCCTTTCTATCCCATAAAAAAAAAAATAATAAGGAATTGATAGTATAGGATTAACTTATAAGGAAGAAACTTTTATCACTTGAAAATAAACTATCTTTTACCGTTCTACCCGCATATTTTCCTAAAGATGATATTTGAGCCAAAGTTGGGTGGGTAGTTTTATAAATATATCTTAGTTCGCACAGGGCCCGACTATTCTTCTATTATTTCTTTCCTGTAGACTCTGCAGTAGTTGCGTTTATTCACGTTGCATGCATAGTAATAAATTGCAACAAACGATAAAAACAATCGAGGTTAGCGAGCAATGCAACCGTGAATAGCATCTGATTATTAACAATGACTCACTTCAACTTATGCCTGACACTTTGCATGATTGCAATCGCGTGGTGACGAGATCAATTTTTGCATTCATTCACTACATAAACATGAAAGGACTCTCATAATACCTGATGAGTCTACGACGGTCTGGGAAAATACGCATACTGATAAAACGAACTCACAACGAATTTTACGATTAAGAAATCAGAATTAAGATGTTATATTTTTTGCATCTTCATATTCTTATCCCAAGACTCATCATTTATCCCTCTAATTTACTATCATATTCGACAATGATGCAAGTCTTCCTTACAAGTTACAAGAACCGTAACAATTTCGTCTGAAATGTCAAACTCAAACCGCATCTTCAATATTATTCGCCACGGGCTTTTAAAATTGAATAGCAGATATCCGAATCGAATAAAACAGCACACAATAATAAAATACAATTGCTCACAATTGTGAGGTGTTTCCGCGGCCAAGATCCCATTTCACCAATATGGTTACCGGTGACCGCGGTGAATCTTAACACACCCGACTCACATTGAACACCTGGATGACCTGTCACTTGGTATTAGTATTCTCGTTTCGTACAGTTGGTCCACTATTTGTATCAGTTACTCGCGTTAAATAACCAGCCATGTTTTAGTCATCGTTTTAATGTCCGTCGAGATACATAAATTAAATGCTAGCGCTTCATTTGAAGGGCATTTCCACGCGTCAAGGTGACTACTATACAAACGTCGCGTAAATATTAATTGTCATAAGTGAGCTGTTTGTCCTTGTTTAATTACAACGCTGGCAAAGAAGCACACCCCGTCCGAAGGTAAGCGCTTACCGTGGCTTATGGGCGATTACGTGCTTATTCATGCAAGGGATTCACTGCACAAACACTAGTAAAAATACGGTTGTCTGGCTACAGAGTTATTTAACGCTTTTTTAACTGCAAGGATGGACTGCTCTCTGCCATGAGTGACATACATTTATCATTACCCGGAAAAAATCGGATCTACGTCGAATAATTCGTGTACATTATCTCAAGAATTCCGAAACTGCAAACATTGATCTATACATCTAAGTAGAAGTAAAGTAAAGTAAAAGGAAATTGTTGTATCTTCAAACGCTTTTCTTGGTCCTGGAGAAAGTTTAATAGTCGAATGAAAAGGTATGAAGCTTAAATAAAATTACGCTTATCCATATAAATAATAGAATGCTCTGAAATATAAATTCAATAATACATTTTTCAACAAGGCGTCACATTTAAAAACGAACATAACAGTTTTTATCATGTGTTACTATAATTTTGTATAGAAAATATTTGTATTAAATGAGCATATGAGAAATTTGTGAACAAATTTTCGAAAGCACTTAGTAGTAGGTACAAAGAACGAAAGCATCATTATTTACACCGACTGTACAATGAGAACGATATTGTTATTGTACGAAGACACGGTTTTGTATAATGACTGTACCTACTGAAGAATTGTGATGAATAAATTATGCGTGGTGCGCTGTGTGTACATCTTTCCGCTCTTTTTCATTTGTGGAGCGTATGAAACTAAAAACGGTATCCACGGTCACAGTCAGAAACATAAAAGATAATAGTAACGTTTCAAAGTATTAAATACTGATTAGACAAGATTATTTTATGGTTAAACTTGTAATAATATAGTATAACTTTATACACCGTTTCCTACCCAAAGGTGCAGTAAGCAGCAGCCGCCAGCTTCGGCTCGCTGATTTTTTACGTCCAAATTCCAATACACCGGGCACAATGTGGTCGGTCATCGATATTGATCACACATAATTTCCGTCATTGGTGTGAGCACAGTTTCGACCCCACGACTTCTCGATTCAGAAGCGGGGTGCTCAACCTTTATACCATCGAGATGACTAACTAAACTTGTAAGTTGAGTTTCAATTTCAATCCAGTATACGAACATGTGTACGATTATTGCCTACCCATCTGGTAACTATTTCTACCGTAGGAGTATAGCTATAGCTTTATTTGAAAATGTAAAAGTATATGCAAGACTAGTTGTCCGATGCAAATATTATAATAGCAATGAGAGAGCTCATGCATTCCTGTTGGGTCATTGCGCTCTTCAGCACACAAATGAAGGTCCTCTATCAAGCCCTTGACCCAACTATTGTCGCCAGCTCATTGCTGTACTATATGATATAGAATACAGTAGTCCAAATGTTACTTCTACAAATGAGTCGCTATTTACGAGTTATAAGAATTAAACAATTAATTTCTATCAAAACTAAGTTGCGGCTTTCATATCAGACAAGACAGCTACGATTAGAAATTTAGAGGGACAATCATTAAACGCTATTGTGAATAAAAATTTAAAACCTTTCATATTGGGTGGGTTATTTGGTGTAAAATACCCAAGATCCACGATTTAAATGAAAATTATGATTCAGTGAAAGTGTGTATGAAAGAAAATATCTCTTAACGAAAAGACAGTTATTCGCGTCTAAAAATAATACGTACGATTGTTGGTATTGTTGTTATTGTAATTATAAGTGGCGCGTGCGATACAACAGGTTATTTGGAAAGCTTTGTGTAGGCAACCAGTATTAAAAGACATAACACACTATTAATCAATCTTGACTTGAATTTGGCCATTAATTACAATCAATACGCTTTTGTATATCGTTATCTTGTGGCAAATCATATTAGAAATCGGTCAACAATATAGAGCACTTTCTACCGTGATTCGCCATTGAAAAATACATACATGTCTAAAATGACAACTTTCTACCACCAAACCCTGTTATAGTGAGTTCGATACAAAGTTATCCGGGCGAACAAGTATCTACTAAAGTCGACATTATTATTACTTTTAAATGGGCTTTAGGAAGATTTGTTTATTTCCTTCCTTCTTATAAACAGTTATACCATCAACCATATAAATCTTGTAACCTTCCACTAACTAGTTAACGACTAAAACGATCGCATAACTAACTGATAGCAACACCGGTTAATTACCTAACACTGTTAAACTATCGACCGTGTTCATTGAACTGAGAAAACTGACGCTAAAATTGACAGAACAATTACAAAAATGTAGGAGCAACTAACGACACTTGGTGATAACATTATCGAATTTTTCGAGTATTAAGGATCCTTATACCTTCGCGCAGTATAGAATTTGCTAAATATTTTTCTCAAAAGTAATATACATGTATAAGAACATAGTAAAGTATCTACACGTTTTCATCACACGAAGAATACATCAATAGAATTTTTTGGGTCTCTTTAGGTAAGGCCTATCGGACGCTTAACTGAATACAATTAACTGAATACTTAGCAAACCTAGTTATGATATCAGCCTATAAATAAGTATTTTGTGATTTAACTATTTTTCTTCCTCGTATATTATGTATAGACTTGTGCGATGAGGAAAATATGCAAGATATAAGATGCAGGATAAAATACCTAAGTAAAATATTTCCACATCTTATTATATAAATTTACGTATCGCTTTATTTCTCCAATATAAACCTCTAAGCCCGACTAACTACTGAGCCCATTTTAATCAAATCCAGTACACCGTGAATGATCTTTCGACAGAAAGAACTCAGCCCTTAAATATTGCTTCTAAATAGTTTCTTGCAGATCTTAATATTATTAAATCCAAAGACTATTTTTCTTTTGATTCACTTTTTGTAATCGAATCGATATTATTAATCGATTATAAAAACTTGATTGTATAACGTGTTTACGATTTAGAAATAGTTTTAATACGATTTCATTACTGCCGTTAACACAACTTTAACGATATTCGCACCATAATCGCAACATAGTAAGTTTAATGTTATGTGTAATAATAACGTAATATAAAATCGTTAATGACTGTTAACTAAACCACTAAACACCACATAAAAATGCTCAAATTCTTATGACATCGTATCACTTCCTACGTTATCTGTTGTATTAGTTTAGGACAGCTCAGCTCGTGTTTTTCTAGCACAGCTAAAAAAACAAATGACTAATATTAAGTAATATTTCGTTAACACGGAAACCGAATTAATAATATTTCGTGACAGGTGACATGTTACCTTACAGTGTCAAATATATAAATGACAATGTGGAGGTTGGGTCGTATTCGCATGCTTTCATCACACTCGTTACCAAAAAAAAAATTAGTGAAAACATTAATTAGTAGAGGAAACAAATTAATGTATGTATTCATTTAGCGGAGTCACGCGAAAACTTGCGATTTCATTAAACGCATATTAGTTAGTGCGAGGTAATGAAATATTTGGAGCGTGTGACAGTAATTAATATCGCAAATATATTTAGTATATTTACATATACATAATCAATAGCACAATTAACAAAAAAATAAATAGCAAATATATGAATATGAATACATAAATGACATATTTATTTCTCAGACCTTCGCGAATCTCACACATCTCACTCAGCACCCACTTTTTGGAAATAAAAGTCAAAAAGTTGATGTTAAAAATTTACTATTTAGATTTTTACTATTGGTAACCCACCAAATAAGTAATTAATAAACGCGATATAATCCTAAAAGTTGTTTTAATCTATACATTAATGACATTTTTGTATGGGAAAACGAGCAAACGTGTCACCTGGTGGTAAGCGAATAGCGTTGCCCATCAACGTCTGAAGCCCTCACGAGGTTTCATACGTTCATGTGTGTCCATGTTCATGTGTCCCTACAGAATTGCCTTTAAAATTGCAAACGGAAGAGTTTAGGGTGGGCCTCCAGATAGCTCCTTCACTGCACGAAACGCGGCATGAGTGTCGATTTTGAGAGAGGGAAAGAAATTAAGACATTATTCCATTACACGAATTTAAAATTACACTCTGAAAAATATAAAAATATTTACTTATTATATTTTGGTTCGAATACCCATTATAAGTAAGGCAGGACTTAATTATTTTTTTATGCTCACCAGTTCACATAACAGATTGATGTCTATTGTTATTAAAAAAAAGTTAATTAAGATGCATTTTGTATTTAGTCGTGTCGTTTGTAGGGTTCATATTTAAATAGCAGTGTCTACCGCATAGGGCGGTGATCCGTGTCGCATAGTTGTGGTGATATGTACTTCGGTCAAGTGCCACACCGACCCGCGCCTCTAGGGTACCGTTCCGTTACATAACTAGTGTAGTAGTTATTTTGTGTTTTTTTTTATGTATCTAAATAATCTTGTTATACATTAGATATGCATTCAGAAGGAGACTTATAATCTCTATTGACTAAGGACGAAAACGGTGAAAAGCTAGCCATAAACTTCGTAATTTATTGGAATAAAAAAACACATTACAATTCTTAAAACTGAAGAAATAAAGGAACACAAATTAAAGAAAAGCATATGTTGGATATAACTAACGAGTTTAAATCATACTTCATAAATTATGCAGCGAAAACATTTTTTCTTCAAAACGTCAATGCATATAAAAATCCAAGATGGCGACTTTCACTTTAAAATAATATCCAAACATTCCCACAATGTAGGTCGTCGAAAATCAATATTATGGTAATAAAACAGTTTCCCCCCCAACTTCCTAACTTTGCGACGCGTGTTTCCTTCTTAACAGGTCAAACAGGTTAGGGGGGTAACCCTTCAGGCGAAATATTAAGTTACCTGTGTGAGCTTTGCATCGTCTTTTAAAGGCTTTAAAGACAGTTCTATTGAACATTTTAAGTTGTAACTCAGTAAGTTAACGTCACTAAATATTTAAATAATATGTGGCATAACAGCATCAAGAAAATAAATACTGCATATGTTCATGGTTCTTATAAAGAAACGGCAGGATATTCTCAAACTCTCAATAAATACGTGTAAAACAAAACTTACGAAATATAATCTACTAGTTCTACTATTGGTAAATTTTAGTTTGTTTAGCATTATCATTTAAGATAGTCCGTAAGGACTTGAATCCACTGCCATGAAAAATAAATAAAAAACATGCACACTGGTTGTCATTGTCTACATGACTTCCGCTTAAGTTCAAAAAGCAAATGACCAAATTCCAATAGGGTCTGGAATTTATACACACAAATTATAGTAGCTACTACTACTTACGTACGTATTCAATGAAACATTTACGCGCCAGTGAGTACATAGCTCCGACGGTCAAATAGTTCACTAAAATTTAAACATTGAGTAAATATAGATATAACGATTACGCGATTATAATATGTAACGTGTATCCAATTATGGAATCGATTCCAAGTAATCAATTATCGTCCAACATTACGAAATGAAGTTATACTAAGGGTAGATAATCGATTTTGATGACATGAAGGGCGTTGTCTAGGAAAATAGGTCGGCAATTTATGTCTTTACAACACGACTTAAAGAAAGACAGTTATAAAAATGCGAATAGATAGTATATCTACATTATGACATCAAACAGATGTTTGATGGACAAATGAAATCAAATCAAAGGCGATTTCGACATGTTTGAAGCATATGTTTGCAATTTATGATTCTTATGTTGTAATATTGGTGAATATTTTTGCGTATAGATACTTGAATAGTACCTATACAAGTAAAATAAACTACACAAATAAATAAATAACATATACGAAAAAAATATGATAGAGGGAGGCTGAAAAAAGAAGGATGGATTGTGAGTGTGTGTGAGTGGAAATGAATGAAATCAGCGTGGTGACGAGATGTTATCTCGACCACAACTGGAGTGGGATAAGGGCAGGAGAATAAATAGAATAACAAAATGATATTATGAATTAAATAATTGCCGTTATACACACAGAATTCTGCATTTTTACAAAAGAATTGGGGTTTTATTACCAAAAAAAAGACTTGCAAAAATTCAAAGAGTTATAATGCGAACGAAATCGTGGAAGATAGCTAGTCTGTGGTGTTAGAGCTACATCGACAATAAGGAAGTAGGTAGTACGAACCAAATCAAACATAATTAACTTCAATTTACTACAAAGAACAAACACATCATGCAATGTTTTGCATAAATATTCTAGAATATAGTGGGCGTTTTGTTGCAGTTGTTTAAAATAGTCTTGAAATCATAAAGTTAATGATTCAGTTTTATAATAGGTCGACGAAGCGCATCGCATTTTAGCATATCTAAAATATTATGCCGTATCATATTCGAGACAAAATAAGAAAAAAATACATTAAGACATCACAAATATTATTACAGTTTGACGCACATGTCAACAGATTACACTGTGGCGCTGGAAAACCCGTTTTATATTTATCCTTTTAAAATTATCGTAAAATAAATAATAATATAAGACATTCTAGAAAAAACCCAGAGACAGTAAATGTCATAATGAAAGAAAAAAAAAACAACTGTGACGTAGGCCAGTGATTAGGTAAATTGAAAGAAACTGCACAAGCACAATGAAAATGCATGAATAAGTGGTAATAAGTTAACATACATAACATAAACCAGAATATAATTGACAACCATAACTCAAAGTAGGTTGAAATATGATCAAACATTTTTATGGTAGGTAAATCTATTCACGGTCATGCCCAAACCGATGAATAAAAGACCTTGTATAAATTAAGGCCCTTTTTGGTTTCAAATCCTACATACGTATTGTATTGACATGAACCCACTCGTAGACAATTATCAGATTTGAACAAGGCTTGTGTGGCCTTTGTAAGACAGATTATTTTCTAGTACAGACATCGGATTTAATAAGACCAAATTTATTCATGAATTTCAGGCAAACACTGAATGAAAATCAGTATGAAATGTTTTCGGCTATTCCTGATTTGCTTGCAGGATGAAATTGTATACGTGAGGTAATCCCGGAGTCATTATCATATCATTCAGGTCACAAGCAATGTATTGGTCAAACAATTGTATTCAAGTTCGTTTAGTACTTTTTACTTGTGCGCTATGCGCGTACAAACATACAGACAGACAGATCTTAAAACTGGACTTTGTACCTCTACATAATATACTTTTACCACTAAGAGGAATGGTCTTCCGCTCCCATTCCTCCGCTATCCACCGCAAAAAATAAATAAATTCGAACCAGTAGTTCTTGAGGTTAGCGCGTTCAAGCAAATATGCAAATATACAAACAAACGCAAAAAAGCTTTATATTACTAACTACTGTATAAGACAATATAAATATCGACTTACTGGATGGGCGAAATTTGGAGACGTCTGTACCGCATTTCTCTCTGTTGTAGAGTAGTGTCTTGCAAACTCGCCATGGTCCAAAATAGCCCTTGTCGAAGAGCGGATTCTCAACTGAAAAAAGAAAATATACATTTTTGTATTCACCATAATATTGGGGATATATCAATTCAGTCTTATTGTAGATGTTATTTTCTAGTATTAAATTAATAATAGCGCCCATAGAAGCCGAAGTTAATTGAAACGTTAGATTTGTATCTATGCCAAAATTATATTTAAAGGATTTAATGGATCTAAGGTTGTCGATCAAAATTAATGAAAAACGTTCAAAATAAAGTTGATATGACCTAATTTATAGTTTCTCATGTATTTATATTATTGAACTATAAACAATATACAGCTAAGTATTCGAATAATGTGTTCAGTGATGGGAAATGCTAAATGAATTATTGACTTGCTTCACTGCACCAGTTAGTGGAAAGAAAATAAAAAATATTCATTGAAAATTATTTTACTAGAATTTCATTTCATGTTACATTCAAAAGTATATATACGTACATAGCAGTATGAATAATTGACTTCTCATAAACGAGGTCAAGGAGATATCGAATATTCTTCAGTCTCATGTGACCCAATGTAAGACATGTTTGTTTCGCGATGTGCGTGAATCAATTGAAACTACTACAACCATTTGGACAAACACACGTTTTAACATACCAAAGTATGTACTTTGCCATAACAATGCGGTAATAAATAAAATAGACAAGTTGCTTTATAATATATTGCAGAGGTTGCGTGTATTACAATAAAAACTAAGTATGTAAGTTACTTTCAATTTTAATATAAAATCTATGTATTTCATCAAGGTCTCGGTAGTCCAGTGGTCAAGCACCCAGCTTCTGAAACTACGGAAGTTACGTGTGAAAAATGTCGATGACTGAAAACTTTGTGCCCGGTATGGCAATAGGTTCGGCACCTATTCCATTTGGGACGTAAACATTACGGAGAGACGAGGCTTAACAGCCGCTGCCTACACCTCCGGGTAGAAAAAGGCGTGAAGTTATGTATTTCATCGAAATTGTACCGCAATATGAGTTTCAGTGCTAATGGATGTTTTAGTGAGTAGGTTCTTCTGACGTTTTAATAGATAAATTAACGCCTTATATCTGTGATCAAAGAAAACTAGGAAATAATTTAATTTGTTAATAGCAGCAATACAAACATAATTGTGTCACCAGGGATTCCCAACTAATATAATATACCTATATTCTTCATTCAAATTACTGTCGAATTTATGTCCAAAACTACTAGGATTTATTTCAAACGTATACGTATACGTATTTGTGTTGTACTGAAAACTACAACACAAAAAAAATATTTGATGCTAATAACCTACAACCGCAGATTATTGTAATAGTACGAATTACGATCAGTATTAATCATGGCGAATACGAATTCAGCTATGTCGATATTTAATCGCAATATTAATAAAAAAATACCATATAAATATAATGCAAACATTTCAATTTGCTATATCAAATCTACAATAACCTACAGCAAACAAAGTCATTGTGAACATGGATTACGAGGACTAGAAAATATTTGTGCCAGTGCCGTGGGCGTCAGCGGAAGTATAACAAGTTTTGTTAACACGGAAGCAGATAAGGTTTTTTTTTTGCAATGGGTGTGACACAGAAATATGTTTAACTTGAAGAGTACACTCAATGCGTATTAGACTGACGTTCGTGTAGATGCCAAGAGCAGTGCAGCTAAAGGGACTGATCACGATTTCTCGGTAACACACTAATCAAATTCGTAGTGTGTTGCGATTTCACACACTTTCAACTGTTTAAAATTGAGATTTCTGCGCATTGAAAGTAAAACTCAACTGACTCGACACTATAAATAAGATTGTGGGCCGATAATGTTGTATTAATATTATTATATCATTATAAGATATAGTAGTAGAAACTAAGAATAGTGAGTAATTGAGATTTAAAGTGTTAGATAACGATCAACTTGTTTGTAAAATTTTTCAATTCTGTAATCTGGGAAGTATGTTTCCAGTCACCCTTGGGAATCGTATGAAATAGCGTGACAAGGGAGAAATACGAATGGAAGGATGATGTGGTGACGGAGGTATGTTCAGATGATTTGGTAATGTTGCAAAAATTAATAAAAGCAAATTTACTAAAAGAGTGAAAAGCCAAGTTTCTGCCTCCCTATGAGACACCAGCGTAAGTGCACATTTACTCACATTAAATACGAGTACATACATACATATGTATCCTGTACTGTACATACATATGTATTAACAATTTTGAGTCAAAGACGATATATTAGTCAAATTATATTAAAACTATAATCTGATAGTATGCGGCGTATTTATCCAACAATCTAAATTTCAAAGGTCAATCAATCAATTTTAAAGGTGACAATCACGTAGAGTGTATGAAAAGTTAATCAGTTTTTGGGACAAAGTATACCCGCCAAATCTAGACGAATAAATAAAATTTGCGTGCTGCGATTGACGTCAACGTAACAATTTTGTTGTTAAGTCTGCATAAAAGTAGAAAATATTTAAAATTTTCGTGCTGATTCGGTATAGTTTTATAAATTGTTAGAACAATTAAGGACTAAGTATTACCAGCAGACATAACAAGACAAAGAATAATTTAGACTGATTTCATTTAGCAAAAAGTAACTTTTACGACCTTGCGAGAATCGCCTCCATACGATACATATTCTTTTTTAGTCCTCTTGGCACACATTGGACATTTCGAAAAAGCTAAAATCCTGTAAATAATGAATACTATGTTAACGAAACCGTGGACAGTTTTTCATAGACAATAATATTTCATTCATGTAATGAGGAGTACTGGCAAATATCTGTCGCAAATGGAGAAAGTACCTCATCACAGTAATGAGTCAGCAGGTATTAATTATGTCAAAGGGTAACCTTTGACTGATTTAACCAAAGGTCGTCATTGCCGAGCTCTTAATGAGGCTCTTCCTTTATGTATTATGCATTTCTCAACCAACCGATTACATGGAGAGATTTAGGAATCTATTCAAGAACCAAAAGAGTATTTTCTTGTATTATTAATACCCGAAGAAGAAAAAGCGGGCTTCGGCACGCCAATTGAAATGTCAGGTCTCATATAATAAAATATTATTTGTGGTCAATATATAAAACCAGCTGTGGGACTAAATCTGCATTTCATAATTTAGCAAAGAAACAGTTGTTACCCCAAACCAACACTAAACCATCTAGTACGCAAGTAAAATTTTAGCACTTTCAAATTCAACACGGGTAATTCACGAGAAAAGATGAATTTAAACTGCGTAACTAAAGAAAATGACGACGTATGTAGAGAGTTAATTTTGATTATTATAACAAACATTATTGTCAAAAGCCAATCAATTGTTTAAACAATTAAAAAAAAGATATGAAAGTAAGAAAGTTAATCACTCAAAAAAAAAAGTTTTAAACAAATATATGCAAATATTTAAAAAACGATACAGAATTTTAAATGTTCAAGTGAGGTGCAATCGCAGAGGCATCATTACTGCAGAAATAGAAATAACTGTTGCCGTGGAGCAAAACAATAACTCGTAAAATGCGCGATAAGTTTTACGATTAAGGCACGTCCCGGTGAACTGATAGCCTAGATTGTTGGGTATACCTCCGTAATAATAGTAATTTTGCACACCTTTCAATCTTCAAACTATACTTTTCACTTACAACCGCGTTAGTGAGCGTATAGTTTATTTTTTCCTATTTTACTTACACGATATATTACACGGCAAAGACGACAAAATTATTAACATTAATTTTATCTTATATCTTTAAACGAGCAATTCTTGTATATATATATATATAAAATTGGAATCTCGGAATCGGCTCCAACGATTTTCATGAAATTTCTATTCCAGCAGATGGCGTTGTTAACTAACACGAAGTCAATGTGTGTTTGCTTTGCTTTTATTACAGTTTATCACTGCAAAAAATTAAGTATATGTTTCTAATATAATATGTTAGTACATAGTATATATTAGTATATTTATTATTCTGTCGGTAAGATCGAAAAATATTATTGATATTTCATTATTTTATTAGTATGTAATTCGTACTTAAATATAATTTTCAAAAAACACAATTTATATAAATAATAGTTTAAAAAAACTAAAAAACACGCTTTTTATAGAATACCGAACTAAAAAATAGAAAAATAAAAAAAAATATTTTATTTTAAAAAAAGCGTGGGGTGCTTTTTAGATATTAACGAAATGATAATCACTACTCATATCTGTCAATAAAATATTTATAACTATTGACACCATGCACCCCACGCTTTTTTTAAAATAAAATATTTTTTTTTATTTTTCTATTTTTTAGTTCGGTATTCTATAAAAAGCGTGTTTTTTAGTTTTTTTAAACTATTATTTATTTTCTATTTTTTAGTTCGGTTTTCTAGTCTAGAACTTTCATAGTTCACAAATCGCACCATCTAGTGGCAATCACCGGAAACTAAAAAATAAGTCGGTTACAAACAAACATACAAACATACAAACCTACAAACATACAAACATACAAACCTACAAACAAACATACAGGTGAAGCTAATAAAAAGCTAATAAAAAAAAAAAAATACCGAGCAAAGCTCGGTCATCCAGATATTTATATTTATATTTGTACCGTATTTTTGACTGCTGGACCAGTCCCGCAGTCCAAGCTTCCAGAAGCTTGTTATTATTTTTGAAATTACGTATGTTCATAGTGAAGCTTGGTAAAGATGTGTAAGATAAAAAAATAAATAAATATATCAATCACTGTTCATTCTGAATTTGATACCGTGGATTTGTAAAATTCGAACCAACTTCGTGTTGTATGACAGTATGACAGACACAGAAATCTTAGCTATTGATGGTTTTACGAGAATAAAAAAAATAAACAATGACATAACACCATATTTAATTTTGAAGTTGAACAAGAAAGGTGACCACCTTATTTAGTATGTTTCGGACAATCAGCCACAAATATCATAATGTTCCTGCCCTTATCCCACTCTATGTGAGGTCGGTATATCTTCCTTTTCCATTCTCTTCTATCACTAACCATCTCCTCACTTACTCCTTTCATACTCATATCTACTGTTCTGCAGTCATTCTCATCAGTCTATGTGTAACAGGAGTTTCTTCCACGATACGCAAATCTACCCACTTCTATTTTTTTCGTGACTGGTGCTACTTTCATGCTTCCTCTTATAACAATTATACTCATAACAATCAGCCACAAATATATTGTAAATCAATCATCGTAAGTGTCTTCAAACAGTGCTGTCGACGTTATTGTGAGTTATTGAGCATCATTTTTATATAGTGTCAAAGAACTGTGCACTTGCTACACAACTTATTTGACAAACAATTATACTTGATAAAAATTCAAGGTTGAACTAATATAGTAGTGTTTTTTTAGGATTTTTCTTTAGAATGAACTAATTAGAACCACAATGCTGATATAAACAAATACATACATGTGAAAAATTAATCCTACTGTTTTTTTTTAATATGACTAGGGGGCAAACGAGCAGACGTGTCGCCTGATGGTAAGCAACTAACTCCAGTATTACATTTGCTTAGCCGGCCTTTAAAATGAGAAAGGGAAGGGATCGGAAGTGGAATGGGGAGGGGAAAGGAGAAGTGGTTGGTCCACCGGATAACTCTTTCACCCAGCGCAACGCTGCATGAGACACTTTACGCCGATATTCTGAGAGGTCACGGTTTTCATTTTTCACGTTTTCATGCAGTAAACTGAGCGGCTTTTATTGTTTTAAAATTAAGTCTTCATTTTAATTGTTTGTTTTCATTGTTTCATTTGAAATTAGTATGTCAGAAGTAACGCTTGAGAATACGAATGAGGTTGTGGCGAGTTGACTCAACTGATGAATTAACATATTTTGTAAATGAAAATATTTCAGTTTGTTCACTTTCATATACGAGATGGTAAGTGTGTTTACTTAACATATAGAAACGGTAATATCATCTGTACAGTGAAATGCAAAATGCGGCAAACTATGAGTTTCATTCTACCCAATATTTAATTCCAATAAATTAGTTACCAGTTACAAAAACTACAGTGCACTGGCTGGAAATAGCTGTGAGGAGTCAACCCAAAGGTCTGTTTGGAAAATTCTGACTTTGAATACCGCTGCACGCATAGGCATTTCAAAAACCTAAGGAGTTATGATAACAATCAACGAAGTACGAATAACGCTGGATCAATTACTTCTTACAGTAAGTGCTACTTACGTCTTTGCTTATTAAAAGTCGTGAAGGTACAAAATAATATAGTAAGTATTGAAAAATGAAACATCCAATTGTTTCAAAATTAATATCGCTAACAAACCATTAATATTGGACCGTTATTGGATAGCATGATTCTCATACATAAAGTGGAGTAGGTATGTGAAAAATTGAATGCCGTAATAACGTGCTCGATGGATGATGTAATGTCTAAGCGTTTGGACTAGACAGAATAGTCTAGTTAGAAGTAAATACGTTATGAAGAGTACTATAATATGTTAGTAATATCATGTAAAAATAGTTATGACAATACTTGGGATATCATACAAATTAAGGATAAGGGATTGGGAGAAAATACTGCGTGCGACTATAACTAATGGTTTTAAAATATAACTATACTGAATTATCAACCACCAGGACAAGGACATACAATAACATAACTTCACGCCTTTCTTAGCCGAAGGTATAGGCAGCGGCTGTTAAGCCTTGTCTCACCTTTATGTTTACGTCCCAAATGGAACAGGTGGCGAACCTATTGCCATACCGGGCACAAAGTTTTCAGTCACCAGGACATAATATATTGCTAAACTTATTTGTTGAAATTAAAAACAAAACATAGGAAGGAAATGTCACTTTCTTCTAACGGAAAAATGAAAGAAACCCTCAGGCAGAACGTCTCAGTTACATTTTAACTGTTAAAAATAACTTAACACTTAATTCAGCATCAATTTCTTGGACAATTAAACACATCGAGGGCCAATCATTAAACAAAAACCATTTATATAAAAAGAAATATTTTTTTGGGACCTCATCGCAACGTGTTCAAGTTACCGAAGTGTTCATTTGAAGCGAGGTCGTTGCCTGTGAGTTTAGAAAAAACGCTGGAGTCATGCTGACTATTGATCAGCAGATACTGGCTGGCAAATAACAACAACAGTTACATATTAAACTTTACGCAACGTTGTATCTTTAAACGACCTAGCAAGGAGGTTCTCAATTCAAATGTTTATTATTATTTTTGGTTTATCAGAAATAAAGCAAGAGGTTTATTTCTAGACGAACTTATTTCAATTATAATTTGTTATTGTACACAAAACAAATAATTTGCAAAAGCGACTCTTAATAAATGAGTCTGCTTAAAGCACACCTATGGCGCAGTGGGATATTATTTTTAAGTTTTTTATTTAAATTTTCATGAATTAGCCACAGCTCTAATTAAGTATTGTAATGTTGTATTGTAATTGTAAGTTTAAGTATTGAAATCACATACTGCGATCGAGACTGTCTGGACGAAAATATAAATATGGTATCTCCTTGAAAATTAATTTTAAATAGATATCACTTATTAGCTTATATGTACAAATAATTTCATACGCAATTATATAATAGATGTACCTCAATACCGCCTTAAAAATGAAAGCGTAGTAAAATAATTAGTTCGCCACTCCGTTAGAATCGAGCCAAATGTCTCATTGTTTGTGATGATACTTAAAAGTTATTTATCGTTGTGTCGCCTGGCTTAGTATTCGTGAGTGTCCTGGTGTTGTGAAAGTCTATAGACACGGTAATGTCTCAGCTTAGTTAAGAGGAAAAGAGTAATACATTTATTTATATGAAGCAATTTATAATTACTTTAAATAGGTTTAGTGGAAAGATCACTAAATAATCACGAGGCATAGTACTTTTAGTATTTGTCCTCTGGCAAAGGGCATCAAAATTCATCAAATTAATGCTGTGTAAAGTGCATTAACCCAAATTCCCATAACTTAATAGAATATTATCTAAGTCAGATTCGAGATAATACTGCCTTCCTTCCGACTTTAAAAATATAATGGGACACAAAGACACAAACAACTTATTATCACTGTTTTTTTGGTGGAACTTAATTTAATTCGACGGTGAAGCGACGTACCAAACATTATTACTCCGCTCAGATCCGCTCAGTGTGACATTATGAAGATTAATAAAATATAAGCTATTATAGTTTTTCCGCTGTCAAATACCGTTATTTATTGGTGTGGGTGTGAAATAAAGCATGCCGACTAACAGGCAATATAATTGTGCTATTAAACAGAAGTCATCAATTTTACGTCGACATTCGTTCGGTAATCATCATATCAAATTGGTTTCTCATCCATCTATACTTATATTATAAAGCGGAAGAGTTTGTTTGTTTGAACGCGCTAATCTCAGAAACCACCGATCCGATTTCAAAAATTCTTTCACTGGTGTATAGTCCATTTATCGAGGAAGGCTTTAGGCTATATTATATTTTCAAATAAATTAGGGATCCTTACTATAAGTTCAATAATGTAACCCAAGGTGTAAGAAAAAGACCCGAAAAATATTCTTAAATCGCGAACGCTGCAAAAACTATTGATTATAGAACAAAACAATGTACTACACTTTTACAGAACATATAATTGTCGACAGAAAAGTCCGCGACGCCATATGTCTAACTATTGTAGTTATCGCACAATAAGTGTTTTTTGAATTTTTAAAAATAATTATAATGAGGTCGTTTTATAAGTTCTTTATTTTGTACTTTGGTATTAACTCTACCCAAAATAAATTACTTCAATATAAAGATAGATTCAATACTTTTGTAGAACTTTTTGAATGATTCAATTCGGACATTTAATTCAAAAGATATCGCAAAATACAAAATGTAAGTATACGTTTCTTAGGCAAATATTCCGCGCACATATATATGTTCGGGAGTCCCGCCCGACTCGGTCATGAGCGCCGCTCATAGCTGGCAGGTATTTTTTTTTTTAATTTTCTTAGACTTTTTTTTCTTTTTGTCCTAATGAGTTTGTAGTATTTAATCGTCATAAGTATTTGTATATTTATTTTGTAATAATTAATAGGTAATGTGAACCTGTAACATCTGTGACCCCGTGTCTATTTAGACACATTAGATTAGAATTTGATCTATTTAAGAGTATAATAAACGGGAAATAACACGACAAGTGTAGGTAAACAAATACTTACTTTTATTATTGGCTTGATGTTTCGGCCTGGTTGCGCTGGCCGTAGTCACAAGCAGACAGATAATTTGTTTACCTAAATGTATTTTCCGTTCATTATATTTATGTAATATGGAACGCGAATATTAAAAGATTTAAAAAGATTTTCATACTTAAGTAACCAAAGTCATGGGTCAAAGCTAGAGTTAGTTTATAGTTCACGCAGATATTATAATATTATCTATAATTCTTTACAATATTGCAACTTCGAGAAAGAGATTAACCGACGGATCCAACTCGGCTGGGCAGCGTTCGGGAAGCTTAGGCATATCTTCTCGTCCAAAATTCCTCAGTGCCTTAAATCCAAGGTCTATGACCAGTGTGTGTTACCAGCGATGACATATGGTTCTGAGACATGGTCTCTTAATGCTGGCCGTATTAAGAAGCTCAAAGTCGCTCAGCGTGCTATGGAAAGGGCTATGCTCGGTATATCTCTACGGGATAAGATCCGAAATACGGAGATCCGTAGACGTACGAGAATAACTGACATAGCCCATAAAGTTAGCACGCTGAAGTGGAGGTGGGCAGGCCACATCACTCGAAGAACTGACGACCGATGGGGAAAAAAAGTTCTTGAGTGGCGACCACGGGTTGGTATGCGTAGCGTAGGCCGTCCCCCCACTAGATGGACAGACGACCTCATAAAAACAGCCGGGAGTCGCTGGATGCAGCTGGCACAGGATAGGGAGTTATGGCGCGCTAAGGGGGAGGCCTACGTTCAGCAGTGGACTAATCTGGGCTCATGATGATGATGATGAACTTCATTTAAATGGACGAAGCGCAAGATATCCCTACGCACCTCAATCTTGGCGTCTTTTGTTAAAATATAAAGACTTAGCGAGTTTGATACACATCTGCATACCACATAGTTGCCCATCTATATATATTTACATTTTTAATGTCGTGATCTCTTTTAAAATTTAGTGAATTTATTTTGAGAAATATAGAAAATAGAAAATATAGAAAGAGTAATACCAATGTGCCAAATCGACATCATTTAAAATATAAAAAAAACACTCACTGTAAGTTAGCCATACTGATAAGAACATGTGGTGACCAGGTTTTTTTTTAAATCGACGACAATGACAAATAAAAAAAAAAGGTTCAAGTAGTATTAAAAAAAACTAAAGATTGACAAAAAACTTCTGACAAAGTCCCTGGTATTGCTATTGATTGAAGTTGATAATAATTTTTTTATGGGATAGGAGGGCAAAGGAGAAAGCGCCTATGGACACCGGCATCACTTATAGTGTTACCGTTGCGTTGCCGACCTTTAAGGGAGAAAGATGGGGAAGGGAGGTGGACCTCCGGGTACCTCTCTCACCGAACGAAACGCGGCATGAGCCACTTTACGTCGATCTTCTGGGAGGTGGTGGTATTTTACCGGTTGAGCCCATTCATGCATTCATTTAACTGCTTAATATTTTAACTGCCATTATTTTCCTCATATCTAGGTTGTTAGTCGCTAATATCAAAAGCTAAGCATTAAGGTGTGTAATAATCGTGCCTTATGACGCTTTGTACCCTTTACCTACCCCGCAGGGGATCTGGCGTGAAGTTATGTATGTATGTATCAGGAACTTGAATTGAAAAAAAATAGTGTTAGATAGTCCATTTATGAGGAAAGCTTTGAGGTATTAATATGATCGCGGCAATAATCTTTTTAGTGTAAAATGTCTAAAATATGGCGGTACGAAGTTCGCGCGGTCTGCTAGTCTGTAATAATTAAAGTTGCTGTATTTTTTTAAACTACTACCTTAAGGGGTCACCGTGGCATATGTACTTCTGTAACCCCAGAGGTATCACATTCATGTTGATGATAAACAGGTTCTTCAAAAAGGGTATGTGGACATATATAATATACATGTATGTAATGCGTAGGCTTTTGAGAGGATTCGTAATACAAACAACTAAAGAGACATTGATCCTCCGTTATCAAGATGGCAAATACATCAAAACAAATTAGTAATATTCTGTAACCGTCGATGATGCGTCCAAAATAAATGCCAGTCAAGAGCATGGCGAACCATGGCCAATGGAGGCTTCCGCAGCCGTTTTTTTTTAACTGTCAGTCGGTACCGTCCTACAAGTCTAGAGCGGCTTGACCAAAAATTTCTATGTGGGTATATGTATACCTACACATTTATATGTAAGACGTTAAAAGCGCGTATTCGTGGGGATAGTATGTAAAAATTATTTGATAGCTTTGCATTTACAACCCAACAATGTTAAAAATTTACTCACAACACTTGTTGAATAGATCGTAGCGTGGATATGAATAAATACAAACAATTGCGTAGTGCGCGCAGTGAACTAGAAAGATTGGGAAATTATACGAGCAACATATTCAAATCATCTACATATAAATGATACAACAACCAAATTTACCAAATATAGTCACACACAATTCTCTTGGTCTGTTCCCATCACTTTGGGTCGGCAGAACAGGTTTTTCTCTCCTACCTATCAATTGCTTCTTCCACACCAACACCCTTCCCAAATAATCTTTTTTCACACAATACATCAACGTTTGCTAAAGTTTTCCTCTTCTTTTATTTCTTTCCACATACATACATAAGCTCACGCCTGTATCCCATGGGGTAGGCAGAGACTTTGGCTTTCCACAAGCACGATCCTGACAAACATCTTTCCACAGTCATACATCTCGTCATGCATTTACGTCGGTTTCGGGTGCTACGTATTTTGCCTTTTTTAAACAGACCATTTATTTAGTCCTGGTAGCTCCGTCTTGGTCTCCCGATCCCGACCCTGCCACTCACATTTGCTTCGTAAACTCTTTTAGTCAGTCGGCTTTCATCCATTCTTGCAACATGACCAAACCATTTCCTTATTCTTCCTTCCTTCCAACATTTCCTTCCACACTCAGATTTATTACTTTTTTCGCATCATCCTTTTTTACAGGTAGATTTACTTTTATTTTCGCAGCTTTGGCGCCACTTTCAAGCTTCCTCTTACACAACAATTCCTTATTTTATCTATTACTAGCTGACCCGTCATACTTTGTTTCGCATCAAAACTAATTGTTACAGTGTTTAAAATTAAAGTGCAAAATTTCGAAAATTATCACCTTTTTTACTACATTATACATGAATACATACATACATACAAACCACCCCGTTGACACCTATTTATTAAAAAAAAACCGCAACAAAATCCGTTACGCAGATTCTAAGATCTAAGCATAGAAGGGGACAGACAGTGGAAAGTGACTTTATTTTATACTATGTAATGATAATGATGGTGGCTCTACACATACATCCCAAATAACCACACCTATTGTCTCAAAACATAATTACGTTCGCGAACCAATAATTTGAAAAGTTTTCAAAGTGTGATTATTTTTTGAGCTTAGCAATTTCAACAATGGTACATATCAAAACTCAATCCAGTTTGGAACTGTTGGAATTATGATACATTTATATTGGCAACACCATAGTGTGATAGTGATCGTTACATTGTCTATGTCTATGACAATCTCTCTTCTACAATGGAAAATGGCGTGTGAGCAATGAGCATTACAAAGTTGTTACCTTAGATTATCTTGTAAGTTTAAAGAATAATAAATATAAAGATATATAATACAGTTGTATACTTTTATGATTTTAACATGGCAGCAGTCCGTGGTTTAAAGAAAGAGAAGTTAAAGTAATGATTTGTGATTTAAAAAACAGACGAACAATTACGCAAAAATGGCGGCTAAAAACAGTGATATTAATATTCCGATATTTGATGGCTCAGATTATAGCAACTGGAAAATACGCATTCTAAAATTTCTGCAATTCAAAAAGTGTAAAGATGTAACAACGCGAGCCAAAACAGATGCCGACGACGCCACATGGGATGATCGCGATATTCAAGCTACTAACTACATTTACAGCGCAATAACGAACAGAATATTAGAATACATATGTGATTTAGAAACGGCCTACGAGATCATCCAAAAGTTTGATGAAATGTATCTGAAAAAATCTACCGCATTGCAAATAGTGTGCAGAAATAACCTAGAAAATGTCAAAATGAAAAATTACACAGAAGTGTCTCTTTACTTCGACGATTTTGAAAAATGTGTGAACGAATTAAAACAAGCTGGAGCGGCAATAACAGAACAAGAAAAGCTTAATTATATGTTGAAATCGTTGCCTCATAATTACAGCCATATTGGGGACTTGATTGATGTGCTCCCAGAAAGGGATAGAACTGTAGAGTATTTAAAAAGTAAAATAAAATTAAAAAAGGCTGAGGAAGAATCCAATGAGACATCACATCGCAGCTCAAATGTGTTTCGAGCGGAAGCTAAGAAGTCAAATTGTTTTAATTGTGGCAAACCGGGTCATTTTCAAAAGGATTGTCGTACCCGTACTGCAAATACACCAAGAGGTCGAGGTCGTGGATATTTTATAAATAGAGGACATGGTACATATAATCCAAGGAACTTTCATGGACGAAGAAATTACAATGAGAGATCAAGGAATGATCATCAAGAGCAATATGGAAATAATTTTCACACAATTATTGCAAATAATTCTATGACAAGCGAGATCGGCCAAAAAAGAAAAGGAGAAATAGAATGGTTACTTGACAGCGGCTGCACCGACCATATCATTAACACAGATGAATACTTTGAATCTTGTGAGACGTTAAATAAAATTTTGAAAGTTAAAATTGGTGATGGAAGAATATTAGAGGCTACTAAGGTTGGAAATATTAGAGTATATTTTTTAGTTCATGGAGAAAAGTCAGAAGTGACATTGAGAAATGTATTCTATGTTAAAGAAATGAAAGCAAATTTATTAAGTTACTCGAGAGTCACAGACCAAAATTCAATTGTGTCAAGGGGCAGATTGTCAAAAATATATAATCCTTATGGAAAGCTTATAGGAGTTGCAACTAAAGATGAAAGATTATATAAAATGAAAAGTTATGTAAATGAAAATAAACTGGAAGCAAATCTAAGCAGAACTAAGATGACTATGAAAGAAAAGCTACACCGTACACTGGGACATGTGAACTTCAATAATTTAAAAACGATGTGCAAGAATGCAATATTGGAAGGATTACCTAATGAGATAGAACAGGAATATTTTAAGTGTGCTACATGTCTAGAAAACAAAATGAGTAACTTACCTTTTCACAATAACCGAACAAGAGCAGATGATATATTACAAATAGTTCATACAGATTTGAATGGCCCTCACCAAACAACAGGAAACCATGGTGAAAAATACTTTGTAAGTTTTATAGACGACTATAGTAAACTGATTAAAGTGTATTGTATCCGGACAAAAGAAGAAGTATATGATTGCCTAGTGCAATATGTTAATGAGGTACAAAATCTTACTGGTAAGATGATTAAAGAATTACGCTGTGACAATGGCAAGGAATATATAAATTCAAGAGTTTTTCAGTTCACCAAGGAGAAAGGAATCATAATAAAACCTTGTCCAGCATATGTTCATGAACTTAATGGAACTGCAGAAAGGTATAACCGGTCTTTAATGGATATGGCAAGATGTCTCTTATCAGAAGCAAAAGTTGAAAGAAAATATTGGCCTGAAATAATTAAAACAGCTGCTTATCTTAAAAATAGAATTTTGACAAACACTATTGAAAGGAAATGTCCATATGAAATATTTTTCAAAAGAAAGCCTACAGTAAAGTATCTGAAAATGTATGGCAGCAGAGTTTTTGTACGAATACCAGAAGTGAGAAGGAAATCTAAATGGGACAAGAAAGCAGAAATTGGAATCTTACTGGGTTATACAGACACTGGATATAGAGTATTAATGAATAACAGGGTCATAGTAGCTAGACATTGTGATATTATTGAAGAAGACATGACATTGTGTGGATTTCAAGATGACAGAGATGAAGATTTAGAAGACAAAAAAGGGTCTATTCCAGAATGTAAGGAAGAAAAGATTACAGATGATAACCATGGTGTAAAAATTGATGAAGACATGATTAAGAGAAGACCACAAAGACAAGTTAAACCTCCAACTCGATTTGCTGATGAGTTTGGCTATTATTGTATCACGGTAAACTACTGTGATGCTATGACCCCAGAAAATTTTCAGGAGGCGATGAACTGTGATGAGGCAAATGAATGGAAAGCAGCCATGGACCGTGAGATGAACAGCCTGGAGGAAAACAAAACATGGACACTAGTTAATAAATCAGCCAAGAACAAAAAGGTGATTGATGTAAAATGGGTTTACAAAAGGAAGAGTGGAAGTGAGTATAAAGCCAGATTAGTAGTTAGAGGATTTCAGCAAATTGATTGTGTTGACGATACTTATTCGCCTGTGGCAAAAATGCCAACATTAAAACTGTTATTATCATTTTGTTGTCAAAATTCTATGGAAATACATCAAATGGATGTGGAGACTGCATTTCTAAATGGTAAAATTGTATCTGAAGTTTATGTAAAACAGCCAATTGGTTATGAAGATGGTTCTGAAAGAGTTTATAAGTTAAATAAATCATTGTATGGTCTGAAGGAGAGCCCACGTGCATGGTATGAATGTTTCAATCATTATTTAACTGAACTAAAGTTTCAAAGGTGCAAATATGATTATTGTTTATATTTCAAAAAGGAAAATGATATGACTGTTTACATTTTGTTATTTGTTGATGATCTGTTGATCTGTTGTAAAGACCAAAATGTTATTGAGGAAATTAAAAACAAATTATCTGAAAAATTTAAAATAAAAAATCTAGGCAGAGTAAAAAATTACATTGGAATAGATATTGAATATAATTATGAAGAGAATAACATTTTGACCTTAAGTCAGGAGAATTATATTGATTCTTTGGCCAAACGCTATAATATTGTTAATGCAAAATTATTTAAAACACCTATGGAAATTAATTTGAAATTGGAAAAATGTTTGTTAAATGAAAACATTAAGTATAGAAACTTGATTGGAGCATTATTGTATATTAGTTCTGGTACTAGACCAGATATTTCATTCTCAGTAAATTATTTAAGCCGTTTTCAAAATTGTTGTAATGAAACACATTTTAAATATGCTTTGAGGGTGTTGAAGTATTTGTTCTTCACAAAGACATTAAAACTAAAATATTATAAAAATGATAATGCTGATGTCCTAGATTGCTTTGTTGACTCTGATTGGGCAGGAGATTAACGGCCGAAGCCAATAATCAATCTGTAGTTTAAGATTGAAGTCAATCTGAGATTACTGTGTATCTGACAAACGATCTTCAATCCTCGTGCCAATAACAAAACTTATCTATCCGTCTTACTTTCCAACCGCAGATAGCCGGTAAACCGTTCCCTCTTTACTGTTCCGTTTCACACAAAACTGTGAATAATGCTTTAAGTTTATTCCGCGTTATATTTATACGAAACTAATTCGGAGTGTTAGAAATATTACATAGTACGTCAGGGGAAACTAATTTTGCGATTTCTTATAGAATAACACATTTATTCTACAAGAAAACACCGAATTATATTCTTTATGTTTTAACAAAAGTTGTTGAAAGGAACGAAATTTGACATATCACAAATAAACATATATAGAAATACGCCGCTGCATTCAAACAAGAATTTAATTAGCTGTAATTTTAGTTAGTTTTTTTAATAATAATCTAAATACAGTGAACATCAAATACGTTTGACATGAATATTGAATCTGTAAGTTATTTGTTTCTTTACAAAAGTATGCTGATCCGTCGCGTTCTCACATATCTTTCATGAAATTGAATTGTTATTTACAGATTAAAGGCAAACCTCTTACAAAGGAGGAAACTAGAGCTCTGATAGATTAATAGAAAAAAGCAAAATAATTACGACAAAGGCGACAAACGCATCAAATAATAAATTGAAGATGGAGGAATGGCTTCAAATAACAAATAACGCCAGCGCCGCGAATTGCAAAACAAACGCAAACGCTGCACTAAGATAAGAATAAACCAATTAAAGGTTAGTCATTGTAGTGTCATTATTTTAAGATATTGCTTGCCTTATTTTCATTGTTTAATTTACCTTTTTATTACTATTCATTTTAGACTGGCGGTGGCCCTGCTGATTATATACCACCTGATGAAGTATTACACAGGATAACTGCATTACTGGGTGGTACTGCAACTGGCTTTACTGCTGAGCTTGGTGGTGATAGTCAAATAGTGCAAGCAGAAAATGGTGGTGGTGATGCCACTTTGTCACCCATAGTCGAGGCAGATTGCGTTATTGGGGATGAAAATAATAATATTATAGTTGAAATATATGATTTCCGAAGAGAAAATATATTTATTAATTATTTACACAAAGCATTTAATTATAATCAAAATCTCAAATACTTAATATGTATGTGATAAATAGATCAACTAAATGTGATTACTTAATATGTATGTGATAAATAGAGCAAGTAAATGTGATTACATAACATGTATGTGATAAATTAGCAAATAAGTTTGATTAATATATATATGTATATATATAAATATCTGTGATAAATATAGCAGTGAAGTGTGATTAATACTAATTTAATAAACAGTCACATTAATAATAAACATTTGTTTTATTCCATAGTCAAAATTACAGTTGTAAATGTTTATTGTAAATTACAAATGTAAATGTTAGTGTTAATACTAATAAAAAACATTGACTAGATCGATTCAAGTACAAATATTAAGTTACAAAAGTATTGTTTTATTTTCAACATTTTAATCACACAAAATAATTGTTTATTAGCTCAGTTCTTGAAATATTAAGTTACAAATGTATTTTTTTATTTTCAACATTTTAATCACACAAAATAATTGTTTATTAGCTCAGTTCTTGATTGTGTATCTTGGTCCATATTTAGGTTCATATCAATAGAATCCGAGTTTGTCACTTCTAAGTTAGTTCAGTTAACCTCTGTAGGTATTCAATTATGTATTCTGCGTATATTGTGGAATACTGCTGTGGCAGTTATTATATGATGGACCTTAGGCAATAACAAGCGCATGGTAAGGCCCACAATAGGAAACTTGCGCTTCTATATACCGAAAGCTCTGAAACAATAGTAGTATACCTATAAAACTCATAACATTACTAGCTAGTCTGAAAGAGAGTCAGTTTTAAAGTAAGAATGAAAAACGCAAGAGTAACACAGCATATATACAGTGTAAAAGCAAAAAGATGTAGGAGTTGAAGAAGGGCACATCATACCATAAATGACCAAGTTGAATGTGTCCTAATGTGACGTCAAAGAAACAATAAGTATTTATGAAAAGAGTTATGAAAATCGAATAAGCAAGAGAGATATATAAGAATGGTGTCTTATGCTTAGATTCTGTTCTTTCTGCCTACTTCACAAGTTATTTGGCCTGAAGTTGATTTAGGTTTACACACTTAAGCATAACATCTGTATTTTTCAATTGTTACCTTTGTATGGTGTTCCTGGTTCCTGTGTGCTTTGTTATAGTTATGTTCTGCCAGAGTAGACGGGTTCAAAATTGGTGTCAATAAATAAAATCGGTTTGGATAAGCACTATCACCAAGCATCCAGTGGTTACCAAAGTGACCTGGCTCACATTTAACTACAAAGAAAATATAATGAATTAATATAATAAGTAGTTTTGATAATTGCACTAGTAAGTACTCATTAAATATTTCAATCTGCAATCTGGTAAAAACTTTCTGTATTTAAATTATGGACAATGATGTACTGATCATATAATTTGGCAATTGCATGCGATACATCATTCACTATTCTTCCTGGTGTTGATTTGGATACTCCCAGAAAGTCTGCGACAGAAATTAACATTGTGGCTAATGCAAAAAACCTCAATGATAGTAATAGTTAATGATATTCGTATTGCAGGAATCACGGTGCTTCATCAAGAAGCACCGTGATTCCTGCAATACGAATATTGATTATTAGCGTTGGTATTGATTAGTATATAAGACACTGAAAGATAAATTGCAAATACATATTTGAATAGACAAACCTTGTGGAGGTTACCTACTCTGATATGTGGCACTATTTGAGTAAGCAAAGAATTCACAGCTACTTTTGACAACCGAAATCTAAAAGTAAAATCGTCATCCTCAAGGCTCTGCATATAATTTACCCTTTTGAGTCTCGTAGAGCAGCTCTCATTTCGGTATCGCTTTCGCTATCCCAGTCTGATAGCAAAGCAAGGACTTCCAAATATCACTATCACTGTCCATTTTTAGATTATTTCAATAAAATTTATTGTAATCCTATCTCTAAACCAAGGAATTTCTCGGATTGAAATCTAAGATAGATTACGGTGATCGATGTCAGTGTCAAAACCATCGGATCGATTATTGGCACGCGCAAACTGTCATTTTAGAACAAATTTCAATCTCTAATCTCTGATCCGCCCTCCCAAAGATAGATTGATTCTAGAGATCGCTTATTCAATCCATAGATTGATTATTGGCACGCTTATTAACAGAAATGGATTGAAATATTGATCTTAGATAGCAAAATTTGGATTGGGATTGATTATTGGTTTCGGCCGGTAGTAGACCGAAAGTCTACCACTGGATATGTAATTAGATTGCATGGAAATGTTATTTTGTGGAAAACCAAGAAACAAAACTGTGTTACTAAATCTTCTACTTTTGCAGAATATATTGCCTTATCTGAAGCTGTAACAGAAATAAATTTCTTAATAAGTCTAATAAATGATGTATTTACTAAAATATGTAAGCCGGTGAAAATGTATGAAGACAATTCAGGCGCTGTAGCCATAGCTAAATATGGAAACTTTACCAAAAATTCAAAAAATATTGAGGTGCATTATCACTATATTCATGAAAATGTCAAAGAAAAGTTTATTGAAGTTGTTAAAATAGAATCTGAAAACAATGTTGCAGATGTATTATCTAAAGCTTTAGGAAGTATAAAATTTGTTAAATTCAGAGAATTTTTAAACATTAATTATTAGAGCATATATAAATAGCATATATTAGAGCATATATTAGTAATTTGCAATATAAATGTAAGGAGGCGTGTTGGAATTATGATACATTTATATTGGCAACACCATAGTGTGATAGTGATCGTTACATTGTCTATGTCTATGACAATCTCTCTTCTACAATGGAAAATGGCGTGTGAGCAATGAGCATTACAAAGTTGTTACCTTAGATTATCTTGTAAGTTTAAAGAATAATAAATATAAAGATATATAATACAGTTGTATACTTTTATGATTTTAACAGGAACAGTAATAATCATCAATATTCGTAATATTAATATTCCAATATGGCTGTAGTGCGTGTTACCTGCACAAAACAAAAAAAAAGAAACACTATAACAGCGCCGGCACATCTCCCACAAGTTTTGTCACAAAGGTCTCGTTAGGTCAATAACCCGTTTGTCGGGCGTGCCACATTTTTTAATGCACGCCATATACCAGCTCAAGTAAACATCACGAACTGACTACACCTTGTATTATTGTAAACTATTATTTAAATTGAGCTTTAAATTTATTTGTTAAAATATAATATGATATCTATGCAGGTTGAGGCATTCAGACGCATAGAATTCGCCGATATGCACCAAGAGTTCTCGGTTGGGATGAATGAACGTGCTCACATCCCACCCTTCCCTTAACGATGCCATGGCATCGTATCTGACCGTTGTGAATCGGCTACCGTTGTATGTATGGATAGTCAATCGACTACCTTGGCTAGTCACACACGTATAATTTACACATACGACTACGCACGTAGTCTTAACGATCAATCTGTATCTGATATTATATACTTGTTTTTAAACTACTATTACCCAAAATGACACATCAAGATTGTCAGATAGATAGCTAATGACATACGTAGTTAACATTATACGGCGCCTTATAAAACGACTTAACTTAGCATCTCGATGTTAATAGTTAAAAAAAATGTAAAGGTTTAAGATTTGTGTTTATTGGAGAATATGAAGCCACTCGTAATTCTAGTTTTTTTATGGGATAGGAGGGCAAACGAGCAGGGGTGTCACCTGATGGTAAGTAACCAACGCCGCCCATGGACACCAGCAACACATATAGTGTTACTGTTGCGTTGCCGACCTTTAAGGGATAGGGGATAGGGAAGGATGGGGAAGGAGGGTGGGCCTCCGGGTACCTCTCTCACCGAACGAAACGCGGCATGAGCCACTTTACGTCGATCTTCTGAGAGGTCGTGGTATTTCACCTGTCGAGCCGACCAAATTCATGCAGCGAACTGCTTAGCTCTACCACTGTAAAAGTTCAACAAAGTTCGATATAACAATTAAATAAGACAATCTAATTTATTAATACATTTCGATTTTATGTTGCGGATATTATATTTTGGATTAGCGTATAAAAATTAATAAAACAAAACATTTTTTATTGTACATTTCGAGGATGTGAATTTGTAGGTTTATTTTTATTTCCTTTAAGCATATGGTGTAAACAACGTTATTTCAAATTAGCCGATTAAAGCATTTGGTGTCATGGAGTATCTGTTACCAAGTAGCGGACATAATTAGAGGCCATAAATTACAATCAAAATATTTCGAAGTTCGGGACACAAGCAATCCTAGGATTCGAACTCTGCCCTTTTGGCAAATAAAACTAACCTCTAAGCCAGTAGTCCTGTCAAATAACTAGTTTAAAATTTACTAACGAATAGTTACATAGCTGTTGCAAGTATACAAGATTGAGGCGCAAAGGCATCTTCTCCAGCAATAACAACAAACCATGCTTGCTATGCTGCTAAGCCATCAGCGAATTGAAAAAAATAACAGGAATGTAATTTAAACAAGGAGTACACAGTAAAATAAGTTTGTAAGAAGTTTGTGCAATAGAATTTCTTATGGGCTATTCAGAGTCTTAGAAAGTTACCAAATCAATTTCCCGCTAACAAAGCCGAAGTTCTTTCGAGAGATTTGAGGCACAATCATTGATCTTATCTGATAATGATAAATAACGTGAAAGGCAACAGTAGACAAATCAAAGGTAACTGTAGACGAAGGTAGTGGTGAGGTTTGACCTACATAAGTTGCCAGCTATATAGGAATCGTGTAGATATAATACACAGCGAAGTAGATTATATACACCTATTGTGTATTAATTTCTATGTGTTTCTTTTTCTGCTACTTATCATGCCCTTAATATCAGAAGGTATGTGTTGGCAGTGTTTCCACCATGCCGTGTTTTCAATAGATTGCGCGTAGGTATATTCTCATACGTACACAGAGCTTATTTATCTACATATTATTGGTTGTTTAAACATGTTACTTGCTTTTACATATATTCTCGCACCGATCAAGCCAAGATTTTAGTTACAAAAAAGTTAAAATTGATTTCTTAGAGCATTTCCCCTAGATATGCTCCTACATAACTGCACTCGCTTCGTTGACTTTCATAACTCTTTTCATACACGCGCGTCCATTTATGAGGCTGCTAATATCACCTTCCTCCAGAACTCGTTCTATTTGGTCATGGAATCCGCTTTTTCATGCTCCTACAATATTCATGACATTGAAACATCGTTTTCACTTTTAAGTAAAACGCAGTCTATGGCATTTTTGATAACAAACATCTTCGTATGAAACTTTTTAACCTTGATATAAGTTATTAATATTTTACCTAGACCATATACTAAAGACGAACATTCTTCGTGAACGTCTTCAAACTGGTTTTTTTTATAATTCTCCCCGTATGGCAATTATAGAGAATGACGTAATCGAATAATATGTGTATCCTTCGATACTTTGCACTAAACATTTTATCGTAATTATTAGCCAACGTCTATCACGTTTGTTTTGCGTATACTACTAATTATTTGCAAACGTTTATCACCTTTGTTTTGCGTATACTACTACAAGCTTATTTTAGTATTAGCATGAGCAGAGAGGTTTAATTATTACTTAATTCATATAGGCACTGTTACACCAACATTTATAATAAAATTCCTGTGTAATACATTTATTTTATGCTTTTAAAACATAATAATGTTGCATAAAACGTCTTTCTTCATAACGTGGACGCATGGATTTTTAAGGTCTACAATATGTAAAATAAATAGTAAAAAAAAACTAATATAATTCGAAGACATGCAGAAGCAAAATATCTTTCTAGGTTCTAGTATTATTAACCTACGTCTAGTACGTGTTAAATTTAATATTATTAGTAATCAAATTATAAGGAAACATTGATTGTTAAATAAGGATACAATTGTAATAGTTAGTAATTAATAATAAAACCCGAAACCAAACCATCACCCATAACTACCACAACATACATTTACTTACAATCATAGTACGCGGGAGCGAGTTGAAGATCAGAATCATCTGAAAGAATTAGTACATTTATCTATGTGCAAAAGCAATTCATATTCTACAGTTTTCTACTTGAATTATTGAAGGTCGAAGGTCTCGGTAGGAATTTCTAATAGTAAAGTTAATTATTTATCTGTATTATAGTAGTATCTAGTCTAGTGTGGTATTAAATAAATAGTGCCCAAAAATTATGTACTACGAAAATAATTTCGGTGGCGCAGTGGTCGAGCACAGAAGGCTTCTGATCCAGAGGTGCGGGTTCGATTCCAGACACTGGCTCACACCAATGACTTTTCGAGATTGTTTTCTGAAGTTATGTGTGATAAATATAGATGACTGAAAAACTGTGTGCCCGGTATGGCAATAGGTTCGCCACCTATTCCATTTGGGACGTAAACATAACGGCGAGACGAGGCTTAACAGCCGCTGCCTACACCTTCGGGTAACAAAAGGCCTGAGTTATGTTATGTTATATGTTATGTCATTCATATTATTTTGGTAGAATTGAGTACCCATGTCAATATTAGTAGCTACAATAGAAATTGATTGTGTGGTTTTAAGAAAAAACGGTAAAAGTGAACTTTTTAACTAACATGCATCAAACATTTTATGAAAAAATATTTTAATCTATCGAGGGTCAGCTGTTGCGAACCTTACGGGCCGCTGTTTTGGCCTCACCTGCTCTGATCTGTCACTTTGTCAAGGAGCGACTACACATACCGCGCGACATGCGATAGAGGACAGAAAAAGTTGTAACGATGTATATAAAGTTTCACTTTAACACTGTTTAACCGATATTGACAAAGTGATTCCTCCTTTTTAATATTTTTAAAATAGCTTGTATTTATGCTTGTTTATACCATTAAACTTATATTAAAATTGTCTGCGTAAAGAATCAGCGGATACTACATTTGTAACAATAAGATTATACTATCAAGAACTGCTTGTTTATTATGTGCCCGTGGCCGTCAGTGATTCCGGTATTCAGCGGAAATTAAAAAAAACATTTAGTTTTAACTCGTTTCTCGAAGAGAATTTGTTTTATATAATAATAACCACATACTTGAAAAATATCTTGACTATTATTTTCTAATACTCAAAAACTTACATCCTATTATGAGTATTACAAATTAGAGTAGTAATATCACTTTATTTAAGGTCTATGTGGTCCAAAGGTCAAGCATCCCGCTTCTGAAAATTCGAATCCTCACACTGGCTCACACCAATGACTTTTCGTTCTTTTCGGAAGTTATGTGTGATATATATCGATGACTGAAACCTTTGGCAATAGGTTTGCCACGTGTTCCATTTGGGACGTAAATAAAACGGCGAGACGAGGCTTAACAGCCGCTGCCTATACCTTCGGGTAGAAAAGGAGTGAAGTTATGTATTTATACTTCCATTTTAACCAGAGAGAACACGGCTTTATTATCCAGTTTCCGAATTCATTACAATAGTTGGTCGTAACACGATTTTCTTCGAGTAAGATTACAAAACGTGACAAAAAAACAATTTTATTTCATCTTTGATAAAGTATTAAAAAGTCGTTATGTCACGATTCGCAAGATTTTAACACTGCTATAATAAGTGACTTAAGCGTTTTCTATGTAACATTTTGTAAACTGTTTAATAGTTAAATATTTAATATTTAGGTACATCATGTCGGTACAACGTCGAAATAATATCACGCCATAAAGAACCCAAAATGTAGGCAGCGGTTATTATGCCACTGGACGCCCATACACAGCTACACAAGACTACTGGGCAAATATTTTAAACAAGACATTTTTGGTGCTCTATAGTAGATTATTTGAAATTTAATATTTAGACTTTGTACTTGTTCCCTAAGCAAGATAACCCAAAACTCTATCAACCCCACTTCACATGAATGATGGTGCTGATTCAAGATGTGCTGCCATATAGAGGATAATAAAATTAATCGTTTATTTTGTTATTATAGTCTCGGTGGCGCAGTGGTCGAGCACACGCCTTCTGATCCGGAGGTCCGGGTTCGAATCCTGACACTGGCTCACACCAATGACTTTTCGAAATTGTTTTCGGAAGTTATGTGTGATAAATATTGATGATTGAAAAACTTTGTGCCCGGTATGGCAATAGGTTCGCCACCTATTCCATTTGGGACGTAAGCATAACGGCGAGACGAGGCTTAACAGCCGCTGCCTACACCCTCGGATAACAAAGGCGTGAAGTTATGTTATGTTATATTTGTTTCTAAGGTTTTCGCGAATCTCACTCATCAAAACAACTTTTTAGGATTGTATCGCGTTTATTTCCACTCATTTATATTTATTTCCCGACGTTTCGAACTCTTTACAGAGATCATTTTCACGAGTGACGAACAAAAAGATGGTAGTTGTTCAAAAGCTATCTTCATTGATACAGAGAGCACCCACTTTTTGGAAATAAAACTCTAAAAGTTGATGTCAAAAATATGATTTTTACTATTGGTAACCCACATCAGACCATGAGAACAAAAGTTAAATACTTATTTATAAGATGCATTCATATATCCTGCTTCTAAAGATCCTTTGTTGTATGATTTAATAATTAAAAGTTGTTATTATTAAATTATTACAAATTAACTTATTTTCTTTGTTGGTTTAGATTAAAGTACAACTATTATTAAATATTCATTGATTTTAAATTAAAAAGTGTTTATTAAAAATCTACCACTGGGTCACAAAACGCGGCCAGTCCTGAGAGAGACCCAGCAAGAAATGAATGGCAAGAATGGCAAGAAATAAATGAGTGGAAATAAACGCGATACAATCCTAAAAAGTTGTTTTGATATGTTATGTTAGTTACTAATAACCAGGGTAGATAGAGTGATTTTATGTACTTGCATCAAGATATTATAATATGGACATTTTATCCTTATTTTTAACTAGGTAAATAAAATATTTTTAATCTTCTCCAATATCTATATTTCCAATGTTAACATTAATAAAATTAAAATAAATAATCATAATAATCCTTTTTAACCTTAAACACAGATTTATGCTAATTTCAAAATTCCAAAACAAATATGATGTTCCCATATTTTAGAGGCATATCCACAGTATCCTCAACAGTTGACGTCAATAACGTTTTAGTTAATACTTACAGTTATAGAAATTGCCCCAGGTCGGTAGTCCAACTGCTATGGCGCCCACTATGAAACAAATGAAGCCCAATGCAACCACCGCTAATGAATACAGGACCTTGCCGCTGGCCATGACTGCATGACTCAGCCAACTTCATGGAATGTTCTGCACATCAGGCCTGATTGTTATTTGGTTGATTTTGAGCGCCCGATTTAGACATCTGTGGGCAGATATTAATTCAAAAGTAAAATTTTATGAAACATAAAGTTAAATTTTTTTTTTGCTATTTTTTTTCATTGGTCACTACACACTTCAACTTTCAGCACATATTTATAATTACAGCACATGAAAAATAATTGACAAAAACACACAATATTGAGATGACAAAGACGCAAAAAATTGAGATAACAATCAACATTTTATAATGAGCTTGCATAGCCTGCATGGATTTGGGTTTGAGAAGCGATATTAGACTAGTTTTATTGATTACAGTAAAATAGATTAGATACATAATTTTCTAAAATAAATAAAGGACTTTATATGTAGTTCCATAGTTACTTTATAAATAATTTTACTTAAACTTCAGACCAAAACTAGCCAAAGTTATAGGCTGCACAATTACATATACATAACTAAATAATGATGTGGAATCCACTACACATTCAAAAAATTAAAAATTTCATGACAGCTTTCCAACATAATTCCATCAAGCTGCAGGTGTGTGTGTGTCAAGGATATTTATACAAAAAAAAATCTAGATATTTTGAAAATATAATGTGATATTTTATGAAAAGCATGCACAAGTCATTAGTTGTATCAAATCAATGTTCATTCATAATTACTATATTAGACAACTTTATTAATTTATGTAATTATGTACCTGGTCAAATTGTAAACATGAGTCACAAATTACATCATTACTGTCTTATTATAACTCAATTAAAATTATTAAGATTTATATGATGACAAATGTAATTTAGACTTTTTCACAAATTTGTGCTACCAGAGAGGTTTCAGTTTTTGCTTAGAACCCTTTTCACTAATACAGAGAGTGATTCCTTATTAACTGTGGGAGAATGGAGTCAGGAGCTTGGTTTCTGGCACTAGCACTAAAGAAATAATAGTCAACTATATAGCTCAATTTTATATTTTTTTTTATAATTAAATAGTGGACCTAATAATTTTTATAAGACTCAATTTAACTTGGTATCATTACATAGTATAAAATGAAGATGCTTTTAACTGTCTGTCCCCTTATGTGCTTATATATTTGAAACTATGTAATTAATTTTGATGCAGTTTTTTTAATGGATAGAGGGTGTTAAAGGGGTGGTTTTTATCTATACTTCATGACTGATATAAGAAAGAAAGAGTGATAAATTAAGAATTTACTCATTTATACTTTTGATGCAGAACAAAGTTTGCTGGGTCAGCTAGTAATAAATACAAAAGAAAATATCATTCAAATGATTTATTTTAATGTTGTAAAAAGTGCATTTTGTTTTATTTCCTGGAGCATAATAATGTTTGTTTTCCTATCTCAATACAAAAACAAAGCATGACAGACTAGTTTAAGTAGTGGTAAAAGAGAATATCCAAGCTTGATGTTACAAACAATTACCACCTGTGTTAAATATGTCAAATAATTGATAGATAAGTTACTTTACTAAAAATATTAACCAAAACTAAAATCACTAAACATAGATTTAATTTTTAATAACAGATATATATAACTTTGACGAATTTGTGAGTTCAAAATTCGAATCCAGGCTCAAACCAATGACCTTTCGAATTATTTTTGAAAGTTGTGTGTTATAATACAAATAACTAACAACTTTGTGCCCGGTGTATGGCAATAGGACTTTACATAGCTGCGAGTCGAGGCTTAACAGCCGCTGCCTAGTAGTAATAGGCGTTAAGTTACATTAAGTAAGATAATACATGCATGCTAAGAAACACAATCGAACATAAGGATAAAATATTGTACTATAGCTTTATTTATATTCAAATTGTGTTGCATTTTATTATATTGTTGGGCGACAGCAAACCGGTTCTCATAAAATATTCGAGACCAAAATACAAAAGCCTGACGATTTTAAACTGTTTAGATAACGGCAAACAAATCGCTCGAGTCTTATTGGAATAAACAGGTACGCATAATTCTAATAGCAATCTCATAAGAACATATCTCGGGATTTAATTACCGATAAAGCATAGAATGTAAAAGTTTTGTTTAGGGCTATAGACACTAATATACAGTTATTTTAGCATAACTTTTACTCAGGATTACCTTGTAAATTAGTCTTGTTGAAGAAATCACACGATAATCACTCAACTATGCAACAGACAACTTGATTTTAAAAAGTTCTGGGATATCATCTCTAGCACACTCCAGATTTTTATTATAAAACCAAATATATTTTTAATATAGCAATGAAATGTAGTTTTGCAAAAACAAACACGATTAAAATTTCAAAATTCAGACCACCACGACACTCCCAACAATATAGACTTTCGAAATTTGTTTGAAACTTTGTTTACACAGGATTTATTGCCTTTAAGATAGATTAATAAATTAAAATTAAAGTATTAAATTTCGTAAATGAACTTGTTAGTATTGGCCCCTCGAAAAAATAATATGTTTAACGGATTTTATCACGCCAAAAACACGCGCACTTAGGCTGTGGTCAGTAAATAAACTGGTTTTTTTTCACTCCATTTCGTCAATTTCTTTCTGCTACGTTGCATTTAGGATTTTGAATATAGCGAACTGCGAAGTCAAACGTAAATGTATATTGCCTTCTCGCTTCTACGCAGTCAATTGTCATAAGGAAATGATTAAATGATAAAAAGAGAAGGAGTATATTTATCATTTGCCCAATGTGGACAGGCTAAAGCTTAGAAATCATACTGCCTTTTTTGTAATAAGTATCTTTTCCATGGTTAGATTATGACACTCCTGTCCAAGAATATATATATAATTATAGACTAATTAAATTAAATTCCAAGCCTGCTAACATTTTAAATCTATGACTAAAATAATATCTCTTTGGAAAACCATGGCAAAACAAATTTTATACCATACAGATTAATTTTTGTTCTAGCACTGGTAGAAATGCAAAGGGAGCAATATTATACTGCTTAATCTTTTTTTAGTGATATTTAAATGTATAAGTTAGATCTAGTTCAGTATGTTTGCTTACATAATGGTTTGATACGTAGAACTTTAATTTTCTAGTGTGATTTTGAGTTTCCACATAGTAATTCCCGATGACAATTGGCGCTAGCATCAGCAATCCGATTATTGTCGCGTTGTAATTGTTGTTATGTAGTCATCCTACTTGTAATTTACACGGAAAAAGGAGTTTTCTTTTTATCGGTGGTTGCAGGTGTGAATAAATTTGTCTGCGTAAGAATTTAATATTTCGACCTACAATCTGTGTCGTTAGTTTACTTTTTTTGGATTCAATCAATCCAAAAAAACTTTAATTAAAATTATTTCCCTTTACCTTTTATTTACGCGAGGAAATGCACTTTATGCACACCCCCCACCTGGGAACGGCAGGGGGTAGTGACTGCTGGGGGACTCCCAAAACAGTAAACTGCAATCAAATCCTAGGGCTACCCACTGAGTTGGCCGCCGCCGCCTTCGAGCGGGATCGGCTCTCTCCCGATACGGCGGTCTCCTTTTGGAGCATTACAGCTTCGCAAAAGGAGACCACAACCCTCTCCTCTCCCACCAGCATTGCCGGGATCAACGCCGGTGGGGGCGGCGGGGACTGGATCCCGTCGACCAGGACTCGGCGTCGTATGCGCAATGGTGGCATCTCGCCGTCTCTTCTTGTTTTATTCGACTCAGATACTCACCGAAGCATCCATGCCCGTTGAGTATCTGATTTAACCTGTAGGTGACCGTGCCCCATTTACGGAGCACCCAGGCCCGAAGTGGGGCTCTCCCAGGACCCTCCGGAAGGCCTCCGCACTTCGTGTTGCGTATATCTCGGCCAGGATGATGAAGGGGGACGCGCGAGGACCGTCGCCACCTCGTACGAAATGGTACGGTAGCCCCGTACGATCCGGAGGCCCCCACGAGGCTGTGTCTGAAAAGGCACGCTTAATTCACTGTGGTGTGTTGGTACCAACTCTAGCATACGGTAGCGATAGTTGGGTGTGGCAGGCGAAGCAAGAAAGTAAGGTGAATGCAGTAGAAATTCGTTCCTTGAGAACTATGTGTGGAGTCACTATTGCGGATGGTGGAGATAAGTATTTTAACTGATGGTTTGGTCATGTTGTAAGAATGAATGAAAGCCAACAGACTAAAACAGTATACGAATCCCGATCCCGACCCTACTGCTACTACATTGGCTTCCAATGTGAGTTGTAGGGTCGGGAGAGACGGAGCTACCATGTCTAAATAAATGGTCTCTTTTAAATAGGCACAATTCGTAGTACCCGAAACCGGCGTGAATGCATGATAGTGCGTTTTTTTTTATGGGATAGGCGGGCAAACGAGCAGGCGTGTCACCTGATGGTAAGCAACTAACGCCGCCCATGGACACCAGCAGCACATATAGTGTTACTGTTGCGTTGCCGACCTTTAAGGGAAGGGGATAGGAAAGGATGAGGAAGGGGTGGGCCTCCGGGTACCTCTCTCACCGAACGAAACGTGGCATGGGCCACTTTACGTCGGTCTTCTGAGAGATCGTGGTATTTCACCGGTCGAGCCGGCCCATTTATGCAGTAAACTGGCTTGGCTTGGCTCTACCACTGTTATGCGTGACTGTAGATGAAGTGAAAGAAGGCGTTAGGATCGTAGCTTGTCGAAAGCCAAAGTCTCTACATACCCCTATGGGATTCAGGCGTGAGCTTATGTATGTATGTTAAAGTGAGTGTGACCGAGTGAGACCATGGTCCCCGGTGGCATGGTAGCCCTATGGTCCGGAGTGGATCCGGACGTCCGTGCCAGTGGGGGTGTTGGAGTCGTTCTCTCCTCCCGCTTTGCTTCAGGAGTGAAAGATTATGAGTTGGTAGGCCCGAGACATCTTTGCGTTCGAATAAAACTGGGGATCACGCGAAGCATCCTGGTCGCAGCTTATGCTCCCGTCAGCTCCGCGGATCCCCGCGAACTCGAGGAGTTTTGGGAAACTGTTAGGGATATTCTGGATCTGGTTGAGGGAAATGAAAGGATAATTCTGTGTGGTGATCTTAATGGATGGGTCGGAACCAAGAGAGATAGCCTGGAGGCTGTCCTTGGTCCGAATGGTGACAAGAGAGTGAATGATGCTGGTAAGCCGATATTGGACATATGCCTGGAACGGAACCTCCTTGTGTCTAACATATTATTCCGTCATAAAGATATTCACACGTATACGTGGAGACGAAATGAACAAAAGAGTATGATTGATTTGATTTTGGTAGATAGTCGTCTCCGAAATACTCTAAGGGATACAAGAGCCTACAGAGGCCCCACTCTTGATACGGACCACTTCCTGGTGGTAAGCCGTTTCGTGGGCCTTTTCAAGAAGTGGAGACACTAGCGAGTGCGTACCCATTTCGGAGAGCTTGAAAGGATAAAATGCGAGAAATTAGAAGATGGAAGTGTACGGAGTATGTATGTAGACCTAGTCAGTAAAAGACTCAGTGAGACGAGTCTTTCTGACCTAGGTGTTGAAGAATGCTAGGAAAGAATGAAAGATAGTATAGTGGATAGTGCAAAAGAAGTATGTGGTAGTGCAATGAGGCATAAGATTCTGAGAGGTGATGCCTGGTGGGACGCGGATGTGAAATCCAGCGTCGAAAGAAAGAAAAAAGCATGGTTGGATTATGTCTCAAGTTTGAATCATAATGATAGTATGACAGAAAAGTATGAGAGCTACCGCCGCTGCAGGAATGTTACCAAAGCCTTAGTGAAAGAGAAGCGTGAAAGACTAGTTGCGAATGAGGAAGTGAGGTTGACGGAGAACTTCGAGGCGAATAACAAACTCTTCTGGAGGGAAGTTAGAAAGTCTCGGTGTTCTTCGTCAACATCCAGTATGGACAAAATTATGTCTAAGACTGGTGACATTCTTGCAAACCCAAGCGATGTATTGGCCAGGTGGAGTGAGTATTTTGGGGAAATGTACGAGTATGTTCCGGATGTGAGCGCCGCGAGTGAGCCTACGGCTGACACCGCTGCGCCAGCATCTCACGAGGACATTACTATGGAAGAGATTGAGTGGTCGATACGAAGTATGAAAAAAAGTAAGAACGTTGGGCAGATTCCTGGGCGCCAAAAACATTAGCAGAAAAGCCCAGCTCGCAATCCACAATGCAGTCCTGATCCCAACGCTAACTTATGGAAGCGAGAGCTGGGTATGGCAGAGTGTGCATGAAAGTAGAATAAACGCGGTGGAAATGAGGGCACTACGCAAAATCTGCGGAGTGACTCTCGCTGACCGCGTAGAAAACAAGGTTGTACGGAAGGAAGTTGGTTTGAAAGAGAGTGTCGGTGTAAAAGTAAGAAAGGGCATGCTCCGATGGTTCGGACATGTAGAAAGAATGGTTGATGCAAGACTGACTAAGCAGATATACAATGCAAAAGCGGATGGATGTAGGAGTCGAAGATGGCCAAGACACACATTCCATGACCAAATAGAACGTGTTCTGGAGGAAGGTGATGTTAAGAGCCTCAAAAACCGACGCGCGTGCATGAAAAGAGTCATGAATGTCAACGAAGCGAGTGAGGCGTGTAAGAATCGTGCCCTATGGCGCTCTGTTCTCTCTGCCTACCGCGCAAGGGATACGGCGTGAAGTTATGTATGTGTATGTATGTTAAAGTGAGTGTATTCACAAGAAGTATATAATAATACCTATGTACCTAATACCTATTAATATCCGTCATAGTTGGTTAGCTTAGAAAAATCTTAAAAATCTAAAGAGTTAAGTGTCCGAAGCATTTTTTTATTACTTTGTATATTTTTCCTCGTATCCATATTATTTTCGGCATTTTTCTCTACTAGATTTTTAAAACACATCGCTAAAAGTATATTTTATGAAATATTATTAATCGAATCAAAGATATAAAAGATAGCATTTCAAATGGTCCAGGCACGCATCTTCTAATAACCTACAAAGGAGGCGAGGTCATTTGTAGTTATTTCAGTACTACGTGTTCTATAGTTAATCCGCTCCTATCATAGCGTATTTTAGTTCAGTATAATCTACATACGCCGAATAAAAGTGATTTCACACGTAATATGTAGATTACCTAATATATACCATAATTAAAATTAACTAAATTGAGATAGTTATACAACGGTTGTTTTAATACAAATTAGGACTGTCTGTTTTTTTTTAATATGTACGTCAACTATTGCAGGGGTGAATTTAGAGCTGTGTGTTACTTTGTGGCCAAGTGAAAATTATTGGTTATCATTAATAAATGATGCAGACAAGGATAACGCGAACGATGTATTATGTATTAGTAATGGTTGCCCTATTAGGAGTTTCTCAGACTTGTAAGTTATAACTGTATATCTGAATAAGTCTTCTTGTACTTTGCTAATAATTCAAGAATGCCCGCTTACTAATATAGTTAATAATGAATATTTTAAAAATGTGAATATTTGAAGCTGAAAAATTTTTGCAATCTCTAGATACTTCATTTAGTAATCTGCGCACACGCACACGGTTTGCTACACACAAAAAAATGATTTTAATTTTATAATAAGTATTTCTTGAATCAAATGACGGATAGTTTGCTCAAAAAATATTTTTACCGTATTGAATCATGTCCCGGGCATGCAACCAATAATATAATTTACACACAATTGACTAATTTAATGCTTGCTGTAGTAAATGTAAGTGGGTTGTCGTTGTGGATTTAAGAATGTTTGTTTATGTCTCGTCTTAAGCCCGTTTTATGTACACTGCTGGACGTAGGCGAGAAGACTGCAAGTTATGGCGTTCCATGGTCCAACGCCACAACTTGCGGTCTTCTGCTAGGCGTATCCAGTTGCGTCCAGTGCAAATTCATTTTCATCCATCCAGTCCATGCCATTAATATCAGATCAGGACGACAAGCCGCCGTCACCACGCACACACGCTGTGCAACTATGAAAAGTGGAGTGCACGGGAGTATGCCCCACAGATCCTTTCGTAACGCCCTGTCAAAAAGTTTTTTCAGATTCATAAAACCGCAGAAAACCTATCAGCTTCTCTACGACGTTGCGCTGTGAAAAAATCTGTCGATGAACCAATTTCCGCTTCTGAAACCACCCTGAGCCTCCCACTTCTCCTTTCAATAATTCTTCCACACACTTTCGCTGCTAAGCTAATCAAACTGATGGCCCTGTAACTCATAACAACTGCTCTACACACATAGGTTCCATCGTGTCTGATAATTTCAGCAGACATCATATCAATTCCTTTGCCTTACCATTTTTCATACTTCTAATCGATCATTCAATCTTTTCCATAATAATGTCTTCGTCAGAATATAAAAATTAAACTTATAAAAAACATTATAACATATATGTAAAGTGAACGTAAACGTAAGTAGTAGTAAACGTGTCATGTTGTTTGCCCGCGATGGGCTCTCAAACTTCCAAACCGATTTTATTTAAATTTGCACACCATATGTATTTTTTTTTATAAAACTCCAACCGTAAGATTTTGCGTTGGACTAACCAAATAAAGAGCGCATTGGGAAACCGCATATCTGACTGCGTCAGGCAGTCTGTCAACAGAGAAGGTTGGAAAGAGGTCGTAAGAAGGGCTCTGTCCGCCTCTGCTGGCGATGTGGCAGCCACGAAGTGACCACGAGACGACAGAGAAGAAGTAAGATTTTGTACAAAAGCGTTATATGTATCAGGAAAATATTAAGGAAGTAAAATATTCTTCTTGTGGTCATATTAATCACTAAAAAAAACTACACCGAAATGGCTTAACCAATTTTGATGAAATTTTGTGTGTACTGTAGGTTTAAGAATCGTTTCAACGCGTTTTCGAAGGCTTAAAGGAAATATTCGCATTCACGAATGTCCAAAAATCAAACATTCGTAACATCACTACTACCTATACATAGATAGACCTACACATAGGCTTAAGTATTATATGCATATTTATTTAGTATATCAAATCTTGGTTTATGATTATAATTGGAAATAATTTATTATTTAACACAGTTGCAGAATTTGTAGTTATGAATACTCAACAACAAGAACTAGAACTGCAAGTCAACACTGTAAGTAACAATTTTTGTAATATTTATTATACACTAGTAGACCCAACGAACTTTGTTTAGCCCCAATAAAGAAATACAGATGGGGGTTATTCATAAGATTCCGGGACTTTTTTTGAAGACCTTTTGAAGGTGTATAATAATGTAGTACATTGTTTTGATTTATCACATAGGGTTCAGCCGGCGGTTGTAATTAAAGTGTTAATTGTCGAAAATAATCAATTTTTATTTGTCACACACATGAATTTTACACCTTGCTGAAACCCTTTATATAAAAAAAAACACATCAAAATCCGTTGAGTAGTTTCAAAGATCTAAGCATATAAGGGGACAGTCAGCGCAAAGCGAATTTGTTGTACTATTATTTGTAATGATGATGACGTGGTAAATGGCAATAAATTCTCCTGTATAATGTTAATGATGTTTAATATTCAATCTTAGAGCAAACTAGATTATTATTATGTGTTGACAGTAGGTAAACTGCTCCTAAAGGGCTGGACCCCTGGATGTTTTTTTTTATATCGCACGTAACTGCCGGGCTTATTTGTGTATCTAAACCATCATTCAAATCCAGTTGAACCCTCACAAAAATGATTATTAAAATCCGTGCAGCCGTTTAGGATAAAATTAAAGGAACATTATTGATTTTAACGAATTGTTTTTAGAAAAAATGATTAATATCCTAAACGCATGGTATGGTATATCATGCAGGACAACGTCTGTTGAGTCAGCTAGTTTAATAAAATTTCTTTAAGAAAGTAACTAAGTACGTATAACATAAATAACACAAGGTTGTGAAATAATGTCATTTAGATTTATAATTATTTTTCCATAGGAGCCATCAGCTACCGATAATAGGTGCGGAAACAGTGGGTATGTATGTTTTTAATTAATGTTCAATAATATGTATTATTGTTGTTTGAACGATGCGATAGCTATAATTATTTAGTTATAAATCACAATAAATATCTATTAAAAAAACCACTTGTTAACTTTACATATCTGTAAGTGATAGTGTTGCAGTTCTCTGCACGAATGCGGCTAGACCTGTGAAATACCACGACCTCTCTGAATATCGGCATGAAATGGCTCGTGCCATGTTGCGTTCAATGAGGGAGGTAGCTAGATCCCCTTCCTTTCCCCTCCTACTCCTTAAAAGACGGTATAGCACCACGGTGCTCAAGGGCTGCGAGAAATTACTTACCATCTGTGATCCTCGTGCCTGCTTGCCGTCCTATCCCATAAAAAAGTCGACTTTGTTTGACCACTAAGGATTCCTAATGAGCCGATTTTAATGCGTTTTCATCCTACTAAAAATCATTTATATCTCAAATTTATTTAATTGTTGAATATTTTTTTTACGGAACGAAGTTTGCCAGGCAAATAGTTTTAATTGTTTTTGTTTCATTTTATTCAAAATATTTAAATTTCAGGTACTATATTTACAATGAGACCAAAGATGATTGTGTCGTGGACTTTCCAAAACTAATGAAGAAAGTTATAACCACATACGATAGCCACAGTATGTTCCTTTTGATCATTATTTTTTCGTCTTACATGACTAAATACGAAACGGCCTCTTTCACAACTTTAATACATTATTTTTTTTAAACCAGATATAATAAAAGAACGAATTATTTATTTTCCAGCAGACGAAGAAGTATTACGTCAAAAAGGATTGGCAAGTAAGATTTGTTTAATTACGTATGTAACACTTAGGTCTCACCTCCAGATCGGTAGAGGATATATATAGTTGTTACCATTCTTTCATCCGTCACTAGATTGACTTTTATATACTAAAATTGGCGATTTGGAATTGGAATACATTTGGAATTAATAACAGTGGTAGAGCCAAGCAGTTCGTGCAGTGGGCGGGCTCCACCGGTGAAATACCACGACCTCTCAGAAGATCAACGTAAAGTGGCTCATGCCGCGTTTCGTTTGGTGAGAGAGATACCCGGAGGGCCACTCCCCTTCCACATCCCTTCTTATCCTACTCCCTTAAAGGTCGGCAACGCAACTGTAACCTATATGTGTTGCAGGTGTCCATGGGCCGCGCAGGTTGCTTACCATCAGGTGACACGGTTGCTCGTTTGCCCTCCTATCACATAAAATAAAATTTAGAATTTAGACCACATTATGTAACATATATAACCAATAATGTAATAAGTTTCTTTCCAGAATATATATATCTTGATGAACAAAAGCTGTTTCGAGGTGTCTTGATCTCCGTGATTTTATTCATAGCATGTGCTGCCGTCTGTGTTCTGTCCGCGTGCATATATTGCTGTCATATTAATTATTCGTAAGTATCCACATAGGTTTCCACACTTTCCACGTTAAGCACCTGCAGTAGAGTATAAGTACAGATTTAGGCTGTGTTGTTAATAAACGCAACGAAATTTTGGCTTCTATATAGGACAAGGAAAAGGAAAAATTAGTATGTGAACGATTTTGGAAATGCGTTATAATAAACACAATACATACAATTAAAAATGTCTGAATAAAATTAAACTGGAAACATGACATTGCCAACTGATTTTCAAATAACTGCTTGGATATTGTCCGTTACCGTCCTTAACTAGTTTTTCGTTTGGTTTTTCGCTAAGCTAACAAGGACAAAGAAAGCCTGCTTTGGATAAAAAGGCAGTTAGAAAAACGTTTCATTAGTATTAAATGAACGTTATATTTTTATTTTCCCCTATTTCTTAATTAAATAATGCTGGTATACTTCATCATCATTCATCATTAGCCTATTGCAGTCCACTGCTGGACATAGGCCTCTCTCAGTTTGCGCCACAACATTCGATTCTCTGCCTTCCGCAGCCAGTCTTTTCCAGCAGCCTTTCTGAGGTCGTCTGACTATCGGGCTGGTCCGTCATCACCGGGTGCCTTGCTGTTCTGAAGTTGCCCGAGAGCCGCCCTGATCTCGCTTTCTGCAATTTCGCGGATGTCCTCACTATAGTGACGCGTTAGCGGGGCACTATGGTAATCATCGCCGTGTCCCGTCGGCTTGGTCAGATAGGGCTTTCCAAGCTGTTGAGCAAACACTTTCGATCCTTTGTTGCGGTCGATCGCGTTCTCGATTACTCGAGTGTTCGCTCGACGAAGGTTGCGCCGCATCAGCTTTCTAATATGCTGGTTTAGGCTTCTCCATTCTGACGAAGACAGCTGATCGGATGGAGTTTCTCGCCTTTGCCTCATCAGCTCGAGCGTCTCGGCAGAGAGTTTGGACTCCTTTTTCTCCGATCTCGGGAACAACCTTTGAGACACTTTCCTAAGCGCGTTGACCACAGTGCTGGTCTTTTCGTCGTCGAGTCGTATACTGGTCGTCCACAAAAGTAAAAATAGGTATTTTAAAAAACAAAAAACTAACCGAGTAAATAATGTATAATTATTTTACATATTGTTCCAGGCGGCTTTGATTAATCGGTGGACACAGAAAAAAAAAATCTGACGAATTGAGAACCTCTTCCTTTTTTGAAGTCGTTTAAATGTTACTTTTTTACAGTGATCGGAAATTAGAACGAGACGTAAGGGCCTTAGCGAAACAAATGCATATGAAGTATCCTTCTCGAAGACAACCAAAACCTAAGGCAACAGATCCAAAAGCACAAAGTTGTAATGTAGTTGTTGAAGAGGCAGGTGTATTTGTCGTTTAATAATAAGTTCATATAGGTTATTGTTTTTTTCCGTGTTAATTTTTATGACAAATGATATATATATAGTACACATTAATAAACTGTTCCTAAATTAACGCTTGTATTTTTTTGTATCTTATACTCTGAACTTGAGGCGTTGTTATTGCAGCAATTTAGTCCAGATACAGTGCATGAGTTATCACACATATTTTACGAGTCTTTATTCATATAGTTTAAGTATACATGACGTGTATAAAAATGTGTGAGGAACCGGCGCGGTGCTGCCTTAAAACTGTACATGCTTAGTTGATATACTTATGGTATCAGTTACTAGTCAGTAATGGAGTGATTAAGCACGTCAAGGAGTGTAGAGGCAAGGACTATAATCTCAAACGTTCTTTTGTCCCAAAAAGTTTACAACAAAATTTTGTAGAACAAACGTTCTTTTGTCTCAAAAAGTGTACAAGAAAATATACTTCATCAAATAACTTCAGATTTCGTAACTTCACGCCTGTTATACACGCAGGTGTAGCTGCATGTAGCATTTTTCAGGTCCTAAATGTACTAAATGGCATTGGTACATTTATTACTATAACTCTGGCATATTTTGGTTAGTCATCGACATAGCGACATGCTTCCTTGATTTTTAAATAAAAATACTCATTAAAAGTTATCTTCATCTCAAAAATTACAATTTTCAATATTCCACTTTAGAAGGCGGATTTACCTTTACTTTATAATTTGACTGTCTCTCGACTAGTTTTACCGATATAAATTCGGTCCTCTGCTACAGCAGAGCCACCATAATATAATAGACATTATTTCTATTGTTAGTTAAAGAGTAGATTGGAGAAAAAAACCTTATATTTTAAGGGGTTTTACTTATTAATCTGTGCATGTTTGTTTATTGATTTGGTGATTTCAGAATAGGAAAATGGATAGGACTTCGTGTTTAAATTATTAAATTTTCATTTACTTACAACTTAATCTGAGATTCCAGTTAGTAAAATTAAAAAGTCACTCCAAAGGTTTCTTACGCATTATTTTCTTAATCTTAGTGACATAGAAATTCTAGTTCTTTTAGGCCTAAGAAAGTGGACGTGTTACAACAGGTAAAAAGTAACTTTTCATAATTTTATTACTTTATAGTATTGCTACTTTGCTACTGTCGATATTTACCAGAACTTCATTTTGGTTTTTATTCTAGACTTATTGCATACCCACAGCCCGCACATGCATGGTAATGATAATCTTTTTTTATAATATCCTTATTAATTTATTACTTGCTTGTTTTAAGCTGCTAAGTGCTATAGTAACGGGCACAAAAATCCTCAAGGATTGCATACTTAATTATAACTAAAAATGTATATTATTCCAGGTTATGAGAATTATTATTAGATGATAAAATGATTGGTACTCCTTTGACGGAGTTTGTGGTTACAACATCTTCAATCTGTTTATGCTTGATATTGGCTGTGATGTTCTGTTGCCTATATATAAAGCTCAGGTCAGTAATATAAGATGATATTGTTTTTTGTTGTTATTAGTTGTTGCTAACAATTAGACAATTAATATATAAAATATCATGATGATGAATTAAATGAAGATATAGAATAATATATAATAGATCTTATATTCAAGCTTTTTAAATAAGACATTTTACCTAATAGAAAAAAAAGTGTTGATGATTTTTTACTACCTGGCTGATACTGGTCTTTGACTGCAATTCTATTATTTTAATGATTTAGTAATCCATTTAAAATAGTTATTATAAAAGATGTTAGTCTCTTTCACTTACAAGATATGTTAAAATTTTGTTTTTCTAATCAATGTTATATGAATAAGTTTTCAGTTCAAACGGTATATCCTATATTACAACAAAAATACTCTAGATTACAACACAGGGCGGTTTGGTATGATACTCTGCTTACTGACTTAAATCTAGACTTTAAAACCACTATTGTTAAGGTTTTTAGAAAGATATGAAATAGGTGCTGGTAGCCTAGTTGTTAGGCACTCTAAATTGAATAATCAGTGAATTATTCGTAAGAGACACCTATCTAAAAATCAGTGAATGTCTGACAAATTTCCTGTCTTTTTCTGTAGGGACTGTAAAACACAAGTAAATTCTTTTTGCTTGGGAGGTTGAATAATAATTTATGGCTAATTCTCAAATCTACCTAGTTTAATTAAGGCATTTTAAAACAGTAAACATAACATAACTTCACGCCTTTTGTTACCCGAAGGTGTAGGCAGTTAAGCCTCATCCCGCCGTTATGTTTACGTCCCAAATGGAATAAGTGGCGAACCTAACGGGCACAAAGTTTTCAGTCAAATTTTTAAAGGAGTAATAGTTAAGCAGATAACATTGTGACATGATAATTTTACATGTAAGCTATAATTTAATCTATAAACCAATATATTTATTAATTAGGTATTTTGAACAATGTCATTTATACAAAAATAAATAGTTGGCCTTGTAAAAGTAAACACTATAAAATAGAAAAATCTGTAAATCTTTCCAGTGATATGAGGATGGCAAGCAAACGGAATCTCCCGTGGGAATCACTCTCCTCAAGATCAAGTTTGAATCAGAATTCTGTACGATATCCAGGACCTGAAGCTGAATGCTGCGCAATTTATGTACCGGATGTAGCTTTTGTAATATAAAGCAGGACAATGACCTGTAGATTGATAGTTGAAGCATGCATCTGGATCTATCTTCTTAAAAAGCCAGGATTCTGGCCTGATTTATTTTTATTTATTGATTAAAGAGAATTTGAGAAAGCAAGTGTGATCAACATAAACTGTGAAATTCACATCAGCATCGCAAATTGGAATACCTTATATATCAAGTTCTTCCCTGTCAAGAAGTGGATGTATCTATTCTGGATGACGGAGCTTCACAAGAAACCATTACAAAATAATATTTAGCTGAAAACCAGTGACCCTGTGCTCTATTTTGTTCTTATTGATATCTACCCAGAAGAAAACCAGCATATTCTGTAAGAGAGATAAGAGACTGATGTGGATTGGGAAGTTGCCTTCAATGTATGTGAACTACACAAAATGAAACCTTTTACATTTTTGTGTGTAGCTATAATAAGAAAAAAGTCTAGATTTATTTCTATGTTTGATATGATTCATAATAATTCAAACAAAATTCTGAAATTTCTTATTATGTATATGCTTCTTTCATAATAGATTTAAAGTGATGAAAGTGATGTAATGAACATCTTAGATGAAAGTCATTATAGATAGGCTGGAGATCAAGAGAGCACATCGCTTCACTGTTGCTGTGATCTAACCTGGGCGCACACCAATGAATTATCTTTTTGGAAGTCATGTGTAATAAATAACAATGAATGATAATATTTTGCCTGATGTATGGCAACAAGCTCCCGTCCCTATTTATTCCATTTGGGACATAAAATATCTGCGATTCACAATATTAACCGCTGCCGACTCCTTCATTTAGAAAAAGCCGAGGTTGATGAGGTTATAACAGCAATTAAAATGATAATATAATGAAGAAACCTTTATGAAAACAAACTATGTTATTGACACGCACAATCAGTATTAATTTTTGTCTAGTCAAAATGGTATCTTAGTATAATGTGTGTAAGTGACTTTTCATTATAGTTGATAATATTTTTGAACAGGAGTTCTGAATTTGTTAGAAATATTCATTCACAAAAACTGATCGCAATAAAAATCTCGTAAAATAAAACATAAAAGGTGGCAAACAACACCCTCGGTTGTAAGTTAAGCATAACATTAATGTGCACTGATTTGATCTCAATACTATAAGTATTAAATAATTTATAACATATAACTTATTGCAATCAACTATGATTGCAATAAGTTAGTATTAGTTAGTATCTACTAAGATAATAGTTTAGTTTTTAAATATTATACTGACACACATGGTGTATACAAATTGAAGTATGAGAAATGTTTTCTACTATGTAACTAAATATACATAAGTAATTTAGTTCTTTGGTAGAAGTCATACCATATTTTTACTGCCAGGAAGTATCTTAGAAAATGATAATTAATACACTTATTAATATATTAAAATATGTAAACTCTCTCTGGCATAAGTAAAATGCATAGCATACTATTTTTATACTGCTCTTTATTTATTTATTTTTTTGTAAAAGATGCCACATAAAGATGTCTAAAAAATAAACAATACACAAACTGGAAACAAGCCTACTGCATAATCGGTTAGTAACTCCCGTAGACATTGAATGGCAGGGGCTACAGTGAAGAAAAATGTACAACATCTAATATTTAAAAAATACAGCATAGCATTTTAAATGTGGATATGCATACATGCAATTTAATTGTCATTTATTAATATTGCACATTTATAAGTATAGAGAGAATATTGAAAGTAGAGAAAATTTAATAAATTTGAGTCATAAATACTAATAAATAATATTGTACTGTGTTAATTTGATCTGTTGTCATATTTTTATTAGCTTTTTATTAGCTTCACCTGTATGTATGTTTGTAGGTTTGTTTGTAACCGACTTCTTTTTTAGTTTCCGCTGATGCCACTAGATGGTGCGATTTGTGAACTATGAAAGTTCTAGACTAGAAAACCAAACTAAAAAATAGAAAATAAATTTTAATGAATTTAAATTAAGAAAATAGTGTTAAAAATTTCAATGAATATAAATTAAAAAAGCGTGGGGTGCTTTTTAAGATATTATCGAAATGATAATCACTCTACTCATATCTGTCAATAAAATATTTATAACTATTGACACCATGCACCCCACGCTTTTTTGAACGATAGATGGTGCGATTTGTGAACTATGAAAGTTCACAAATCGCACCATCTAGTGGCAATCAGCGGAAAGTTTACGCTATCAACTTGAAACGAGTTCCTTATATAAGTCACAGATGGCGCTATTCCTCAAATTCGAAACTAAGAATCGCGCTGTCATACAAAACCGAACTAAAAAATTTAAAATAAATAATAGTTTAAAAAAACTAAAAAACACGCTTTTTATTGAAAACCGAACTAAAAAATAGAAAAATAAAAAAAAAATACTTTATTTTAAAAAAAGCGTGGGGTGCATGGTGTCAATAGTTATAAATATTTTATTGACAGATATGAGTAGAGTGATTATCATTTCGATAATATCTTAAAAAGCACCCCACGCTTTTTTTAAAATAAAGTATTTTTTTTTTATTTTTCTATTTTTTAGTTCGGTTTTCAATAAAAAGCGTGTTTTTTTAGTTTTTTTTAAACTATTATTTATTTCTACCGCTCACAAGTCAATAGATATTATTAAGATCAAATAGTTTAACTTAATATATATAGTACTTTGTATGTAACAAAACACTTTTTAAACAGTGGTAGAGCGGCGGCGGTGGGCCGGCTCGACCGGTGAAATACCACGACCTCTCAGAAGACCGACGTAAAGTGGCTCATGCCGCGTTTCGCTCGGTGAGAGTGGTACCCGGAGGCCTACCCCCCTTCCCCATCTTTTCCAATCCCCTATCCCTTAAAGGTCGGCAACGCAACAGTAACACTATATGTGTTGCTGGTGTCCATGGGCGGCGTTGGTTGCTTACCATCAGGTGACACGCCTGCTCGTTTGCCCTCCTATCCCATAAAAAAAACAATTCCAAAATGTTAACATTCTTCTGATTTGTATACAAATAAAAATTACACAATTTATATAAAGGGATTAGAATTTATTCCTGTTGTCATTACGACAATAGATGGCGTTGATAAGAAAAATATCATGCCGCGATAGTTTGCGAGAGCATCATAAAATCTTATTAGATCTTTCATTAATTATGTAGTTAAAGCCTGAATACTGAACCGCCACTCAAATATATAAGCGCTATTTAAGCGTTTAAGTAGCTGTCACATTAGACAGAATACGTGAAATGCAGTAAGTAGCACTTTATTGATTGTCAGATTTGAGTGGCGGTTCAGTATTCGGGCGTAAGTCAGGTCTCGTTTAAAAGCACTTGGCCGTTATAATATTCTAAATTGTGTGTTGTAGTTCATAAGGCTCACTTTAGGTGCTTTATTTGTCGTGTATATTATATATACAATACTATATTGTAGTTTTATATAATATTTTCAAATTTATATTTTATAGGATTATGTGTACATCAAGTACAAGTGTATTGTTTTTTTTAAGTATGTTTTCATCATAGTGCCAAATAATATCGGGGCAGCATAAAATACATGGTAATTTGTTTGTTTTTTTATCATGATTCGTTTGAAACTGGTATTTTTGCCAAAAATGTTATGCCCCTCATTTTAAAAGCTTAAATTTTATTTGGTATAGGATAGTCAGTTTTAAAATTTAATTCCAATGTTATTTCCATAATAAGTTTAAAAGGGACGTTGGGAACGTAAGACGTTTTTTTCTCAAATTATTTAAGATAAAATTTGTATATTGGTATGAAATTGGAGAATACTGGAATGGTTGGAAGTTCCAGATAGTCTATTGACACAGTTAATGGCTATCTGGTTAACAAGTAGGAAAAAGGTGGTCATAACCGATTTGGGTTAACAGCCAAAGGCTGAAAAGATGTGATAATGATTAATAATTATGGTTTATAATTTTGTGGAATATTGATACTTTATATGATTGTCAAATTTTATAGTATTATAGCAACTCTCCAATTAACATTTTACAAAATGGAAAACCTATCTGATAGTCCTGTGATTAGGAATCACCAATAATGATTCAATTGTCTACGTGTTTTTGTTAAAAACTTATGTTCATATAGAGTACCTATATAATTAATATTAGGTACAACAATTATATCAACTTTATTTTTGAATAATAATATTGTAATTTAATGTTTTTTTTTAATAGATATTATGTAATGATCTCGAGTCTCGTAAATGAAATTATATTTGAAAATGAATATATTAAATGTATAAATATTAAAACGTATTTGATTTTGTGAAATCCCACTGTCAAAGCCAGATTTCCGGATATCTCTCTCACTGAACGAAATGCCGCATTAGCCATTCTACCAATGCAGTACCACCACCTCTTAGGATATCCACTGGTCGAGCCGGCCCATTCATGCGGAAACTGCAAGACTATACATCTATAAAACACTTGTTGGTAGCATTGTGTCACCACAAATAGTGTTACGCACAGAAATAAATCAAGATAGAACGGCGAATAGGCGTGGCAAGCGTGCCAAAACCCTGCACTATATTGCATGCTTTTCGAAACTCGCTCTCATTACGCAACGAGCGTTCCTGCCATGCGTTCAGGACGTAAAAAAATAGATAAAACGTCACATATATGCCTTATTGTGCTGTGAAAAATTGTAAAAACAAAAGTAGTGAATCAAATATGAAAAAAGGAAATATTTCGTATGATTAGTAAGTACAGAAAATCAGTAGAAAGTATTTTTTTGAGATTATAAATTATTGTTTTACTTTTACTATGTTCAATAATTACGATCACAAGTTGTAAATTTTTTCGTTATGATAAATATCCATTGCTGTCCGCATTCAACGCTCGTATACAAAAACATTGCGCGTATAAATTATACGCGTAATGTACCTACGTCGAATCGAACGAAATACACAATACACCTGCCAGTTAATCGCTGTGTCTGTTAATCGCTGTGATTCGAATGTTAGAGATGGGCACTCCATGTATCGTTGAGTCTTAGGACTTATCGATAAATTAATTCAATAATAATTTGAGTATCAGCTCATATCTTGCTTTGTCCCTACTTTATTCTAACACCACAAATTTCAACCAAAGTGTTTCGTAATTACATTGGCAGCAGTTTATTTGACAGTATAAGTTTTCACCAATTTGACCAATCGCCGATGGAAAATCATCTCGTTCTTCTCAAATGGGCAGTAACCGAGGTATATGTAGACGTTCGGCTTCGTTATTTAACCAGGACTGTGAGGCCAACCCTTACAAAAAGGCAAATATTTAATAAATATGTATAGTTTCAAGGACAGTAAAATATTTATAATTAAATTTTATATACTGTTGGAAAAATATGTTTTAGGTTTTAATATGTCGGATTGAAGTATTTAACATGTTTTACTTTCTATGATTATCGTTACAGAAAATCAATAAAGTTAGTAAAATATAATATAATAATAATAATAAATAATATAATAATAATAATAAAATGTAATAATAAAATTAACACACGTTGCCGATATTAACATCGATAATCTAATGTGAGTGTCTCCTAACTAGTCGCTCCGCTCACAATGAAAATGACGTCACGCTGAGGGCGTGGTTTTTCAAAAAAGTGACACGCTCGAAATGTATGGAAATATGCCATCGCGGCCGTTCTATCTTGATCTATTTCTGTGGTGTTACGTTTATTTTGCTACACACATTTTGCCGGAATTCAGCTTCACGTACATACACAATTTTTTATTAAAACCGCAGTCACAGACACAACTATTTATTAGACTATATTTATTTTTATTAGCTTTTTATTAGCTTCACCTGTATGTATGTTTGTATGTTTGTATATTTGTATGTTTGTAGGTTTGTTTGTAACCGACTTCTTTTTTAGTTTCCGCTGATTGCCACTAGATGGTGCGATTTGTGAACTATGAAAGTTCTAGACTAGAAAACCGAACTAAAAAATAGAAAATAAATTTTAATGAATTTAAATTAAGAAAATAGTGTTAAAAATTTCAATGAATATAAATTAAAAAAAGCGTGGGGTGCTTTTTAAGATATTATCGAAATGATAATCACTACTCATATCTGTCAATAAAATATTTATAACTATTGACACCATGCACCCCACGCTTTTTTGAACGATAGGCAATCAGCGGAAAGTTTACGTTATCAACTTGAAACGAGTTCCTTATGTAAGTCACAGATGGCGCTATTCCTCAAATTCGAAACTAAGAAACGCGCTGTCATACAAAACCGAAATAAAAAATTTAAAATAAATAATAGTTTAAAAAAACTAAAAAACACGCTTTTTATTGAAAACCGAACTAAAAAATAGAAAAATAAAAAAAAAATACTTTATTTTAAAAAAAGCGTGGGGTGCATGGTGTCAATAGTTATAAATATTTTATTGACAGATATGAGTAGAGTAATTATCATTTCGATAATATCTTAAAAAGCACCCCACGCTTTTTTTAAAATAAAGTATTTTTTTTTTATTTTTCTATTTTTTAGTTCGGTTTTCAATAAAAAGCGTGTTTTTTAGTTTTTTTAAACTATTATTTATTATTAATACTATTGTGTAACACATATACATACATATACATTATATAAATAAACTAGTTAACCCAGCGTACTTAGTTTCACCTTAAAAGCATTATAGGTCACTTTTGGATTTTATTTAGTTCAATTGGCGCATTGGTAAAATAGTGCATGAGCCGAATAAAACAATAGGCAACTAAAAAGCCGCGGTGACTTCAAGTAAAATATTCAGTTTCCCAGTCATCTTGAAACAATCTATATTTTAAAATAAAATGATTACAAAAACACAGTGGTAGAGCCAAGCAGTTTACTGCACAAATGGGCCGGCTCGACCGGTGATATACCACGACCTCTCAGAAGACCGACGTAAAGTGGCCCATGCCACGTTTCGTTCGGTGAGAGAGGTACCCGGAGGCCCACCCCCTTCCCCATCCTTTCCTATCCCCTTTCCTTAAAGGTCGGCAACGCAACAGTAGCACTATATGTGCTGTTGGTGTCCATGGGCGGCGTTAGTTGCTTACCATCAGGTGACACGCCTGCTCGTTTGCCCTCCTATCCCATAAAAAAATCCTTTCAAACTTTAAATGTAGGTACAACCAGCAAACAGATATATTACTGGATATTAATCACACATAACTTTTGGAAAGTTCCCGGGCTAAAACAGAAATATATAAATATTTATATATTTTTGCTTGCGGCCCGCGACCCCTGAATAAAACCTGTTTGTGGCCTGTTTAAAAAAGGTTGAGTAACGTTGCCCTAAGAAATAGACATATAGACTGTCAAGGAGATTTTTGTAGACCTTTATAAAGTTTAAGTGTATAATAATAATATTATTTTGATCTATCACTTAGGATTCAGCCAGCGTTTCTAATTAAGTAAGTAGCCTTATTATGCAACCTTAAATATTATAGTTTTCATATTTATCTCTAAGACTTTCATCAAATACATATTTAGTATAGTTTGCAGTTCAGACCCACAATCCACATCAGAAACAATCAAAGTAATTTTATTAACTTGGAAACCAAGTTTCTTTTCTCTAATTATCACAAATTATAGTACTATCAATAGCCCGTCCAAAATGAAATAATAACTAGTTTTGAAGAACAGCCGCTGAGTTTTCTTGCTGGGTCTTTCTCAGGACTGGCCGCGTTTTAGATTTTTAACAAATACTTACCTACCTTCAAATTTAAAATCAATAAATATTTAATAATAGTTATACTATAATCTCAACTAACTTAGAAAAAATAACAATTGTTACCTATTAAATCATACAACAAAGGATCTATACAAACCAAACTTTTTCTTTATATCGTATAAATAAATATTAATTTTTTGTTTCATGGTCTGATGTGGGTTACCAATAGTAAAAATCATATTTTTAACATAACTTTTTGATTTTTATTTCCAAAAAGTGGGTGCTTTCTGTATTAATGAAAATAGCTTTTGAACAACTACCATCTTTTTGTTCATCACTCGTTGAAAATGATCTCTGTAAAGAGTTCCAAACCTCGGGAAATAAATAAAATAAGTAATAAATAAACGCGATATAATCCTAAAAGTTGTTTTAGTATCTTAGTTTTCCCAAATATAATAGCATTGATTTCTAAGTATTGTACCTATGTTCCAACAATCGCCTTGTTTAATATTAAAATCAACATCCGAAACAGTACCACCCGAGCAGGTACCACATTCAAAACATTTACTAGCAATTACAAGTCCACGGGTGGATTATAAACATTATTTAAAGTTAATGTTATTCCATAAGGATAGGTGGTAGTTGGTTCATAAAAATTTAGGGAAACTGCGTCAACAAGATAACACATAGAAAAAGATATTTGGAGGCGTGATGTGAATAACACAGAGGGGTTGAAGAACGTGACAGTAATAACAAATTTGACTACTCCATGTAGAAATACTTACATTACATAGCAAAACTTAAATAACATAACATAACTTCATGCCTTTTTTCTACCCGAAGTTGTAAGCAGCGGCTGTTAAGCCTCGTCTCGCCATTATGTTTACGGCCCAAATGGAATAGGTGGCAAACTTATTGCCATACCGGGCACAAAGTTTTCAGTCATCGATATTTATCACACATAACTTCTGAAAAGAACTTCGAAAAGGCATTAGTGCGAGCCAGTGTGAGGATTCCAACCCGCGACCTCTAGAGTTTGAAGCCGGGTGCTCGACCACTGGACCACCGAAACTTAAATAAACTGTATTTAATTTACATGTAAGTAAATATTTCCTTTCTTCTTATTCTTTTATTTTATTGGACAAGTTGTTACAGTTCATCACTTCGCCAACAACGGTAATTAAAACGAAGTATTTATTATTTTTCTTTAAAAATATCGACATCCTGTCCGATGTATGGCATTAGGTTCCGCCACCTGTTCCATATTTGGCGTAAAAAAGTAATAATTCGGCGAGTCATCGGAGAGACGTATTCTACGAATATTCAAGTTTCAAAAAGTCACTTGATTGGAAGACCAATGAAAAAGGCGGACTGCTGAACGGAAATTAGAAATCTCATAGCGTAATAGAACGTTCACTGTTCGGATGCAGTTGAAGCAATATGAAATGATTCACTGACTTAGCAATGAAAATTTAAATGTAACTCTATTTCTAAACTAAATATTGTATCTGTCTGGCAACGTTATTATATGGTAGATACTTACGTTTCTAAATGTGAATGAATATAGCTGGACTAAAAAATTATAGTGATTTTAAACAAAAGTAAAAAATAAACTACATCCTAGTAGTTCTTCACTACTCTCTACTTCTATTACTGATTCAGAAGTCTCGAGTTTGAACCTGGATGTACAATTCCAAGACACGTGTTATTAATATTCATGTCTGTCGAAATTTTTAGACGATGTATGGCAAATTGGCAATAATCTCCTATTCTTGCAAACCCAAACGATGTATTGGGTCGATGGAGTAAATATTTTGGGGAAATGTACGAGTATGTTTCGGACGTGAGCGCCGCAAGTGAGTCTACGACTGACGCCGCTGCGCCAACATGGGCTGCACAGCGTGTGTGCGTGTTGACGGCGGCTTGTCGCCCTGGTTTGACGTCAGACAGGGTTGCGTGCTGTCCGCTCGGCTGTTCATCCTGTACCTGGACAGTTGTCTCCAGAGAGTGAGATCGACGAATGTAGGGATGCGAATGGGTGACCTAGTTGTGAGCTGCCTGCTTTACGCAGATGACGCCGTGCTATTAGCCGAATCGCCGTCTGATTTGCAAACACTAGTCACTATTATGAAAGATGATTGTTTGATGAAAGGCTTACAATTTAATGTGATGAAAACGAAAGTTATGGTGTTTGAAAGAGAGGAATCGAGAACGGACGCAAGGATAATGGTTGACGATGTAGTGCTGGAACAGGTGAATGAAATTCTGAATCTTGGATGTGCTTTTAGCAGATGTAGAAAGAAGAGTAGCTTTAGGAAATAAAGTAAATGGGGCGTTGGGCAGATTCCTGGGCGCAAAAGATATTAGCAGAAAATCCCAGCTAGCAATTCACAATGAAATACTGATCCCAACGCTAACTTATGGAAGCGAGAGCTGGGTATGGCAGAGCGTGCATGAAAGTAGGATAAACGCGATCGAAATGAGGACATTGCGCAAAATCGGCGGAGTGACCCTCGCTGACCGCGTGGAAAACAAGGTTATAAGGAAGGAAGTCGGATTGAAAGAGAGTGTCGGTGTAAAAGTAAGAAAGGGCATGCTCCGATGGTTCGGACATGTAGAAAGGATGGATGATGCAAGATTGACTAAGCAGATATACAATGCAAAAGCGGATGGATGTAGGAGTCGAGGACGGCCTAGACACACATTTCATGACTAAATAGAACGTGTTCTGGAGGAAGGTGATATTAGGTGCCTCAAAAATCAACGCGCGTGCATGAAAAGAGTTATGAAAGTCAACGAAGCGCGTGAGGTGTGTAAGAATCGTGCCTTTTGGCGCTCTGTTCTCTCTGCCTACCCCGTAAGGGATTTGGCGTGAAGTTATGTGTGTGTGTATGTACCTTTCAGGCGCCGATTATTTGAGATCGTAGTATTTTTTGATAAAGACCTAGAGTCTTCTATAAATGTCGGAGAAAGTGATAGCAAAAAGAATGAGAGAGGAAAGTGGGCCCACCCAGAACCAGTTAGAATTTATGCCGGGACGAGAAACAACAGATGCCATTCTCGCTCTTCGTCTACTGTCTGCAAAATACCGACATGCACTTATGAACTTGCACATGATAACATTAAAACAACTTTTTATGGATTATATCGCGTTTATTTAGAACTTATTTTTATTTATTTCCCAACGTTTCGAACTCTTTACAGAGATCATTTTCACGAGTCATGTACAAAAAGATGATACAGAGAGTACTTTTTGGAAATAAAAATCAAAAAGTTGATATTAAAAATATGATTTTTACTATTGGTAACCCACATCAGACCATGTTCGAAACGGTGGAAACGTAACGAAATAAATAAAAAGTTGTTTTAATGTTATGAATGTGATTCGGGAAAATCTAAGAAATAAACTTGCACATGGTTTTTATTGACCTAGAAAAGGCATACGACAGAGTTCCGCGAAAAGTTGTGTGGTGGCCTAGGTCTAGATTGCATAAAATTGCTTTGGGAGTCCCACACTACCCCCGCTCGTCCCTAGGCGGGGGTGTGCATAAAGCATTTCCTCGCGTTAGAAAAAAAAGGGGGGCAAACGAGCAGGCGTCTCACTCGATGGCAGCGAACTGCTGCTTTTAAATTTTATAGGATATTACTAATACTTGATAATACGAACCCTACCATTTTGTTAATATTTCGTGTGATAGCCAACTTACCTACCGTTGACAGGTGAGTTGACAGCCTGCTGACGATTATTCAGTGCCATGAGGAAGGTTGACTAATATATAACGGTTATCTATTCAATATAATGCAAAGCTGTAATATTAAATTCTTAGGATTGGCTGGAATCGTGTTGATGGGACGCCTCCACGAACTGACAAGGGTTCTATGTGTGTGGTATGTTAATAAATCAACAATGTCTGTCAGTAAATTATTTATAATGATTTTTTGCATAATAAATTATAGAGATAAATTTCATATATCAGAAATTTACATACACAGGTAACTTTAGGCAAATCATTTGCGGGGTCGGTGGAGATAACAGAGCGTCGAACAGAATGCACAATTCTTACACACATCACTTGGTTTATCAACTTTCATTCTCATACACGCTGGTAGGGTTTAAGGAGGTAATTCAAAGCAAGAACACGTCCAATTTTGGTCATAGAAAGTGTGCCGTGGCCGCCCTCGACTCTTATATCGTTCACTGAGATTTTAAAGGAATATGTTTGTTTTTATCTTTAATATTCGCGAAGACACGTTGGCACTTTCCCTAGTAAAATTACAGGTTTTCTTTGTACATTATGTTTTTTTTTAAATGAGCCAGATCTTGCATCTGTTCGAATATTTCCTACACTCTAACTTATCTATATCATTCGGATATTATTATGAATTATGTAAATTTCTTCAACATTGATTTTTAAATAATGCCTTTCTGCTATTAGGATAAAATGTAAGTACCTACAGGTCGAGGCGTTAAGTACATTCATTTTTTTGTGTCAACTATCAAGCTTACTTACTTACTTAATACGCTTTAAAAGCTTGATTTGTCAGAAGTAATAATTACTAATATCGAATATAATTTTGACAATCATTCAATACCATTCATTCAATACTTACAGAAAGTTCTAAACTACTGAAATTATTTAATCTTCAAAGTAATTATTTGGCCTACAAAAATGTTCCCCATGAGACAATGAGGTCCCCTAGCTTAAACGTATTAAGCACGTATTCCGTTCCAACGTAGATAAGACTTGCTTGATTGATGATGGCACTGATACACCCAAATCATTGTTCTCCTGTCTTATCCATAGACGTGTTATGTTAGATAAATGAAATCAAAGGCTGTCATGATAATCCAAAAGAGGACTGACATAAGAGAAATAAAATAATAATAAAGCGTCTATGTAATTAGATGCTTTTTCAACCGGCTCCATTAAAGATACATATTGGGATATCGTCGCAGTAATAGACGAATTAGCAAAAAAAAAAAAAGGTTTAAGATTGAGATCAATTCTCAATCTTATACCAATGAAATTTTTTTCATTAGATATAATGTTATAAACCTCAAAATCAACCATTTAATTTAAAATAATTACTATAAAATTACTTTTTTTAGAGCGTTAATTTTAAGGTTTATTACTTCATAATTCATAAAAAGCTTAAAAGCTCTTTTAAAACACAAAAACAGCTGTTATATTTGCTTGTAAAAGCTAATAGTCGGACATATAAAATCTACATAAAAGAAAATAACATGACATTTGTGAAATTCCACTGCCAAATTTAAAAATTTATAAACACATTTGAGTTTACAAAAGAACTGAGCTGAACATTTGAGTTGACAGCTGAAACAGGCTTCGTCACTTTGCAAGCATTCACACTTCGAGAACTTTCCAGTAATGGCGTCAAAGCGGCCCTTTTCACAGATTTTCAATTAGCCGGAGTGACAGGCGGGTGTTAGGTTTGTTTCCCCTCCTCAATGAGATTACTATTAGTAAAAAATAGGACACGGTTTTCATAATTTTCGAACAACGTTATAGAATTAAATGATCATTTGTGGAATTGTAACGATAGTAAGTACCTATAGTTGCTTGCGATTTCCGCCGTCACCTCCTTCATGGCATCCAAACAAGGAGGAATAGATGTATTTGATAGATGAACAGAACAAACGGGGTGTGGAGTATACTATGCGAATTATAATGTTAGAAAATTTTGTGTTAAAATATAAATAAAAATACTTATTCAACGCTCTGTTTTGTTTTTAATGTGGAAGTAAATTTGCGTGAAAATGTTTTTAGTACTTTTTGAGATTCTCAAGACATTGTTCCCGTAAAATGGTGCCTACAGTTCGTATGGGTGCTAGGATAACATAACTTCACGCCTTTTTCTACCCGAAGGTGTAGATAGTGACTGCTAAGCCTCGACTCGCCGTTAACTTCACACCTTTTCTACCCGTAGGTGTAGGCAGATTTACTAGACTGTTATATTACCTACTACGAGTCGAAAAAAGTTCTAAATAATGTGTTCTATTTTATAATCATCATTATCATTAATCTGTCCACTGCTGAACTGAGGAGGAGGCCTAGGTTCTGCAGTGGACAAATTGATGATGAAGCACGCCATAACTCCCGGTCCTGTGCCACTTTTTTTTTTTTTTTTTTTTTTTTTATGGGAGAAGGGGCAAACGAGCTTGCGGGTCACCTGATGGAAAGCAATCACCGCCGCCCATGGACACCAGCAACACATATTGTGTTACTGTTGCGTTGCCACCCTTTAAGGGATAGGGGATAGGGAAGGATGGGGAAGAGGGGTGGGCCTTGCATCTAAAGACGGCCTACTGCTTTCATACTTTTACTTATTATGTCCTCGGTCCATCTAGTAGGAGGACGCACGGATCGGACGTTGCGCAGTCCGATCCACTTGAGTGGTCGTCACTTATTACCCTTTTTTCCCCAGTGATCATCGGTTTTTCGAGTGAAGAGACCTGTATCCACTTCAGCGTGCTAACTTTATGGGCTATGTCATATTTATGTAAAGGTATATTTGTACTAGCGTAGTATCTATACCTACATGTATCACTCCCAACAGTAAACGATCCTTCGGCATCAGGAATTCAATTAATTGTGAGTTCAAAGCCCTGACTTACGTAGTTAATTACGTTGGTCTACATTTATAGCACAATATTGAGTTACTGTTTCTACCTATATACAAGGATTTTGCCTTCAATAGTTACACATTGTTTAAAGTTATGATAGACAGCTATTTAATTGCAACTGTTTATCCTGGTTAATCCCTGAAATGGTTGGCCCGATGTTTACGGGACACTTATTGGCAGATAGCTTAAGTAATAAGGAGTAACTTAAGCTACTTTTATCTTAGAAAAAGTCTGTTAATTCGTAGGTCAAACAAAGTTCGCCGTGTCATCTAGTTTGTAAATAAAAAATAAAAATACGATTCTTTAATCATCTCTAGAATTTTGTTTGTAGGAACTATTTGCCCTTGATACCCAAAGGTATAGGAAACGCTCGATTAATTTTTGATCGTTTTAAAAATGATTTGGCTAGTCTTCGATATTTATCGACTATGTCATCTTGCAACTCATTGGTGTGAGCCAGTATTGAGAAACTCGGAACGGTGAACTAGAAGTCGGATCGATGAATCATTCAGTCATCGGGAAATAATATGATAAATGGGCATTAAATCGTGTTAAATCTCTTAGACATCTATTGTAATATTTAAAGGAAGAGTAGAAGATGGAAGATGGGGTTGCATTCTTTTCTAGACCACACGTTTCAGTCTTACATTACATTAAAAATTGTATTTGTATTGAAAAATTACAATTGATATAAATGATCAATGTCTGTAAACAACAGACTATTTACTATCTCCCTAACGAGTGAAATTCTTGTTTTCTCGTACAGAAAACGACTGCATTGAATGTTTTTATTATGACTCTTGGAAACTGGAGCAGCCTTGTCTCATGCAGATGAGAACCCTTCTCACTTATTCCGAACGTTAAGTCAGGAATGCTTTGTGTAACTGTGTGAATAATGAGAGACGAAAAATATTTAGAGATGTTGTGGCGTAAATGCTTCTAAGTTGTTTTTGTTATTAAGTTGTTATTGTAAGCTGTAATTTTAATGTTCAGGAAAAATCACAATAATTTTTGTACAACGCATCCCAATTAACTTTCTCACCACAATATTAATTACAAAATAACACCATTTTTATTTTATTAGTGGCCATATTTTATTTATAAAAAAACAGAAATCGAATTATATTACAAAAATCACTCTCCATCTTAAATAATTAATACTTAAATGCTGACTATGACCGAGATTTAATATTATATATACTATACTACTATTTATGGCTTGCAAATCTAATTAAGGCATATTGGCTCTAAAAAAATTTGAATTATTTGGTCTGATCTGATAGGTGGCGGAACCTATTGCCATATATTTGGCTCAATTTTTTGTCACACATATCTTCTGAACGACAGTGATGTGTCAGGCTTTAATCAAACAATTACATATATTAAAGAACCTTAACACCGCTGACGTCAATGGTGGAATAGTTAAGCACGGAGCGTATTTCGCAAGTCTCGGGTTCGAATATTAAGATGTCGTATCTTAATATTCGAGCCCGAGACTTGCGAAATACGCTCCTGAACCTAGCCTAGCATGAGTGTCCTGAACTTTTTGGGAATTTAGTTTAGCTTACAATATTATTAGTCGATTTGGTCGATTATTACCCGATAGTCAGACGACCTCAGAAAGGTTGCTGGAAAAGACAATCGGATGTTGTGGTGCAAATTGGGTGAGGCCTATGTCCAGTAGTGGACTGGAACAGACTAATAATTATTACAATATTATGCCTAAACAAATATTCATCAACATGGCAACGGATTCGTCAAATACTCATCATACTTATCTAATTAAAAAGCCCTCTGCCTGCTACTATCTATCTACAGGTTTATTTTTATAAGCCTTAAAAGAAACGGTATTAAAACACTTCACGTTAGCTGTACATTTACGGAACTCATTAAATACGACCAATTTCGGGCTTCATATCGGATATAGAGCCGCCCACAAGACACTCCAAGCTAATGAAATTCTAATAACATTTTATATGATATGCCCACTTTAATATAACCTGAAGAAATTTAATTGGTTCCGGTGGTCTCGGTGGTCCAGTGGTCGAACACCCCGCTTCTGAATTTAGAGGTCGCGGGTTCGAATCCTGACACTGGCTCACACCAATGACTTTTCGAAATTATTTTCGAAAGTTATGTGTAATAAATATCGATGACTGAAAACTTTATGCCTGGTATGGCAATAAGTGCGCGTAAACATAACGGCGAGACGAGGTTTAACAGCCGCTGCCTACACCTTTGGGTAACAAAGGCGTGAAGTTATGTTTTGTTATATTTAAATTTAATTGGAGGTTATTTTAGGACAACAATTAATTCAAATGGTATTTCTGTATTAATTTTTTTATGGGGTAAAGGCCAAACGAGCATTTCTCACATATCTGTGTCAATGAATTTGTTTAGTAATAAATCACATATATGTTTTCGAAAAGTCATTGATGTGGAAATATTGAACCTGGGACTTATAACTTTTATCATCAAATGAATTATTTATTTTAAATCTCCACCCGTGTGGCAGTGGTAATGACTTGATTTATTGATAGTCAATCAATTTATAAATATTTCAATTCTATAGTTTTTTTAACCTTTCTAGATTTGTAGAAGATAGTCTAGATTGTAGTTTTCTAGATTTTTAACCAACTTCGAAAAAAGGAGCATGTTCTTAATTCGTCTGTGTAGAGTGTGTGAGACAGTACTGCAGTTAGTCGATGGAAACTGTTTAGTAGTATATAGGACTAACGTGTTGCTTAGGAGGTATGCTTGAATTAAGGTCTGATACTGCTGTGCTGACGATGCAGCTACAGAACTGTTAAACGGTTAGTAGTTAGGACACAATTCTGTAAAAATGTTTTTTTTTTCTGCAATAGTTTCCAGGCTACGATTGGCCTTCATTTGGGCTGCAGTGTTATTCGGTCTACCCATGACATAACAAAAATATAAATATTTAGCAAGTATTATCATACTCTTTTAACTAAGTACTCTCCCTAAGAGAACGTTTTAAGGAAATTGGCATACTAACAGTTGTTTCTCAATTTATATATGCCAATATAATGTTTGATCAAAACAACTTTCAGGATTATATCGCGTTTATTTATTATTCATTTATTTCCCGACGTTTCGAACTCTTTACAGAGATCATTTTCACGAGTATGAACAAAAAAGATGGTAGTTGTTCAAAAGCTATCTTCATTGATACAGAGAGCACCCACTTTTTGGAAATAAAAATCAAAAAGTTGATGTGAAAAATATGATTTTTACTATTGGTAACCCACATCAGACCATGAGAACAAAAGTTAAATACTTATTTATAAGATGCATTAATATATCCTGCTTCTAAAGATCCTTTGTTGTATGATTTAATAAGTAAAAGTTGTTATTATTAAATTATTACAAATTATCTTATTTTCTAAGTTGGTTGAGATTAAAGTATAACTATTATTAAATATTCATTGATTTTAAATTAAAAGGTAAAGTGTTTATTAAAAATCTACCACTGGCTCAAAAACGCGGCCAGTCCTTTTGATCAATGAGTGAGATTCGCGAAGGTCTTAGAAACAAATAATATAATGTTTGTTAGGAAAAACTTGAATAAATATACTAAAAATAGTGATGTTCATAATTTTAATACCAGAGGCAGGCATAAACTTGTGTTGCCGTGTCATCAACTGCACAAAATACATAAGCCTTTTCAGGGAATGGGTGTACAATTTTATAATAGAGTCCTTGCGCTGGCTCGCTTCCTGGCTCTGTCTTTCAATCGGTTTAGTCGGGCGGTGAAGGAACGTCTCGTTGCTGGTGCTTATTACACCATCAATGACTTCATGACGGACAAGTCATCTTGGGACCGTCAAGTTGCTTGCTCAACGCGGATTCTGTAGTTTGCGTGTTGAAATAAATAACGTGTAGTAATAATTTCTGATAGTTATGTATATACACTTTCTAATTTAAAATTTGCCTTGATATTGTTTATGGTATATGTACATATAAGTTTTATTTATTGCACAACGTTACCACTCTAAATATAAGATGTTGCGTCAGTTGCGCTCGACTAATATATTTGCATAGTTTTTCTTTTTAGGACGTTGATGTTAATTTGCTGTGATGGTCGAGTATTTTGGCTGCTACACCTTTTATGCACGAGTCTACTGCTTTGTTTTCAGTAGAGATATTAATATGATTGTTATTTATGTTTAATAGTTTAAAAAGAGTATTTGGCACATGAGTTTCTTGCCCGATTCTTCTCATGATAGCCCCAACACTCGGAATCGGGCCGCTCGTGGCGATTGCGTCCGTGTTTTTTTGTTCCACGGACGCACTTTCCTCAAGCGCTCGTGTTAAGTAGTTAATTTAACAATTATAACAATTATAGCTCCCTAAAAATATCTACCATTTAAAAAACTTGTAATTGTCGGATCTCGGACTTGTAATTAGCGATAATATGAGTATATGTAATAAACTGCCCATGTAAATAAATTAACGGCTATTGAAGTTCAAAACTTATTAATATCACAAAAAAAAAAATACTTTAAAAAAGTATAGTATATTACTAATTTTTTCCTTAACTTTTAGATAGATAATTATTAGTTACGTTGCTATGGTGAATATTTGTTACAATTAATTTAATCATTTCAAAACATTTTTGACGCCAGTATAGTTAAGGCTTTTTACATTAGATATATTATTTTACATACATACAATCACGCCTTTTTCCCATGGGGTAGGCAGATACATACGTTTCTTGCTTCCTCCACTCTCATTATCGCGTCCATACATGCTCGTCGGTTGTGGCCACTCCTGACCTGGCCCCTCACAAACACATCGTAGATTTGTGGGTGGTAGGTCCGCCTAGGTCGTCCTTTACCGGTTCGCCCTTTCACACCTGTCTTAAAAATTCGTTTAGTCAGTCTACTTTCGTCCATCCTTTCTACATGTCCGAACTATCTAAGCATTCCTTTCTATATCCTTGTCACTATATCTTCTTTCACTATATATTATTTTACATTAGATATATTATCTACTATGTGAGATAGAGTTGTGAACAATATGATTACATTGTATCAGGTAATATCTACAAAATGAACTAAGCCATATATATACTTTAAAAACTTTTATATTGCTCAAGTTTTAAATCCAAAACGACCGTCGTTCATTTGTTGTGTTTCTTCTATTATGCTACATTTAGAGTTTACGACGAACGTTTCGGTATGTTCATGTAGTGCAATAATATAAAAGTTTAGGTTAGTACAATAATAAATAAAACATGAACATAACTTCATGCCTTTTTCTACCCGAAGGTGTAGGCAGCGGCTGTTAAGCCTTGTCTCGCCGTTATGTTTACGTTCCAAATGGAATAGGTGGCGAACCTATTGCCATACCGGTACAAAGTTTTCAGTCATCAAAATCTATCACACATAACTTTCGAAAATAATTTCGAAAAGTCAACCGAGTTTATTCGTGTTAGGTCAATAAACATAATTTTGGCAATTAAGCGTTTGAGGGTATCATGTCATGAAAACAATTACATTTATTAAAAAAAATTCATGAGGTCGTTAAATATAATGTTTGATAATATGACGTTTCACATATATACCTACTAATGAGAACTATCAGTCACCAACACCAACAGCATCTAACAAGATCAAGTTGTATGGAATTTATTCATTTTTGTGCGATGTTAAAAATCTATGAAATATTTAATGACCGAAAGTATACTGAAAAAAATTGGTATTTTAGTTTCTATATGGATAATAATATGATAATTATCAATAACTGAACAAATTGAAACCTTGGTCTTTCGTCCGTTCTGAGGCGAAATACCATCCATTAGATAGGACGAAACTGACCAAATTGGCACTAGTTGATAGGATTTTTCCACAGGAATTCAATTCGGAGAACCCAGAACGGATGCAAGGATAACGGTTGATGATGTAGTGCTGGAACAGGTGAATGAAATTGTATATCTTGGACGCGCTTTTAGCAAGGATGGAAGGTACACCACTGATGTAGAAAGAACAGTGGCGATAGGAAATAGCGTACATCGTGCGTTGGGCAGATTCCTGGGCGCAAAAAAACATTAGCAGAAAAGCCCAGCTAGCAGTCCACAGTGCAGTCCTGATCCCAACGCTAACTTATGGAAGCGAGAGCTGGGTATGGCAGAGTGTGCATGAAAGTAGAATAAACGCGGTAAAAATGAGGGCACTGCGCAAAATTTGCGGAGTGAAACTCGCTGACCGCGTAGAAAACAAAGTTGTAAGGAAGGAAGTTGGTTTGAAAGAGAGTGTCGGTGTAAAAGTAAGAAAGGGCATGCTCCGATGGTTCGGACATGTTGAAAGAATGGTTGATGCAAGACTGACTAAGCAGATATACAATCCAAAAGCGGATGGATGTAGGAGTCGAGGACGGCCAAGACACACATTCCATGACCAAATAGAACGTGTTCTAAAAGAAGGTGATGTTAGGAGCCTCAAAAACCGAGGCGCGTGCATGAAAAGAGTTATGAAAGTCAACGAAGCGAGTGAGGCGTGTAAGAATCGTGCCTTATGGCGCTCTGTTTATTCTGCCTACCCCGCAAGAGATTTGGCGTGAAGTTATGTATGTATGTAATTCAATTCGGCAATTCAGGGTCATAAAGTTACATTTAGGTTTTTAATATTTTTTATTAACGTACGTTCTTAAAGATGACGTGCTATGATATAAGAATATACATTTAATTAACAATATAAGAATATACATTTAACTAACAATATAAGCTTGTCCATAGGAATTTAGAACTTGAGTTTCGCAATGTTCGGCCATTTCCTTGGGGATGGATATACGAGTACATATTAACCAAGTATTAAAAATAATACAGGATTTTCCTTTAACCTCATTGCACCCACTAAATCCTTAAGCCCTATTGAATGGGGTCTTTAACTGTGCGTTAACCTATATATTGTCAGCTTCTGAAAGTCGCCCGGCGATCGTTAATCTTTGTCCCGGAAGCTATTTATAGAGATTCCTTTTATAAATATCTTTGGTATCCCATCGGCTATTATTTAAAGACAAATACGTGTATATTTATACGTGTCTGTAATAAAATTTATTAGGACATCGAAATGTAGACGAATTTGATAATATGTACACATATGTATTTGTGTGGGTATTTGATTATTAAAAAAAATATAGACTGTAATTTCTGAATAAATTTGCTTTTTAATGGCGGGAGAGTTATTAAAATACGTTCAGAGATTTTAAGAGTAAGTTTTCAGTTAGAGGTTTTATAAAAAAAAAAAATACATCGTTTTGGTAATAATTAATTACTTATTAAATTATTATCAAAATAATAGTTTTTGTTATTTTTTACCCTCTATTTTTTAACAATAGCCAGTATATAGTAATAAATAGCAGACCACAGCCATCAGCACCACAAATGGAACAGTAAACTCTCACAATTTTTCCAATGCATTTAAAAATACTTCATTCATATACGAACCTTCAAAGTAAATAATGAAAGGCTTTATGTTCCCGTGTTGATTGATGACATTTTGCACTTCCAACACGAATTACCGCAGCGTGATTGATCAAGCTTATGAATTTACAATTTTCCATATTTCTATAGACTTCTTTCAGAAGTCATTGAAATAGCAGTTGTCCAACCATCAGTATACACTAAGCCAAACAAGTATTTACCAATTACACTAAACATTAACATTAATATAAATGCTGCAGAGCTGGTGAAATGTGAAATTGGCGTAGGTAGGTACACTGCAAATATTACACCGGTGTTATACTTTATAACATGTTATGTTATTTAGAAGAATATTGTCATTTCAATTATTAAATATTACCTACAGATAATCCAATAACAAACAGTAACAGATGTTTCTGTTAATTATTTATCCTGATATTGCGTTGCGATATAAATGTTTTACTCTTTTCATTTGTAACTTCCACGCCTTAGATACTACGCCTCAACTAGTCGAATTTTTAGGTTCTTAGGACTAAGATTTTAAATATGAATATAAAACGTTAAAAAAACCAGAACTGGATACACAAAATTCATTATTTTATTAAATAATAAAGTCGAGCCTTAGTGAAGAGTGGTAGAGCCAAGCATTTAAGAGTGGTAGAGCCAAGCAGTTCGCTGTATGAATGGGCCGGCTCGACCGGTGAAATACCACCACCTCTCAGAAGATCGACGTAAAGTGGCTCATGCCGCGTTTCGTTCGGTGAGAGAGGTAACCGGAGGCCCATCCCCATCCCTTCCTATCCTACTCCTTTAAAGGTTGGCAACGCAACTGTAACACTATATGTGTTGCAGGTATCCATGGGCGGCGTTGGCCACTTAACATCAGGTGACACGCCTGCTCGTTTGCCCTCCTATCCCATAAAAAAAAAAGTGAATTTAATTTACAGACAATACATCCTTCCTTATATAAACTTAGTACATTGGCATAAATTATGTGTTGTATTGAATATTTTACATTAATATTTAACTCTTAATAAACTTGTGTTCGGTGCCAAATTATAAGGTTATCGCCCGAAATGAAATTTTCTTTGGCATGTTATCTTAACAAAGTAGATATTAATGGAGGCCTGCAAATTTGCCTACCTTTCACCTTAATTCATTTAAATCTCATTTTACTCCCAAAGCTGTTTGTATGATAAATATGAGATTATATCAATATTAATTATCTCAAAATATTTTCCTAGCGTTACATAATTAAATTGCAATAGGCTCATAACTATTAGATAGATATTATTGTACTAATCAAATGATGATGCTTTATACAATCAGGCTTAGTTAGACCGATTTGCATTAATTAGTTGGATAACATGTACAAATTTATCTTTAATGTTGGTATACGAGATGTAATAATTAGTTACATGTATGGAGTTCAATAGTAAATACGAGTATAACGAATGAAATATAATGATAGCGAATTAATAATACAATTTCTTAATTTTGGTTTGATTTATCCATTATAGACATTGTTTTTTTTACTATGAGCAATTTGAAGCATCGAACGTATTTAGAGAAGACTTCTTACTGACTTAAGCCCTTTATATACCTTTATGTATCACATTTTCAGAAAATGGATTCGCTCCATGAATGGGTCGGGTCGACCGGTGAAATGGCTCATGCCGCGTTTCGTTCGGTGAGAGAGGCACCCGGAGGCCCACCCCCCTTCCCCATCCTTTCCTATCCCCTATCCCTTAAAGGTCGGCAACGCAACAGTAACACTATATGTGTTACTGGCGTCCATGGGCGGCGTTGGCTGCTTACCATCAGGTGACACGCCTGCTCGTTTGCCCTCCTATCCCATAAAAAAAATGGTTTATGCTGCATTTCATTTGGAAGGTATCCGGAGGCCCATCTTCTTCCCCTACATTGATTTCTCTATCCCATTATAATGGCCGGCAATTGTTAACCTCTCGATGTAGTACATGTACATAGTCGATACTAGTTGCTTACCATCAAGAGTTCCCCCTTTTAAAAAAAATCTGATCCAGTGGTCGAGCACCCTGATTCTAAATCAAGAAGTCGTAGGTTCGTAGGTTTATTTTCGGAAGTTATGTGTGCTAATCGATGACTGAAAACTTTTTGCCCGGTATGGCTATAGAGGTTCGCCACCTAGCCACCATTTTGGGACGTAAACATAACGGCGAGTCGAGGCTTAACTGCTGCTTCTTTCTTTCGACCTTCGGGTAAGACAAAGCGTGAAGTTATGTAATGTTTATTCTAATGAAATTACAAGCAACTAAATTCATCAAATAATTGAAAATAGAATATACGATTGGTAAACCAAAATACAGATTATTAACATATTATACGTTAATTGAATAATATAAAACCTTCTCGAAAAATTAACCAAAGTTAAAATGAGTCAAATGTAAAACTGGCATTTTCGAGCGACATAATCCTTATTTACATGACACCCTATTGCTCTATATACCAAGAGGAAATTGAATATAATTTATGTTGTTTTCTGCCGTAATTTACGAACTTGCAAGATAACGACTTGTTTTCGTAATTTATTCATTTTTGTTTTCGATACAGTTTTATACTGATCATGTATTGTATTAAATTGGCTTGTGACGTGATGCGACCCCACTTGTCGTTAAGAGTAGTTTCTAATTATCTACTTAGTATGAGGTCTTACTTACCTTGAAGCCGAATTAAGAAGCCGTAGGATCGATTTCGGGTTCCAAAGTCTTTTCGAAACATATTTTGGCATGTTATGTGTGATAAATATCGATGATTGTAATAAAAAAAACTGTGCCCGGTGTATTATAATAGAACCTATTTTCACCACCTATTGCATTTTGGTACATATACATTTAGCGAGTCGTGTCTTAACAGCCGCTGCTTACTTGTTCAAGTAGAAAAAGGAGTGGAGCTATAAATGAAGTACCTTGATTGATCGGCAATTATCTTGATAACGCAATCAATTAGAAAAGTTATCAATTAGGTTAGGATAGGAATATTCCAATTCGGAAATATTACAGGTTAAGTGATCGGTTTTTGTAAGTAATTTTAGTAGAGTGTGTTATAATACTACCAATGTAACTCATTGACAAACACTAAATAACTTAAAAATATAATATAATCTCTTTCAATTCTTTACATCCACTAAGAATAAGTACCTAACATATTTTTAGCATGATGTATAACCACGTAGAATTGTTTTAATCTAACAATCAAGTATGAAACTTCTTGTGGCTTGATTTTATACTTCTGTCCTAATTGGGAAAGTTTTATAAGTGGAGATTCAAGAGTAGTAATTAGTTAAAACAAAAATGAAGAATGTATCTAAAATAAAATATAATGAAGATTAAACTAAAATGATAAAGAATGTATTGTTTGAGTTCATTATATAAAATACATCACCAACCAAGTGCGAGACCGATTCACATAGGAAGGTTTTTTTTTTTTTTACGGGATAGGAGGGCAAACGATCAGGCGTGTCACCTGATGGTAAGCAACTAACGCCGCCCATGGACACCAGCAGCACATATAGTGTTACTGTTGCGTTGCCGACCTTTAAGGGAAGGGGATAGGTAAGGATGGGGAAGGGGGTGGGCCTCCGGGTACCTCTCTCACCGAACGAAACGCGGCATGAGCCACTTTACGTCGGTCTTCTGAGAGGTCGTGGTATTTCACCGGTCGAGCCGGCCTATTCATGCAGTAAACTGCTTGGCTGCTTGGCTACCACTGTTAGAAGGTACTCCATTTATTTTAATGATTCAACACAAACACGTTACCGGTTCAATTTCAAGGAATGGACCGACTCGACCTGTAAAATATCACGAATTTTCCATTTTATTTCCTTTTTTTATGCAGGTAAATAACTAAGGCCACCCATCCTGCAAAATAGATAGAGATACAGTTGCGTTGCCGACCTTTGAAATGGGAGAGGGAACATGTGGGTTTCTATGGCGGTGACGATGACAGCGAGAACTTCCTTTTTATTAATTATTCATCATATAATCTCGTTAGCACTGTGTAAGAGTTATCTTTAGAAGTAAAAAAAAATAGATGTTGTCCTATTCTCAGACTTACCCGATATGCACACAAAATTTCATGAGAATCGGTCAAGCCGTTTCGGAGGAGTATGGGAACGAAAACTGTGACACGAGAATTTTATATATGTATTAGATTATGTTTTGTGTCAGATGTTTTATTTAAAAGCTGATAAAAATATTTCTGAGAATTCGTACATGTTTTGGTTAGTGGAAGCCACATTGAAGTCCATTGAGGCGTTTGAGAAATTTTCTGAAAAAGGCTGATGGAAAAGTATAAATAAATAAATAAATGCAAGAGGCTGTTAATTTATTTTAATATACATTTATATACATATGTATATATGTATATATATTTATCCCCCAAACAATAAGACGTCCTCTGAAGAGAAAAATGCATTTAAACTGGCGTCCACCTGCTTTTGGCGTCCGCATACTGGACGCCACTTTGATAGCCAGTGGCATTTACGTCCTATTGATCCTGACTAGTCGTAGGATAAATATCGATAGAAGTCAAAATATCGCTTAAACGGCTGCAAAAATATATCAAAAAGTTCGCGACAAAATCTTAGTGCAGGTGTAGCGCTGCTGTCGCGCGTATACTGACAGCCGCATATCTCCGGGAGTTCACGACTATGGACCCGCGTATTTGGCGTCCACAACTGCGACGTTGCCAGTTCGTTTGCAACAATAGATCACAATTATCACATAACACACGATATTTAATCAAAACAATATATTCACCGTAGGTGGTGTACGCGTTGCGTATTATTAGGAGCCCGAGTTTGATAAAATCTGTTGTGAAAATTACTTTTGTTAATAATGTACGGCGAAGTTGAAAAATTGTCTAAGGCATAAACTTTTAACAATAGTGCGTTAATTTTCTCAACCTTACACTAAATCTAAGATGTTTTAGAATTACAGTATCTAAGTACTTACCTTGGTTGTGTGTCTAGCACGAAATGCCAAAGTTGTACCTATATAATAAACGTTGTGTTGTTGACTAAATTAATCAACGCTTGTCTTTCTTATTTCTAGCTCTTGCGTATTATAAGTCTACTCTCTCTCTCTAAGACACTGAATAAAAGTGATACATCTACATGTTCTTTGTTTTTATTTATTTACCTAATACCGGGCTACCCCGTATAAATAAACTGTAGATTAAATACATACGTTCTAACATTCTTAGAGCCCGCCACCCGGCTCTCGAGTACAAGAATAATTTGTTCGTGAACCCACAACTCGCCCGAGTCGTGCCTATATCTAGCTAGCTCAACACCCGCTTCATCATCATCATCATCATCAGCCCGCATCAGTCCACTGCTGGACATAGGCCTCTCCTAGTGCACGCCACCGCTTCCGATCTTCGGCTACTCTCATCCAGCCCACATCGGCCTGCTTGCGAATATCGTCACTCCATCTTGCCGAGTGTAAATTAAAATGCGATGATAAAGCTGCTAAATACTCGTATGTTTAGTAAATTCTTTGAATAATGGAGAAATCGGACACCCAATAGCTTTATAAGGACGACTAATAGCTATATTGCACACTGGTCCTGTCTGAAAACCAGCGCCGCAATAATATTACTTTATTGTGGCATGTGCTGAGACAGGGTCCATTTTTTCATAAACAGCTAGGTTAGTTAACTTATTATTTTTGTTTTTTTTATTTAAGATGTTTGTGAGTTGTTTATGTTAAAATAAATATTTTTCTTTCTTTCTTTCTATATACGGACGCTCAATTGCTATATACGGATGTCCAATTCAAATCTAGTTAGATAGTCAAGAGAAGTTGATTAAAAATATTCCTACTGCCAATAATTCCCATTTATCCCGGGAAAATCTGTGGGGACAAATGGAAATAATCCAATACGGTGCAACATGATTGGCAACAGTATTTCCACCATACAGTAGCTTGTTGTAGCAAAACAGTACTGCTTTAGATAATGCCGTATTTTTATAATTAAACTAGCTAGGTTATTAGACGTCCGTATATAGCTATTGGACGTCCGTATATAGCTATTGGACGTCCGTATATAGCTATTGGGCGTCCGTATATAGCTATTAGACGTCCGTATATAGCTATTAGACGTCCGTATAGAGCTATTAGACGTCCGTATATAACTATTAGACGTCCGTATATAGATATTGGGGTCCGTGTATAGCTATTAGACGTCCGTATATAGCTATTAGACGTCCGTATAGAGCTATTAGACGTCCGTATATAACTATTAGACGTCCGTATATAGATATTGGGGTCCGTGTATAATATTAGACGTTCATATATAATATTGCTTCAGGCCATGGTAAGATACAATCTCGATTTTATCATACCTATATTTATATGTAACCCACAAATGAAGTCATCACGTACCTACTTGTCTTATATTTAAAAAAAATGACTAGACAAAACATGTACATACTATATGCTTGTCATTCTAGCTACTACATGCAAAATCTCAGAGACAGAGCTTAATTTTCTTTATCTTATTTTAAACTATTTGTGTACTTAACTTTATCAAAATGCATTATTACTAATACTGTAGTAGTAGATAGATAATAATAAATTATATAAAAATATCGGGCATCCGTATATGTATAAATTTAGGATTAGACGAAATTGGTATAAATGTACAGACACGCGATTGTCAAAGAAAGAGAAAGTAAACATAAAGCTGGCAACGTCGCACTGACAAATGTCGTTCATCCTATGAGGACGCTTAATAGTCGATGCCATAGGTAAATCACGATCAATATATCCAGGACGCCAATAATTTATGACCATGGTTCGGGGTTCAAAAGTGTAGCAGCACGAACGCAAGAAGAATATCGCGAAAAATAAAATTATCGGAAAATGACGTATCTCACGGAGCTGGCAATCGAAAAACTAAGCAATATTCATTAAGACATGTTAAAAAAAGCGATGGAATCTGGAGGACGCCGTAATGATGCACGACGTGCATGACGCCAAAAAGATTGTAGGATGTATATATATATATATATATATATATATATATATATATATATATATATATATATATATATATATAAATATATAGTCATCATCATCATTAGCCTTTTTGAGGTCCACTGCTGGACATAGGCCTCCCCAATAGAGCGCCACAACTGCCGGTCCGCTCAATCATGAAAAGAGTTATGAAAGTCAACGTAGCGAGTGAGGTGTGTAAGAATCGTATCTTTTGGCGCTCCGTTCTCTCTGCCTACCCCGGAAGGGATTTGGCATGAATTTATTAATTATTATTATAAAAGTTTAATAATTTTAAGATAATATATTAAGTGATGCGGGAAACATTAATGAAATTGACGCAAAATTCTCTCCCTCCCTCTAAAGCAACTTAGGTCTGAATATAATAACTAGCTGAATGTAACTTATAAATATTTCAGTATTCATGTTGGTAAAGTATGTCGGTACATTGCCTTGTTCAAGTTTACAAGTACCTGCTTCAGTTTTGTACTGGTACATTGTGTTCAGCTTATTTTCTATTCCAGTTAAAGTACGACATTTTATCCGGAAGGTTACCTTTGTTACTAAGTTTTATTGTTACGATGTCATGTATTACACATGCCATGCAATGTGTTGAATATACCTGCGATATAAGTAAGTAAAACGATGTTATAAGTAGTTTGTTAATAAATATAAGTATACTATTACTTACTACTTCCTAAAAAAAAAATGGCCATTTTGAATTGAAAATAAATCTGTTTTTTAATAATAATATTATTCGTATCCTCTTTTACCATTATTATTATATTATTAGTCAAATTTGAATTGTTTAATTATATCCAATTAACTACGCCATCTTTATAGAAGCTTCGAATTAAAAAATTATCTGGATAATGACTGGAAATCAAATGAAGATAATAAATATCAAACAGAAATGTGCTTATTTTAATTAAAACTCCACAAGGCTCGAATTATTAAATACAATCAGAAAACTAACTAAACAGAAGATAATTTTTATCGTAAATAAATTCCACAAAATTAACTTTCCGTAACATTCCCGATGAACCCCAATTACAGCAATATTAGGTAACAGCATTAATTTTGCGGAGATACAGATAAAATAAAAGTTAATTATAAAACATTGAGTTATATTACTAAAGTATAGAGTAGACATCGCGAACAAAATTTGTGTACCGCGCACTGTGGTGAATGCACCACAGTGAACTCAGTCGGTGATTGTGATACGCAGCGAGTGTACGCGTGTTGCAGATTTTTAAACTTATTATAATGCCGAATTGTGTCTTAAAAACGTGTAAAAATGATTCAAGAACAAAAAAGAAAAATATTGGTATAACATTCCATCGGTAAGTAACCAAAAATTTCCCTTAAATTAATAAATTTTAAATATTAAAATAAGTAGTTACAGCCGCCATTTTATGAGTAGATCATAGAGTAACAAAAAATTCACCACAGAATGGTCATTGAATCTGGGCTAAACTAATATAGATGGTATTAATAAGTTATTTATATAACTTATAAATAATATAATATTAAGTATTTATTTATATTGCCTATTTGCTTTAAATTAATATTTTACTTATTTGTTTCTAAGATTTTCGCGAATCTCACTCATTGATTAAAACAACTTTCAGCATTATATCGCGTTTATTCACCATTTATTTGTATTTATTTCCCGACGTCCTCCGAGTCCACGAGCCAGTGTCTGGAATCGAACCCTGGACCTCTGGATCAAAGGCCGTGCGCTCGCTCACTGCGCCACCGAGACTATACCGAGACCGAGAGAATATAATTATCAATAATCACATTTCATGTCAGATAGGTAGAAACCAAAATATTGTACGGAAGTGTTGCGTCTGTGCAGTTACGTCTCATCTGTGACTCATTACGCTACCCCCCGCGCATCCCGCACCCCTTGTTCGTTGCAAAATTTTTGTTCACCATGTCTCCTCTATACTTTAGTAATATAACTCAATGTTATAAAAAGGGATAACTTGTTTCGACAGACTCGGTGGCGCAGTGGGCGAGCGCACGGCCTCTGATCCAGAGGTCCGGGGTTCGATTCCAGACACTGGCTCACACCAATGACTTTTCGAAATTGTTTTCGGAAGTTATGTGTGATAAATATCGATGACTGACAAACTTTGTGCCCGGTATGGCAATAGGTTCTCCACCTATTACATTTGGGACGTAAACATAACGGCGAGACGAGACTTAACAGCCGCTGCCTACACCTTCGGGTAACAAAAGGCGTGAAGTTATGTTATGTTATGTTTGTTTACCATTTACGATGATATACGGGAGTTGTAGAAGCATAAAGTCACTGTATTAATAATATATTTTATAATTAGAAATGTTGCTATCCGGGTTAGTGACATCAGACAGTATCATCAGAAAATTTCATTATGCGTGACCGGATTTGATTTTTTTATGGTATTGAGAGGCAAACGAAGCGTGTTATATGATGGTGAGCAACTAACGCCGTCCATGGACACCTGAACACAAATAGTGTTATCGTTGCCTTGCGTTGCCCTCACAATGGAATACGGAAAGGGTCGGAGGTGGGATAAGAAGGGGATGAAGAAAGGGGTTAAGCCTCCGGATACCTCTCTCACCGAGCGAAACTCGGCACATATTCTGACAGGTCGTCTTATTTCACTAGTCGAGCCGGACCGTTCATGCAGCGAGCTGCGTGGCATATTAAGTCTCCTACATACTACGTCTTATTAATTAAACTTATTATTAGCGTTAAGAAAAACACAATTTACTAATTTATTTCAATAATTAATAAAGGAATACAAATGTAACCTAGGTGTCAAACATGACATGTATTTGAGTAGTTTGAGATTATAAAGTAGTACTAAAATGCCAACTTCTATTAGAGAATTTGTGTGAAAGCGTAAAAATATGAAAAAGTGCGGTGAAAATTGTTTTGTACAAACTTTTCTGTTAGTTCGAGGGATAGTAAAAATGCCACAAAACATTTCATTACTGCAGCCGTTAAGCTCATGTGTTACGTCTGTAAAACGGACGTGTGAGATATTGATCCCCTTTCATACCTCTACAGTTAAGTGCACTGACTTGGAATTGGCAGTCACCCAAACGAATTTCTATATATATTTTTAAGTTTTTAGTTCTAAGGTAGATCTAGAAACGTAAAAATCTATCTATCTAAACTGGCTGAAATGAAAAGCGGTTTTTTCAATTGGGTTTATTTTCAACGAAAAATGTGCAAAACTTACTAAAATGAATAATCAACATATGATCTATAAAAAACTTGGCCAGTATTCATTTAAGAAATTAGTAGCAATAAAGCCTACATTTTAATACAAGAAATGACTGTAGGCAATAAGCGCTCAAAAGTTGACAGCAAATCAGATGACATTTCAAATAAAATGAAAAAAGAAACATCCAGAAACAATTTAGCTTCAATTCCAAGTTTGTCCAACATCACGATGAGATATAAACGGGAACTCCATTAAAACTTTGCTGGCTCTTGTTTGCATGCAAACCGGTCAAAATAGTGAACGTATTTCTACAAATGATCTGTCATTATGGCGATATTATTATTATTTGAGCAGACGAAACGAGCAGGCGTGTCACCTGATGTTAAGTGACCAACGCCGCCCATGGACACCTGCAACACATATAGTGTTACAGTTGCCTCGCCAACCTTTAAAGGAGTAGGATAGGAAGGGGTGGGGAAGGGGGGTGGGCCTCCGGATACCTCTCTCACCGAACGAAACACGGCATGAGCCACTTTACGACGATTTTCTGAGAGGTGGTGGTATTTCACCGGTCGAGCCGGCCTATTCATGCAGCGAACTGCTTGGCTCTACCACTCTTATTATTACAATATTAACAATGGTCTATGCATATTTTCTTAAAATTATACAATGATGGTAATAATATTTGTGTGATTTGATTAGCACTCCAATGGTTATGTACCCGAAAAAGGAAAAACGGTACCATTTAACATCACTTTGTTGTTCATCTGTCTAACTACCACGGCCTTTTTTTCAGGAACGCGAGCTAGTCTCAAGATAAAACTCATATTGGATACCGAGGTGTACGCTTCCTTGGAATTGTAGAAAATTCAAACTTCTTAGCTAATGCAATCTAAAGAAACATCGAGAGTCAAGTCAGATTAAAAAAAATATAATAATTAAGTATCTACTTAGTACCTTTAGTCAACCTATCAAGTTTTATATATGTTACTAGATGACCCTGCACACTTTGTTCCATTTAAAAAGTAAAGAAATAAATGTGGCCATTGTGGCTTATCCTTAAAAGAAAGACATATACCAATCTGGACTTTTTTGTAGACCTTATTGAGGTGTATAATAATGTAGTACATTGTTTTGATTTATCACTTAGGGTTCAGCCAGCGTTTGCATTTAAAGCACGATATATCGAAAGTTATCACTTTTTATTAAATATATTATACACAAATTATAGATACAAACCACCCCGTTGACACCCTCTATATAATAAATAAAACCACATCAAAATCCGTTGCGTAGTTTCAAAGATATAAGCTTATAAGGGTTCAGACAGCGGAAAGCGACTTTGTTTTATACTATGTATTGACTATTAGGAGTTTACATCACAGCATCTCTCTTTGACATAAAATGTATACATACATCAGACTTAAGTATTCACTTGAAATATTACCCTACAGTGATCATATTAGGTATCATTGGTGAAAGCCTTTGACGATCTTAATTCAACCAAAAAATAAAGTCGGATCAAGAGTTGACGGAATAAATTTTTGAGTGGTAATATCGAGCCTTTCATGTAAACAGCATTACAAGCGGATTACGGAACGATGGAGTGATTTTGGGATACATACTGAATGTATTGACAAATTCTTTACTAATAATAAGTTACTTACTGAAAACTATGTCCTACCAAGTACGAGTATGTATAAATTTGTCTATAGCCTATTGATCATCAGGAAATAAGTAGGCTCTTAAATCCTGGGGATTTGATTTTTTATTTTATAGACATTTCATTTCTCTTCAGCATTAATAAATATTGATGAATTTGTTGAGATTTTTGATCAGGCACGGTTTCGTTAGGTACTTTGTCTCGGTTTACATGGGCTACATCTAAAACTGAATGATAAAAATTTCAAACAAATAAACAAACTATTCAGCTATACGGATTTACTATATTTTGCTTTAGTTAAGTTTGTGTCTGTGTATTCATAGAATTAAGTACTAGTTTCATGAATAAATTTATCTATAAGAAGATAAACTTCTCGGGACATGAATAGTCTTTTTAGTTGCGTCTTGTTTACTTAGGTATAACTTCGACGTGACATGAAAAGCGACACCAATAAGCGTTTTCGCGCCGGATTAAAATAGAACAGAGAAAAAAACTTTTATTTGATAAAAAAACCTAAACTTAATTTTTTTTTCATATAAAATAGACAAACACAATACAAAGGAATTACAAAATTTGTCATCATGCCTTTTTTAATGGTATAATATTTCAGAGAGACATAGTAGAGCCACCCAAACGTTGTGCTCACTGATTCGAAAAAATAGATACGTGAGACAGATAACCAAACAATACGAACGAAACTATCCACACACTACTGCTGTTGGAAAAAGTTGAAATAGAAGTTGAACCGTGCTATTTTTGCTATAGCAGATATGTACGCCATTTTATTTGTAACTTGGCACAATTTCTCTTAAATGTTACACTCGTACACGCCAACTTTATTAAGGGGTTCATATGTACCTTTATTCCGTAAGAACTTGGTTTAATCTCGGGTTCATAATTTGTTTTTAATACAATCCAAGTAGGTTTTAGGCTAGAATTAATTTCATACTACAAACATTAGATCTTAACTGTTAAATGTGTTATGATACTTATACAGTATTGTTGTACCGAAGTACAGTTTTGAAGTATTAGCGTCGGTTATAACAAAAGCAAAAAGGTGACTTCCCTTTTCGAGATAAGATTAAAAAGTAATATAATATTAATGTATTTTTCATATTAATTTATTAGACATCATACAATATATACAATTGCTACACACAAACTTAACTTTTGAATATAAAGTTGGTCAATGTTAATCAAACAAACATTCCGCAAAGAGTACAAATTTAATTATCTACTCGTAATTTGTAATTTTCGCAGAGCTAACATTCACAACATTGTTGCTTGTATATATTTTGCTGGTAAAATTACGTTCCCCTAGTAAATATTAGTCTCTACCGGTTCACCGTCAGCATTTCACATATTTAAATGAATATTTTTAGTTTGCTTTTTTATTATTTAGATGTAACTTCATACTCATAATTGATCTACGCTTGACAGTAACGCATTTTGTACTGGGAACATTCTCTAGTAAAATTTAGAGGAGACTTATCAGCTAAGGAACATAGCAAACTTTTTTATAGCGTTGACTATAGTGCCCACAAATTTACTAGCACTAATAATGTTGCTTATTAGGAAACACATGTGGCTTGTTTTACAGTGTTTTCCACTAAGGTATTATAAGATAAAATAATTTCTTCGTAAACCTTCAAAAATTTAAAAGCTATAAATACAATACAGGGCAAGTAGCAAAGATTACTTTTTTTTTATGGGATAGGAGGGCAAACGAGCAGGCGTGTCACCTGATGGTAAGCAACCAACGCCGCCCATGGACACCAGCAACACATATAGTGTTACTGTTGCGTTGCCGACCTTTAGGGGATAGGGGAAAGGAAAGGATGGGGAAAGGGGGTGGGCCTCCGGGTACCTCTCTCACCGAACGAAACGCGGCATGAGCCACTTTACGTCGATCTTCTGAGAGGTCGTGGTATTTCACCGGTCGAGCCGGCCCATTCATGCAGCGAACTGCTTGGCTCTACCACTTATGAAACACATTTACTACATAAATTTTAAAAACTTAACATTTTAGTAAGTAACTAATTTGACATTTCAGTATATGTTTTGATTGGACTTTTTAATTACGCATTATTTTAATTCTTTCACACCTTACTTAAGGAATAATTAGTCCTCGTATTTAAAACAGGCATAATGTTACCTGTAGTAGCATGTAGTTCAGCTGATAATTATAATTAAATCTCAATTATGTATCATAGCATATATTTATTTCAAACACGAATTACGTGACATAGTAAAACTATGTATTTCAAAATGATGGAGCTTCCCATGTCACAGCGCGCAGTTACCATTCAATACCATTCATTATATTTATTTATAGTTTTAATATATGGTATTTATGAAGAACCCAGGCTAAATTAATTTATTTAGTTTTTTTCTATTCACCCATACTATTAAAGTGAATTGATAAACTTGGACTAAAAAGACTTTAAAAACAAATTACGAAGGTTAATTTCTAATTTATTCTGTTCTGTTCGCCCTTTACCCTAATATTGCTCTGTTTAACGTGAATACAAAGTTAGCTAAAAATTGCCCCGGGCACGAAAGGAGGCAAATTATTTTACAAGACATTTTTTGCTGGCTTATATTAAACATGATACTGCTGGCACCTTTATAAATTAAAAGGATTTTTAGCAACCCACATTCCAGCTAATATATGTAGGTATAGGTAGTAAGTCCTTTTCGCTTGTGGCAAAACAAAAAACTTCATACAGTTAGACTTATAAATAAAGAAGAAATTATTATTGTTTAATTTAATTTACTTTGCATTCAGTATTTATTTTCAAAAGAGCAAGTGGTATATATTGTGGGCGGTAGGAGAACTTGATTCTCTGCAACGCCACGTAAGTGAAAGTCTAAAACGGTCTAATATAAATAAGTTGGTATTTCAGGGGCCTTTATTTTTGCGAATAATACTGAGGTCTTGTGAGTGATGTCGGTGGTCCAGTGGTCGAGAACCCGCTTCTGAATCAAGCGGTCGCTGGTTCAAATCCTAGCTAACACCAATGACTTTTGAAATTGTTTTAGAAAGTTATTTGTGAAAAATATCGATGACCGAAAACTTTGTGCCCGGTATGGCAATAGGTTCGTTACATAGGACATAAACATAACTGCGACTCGAGGCTTAGTAGCCATTGCCCTTACCTTCGGGTAGAAAAGGGCGTGGAGTTATGTTATGTTATGGTGTAATAATACTGAGAAATAATGCACTCCAATTCGTTATATCCACAAGTGTGAAGAATCTTTTAACTACGTCTTATAATTACAGGAATTCCGGGAAATAACGTAGGTGCCATTTGTCACTATAAAATATGGGACGAGTCGATTGAGATTACGATTGAAACGTTTATAGAATCATTACCTGCTTTTGTCAGTCGGGTAAACACACCATATTATATTGGTACCTTTGATATAGATAACGTTTTAAAAACGAAGTAAATAATAGTATAAATGTATATTGTTAAACTTCTACTTTATCTACAATATATACAATTGAATTTTTATGGTATTGGGAGGCAAACGAGTAGGTAGTCGTTACCTGATGGTGAGCAACAAACGCCGCCCATGGACACCTGAACAGAAATAGCGTTACAGTTGCGTTGCCGGCCTTCACACTGGGATACGGAAAGGATCGGAGGTGGGATGGGAAGGGGGTCGGGCTTTCCCTACCCCCTCCTCATTATTGCACATAATATTATTATTACTATCCCGTTATTCCCCTTATTGCACACTCTCACGCTCTTTATTCCGACATATGTATAATAATTCCATAAATTGTACGAGCGTTATGTAAACTGCAGATGTTTCATCAAAGACACAGGCTCTCTGCTACTTTAGTCCGTTTGATAGCCGAACATGGCCATAAACTGACAATTAACTTGACCTTAACTGCCGGTAAATCTTACCTTAAGTAAACTAATACACAGTTAATTGTGTTATATTCTGAGAGTGGAGAAAATAGTCTTTCAATATTATTTTGTACATAACTATCGACACTTAATATTTACTTTAATATATATTTTCAATGAAGATTAACAAAGTTTTTTTCTATATGTAAATATTGCTGTAAATATTCTCCCATTTATTTTTATAATGACTAAAACGATATTCCCCTTATACATACAAAAACACCATGAACATATGTGACGCCTTTTTTCTAACCAAAGGTGTAGGTAGCGTAGCGGCTTTAATCCTCGACTCGCTGAATTTTTATATCCCAAATAGATGGCAGAGCATTTTGCCATATAAAGGGTCATAAATTTTGTCATTCATTGATATTTATCATACATCGCGTTCGAAAATAATTCCGGAAAGTCATTTCTTTGAGCCCTGAATCGATTCTCGACTTTTTGATTCTGAAGTGAGCTCAGTGAGCGATTAGTATGTATTACTTAGGTATTATCTAGTATTATCAACACTATATATATAATCATTTATTACTGAGGAAAACATAAAGCGTAGGAAATGACATCACATGCCTTTCACGGTAACTAAATTTATAGCCATTAGATCGTCCCCTCTCAATGTGGGGTCAGAATAAGGTAATGGAGTGTTTGGGTTCAAGGAAGCTCATCAAATCAACTCTATAGGTCTCGTACGATGAAGAATTCAAAGCGCTGCAGAGTCTTAATCATTAAAACAACTTGTATCTATTTGAAAGTCAAATTCTGGCTGACTGACTTTAAATCATTAATTATTGTGGTCTTTTAATGGATCATTTTTTTTTAATTCACACCTTTTAATATCCGTTTCAGGTAATCTTGCCTGTTTTTGCCGAATTTTAACAGTCCAACAAACCCTGTTGGTAATTGATTTTCACTTCTTATAACTTCTGCCAAGAGTTTTTGATTCTGATATGAGCCAGGATACGAACCGAGACTTCTAATTCAGAAGCTGGTCGCAAATCTGCTGACTACTGAAACGTTGAAAAACTAATGAAATTTACATGTTAGAACTGGTTACCGAATTAAGTAAAGCAAAACTTTTTGTAAAGTAAATCCTTTTTTGCGTTACTATTAACTCAGGACTTAATGAAGGAATTAATTTTGACAACGAAAACAGTTTTGACTGTTTCACTCGTTTTTATTTTGCCTCGATTAAGGTGTATACTCAAACAATACAATTCGGTCCACAGTATTTATGATACCAATATCCTAGTATTCAAACATTGTAAACTATAAATTGGCATATTTCAAATTTGCAAACGGAAATAACTCAAGTAAAGCTTTACAATACGTAACCGACTTATCATAGTTATTTTCCCAAAAATCCTTATTGTGGTATGTTATTCGACTGTAGAAATGATTATCCTGTAAGAGTTTAGAACAACATAAATAAATAAAAGCTTCAGTACAGGAGCAAGATTCGGAAAGGAAAGTTTTACTACGAGAAGTAAATAAAAAAGTCATTATTTTTTCCGCTCGTAAATTCAACCAACAAGCAACATCTATAACACTTAATTTGATTCGGTTTGTAGAGCTGGAAAGCCGTGTGTAGTCTGGGGATTATGTAATTTTCTTTTAACACGAGCATGCGTCAATTATTGGAATTTTCGCAGAGCTTATATTTTCAGTTATCGGGATATTGCAGATTAGTCTTTAACTAAAAATAAGTCTATATCTGTATTGTAAGCAATGCAACATCATGTCGTACGAATAAATGGGTTTTATGTGAAAATGATAAACTTTTTGAGAGACGCGAATTTTTTCTCATTATTTTGAATTTAGAAGAAAGTTGATTGGATATTAATTCTCAATTTAAGTAAATATTTGTGTCCGAACGAAGGTCTATTTTTGGCCGAAGCCGATTAATCGGCAACGGCCAAAAATAGACCTTCGTTCGGACTAATATTTACTTCCAAACTGTTAGTAATTTAATAATTTTCTTCAATATTATCCACAGCTAAAGAAGAATATCGGCGTAAAGTGGCTCTTGCCGCTTTTTTCGCGGTGATAGAGGTATCCGCACTGAACCGGTCCGGTTTGTCAGTCACTCACTCTTTCGTAACAGTTCGTTTAATTCCGACTGTTTTCGGACCTTCGGCGGGACCTTCGGCTTCGGCCCAGAATTTGGCCGGAGCCAAAGTTCTCGCCGAAGATGGGTTTTTGGCCGAAGGTGGCGGAAGCCGAAGCTTCGGTCGGACACTAGTAAATATGTATTATTTTGATGTTCATGAAAACTGTACCTATCACTATCAAATGCTAGAGCCAAGAGACAGAGTCGGATAAAGGAAAGATAACAATATTATGATTACATGTATGTTTCTTGGGATTCAACACATAACTTAGCTCCATAAAATTACGTCATAGAGAACTCGCGAAAGAACTACTATTAATAATATTATGTATTACCACAGTAAATATACATTGTGATAACATAACTTCACGCCTTTTCCTACCGGAAGGTGTAGACAGCGGCCGTTAAGCCTCGTCTCGCCGGTATGTTTACGTCCCAAATGAAATAGGTGGCGAACCTATTGCCGTACCGGGCAGAAAGTTGTCAGTCATCGATATTTATCACACGTAACTTCCGAAAATTTCGAAAAGTCATTGATGTGTGCCAGGATTTGAACCCACTACTTCTTGAATTAGAAGCGGGGTGCTAGCCACTGCGCCACCGAGACTGTTCTAATAATTCTTGTGGAAATAACAGCGCCCTTAATAAGGCACTAGCTGGTAGCCAACCAATTATAGTTTAGTTACGTTTAGGTACTGACGTCATATTCTGACCTTTGCCAGTCTCATTGGAAACGTTCAACCAATGTGACTTTGATGAATGACATTCTCATTTTTTTTTATTTATTGGAATCTATTCGGTTTTATTAATTACCAGTCATATTTCACCCAATTCACATTTCAGTCAGACATGTCAGAATCTTGCAAACTTTTTTTGCGATATAAAGCAAAACATAACCCTAATTACACAGGGTTTTTCTTTTCTCGCTTATATACTGGGAAGTTAAGAAGTCTCTCTTGCTTAAGTTTTTGAGTGAGAAACCATTATCATGAAATAGTATAGTACTCTCCGCAAGCATCAAGCACCAATGTAATGTGGGCACTGGTACAGATAGATTGGACTGGATGAAACCATTAGGATCGACATCCAAAATTTTTACTGATTTAGAATTAGATCTGACTTAATAATTAATCATTAATTATTATTATTATTTACATAAATGTAAAACAGATGCAGCAAGCATACTTAGCAAAAGATAATGATGGCTTAGTGAATAGCATACTTTTCTTCCTTTACTCAGAATAAGTTCAGGACGAAATAATGTTTAAAATAAAAAATACGTAACAACTGCCGAAAATATAGCAACGGAAAGCAAACACAGATATATGTTTTGTAATATTCAAATTAGACGTTTCATCAACAGATGTTGCGTCTATTTGTAAGGGTGAACCACATATTTTATCTAGTCAACGCAATACGCAAACCGTCTCTGTTCCTAAATGCGACTTCTTATTTGTAAAATATATCAGATATATACTTAGTAGTGTAACATTTTAAGGCCCAACCCCTTCCCCATCCTTCCCTATCCCCTATCCCTTAAAGGTCGGCAACGCAACTGTAACACTATATGTGTTGCAGGTGTCCATGGGCGTCGCTGGTCACTTAACATCAGGTGCCACGCCTGCTCGTTTGCCTACCTATCCCATAAAAAAAAAATATATTTTTGTAAAACAATTGAAACTTTATTCGTATAAAATATTTTATAGTATATTATTTAATATTTTTATAGCTCTTAAGTGTTGGCTTCGTATTCTTAATTTGTCCGAACGAGATAGGTACCTATTAAATTTTTCTAGTATTTAGCGAACGTGCATAGTGTCCAAATTCATTGTAAATACCAATAGTTTGGTTTAGGATCCCCCGGTTATACTATGTATATGAACCAATGAAATAAACAAGCAATATTATTCAAAATATTAAAAAGTGTATATCATTATAAGCCCAACATTAAGATTAATTTAGCAATAGGCCCATTTAAAATTGCAACCCAAACATAATAAAGTAGTACAGTAGTGTGTTACTACCCAACAAAACAAAACCCTAAAAACTCTACCATCTCTTAAGAGTTTTATTCAGTTTGAACCGACTTTCAAACGACACGACGAGGATAGCACGAGACCAGAATATATTGTTATAATCTTATTTTATGTTTTTAGGTCAGAGATTTTTTTATTTACAAAAAAACTGTTTATGTAAGATATATCGTTAAGTCGCTTTCCGCTGTCTGTCCACTTATATGCTTAGATCTTTGAAACTATGCAACGGATTTTGATGCGGTTTTTTTTTTAAACAGATATACGGTGTCAATGGGTCGGTTTGTATGTATAACTCATGTATAATGTAGTAAAGAAAAAGTGATTTTAATTATAAACGCTGTAAAAATTACGTTCATGCGGAACACAGTTCGCCGGGTCAGCTAATTATTTATAAAATCCACCAATATTACCAATATTTACATGTTCGGTCCAAATCAGATTTTTATCTATATATATATAAGAGATTTCCACCTATATATTGACTCATCACGATATCTCTGGAACCATAAGGCGTAGCGACTTGAAATTTGGTAGGATTATTCCTTTCGCCGAGTAGAGGTCAGCTAAGAACGGATTTTACGAAATTCCACCCACAAGGGGGGTTGCGGGGGTGTTAACAATGGAAAATTCCCATTTTTAACCTATAGCTGCTATCGACTTCAAATTTGTCGAAGATATTGCAGTATTAACATAGCGGGGCAGCAGTTATTACTTTTGATGCGAAACAGAGTTCGGCGGGTCAGCTAGTATATAATAAATCTTATTTTTTATGTAAGGCGTACCGTTTTACTCAGAGCATGTGGATTAATCAGGATGAAAGCCCTTTATCTTCTGATTTATACAATCCAGGATTAAAATAAATTAATATAATTATTACTGGAATTAAACATGACCTGTAGATGACACTTTTAAAAAAGTAGCTATGGGATGTTTAAAGAATTATAAAAGTCAGACTATGATTTTGATATAAATGATCTGATTATAGTAAGTGTTTGGTCTCTCTATTCTCTATTCGACCATGGTCTGTTGAGTAAAATCAAATTTAGCCAGGATGGCACTGTCGCTTTACTATCGATTTACCAAATGGCTGATACATATGCCAGCTCGGGTAGGTGGTAAAAAATAGGCAAAAAGTGATGTGATGAAGAGGATACGTTTGCTGAAAATAGGATATTTTTTATGTTTTTTTTTATTTACTTGCTACTATTTTAAGCTAAGATTTTCTTTTACGATTCATAAAGTCTTCGTAAATATATCTGATAGATATAATTGAGTTTTTCAATATAATTGTTAAGACTATTATTATGATATGCTATTCTGTGTATATATAGCTATTAAATTGATATCTATATTAAAAGCTACACATTCAAGGCCAAGACACACATTCCATGACCAAATAAAACGTGTTCTGGAGGAAGGTGATGTTAGGAGCCTCAAAAATCGACGCGCGTGCATGAAAAGGGTTATGGAAGTCAACGAAGCGAGTGAGGCGTGTAAAAATCGTGCCTTATGGCGCTCTGTTCTCTCTGCCTACCCCGCAAGGGATTTCGCGTTAAGTTATGTATGTATATATGTATGTACCTATATTAAGAACTGAATTGTATCCCTCTCGGAAAAAATTGCCTGCATTCGCCGAAGAATACAATGTGGACGTCTGCGAAGAAAGAGGCTGAATAGGTTTCAACAACTTATCAGCCACACTTCACCAGCCACGACCTCACTTTCGCTTACCATTAAGTTAAGTGAGGTTCAGCTCAGCCATAATATATAGATAATAAACATTTTTTATTCCATTAGATTCCATCGTCGGAAGAATGAATTTTACTATTTTGAGTCGATGTATTTTTAGGTAAAATTGCATATCTATTATTTTTGGGTTTCCAAGTTATCCACAGATTATTATTCTTTCCACGAAGTGGTTTTCCAAATTGTTTTCTTATACTCACTGAGACCTAAACTAACAGTCACATGTCGATAGACAAAAGTATACTATATACGGTATCCAAAATGTGTTTGTTAAAATAATATGTTATTGATATCGAGCAAAATCTTGACAACCAATATTTAAACACGAATTAAATCTGTCTTTGCAAATTTGCTAGGACATTTATGATAGTCACATGTTACATGAACATAATATAACATGTATAGGTACATGTTACTATCGAGTGTTCTAAATTTCTCTTTGCAATGCTTCGAGTCCTATTGTTATATTGTTTTCAATTTATATTACAAATGAATTTTATTATTATCCACATTTGTTGCACAACGTTACCACTTCATTTAAAAGATGTCGTGTCAGTTGTTCTTGACTAGTATAGTCAAGAACAACATAGAGTTTCTCTCGTTTATCTCTAGGACGTTGATTTTAATTTGATTGGGTCTTAATTGTGATGGCTTATCCTTTTTATGCGTTCAGTCTTCTGGACACGCTGCCAGTAGACCGAGATGCGGAGAAGTTTGATTTCAGCAATTTTTTTTAATTGTATAATTTGTAAATAATGTAATTTATTTATTTCCTTATAGAATTTCATCTTAATATTACTCATATGAAATAACTTTCTCTGCTTACCCCGCAAGGGATTTGGCGTGAAATTATGTAATGTACGTAAATTAGAGATAATTGGCACCAAATTGATGACATTTTGATAAAAAAGTTAAATTGAGGCCATTTAACTTCTTTTTATGGGATAGGAGGGCAAACGAGTAGGCGTGTCACCCGATGGTAAGCAACCAACGCCGCCCATGGACACCAGCAACACTTACAGTGTTACTGTTGCGTAGCCGACCTTTAAGGGATAGGGGATAGGGAAGGATGGGGAAGGGGGGTGGGCCTCCAGGTACCTCTCTCACCGAACGAAACGCGGCATGGGCCACTTTACGTCGATTTTCTGATTTTAACTATTTTATTTACCTATTATGTGAGAAAATTACGCTCCCTGCGTTTTTTTTTATATTTGCCAATCTGTTTTTGTTTCCGTGAAATGCCTCAAATAGCTTCAGGAACTTTGATGAGTCTTCCACTAACCAGTACATGTATTCTAAGATATATTATCAGTTTTTAAATAAAACATCTGTCGCGAACATAATACATAAATATATACAATATAGAAATTTGATATAGAGAAATATGAAAAGGGAAACCGTCGTAAATCTAATCCTAATGTCATGAAAGTAGATTGATAATAATACCACGTAAACCCACGAGCGTGGGTGTTGAATATATTATGGATGTAATTACTCGCTCCAATAACTCGATCTGCGCGCACACTGTTGGGTTGCGATCTAACATGAAAAGTCACCACTGTCGCAAAAAAAAAAATACGAAAACAAGTAAGTAAAATTTAAATAAAAACAACAACGGGGAATAAAAATCCTTGTTTTTGTTTATCAAGAAATGTACATCGCTTCGTGTCGTAATCGGCATTTTTAATGTGATAGTTTTTTTCTTACTAAATAATTCGAATTTAGAACTACAGTTGTCTTTTTTTTTATGGGATAGGCGGGCAAACGAGCAGGCGGGTCACCTGGTGGTAAGCAACCAACGCCGCCCATGGACACCAGCAACACATATAGTGTTACTGTTGCGTTGCCAACCTTTAAAGGGTAGGGGATAGGAAAGGATGGGGAAGGGGGTGGGCCTCCGGGTACCTCTCTCACCGAACGAAACGCGGCATGAGCCACTTTACGTCGGTCTTCTGAGAGGTCGTGGTATTTCACCGGTCGAGCCGGCCCATTCATGCAGCGAACTGCTTGGCTCTACCACTGTCGTTAATTTTATTATGTATATTTATTAAAACCTTCACTTTTCATACCCACTAAACAGTGGCAGTTTAATGCCATCGCTGAATGAAATAACGGTGTCGTTAAACAGGTCACTATTGCAACTACATTGGACGCAATTAGCAAATTTATTTTACATCAAATAATAATCATTTAAGATACGTAACTCCCAAAAATTGGCGTGTGCCAAAATTATTACTACTAAAGAGAATTCTCACACAAGGCTAAGGAGATTATATGAAGACGTACTAATAAACAGAAACTTTTTCCAACTCAAAGGCTACTGTCTCAGAGATGAGAAATTTATACGAACATATTCAAATAAACTTTGTACTGTATCATAACTAATTGTGAAAGATATTTTGAACCCCTAAACAGGTCAACCCAAATAGACCAATCATGCATCCCTACTAATATTATAAATGCGAAAGTAACTCTGTCTGTCTGTCTGTTACGCTTTCCCGCTTAAACATCTTAACCGATTATGATGAAATTTGGCACAGACAATCTTTAGACTCTGAGAAAGGACATAGGCTAACTTTTATTGCGAAAAAAAGGGATAAAGAGGTTGAAATAGAGGTTGAAAGTTTGTATGGAATTTCTTAATTTTAAAATATAAAACCATGAAACTTGATAAGCGTTTTTGCAATTTCGACCTGTGAGGGTATGAAATAGGGGTTGAAAGTTTGTTATTATTAATTCTAATTGAGGTGAAACGAAGTTCGCTGGGTCAGCGAGTAATCTATAAATGGTACACATAATAAAATATGTATTTAAAAGTTCGTAGGTTTATCACCACCATTTATCACCTACTATCAGCTACTATTTGTGTCTACTGCTTTTAAAATCAGTACTGTAAGCTTCGTCAGACAGATTAATTTGGAAATGGTCTTTAGTTTGTTCATCCTTTTTATAGTATAAAATTTATAAAGAAGATCTTTTAACAATAACCGATCTGGTGATTAGCGATAAGCACTAATCATGGAGATCTACAACACCGATAGGGTTACAGTTGCAATCCGTTGAAATGGTATAGGAAAGTAAATGGAGCGAAAGAAGATGGGCACCCAAGCTACATTGCAAATGAAAGGAAGCATAAACAACTTTACGTCGATTTTCTAAACATACGTACACATACCCGGCTTAAGTTGGTTCAATAAAGAGTTTTCTCTGAATACTTTCGTTGTTCCAAATTGCGCACAGTAAACAAACATTGTCTCTAATTGATAAATTAAGTTATACTAAATCAATAAATTGCATTGGAATTGGTTATCAAAATATTTCATTCAAATATTCTCGGATTTACTATTGAACTTATTACGTGTAGCTTTGTTTATATTAATTATTAAACAATTAAATTGAGTAAATCGGTCTAATTAAGCTTGATTGTATTACCTTTCATCATTTGATTAGTACAATACGATAGTTACACGATTAGTTCAGGTTTAGTGTTTGAAGTGGTTTGCTACTTACAATTAAGCATTGTAACTCTGAGAAAATATTTTGACATGGTTAGATTTACATATTTTGTCTTAGAAGTCTGAGATTCTAATCCAAAGCAATGATTTTTGAGTGCATCGGTTTTTGAGGCTCCTAACAACACCTTCCTCCAGAACACATTTGGTCATGGAATGTGTGTCTTGGCCGTGCTCGACTCCTACATCCATCCGCTTTTGCATTGTATATCTGCTTAGTCAGTCTTGCATCATCCATTCTTTCTACATGTCCGAACCATCGAGCATGCCTTTTCTTACTTTTACACCGACACTCTCTTTCAAATCAACTTCTTTCCTTACAACCTTGTTTTCTACGCGGTCAGCGAGAGTCACTCCGTAGATTTATATTTTTATTTATTTCGCTTTGTTTTCTACCTTAAGGAGTAGGCAGTGGCTCTTAGGCCTTGACTCGCCGTTATGTTTACGTCCCAAATGCCATTGCCGTTTGGCGAAACTATTGCCATAAACACATACATATTCTAAAAAGAATTTGGAAATGTGACCCCGGATACGAACCCACGACTTCTTAATTCAGAAGAGAGATGCTCGACCACTGGACCATGAGAGTAATTAATTAATTCCTAATAAATTATCTGTAAAGCTTCATCATCACGTTTGTAACTCGTTATTATTGCAAAAAATGGAGGAATGATCCAGAACAATCCGAAATTCCAGTTGATAAAATTTCTTTTGAACATTATAAGTAATGAAATTTGTCATGCAAACAGGTTTGGGCGCTCTTTAAAATTAGTTTGGTAGTAAAATGAGATTTAAATGAATTAAGGTGAAAGGTAGGCAAATTTGTAGGCCTCCATTAATGTCGACTTTGTTAAGATAACACGCCAAAGAAAATTTCAGTTTTGGGCGATAAGGTTATAATTTCTGTTTAAAACCGAAGACAAGTCTATTAAGAGTTAAATATTCATGTAAAATATTTTAGTAAAGCTTAATTCATAATTTTGTAATACCCTAAAATGTAATTAATGCTAATTAAAGGTCTTTATATGAGGATTATAATGAAATATCTGTGTAATCAGTCCCGAAGTAAATTAACAAAGGTTCAAATTTAAATTAAAAACAAATACCATTTTCATTCTGTATCATTTGTAAACTGTATTATTATGGTCCACATTTGTTGCACAACCGCACCACTCGAAGTAAAGGATGTCGCGTCAGTTTTTCTCATTTACCTGTATGTACTCGTAGGACGTTGATTTTAATTTAGTTGGGTCTGAAAAGTTATGATCGAGTATTCCGGCTGTTACACCATTTATGCTCGAGCCAACTGCTATGTTTTGGTGTACTGCGATATTATTATTATTGTTATTTATTTTACATTGTTTGATAATATAGTATATGGCAACATGTGCCATATACTATATGTACTATATGTTTCTTATCCAAATCTTTTCATGAGGGTTCCTACACTCGTAATCTGGCCGCTCGTAGCGATTGTGTAAGTGTTTTCTTGTTCCACTGAGGCATTTTTTATTTTTAAGTGTAACAATAATGCTTTTTTGACTTTGACTTTGAAGATTACGTAGACACGTAAGATTACTTTTGCGTAAGAAAATAATGAATAAAGAGTATCAAGTTTTGAATGAAATTAAATAAACATATATACGATTTTTAAAATAGTATACTAATTTTATTAAACACTGTGATTCTCACTCCGGGGCTAATAGTTACAGAAAATTATCTAATGGTTATATGAATATTTGCTGAAATTATGTACACACGAATACGTTTTAAATATATGTCTCATAATCTATATATATTATATAAAAGAAAGTCGTGTTTGTTACAACACTTATAACTCAAGAACGGCCATACAGATTTGGCTGAAAATTGGTGGAGAGGTAGCTTAGAGCGAGCTTAGAGAGAAAATATCGCTGTTTTGCACTGAACAAAACAGTTATTATGTGTTGAACGTAGCACACAGTGTTGAGGTGAAGAAGGCTGTTGTGAATATGCCATAAATTCAATAAAAACATACCAGATTGTCGATGGTTCTATACCTCTCTCGCTCTTACACCAGCGGGCGCACTCTTCTAACATCGGATGACGCCCTGATGTAAGCTGTCTTCTCATAGAGTCTTCAGCGCACCAGCAAGAGTATTGCTTCAACACTGTGTGCTACGTTCAACACATAATAACTGTTTTGTTCAGTGCAAAACAGCGATATTATGTGTCTCACTGCACACAGTGTTGAGGTGAAGACCTGTTTGGTATCTGCTGGTGGTACACACAAACGCTATGATGATTGTGATTGTGTTTAAAAAATAAAATAATATTATTCTGAAAATGATATACTTTAGCTGTAGCTAATTATTAGAACCTATACAATATAACAGTCATTAGAGTCATTAATCAATACATAGACATCAAATCAAATTAAATCAATCAAATAAAATTATTATTTGTTTTATGTCTATGTTGTGACATTCAACTTATATCATAATATTGAGATCTTTCTCTTATAACTTTGGATATAAATGATAAATATTTGATAAGTTAGTATTTAAAGGAAATTTGTAATAGATATGGGACGAGAAAAAGATTTCTGAATTGTTAAACTCTGCACCCACGCCAATTGTCTCTTATGTACTATTTCCACTTACTGGCCAGCTTCGTTAAACCACTACTAATCTATACGTGCTATACTATAATAGTAGGTGGAGCATAAAGTTTAGCTTCCTTATAAATGCTACGAAACCAACCTAATATCATAGTTTCTGATACAGGTCCTGATAAAAAGATCAATAAACCTATGATATTGCTGTCAGTACTTACTTCAGATTTCTGAAGATACATCATAATGTGTGGATCTGAGCACACGTGATAATCGGAATATTTCCGCAATATGTGCTCGAATTATCTATCTGAAGATACATCTTACTGTTTACAACTGGGCACATGTGACAATCGGGATGTTTCCACAACATTCGATTGTGTGCCAGATGATACAACTTGAATAAGTGCAACTGTGCACACTCATTAGAAATAATTACGAAATTTTTAAGATTTCTGTCCAATAAAATGCGATCGTGCCACTGGCATAATATAAATCGCAAAATAATCGAAGGTCCGGCCAGCGACTATTAAGCCCCCACTCGATGAATCGTTACATCTCAAGTGGAATATGTGGCTAAAACTAAAGCCTGCCTACAGCGGGCACAAAGTTGTCAGTCATCGACATCACGCATAACTTCCGGAAAAATATCCGAGAAATCATTTTCTCATAGTCAATCCCACGACTTCTGAATCCGAAGCGGGGAGTTCGACCACTGGGCCAACGTGAACTATTCTAGCATTTGTTGACCCTCGGGTAATTTCTGGTTGACATTATTATTCTCGCATCATAGCAACCACCTTTTAATTGGTGATTTGTAAGTTATAAAAGTAGATGTCCGCCAAGTACTTTTTAATAACTTGGACCTGGTTCTGACCTGACCTGATCGACCCACCTCCGACATTATCCAACGATGGTGGACGACTGTCCTATGTCAGATTTAATAACTCATTTCACGTGTGTTTAATTGCAAGTGGCTGCATTATATCTCTCGCTCTCAGGTTGGGCAACCATAAGCACCTGTGCTATATTGAAGCTACCAAGATATAAGTTCCCCTAGCACTACTTAAGGGAGAGAGAACTCTCAGTACTAAGCTGGGTGGAAATAACATCCAACCTAGCTTGTAGTTCCATTGTTGGCTGAAGCTGTAGCAAAAAAATTGTAGAACCATATCTGGATTCTAACATTACGTACATCTGTACGACAGCCATTTCTTTTGACGCAAACGAGTATACGTCTAGGAAGTCCTAAGTTCTAAATATAGCCTCCGAGGCTTGGGGTAGTAGATGCCACTCTAATAGGTACTTTGCGGCCCCTTGAGAGGCGATCCACAATTTGTTTATCCTCTCCGAGAGGTAGGTGGCAGAAAGTGTTATTTGTTACTTTCACTTGTACTACTTGTACTGCTACTACTTGTACTGGCTAGATGTTTAAATTGATATCATGGTAGATCATGATCATCAAGGATCATGTACCGCCCTCGTTCCTGAGGCACGCTACTAGGATCCTGTTGTTGAACTGAACTAATACGTGTCCAGTGCCATTTTAGAGACATCCGCTGACTCTTTATAACTGCAAATACTGCATACAACTCTTTCACAATGCAGTGCCAGCACGTCCGGTATGGGGCCCATATACCTTTAGGTAAATGTTGTTTAGTTGAACATATACTGTACCGGTCGTGAAAAAATGAGTAGCACTTTTCTTGACTATCGGAGATGAGCTGTATATTTATTAGTTTTGCCTCTGTCTGTTTGTATGTTCTGAAAACACATTTGCGTTTTGCGATACAAAGTCACCCATTTTAAATTGCGTAGTTACAACATTGAACATACTTAACAAAGAATGAACTTTCCCTAGAGAACTGTATCCACGATTCTACACTTGTAAAACTTTTTGATAGAAAGTTTCAAATGATTTTGGTCGGTATTCCATAATATACGGAGAAATTTGATCACTTGTAAAGGTTTGGTAAAATACTTTAGGTAAAATTACCACAGACATCTAAATAGATGTCATCTCAAGAATTCTCTAGGAGTATCTTGAAGGTTTCCGCAACCTGAAGAGCAGATATTGTACTGCTTTGATGGGCAAGTAAATAGATTAAGTATACTATTACCCTGATGCCTCGTGCTCATAGGATTTTCGCAATCCAATTTGTCACTGTGGCAACTATCTTTGGACTTGAAGATAGGCCAAACAGTTGGGCAGTTAGTTGAAGTATATATATATATTTGTATACTATTACTAGAAGGAACCTCCGAGGTACCTTAAAGTATCGTAAAGTAAATCTGGTGAATTTCTATCTTTACTGACCGATTCTTTATCTATAAGTATAATAAACCTGCCAAGTCTGTTTGTAAAATCAAATGAGAATGATGATCCACTGGTGGATGAATCAAATCACTCACTGCATATTGCACACTTTTTTTTTTAACAAGAAATATTAGCTTGTATATAGGAAGCCGGGGTTTATGTATAGTGCAGTTTTTCGTTTTTTCGTTTTTGTGTTAAATGAAGGATCATGTCCGTCATGTCCTTATTTAAATGTAATGTAAAAGTTAACCCAAAAAATAAGATTAACTGCTTGTTATTACTTTTATATCGTGGTTATGAGCAACCTGGGGGCCTATTATAAGCTCTGGAATCCAGCCCTAGCTTAGGAATTAGTCGTTGAAAATAGGAACTCGCAAGGCAGCGCGTACGCTGGCTGCAATTGAGAGCTAATAATACGCCAGCTGCTCTTGCCATATCTGGGCATATATAGGCTACCCGTCCCCCCTGAAACTTCTGACTGAATAGTCATTGTGTGAGTTTATTATTGGAGTTGTTGGCAGTGTCCCTTTGGGCTGCCGTGATGAAAAGGCTGCTTGTATCAAATTTATCTTTTTGGAATATGTAATTATAAATAACAAAATCCATGATGAATTAAATCTGTTAAAGCCACGTGTGAGTACCGCATAGAGATGCTCTGAAAAAAGTTCGAATTTTCGGTCTCATCTTATCGCACTCTGCTAGCTTACCGCAAAATATCTGCATTGCGGTTTTGTGACCCCTTCTATAGTGAGCTAGGACAAAAGTACTTGAGATATTGTTAACCAATGAACTATAATTTGAACAGTTGGGGTATGCTGATTCCCAATCAATACTCTAGAAAATCAGAGCGTTACAATTGTCTTTGTTCCGACAATTATTAATTAAACTGATTAATAATTGCTCAGTATAAGCCAAATAATCTCTACTTTTATTAAAATGGCACAATTCCTCATAAAGTTAAGACCTACAAAACCGGGACTAGCAATGCAAGATTAGTTTTGATCTTATCAGTTATCCTTCCCAGAATGTGTATCAAACTTTTGAAGACATCATAACTCTTGTAATCTCTGGTTTGTATTTGTAATCGGTACAATTGTCCGCTTATCAAACCCGATACCTTTTTCCTTTAAATTAGCTTTTCCAATTCGCTTTTACAATATTTTAGGATAGATAAATAACTAAAATGTGCCTGAGCTGCATGAGTAGTGTCCTGGTGACTAGTTAATGGTGTATATAAATTTAAATGAGTTAATAAGTGACAAATATTAAAATGACAACGCGATTGTCCGTTATTTTTGAAAATTTTGATACTCACGGAAACTCTTACTTCGTTTATAAGGCGGAGGTGAAGCGATACCATCCTCCGAGGATGAAAATGATGACTCCTCCGAGATCATCTAACTCGAAAGCCGATCTTCCAACGAAGTATCAGTATTCGAAATTTCGCTTATTTCCTCTGACAATAGATTTGCAAATTTACAGAATTCATTTGTCCGCCCCTACGAAAATATCACTGTGTTAACGTTCTTAGTAAATATAAATTACTTTAAAATGAATTTAAAGATTAAATTAGTATGAAAATATTATATTTTAAATTTTGCGATGTTATATCGGCAAAATTCACAAACGCTATGAGAAGACAGCTTACGTCAGGGCGTCATCCGATGTTAGAAGAGTGCGCCCGCTGGTGTAAGAGCGAGAGAGGTATAGAACCATCGACAATCTGGTATGTTTTTATTGAATTTATGGCATATTCACAACAGCCTTCTTCACCTCAACACTGTGTGCAGTGAGACACATAATATGGATAAATTGCGAGTAAAATACTAAAAATACAATTTAATTTTTCCATACAAACGATTCGTAACCATATTTTGACACATAAGGATTTGACCTTTAAAAACATTTCATAAAGTTCATTGTTAGTGGAAAGCATTGACCTATATGTTCTAGACTTGTAGTAACCCTCTCAAAGCGTGACCACTGGCCATAAGCCTACAGGCTTATGCGAAGCTTATGTCAATTCAGTCATCTGTCAGACGCGAACCGAATAACAATAGGTACAAAATGGGTAAATGCGTAGTAAAAGAGTGCGATTCAAGATCGGAAACCCATAAGAAATTAACCGGAATTACTTTCCACACGTAAGATTAATGTTTACATTAATATTAAAATACAGTAAAATACTGTTCGGCAGATTGTACAGAAGACCGAAGAGTACAATCAGCCGCTGTGTATGGCATTCGTGGATTATGACGGACAGGTGACGAACTCTATCGAGCTGAATCGAGGTGTAAGACAGGGAGATGTCATATCTCCCAAACTCTTCACCAACGCTCTAGAGGACGTCTTCAAGACCCTGGATTGGACTGGACAGGGTATCAACGTGAATGGTGAGTACATCTCACATCTTCGGTTTGCCGACAACATCGTTGTAATGGCAGAGTCGCTGGAACAGTTAAGCGGAATGCTGCGCAGCCTAGACGAGTCCTCCCGGCGTGTCGGTTTGGGGATGAACTTGGACAAGACCAAGGTCATGTTCAATGAACATGTCGTGCCCGGACCGATAAGCGTCGAAGGGTCAGTTCTCGAAGTCGTAAACAAATACGTCTACCTAGGCCAAACTATCCAGTTAGGTAGACGAAACTTCGAGAAGGAGGCCGAAAGGAGGATTCAGCTGGGTTGGGCTGCATTTGGCAAACTGCGTCGGGTCTTCAGCTCGCCTATACCGCAATGTCTGAAGACCAAAGTCTTTGACCAGTGCGTCCTACCGGTAATGACCTACGGTGCCGAAACGTGGACACTCACGGTGGGGCTAGTCCACAAATTTAAAGTCGCTCAGCGAGCTATGGAGCGGGCTATGCTCGGGGTATCTCTAAACTCAGGAATGAGTATATCCGCCAGAGAACTGGGGTAACCGACATAGCTCGCAGAATAAGCTCGCTGAAGTGGCAATGGGCTGGTCATATCTGCCGAAGGACCGACGGTAGATGGAGTAAGAAGGTCATTGAGTGGAGACCGCGTCTTGGTAAACGTAGCGTAGGACGCCCACCAGCCCGATGGTCAGACGACCTCAGAAGGGCTGCTGGAAAAGACTGGATGCGGAAGGCAGAGAATCGGATGTTGTGGCGCACATTGGGAGAGGCCTATGTCCAGCAGTGGACTGCAATAGGATGATGATGATGACAGTAAAATAGATAAAATGTTGAATTTTTATAATTAGCTTCAGTGATACCACTAAAAACTTAGTTTTAGTTTCCCACATTTGTGGGAGAGTTATTAATTTATGGAAAAGGAGATTTTAAATATTTTTTGTTATAATAATAACGCTGCAGGGTGCCTAAAGATGCAGCACGCCGTGACAAGTGGGTGAAAATTATCCGATTGCTGAGAAAAGAAACTGACTGGCTACCTGCACCCGGGAGATCATTTATCGTCAATTCAAGTTGATCATTCGCTTTCATTAATAAATGCCATAATTAATAAATACATAAAAATAAGATTGTATCACGAAAGCAAATTATTCACTCAGACTTATATAAAAGGCAATTTTATACAAACTTATGTTACACAGCGGTGTATGATCAATAATTCATCTGCCTAGCTTTTTCCCAATTATGTTGGGGTCGGCTTCCAATCTAACCGGGTGCAGCCGAGTACTAGTGTTTTACATGGAGCGACTGCCTATCTGACCTCCGCAACCCAGTTGCGTGGGCAACACAATCCCCCTTGGTAAGTCTGGTTGTTAGACTTTCTGGCTTCTGACTATCCGTAACGACTGCCAAAGATGTTCAAATGACAGCCGGGACCCACCAATTTAACGTGCCTTCCGAAACACGGAGGAACTCGTCATGATAAGATGGTCACCCATCCACGGACCGACCGCGCCAAGCGTTGCTTATGATCGATCGACCCGTGCGGCTATTAGGCCCTGTCCACGTTAAATAAAATAATTCCCTTTCAATATAATGAATGTAAGTACATTATTTTACTACTCAAGCGTTTTCACTATTTTGTGTATCTGTACCTAATTGTGTACACCTTACCTACAGCGATTTAAATCGCTGCTCTAAGGCAGGTGTACACAATTAGGTACAGATGAGTGTGATCCAATTTTTTTCGGAACAGCCGATCTAGTACGGAGTACACAGAGATCTTTGATCCATTCATTATTTCAGTTATCTTCTAATACATCTGATAAGAAATTAATAAGTAATAGTAAAATATTGAATTTATATTTATTAAATATTTTTACGAGTACATGGCTTGAAAAAGTTGGGTGAAATTTCGCATGGGCAGGCCATCCCACACCGTCATTGCAAATTTATATTGCCATCTTTGTCTAATCAAAGTGACGGCAATGTAATTGCGATTTGTGTGACTGAGATAGATATATGTTTCATTTTAAATGTCTAGTGGTTTCAAAGCTACGTCATTGCATCTAAAAAGTGGACACACATTTTGTGACGCATTTGTATGAGGTTTGCTCCTCTTGTATATTGAACTCAGTGGTGGAAGGGTTCCAGGTAAGCAGTAATATTGACATTAAACTTTCAATCGAATGTCAAAATTTGTTGTGTCATATCACTGTTATATGTTTGAAGTATTGCAATTTATAAATATTAAAAATAAGTTAATTTGGATAAATTATTTTTGAACTAAAATCTGTGTTGAAATTTAAATAATCGTGCATTGGTTTGGAGAAGGCATCACAGAGCCGGTAACAATAACCAGCAACGGGATGCCATTTTTGTCAAAGTTGACAATCATTTATCAGTTCCGTTGGCATTCACTATAGATGAAAAAGATGTGGTGAGTCCGCTTTCTCTGATCAGTCCAACATCGTCATCGTGAAACTCAAGAGCGGATCAACAAATTACGAGTACACTTCAAACAAACTTATCAATTTATATCGTTGCCGTCACTATTCTTCAATAGAAAGATGGGTACTCCTTTAGGAATTAGGATGTTATGTTATGAACTTGGCAACCTGGTAACCAGGATCGACAGAATAATGGAAGAGCAATGCAAAGACCACCAATTAGGACAAATTGAGACAATTAGAAGGAGCCAAAACTTTTGACAACATGGATAGTTGGGATGGATGAAACCAAGGGGTATAAGGGCAGGAAAATGGTGATGAGTTTGTATGGGAAAATAAAAAAGTTATGAATGTTGACATTAGTCAAATAACTACAATTACAAATTGTAACAATATACGTTATGTGTTTTTATTGTTGATTTTTTGGGATAGTGTGGGACTTTTTTGCTAAGTACGCGAGAACTTTTCTCGCTTTAACTAATTAGATATTATAATGCCGAGGAAAAGACGATGGTAGTAGCAGTCAATGTAATGTGCGAAGAGCCATCTCACGTGCTAGCGAGAGATTGGTCAAGTAAGAGTCGTATTGCTATGTCAGAATTGTTTTCTTTTGTCTTCTTTTTTTCTTAACCATTTTGGGACATCAAAAACAAAAACAGCTACACGACTTAATGAATTTGGAACGAGCAGCATTTCAAATGCAATAGATTCCTGTGCGAACAGTTCGGTAACAAATGGAGAAATGATAATAATTTGTAAATATTGTTAGGTGTTGAAATACAATGATCCTATGTAGGATCCGTTAAGCTCTTTAGTTTCTAAAAATGATTCTAAGTATTTCTTGACCAATCAATAAACCCATATATAAACTAATAAATAAAATCGGTTTGCCTATTTGTAATGTTCAAATAACCGTTTCACATAATATATAAACGGTATATACACCAAAGTAACATATTTTAGAATTTTTGTCTTTATGTTTGTTTCGGATAATCTCTGTAATGGCTGGACCGATTTTGACGGGATTTTTTTGTAGGTAACTGATGTAATAAGAAGTAACTTAGGCTCTTTTTTTTTAGAAAAAATCTTTTATTCACTCATATAATGCTTTTGAGACGAAACAAAGTTCGCGGGTCAGCTAGTAATGTTATAAATTTAAATCTATACATATTTAAAATTACATTTGTGTGGTAAATGTCGATGACTGACTAAATTGCGCATTTGGGACCTAAAAAAATTTCAAATCCCGGCGTAACTTCGACTGCCTACACCTAAGGCGTGAAGTTACAAAGAAAAAAAATAAGACATATTTGTATGGCAATGCTATATAACGATAAGTTATTAAAATCAGTACCGCATAATATTATGATCGCATAATGGTCTATAGTAGATACTGTAGTTGTAAGCTATGAAGTTGGACGCCAGGGTAATGTTTGCAGCGTACTCCAATTTCCCGTTACACAATTTTTCATCAAATGAACGTATTTGTTGAATATCGAATTAAGATTTTTCTTATTTAATAAATGTTATTAATCTCTTCGGTACTTATGATAAAGTATTGCCGTTTAGTCAGAAGATCTTTATATATTATCATCATCAGCCTTTGAGGTCCACTGCTTGACGTAGGCCTCATATAACGCCACAACTACCGGTCCTGTGCAACCTGCATCCGTCGGTCTCCCGCGGATTTCACCGGGTCGACGGTCCACCTAGTGAGGGGACAGCCTACTCCGCGTCGACCAGTTCGTGGTCGCCACTCGAGAACCTTTCTAGCCCAGCGGTGATCGGTTCGTAGAGCGATGTGGCTAGCCCATCTCCACTTCAGCGTGCTAACCTTACGAGCTATGTCAGTCACGCCAGATCTCTTGCGTATCTTCGTATTGCGGATTTTATCTCGCAGAGCGTAGCCCGTTCCATAGCACGCTAAGCCACCTTGAGCTTCGTCATGAGGCCAACATTCAGAGCCCAGAGACGTTTTTATACATAGTTCCCATATATTTCATAATATCATATCTTTAATATATTATTTATGAAAAAAATAATAAACTTTATAATGAGTAATTCTACTAAAAAAGCTTAAATAATTATTAAACATAAAATTATTCCACAAATATTATACGAGCAACATTTAGTAAGGGGAGAAAGGAGAAGAAAGAAATGGAAAGAGGTACGAACAATTGAATAAAATGATGGAATTGAAGATGCCAATCATTAACAACCGTGAACACTTTAATGAACCTTAATCACACAAAATATTAGTAACTTTCTCAGATAAATGCACCACACCTAAAGCAAGCTAAAATATATGAGATCAATTAACTATAGCGTATTGCATTACATAAATTAGCAAAAACACCTAACACCTCTTTGGATATGTAATCGGTAAATAATTCTTTAGATTAATGTATATTGAGTATCGTGTCACAGTCAAGATGTTTAACGATAGCTATTTCAATGTTTCTTTTGAAAGAAGCCCGTCTATACAAATATGGAACACTGTAAAATCATAAACTTGATCAATCACGCTGCGGTAATTCGTGGTTGAGTGCAAAATTTCATCAATCAACACGAGAACAGAAAGCCTTTCAATATTTGCGGAGAAGGTTCGATTATTAATGAAGTATTTTAAATGCGTTTGAAAATTTATGGAAGTAAATTATACCTTCACGCCTAACGGGTTCAGGTGGTAGTTGGTTTATAGTACCTTCACGCTTTATGGGGTTCAGGTGGTCGTGGTATTAACCATTTATTTTGCTGCTTCTGTTGTTATACTTCATTATTAGTAATATATTCGTTTTTTTTATTATTAAACCTCTAATAAAATACTTACTCTTAAAAAGTCTGAACAGATTTTAATAACATTAAAACAACTTTTTAGGATTATATCGCGTTAATTTAGAACTTATTTTTATTCATTGTCCGACGTTTCGTTTTAATGTAATGAATGTGATTCGCGAAAATCCAAAAAATAAACCAGATTTTAATAACATAACATAACTTCACGCCTTTGTTACCCGAAGGTGTAGGCAGCAGCTGTTAAGCCTCGTCTCGCCGTTATGTTTACGTCTCAAATGGAATAGGTGGCGAACCTATTGCCATACCGGGCACAAAGTTTTTCAGTCATTGATATTTATCACACATAACTTCCGAAAACAATTTCGAAAAGTCATTGGTGTGAGCCAGTGTCAGGATTCGAATCTGGACCTCCGGATCAGAAGCCGTGTGCTCGACCACTGCGCCACCGAGATTATTTTTTTTTAGATTTTAATAATTCACCATTAAAAGTCTATTTTATTCAGATCTCATAATATCTATTATTTTTGTATTAAATTTTCCATTAATTAGAAAATCAAATTATAAACCTATCATAACTCGTGTAAGGTAAACGCAGCTATCAACGACCCATCGAAAATCTGAAGTTATTACCGACCTATAAAAGTAATTCGAAATCTAAACGTTTCCAGAACTATTCTAGCTATAGGTAGGCAAAGTTATACACGAATTTATTACTTGAGCATCGTATACTTCTACGTTAGTGTGAGTAACTGTGCAAAAAAGAGATAAAATACGTCAGTTACTACGGGGTAGCGTGGACGCAGGACGTGTCGTACTGTTCCCTTGTTCCTTCAGGTAAGTACTGTGACTTATCTATTTAAGACATTCATACAAACAAATGACGTCTATACTTTATTTTATATTACTAAATGTATTCACTTAAGTGTCAACTTTTCATTTCTTACAACATTTTATTAATAAAAAGTAATTTGAAACGATAAAACTTTAAATTAAAATGGGACGGTGTTAGCTTCACCAGTTTAAGTCGTGGCAGTTATCAACGACCCATAAGTCGGCAATGGCAGCAACGTAACTTTTCGTTTCAATTTTCTTTTATGTTATTATATCACACTAACACAAGTGTTTTTATGGACCAGTTTAAATCTAAGCTATACGTCTTCATAAAAATCTATTAGCGACTAAACTTTTTTGTCTAGTGTTTACCTTTTAGCGTTGTCAATTTAACCAAAGTTATGATATTTTTCGAGGATCGAAATCAAATAGTTACAGTAATAAATCATTGTTTTTTTGTTTAAAACAGTGTGCATTTGTTCATATTTTTTGTGACATTAATCAATTATAATTTATTTTATAGTCCGAAGGTCAAATAAATTAAAATAACCATTTTTTTATGAGTCGGTAATACAATTTAGGTTTATACTTACATACTTTATTACCGACCCATGTGGGTCGGCAATAGCAACTATAAGAAGCTATTACCGATCGACGATCGTATATAGATTATTTAGTTTCTCATCTACTTTTAAGACATAATAGGCGCCTATTAATAAATGCTACTTCATGGTTAAATTAACATAAAACATAAAATTATATTTTGTTCCAGAAATATGGAGCCACAAAAGCGGCGAAAAGTGTACAGTAAAACACAACTAGCCGAAGCAATCAAAGCAATTAATGACGGAACAAGTGTATATGAGGCATCAAAAAGGTTTAATATTCCTAAAACTACATTACGAGACAAACGGGACGGGAAATATAAGAATGAAATTTGCGGAGTTCAGCCGGTTCTAAATTTAAGTGAAGAAAAACAGATTGTAGACTGGATTCACTACCTTGGCAAGATGGGATTTCCAGTTACAAAAGAACAATTATTAGAAGCAGTGGCTAAGCTGGTCCAAAACTTAAATCGTCCAAACCCATTTAAAAATGGTATGCCTGGCAGATATTGGTTTGAGAATTTTATAAATAGACATCCAACAGTATCTAAACGCGTTGCACAAAATCTTCCTTCAAGCCGAAATCAAGTCACAGAAGCAGCTATACGTGCATGGTTCGATAGAGTGAACAATTATTTTATGACAAATAATCTGCATGATGTTTTAGAAGATCCTAGACGAGTGTTTAACTGTGACGAAACTGCTTTCTTTTTATGCCCAAAAGAGAAAGAAGTTTTGGTTAGCAGAGGTAGCAAACGAGTGTATAATCGTGTTGCTAATGACGAAAAAGAGTGCTTGACTGTGCTTGTGAATGTTTCAGCTGACGTTTCAGCAATCTAGCACCTCCAATGATACTTTTTCCATATAAACGTATGCCAAAAAATCTTGTACCTACAATACCTCGTGGATGGGGACTTGGTAACACGGAGTCGGGTTAGATGAACACAGAAGCATTTTATGAATATATTACCAACTGCTTCTATCCGTGGCTTGTAACAAATGAAATACCATTTCCAGTAGTTTTGTTTTTGGATGGTCACACATTTCACATATCACTTCCACTATCAACATTCTGTAAAGAAAAAGCAATCATCCTGGTAGCTTTACTTCCCAACTCTACACATATACTTCAGCCGCTTGACGTAGCTGTTTTCAGACCAGTCAAAGGAACATGGAGGACTGTTGTGCATGAATTCAGAATTCAAAATAACTATGCCAAGCTTAAACGCACTGATTTTGCTCCGGCAGTAAAAAAATGTTTTGACCAATGCCTTAAGCCTGAAACCATACAGAGCGGATTTCTTTGTTGTGGATTATATCCATTTGATGCATCAAAAATAAACTACTGTAAACTGTTGCCAAATTTAAAGCATACAGAAGACAATCATATATCCACATCTGAACATGCAGAAAAATTTAAGCATGATTTCGAGGCTAGATTGTCACCTATAACCTTAAAAAGTTTTAAAGATTCGGGAGGCCAGTGGATGGGAGATCCAACTTATAAAAAGTTATTCGAATATTGGAAAAAAATTAGCCCCGAAAACGCCATAAATCAAGAGAGTGAAAGTATTCTGCAATTAGGGGAATCAACACTAAATAATAATTTTGTGAATGAAACGCCAGATATATCTGAGGCTATCCTAAATTTTGATATAGTTGCTGAGAGTAATGAGCAAGGTTCAGCAGTATTGGGAGAAGAGGCATCCAACTTATCCTTATTTATTGAAAAACCTCTACCCTCGTCGCCTACTGTATACTTATTGACTGTACAAGATGAGTTCAACCAGTTTCAGCAGACATCTACTCCTCAACAAGGTAATTTACTTCTACCATTTACCAACAAGTTAACACCCTTGTCCACTTCAATTCTTGCACCAGAAAATAATACTTCAATCGAAATAACCGCGGAGCAGCTACAAACACTTCAGAAGTATACACCATCACCCGAAAATGCAACCAAAGAGGCCGCTCCAAAAACAAGTGGTTGCTCTGCTATTCCCACACCATTTAAGAATTATGCGACACCTTTCAAAAATTCTCTTTACTTTCCGAAAAATAATATCGATAATAAAAAGAAGACATTAAATAAAAAACTCACGCCGACAGTAGCTATATCTGATGAGTTTATGGAATACCAAAGGAGAATTATAAAAGAAAAAGAAGATAAAAAAAATAGAAAAATAAAAAGAAAACAAGAAATCTTAGAAAAAGGGAACAAAAAGAATTATTGAAGAAAACAACGACCTTAAAGAACAAAACATCTATTAAAAAAGTGAATGCGGTTAACAAAGAAGGTTCTCCTGTAGCAGGACCTAGTAAATATCAATCAGATAGCGAATACGATTTTAATTTACTTCCAAAGGAAGCACCAAAGCGTCGCGTGCTTTGTAACAGTGAGTTAGAAAATGAATATAAAAAAGGTCATGAACATACTAATAGTACTTCAATTAATGATAGAGATTCTTATGAAACAGAAACTACTGTACGTCTATTACAGTCAGACTCTGCAAGAGAGACAGTTAAACGTCGAGTCTTATATAGCAGTGAGTCTGATGATGAAAGTATTTTTTAAGTGACTTTAATGTTTCGTTTATAAGCACCAGTTGTACCAAATCATATATATATAACTAATTAGTTGCAATTTATCTCTAAAAAGAGGTGAACCAATGACTGTGATGATTAATATTTAAATTCCAAATAATAGTTTAAAAAAACTAAAAAACACGCTTTTTATAGAATACCGAACTAAAAAATAGAAAAATAAAAAAAAAAAAATTATTTTAAAAAAAGCGTGGGGTGCTTTTTAGATATTAACGAAATGATAATCACTACTCATATCTGTCAATAAAATATTTATAACTATTGACACCATGCACCCCACGCTTTTTTTAAAATAAAATATTTTTTTTTATTTTTCTATTTTTTAGTTCGGTATTCTATAAAAAGCGTGTTTTTTAGTTTTTTTAAACTATTATTTATTTTCTATTTTTTAGTTCGGTTTTCTAGTCTAGAACTTTCATAGTTCACAAATCGCACCATCTAGTGGCAATCACCGGAAACTAAAAAAGAAGTCGGTTACAAACAAACATACAAACATACAAACATACAAACCTACAAACATACAAACCTACAAACAAACATACAGGTGAAGCTAATAAAAAGCTAATAAAAAATATTATGATCTCAATAGCAATATCCTAGAGTTTGAAATCCTTTAATTAAATATATATTAATAGTATTATGTTGATTAATTTAAAAGTTTATAATTATTTAGTTCATTACTAAGAAGCACTCATTTGTTTTATTAAAAATAACTATAATAAAAAAATAAGAATATATTTGCATTTTTATTTTATTTTATTAAGATCGGTAATCATCATCATCACTAGCTTCTATACATTCCATTGCTGGAAAAAGGCCTCCTCTCATATATGATCGGGAATAGCTGCATAAAAATCGTTAATAGCTTCACAGACGTTTTTATGGGTCGGTAATTGCAACAATCGACTAAGTCACATTGTAAATTATTTTTTACATGATAATCCTTTATTTAAATGTATTTGATTCAATAAAAACTTTTTTTATACATAACACTAGCATATAAAATGAAACTATAAATCTTTAGAGGAACCAGTATACTAAAAAAATATGGTTGATTTTAAAATTGCCTTAGAGGGGTCGTTAATACCTGCGTTTACCTTACATCTTGACATCCTTATCAATTTTATTTCAATGGGGAATCGGCATTTTATTAATTTTCACAAGACATAATAAGTAGGTAAGTATTGGTCCTTAAATAATAGCCTATGGAATACCAGGGATATGTATAAAAGGAATATCTAAAAATAGCTTCCGGGACAAAGATTAACGATCGCTGGGCGACTTTCAGAAGCTGACAATATATGGGTTAACGCACAGTTAGAGAGAGATCCCGTTCAATATGGCTCAAGGGTTTTGTGGGAAAAATAAGGTTAAAGGAAAATCCTGTATTATTTTTAATAGTAGGGTTAACTTCCCGAACATTGTGTAACTCAAGTAATAAATTTTAATCGATTTGCTTTTATTGTTATTTACACCTCTATTCATCATTATCATACATCACAGCGCGACTACTTCCACAAATGTTAAAGTACACTAGTACCAAAAAGTGTTTATGTATCAAAAACCTAAATGCAATTTCATGTCTTTGAGTTGAAGAAGTCAATTACTGCCGAAAAAATGCTATCAACTAGTGTAGTTTGTTTTCCTCTTTCGTTTTTAGTATCCAAAAGTGCAAACTTCCGTTGACGTTGACACTGATGAGAGGATAAGTCTAACGCTACATGGTGTTTACGTTATACATATATACAAAGTATTTGGTCAAAAGTAGATAGCAGGTAGTTAGCCCTTCCCCGTGTAAGAAGAAGATGAATGGAATATGTTCAGTTATCGACCGTTATTACATATTGAAACTTTAAAATAAATCTAAATTCATTTAGATCTGTATTGTGTGTGGGGCTCGAACCTGGGAGCTAGAGGTGAACAGATATACTCCATCTGATCAATCTTAATTGCAGAATTTAGTTAATAGTACACATTAGAATATTTATGTGAGCCTAAGGGCTCTGATGATGTATCACCAACATAATATATTATGACATTAACAAAAACAAATGAATTAACAGTTTTTAGAACTTCACTATTTACCGAAGGTGTAGGCTGTTAAGCCTCAACTCGAAGAATCCTCACGTCCCAAATAAAATACGTGGCAGAATCTATTGCCATACCCTGGGCACAATGTGTTCAGTTATCGATGTTTATAGCACATAGCTTCTGAAAATAGCTGCGAAATTACATTGGTATTAGGCTCATCGATCGTACGACGTCTTCATTCTGAAACACGATCTCGACCACTGGACCACTAAGCTGTGTAACTGTGGTCTTAGACTAGATCAAACACATAATTTTTGTGTATTCATTTAATGACAAGAGGATTTTGCGCCAAACTTATGTTCATAAATGTATTCAGAAAAGTTTGTTTTATAAATCCACTGTATTAATAGACAAATCGAGCGATAAGAGACCGTGATCCAGCATAAATTTCATGTTTAATTTTATTTGAATATTGATTTTGGAAATATGCGATGTGTATATTTATCTGAAAAAGATTTGTTTGTAATCAATAAACTCGGAAAATAATGAAACGATTGTAATCTCTCTTTCAATATATAAAAAAAAACTCTTTTATTCAGAAATAGCCATAGACACTATGTGTTATTTTAAATACAGATCCCTGACGGATCTGCACAAAAGTTTAAAAGCCCAACATTTATGTATATCAACTCTCGAAGCTTACTTTTTCATGAGGGAAACTTTGGGAAGAGACTAGCCGATTATGTTCTTACTAATTTCAAGTTTTATATTATTGTATAACATTGCGTTCGTCGTAACCTCTAAATGTTATTTATTAGACAACTTCAACTTCTTTACAACAACAGCAATGGACGACGGTTATTTTGGGTTTAAAACTTGAGCAATATAAAAGTTTTTTTTATTGTATATGCCTTGATGCGATGTGTTGATATTAACTGATACAAAGCGTTCATATTATTCACCACTCTATTCAACTTAGTAAAGGTTTGGTATTCGCCACACGCTACAGGTGAACTTTTAAAAGATTTAAAAGTTAACATTTTCATAACAGCTTTCATAACATATGTTTTTTACATAACACAGTTTCATAACATATGTTAAAAAAGTTCAAATTAACAATAAATATCCAAGTCATTCTGCTAATCAAATTAATCTCCCTTCACACATTTCATTTCTCCCGACAATAATTGCGTAAGACAGATAATGTGTGAGAGTATTCGCTAGGTTTTGGTTTTTATTAATTATGGAGGTTCAAAGTCTCAAGGTTCACGTTTATTTTCCGAATATTGTATACCATTTAACCCCATTATAAAACTGTCAAAATTTACACATAACATTAAGTGATATATAATTTTTTTTTCATAATTAACTCCAATATAATTTTTTCAGGTTAAGTCTAAGTGACATACCGTATAAAATGTAATTAGAATTTAATTAGGTTGGAGTGTCTTGTGGGCGGTTCCATTTCCAATATGAAGCCGAAAACTGGTCGTTTTTAACGAGTTTCATAACCGTGAAGCTACTAAAGTGAAGAGATTTATTGCTGTTACTTTTGAGGTTTTTAAAAATAATCTTGTAGACGAGAAGTGAAAAAAGTAGTGCAATTATGAGATTTAACGAACTAACATTCATTAGTCTTGACTTGAAATAAATCGAATATATATCCTATATATTAATCTATGCTTATGACACAATTTCTTGATGATTGGTTATATAGTTTGTACATGAAAGTGTACAAAACAATCATCTGTAGTCACATTCGCTTTAATATTGCTATTTTCTTCTTACCGAGCACACGATAATTACATCATTTATAATTATTATTTGTTACTTTGTCCGTATGATCTAAATGGATTGTCTCAGTGATATTACAATATTACATCTACTGATATAAAAACAGTGTTTATGATATAATTATGTTGCTGTAATTTCTGACATCAATTACAAAGTATAACGTCGTCTCATAAAATCCTGGCGCCACAATAAAGGGAGCTTATTATACTACTCTATATTATTTACTGAAGATGAAATGATTGTATAATAATTTAAATTAAATCGCTTTTATTACAATACCGTGAGCGTGGAGGAGGTTGTAAAGCGTCTGAACCTCCTTTTACGTAATATAGACACTGGCCAGTAAGAATTCTATTTTAAAAATACTCTTTCATTATTTAAAACTATAATGATTATGAAATTAAATACAATACGAGTAATTTAATGCCAATGGATTCTTACGTAAATATTTTACAGACAATAAATGATGATATCTAAGTTCTATGATTCATTAACTATGAACGAATAAGTTTCTAATGATTTACAGAAATACCAAATGTTTCAGTAGTTTTTAAATATGTAAAGGTACTCACAAAAATAAAACCAACCATGAAACTCTTGGTTCTGTTACGTCTTTGTTAAGAAATATGCAAACATATAGAGTAGAGATGTATGTTATATAGTGGTAGTATGTTTTTCTTAAGTTACTTCTGTTTTTAAATATAATTCATATGATATACCAAATATCTGGGACACTTCTATCAAAAAAAATCAAAAAATCAAAACTCATTTATTCAGTTTAGGTCTTGTCAGACACTTATGAAGGTCACGTTTTTTTTTTTACTTCCGCCAATTCGATTACTCTCGCACTGAGAAGAATTGGCAAGAAACTCAGGGAGGTTTTTTTTTTTGTTTTTTTTTTTATTACTATCATTTACACAACAGTACTATGCACTAACAATTCAAATTGTTACAAGTGTAAGAAGTAATGAGCGGTTTATTTAAAAACTTTGTCGTCCTCCAAAAAATCGTTGATACTATAGTAAGCTTGGCTGATGAGACATCTTTTAAATAGGTCATCTATACAAATGTACCTAATATTGCGTGAGATTAATTTCCTGCACTGAGTAAATACTTACGCAATTTCATTTGAGGTTAATCTATTGAGTAACTTTATCTTTTGTAGATAAATTTACTAGAAAAGCAGCTAAGGTTCTGGTTGTACATAAAACAAAATGTTGTGTTTTCTGTACAATGTAATAATAATAATAGCAAAAGCCTTTATTTCAGACAGTATTAACAATAGTTTGTTTTTTTTCTTTTACCTCTTTTAAGATTTTCATATACATTTTTTTAAACTTTAACTTGAATGCTATGTTTATTCATCTGCAACGACAACCCTGTCTGTGTGCCATTTGCTGACAAAGGCCTCCTCCAACTTCTTCCACTCATCTCTGATTTTAGCAATTCTGGTCCAGGTGGGTCCTGCTACGGCTCTAATGTCGTCTACCCATCTTCTAAGTGGTCTACCTATTTTCCTTTTCTTATGCCTTGTGAACCAGTTCATTACTAGTTTTGACCATTTATCTTTACCCCTGATAGTGTCGCCTGACCATTTCCATTTCGACTTTATTATTGTTTTTATGACGTCTTTTGTTTTTTTCCGTTCCTTAATAGTTTTAATTCTTATTTTATCTGTTAGTTTTTTCCCCAACATGCTCCTCTCCATACTGTTTTGGCAGATTTCTATTTTTTTTAAAGGACTTTTATTAAGTGGTTTGGCAGCCGTAAGTAAGTATAGGAAGTATGCTGGTGTCAAAAAGTTTCTGCTTAGTATTTATCTTTATATCTTTGTTTTTCATGACTTCCTTTACGCTCCAAAATCTTTTCCAACCATTCCCAATACGTCTATCAATTTCTTTGACGTTAAATCTGTAGGAGAAATTATTTGGCCTAAATATATATATTCAATGACGTATTCAATTTCTTTATTATTTATTTTAATAGGTTTATGCCTTTCGTTAGTCATAAGTTTAGTCTTTAGTGTGTTTATTTCTAGTCCTACCCTACTACTCTCTATTATCAGGTCACTCAACATTGTTTGTAATCCTTCACTTGTTGGTGAGATTATTATTAAATCATCCGCAAATCTCAAATGTGATAGATTTTCGCCGTTGATGCACAGTACACATTTCTCCCAGTCTAATTTACGAAACACCTCCTCCAGAACGGCAGTAAAGAGTTTCGGCGATAATGGGCCTCCTTGACGTACACCTCTCTCTATTTTTATTTCTTCGCCCTCCTTCTCTAGTTTAATTCTACTATCGTAAATGTTTTTTAAGATTCTGATGTATTTCATATCAATGCCTTGGTTTTTGAACGACTGCCAAATTTTATTATGTTCTATTGTATCGAAGGCTTTACTGTAATCTACGAAGCAGCAGTAGAAAGTTATGTTGAATTCCTTACCTTTTTCGAACAGCTGTTTAATGACATAAATGTGGTCTAAAGTACAATTGAAAAAAAACGAAACGATTTTGGAAAATATTACTTACTACCACGATTTATATTACAGATACTTCTGACCTCATAAGCAAAGTATAAAAAAATATTTGTAACTGTAGCATAGATATAGTTCCTTATTTAAGCGCATCATAAAACTAGAAGCCTTTTTTATTCGTGTTGTTGTGTTGCGTAAAAAATAAATTACTTGCCGTAACAAAATAATGGTAACGAATGACTTTGTTGTCGCAAATTGTGTAAATAAAAGTTACATCAGACTCGCTTTAAGTCGCAACATATAAAACAAGGTTAAATATTATCCCACGACCCATTATTAAGCCCAAAATTGCCCCATTTTTTATAACATACCTTCATCTACCCATTATTGTTACTTAATATTCTATTTAATAATTTTCATCTATATCTATCACATGTTACTTCAGATAAGAATTCCGAAAGTCATTGGTGGAGCCCGGAATCAATCTCACAACTTTGTAATTCGAAAGTGAATTACGACCTCTGTACCACTGAGACTGTTTAAAGTCTATTGTAACCCAATCTATGGATCGAACTTAACATGTTTTTGTTATTTGTAGGACCCATTTTGTTTTCAATATAATTAAAATAATCTACCTGCTAGGTAATAACATAATCCAAACCTTCGCGTCTGTCATAACCCGTACCCGAATATGAATGGTTTAATATAGTACAGAAATCAAAGTAACCCATAATTTTTTAATTTTTTTTTCTTAATTTACAAGTAGTGGTTATAGATTATTTAATTAATATTGTTTTATTGAACGAACATAAAAAAATAAAGCGAGTCAATATAAAACATAAATTAATAACAATTTTATATTATCCGTAATTGACCACTTTGCTATCATGAATAATAAAAATTATAGCTAACAGCAACCTACGAAACAGATGTACGCGTACTAAACAATCAAAACTCAAATACTTCCCTCACTGCCACACTGGACGAAAATACTAAAATAGTAAAAATCGCTCGAAAGTCGCGAATTCTTAAGCCGTGGATGTCTGTGGGATTGTTGCGTTGTATAGCGAATCGTGACAGACTGCACATACACTCCAGAAATAATCCTAACAATGTAACACTTCACGTTACATACACGCGCTACAGAAACTTTTGCAACTCTGTGATAAAAAAGTGTAAAATGGCATTTAATAAAAAAGCAATAGACAGCGCAGGAAGTGATCAGAGAGCGATCTGAACGGCAATCAAAAATATAACAAGTGGTTCTAGAATTGAAAGTAGTCCTACAGAATTACTTCAAATGTATCATAACCCACAAGAGTCAGTGAACGGAGTCTGCCATTACTTTGCAAACGTGGGAAAGGAATTGGCCGAGTGCACCAACATACTTACTTCACGTCCAAGCTCCTTAATGGCAGACCGCTCTCTCTCTACACACACAAGTCCATGTAACTCGCTAGTTCTTACAGAAGTCAGTGCATCTGACATTGATATTATAATCGGTCAATTGCGTCGCAATTTCTCTGCGGGGTGTGATGGAGTTCCAACTGAGGTTCTAAAACAATGCCGACATATCTTAGCTCAGCCAATTGCTCACATTTGCAATCTTGTAATTAATACTGGGGTTTTTCCCAAACAATTTAAAAAAGCTCTAATACACCCGATTTATAAAACCGGTGACAGGACAGTGGTAAACAATTATAGACCAATTGCAATTCTGTCGGCTTTATCCAAAATTTTAGAAAAAATAATTAGGCGAGCTCTGGTAACCTTTTAAATAAATATAACTTATTAGCTTCTAACCAGTATGGCTTTTGATCGGGTATATCCACGGAGGACGCAGTTATGGATTTGAGTAGAGACGTGGCTGAATGTATTGACAGAAAGGACAGCTGTCTGGGTATCTTAGATCTTTCTAAAGACTTTGATACGGTCTCTGTTCACATAATGTCACTTGCTCGCATTCAACCTCTCTTGGAAGACGGCGGCGTTATACCTGCCCACCAGTTTGGTTTCAGGCAGCGCCACTCTACTACTGAACAAGTTCATAGAGTATGTAACAGTATTAGAAAATCACTGGAACAAAAGGAGTACTGCTCTTCAGTGTTTTTGGATGTGCAACAGGCTTTTGACCGTGTCTGGCACGAAGGTCTCCTCTGTAAAATAAAAACCTATCTTCCACATAGTTACTACCTGTTATTTAGATCGTATCTATCTGCTAGACTGTACCAAGTTACATGCCAAGAAACGGTTTCAAAATTTTATGACATCAAGGCTGGAGTACCGCGGGGGTCGGTATTGGGGCCTACCCTGTACAGTTTATTTACAGCTGACCTGCCAATAGTGGAAGGCTTAACTACAGCTACCTTTACGGATGATACAACAATACTCGCCAGCAGCAAGAATCCTGAAATAGCCACAAAAAAATTACAAAAAGGATTAGATAAAATATCTGACTGGCTCCGAAAGTGGAAGATAAAGGCCAGTACTTCTAAATCAGTCCAAGTTACTTTTACACTCCGCAAGGGTAATTGTCCTCCAGTACATTTGGATGGTGACACACTGCCCCATAGGGACTGTGTTCGATACTTGGGATTACAGTTGGATTGCCGTCTTACTTGGAACCAGCACATAAGAACTAAGAGAGAAGAGCTCAAATTCCGATATAGGAATTTATACTGGATCCTTGGAAGGAATAGTGCCCTGTCAGTGGACAATAAATTGCTCATATACAAGACAATATTAAAGCCAGTCTGGACGTACGGAACCCAACTATTGGGTAGTGCATGCAATTCCAATGTAAACATCCTTCAGAGAATGCAAAATTCAATACTGGGCACAATATGCAATGTACCATGGTACGATCGAAACTCTGAAATACATGAACATGCAGGAATGACCACAGTTGTGGAGGAGATCCAAATATGTCTGCAGAAATAGAGAGGGAAGCCACTGGTGCATCCAAATGCTCTAGCAACTGGATTGCTCACGCTCCCGTAAACTAAAAGGCTGAAAAGGAAAGACATAAATCCAAAGTGTGACACAAATTGTAAATCTATTGTAGTGCTTCTAATGGGGGGCACACAAAACCTGCTAATATTTACTCAACTCATCTGCTTATGGCTTGGCTGATCGCAGATAATAGGATAAAAAAAAAACTTGGCATAAGAGGTATAGCGCACAAATTGTTCACAGACTATTTAACAAACCGAAGACAACGTGTCAAAATAGACGGGTATTTGAGTGAAGAAGAGACACTAACTTACGGTGTTCCGCAGGGTAGTATACTGGGGCCTATATTATTCCAAATATACATTAACGACTTGTGTACACTGCCTTTACCTGCTAAGATCTTTACCTATGCAGATGATACAGCCGTGCTTGTATGGGGACATGATTGGAAAAACGTAAAGCATAATGCGGAAGAGTCACTTGCCAGAATTATGCTCTGGCTAAATAGCAACTTACTGACACTAAACATGAGTAAAATGAACTATCTTCCTTATCAAATCACAAAAATCGCTGAACCTCCAACTGACTATACCATAAAGATCCATACATGTCTAAGTGACCTCAACTGCTGCTGTGAAGGTGTCAACCTTGTTGACAGTATAAAATACCTGGGTGTACACATAGATTCCGCTCTAAAGTGGAAAAAACACATAAATGCAGTTGCATCAAGGATCAGACGTCTAATATATATTTTCAAATAATAATATTTTCAAATAATAATAATTTCAAATAAACAAAGATTGCGAGAAATTTACTATGCCCCCGAGGGCATAGTAAATTTCTCGCAATCTTTGTTTGACCGACTGATTGACTGATTGACCGAGTCAATCAATAATTATTTATTGTATAACAATATGGGGTGGAGCAGGGAAATCCTTCCTAATATGCTTGGAGCGAGCCCAGAGAGCACTATTAAAGATAATGCTAAAAAAACCTTACAAATATTCTACTACTGAACTATATAGGGAAGCTGAAGTCCTCTCAACAAGGCAACTTTTTGTACTCAGAGCCATTCTAAGAAAACATGGACATGTCCCAGCCCGGGATCTCAGCAGACGCAAAAGATCGAATATATCTAAACTCAAACCTTACAGAACCTCCTATGGCAGGAGGCAATTCGATGGAGTTAGTGGTAAGCTCTACAATATTGCAAATATTAACCTATTTATTGTGGGTCTGAGCAGGATTAAAGTGAAAAGGGAAGTCACACGTTGGTTAAACTCCTTGGACTACAGAGAAACAGAAGATCTACTGATGTATTCTACATAGTTGAATTGGTTGAGGTGTGAGTTAGTTTTTTGTTACCTGAACACTTAGCATACAGCTGTATACGCTGAACGACACACTCTTTTAAATGCTTACTCAGACATGCACACTCATGCATTCAATGTGGGCAGGGATCTTATGGCTTAATGAACGGCAATTTAATTTGCTTTGTTTTTTTTCTTGTTGTTTTTATTGTTATAAATTTTTCTTCTTATCAATCGTTTATTTAGTTTGATTATGTGAGTATAAACTGTTTGATGTGTATTGTAAGAGTAAAAGTTTTGATGAAGCTAAAAACATGACTGCAAAATTGTATCCCAAGATACAAGCCTAGGCTTAGTTTGAAAACAAAATATGTTATCATTGTGTTGCTGTTTGTATAGACAATTAAAATTAAAATAAATAAATAAATTTTGTACAGAAACGTTACAAGATAATAGGTAATTGTTGTCGGGCGAGTTAGCTCGCTAAGGTTTGTCCTGTTAAACTTTCTTAACCGTCACCGTAAATTTAACCGTTTCTTCTTCGTACCGAGTAAAACTATTTCAAGAGATATGAGGGTCAGAACGGAGAAGTAAAACCATTTTAGTGAATAGTCCAAGGAAACACTTCTGTTAATATTTTATTTTTTTTGTAAGATAGATTTAAATTATATAAGTGTATTGGTACAAATACAAAGCTAGAAATGAAAGAACAAATTATTTAAACATAGCGCAATGACACGCACACTTCACGCCGATCGTCTCGTCGTACAGAATGTAATAAAACAATCTTTGAAAATGTTACCGAATTTATTCAGAGCACATATTATTAGTATTTGTGTCTGGAATTTGAAACTAATACTATAGGGTATTATTATTTATAGATGTATTCTATTGGTTTATGTCAAACGAGTATATCTAATAGCCATTTTCCGCTAGGCGGGATTACTATAGATGGGATACGTTTCCACCAGAGATGTGCGAAGTAGCTGAGCGGTGCGAGGTTTTGTAGCCTTTGGAATATTGTATTTTTTTTTAACTTAGGTTACTATGCGTTGTTGATTAGTAGAAGTAGTGTGCAAATGACCAACGCGATTTGCTTTTTCTATTGTTTCTAACACGTCATAAGGATAGGCGGGGACTTCGTTTTTCATAGCGTTATCTGTCGAATAATCTAGAAATACTATTATGGTTTTCAACCACGATAATATTGTAGGGAGATATTTGGAACTCATATTAGAAGTCTCCAAATAGATTAAGTTTATGTCAATCATCCATTAACCATAGCCACAAATATCCAATTATCTTTCATATATATGACGGAGAGGGGTGCGTGTGGGCGATTATCTTTGTTCTTCCTTTTCACTACTGAAGGGATTTGAAATGATAAACGTTACTCTCAATCACTGTTTTTAATTAAATAATTCACAATAAAACGGGTAGTTGTGCACTTCTCGAGAGCCGACGAGCGAATCCCCTTTGCAATGCATCGGGCGGCTTTTTATACACACGAAGTGGCGTGATCGGCGACGTTCGGTGACGATCGGAGCCATTCGCTATTCGAACACCTGCAGTGATTACTAGCGAATCGGATGTTGTTTTACCCCGCCACGTGCACTGCTCTAGCCTCGTTTTTAATGTTATTTTAAATACACCCAAGTCGATGTTGCCTTGACGTTCCTAAGCTCCGACATATAAAAGTTCATAGATACCCTAACTTAAAAAAGGAAAGCATCAATTTATGTTATATGAAGTTGTAATGTTTGTACATTACAAAAACCTATTGTTACCCCAAAACTATAAACACGTAAATGCGATTTTCGTAGGATATTTGTTGTGGTAACAATGGAAGTCAACAAGTTGAGTGGAATTCCCCAAATTAAACCTCGATATTTGTAATAAAAAAGTAAACTCCACTTGTATATCGTGCGTTATCATAGGCTTCTCATACGATGTGCGATTGTAAGATCAATCTCAATATCATATTCACATTTCTTTTTTAATTTTACAAAAACGATAATCTTATTTGAAACTAATAACCATCGCAAATTATTTATAGCTTACTTCAGATATTTAACAATCCGAATGTTATAGGACGCAATTATTATGCCTAAATTTTCTAGTCACTAATGGCCGCGTTCCACTTAAAGCCCACAACGACCGTAACGCCCACAGTAGCGCTCCACATAAAGCCCGTGGTCGTTGCGAGCGGTCGCTCGACGTCATAGATGACGTCACTGCTCGTGACCGCATCGCGCCCACTTCGCCCGCAAAATATTGGTAGGTCTTGGTGGGCTTTCAATAAAAAATGACATATGTCATCAGAACCTGATGAATTTTCCGAGCCGCCATATTGCTAGCACACAGCGCTCAAGTTTTGCGTTCCACTTATAACATTCGCCCACAACGCCCGTGGCGTTTTTACGTTAGTGGAACGGCAATTTCCGCGGTCGCGGTCTTTGTGGGCTATAAGTGGAACGCACTCAATGTTATATATCCATTGCTATATATTAGTCACAAATTTGATTACTAAAACTGTCTGCCACAACTGACAAGCAATAGTTACAAACAAATATTATTGTATCTACATTTTGCGCAACAGGACGCATTCCTAAACTTAGCATTGTGAAGGTACAAAATTATTATGATCTCCAGTCACACAGACCATTGTTTTTATTAAAATAAATTGTTTATTTGTTGACAATAATCACAATGGAAATGTTGATTTCAAATACAATAAATGAACACCAATTCACTGTAATATAATTTCCCAATAAATATTTGTATATTCATATGTAATTATAATTTCGTGAAGCAGTAGATTGCCCCGAATTGGTCCTGAGCGGATAAAGGGAACCGTTTCAATTTAATCTGTGTAACAAACAGAGCGGAATCTACATGAAATATATTTATTTAGTATAGGTACTATTTTTAGTATTTTTACTATTTTTTTTAGTATAGGTACTGTTTTTGATTTATATCACAATAATATTTTTTATACAATAATTTCACGCCTCTTTTTCTATCCGAAGGTGTAGACAGCGGCTTTATCTCAAAACATTGTAGTTATTTACTCTGGAGATTTGATATACTATCATACAAATCGACAACATAGAGATCCCTTTCCTACAGGGTTTGTTTTGTTTATAGCGAACGACCCTCCGATATATAGACAACATAGTTGAAAAACAAATATGAGTATTTTTAGATGCAAATAGTAAATAAAATTTTATACATACATATCATGCTAAATCCTCTGCGGGGTTGGCAGAGAAGAGAAGAAGAGAACAAGAGAAGTTTCAGATTCTACTGCATCAGTTCCAGAAGTAACGGAGAAGCGTCAGAGGACAAAGCCAGATAGATACGGCTTCGTCAGCATATGTGCTACAGCTTCAGAAGAAGGTGGACTGACATATGTAGAGGCCATCAGTGGGCCAGAGCGATTGATGTGGTTGCAGGCCATGGCAGAGGAGCTGCAGTCATTCCAAGACAATCAAGCGTGGGAAGTTGTTGATACTCCTAGCGACGCGAGTGTAGTGCAGTGTAAGTGGGTATTCAAAAAGAAGTTTGACTGAGACAACAAAGTGGCATATCGTGCGCGGCTTGTGGCCAAGGGTTTTACCCAGAAGTCTGGTATCGATTACCAAGAAACCTTTAGTCCAGTGATTAGACATTTAACCCTGCGTTTGTTGTTTGCCATAAGTGTCCAGTTAGGTATGGACATCACTCATCTAGATGTGAAAACAGCTTTCCTTAATGGTCATCTTAAAGAAAGCATATTTATGCATTTACCTGAAGGTTTTCCTATAAATAATTTAAATACAGTTTTAAAGTTAAGAAAAGCTGTTTATGGCTTAAAAAAAATATAGTCTATTGGAAACAGCCAACAAAAGTTTTTTATTAAGTTTAATGATGGGTTAATTTTCATTTTACAGCCTTTGCAAGAACATAAAAATGTGATGGGATTCACATTTTTATGTTCTTGCAAAGGCCTTAGTAATAAGTAAATATCAATAAGAGATATTTTTTCTTTATCTCTTTACGGCGAGACGAAGCTTAACAGCCGCTGCCTACAAAGGTTCGGGTTCGGGTAACAAAGGCGTGAAGTTATATGTTTTCTTTATCCTTTATATGGTCTAAGTAGGACTTGTAGGACGATGATTTTAGTTAGTTAGTTGCTTGGGTCATAACTGTGATGCTCGAGTATTCTGGCTACACCTTTTATGCACGAGCTTACCGCTATGTTTTCAGTATTAATACTATTGTATCAATTTTAAATAGTTTTGAAAAGAGTATTTGACACATGAGTTTTCACATGAGTAGGATGAAATATCGTTAATTCATCGCTTCTTTAATAACGTTGGTGATGGTATTTCTGCTAGGATTTCTTTTAAGAGCCGATAGACCATCTTTCGATCTTTGTATATCACACGTTTGTCAAAAATTTCCGATCCACATAGTCAAGTTTAAATGCCAAGTCAAAATAGATATAATGACATTCCCTGCGACATGGTATATCTATATATATAAATAAGAGATTTCCACCTATATATTGACTCATCACGATATCTCTGGAACCATAAGGCGTAGCGACTTGAAATTTGGTAGGATTATTCCTTTCGCCGAGTAGAGGTCAGCTAAGAACGGATTTTACGAAATTCCACCCACAAGAGGGGTTGCGGGGGTGTTAACAATGGAACATTCCCATTTTTAACCTATAGCTGCTATCGACTTCAAATTTGTCGAAGATATTGCAGTATTAACATAGCGGGGCAGCAGTTATTACTTTTGATGCGAAACAGAGTTCGCCGGGTCAGCTAGTCTATATATATAAAAGAAAGTCGTGTTAGTTACACCACTTATAACTAAAGAACGGCCGTGTAGATTTGGCTGAAAATTGGTGGGGAAGTAGCTTAGAGCCAGGAATCGGACATAGGATAGGTAAATATGGATAAATTGCGAGTGAAATACTAAAAAAGATAATTTAATTTTCCCATACAAACGATTTCCTTACATTTTGAGACACAAGGCAATTTGACCTTTAAAAACATACCATAAAGTTCATTGTTAGTAGAAAAGTCCATAGTTCGTCAGTATCGTATGAATATTGACATCTAAACTTTCAATCAAATGTCAAAATTTGTTGTGTCATGTCACTGTAATTTGTTTGAAGAATTGCAATTTACAATTATTTTATAAAAATATTGGTTATATATATGTTATTTTTAAACTAAAAAAACTTTAAAATTTGAAATCAATCTTGCATTACTTTGGAGCAAGCATCGCAGAGTCGGTAACATTATCAAGCAACGGGATGCCATTTTTGTCAAAGTTGTTGAAGGTAACAATAATTTATTATATAGTCAGATGGCATCCACTATAGAGAAAAGCGTGAGTCATCTCTCACTAATCAGACCAACTTCCTCATCGTGAAACTCAAGAGCGGGTCAATAAATTACAAGTATTCATTTCGCAACATAACCCATCGACAGGATACTGGAAGGAAAGACCACCAACTATTAGGACAAATTAAGACAATTAGAAAGAGCCAAAACTTTTGACAACATGGATAGTTGGGAAGGATGACATGTTGTGCTAACCCCACTAAGAGTGAGAAAAGAGCAGGAAAATGATAAATTTGTATGGAAAAATAAAAAAATATTGAATATTGACATTGGTCAAAAACTACAATTACAAATTGTAAAAATATACGGTATATGATTTATTTTTGTTGATCTTTTGGGATAGTGTGGTATTTTACTGCTACCTGAACTTTTCTCACTTTAATTAATTATATATTATGATGCAGATGACAAGGCGATGGTAGTCGCAGTCAATGTAATGTGCGAAGGGCCATCTCAAGTGCTAACCGCACTGAAGACTAGAAAAGATTGATCAAGAGAAGAGTCCTATTGCTATGTTAGAATTGTGTTTTAATATAATTTAATAATAACCATGTCGGGCACAGCAAGCACAAAAACAGCCACACGACATAATTAAATTAATTAACATTTAAGGTCTCGGAGGTCCAGTGGTCGAGCGCCCCGCTTTGAATCTATAGTTCGCGGGTTCGAATCCTGGCTCACACCAATAACTTTACGAAGTTGTTTACGGAAGTTATGTGTGATAAACATCGATGGCTGAAAACTTTGTGCCCGGTATGGCGATAGGTTCGCCCCCTTACTCTATTTGGGACGTAGACATAACGGCAAGATGAGGCTTGACAGCCACTGCATACACCTTCGGGTAGAAAAGCCGTGAAGTTATGTTAGGCGTTGAAATACTTTAATTTCTGGAATTGAAATGATCCTTATTTATGAGATAGGAGGGCGAACGAGCAGGCGTGTCACGTGATGGTAAGCAACTAACGCCGCCCATGGACACCAGCAACACATATAGTGTGTCTGTCGCGTTGCCGACCTTTAAGGGAAAACGGATAGGGAAGGATAGGGAACGGGGGTGGGCCTCCGGGTACCTCTCTCACCGAACGAAACGTGGCATGACCCACTTTAAGTCGATTTTCCGAGAGGTCGTGGTATTTCACCGAACGAGCCGGCCCATTCATGGAGCGAACTGCTTGGCTCTACCATTGTTAAAAGTAAAATGTAAAATACTAAGTATTTCTTGGCCAATCAATATCTATATCTATACTAATATATAAAAGCGAAGTATCTGTTTGTCAAATTGAAATAACCGCTTTTTACGAAATGCATGTATATGTCACGGTAAGAGTGAATAATTGAAGATTATTAATAATTATCTATTATTATTAATAATTACCGAAAGTCGAAGTTAAAGTAATAAATTAATCACATTTGTCGGTTATTATTAATAATATAATTTAACCCTAGTGGTGATAAATGTAATAAGTGGCTCGGCTTAGTTGGCTCGGTGTTATTGTTTTAAAAGAACGTGCACGTTATTTGTTGTTGCTTACTAGGGTTAGTTAGTTGTTTAGTTTTAGGTTTAGGTTAAGTTAGGTTATTTTTTTTTCTATACAGGAGTCGGAATCCTCATGGACACCCAAACTACGTCACGTATGAGGTAGTTTGGGTAGTGCCGGACTCTTACCGGCTAAACCTGTCTCCTGCCCTCTATGCTTTCTCCATAGACTGAAGGTCCATGCCCTTTTTGGATTAATTTTGATATTATTTGAATTTGAGTGATTTTAAAAATTGCTCCCCAGTTCTAACTAATTCGGTATTGCAATATTTTAGTTTGATTATCTTATGTGTGTGATAATAATTCGTTTTCGGTTTAAGTAATAAGTATAGTAATTTAATCGCGCATTTATGTTTGGATATGTGATGATGAGGTGAGTGAAACAAAGAAAGTGAAATAAGTGGTTAGGTTAGGTTAGTTTTAACCTTGTTTGTGTGATCTCTAATTAATATAATTGTAAGACTGTGTTTAATATTATAAATAAATACCTGCTGATCAAAAAACATTGGGTTTTTATTTATTTTATAACTTTTACCAATATGTGTCGTGAATTATTAATAATTACTACTAAAAGTAATAAATTTAGATCGTTTATTCACATTTACCAAAACATGTGGTTATTATTAATAATTTTCTAAAAATATTAATAATTTTTCGATTAATCAGATTTACCGTAACATATATACGGTATATACATCAAAATAACATTTTTTTAGAATATTTGTCTGTCTGAGTGTCCTGTCTAATGGCTAATGGCTGGACCGATTTTTACGGGACTTTTTTAGAAATAATCTTTTACTAACGCATATAATGTTTTTGAGGTGAAACAAAGTTCGCCGGGTCAGCTAGTATATATATAGTTTAAATGTTTAGAACGTGGTTCTAAACATTTAAACAGAACACAATGGCACGCACGTCTCGCAGATTGTCGTTCAGAACGTAATAAAAGGATCCATGACATGTGACCAAATTTATTCAGGGCACAATCTGTCTTTCTGTCGGGACGTAAAGCTGATACAATAGCGTGATATTATTCAAACATTTATCGCTGATAAATGGATATCAGCGCGAGGTTATGGATTTGACTTAATACCTGAAGAGAATGCCACACAGTTCGCTGCATGAATGTGTCGGATTGCCCGTTAACATAATATAACTTCACCCAGACCTCTGGATCAGAAGCCGTGTGCTCGACCACTGGACTACCGAGACTAACGAGACCACGAGACGCCGGTTAAAAGGGCTCATATCAAGTTTTGTTCGAGAGAATTATCTGGAGACCCACCCCGTTCCCCTTTATTCTCACCCCATTTCTAATCCTTACCTGAAAGCCGGCAATGCAGCTGTAACACTATCTGTGTTGCTGGCCAGAATTCACTTACCACCAGGTGACCCACTTGCTCGCTTGCCCTCTACATAACAAAAAAAAAACTAGGAATAATAGCCAAAACTGATAGAAATATGTTAGTTACGTTCTACCTCTGATCCTGGATGACGGATATACAGTTCAGCAGTTATGAACGGTTATAATAATAGACTAATAACTGAGAAATACTTCATAATTAATTACACTTACAATATTGAATATTATCTTTTGGTAAACATAAAACTTTGAACAGTAAGCTTTGCTCTTTCATTAAAAACTTCTTGTTGAATTTTTTTGTATCATTAAAAGTTCATTTCTGTTGGGGGCTTATGAGCTATATTAAATATATATTTGGGGAAAAAACTGTATTTTATTTTGACCCAACGAAAAAGTTTGCGAGGATTTAATTTAAATACAACAGGTGGTTCTTAAATGAAAGTAATTTGAAAACAAAAACATTGGTAAAGAAAAGTATTTGTAAACTTTTTGTTTTGCAATATCTATACTAAATGTTTTTAAGCCATGTTATACATGGAAATTAATTATATCGGTGATATTTCTAGGGCTAACGTGCTAAGTAAAGCAAAGCGAACGTTTGAGTACTCTAGTAGCCTCATCAAAATATTACACACTAAACGGTTTTGTGATTTGATAGGACTTCAGAGGACAGTGGGCTTGGTGGTAAACGAATGACCATCTGCAACACGATACGATGCCTTCTAAGATGGGATAAATAGGGGTATGTGTAGAGAAGGAGGATGAGTCGGTGTTGGATACCTTTCTCACCATAAAATACAAGGTGAGAGCCAGGTTATGTGGATATTTTGACGAGTACTGGTATTTTGGCGGTCGAGCCAACTCATTGCATCATTCAATGGCATGGCTCTACCGCTAAAACTATTCTGGATTACCATTTAATGAATAAAGAAATAATGTGGGATTGCTTGCTTTTTCATTCTTTGCGACATTCGTTATTAGACGAATTTCATAGTGTTTGAAAGTTGGTTTGAATAATTGTTATATGAGCTGGAGGAATCATCAGTGATTACTATGGATAACGCGCCGTATCTCTCACGAATAATGAATAAAATTCCCGCGAAAATGAACAAACTGACCGACATTATAACGCACGTGTAGCAGCGCGTAGCAAAACAAGTGAAGTAAAGATATAATTATTTTTTGGAAATCCCATCCCGTGACATTTAAAGGTTAAGTAAAGCAGAAGCCACCAGCAAAAGCAGTGATAATTATCACTCGGCACACAAATTATGATGTTTTTGGTGTCATATTGGGCACAATAGAGCAAATTGGCACCCAAAAATCGGAACATCTAAGAAGTGTTCCAGTCAAGAAGCGGAGTGGCTAAGCCGCAATTTATGTCATTCAATGTAATTTCGTGTTCAGCCTTTAAAATATATAGTATAAAAATATATAGTGTTATATAATTAAATAAATTAAATCTTTATGTACAAATTTAACGCTTAGAAGAATTGGGTATTTGAAAAAAAAATTTTTTTGTGATAAATTGAAAGATTATATATTAGTTTTATAACAAAACATTTTTTTTTTTTTTTTTTCGCAATAATTCAAAAGTTATTTCAAAATAAAAATAAATTTTTGAATCCAGTACCGAAGACACGCCGACAACTCCCGAACAAACCCGAGCGCGTGTGACGTCTTAATGTTAGTTTTCACTCATTGCAGTTGATAGAAAAATAATAAATACAGTGTTTTGATCTATTTAATTTTGTTGTCATTATTAAATATTTAAATTTATATTAAAAATGTCGAACCTCAAAAGTTATCCTTCTTGTTTTGTACCATTATGTACGAATACTACAAAGGCAACTCCTGATAAAATGTTTTTAAATGTTCCCCAAGATGACAAATGTCGAAATAAATGGTTTCAAGCAGTGCACCGTGATAATCCCCAAACAAAATCGAATTTTTTTTGTTGTGAAGATCATTTCGATGTAAGTATTTCTTAATACCATTTTTATTAATTATTATTTATCTAAGTATACAAATCAAATAATTATTATATATTTAAGGAAAGTTCAGTAAATAAATTTTTTAATGTAAATAGTTTTATTTTCTTCAAAATGTGGATCAGCAACACAAAAGATACTTTATTTTTTACCAGTCAATAACATTTGTAGTTGCATTTGGGCATTACACTTCAAGCTGACTTTACCTTTTGCTAGAAAAATATCCAATGATTTATGACTGGTGGGACATTTTACTTCAACAATGGCATTGCTTGTCATTCCATCAGGAGATGCTGCAAAAATCGGATAACTAGGTACAAGATACATCCCCGGACGCGTTATTTTTACTCTTAATTCTTTCTCAAGAAACGTCGTCGTCGTCGTCGTCGAACGTCATTTCTTAAAAAATCGGTGATCATAAATATATCAACATCAGGAATATTATCAGACTTTGCCTTAATAAATCCTTTATCACACATAACTAATTTAAATCAACTAACAACTCGTATTTTAGCAATAAATTTTCAATATTATTGTCTAGACATGAGTATTAGCCGTAAACGCTGTACTGTTATTAAATAGCTATAACATTATGACGTCACAACTATAGTGACCAATCATGGCGCGTTTATAGTCACGTGATTTTTATTTAAATTTCATCAATTTTTAATTGTTTATAATTAATTGAAAAAATAATTTTTTGAAGTTTTTGCATTAAATATCAATATTATTAATAATAAAGTTTTAAAATACATAAAAAAAAATCAATATTTTTTTTTTTCAAATACCTAATTGTATTAAATAGTTGAAGTTAATTCATTAGCGAGGGTTCGTGCTAAATGTTAAAATTGTATTAAAATATTTTAAATTCCGAAAACATAAACCGGTATTTTCAAGTATTTTTCTTGTTATATTATTAAATAACACATACATAACTTCACGCCAAATCACTTGCGGGGAAGGCAGAGAGAACGGAACGCCATAGGGCACGATTCTTACACACCTCACTCGCTTCGTTGACTTTCATAACTCTTTTCATGCACGCGCGTCGATTTTTGGAAGCTCCTCACATAACCTTCTTCCAGAACACGTTCTATTTGGTCATGGAATGTGTGTCTAGGCCGTCCTCGACTGCTACATCCATCCGCTTTTGCATTGTATATCTGCTTAGTCAATCTTGCATCATCCAGCTTTTGTACATGTCCGAACCATCGGAGCATGCCCTTTCTTACTTTTACACCGACACTCTCTTTCAAACCAACTTCCTTCCTTACAACCTTGTTTTCTACGCGGTCAGCGAGAGTCACTCCGCAGATTCTAATTTGTTGTAGAAATAGTAACCACCAGCTACATTGGTTGTATTTGACGGGCCTCGTGGCGCATTGGTAATACTACCGGTTGCAGCAATACGGTCGGGGGTTCGATTCCCACCCGGGCACAAATATTTGTGACAAACATGAATATTTGTGTGGTGTCTGGGTGTTTTTCTATATATTATAAGTATATATTTACAAAAGAAAAGTATATATGTATTAATATCCGTTATCTAGTATCCATAACACAAGCATTTAGTTGCTTAGCTTGGAACTAGAGGGCGCTGTGTGTATTGTGTCCAAGATATTATATTATTATTATATTATTGATAGCTATGTATTATTTGCTGGTTCAGTATTATTCCCTATACGAAGTTTTATTTGTGATTTATTTTTTATTTAGAAAAATGTCCACGCTATTATTTTTATTGAAATTAGAATTAAAGAAAAAACGACTTTATGTTCAGAAATAATATGGTTGTTTTTTTCATGTCTTTGTTCAATCACATTAACTATATTAATATCTAAGATCTACTCTCGAGAGCAATGAATCCGGGTCACTTAAAGAATGTTAAAAATCTCGGAAACTAAAAATGATAGGTTAATGCAATAAATTGTATTTAATAGACAATGTAATACTCCATAAATGAAAGTAAAAAAAATATGAGTCACCATACATTTTATTAACACAAAATTACATAAAGAAAAAATCTGCTGATCTCTCCTTAAAACAAAAATAGGAAACATGAAATTTTTGAACTTTATTACGATTTTCTTGAATTTTAATACTTCGTATTGCCTCCTCGTGCTTCCATTACTGCGTTTACGCGGTTTGGCATGCTGTACACCAAGTTCCTTATACGATTTTGGGGAATATTCTCCCATTCCTCTGTGAGAGCAATTTTGAGCTCACGAAGCGTGATTGGGGGAGGGTTTCGTTGTTTTACGCATCTGCCTAGCTCGTCCCAAGCATGCTCGATCGGGTTGATATCCGGGCTGCGCGCTGGCCACTCCATACGAGTAATGTTCATCTCTTGAAGGTAGTCATTCACAATCCTACCTGTATGAGGTCGGGCATTGTCATGCATAAATATAGCATCCTCACCTAAATTGACCATAAATGGACCAACGTGATCATTGAGGATTTCTTCCACATATCTTACGCTAGTTAAAGAGCCGTTTTCTATGATCACCAGCTCTGTGCGACTTTCAGAAGAAATTCCGGCCCACACAAGTACAGACCCACCACCGTAGGCTACTTTTTCCTCGATGCATGCTTGCTTGAATCTTTCCCCTGGTCTTCGATACACTCTGTGTCTTCCATCGTGCTTGTAGAGCATAAATTTTGATTCGTCGGAGAACATAACTTTTGACCAATCTTCAATACTCCAATTTACGTGGCTCTGGGCATATCTTAGTCTTGAAATACGATGCCCACGCTCCAGTTTAGGGCCGTTTGCAGGTCTAAGGGGTTTTAAGTTAGATTCAGCAAGCCGACGTCTTACTGTCCATGCACTTGGGTTACTTCCTCCGAGGCGTCGAAACTGATTGGTGAGTTCAGTTCCTGTGAGAAAGCGATTTCGAAGCATGGTGTTCACCAAGTATCGGTCTTCTCGTGCTGTGGTATACCTGGTTCTGCCCGTTCCTGGTCTGCGTAGGTTAGAACCAGTTTCTTCGTAACGTCGGAGAACTCTTTGTACTGTTGACAGCGACACACCAACAGTCCTGGCTGTATCGCGCTGACTCCGGCCGGTTTCCAGCATTGTAAGTATTCTGGTGCATTCTTCAGGCGTAAGCGACATAATTTCAGCTTGAATAATGAATATAGAGCACTATCAACATGGTTTATGTACCCACATAAATGACAGATTACAAACAAAAGCAAAACCAAATGCTGTAATTTCGTAGTTCCATCTTCGAAAGTGGCCCTTTTTCAAATTTGATTTTTTTATGATATAACTTTACAATAACTAAGAAGTTTTAATACCTTCATTTAAGGAGTATTACATTGTCTATTAAATACAACTTATTGCATTAACCTAGCATTTTTAGTTTCCGAGATTTTTAGGATTCTTTAAGTGACCCGGATTCATTGCTCTCGAGTGTAGATCTCCCATTTTTATGACTAAATATGACCACTTGCAAGAAATATTAATAAAAGACAACGTTATTAACCAACTATCAAAATTTCCATATCTAGACATAGAAGACATATTGACAAGACCGTGTTGAAGTTGTTTTATCCAACCCTAAATTTTCAACCCCCAACGATCAACCACTATTTTTTAAATTTTATTTTTTGGAAATACAACGTTTGCCGCGTCAGCTAGTATCTCTATAAACGAAGGATCCCATCTTGAAACCTGTATCTCTCTCGTTCTTTCTTATGTCCAAGGGTGTCGCTAGTCGCCTACCGCTAGGTGACCAGAGTCGGTGACCAGCATATTATATGTCTTATCTTTATTAAATATAACTTATCTCTTCAAATCTGTCCTCGAATATTCTTAATCAGCACTTTGTCATCAAACTCTTTGCATCACACTCGTATTACTTCTAGACCTTTATTTTTCCCTGACTTATTTGTATTGTCTCCTGTCTCCGACAAGGACGTTCATAGAGCTGCGATGGCAAAGTCAAATACTGTAGGCTGTGATGGTGTTAGTCATATGATGGTCACACCAGTACTTACCCACATTATAAATACGTCTCTGCTCACTGGATCGTTATCATTATCCCTAGCATTCATTATCTCTCTCCCCAAGATCTCTAACCATATCCTAGTTAATCATTTCTGACCAACATGTATTCTCCTTTTCCTTTCAAAGGTCCTTTAGGCCATGGTTCACCGCCAAGTCTCTTCTTAGACATACGAAAATAACCTATTATCATCATACCTATATGGTATTATAGTAACCTTGGCCCGTGGCCTTTCAAGTGCAGTATGGCAACAGCGCTTCAACGGCCTTAGTCAAAGTTATCGAGGAGGGTATGTCGGTACGGGACTGGTTTTTATCATATTTTGGTGGTTGCCAGCAGGTGGTTAGGGTCATGCAGCAGTCGTCAGACTGGTGTTCCTTGACCACCGGTGTGCCACAAGGTGGTATACTTTCTCCTCAAGCAGAGGAGAAAGTATTCTCACATGTTCTTACCGTTTGTATGCGGATGACCTCCCACTGTATGCTGAAGCAAACGTGGGTAGCATGAGTAATTGTATTGCCTTATCGGCAATCTCGATACAGTCGCAGACTGGTCACGTAGATTTGGGGTGGCAGTTAATGTTGACAAGTATCAGGCTATGTTGTTGGGTAGTAAACATAGTTTAACAAACGTTACGATTGACCATCTTTCGCCTATAAAATATGGTTCCCAGAGGAGGAGCAAAATTTGTCCACTTATACATAATTTGTCTATTATAACTATGGTTATAACCAAAAAAAATACTTTTAAAAAAAAGATTTTTTTTTATACTAATTAAAGTCGGTGCAACACAATAGAGCACGTTACCTAGGCTGGCACCGACTCCAAAAATAGCCATTAGCCAATAAATATTGCCATTCAACGTGGCAATGCTGTCAGTCTTCTGGGCACATTACCCGTTGGCAACGATGCGGAAGAATTGTGTTGTTTTTATCATATTTTCCAGTTCGCTGCATGAATGGGCCGGCTCGACCGGTGAAATACCACGACGTCTCAGAAGACCGACGTAAAGTGGTTCATGCCGCGTTTCGTTCGGTGAGAGAGGTACCCGGAGGCCCAACCCCCTTTCCCCATCCTTTCCTTTCCCCAATCCCTTAAAGGTCGGCAATGCAACAGTAACACTATATGTTTTGCTGGTGTCCATGGGTGGCATTGGTTGCTTACCATCAGGTGACACGCCTGCTCGTTTGCCCTCCTATCCCATAAATAAAAAAAAAATAAAAAAAAATCTATAACTTTGTAAATAAATGTAAATATTTTTTTAGTAAACTTTCATATTAAAAATATAACATATAAAATATAATATAACACAACTTTCAATTACATATATGTTTTTTTTTTGCCTAAAATCTATTACAAGGAATAACTTAAAGATTTCGTGGTTTACGTTTCGAGAAGTCGGTTTAACTTGTTTTTTAAAAGTAATTTTTTTCACGAGTTTTAGTGATATTAATGAGTTGTGAACTTCAATAGAAATTAGTTCATTTACATGGCTTTCCGTTTATTAAATGTAATATCACTAATTACAAGTCCTTTTGTAAAATGGTTGATATTTTTAGGGAGCTATAATTGTCATAAACAGGTTCTTAGATAAAAGAGTATGATAATACTTGCTAAGTATTTATATTTTGTAATTATCATGGGTACACCCAATAACACTGCAGCCCGAATGAAGGCCTATCGTAGCTTGGAAACTATTGCAGAAAATAAAAAAAAATCATTTTTACAGAATTGTGTCCTAACTCCTAACCGTTTAAGGATTCCAAGAGACGTTGATTCAAGCGTACCTCCCAAGCAACACGTTAGTCCTATAACTACTAAACAGTATCTATCGACTAACTGCAGTATTGTCTCCCAACTCCAAACCGTTAAGGTGTTCTGTTGCTCCTTCATCAGCATAGCAGCATCAGGTGTAGGTATATTCAAGCATAATTCACAAGCAACACGCTACCCTACATACTACCAAGTAGTTTCTTTCGACCAATTGCAGTGCTGTCTTCAAACTCCTAACCGTTGAGGATTTTTGTGGCTTCTTCGTCAGCACAGCAGCATCAGATGTTAACACCATAAAGGATATCCCTAAGACATTACTATCACGTAACAAAAACACCATACTCGCATACAAGTTTTGGTGGATGACTTCGATTTCTCTTGGTTTCCATCATCAGATCCTGACCTGGTGAAAATGAGACCATCTCGGAGGTAAACACTATACAGTGAAAAAAAAAATTTAAAATCCGTCAATAATTGACGAAAATATCGGTGAACAGACATAAAAAAAAATATACATACAGACAAATGGAGAACCTCCTCTTTTTTTCGAAGTCGGTTAAAAAGCCATTATTATGTGCTATTGATTTGAAATAGTCAGATAAAATTGATATAATACTTGAAGTATTGTCTTGAAGTAAATGGATATTCTTGTTAATATACCTGAGAATTTTGATAACTAACAAACGCTTGTAGAACACAGTTTGGATCAGATTATGTAAGTTTGGTGCTGCATTTAATTTTATCTCAACGTATGTAAGTCTAGTTTCAAAACGCATTTTTTGATCGCAAATACTAATCGCAGCGCGCTATCATATTTAAGTTAACAGGGAACTGGAGCTTGTTAACAGCAGCCGAGCTGGATCGAGCGATGGAATACCACGACAAGCCAGAAAATCTGGGTAAAGTGGTATTCAGAGGTCTCCCCCTTCACCCTTCCATATTAACAGCCAGCAACGCAAATGATCCTATCGGTGCTTCACATATCAATGGACAACGCTAGTCGCCCACCACCTGGTTACTTACTAGCCGTTTTGCTTCCATTCTCCTTAAAAAGTTTACTGAAAATGAAATTTAATTCCTTACTGGTTTTTAAACACTGGTCGTATTTCATCAAGTTTCACTTGTCGAAAACAAAGGTCGAACTGCAAGTTTATTTCAGCACCCAACTATTTCCTATTTTTATAACTTGTTTTGCTACAGTGGCGCTTTTGTTTCAGATCTATTTAAGAATGTCAGCAAAACGCTTGTGACGTCACGAGTGCACTCGGAAGCTGCTTGTGCTATTTATTCATAACCGTAGAGTTTAATTTTAAACTTTTAATAGAATAGCTATTTTAATTTTTACCTATTTTTAACATAGCATCATGTTATATATTTTAGAAAGGTTTTATTACATACTAGCTGCCGCTGGTTTGGCAAAAAATATAGAAAAAATAAAACGCGGACCACCCTTATCATTTGGGCGTATAAAAATAGACGTCGACCGATTCTCAGACCTACCCCTATTTAGACATTTTTCATGGGTATTAAACTTGTCAAAATATATAAATTGTTAAGTATAGTTATTGGTCTGGAAGCTGTATTTTTACTGAAAACTTGTATTTTTTAATGTAACGCCTACACAATCTCCTTTGCGAGTTAAGTCTCATAAAATCCGTTCTTAGCTGACCTACACCGCGTTCAAAATGCTCGTGGCGGAAATACAGTAGTAGTAATAAGGTGGGGAAACCTCTTGCGGTCGGAATAACTTTGTTAGCCATATTTATCATACGTATATGTATAGTAACTTCGGTAAGTAGTTAGTGTTGCCAAGATTCGAACCACTAAACCAAAGATTTATCTAAATAATATCGAAGACTGACGACATTATGTCAGGTATACGGCAACAGTTCCGCCACCTATTCTATTAGGGAAGTGAAAAAATATCTTTAGTAATCGTAGTTATGCATCACTGAGAGATTATGATATATTTTGCCATTTAACAAATTTTTTGCAGAATAAAGTTCTAACCTGCGATCCACCGAGCAAAGTCACCGTTTATATATTTATGCAGTTATAAGTCAACAAACATGAGCAAGTTTATTAAGTCAGAGGGTACATGTTGTAAGGCAGTCTTACATTTCATATATTATCTACGTAATAACAGACTTCATAACTCAAACATATACTGACTCTATTTGCACTTAACCAAATAGCATGATTGAATGTATTGCCAACTTACTTGAGTTTGTTTTAGAAAAGTTAGTTTGTTGATCTTGAATGAATTAAAATAATGACTGTATTAGATTTTCATATTAAAATTAATAGCTACTATTGTTAGATAAACTGTCAAAGGTCAAAGATCGTAACTACTAAGTGAACGCGACTTGCGATACGAGTGATGTCCACATTTAATGAATGTCTTTCCACCTCTCATAACACTCATGTAAATATGTATCTGGCAATATTATTATTTATCCATGTATTTTTTTTATGGCTCCAGATACGAGTCCTTTTGAACCAAACTGTTGAGGCTTTCTTTATTTATTTTATTTATTTCATTAGTTACAAGCTACATAGTATACATGATATATTCATTGTCCCACAAAACTGCACAAACAATTTGTCTGTGGAATCCCTACGTTATTATTATGCATTGCAGTGTTGCCACGCCACATAACATAAGATTTAATTTCAAAGATCTTGATAATATAGAAAAAGATAAAAAAAACTTGGTCAAACTTTTATTTTAAAACTGGCTGCCAATAATTTCCTCACACAACGCCTTTACGTTTTATGTTCTGAGTAATAAAATAAAATTTTAAAGTAAAAGCACATTTAGTAAACGGGTAGAAATTTATACATTAGCATAATCATTATTGTGTTTTAAGATATTTTTTTAATAACACGCATTGGTGTTATCATTTTTTTATGGAAATGGGAAGCAAGCGAACGACAAACACCAAGAGGGTCACAGTTTCGTGGCAGCATTTTAAGGTGTGGTGAGTAGAGGTGTGGGGTGGGGTGGTGAAATGGATTGGGAGAGGGAGGACAAAAACTATGGGCTTCTGGATACCTCTCTGACATTTAATGGCAAAGTTCTGAAAAATATTTTACGTTCTACATAATGAAATATTATAATTAAATTAAATAGGATTCGTAGTAAACAAACAAACAATACATAAGCAAATTATATAAAGATAAATAATGCAAAAGACGAGAAACGCATATTAATTGATTTGTAACAATTAATTTCATAATTGTCTCGTAACGCATGCGTATATTGAAATATTTTCCTGTATCAGTATTCATTATACAGCGGATCGAAAAAGATTTTAATAATAGAATTTTATTTCAATGAAGTATATTTGGCCATTTGCAGATAAGTCGATAAGAATCTTAGATACAAGTAAACAATGTTATTTATATTCAAGAACAAAGACTGACCAAATTCCTTATCAGGACTCTTAGAGAATGTGTCAAAACCTCTGTTACCATAAACATATGATACTTCATTTATGGCATTTCAATTTCCACCATATGGTTCTTTAGATAAAGTTGATTTTGGAAAACATTATTCATAAATGAAATCTGGATTTTGTCACGTTCCTACTGTCATGTAAAGTACGCTTTGGGACAAACTAATACATATTAAGTTGAACAGCTTACTTGTTTGTTTATCTTTTACTTTGAAAATGAATTATTACAGAATGGAGTTATATATTACACCGATACAAGTGTAATTTAAAAATGCTCTAACTGTTGCCTATGAATAAGTAGGCAGTGTTTGTTGGCAATCAAAGTATGATATCTACGAACTAAGGAAATTATATAATAATTACTGTCCCATATTTATACGTTCAGTATCTGAACGTATAAATATGGGACAGTAATTAATTTTGATTGACACAATAAAACGGCCTAATAAAACTAATTAAATAATGAATATACACGTTCTTGAAAAAAGTCAGTTGTCAGTAAGTTTTATTACATAGATAAAGATCTTTCATATTCGTATTCACACTCTTTCTTTGATGTGGATCAATTTTGAAGCAGCAATTTTGCTTTTAGTAATATACGCATTTTATCGATTTATAGAATTCTTATTTACAGTAGTATACTATTCCAGTTTCACATTCCGGATCGAAACACGACTTGTGCTTTGAGAAACTTCTGGAACATCTCATAGGTTGTTTTATTACATTTTGTATGACGATCTGCCTAATGTCTACGTGTCATTGAAATACAAATATGCTTTTTCGGATGATAAAACAAAGCATTGTAAAATAATAGAGCTGTTTAAATCTTAAACGTTGTGATATATTTTCATGTTGCATTCCGAACAAAACTTAATACATAGTCAGACGAATGTGTGAAATTTCAAAATTAATAACTTTCGCCGCCATATTGAATTCCTATTAATTTCAATAACATTTCAAGATGGCGGCGTTGCTGTTGTGTAATATATAATATGTACTACCGAAAAACAGAGACGTAATGAAGAAGCCGTAAAAGAATAAAGATAACATAACATAACTTCACGACTTTTGTTACCCGAATGTGTAGGCAGCGGTTGTTAAACCTCGTCTCGCCGTTATGTTTACGTCCCAAATGGAATAGGTAGCGAACCTATTGCCATACCGGGCACAAAGTTTTTAGTCATCGATATTTATCACACATAACTTCCGAAAACAATTTCGAAAAGTCATTGGTGTGAGCCAGTGTCAGGAATCGAACCCGGACCTCTGGATCTGTAGCCGTGTGCTCGACCACTGAGCCACCGCGACTTTGGTGGACTTGAAAATTAAATAAAAAATATTTGCTAGAAATACATTTATTTGTGTGAATACATCTAGTTGTGAAGCATTAATATACGCAATTAGTTCAAATTTTAGATACAGCAACACATAAATATTAATGTTCAGTGATTCACAAGTAATGATAATTACTTAAGCAGCATTTATATTCATGAATATAAATTCGGTACCTAACTATGAAAGAGAAAATGGAGTAAGAAAAGCTGAAATATGACAGAATATTTCAGATGAAACTAGCAATCGGGTATATACCCGACGTAACATAAATGTAACCCAACGAACTGAGGTTTTTGTATTGTTATAAGATTTATTTGGATACGTTATGGATACGTATTGGTTTGGTTTAATGTTTACTGGATATAAAATTTTTAAGAAATAGATTGACGGCTAATTCCTATCACGAAAACTCAAACACGCCCTTTTATATGATCTATAAAAAGAATAATTGAAGAATTGAATTGAAGAATAATTAATTGTTGTATTTTACATAACATAACATAACTTCACGCCTTTTGTTACCCGAAGGTGTATTGGTGTGAGCCAGTGTCAGGAATCGAACCCGGACCTCTGGATCAGAAGCCGTGTGCTCGACCACTGGGCCACCGAGACTATATTGTTGTATTTTATTTGTTTTATTATATATAAGTATATCAAAACATAACATACATAACTTCACGCCTTTATCTACCCGAAAGTGTTGGCAGTGGCTGCTAAGCCTCGACTCGCCGTTATGTTTACGTCCCAAATGGAAAGGGTGGCAAACCTATTGCAATACTGGGCACAAAATTTTCGGTCAGCGACTTATAACTATAACTTAACTTGCTAAATTAATTTCGAAAAGTCATGGGTGTGAGCCAGAATTCGAACCCGCGACCTCTTGATTCAGGAGGTTGCTCGACTACTGGAACAACGAGACTTTTAAAGCACTTATATCTGAAAACATTTCCATTAAAATTTTAAATGGGCTAGTTTTTCCGAACTCTTCTATATTAAAATCACATATCAACCAATATACACAAGAGTTCAAGGAAATACAAACTCAGTAATATAAAAATAATGTTTCGTTAAATTCGCCATAAAATTTAACCGCGAGAGTGACTTAACTCACATTATTTACTATTCCTGCAAGAAAAATAATTAGAAATTAAGCATTTTCTAAAGAAAGTGTAGGCACCGGCTACAGCTCTACAGAGGCTCTACAGAGCCTCGCCAAATTTTGCCAAATGGAATAGGCGATGGAACCGCATCACACGCAGGACAATGTTTTCTGTCATTGATATTACAACACATAATTTCCGAAAATAATTTCTGTCTTTGGTAAGAGCCCGGTCACGAACGCAAGACCTCTTAATTCAGAAAGGGAGCGCTCGATTACTGGGACACCGAGACAACTTGACAACACAATGCTTGCTCTTTCTTGATTTCGTTCTAGTAAATGAATATTTTCTATGACAATTAGTTATTCATATTTACAGACTACAGAACACAATAAAAATGTTAAAATATTCCTTGTTATTTGATTAATATTGATAACGTAGTAGTGCGATGCCACTCAATCGATATTACGGCATTTAGGGTCAAAAGTAAACCAACATACTTTAACTCTCGGAATATAATAGTTGGAACTAGTTTTGTGTGTTAATTGAATATCGCCTGACGCGAGCTGTAAGGAAAATCTGTATTCTATATTGGGGCGTGAGATAAATTCATCGTAAGGGTAAATCAATGAAAACATTATTGACAGATAATTGTTCATCTACAATTGTAAACCTGTATTGCAAGGAATATTCTCTTCCACAAGAAACATATTACAAAATTATATTTACTGACACATTCAGGACTCGTAACGTCCTCCACGTCGCCTAGGTAAAGAGTCGCTTCAATATTAATAAAACTCTTCAGGAATGAGTAATTGACTTTAAACTCAATGAGGATATAGTATTTTAAAAAGAAACAGATTCACAGGAGGAATACTAGAAACACATTTTAGGAAAAATCTTTTAAGAGTTTATAGAATAAAAATATGATATAAATTTAAGACTTTTCAAACATAGAAGATACTGCCGTTTTTTATAATGAATAAATATCCTTTTTTAATGCAAATCATTACTTGAATTAAGAAAGAGACTGGACAACAAAACAATGTTTATTATCTTAACTAAAGTATCTATAAAGAAATATTCGAAGATCGGAGTTTAATATATTTTTATACTTAAACACCTAAAAGTTTTCTTGTTCAACTTTTGGTATTCAGATTTAATATTGTTTAACAATAAAATCAGAATGATTTCCAAAGAGCCAACAAAGTTATTGAATCAAATTCGTCCGAATCTAAATTGGTAATAGAATTCGGGCCTGGTTCCGTGTCAAAGCTTTTTATTTTTGTAAAATCGTAACTGAATAAAATACTTTAATAATGAAAAAAATTTTTCGTTAGCATAAATGAAAAATTTGCGAGATAGACATGATTGAGAAGGTTGTTGGTGTAGAAGATGCTAAGGATAGGGATGTGTGATAAAGAGAAAACTGTTGTGCCGACCCCTTAGAATGGAGAAAGTGTAGGAAAATGATGTTGGCTATTAAACATGTCGATATCTGTTAATATAATGAAATTGAACAAATTGTTAAACGATTGTTAACAAATTGTTAACAGTCTCGGTGGCGCAGTGGGCGAGCGCACGGCTTCTGATCCAGAGGTCCGGGGTTCGATTCCAGACACTGGCTCACACCAATGACTTTTCGAAATTGTTTTCGGAAGTTATGTGTGATAAATATCGATGACTGACAAACTTTGTGCCCGGTATGGCAATAGGTTCGCCACCTATTCCATTTGGGACGTAAACATAACGGCGAGACGAGGCTTAACAGCCGCTGCCTACACCTTCGGGTAACAAAAGGCGTGAAGTTATGTTAAGTTATGTTAAACGATTACAAAAATAACAAGAATAGATATTAGAGGTATGAAAATTTAATTTAAATTATTACAATTTATCGACAGTAACATTCGCAGATATGATGCTAACAATATTGCGAAATTCTATTTTCCTCTTCTTTCGTAACTCAACTTATAAATTTTATCATGATAAATGAGACTTCAACAATATTAAATTTTGGATCAGGCTCATTTTGTGGGCAATATAAATAAATTCATCGTTCGTTCATCATTCTCATATAAATAATTTCATCTTGCCAATTAAGACAAATCTCATGACAACCTACAAGCTAAAACACATATGTGCATATGTACAAGGCGTGCGAAGGAAATAAATTAAAAGGGAACATTTCGAAAATCGAATCTGGGTTTCTTAGAATCTTTTTTTACCGTAAGTGACTTGCGCCACCCATAGATAGACAGATAAGGTCACAGTTGCGTTGCTAGCCCATACGATAGGACAATGAGGGGGTCGGGAGTGTGAGAGGAGAGGGCTGGGGTGAGCTTTTGGACACCTTTCTCGATTAATGAAACGCAGCAAGCGCCCGTTTACATCGATGTTCTGAATATTTCACCAGTCGCGCCGATCCATTCATGGAGCGAACTACATGTCTCTACCACTGTTAAATGCTTAAAATCTTCTTAGCAAGAAATATACAACATCAAAATAGCAATCGCTCATGTCTTATAGGTAGCGCTTCCTACAAAACCCAGAGCACTATTAATCACATTACAGATGTAACCGCACCCTATGCCAGCAAATTTATTGTTTAGACGTGGACACGAACCTCCATATTTCTATTGAAATATTGGAGCAATTAATAAGTCTCGTAATTTCCTTACAAGGAATAATGGCCTTACAAGGAAGCAGAATGTTTGTATTGGACCTGTAATCATTGTTAGTTAATGTGTAAGTAATAGCATAACGTGTGCTAAACCAATTATTTTGTTGTATTGAATAGTCTATTAGTTGAAGGTAAGTCATTACCCGAAGGAGCAGATCAGTAATTGTATTAGCTAATTGTCAAAATCTATTAGTCCCAAACGGATATAAAGTTTACCGACTCAGCTTGTGTAATAAGCGACATCTATTGGTCCTAGGGTTATGTTCAATAGTCTAAAGATTTTTTGATTAAAATCTCTTAGTTTCCGTCAAATAAACTAACTTTTTATCTTTATTTTAGTTTGATTACCAAAATTTCGAAACATAATTTCAAACCACCAGCTGGAAGTACAAAGGATTTAATTCCTTTGTATTTCCACAATAAGTGACAAATATTGAATTCACACATATAATATGTGTTAAATCAGTATTGTTTTACGGATATTAAAAAAGTTGAGCACATAATAACTTATTTGGAAATTCGTTTTAATGAAAATATTTGGTACATAAATGTTGTAGAGTATGCTGGCTCTTAATTATCTTCACAACAGATGTAGGCTTGTGGCTTCAAAACCTTGAGTTACACTCATAATATCAGGATATTGTGTAAGATTATGATTAATATAATTATAGGTTAACCTTTTAAGTTAGCTTTTCTAACTTAAATTTCTAACTTTAATGTTTTTTTTTTAGGGATTATAGCCATGTAGTTAATACCATACTATCCAATTTGGATAACGTAAACTTACGTACGTACAGGCTTATAAAAATAACACAAATAAAATATTGTGACTAATCTCTGAAGACAGTTTTCGTGTATATGCCCTCAGTGTACTATTAAAAACCCACCCAGTATATGTGTAAGAGGTTACAACACCAGTTATGACGGCAAAGATAATGGTGTTTACTGACTATAACAAAACTAAACACTTTATCTAATGTATAACTCAATTTTTCCACCTTGTTTTTTTTTTATGGAATAGGAGGGCAAACGAACAGACGTGTCACCTGATGGTAAGCAACCAACGCCGCCCATGGACACCAGCAACACATATAGTGTTACTGTTGCGTTGCCGACCTTTAAGGGATAGGGGATAGGAAAGGATGGGGAAGTGGTGGGCCTCCGGGTACCTCTCTCACCGAACGAAACGCGGCATGCGCCACTTCACGTCGGTCTTCTGAGAGGTCGTGGTATTTCACCGGTCGAGCCGGCCCATTCATGCAGCGAACTGCTTGGCTCTACTACTGTAAGACTGAAACTTGGAATCTTTTTGCTTATTACTGTGGTTGAGTTAAAAGTTATAAAGAAACGACTTGATTTAAGTGAGCATTAATTAAATAATCTGAGTTATTACTTATTAATATTATAACAATAATAGTTGCTTTAGTCACGCTGTATGTATGTATACATACGGATGAATAAGATTGATTTAGACAATTTGGTCTTATCATAAAATCAGCACTAAAGAAAGTTAATATAGATTTTTTGTATGACTGGAATTATTTTTGTCGTAAATTAATTGACATGTTTTTTTATGGGATGAGAGGGCAAACGACAAAGTAGGTCGCCCAGTGGTTAGTGACTGATATCGCCCACGGACACCTGCATCACAGATAGTGCCACAGTTGCGATGGGGGCCTATAAGGGAGTAGCATATGAAAGGATGGGGAAGGGGGGTAGTCCTCCGGGTACCTCTCTCACCGAACGAAACGCGGCATGAGCCACTTTACGTCGATCTTCTAAGAGGTCATGGTATTTCACCGGTCGAGCCGGCCCATTCATGCAACTGTAACACTATATGTGTTTGGGTGGCATTGGTTACTTCAGGCGTGACCATCAGGTGACACGCCTGCTTGTTTGCCCGCCTATCCCATAAAAAGAAAAAAAATAGTACAGTTTACTATTCTTCTTTACCTGGCTTTACGCGACAGCAGACAGTCAGTCAACTGACGTTTTATGACTTATTGGAATTGTCTCTTGGAATGAAAAGTAACTTAGTTCTTTACTTCGCTGATAACTGGATTTATATTCATGTGACTGAATATTCTGAAAGTCAGATACATCCTCACTTCAATATAATGATGGGGAAATAGTAATCGCCTCGTTTGAAAGCATTTTCCGAGAGGAATATGGCCATCATTCACGCGGTGAGTTTCCACTGAGTGAAGTTGACGGTGCGGTCGTTACTCTATATATCAAAGACAAATGGTACCCTGCTAAACTTAACAAAAGTCTATCATATTTAAAAAATCTTTACTGTTTACTCAATTCTTCAAATTATGGAAAAAAAATAGAAATAGAATAAGAATATAACTTTTGAATAGTATTTTAGTCTGGAGGCTACCTTACATATTGGTGTCAGGATTCCAACTGAGGACCTCTGAATTTTACCTTTGAACCTTGAATTACTTTGTTTTAGCCCTTTTAGCCCGGGCAAGGAATTTGTTTTTGTATTTTTCTTTAAAAAATAACTTGGAGTAACTTGTTCGTGAGATATATCATTTACATTAGGTTAGCTAAAGTTTATATGACATAAAAGAAAATAAAAGTACCTACCACAAACAAGGATCAACAACAAAATAAAAATATATTAACAACATCCCAGAATGCTCTTCGGGGATATTTTAGTCCCAAAATTATTCTTTGCCAAACAAACGTATAAAGTTCAGTCCACATTAAAATTTCATGAATACGGTATCATGTTTCTGGACCGTTTACGCTGTATGGATACCGTTTTGTTAGTCAGGATCTATTAATGAATTATGTGAAGTCAACTTCATATTTACTAGGTAATTTTATTACATTTTACTTGGTTTAACCCTGCACTACTGCTAGCTGAAATAAAATGCCAGGGACATTTTAACGTAGTAACGAGTAACGAAGTCCAAACATCGCTATAAGAATTGAGACAATTATTATGAGATAGTTGTATTGTTATAATTTGTGAGGAGCAAATGTAAAACAGCCACTTTGTTTTGCCAAATAAATTAAAGCAACATAACAAATTTCCCCTCTCAAGGCACTAATTTCGTAAAACAAATGACATTTGAGACTACGGAGGGCTCCGCGAGAGTGTATTATTTGAAATTAGGTCAAACGTGATGGTTCAAAAATTGTATAAGCATTGTCTCTATTTGAATTGGCTGATATACTCATATATATGGTAAAGTAATTGTAGAATTTAAAATACTTACTACTAAACTTCGATGAGAATTATAATAAAAATACTAGATAGACGAACGAACTTTGCATCGCGTCATAACCAATTATGTTTCTTTTGAATAAATCGAAGTAAAATAAATATTCGTGTAAGATAACTTCGCAAATGATGAAATACATAATGATGAACTTAGTTTTTAATTAATTTTAATTCCATTTTTAAATCGAGGAACGTTAAATTTGATTATTTAATAAACGTTTGAATAATAAGCTTAAAGGGTTCGCTGCTCTTTTACAATAAAAAACTAGACAGCTTAACCTAAGACTCAGGTAAAACTGTATAATTTTTACATGATACAAAACAATATATTTTTATTTTTCTTTTGTCCGTGTCTATTGTCTATGAAAAAAATGAGGGGCACGAAGAGGAGAGGCGTGTGACAACCAGTGTCATTTCCATGTTGAAACTTTCTAGTTATGACGTCAAAGCGGCGCTTTTCACTTATTGCAATTAGCTCCAGTAACTGAGGGTTAAATATATCTCCCTATTTGCCACTACCGTCATTGAAATATCCATTGCAGTTCAGCTAGGGCTTTTGATATTGGTCTGCGTTTAATTATGTAGCCTTAAAACAAGGAAACCCTTACCCATTCCTGCTACAAAGCGAATAAATGACAAAGAGTACTTTTGATGCAGAATATTCACAAATAATAATCTTTCTTCGGGCCTCCCGCCCCGATGTTGTAAACCTAGAATAATAATTATTATTTTAGTTCAGAAATCATCAATATTTATCATTTTCCTGTAAGTCTTTATCCTTAAATTATTTATCCTGACTTCAAAAAGGATTATAGGCGCCTATGAATCCTGTTGATCCGAATGGTGTGCTAAAAAATACAAAGTGTCCTTTCATCCTCCTTGTTTCCATGAAAACCTTAAATTTAGTTTAAAAACATTTTTATGTGTGTGCAAAAACACATTATCAGCATCCAACAGTCGCGAGTCGCCTGGCGACCATTAATCTCAGCTCAATATGTATATGTTATTTTTCGAGAAGCTTTTCACTGCACAGTCCCGCTGGTTTACAATAAATTTAATATATAATGCTAACAACAAATAAATATGCGCTTTATTTTAACAGCATAGATATTTTAAATCATTATTTATTAATAATAATAATTAATTTTAAATCTTTGTAAGCAAAATATACAAGCAGAGGAGTATTTAATGCTAACAAATTTACCAGCCAGTGGTAATTACAGCCAGGTTGTACAGAAAAAAAAACTTTTCAAGCTCGTTTATTAACAACCAATATCAATAAATCACATTTGCGCCAGTAATATTATTAAGGATTCTAAAAACCATAATCTAAACACTAAACGGCTTCCCTACCGATGTTGATTGAAGATATTGTGCACTTTTTTCAGGAAATGTGATTGATCAATCTTTGATTTAATAACATAACATATATTTTCGCGGCTTCCCTATATCTTTACATAGTATAAAACAAAGTCACTTTCCGCTGTCTGTCCCCTTATATGCGCATATCTTTAAAACTACGCAACGGATTTTGATGCGTTTTTTTAATAGTTCCTCTAACTATTAAAAAAACGCATCAAAATCCGTTGCGTAGTTGTGTTAACGGGGTGGTTTTGATCTATAATTCATGTATAGTGTAGTAAAAAAAGTGATAATTTTCAAGATTTAGAACTTTAATCGCAAACCTAAGTGATAGATCAAAACAATAATCTACATTATTATACACCTTCAATAGGTCTACAAAAAAGTCCGCGATGGCATATGTCTATCTCTTAGGGATAACCCACAATGACCATTTTTATTTTTTTACTTTTTACGAGAAATAATGGCCTATTTACGAAGTGATTTTAAACATTACATCATTAATTTTCATCCAATTAAGTATCTTAAATAGATTGTGCATGTAATATAGATGATCCTGGCCCTTAACAGCATGCAATTTAAACCAATACTTTCGAAGATATTGCAGTATTAACATAGCGGGACAGCTAATTTTGATGCGGAGCAAAGTTCGCCGGGTCAGCTAGTCATTAATAAAATAATATTTGTAGAGATCAGATTAGATTTTGATGTGTTATTGTTACATAATTATTTTTGTTTAAGGATTGTAAATGAAACCCATTTTCACCGATTAGCGCTCGGCTAGTCTTTGCTTGCGTGTGAAACATGTGAGTTAGAAATGTTCTAATAAAAACATAAAATTTTAGTAAAATAAGTATCTACTAGAATCTTCTACAAGAATCCCTTCGAATCGTTTTCCATCTCCGAGCAGATTCGTTTTTAAATTATTTCATATTTACATAATATAACAGTTTTTAGAGTCGCAAATAACAACCCTTAAATAAATATACTGGAAGCTATCGCATATTTCTTTCTCTAAGTTTATTATTTAAATCTCTAAAGAGATAATGACATGTTATCATGTTTTTTCAAGTCAACCCATTGGTCATATTCTCTGACATATACAAAATGTTAATAAAATGGCCATATATGCGTACAGATTACTATAAGAATAATTAAATAATATTATCACCTACTTACTAATGATAACTGTACCCATGAATGTGATGTTTGTATATTCACGTATATGACATTTCCATTCTCGCTTGTCTTCCACGCGGCTCAAGCCTAAACAATATTGTGGAAAGTTACTTTGGCAAAATTGTTGAAATTCACTAAATTTCCGTCGGAACACAACATTGAACTAAATACAAGTAGAGATACTTGTGGTGTTCTCTAACTGATGGAGAGTTATGAGGCAGAGTTCGCAAACTTAGGAGATATGTCTTGTCTTAAAATTGTCGTTGTTTGTAAAGTTTGGATAGAAAAACCTACAGTTATATAGAGTTCTACTCTGGTTTTATAGTTAGTTGATACTGAAGACATTATCTAAAAAACTTTGTGATTTATTCCGTTTGAAATGTTTAATCTGAAAAACTAGTTTCTTGAAAAGATTAGGTGCATATTTATTTATTAAACTTTCGCAAATAAGATTCATAACATTAAAACAACTTTTAGGATTATACCGCGTTTATTTATTACTTATTTTTATTTATTTCCCGACGTTTCGAACTCTTTACAGGGATCATTTTCACGAGTTTCTTTTGGAATAAAAGTTATAAGTTTAAAATTTTCGTGACAACACGGAAGGCGATAAAAATTTCGGAAATAATTTTGAAACGGAAACGTTTTCTCGAGAACTATTTGAATAAATAAACTAAGATTTTACAATCTCTTATAATTTAAGGACTAAATTATCTTATGTCTACATGCATGTTTTGATCGACTTGCAGATTACACGATTTTCCAAAATTGATACTATGAGTCTGAGTGATGAAATAAAGATTTATATTTATTAATCATAGGCAGGTCGATTAAATTCCATTTGGGAAAATTAAACGGTTTAAAGTTATTGTAAACTAATTATATATTATAATAGTTACTTATAGATGTAATTAGCTATTTTTTGAGGTAAAAGTAAATGAAAAAAGTCTAGAGATGGAAGACACTATCATAACTGTATAGAATGTTAAATAGTTATAAGCGGAGTCTGTTTGTAAAAAATTCAATTCAAATGCAGTAGACAGATAGGATGAAAGTATTTTCTAAAATCTCTATTTGTCAAATAACGCCGCGCATCTTTACATAGTATAAAATAAAGTCGCTTTTCGCTGTCTGTTCCCTTATATGCTTAGAACTTTGAAACTAGCAACGGATTTTAATTTTTTTTATTAGATAAAGGGTGTCAACTATCTGAACGCAATATTGTAGTCGCACAAGGGTCTCTAAAATAGAGTCAAAGAGAAATTTAATATGGTACGTATATACCTATATTTCATGATTACCCATTTACTATGCATAAACAAACAAAATGAGATTTTTTTGTACGCCATTTGATTTGTTTGTTAATCAACAAAAGATTGTATGTCATTTATAAACGTGGGAGATATTTCAAATTATTTTCTGGCTAGTTTTAAATTAAAAAAAAAAACTAAAGAGAAGAAGGGAATCGCGGGAATGAACTTATTTAGAAATATTGCACATTTAACGCTATTGCAAATCGCTCCCGGCTTAACGTTCAAAATAAGGGAGAAATGCTTTGTCGGTACGATACAGGATGGTCTCGTTTCGGAAAGTTTAAAATATGAAGATTCTCTGAACTATTCTTTCCAACTATTCGATTCGATGGAATTAATTCCTCAATCAGATGCAGATATACCCCGTTGAAATTGTTCATGTACTGTTAAAAATATTGATCGAAATTGACTAGATATTTATTTACAATTGTAAGAAGTAATAAATCAATTAAATTATTTACAATATATACAATGACAAGACTAGCTGAAATCTTTTTTTTCCACATTTCGGTCTACTGCCAGAATGCGCAGAAGACTGGCCGTATTGCCACGCTGAATGGCAATTGACCAGATTAGTCTATATTGTAAATTGTTCAAATTGTATAAATCGTTGATATTTAAATTTCGATAACTTAATACCCTTTAACAATAGTGGTAGAGCCAGGCAGTTCGCTGCATGAATGGGCCGGCTCGACCGGTGAAATACCATGACCTCTTAGAAGATCGACGTAAAGTGGCTCATGCCGCGTTTCGTTCGGTGAGAGAGGTACCCGGAGGCCTACCCCCATTCCCCATGCTTTCCTATCCTACTCCCTCAAAGTTCGGCAACGCAACTGTAACACTATATGTGTTGCAGGTGTCCATGGGCGGCGCTGGTCACTTACCATCAGGTGACACGTCTACTCGTTTGCCCTCCGATCCCATAAAGAAATCAATGAAAATACATACATACATAACTTCAGGTCAAATTCCTTGCGGGGTAGGCAGCGAGAACGGAGCGCCATAAGGCACGATTCTTACACACCTCACACGCTTCATTGACTTTCATAACTAAATTAAATAAAAAATAAGGTGAGTTTTGCTAAAGTACAGCTGTTCTTTTTTTGTAAATATTTACATTTCATGAGATTACGATACATATACAGTATTAGGAATATATGGTGTGAATTAATAGCATCCAAAAAGAAAAAGTGATGAACTCACTCAATCACAACGTTCTGGTGAAAATAATGCTCAAGATACATTTACTATTAAAAAATATTCTTATTGATAAGTATAAGTCTGGAAGTATCATAAAAAAATTTACAGCCTTAACATTTTTATTAAACCGCAAACCTCGTGGCTTACTATGATATTATCTGATAACGACTGTTCGGTTTATGGCATGAATAAAGATCTTTTTTATTTAAACGCCAAACTTAGAACAGAGCCGTTAACGTATATTTTTAAGTCATAAAGAGTAATTTAAAATTCAATATAAACGTTATGAAAGTCAAAGAAGCCAGTGAGGCGTGTTAAAATCGTGCCTTATGGTGCTCTGTACTGTCTGCCTATCCAGTAAGGGACTTGATGTAAACGTATAGAATATTAAGTCCCTAGTGGGGTAGATAAAAAGTACTGAATATTAACACACAAGGTCTTTATACACCTCACTAGATATTCACCATTGGATAAAACAACTTCAACAAGGTCTTGTCAATATGTCTTCTATGTCTTACTAGATATGGAAATTTTGATAGTTGGTTAATAACGCTGCCTTTTATTAATATTTTTTTTCATTAATATTTTATGAGATAATAACTACTTTTATGTCTAATAAAAGTACACCAATCTGTTTCTTGCAAGTGGTCATATTTAGTCATAAAAATGGGAAATCTAGATCTTAGATATTAATATAGTTAATGTGATTGAACAAAGACATGACAAAAACAACCATATTATTTCTGAACATAAAGTCGTTTTTTCTTTAATTCTAATTTCAATAAAAATAATAGCGTGGACATTTTTTTAAATAAAAAATAAATCACAAATAAAACTTCGTATAGGTAATAATACTGAACCAGCAAATAATACATAGCTATCAATACAACCAACCTTATGTAGCTGGTGGTTACTATTTCTACAACAAATTAGATGTAAGATTATGGTCACTTCCTATGTATGAAGAGAACCTAATTAGGCTTTCAAGTAAAATGGGATACATGAGGAGTTTAATATGTATCTTAAATTATATGTATTATCTTTTTAGTAGTAAAAGTAGTTGGAATTGGTGATCTTTAAAAAAATATGAAAAACAAAATGATGGCGAAAATAATGTATGAAAAATGAAAATATGTACATTTTTATTTCAGTTAGTATAGTTATGGTTTGAAGTTATTATTGTGTTGTTGTATAAAAATAAAGAGAGAAGCTCTAAAAAGGGTTATGGTCAATCACGTCAAGTCCTACAACTTACACGTAGCATCTCAAATTTTTAACAGTCTCGGTGGTCCAGTGGTCGAGCACCCCGCTTCTGAATCAAGAAGACACAATTTCGAATCCTGGTTCACACCAATGACTTTCCGCAATTATTTTCGGAAGTTAAGTGTGATAAATATCGAAGACTGAAAACTTTGTGCCCGGTATGGCAATAATTCGCCACCTATTCGATTTGGGACGTTAACATAACGGCGGGATAAGGCTTAACGGCCGCTGCCTACACCATCGGGTAGAAAAAGCCGTAAAGTTATATTATGTTGTCTCATACATCGAATCATTTAATTAAATAAAACTAAAATTAAATAAAACTCAACTTTTACTGTCAAACCACAATAAATTGAAACAATAAAGTGCTTTTATTCTGGATTTTGACTAAGGTTTAATTAGTATTAAAGACTGGATACCAATATATTTAATATTTATGTTGTAATTGTAACTGCTTAACCATGTAACCTAAATTAGAAATATTTACAAGTTAAGTACTTATACAAAGTTACGAAATTTGTGTTTGTAGCAGCTACAGCAGGTGTCGTCACAGTAAAGGGTTTTAATTGCCCTATCAACAAAGTAGAGGGCAATTTTCTCTGAAAGAACAATCTCGAAGTTGTTTGCAACAGTAAAGTCTTATTAAAGTTCCCGCTACTTTCCTAGGATTTTTAAGATAACATTTTAAAATGATTACAAAAATTCCTCCTAGAAATGAGTTTTTCTTTGAGATCGTGTAAGAGTAAGCTATTATAAAAAACATAACTTTCTATACAATATTAGTTTATTTCATCATGTTAGTTTAATGGTCTCGGTAGCCCTGTGGTCAAGCACAAGGCTTCTGATCCAGAGGTCCGGGCTCGATTACTGAGACTGGCTCACACCAATGACTATTCGAAATTGTTTTCGGAAGTTATGTGTGATAAATATCGATGACTGAAATCTTTACGCCCGGTATGGCAATAGGTTCGCCACCTATTCCATTTGGGACGCAAACATAACGCTGCCTTCACCTTCGGGTAACAAAAGGCGTGAATTTATGTTATTTTAGTTTATTTCATGGATTCATATCTTAAATTTGCCTTTTATTAATAACTAAGCGCCCGTGCAATAAAATTAAACGCCCTTGCAATTGGGTTTGTTTTGACTTTCTTATTAGATCTCGATGATGAAAGGCGAGTGATTTTTTTTAACATACTTAGCTTCATACAAAGGCTGATACCAATTCAATCTTTATAGAAAACCTTTGTAGTATAGAATGTTTGATAAAATCGGCTTTGTACTATATATTTCTCCGCACTTTTTGTCTTAACTTTATAAGTAATGAGAACACTAACTTGACACAAGATACATGTTCTTAGTTCACGAACTCCAACTCATATATCTCCATCAGTGAGGAACACAACAAGTGTCTATTGTATTTAGTTGAGTGCTGAGTGCTGGCGATAAGTTGGTAAAATGTTGTTTGCACTTTCACTGTGTTAGAGCTCTAATCATATTGATGATAAAATAATAGTAATAATCTCGGTGGTCTAGAGTGATCGACTCCGGGCTTATTTTAATGATTTCTCGGAATTATTTGTATATTTTCACAGTGGTAGAGCCAAGCAGTTCGCTGCATGAATGGGCCGGCTCGACCGGAGAAATACCACAACCTCTCAGAAGGTCGACGTAAAGTGGCTCATGCCGCATTTCGTTCGGTGAGAGAGAGGTACCCGGAGGCCCACCCCCCATTCCCCATCCTTTCCTCTTCCCTGTCCCTTAAAGGTCGGTAACGCAACAGTAACACTATATGTGTTGCTGGTGTCCATGGGCAGCGTTGGTGGCTTACCATCAGGTGACACTCCTATCCCCTCCTATCCCGTAAAAAACATACAACGAAATTACTGGAAATCCTCGGGAAGTTGCCAATAATATTATAATAATATGTAACATAATAATTGGAGCAAACTTTAGAGTATTAATTACACGCATTTAACACATTTATTTATCCTAAATTTTCTTTTAATTACTGGTTAATAACGGTTGGTATTAAATGTTTTTGTAAGTAAATAATCTAATAATAAAATATATCAATCACTTAATGATCTGTGACCGGCCGTACTTTATTTCATTATTGCAATAAAGACAAGATAAATTCGTAACGATTTGTAAAATAGTTAGAAAGTTTTGTATTTTACAAGTCACTTTTTTGAGCTAATGATCAACAATGGTAAATCTATGCAGATCTGCAACACCAGTCGCTTAACATCAGGTCCTTTATTCTTCTCTTTACCTAAACCATCTGTAATACTGCCAATTCTTTCAAATGCAAATCATAACAAGATATTATTATCCTTTTGGTAGAATGGATCGGATTCCGTGATTGCGAGCAAACCCGCATCTCTAACTTGAGAAAACATTTATGTTGAAAGATCTACATGATCTCGTTAGAGTCTCACTTTTGCTAGTCATGCAGAATAATCTACTGACGAATACTAAATATCTTTAGCTTATCTATACGTGTAATAAAATGGTAGGAAAATTTAAACTGTACAATGAATATATTTTTTTAGAATACTTGGAATATGATCTACAATCGATACCGAAATCAAAAATATGGTTTTTAGACTTTTTGTCCGTTTGTGTGTTTATCTGTATGTGTGTTACGGATAAAATCTAAAAGTACTGCATGCTTTTATGTCCAATTTTGCATAAATATAGCCAAGAGGTCGGGTCAAAGACGTAATATAAATATTATCACGCTGCCAATAACTGGGGGTGACAATGAACCCTTATAATGGCACAGGCACAGTATTTTTACTTTCCACGCACGCAAAGTTGCGGGCAACAGCTAGTTTGTAATATGCAAATTTAAGAAGCTTGAATGAATAAAAAAACCCTTTTTTTGTAAAGTCCTGACTTTTTGTAGTCTCGGTGGCGCAGTGGTCGAGCACACGGCTTCTGATCCAGAGGTCCGGGTTCGATTCCAGCCACTGGCTCACACCAATGACTTTTCGAAATTATTTTCGGAAGTTATATGTGATAAATATCGATGACTGAAAAAGTTTGTGCCCGGTATATGGCAATAGGTTCGCTACCTATTCCATTTGGGACGGAAATATAACGGCAAGACAAGGCTTAACAGCCGCTGCCTATACCTTCGGGTAACAAAAGGCGTCAAGTTATGTTATTATGTTATTCAAGAAAACAATGTTCTATTTTTGGAAATATAAATAAAAAATACCTAATTATTGATTAAAGATTAATCTATTTTTAAAGAAAAATATTAATAACATGTCATTAGTAAGCAAATTGATATAATTCTTGCTTACTATATTTTTATTCGGATAATACTTAAGGGGCAATTGTTGTGATCAAATTAAAATCCTTTTTTTTTGTTACGCGAGGAAATGCTTTATGCACAACCCCCGCCTGGGGACGGCAAGGGGTAGTGTGGGACTCCCAAAACAGTAAACTGCAATCCGATCCTAGGCTACCCACTAAAACCTCGCGGCGGCCATCCTCTGGCGTTGGGGTGGCCCAGGACAGTGCATCAGCCCTCTGGTCCACCCCGCCGTCGCCCCCGTTCTGTCACGAGTGGGTAGTACGAGATCCCGCTGCAGAATCGTCGACTATTTGTTTAAAACCAAATTTTTATGTTTGTTTGTAACTAAGAGAATATATATTTACTAGGGTGCCTATCAAAATTTGGCCGCCATTATTTTTAATTAAATTATTCTTAATTGATTTTTGGTAAAAGATTTCGTTTATTTATTTTTAAAAAAAAAATAACGTCTACATCACGGTAATTAATATGAAGATTCTAAAAAATCACGGGTGCCGTTGCACACTTGGCCACACCTCTTTGCAGCCAGGTGTAAACAGGTATAATTTCGATAAATTTATACCATTATAACCTATTTTCATTAATTATATGTCAAATTGAAGCTAATTTTTTTCTATTAATTATCAAATAAAGTTGCTTAATTAAATCTGGCCGCAAACAAGTGTTACTGGCTGTTAAAAATAATAAATATTTAAGGTTCACTGCGTCGAATGTCAGTGTTCTCAACTGACATACATTGTTATTTTATTTGTGCATCTAAAATTTATTTTATTAATTAACGTAAAATAAAATTGATAAAGATGAAGTCGTGTTTTTTGTGTAACAAAAAAAGCAATGTACTCGACTTTAATAATGTATCATTCCAAAAGTGCTCGCTAATGTTATTGTTTCGTCGTAAAAAAAAATATAAATATCATGACCTTTTACTTACAATTGACTCTACTAATGATTTCGGATATCATTCAGAGTGTAAAAAAAAATTGTGGTTCTGAAGCAAAAAGATAAACAAGAATTTGAAGATTTTTGCAAAACACAAACCGTAAGTAAAAGTTGAATTGAATTTAAGAATAATATAGGTTATAGTTGCATCCGTCGTCGTTCCGGCCGATATGCCTGCTGAACGAGGCGGGGAAGCTCTTTGAAAGGGTTATCTCCGCCCGTATCAGCAGCCACCTGTCGCAGGTGGGCCCGGACATATCGGACTGTCAGTTCGGGTTCCGGCAGGGGCGCTCGACTATCGACGCGGTGCGTCGGGTGCGGGCCCTGTCGGAACCGGCAATCCGATCGGGGGGGGGTCGCGCCGGCGGTGTCGCTAGACATCGTCAACGCCTTCGGGACCCTCCCCTGGCCGGCCATCAGGGAGGCCCACGTCTACCACGAGGTGCCTCCCTACCTAAGGTCGGTCATCGGGGCCTATCTGCAGGAGAGACGGGTGGACTATGTCAACCGGAACGGGACGGAGCAGAGGAAGGTGGTTTCATGCTGGGTTCCGCAGGGGTCCGTGCTTGGCCCCCTGCTGTGGAACCTCGCATACGATCCGGTCCTCCGCACCAGTCTGCCCTGTGGCGTAAGTGTCGTGTGCTACGCAGACGACACTTTGGTGGTCGCCACGGTACCCGACTTCGACCGTACGCTCAGGTTCGCCGAGCTGGGGGTGGCTATCGTCGTGAGACGGATCCGCGGGCTCGGCCTGGAGGTAGCGCCTCACAAGAGTGAGGCGCTGTGGTTCCACCGTCTCACTCGGGGCCGGGAGCCTCCGGCCTCGCGGATCCGAGTGGGTGACACAGCTGTCCCGGTGGGGCGGTACATGAAGTACCTCGGCCTCACCCTGGATAGCCGCTGGAACCTTCGAGGAGCACTTCGTGAGGATGGTCCCCCGAGCGTGACGGGTGGCAGGCGCGTTGCACCGCTTGCTGCCCAACCTCAGGGGACCGGGAGAGGGAGTTCGCCGCCTCTACGGTGGCGTCGTGCGGTCCGTGGCCCTGTACGGGGCCCCCGTTTGGTCGCGAGACCTCGCGGGGGCCTCCCGCTCCAGGCCTCTGCTGAGGAGCCTGGAGCGGCCATACGGATCGTACGGGGCTACCGTACGATATCGTACGAGGCGGCGACGGTCCTCGCGCGTTCCCCCCCCTTCATCATCCTGGCCGAGATGTACGCAGCCGCGTACGATCTCGGCCAGGATGATGAAGAATTGATTCAAAATTGATGCAGTCCAAGAGTTTACGTGTCTTATGTATGGAATACCAAAGTGTCAAAGTGTAAATACCGCAAGATTTTTATTATTTAACAAAATGTACGCTTCAAAACAAAATAATGAAAAATTTATGAAGAGAATTAAAGGTTTGGACTTGACGCACATTCCACCGTGCTGGAAATCTTTGAAACAAAAATTGTTGCGGACAAACTTTGTTAATTCGATGTGGTTAAATGCCACTGAACCAGACTGCATCAAATTCAGCCCAGAAAATAATGGCTGGCTGGTACTAGATGGTTTTTTAAAACCAACATGGTTCCTGGGCGACTCAACTCCAACGCAAGTAAATAGTGTGCTATGTGAATCCACGAACAAAGCTTCCGATAACGACGATTCTGATATTTGTAGCGATGAAAGTGATAGCTCCGATGACAGTACAACTGAAAGCTCCGATGATTCAGATTTTTAAATAAGAGTTACGGAAATATAAGAATTATAAGATATTTTTTTTAATTTTTTAATTGACTTATATGATTAATTAATATGTAACAGACAATTAAATACTTGAATAAAATCTAATAAATTTTTTAAATAATACTTTCACAATAAAATTTTCTTTTACTTAAGTCACTTTGGTTTCATTTTTTAATTTTTTAAATTAATATTAAATATCGACGTTCTAATTAGCAAATTATCTAACTTCATTTTAGAGAATCTTTTATTTGTAGGAAAAAAACAATTACTTCAAAATATATTATCATTTTAAAAAAACCATTCAACAAAATGTTAAAAAAATCACCCTCTAAAAAATAAGGAGTTAGACAAATTGCTCACTAGACCGTCGATATATCAAATCAATATTAATTTTTTGTCGCAGTTTTTAAATTTGTCATTTTGAAAAAAATACATATTTTTTGGAGTATTTATTATAAGTCATCTCTATTACTCCCCGGTGGTTGAGAACACTAACGTTCGACGCATGCGCAATGGCTTAAAAGCGTCGCACAGCCGGCAATCGCTGTCCTCGTCTGACAAATGATGTTACGCGCTAACTCTCTTTCACTCTACCTTAAATATTTATTATCTTTAACAGCCAGTAACCCTTGTTTGCGGCCATATTTAATTAAGCAACTTTATATGATAATTAATAGAAAAAAATTAGCTTCAATTTGACATATAATTAATGAAAATAAGTTATAATGGTATAAATTTATCGAAATTATACCTGTTTACACCTGGCTGCAAAGAGGTGCGGCCAAGTGTGCAACGGCACCCGTGATTTTTTAGAATCTTCATATTAATTACCGTGATGTAGACGTTATTTTTTTTTTAAAAATAAATAAACGAAATCTTTTACCAAAAATCAATTAAGAATAATTTAATTAAAAATAATGGCGGCCAAATTTTGATAGGCACCCTAGTAAATATATATTCTCTTAGTTACAAACAAACATAAAAATTTGGTTTTAAACAAATAGTCGATGAGCACACGATTCTGCAGCGGGATCTTAGACTACCTTTTTCAAACCTACGGCATCTACAACGTATATTTTTTTTTTAATATACGGGCCAAAGCTTGACCACAGATCTTTAGAGTATTTGTGAACTACTTTTTGTTTCATAACTCATTAAAATACGGGTAGTACGGGTAGTACGCGTACGTAGTATGAAGGCGTGCCAATCACGGGAGCTGACTGTTTCCGAACTAGTACGATTGTTAGCCCACGATTCCCAGAAGCAAATGCAGTTTTATGGAGACCCACTTCTGCTGACTGCAGCGGGATGGACGGACAGCCTCCCAAGCAGACCGAAGCTCCGCTCACTGGACGTGCATTGATAGTAGAATACTGTCGTTAAGACGCGACAGTAACTACCTATGTCGTAATAATGCTCACTGCCATATTTTACAATAATTCTGCTGATAATTACCACTTCCTACCATTATTTTGAAAATTATACTAGAACTAGTGGTCATATAAACGATATATTATCGTCTGTGCTGCCATTGTCTTAAATGTTCTCAACAGGTTACAGTTGCAAAACATCACTCAAAGCTCCATAAAACTGTGTCATAGACTGGGCAATTTTAAAAAAGACCATACCAGACCTATATTAGTAAGGTTTGCCACTATGGATATTAAGTCTAGGTTCTGGCGGGCAAAGACCAAATTGAAAGGTTCCTCTATGTCAGTGAAAGAATTCCTGACCAAAGTTCGCCAATCCCTATTCTCTAAGGCCAGGACTCACTTCGGTATTCGTAGTTGTTGGACGCAGGACGGGATTATTGTAATCAAAACCTCAGATGGGAAACGTCATAAAATCTCCACAATCGACGAACTGAACCCTCTCTTGATAAAGTACCCGGAGGTATTATCCGATGTGCCGAATAAACGTAATTAATACTCACATTATCTATATTTATTTATCATTTTGTTCTTGTTTCTATTTTTGTGATATACAAATGTATGTGGTATCTAGTACTTAACCTAGCCAAGTTCATACCATCCCAGTAGATATAGCACTCTGATTTCATATTCATAACAGAATTCACTAATTTATTCTAAATATTTGATAGTACGATAAATGCATTTCATTTCTTCAGTGGCATATTAAAATAGTATAATATTTTATTCACTTCTCTATAAACAAAGCACTTGGTGACATTTGACATCTCAATGATGGTCGGTGCACTGGATTTACTTGTTTGCCACTCACATATTTCTTACCTTGATAAAATTAACAGATTGTCAGTTTTAAATTCATTTTTCACATACAACAATACTTTCTTTTTTTGTGATTTTATCTTCTTAAAAAGAAATATATATTTTATAGTCTATGCCTTTATAAAACTGTTATTTCTTTTCTGAGCTCAGATGTTATTGGGTCCGTTCAGAAACTAACTAGGTGCCGTGTTGTTGAACCGATATGTAAATTTAGTTGTTGTTGGTACGAAGATGTTTTGTAACGATATGTAACCTTGGTATCCATTGTTTTAAAACATTGTTATTCGGTTGGCGGGTGGTGTAGAGGATGAAGTCGGAAAAGTTGTCATTATTTGCATAATTTATATATATTAATTATAGACTTAATATTTAACTATATATTTTACATATATCTATATTTATTTATTTACTGATTTATTATGGAATCTGACGATGAATATTCTAACAGTATTAATAATTCTACATATACTTGCATCAACGAAAGCCTTAGCTCAGCTCATGATGAACTCGATGTATTCTTAAAAGAGAATTTCAAGGATTCTAAGAAGGTCCTGAATGTGTGTCATATTAATGCTCAGAGTGTTCCCAGCCATCATACGGATCTACTAGCAACATTCACAGACGTTGATGTACACGCCATCCTGATTTCGGAGAGCTGGCTCAAACCTCTTTTTCCTTCTGCTGCTGCTGCATACCCGGGTTTGTTCTCATTCGTAATGACCGGGTTGATAGACGAGGAGGGGGAGTCGCCATTTACATTCGTGCTAATCTGGAGCATAAAATAATCTTTCAGTCTCCATCTTCTCTTACTGCGTCAGCAGAATTTCTTTTTCTTGAGGTTTGTGTCAGCGGAGCTAAACTTGCTCTTGGAGTAGTCTATTGCCCTCCCTCTATTAACTACTTCACTGAATTCGCACCAGTTTTAGAATCTTTAGGGTCTGAGTACGCTCACCACATCATCATGGGAGATTTCAATACAGACCTATCCCAACAATCCACCCGCTCCCTAAAATTATACAACCTTGTTAAATCCTCTAATCTCCACGTCTTGCCCTTATCTCCAACTCACCACAACCTTAATGGGGAAGACACCTGGCTGGATTTAATTATTACTTCCTCTCCTTCGCTTGTTTCCCGCCACGGCCAGCACTTAGCCCCTGCTTTTTCCCACCATGACCTCCTATTCCTTTCCTATCTCCTGAAACCCTCTAAACAACCCCCTAAGATCCTATCTCTGCGCTCCTTTGTAAGAATGGATTTCGATCGTCTGCGGAGGGACGCCTCTTCTATTGACTGGGAGCCCTTGATGTCCACCACCAACATTGACGAAATGGTCGCTATTTTTAATGAAGCTGTCATCAAGCTGTACGACGATCACGCTCCCATCCGTAAGGTAAGGCATCCTCCGACGGCATGGCTAACGAATGAGATTCAGTTGGAAATGAGACGAAGGGACCGGGCTTTTAGCAATTTTAAGCGCGACCGTTGTGATGACAAATGGGCCAAGTATAAAAAAATCAGGAATCGGTGTAATCAGATGATACGTAACGCAAAACGCCGTCATATCTTCAAAAACATTAACTCTTCTACTAACCCCACTAGTCTCTGGAAATTTCTGGGAAGTTTGGGCATTGGGGGAGCGTCTCGATCTGAACTACCCAGCACAATTAACCTAGATGAAATTAATAATTACTTCTCCAAAGGCTCCACAATTAATCCAGATATTAAACTTCAAACAATTGACTCTCTTGCTTCTTTTCCTCCTTCTAACTACAGCTCTTTCTACTTTTCTCCTGTTGCCTCGAGCGAGATAAAAAATTCTATCCTTTCCATTAATTCCTCGGCAGTGGGGTGCGATTACATTAATCGTCGTATGATTGTCTCTGCCTTGGACGAGCTTCTGTCACCTATTTCCCACATCATTAACTTTTCTTTATCCTCCGGCCAATTTCCTTCATTATGGCGTAAAGCTTTAGTTCGGCCATTACCTAAAATTCCCAATCCCTCTCTTCCAAAACACTATAGACCTATATCTATCCTTCCTTTTCTTTCTAAAGTATTAGAGAAGTGTGCCTACATTCAGCTGTCCAGATTTATATATCAAAATAAAATTCTCTGTCCTTTACAATCAGGGTTTCGGCCGGGGCATAGCACAGTCTCTGCCCTTTTGAGGGTAACTGCCGATGTCCGAAAGGGTATGGAAAATACCATGGCAACTCTGCTTGTACTGGTTGACTTCTCTAATGCTTTTAACAACGTCAGTCATGATATCCTTCTTTCTATACTTTCTTCTCTTTCCATCTCAACCGAGGCAAAAGGATGGTTTTCTTCTTATCTTCTGGGCCGCCAGCAGTCGGTATATACCGAAAACTCTTCATCAGATTGGTCTGTTCTTGACTCTGGCGTTCCTCAAGGTGGCATACTTTCTCCTCTTCTGTTCTCTTTATTTATTAATAAAATCACCCATAACCTTCTGTGTTCGTATCATCTTTACGCCGATGACCTGCAGCTCTACGCACAAGCTGGTGTAGATAATCTTTCCACTGCAGTCGATGCTATCAACCGTGACCTAGTGGCACTGAAACAATGGTCCGAAGAGTTCGGACTATCAGTCAATCCAGAGAAATGTCAGGCCATCCTCATTGGTAGTCCGCGCTTGATGAGCAGGGTCGACAAATCCACAATTCCTCCAGTGACTTACGATAACCAAATCTTACCATTAGTCTCGAGTGTTAAGGATCTTGGCCTACATATTGACAGTGATTTGAATTGGCGTAGCCAAGTAACGCATATTAGCAAGAAGGTTACCGGGACCCTCCGTCCTCTTTATCGTCTGAGGAAATTCTTGCCACCTAAAACAAAAGTTATGCTCATTCGAACATTAGTTTTCCCTATAATTGACTATGGTGATGTGTGCTATCTCGACCTGAATGCAGATCTCCTCAATAAACTTGACCGTCTTCTCAATAATTGCATTCGATTCGTTTTTAATCTCCGCAAATATGATCATGTCTCTTCTTTTCGGCGAGAACTGAATTGGCTTCCCATTCGTCAGCGCCGGAGCTTACACACACTATCATTACTGTACTCACTCCTTAACTCTAATAATACCCCTAACTATTTATCTTCTGACTTTAGATATCTTTGCTCTACTCACAATTCTAATCTTCGTTCTTCAAATAATCTTCTGTTAAATTGTCCACGACACTCATCTAGCCTTGTTCACTCTTCATTCCATATTCAAGCTATTCTCCTTTGGAATGCCCTCCCTCTCGAAATCAGGCGGTCCAAATCCCGTAAAAAATTTAAGTTTAGAGTTCACCAATTATACTTCGATCTAGTTGTAGCTAACAATACATAATAAATTCTTCCTTGAGTTATCGTATCTTTGACTATATGTATGTATGTATATGTGGTGTTTAGGTATTTGTTTACATATGTATATGTTATTATTATATCTATGTATTTGTTGGTTTATTTACATACATTAGTTTGTATACTCTATATATATATATATATATATATTTACTTATTTATCTATGTATGTACATTCATTTATATTTATATATACTCATCCATTTATATATAATATATATATATTTTCTTTTTAACCTTGGTCTCTTATTTGTATGCGCACCTACAATTCTCCGTCTCCTACACCACCCAAAGGTTGACTGGTAGAAAATGCCTTAAGGCATTAAGTCCGCCGTTGTACATATAGTGCATTAAGTTTATAAATAAATAAAATAAAATAAATATAAAGGGGAGGATTCTTGCTTACTATATTTTTATTCGGATAATACTTAAGGGGCAATTGTTGTGATCAAATTAAAATCTTTTTTTTTTGTTACGCGAGGAAATGCTTTATGCACAACCCCCGCCTGGGGACGGCAAGGGGTAGTGTGGGACTCCCAAAACAGTAAACTGCAATCCGATCCTAGGCTACCCACTAAAACCTCGCGGCGGCCATCCTCTGGCGTTGGGGTGGCCCAGGACAGTGCATCAGCCCTCTGGTCCACCCCGCCGTCGCCCCCGCTCTGTCACGAGTGGGTGCTCATGCTCGGGGAGCCTCGGTGAGGATTTTGTAGGATTTTTCAAATTAAAATCCTACAAAATTCTTCGTTCCTTTAATGTATTCAAACCATGAAGCAATAAATTAAAAAATAACGTAGCCTCCCAAATACTACCTCCTAAATAAAAATGAACTTTTAATTGTGAAGGCAGTTCGACACAAAGTTTTTAATTAACATTCTTGTAAAAGATTAATTTATTCCTAATTTTGCAAAGCTCTGTTCTTAAAAAGTTGACCGCAAAACAAAACAAAATGTGGAGCCAGAATAAGGAATTAAATGTTTCTAAATTATCACTGCTTAATAAAACAAGTGAACAGACCTTTTTCAAACCTACGGCATCTACAACGTATATTTTTTTTTAATATACGGGCCAAAGCTTGACCACAGATCTTTAGAGTATTTGTGAACTACTTTTTGTTTCATAACTCATTAAAATACGGGTAGTACGGGTAGTACGCGTACGTAGTATGAAGGCGTGCCAATCACGGGAGCTGAATGTTTCCGAACTAGTACGATTGTTAGCCCACGATTCCCAGAAGCAAATGCAGTTTTATGGAGACCCACTTCTGCTGACTGCAGCGGGATGGACGGACAGCCTCCCAAGCAGACCGAACTGGACGTGCATTGATAGTAGAATACTGTCGTTAAGACGCGACAGTAACTACCTATGTCGTAATAATGCTCACTGCCATATTTTACAATAATTCTGCTGATAATTACCACTTCCTACCATTATTTTGAAAATTATACTAGAACTAGTGGTCATCCACCACCGCTCTGGCAAGTTGTGACACACTCTCACACACTTTCTCGCTCTTTATTTCCTACACAAACTTATGATACTTATAAAACATATAGAAGTCTACTTCCCCATAAAAATTGCTTGTTCTGGGGTAAAATTCGCGGCCTTCGGCGAAGAAGCTAGCATTGCTATTCACCACGCCTCCCTAGACGCAGTCTGCATGGAAAATGATGTAACATCAAAGAAAAAGTGAAGAGTGTAATTAAGGTGTTTGGTACTGCTTGGTTCTTTTAGCCTTCTTCGCAGAGTACACGGTGCGGAGTAAACATGTATATATATATATATATATATAAAGATATGGTTACGCAAGTCAGAAACAATTTTCTTCTTCCCTCCTTTGCTGGTCGGTTCTCATTAAGCTAAGCGATAACAAGTCGCTTTTGCTTAATCGTCAGCAGGTAGGGCGTAGTAATTATAATTTGCAGCGAAAACTTTTAGTGTAGTTTGTTCTTACATGTGTTTCTTTACTTGAGAAGATAGTACACACTTAATGATTCCGTAATTATGTGATGTAGTAATAAATGTTAGAAAATCATTTTAAAATTGTCTTTCGTTATCATGTAGGTCGTTGATGTTAATGTGGTTGGGTCTTAACTGTGATGGTAAAGTACTCTGGCTGCTACACCTATTGCTTTGTTATTAGTAGTGATATGTAGTGTAATGGTTTGAAAATAGTATTTGGCACATGAGATTCTTGCCCGATTCTTTTCATCTGTCACTTTTCTCTATACACGGAATCGGGCCGCTCGTGGCGATTGCGTTCGTGTTTTTTTGTGTTCCACGGAGGCGCTTTCCTCAAGCGCTCGTGTTGAGTACCTATGTCACTTTTAATAATACTACTCTGTGTAAAAAGTATCGGGCATATGTCAATAAAGAAACCCGCGTAAAAGAGGTCGTTTTAATTTTTTTACTGCATGTTGGTAGCACTGTACTGATTTAGCGCGCAAAATTTGAACGGGATCTGTCATTTAATTTGTTTTAAACTAAACTTTTTGTTGGTCATAGTTTTGAGTCCTCGGCGATTTTTACAATGGAAAATATTGTTGAACAAAGAGTGTGCCTTAAATTTTGTGTTTCGAATGATATTTCATGTGGTGAATCACTAAAAATGTTGCGAAATACCTACGGCGAATCATGTATATCGAAAACAAGGGCTTATGAATGGTATAAGGCTTTTAAAGATGGCCGACAAGTAGTAGTAGACTTGCCTCGTTCTGGTAGACCTTCAACCGCTACGACCAAAGAAAACATCGACAGAATCAAGAAGCTAGTGCTCGAAAATCGACGTATGAGTATGAGAGAGTTGGCTGGTGAGGTGAACATATCTTTTAAGTCCGTCCACAATATTCTCATTGACATTTTAGGCATGAAACGCGTCGCCGCTCGACTAGTTCCAAAAGAGCTCAATTTTGTTCAAAAAGGGCAGCGAAAGCATGTCGCTGAAGACATGGTTTCCCGAGCTTCTATGGATCCGACCTTTATGAAACGTATAATAACTGGCGACGAGACATGTGTTTATGAGTATGACATGCAAACAAGCCAACCGTCTTCAGAATGGCGTCTCTAAAACGAGCCGAAACCCAAAAAACCGCGGCAAAGTCGCACCAAAATCAAGGTGATGCTGACAGTTTTTTTTTGACTACCGTGGTGTGGTTCACTCCGAATTCCTTCCAGAGGGAGAAACAGTGAATAAAGAATATTATTTAGGCGTCATGAAGCGTTTGCGTGAGAGTATCCGCCGAAAACGTCCAGATTTGTGGCGACACAACTCATGGATGCTGCACCATGATAATGCACCATCACACACAGCCATTATAGTGAAAGAGTTTTTAGCGAAAAATTCAACAAACGTTCTCGACCAAGCACCCTATTCACCTGATATGGCTCCATCTGACTTTTTTTTATTTCCCAAGTTAAAATTACCACTTCGAGGAAAACGTTTTGAGTCAATAGAAGCCATAAAAGAAAATTCGCTGAATGAGCTAAAGGCCATACCGCAAATAGCCTATGAAAAATGTATGGAAGACTGGGTGAAGCGGTGGAGATGTTGTATTGCAAGCGATGGGGCCTACTTTGAAGGCGATAAAATAAATTTAGATGAATAATTTGTATTTTTTGTTTTATTGACAAACTCCCGATACTTAGTACACAGAAGGTATGTTAAATCTGTACTTGTGTACTATTGTTAAGTATCTGTGAAGCCCTGGAAAATAAAGTTTCTTTGACTTCTTTGTCATTGTAAATTTGATATAAGTAAAATTAAACTGACAAATGATGCAATTCAATTCAACCACTCGAAAATAAGGTCAGAGTATCTGAAAAACATCCTAATAATGTCGAGCATGATAAGAATCGAATTAAAAATTCTCGTAGATTAGAGGTGAGCACAAAACATTACCTTCTTTGTAAACTCACACCCATAGCATGCAAAGATATATTCGATTTGTCTTGTCACGACCTATTAAAATAGCCCCATCACAGTCAATCTGGGTAACATAAGCTTTCAATGTAACATTGGCCCACTAAATAACTTTTAGTTTCTTAGCTTTTCTAGATTATTCATATCAATATAGTACAATACGTCTATGGTAAGATGCAACACGTTCAGAAATTACCAAATAAAGAAATCAAAAGTGAGTTAGTGGGCCAATGTTACATTGAAAGCTTAAGTTACCCAGATTGACTGTATAGCCATAAAACAGCTCTCTGTCCTCACACCGAAAGTGTCATGTCACTTATGACCATAGCAAAGAAAATTAGACATACTTACATACATACCTTAACGCCAAGTGCCTTGCAGAGTAGGCAGAGAAAAGAGTTCCATTAGGCACGGTTTTTACACACTTCACTCGCTTTTATGACATAACTCTTGACACGCTCATCTTTTTTTAAGGCTGGGCATAGAAAATGTGTCGTGACTGTCCTCGATTCCTACATCTTTGACTTTTGTATTGTATTTCTGCTTCGACTATATTACATCACCTTTCTACTTTTCCGAAATACTCTAACTTACTTTTACACCGACACTCTCTTTCAATCCAACTTCCTTCCCTACAACCGTTTTTTCAACGCGTTTAGCGAGCGCCACTCCGCAAATTTTACGCAGTGACCTCATTTTGACCGCGTTTAACCTACTCTAATTCACACTCAGCTATGCCCAACTCCAGCTTCTATAAGTTGGGATGAGTATCAAATTGTGAATACGTATTATTTAATTATGTAATATAACGTAATCTTCATTTGGGCTTATTTTTAATCTTGTATCATTGTTAGGTCGGAAACTTTTCAGACCACCTACGTATTCTTCGCTATCACTAAATATTTATTTTTAATTATAAAATTAGTAAAAAGGCATTTAAATGAGAAATGGTTAGTTCGGCTAGTCAGTCATTGTGCAAGTAACTTTTACATATTAATATAAGACAAAAATATTTTCTAAATTTTGGCAAAAACAACAAAGGCGAATGTATTTCAAAAGAACCCCAACAGAGTATTGATATTCTAACGATGTTTGCTTATGAGGAAAATTCTGCGCCGAAAAAATACTCCCTTGTGATAATGCCGCTAAATTTAGTTCAGTAAGAGAGGTGTCCGGGGGCCAACGCCCCTTTTTTTTTTACTCGTAAAAAAAAATACAAATAATGCAAGATTCGGGAAAAATAAATGTCCCTTCACTGCTACATCTGTTGACTGCAGATAAAAGTTAACAGGCACGAAATTGCAAACCACCGGAATGGCTATTGTGCGGTTCGCTTGATATTAATAACGATATATACTAACGCACTCGAGCACGTTATCAAAGTGAAAAGCTGAAAAAATGAACAAACAAAAAACAAATTACAATGACAAACTTCATTGTCATGCTGACTAATTTTCCTATTTTTGTTAAATGAACCTATAGCTACAGCAATAGTATTTTTTTTAACTTAACCATACCGTTAAGGGAAATGGTATTCATGGACGCAATACACAACAACGGCTTCTAGTTTTCACGCTAAGCAAATAATGCTTGTGTTTTGTAACTAGATAACGGATATCAAAACACACATTCTTTTAATAAAGAAAGTCTAGATGCTATATAAAAATCTATGCTTATCGAACCCGTTAACCCATCAAATTAAAATTTCAAGTAAACTATTAATGTTTATATCAATAGAAACAGGTTAAACCATACTTGGTGGTAGAGCCAAGCAGTTTGCTGCATGAGTGGGCCGGCTCGACCGGTGAAATACCACGACCTCTCAGAAGATCGACGTAAAGTGGCTCATACCACGTTTCGTTCGGTGAGAGAGGTACTCGGAGGCCCATCCCCCTTCCCCATCCTTCCCTATCCCTTAAAGGTCGGCTACGCAACAGTAACACTATATGTTTTGCTGGTGTCCATGGGCGGCGTTAGTTGCTTACCATCAGGTGACACGCCTGCTCGTTTGCCCTCCTATTCTATAAAAAAAAACTAAAAACATACACTTCAATTATGGATTTAGTCAGTAACTTTAGTGTTATAAAGACGTTGTACAGAAACTCGATGCCTTATTTAGATTCAATCTCCGTTCTAAGGCTCGTGTTGCTAAGTTTACATTCTAGCTACATGGACACATAATAATATGTTTATTTACTAATATTTATCCTATTATGCATATTTATTTCTAAGACTTTCGCGAATCCCACTCATTGATCAAAACAACCATTTTGTTCATCACTCGTGAAAATGATCTCTGTAAAGAGTTTGAAACGTCGGGAAATAAATATAAATAAATAAACGCGATATAATCCTAAAGGTTGTTTTGATCTATTATGCATAATTTGTTTATTAGAACTATATCTTGTACTGGTCATATTCTTATTAAGTAGGCATTAAGGTAAAGGGACCCGGGTCGAGTTCGGGTAAAAGCCTCCTCTAAGGACTTCCATCGATATTTATGTCTAGCCAAAGACATCTAGTTGTTTCCAGGTATCTATAAGAATTATTATATTTATTAATGTAATGTTGTGATTTTTTTAAATTTATTTTTTAAACAGCTGTGTTGTTGTATTGGAATTAATAAAACCTTCATTTTTATTATCATTATAAAGTAAATGAACGTATTATCTGCGCTCAGCACGAAAGTGTAAAATCTTGCAGGCGTCTTGAAAATTGTAAATTCATCTACGTTTTATGATATTCATCTCTACCCAAGTCTTAAAAAGGTTTTACTATGTCATCATGTCAGGGTAAGTGTTAAATGATCCATACTGTTCATTAACGACTAAAGGTTTTTGGCTAAAAACTAAATCCATATTAAAGAATTTGATTTTAAGAATAAAGTCAACACAGCAGCCGAGGCCTTTCTTACGATGTGTTCAGTGAGTGTCACTCCTCACATTTTGCGCAGTGCTTTCATGCAGACTCTGCTATACCCAACCCTCGAATCCGTAAATTGGCGTAATCTTAACTACACTGTGAATAGCTAGCTGGGCTTTTCAGCGGAATATTCTTTTAACCTTGGAATCTGCCTTTAAATTAATGTTAAGATACGGAATGAGATAATGATTCGAAAGATATATATATACTTATATATAAATTAAAAATAACTCATACATTGGTCCAATACTAAAACTATTATAATCAATGCTATTATAATTCCTTCTCAATTTATATTTTTTAAATCGTAAATCAATCATATAAATTATTCAATTAAAAACATAGTTTTTAACCTTCGATCTATCTTACTAATAAGCTATATATAAAATAAAATTTTGAATACTATGTGGGTAAACAAGAATGTTTTTATCTTAAGTCTTTTGGGATCTTGAGTATGATTATATGGACAACTGTTGATATTGTTGCAAATGACACGGATATAGTAAGCTACCTTTTTCAAGAATACTAAATATTTTTACATGATATTAGGTAACGTTGCCAAGATCATTGTCTATTAGGTCAGAACTTACTTTTACACGAGACCCACCCGCCACCAGCATTACGTCACACCACGCTCATTGATTTTGCAAGAATTTTAGATCCGGTTTTAATGTTTTTGTTGGTACACATATCGTGATTGGTGGTCTATGAGTTATGTGATTAATTATGAAAACATAAATGACTGTAGATTACTGCTGTTTCAAGATTTTTTTCTCTATATTTTTTTTTTTATGGGATAGGAGGGAGGAGAAATAAATGAGTACATAAGAAAAGAATAATTTTGTGTTCCACCAAGAAGCAGATTCAGTTGTGTTTACCTTGGCATATATTGGAATTTCATGAACACCTTATACAAAATAGACAAGTTTATATCAGTTTGTTATATTGATACGGAGATCTGTAGACGTAAATGCGAGTAAATGACACAGTCCGTAAAATGAGCGCGCTGAAGTGGAGTTGGCAGGCCAGACCACTCGAAGAACCGATGACCGCTGTGGAAGAAAGATTATTGATTGGCAACTACGTTTTAAAATTAAATGTCTCAGTGGTCCAGTGGTCGAGCATCCCGCTTCTGTAGTCAAGTGGTCAAATCCGGGCACCCCAAAGCATTTTCGAAATTCGTTTTTGGAAGTTAGACAACTTTGTTGTATGGCAATAGCATAACATAACTTTACGCCCTTTTCTACCTGAAGGTTTAGGCAGAGGCCGTTAAAGCCTCGACTCGCCGTTATATTTACGAATAGGTGGCGAACCTATTGCCATACCGGCCACAAAGTTTTCAGTCATCGATGTGTATCACACATAACTATCGAAATTAATTTCAAAAAGTCATTGGTCTGAGCCAGGATTTGAACCCGATTCGCACTCTAGATTTAGAAGCGGGGTGCTTAACCACTGGACCACCGAGACATTTAATTTTGAAACATGCTATGGTTATAGGTTCGCCACATATTGCATTTGGAACGTAAACATAACGGCGAATCGAGGTTTAAACGGCCACTGCCTTACCTTTGGATAGAAAAAACACGGGAAGCTATGATAATTTACATAACATAACTTCACGCCTTTTTCTACCGGAAGGGTATCCGAGGATAGGCCGCGAGGGCGCACACCCCGCGGGTGCGCCCGGGTCGCGGCCCGGGAAGGATGGCCCCCCCGGTGCGGCCGGGGAGGATCGCCGGGGGCGCCGCCGGCCGCGCGCCTCTTTAAAGGGCGCGGTCGGAGCCGCCCCGCCCGGGGGAGCCTCACCGGCCGCGCGCCTCTTTAAAGCGCGCGGTCGGAGCCGCCCCGCCCGGGGGAGCCTCACCGAGGCTCCCCGAGGATGAGCACCCCGTCGTGACAGAGGGGGAGCGACGGCGGGGTGGACCAGAGCGCTGACGCACTGTCCTGGGTCACCCCAACGCAGGAGGAAGGCCGCCGCAAGGTTTTAGTGGGTAACCCTAGGATCGGATTGCAGTTTACTGTTTTGGGAGTCCCACACTACCCCCTGCCGTTCTCAGGCGGGGGGTGTGCATAAAGCCTTTCCTAGCGTAAAAAAAAGGTATCCGAGGATGTATTTATAGAATATTCGAGCCTCTGTCACGACGTTTAATATCAATTGTTATATAATAGGTTGGGGAAAAAGTATTTTCGTATTTTTGTATGAAAAGTCAAGACATTTTTTTCAAAGTTTATTTACATTTATTTACAATATATATGTACCGTTTTGTTGAATAACTTTCTGCCATTTTGTGGGCAGAGACATTATCCCGTTACTGTAGAAACTTTGGAACTTCTGATCAAAAAAACGGGACAAATAGTTTTGGCAGTCCTCTCTTGAGGTCAACCTTACAGAACCTAAAGAATTCTGAAGAGACCGAAACAGGTGAAAATCTGAAGGCGCAAGGTCAGGGCTATATGGTGGATGCACTAGGACCTCCCAGTCGAACTCTCTTAATTTTTGCTGAGTGGCTAAAGATGTGTGTGGTCTAGTGTTATCGTGATGAAAGACCACACCCGTTTTCTCTCGACTGCTTCCTTTAATCTCATCAGTTGCTGGCAGTAAAGATCAGAATCGATGGTTTTGCCGGACGGTAAAAGCTCATAATGAACAATGCACTTCCAATCCCACCATACACACAGCATCACCTTATTTCGTGTTAGGCCAGGTTTGGCCACAGTCTGTGAAGCCTGGCCAACTTTCGACCACGACCTTTTCCGTACGTTCTTGTCGTACGTGATCCACTTTTCATCGCCAGTTATCAATCTCTTCAAAAACGGCTCGGTTTCATTACGTCTCAATAATGAATCGCAAATGAGTACACGGTTCATTAAGTTTCTTTGAGTGAGCTCGTGTGGCACCCAAATATCGAGCTTTTTTGTATAACCAGCTTTCTTCAAATGGGTCAAAACTGTTTTGTGGTCAATTCCCAGTTCTTCAGCTACATCGTAACTACTAATATGCCGATCTTGCTCCACTCTTTCAAAAATGGCGTCCATTTTATTCGTAACAGGGCGACCAGAGCCAGGTGCATCTTTAACATCAAAATTTCCGGACTGAAAACGTTTGAACCAAATTTGTGCTACTCTTACTGATACTGCATCAGGTCCATAAACATCACAAATTTTTTTCACTGCTTGAGTTGCATTTTTGCCTTTTTTATAATAAAATTTTAAAATGTATCGAATTTCTTCATTAGATTCACTCATTTTTACGGAGAGAAAAACAAATGAAAAATAGCGGGAAACAACTTTTTTTTATTTTTTCTTTTCTTTATAATGTAACCTTTTTAATGTTACCAAAACCAGCCAGACACAAATAGTACAGTCAAAGAAATTTTATAATAAGTTTATACCTACGTTATGCGAAAAGACTTTTTCCCCGACCTAATATTTATTCTCTTACATAAAAAGTAAAGTTTTAGTTATAATAATGTTACTGTAAGTATCTTAAGAAAAATAAGCTAAGGTGCCAAGGTCTTAGAAATAAATATAAAAAAAGCTATTTATTATATCGCAATAAAAAATAAAATCAAATAAATTTTATCTTGGACCACACAACAACAAAAGTAATGAAATAGTGTGCACATTGTTTTGTAGGATTTGCTACCTGGCTTAAGTTGCTTGTCTACATACTAGATAAGTTTTTATTTGTACCCTCAAATTTTCATTGTTGAAAATGCGAGGTTTATTAATTGTTTGATTGGATTATGAAATGATTTATTTTTATTGTTAGTAAAATGTTTCTATTTAATGTATTTATGTGATAAGGAAGTGCGGGGCCTATCTGGCACAGGTATTTAATACCTAAAAGGTAGCCCCAACCCCGAATTTCTGAAACTTTGTTTAATTGAATAAAGAAATTATTAAACTATAGTTTTACAGTTAGATGTAACTTGAAAATAACTAACGATATACAACTTGCCAAAGGAATTGTACTCGCCGATATTGTTCTTTTCTCAAGACATTAATTTCACAAGACAAATAATATTTGGGAATTTGGAAGTTTTCCCAATGGCGTATAGAAAATGAGGGCAAACTTACTAAGGAAGTTCAAAAACCGTGTTCGAGTCAGTGCTTTTTTATAAAAAGTGCTTTCCAGTTAGCAATATCTCAATTAGAACAACAAAATAACTTCACGCTGAATCCCTTGTCTGTTGGAAAAATAATATTTTTAACTTTCCATAGGACACGACTGCTAGATACTTTTAGTTACTTCACTTTGACACACACCTCTTCATGGATTATTTATTGATTTTAAGATGGTTCTAGAATAATATCATGAATATGTCTTTTTGAACAACCAGAGCACTACTCGTCTATTCCATTCCTAACCACAACTAAGAGATTTTCTTTCGTTCCAATTTCTTGCCCGTCATGCTTATTAAAACGTTGTCCTTGAGCGTCAGTCAGCTAATTTTATATATTTATAAGTATATATTGAATTTATAAGTTAGCCATATCAATACCTTTTATTGTATAGTGGTATGGGCTTCAGGCTGAAGTTTTAAGAGTTCAAAAACTCTAATACACGTGTTTCCCGACGGCAGTCTTTTTTTCTATATCCGTGGTAAACATCTAAATTATTCGATAAATAATTTCTCGTTTTTCAAAGACAGATTATTATTATTAAATCATAATCAACGCTCAGTTTCCTTAAAATCTGGGTGAAAAAGTTGTTGTCACTAGTAGGAGCGTGCAGACGGAGCTGCAGGTAACAAGTAGTACTTAATATAACAACACGATCGTGAGATGGCCATGAATAAAGCAAAAGTTGTGGAAGTAAAAACATTTTATCGCAAAATATCTGGACAAGGAAAACAAAAGATCTCTTCGGTCGTAAACGGTGAAAGTTTCGTAAGTGTATTTTCAAAATTTTCTCTATTGATCACGAGGTGAGAAATAGCTATAGTTTTTACTTAAATATTTTTTGTTTGGGTGTGTTTACTGTTTACTAGTACATTATTACTCAGTGATAATGATAAACGGGAATTAACGCGACACTTTTTTAGGTAAACAAATATTTACCTAGATTAGCTTGACGTTTCACAAGCAGACCGGTCGGTCTGCGCGGTCGCAAAAAGTGTCGCGTTAATTCTCATTCATCATTATCACTGAGTAATATGCAACGCGAAAGCCTAAAAGTTTTTAAAAGTCAATACATTATTACCTGAATGTTATATGGGAACAGAACTTATTTTAAAGAGTAGAACGTTAAGGTGCGATTCCACCAGTGTGCTGAACTGTGCGGCACTGCAATGCACAGTGTGCGACACAAATGTTTATCCTGGTCGACTCACTAAAGCAAACAATAACAAATTGTGCGCGAACATTGTAGAAATGTTCGCGCACAAAAGTATACTTTTGTGCGCGCACACATGCAGGCAGTGGACTCGCGGCGACGTGTACAAACCTGTTGTGCGCGAACTCAGTCTTGCTTCCGCTACCGGAGTGAAAACATTTATTTGTGCGCGTACATTGTTAATTAACCAAGCTAAATATGGATTGGACGAATGATAAAATTATCAATTTTATTCAAGCTATTGAAACTTATCCTGTATTATGGGATTCTAGTCACAATGATTATAAAAATAAAAACAAAAAACACGACGCCACTCAAGAGTTGGCGCAAAGTTTCAATTGTGACTCGACTGAGGTAATGAGAAAATGGAAGATTATTTTGGCTCAATACCGAAGAGAAAAGAAGAAAATCGCGGACTCAAAATCTTCAGGTTCTGGGATTTTAGATATATATAAGCCGAAATGGTTTGCTTATGCATATTTGAATTTCTTTCATGGAAGGGATGAGCCGAACGTCAGCTTGAACTCACACGACGAAATAAATGAACAGGTAGATACGTTTTAAATGTTTATTTTCTTAGCTCTAATATTATTACTTAGATCCTATACTATTTACGCCAGTGTTTCTTGCCATGGCACCATTCCGATGTCAGTTTGGAAATAATGTGCAAATTCTTCTCTTATGTTTTTCGCATCGCCAGGGGGTCTTCTTGCAACATGTCTTAAAGGCAATAAGTTTGCCATGGCTGCATCACGCCGCCAACTTCCATCGATAGTGCAATGAGTAATTTGGTTCTCAGTATCAAAACAGCCAGCAGAAGTATAAAGTTGTGAAGACGATTTTTGTGTTATCAAAAAATTATGCAAGTAACAACATGTCAGTGTTATCAATTGTGTCTTTTCTGGAGCTAACAGAATAGGTTTCCTGAGTACGCGAAATACACCGAACATAATGCCGAATACGTTTTCCACAATACGTCTCGCTCTGCTCAACCGATAATTAAATATTCTCTCTTTTGATCTTTTGTCATGTTGACCGGGATATGGTTTCATTAAATTTATATCTAACCCAAAAGCATCATCTGCCACAATGACATGTGGAATTGGTTTGTTCCTTCCGGGTAACGGGTAAGGTTCAGGCAAATTTAATTTTCCTTGCTGAAGATTAGCATAGAAACCAGTATTTTTGAAAACACCACCATCCGATATTCTTCCTTTACAACCGACATCTACGTACATAAACTTATAATTTGCATCAACCAGTGCTAAAAGCACAATGCTGAAATCACCTTTGTAATTGAAAAAGTCGCTTCCAGTATTACTTGGAGCTTGAATAACAACGTGTTTGCCATCCATAGCCCCAATGCAATGAGGGAAATTCCAAAGATGGTCAAATTGGCGCTCTAAGATCATCCATTCTTCTAAAGTATTAGGCATCTGAAAAAGGAAATTTTATTACTATTTCAGGTATCACAAGATATTATTATCCAGAATGACACAGTAAATGAAGATCAAGAGTCTCTTCATGAAAGGCCAGTTGAAAAGTTTAAGGCTCCGAAGAACTCGCTTAAACGCCGTATTGTCGAAGAAGACCCGAGAATCGCCCAAGCTTTGTCCATTATGAATAACGTAAACAAGCAGATGGAAGCAAAAAAACCTGATGACGAAGACATTTTTGCTGCAGCCGTCGCAACAAAATTAAGGAAAATTAGAGATGAGCGAACCAAGATTTTAGTACAAAGGGATATAGATAATTTATTGTATGACGCTATTATTGGTACTGGAAAATATGTTACAACTCCAATGCCTTCACCGTATTCAGATTCGTCAAATTGTCAGAGTCAAGGACCGGCTTCAAGTTTTCAGGTCCGCGATAATGATTATTCAGATCTTTTACGTCAGAATGATGGCGAAACATTATCTTGGCATGAAATGTAATGCAATAAAAGTGACTAAAATAAAATGGTATATTATTTTAATTTTCTTACCTTTATATTTTCTTTCAACACGCTTATCAACGCCTTACAAGTCTCAGGTACAATCCGAGCAATAAGCTCTTTTGAAACTTTAAATAAGAACATTAAACTTGCAAAAGAATCTCCAGTAGCAAGATATCTTAAGGTGATTGCAAGCCTTATTGAAACAGGGACACATTTTCTGTAGTTGGTATCTTGCTTAGCAATAAAAGGACCAGTTACATTAACCAGCAACTCAAAATCTTCGCAAGATATACGTGTGAAGTTTTTAAATCCACTCAATGGATCTATTTTTATTTCTTCTAGAAATTTATTCGTTTCTTCATTCCGTCGCTGTAGTAACGGCCTCACCCAACATCGCGGTTTCTTCCTTCGTTTCTTTTTAAGGAGACTGCACAGTAATACACATGCTGCAGCACAAAGCACTACGTTTTCCTGCCCGTTCATATTAACTACTGAACTGTCTCGGCAGAAACTCTGCTCAGTGAACATGTTCGCGCACAAGTGTGCTGAACTGTGCGCTTACAAAAGTTACGCACAGCCTTACCAGTGGAGACGGAAGCCAAATGCGACTCCAGCTTAGTACCTGCACTGTTGGAGTTTTGCACAAAATGTTTGCAAGCAAATGTGCTGCACACTATTTTGGTGGAATCCCACCTTAGAATGTAGTTCTGTTAAAATATTGTGAACTTTATGTTGACGACGGGGTGTACTTCAATTCATTATACTTATTTAATAACTTTTCAACATCAAATACTTTCAGAGTTAGTTAGTTGTTAATTAAACAAATTTTGTACCATAATAACTGCGGATTTTGAGATAGCATAGTCCCAACATTAGAGGATATTAGATTAAAAAAGGAAAAATGAAAATAAAACAACGTATTTAACAAATATAGCTATAGAATATTGATTGTTACATAATATAAGCAAAAGAGAGATTTATATAAGAGAAATATGTTTGTACAACATAACATAACTTCACGCCGTTGTTATCCGAAGGTGTAGGCAGCGGCTGTTAAGCCTCGTCTCGCCGTTATGTTTACGTCCCAAATGGAATAGATGGCGAACCTATTGCGATACCGGGCACAAAGTTTTCAGTCATCGTTATTTATTACACTTAACTTCCAGTGGTCCAGTGATCGAGTACACGGCTTCTGAATCCAGAGGTCACGGGTTCGAAACCTGGCACACACCAATGACTTTTCGAAATTAATTTCGATAGTTATGTATGACACATATGATGTTATTTGTAAACATAATGTCTCAACGTCGCAAAACAAATGTGTTGTAAATTTTTTCACGACTGCAATTACTTAATCCTTAAATATCAGAAAGTTACAAGATGCCAAATTCCTTTCCGGGTACATAGGAAATCGCTCGCAAATTTTTCGTATATAAATTGTATGTAGAAATATTAACATTGCAATAAACCTTCATTTCAGCTGAGAGGAGTATTGGATTTTTAATCGCCGTCTGCGAAATTACTCTGCATATAGCAAATTGCCGAGCGCAATATTCACTTCGGAAAAGTGGCCACTATGAGAGTCCACGACCGAAATTCAATTTCAAAATAAGCTCTTTTTACTAAACAAACCTGACCTTTTGTTTTGGTAAATCCGATGAAACATTTACTGACAGATAGCACTTGTAAGAACACATAACATGGGATACTTTTACTTTTAAAATTCAAATCAGACGATGTCGCAGACAGTCGTGTTAGGGGATATTGTTAGATTGTAATTAAGTTTCGTAAATTATTCATTTAGATTCTAAATTCTTGAAATATATAGTTATATAGATTTAAATTTCGATTGTCTTTCTTTTGAATAAAACTAATTTCACACTGGGTTCATAAAATGCCTGATTTCATGAACCGATTGTGAAATCAAGTCCTGTCTAAGCGAATGTCTTCTCCTCTTCAAATTTCAAACGATATGCTCACATATTATTAAAAAAAAAAACGAATTATTTTCTGTTTCTATAAAAGCTATATATTTCTTTTTATCTTGTCATCAATTTAATATTTCAACAACAAAGTTTCCGTTCATTTTTCTAGAAAATCTGTTGCAAAATAATAAATTACTATCTAGCATAGATGCCGGGAATATCTAAAACTTAATTTATGTTCCACCGGGCTTTTGTGGTACGTCGTATGTGACATAATATATTATTAATATATAAGATATATAGCTAGCTAGATAATGAAACGTCAGGATTCCTCTCTCAACGATCGAAACATGGCATGAGTCACATTACATCGATTTTCTGAAAAGATATGTGTGTTGTGCGGCCCATTATTTTAGTACGTAATTATATAAATTACACAAAATAATCTGAACGTGAAATGTTAAATGATTGTACGAAAATAATAGCGATGCGGGTGAGATCTTATCTCTTAATAAGATTAATACGATGTTATAAATCCTCGTAATATCACGATAGTAATCTTATGTACGTGAGTAGCTTAATTTATATTATTTTATACAAATTTCATCATTTCTTAAAGAAGTTGACTTAATGTTTATAAATTGTCGTCTCGGTGGTCTAGGGCTCGAGCACGCCGCTTCTGAATCTAGAAGTCGTGGGGTTAAATCCGGGCTCATACCAATAACGTCTCGAATACTAACATCTATGTCAATAGATTCCCCCACCTATTCTATGTGGGACGGGTAGCAAGGGTTTATGTACTTTAATAATTCCTCAGACTATTACAGTCCCGAAGGCTGAATTGGGAATAATTTCCTCTATGGAATTGTCGTGAACAACAGAGAATGTTTTCAATTAGTTTTTTTTATTCTTTACTTGTGATTATTCAAAATGCAACTAAAAATATAAAAAACTCCAGTAAAAATATGTACTTACAATCAAATGATAAGTAATAACTGTTTTTATATGTGCGTGACTCTACCACTGTACGTCCGCGCATTTTCGCATCTGTTCGTATTTGTTAGTATCTGTCCTGTCTGAGTAGTGTCTTCTCGTGTCTGTTCGTGTCTGTTCATATCTGTTCGTGTCTGTTCGTATCTGTTCGTGTCTATTCGTGTCTGTTCGTGTCTGCTCGTGTCTGTTCGTGTCTGTTCGTGTCTGTTAGTGTCTGTTCGTGTCCGTTCGTGTCTCTTCGTGTCTGTTCGTGTCTTTTCGTGTCTGTTCGTTTCTGTTCGTGTCTGTTTGTGTCTGTTCGTGCCTGTTCGTGTCCGTTCGTGTCCGTTCGTGTCTGTTCGTGTCTGTTCGTATCTCTTCGCATCTGTGCGTATCAAACGCACTCTTTTCATTCTGTCTTAACAGCTATCTGACTAGGCGTGAAATTATCAATGTACATTTTATTATATTTTTTTTTCTGTAAAAGTAATTCCCCTTACAAAATTAAATTAAGCCAGCAGAGCTTGATACATATTAATTCGCAATTTAATTTATTTGTTTCAGATTTCCAAGCATAATAATAAACAAGTTCATATTGTCAACAAAAAGAATGTCAAAATGACTCCGGCATTCATATCATTACATTTCTCGCAACAATTCAATATAAAACAGGAATTCAATATACGATATTGCTTACCTTCCATTGAAATCAACTAAAATATGAACGGCATTCTGTCACTCAATATTGCCCTGCCAAGTTGATTTTAAAATTAATTCTGAGCTTTAATAATTAACTTCGAGCCAAATTCTACAACACGTGTGTTTTGTTACAATTTGAAATTTTAAAGCTAAACAATTATACTATACGGTTCAAAAATTATAATAATAATTTTGTTTAAATTTCTGCGATCGCACGCCCTTTTTCTACCAGTACGAGTGGCAGTGGCTAATAAGCATCGATTGGCCGTATTTTTACTTTGCAAATAAGAAATATATTGCCATTCTTACACCAGGCATGATGTCATTGATATTTATCACAAACAACTTCCGAAATCTCATGGGTGTAAGCCCGGATTCGATCCCACAACTTCTAAATTCGGAAGCCCATCAGATCTCCATACCACCGAGACAGTGTTATAATATTCTATTGCCATATAAGCCATAACTGGCTTACAAACACGAATGGAGATCCGAAATTGCATTTACATACAACTGTACTGTGACCTTTATTTAGAAAGAATCAAAAGCCTTGAACTTCTTCTGAACTTGAAGTTTCCTAAGTATTCGTAAAGTTTTGTGGTTGCTTCACAATTTCAACGATGAAATTAAACTACTTGTCACACAGCGCACGGCAAAAGCTTTGTCGTCTTGCATTACTGTATTTTTTTAAACCGGGCAGATATTTTAAAACTCTTTCAGAGCAGCATAATGAATCATATAACTTCACGCCTTTGTTACCCGAAGGTGTAGGCAGCGGCTGTTAAGCCTCGTCTCGCCGTTATGTTTACGTCCCAAATGAAATAGATGGCAAACCTATTGCCATACCGGGCACAAAGTTTTTCAGTCATCGATATTTATCACACTTAACTTCCGAAAACAATTTCGAAAAGTCATTGGTGTGAGCCAGTGTCGAACCCGGACCTCCGGATCAGAAACCGTGTGCTCGACCACTGCGCCACCGAGACTAATAGAATGAATCATAGAAAGTATACCTACACGTAGACTATAAGAGGTGAAGCTAAAAAGCTAAACCTTGTGCATATTACATACAAGTAACAAATGCCATTCAGTCTATAACTAAGAATATTTATTTCACAAATATTTGTAATTGTTTGAAGATGTTCGTCAGCATACTGCGGGCTTTGGTTTTTTTTTTTAATTTGTATAATTGTAATATTATCTATCTTTAGTGTCCGACCGAAGCTTCGGCTTCGGCTTTGGCTTCAGCCACCTTTGGCCAAAAATCCATCTTCGGCAAGATCGCCGAAGGTCCGAGAACAGTCAGAATTAAACGAATTGTTACGAAAGAGTGAGTGACTGACGGACCGGGCTGCACTTAGTTAAGTGCGGATACCTCTACCACCAAGAGAAAAACACCATGAGCCACTTTATGCCGATATTCTTCTTTAGCTGTAAACAATATTGAAGAAAATTATTAAATTATTAAGTTTATAAACCTTCGGCTTCGGCGAAAAATAGACCTTCGGTCGGATACTATCTATCTTTATAAATAGTAAAATATGAATACAATATTATCGTAACACAGTGAACATTAGTATCATATCGTATCGTATCATAAAATTGTGTCTGATATTAGATATAGCAGACCCAACAATATACATGTACAGACAGATATTATAAATTCTTATTTTTCTTTTGATCTAGTAATACCGAAATATACGTAGTATATGTATGTATATATATATAAAAGAATGTATTGGGTATTGAATTAGCTGAAGTACTGCAGTTTGTTGACAACTCCATTTCTAAATTGACGTCAGAAATTTTTATTGCAGTTTAGTTAATTAAAGAAGCAAAATTGTATACGAGATAAAATAAAATAAATTTTATCCAACATCTCCAGCAGAAAAAGTACAGCACTTTAAAGGCGATTATCTGTATTGCGTTGTTTTGTTACAGAAGCAAGGCTATTCAAATTTAACTACAAAGGTGCGTTAAGTGTCAGAGCGTTGAATGAGAAAAGATTGAAATAGAACGCCTTCATATACCGGCACAAAAGTCTCCATCTTGAATTGTACTTTTATGTGTTCATTTTATTTATTATGCGAAATTAAATAATAATATTATTCACATTTTTTAACAACAACGCAATAACTAAAAGAGATCTATTATTTATGTTTATGAGTTTCTTTTGTTTGTTTTTTTTTTTCAAAATATTATTTTAATGTATCTTATACTTAGGCTTAAAAATGATCAAAGTCAAAGAAACTAGTGAAGTATGTGCGAATCGTATAGCACTCTGTTTTTTCTGCCTACCCCGCATCACTAGCAGAGGGAAAATATATATTAATTTATGAGCAACTTTAGCAAAAAATATGCTATGATCCATCATGCTTGACTCTACCTTGTTGAATAGTTTATCCCCGGTAAATATTTTGATTAACGACTTTTAGGATCGCAACCAGTCACCGATGCTTTGGTCCAATCTAGTAGCTTGAAGACTCCTTCCCGTGCAGAAGTGAATAGCTTCGGAGATATAATGTCTCCTTGTGTCCTTGTCCTTCTCCTGTCTGCAGTGTAAATTTCTCCAAAATTTTCCGAAAGCGGCGTGTGAATGTTTCAAAAACTATACAAAAAAAATGTTTAATAGAATAAATAATAATTTAAAATTTATATAATGTCAAAAATATTATAAATGTCAGCAAATAACATATAATGAAATAGTCCGACAAATTATAGTCAGTAAATTAATTAATAATAACAGCTATACAATTGAGAAAATTGGGTACTAAAGTCTATCATTAAAAAAAATCATATAAACAATAATAACATTTTTCTGCTAATATAGTTTTCACAATAGTTTTGAATTTTACCATGTTCTATAGTTTTATGTACTGCGGTATTCTATTATAAATTCTTGGCGCCATACACAACAGTCTTTTGGTCAGCACTGTGCAAACATAGCCTAGTTTCATCACGTCTATTTCTTTTTATCACATCTGACTTGTATTGATATTTAATTTGACAACGCAGTAGAGACTGCAGTGCTACTCAAGTTTCAACGAAGTACTGATCTCAAAAACTTAGTTTCAGTGTTAGATAGTGATAGACAATACGATAGCCATAGACAAAGGAGTTTAATGAATTATGTTATGGGCTACCTCCATAATACCCTAAGAGTAAAATAATGATTTACAAACGTTTGCCAATATATCGGATTTGAGAAGTTATCTGTGAAATATTAAAAAAAAAACAACGAAAATAATATGAGATAATTATGAAGGTTAGCTTGTTCTGGTTGACAAAATATTATTTACCAAACGGCTGTTTCAGACCATTGAACTAGAATGTGACATGTTCACATTTAGGTACACAAGTCAACTGAATATGTGATCACATGACATTCATCCTGCGCTATGACTTTATAACTCAGTGAATATTTCGAGGTCTCAATCTGTGAATTTATTTACTTAGATATTTACTTTGAACATTTGAATAAACAATAACAAACATTTGTGTTTTATAAAGTTCTGTACTACAACGATGATCAAAATGCACTACAAAGAACTTCACCGATGGTATTTTAGGAGTCTAGTTGGATATTTAAAAAAAAAAGATGATAACGAAAAAGACCACTAATATTATCCAATATTCACATCTGAAACAACGCGCAAATGTCAAATCAATGTGAAATCATTTCTGTTCCTGTCTTTTAATCCACCTTTAAACAAAATCGAATCTCAAAAGGATTTGGAGATTCCCAAGGATATTATTTTTATGAAACTTTCCTTAAAAACTCTATTACTTGTAGATTATCGATGGAGTGGTATTGAATATATTAGCTAGTATCGTTAACTATTAGATGCATCTAAATGCATCTGTCCCCGAAAAAAGGTTAGGTTTAAAAGGAAAACTGCCTTTTATATACACAAATTGAATATTTTCTAAAAATATATTCAAACTGGTTATGACAAGGTTACATGGATTTATTTTTTAGTTATTGCATCATTAGTCCTGCAGGGTAGGCAGAAAGAACAAAGTTCCTACGTCATATTATTCGATTATTTCATTTCGTGATTAATATCCTGTCCGCTCCTCAGTTTTCAAGACTCGTGAAGACTCACCAATCTTACACTAAAATATCTTATTTGTTTTTTATACAATACCTTATATATACATAATTGTTTTGGAAGAGTCTTATAATATTTGCCCCGATTGTTAAATATTCAAAACAAAATAATGTAAAACAACAAAGGTTTCACCAAGCGTGGTGTGACAAGTAGTTTATTTTCATCGTTAAGATTGTGAAGCTACCACAAAGCTTTACACATACTTAGGAAACTTGTTTGTTTTCCAACATTGCATTATGGCATTGCTTCAAGGCTTTTGATTCTTTCTATAAAAAAATCCCAGTACCTACATTTGTTTTTATAAAATGAATTTCAAATTTCTGTGCGTATTTGTCTATAATAATTAATAAACATTACTAGTTCTTTCTGGCTACCCCGCAAGGCAATACAAATTTGCAGTTCACCCCTTCCTTTCGCAATCCAATAATCTCTATCAAACTTGCTCGGCCGTTCACTATTATCGTTGCAGTACATTTTTTATTTAGTTTTTAGCTAGAAGAAACGGTAGCAGTTGAATCATTTAGAAAGCTATCAACGTCCGTTTGGCTCAGTAAGGTTTTGAGTCACAGGAATTTGCAAGGTTTGCTGATTTTCGTTGGCTAAAACACGATATGGGACAATTATGACGACTTGTTGTCTTCTTGATTTTAGTACTATCACTTGTCATTAAAGTATCTGCAGAAGTGAAATTTTCAATGTCACATTTATATGTTAAATGAGATGCACCTTCTTTATTTTCTGCTTCAGTTTCCGCGGATCCAGCAATTTAAGCTAAGACTGACGGAATAAAAATATAAAGATATAATTCAAATTCACGACTAGTTTTGATAACTATAACTTGGCACTGGTTTTTTTAGTTGTTTAGTTTGATAACTATAACGTGGGCACTTTGGTATAAACACAAATTTATAAGTATATTAGTAGGTATTCAAGTTTGATTAAAGTGAAATTGATTGGTTGCTCAGTCAAAAAAACTCGAATTAAAAAAATATGTTTGAAATGGAAGCAAAATAAAAGTATGAATTTCGATACATAAAAAAATTGAAGCTACTTTTTATTCAAATTCTAATTAAATTTTATTTTCGAAAAATTATTTTCGATCACTATGGGAAAAGATGAAATAAACTAGTTCTAATCACAATGTAAAAGGATAATTATTACTATGTTAGATGGTTAAATGCAGATTTTTTAAAGACAACGCAACTGTAACTGTAACCCTATGTGTGTTGCAGGTGTCCATGGGCGACGCTCGTCAGTTAAGTTTCGCCACCTAATCCATATGGGACGTAAACATAACGGCGAGACAAGGCTTAACAGCCGCTGCCTACACCTTCGGGTAACAACTTTTGCTTGTTTTATATTACATATCAATCAATATTCGATATTCGTTAAATACGTTGTTTTATTTTCCTTTTTCCCATTTTAATCTAATATCCGAAAACGTTGGGACTAACTCTATTAGAATATTTATAGGCGAGGGTTCAAATCCCGTGCTTAACAAAGATTATTCTGCCTCACAAATAAATTGTGCTCTTGCTATTTTTTTCTTCTGTTGTGTATATCTTATGTTAGCTATTTTCTCTGTATAAACGTTGGTTTACTAAATATAAATACTATTTGTATTTATATATACATAGTAAGTATTTATATAGAGGTAGGTAAGTATTTAGATACATATTATTATTCTATTCTTATAAATAAATCATATCTATTCTTATAAAATAACATGTTTGTACATGTTATTTTATAAATTTGTTCCGAAAAGTTATTATTAAAAAATATAAAATTATTTTTGAAATCTTTGTCTTTCATTACTTGTGAAATCCTCTACTTTGTTGAAAAAATTAAAACTAAAGCTATAAAATCTAAGTAATAAAATGTTATTCAATACAATTTTACTAACAAACGTTTTTCTCAAATATTATATCGATTGTAATTAATATACGCGCTGCCTTCCACTGTTGAGAAAAAGAAATTTATCTGCCGCATTATTTACGGTAAAAGAGACCGAACTTATTTTTCCTTGTAGTAATGATAATGTCAATTTAAAATCAAGTTGTGAGGAGGGCATGAAAAGTGGGAGCGTATCGTTTAGAAACTAAAGATGTTCATTACATTTACACTTCCCTGGACATTGCGGGAGACGACCAATCGTTCATGTGGTCAGTTTCTGCTCACCAAAGTTGAGAGGTTATACTCCAGGTATATACAATGGGAGCAGTCAAACACGTTAGAAACAATGTTTTGTTTCTAACGTGTTTGACTGCTCCCATTATTTACAAATTGTAACCAAATGACCAAAATAGACATATTATGTAGTTAAAATAAAAATATTTAAATAATAGGTATGGTTATTGGAAGTTATGCTAAATTAATCCGCAGTTATTATGGTACAAAATGTATTTAATTAAAAACTAACTACCTCTGAAAGTATTTGATGAGGCAAAGTTATTAAATAAGTATAATGAAAAGTAGACAACTCCATCGTCAACATGAAGTTCACAACTTTCTAACAGAACAACATTGTGACGTTCTACTCTTTAAAATAAGTTCTGTTCCTATATAACATTCAGGTAATATATTAATAGTAAACAGTAAACACACCCAAACCAAAAATATTTAAGTAAAAACTATAGTTACTTCTCACCGCCTGATCAATCCAGCCCCGAAACGCGCAAATCTGCGCGTCCCTCGGGGACGACGACCTCTGCCACACCGTCGATGACTCCGCGGAGCTTGTCGGCGAAGCTCCTCACCGCCTCCGGGGGCTGACTCTTGAGGAGCTGCAGCACTCGGGCGCCCGTGGCGCTGCGCCTGAAGCGCATTCCCTTATCGATCCCCATTTGCGGAAGCTGCACCAACTCGCTGGCGCGAGTCAGAGCCTGGGCGTAAGTCACGCCCTTAGCCTCAGCTTCCGGCAGCATCTTAATAACTGCGGCTGCCGGTCGCTTCGGGCTGAATTTGCCCTTAGCAGAGGCTTTGGGAGTAGACCCTTGCACCGCAGATGCCTTAGCCAAATCGGCCGGTTTCTTTTTTGGCTTCCTGCGGGCTACCGTGGCCCAGGTGTCTACCGCTTCGGGAGCTGGAGTCGCCTCAGCCTTCGCAGCGTGTGTTACTGCAGGCTTCGAAGGGCCAGCCTCTTGGGGTTTAGTTGCCCTTTGTACGGTTGGAGTGGCTGCCGTCTTCTCTTCAGCCGCCTTCCTGCTCTTCGTCAAAGGCAGTCGTGCGGCTTTCGCCGGCAGAAGGCGGTCTTCAATGCCCGCATTTGCCCGCAGAGTTTTTAAAGACAACGCAACTGTAACAATATATTTGTTGCAGGTGTCCATGGGCGACGCTCGTCACTTACCATCAGGTGACACGCCTGCTCGTTTGCCCTCCTATCCCATAAAAAAATCTACGGGTAGTCTAGTCAAGAAGTGAGTTTCGTACGAATGATCGTTAAAACCATGGTCAAAATATGAGCAATAGCTCTTAAATCTTATTCTGAGAATGAGTTTTTTTCTATAAATCTAAATTTTAGGTTATTAATAACAATAAACGTGAAAACAAATCATGATAGCAATTTAAAGCGTCAATATCACTTTTCTATCTCGTGAGACTTAACATAACATAACTGCATGCCTTTTTCTACCCGAAGGTGTAGGCAGCGGCTGTTAAGCCTCGTCTCGCCGTTAAGTTTAAGTCCCAAATGGAATAGGTGGCGAACCTATTGCCATAAAGGGCACAAAATTTTTAGTCATCGATATTTATCACACATAACTTACGAAATTAATTTCGAAAAGTCATCGGTGTGAGCCAATGTGAGGATTCGAACCCGCGACCTCTGGATTCAGAAGCAGGGTGCTCGACTACCGGACCACCAAGACTATAATCTCGTGAGGATTTAGAATAAAGTAATTTATTGAATTATCCACAACATCGCGATTGGTAAAAATCAATAAATAACACAGTAATAACACAAATAAGTTGAGTTGAGGGTGTTACGCACGGCCACTGCACTGCACACGATCGCTTACACAGCGATGACCCCAATATGCGTCTTTACACGAGCCGCATTGTCAGCGGAACATGTTAGGTGGACATCAATTCGATTGCCCAACCGAGGGCACTTGTAACATCAATATTATAAGTAAAAGCATTATTGGTTCACACTTCGAACAGTAATCATTAAGATAATTAAATGTAACTTAGTATTGTAATTCTTATTCTTAATTAAATATATTATATTAAAATTGCTTTTTTTTGCAACCTCCGGCTGCAGTATACGTAATTAGGGTTGCATAGTCCGAAATCTATTTACCTACAGTTTTACATATTTTAAGTTTTTTTTTATATTGACTTGGTTTTCAGCTTCAATATTCATATATTATATGGACCATTTAAAACTTACCCACGGATCATGACACATAAAAAAAACTTTTTATGACTTGGGTAGACATGAATATCATAAAACATAGATGAATTTACAATTTTCAAGACGCCTGAAAGGTTTTATACTTTTGTGCTGAGCGCAGAAAATACGTTCTAATAAGTAGGCAGTAAAGTAAAGCTTTACTGCCTACTTATTATGGAAGACGACCAGTACAAGATTTAGTTCTAATAAATAATATGTCCATGTAGCTAGAACGTAAACTGAGCAGACCCGTAGTTAGGCCTTAGAACGGAGACTGAATCTAAATAAGGCATCGGGTTCCTGTACAACGTCTTTTATAAAAAAAACATATGTATAAAACTGAAGACGAAATCCGTAATTTAAGTGACATATTTGAATTTGTTTCTATAGATTGAATTATAAGTGTCAATTTGAATGTAATATTTTTCTGTCATACATTTTCATGTTTATTAACTTAGTTATAAAATAGAGTGATAAAAGTCAGCGGGTTCAATGAGCAAGGACGTTTAAATAGCGTCTAGACATTTTTATTTATGTTTAATAAAGTATGAGTGTATTGATGTCAGTTATCAAGTTCCGTAAAACTAGAAATAGTTGCTTAGCGTGGAAACTAGAGGATGCTATTGTGTATATAACAAAGAAAATATATTCAGTACAGGATCTAGAGTGCTTTGTTTTTTCGTTTTTTTTTTCAGTGTTTTAGTTTGATAACATACTCGAGTAAGTTAACGAGTAGTAAATTTTGTTACTAATATTTAGCGAGCCGCACAATAGTGGTACCAGTGGTTTGCAATTTTGTGTCTGTTAACTTTTATCTAGCGGGAACAGCTGTACTACAGCTGTTACTGCTACTGCTGAACCGGACCGCGGGAACTACGTCAGTATTCATCCGCGGCCCGGCGAGGGGGGGCCCCTTTTCATCGGGGCCCGACGTGGTACGACCCACTCCCAGGAATGTTGTTTTTTTGTTTTTTTTTTTTAAATGTCCACCTCTAACCCTACCGGACCGCGGGAACTACGTCAGTATTCATCCGCGGCCCGGCAAGGGGGGGCCCCTTTTCATCGGGGCCCGACGTGGTACGACCCACTCCCAGGACTGGGGAGGGGTCGTCCGCCATTTTCCAGGGCGCGGCGCGTCCTCCGACGCGCCGCGCGTGGAGTTGCGTCCCGGCCAGAGCTGCCATCAGATTCGACGGCGGCCCCGGGCCGGGGCCCGGCGAGGTGGGAGCGTGCCGTCGGCACGCTCGCGCTCCCGCAGGGCTTCTCTTTTGGCCGCCATCACGTCGCTAGCGTACGAGGCGACGGCGGCCCAACACTGGTCGCTGCCGGCCATGGCCGCGACGACGGCCGGCAGCGACAAATTTCCCCCGATCGCGCCAACGAGCTCGGCGCGTTGGGCGTCCCAGCTCGTGCACACGGCCAAGGTGTGTTCGGCCGTGTCCACGGCGCCGGACGCGCAGTGGTGGCACACGGGCTCCGAGAGGACTCCCACCAGCTCCCACAGGTACTTGCCGAAACAGCCGTGCCCCGTGAGGAGCTGGGTGAGCCAGTATGTGGGAGCCCGGTGCCTCGCCTCGACCCATTGGCGCAATACGGGCCGGACCCTCCTCCTCCTAGGTCCTCCAACCTTTCTGCCCATCGCTGGAAGAGATCGTCGCGACATTCGCTCCTCCAGCGAACGATCTCTTCCTCGAGGGGCTCCGACGATGTCTGCCGCATCAGGGCCCTCCTTCGGTAAACCTCCACCAGGGCCCCGGCCTCGAGGTCCCAGGGGAGGCTCCCGGCAATAAGGCACGCCGCCTCGTAGGAGACGGTGTGGTACGCCCTGGAGGCCCTCTGCGCTATGACCCGCTGCGAGCGACGCAGCAGGGCCACGTTCTCGGCACTGAGGGCCCCCGTCGCCCATATGGGCGCCCCGTAGAGCGCCATGGAGCGACCCACACCGTCGTATAGGCGGCGGCCGACACACCCCGCCCCCCCACAGTTGGGGAGCAGGCGTGCGAGCATCCCCGCGCACGACATCAGTTTGGGCGCCAGCGCGCGGAAATGCCCGCCGAACCCCCACCGACCGTCGAGGACGAGACCAAGGTATTTCATGGTCTCGCCGACGGCGATGCGGGCTCCGCCCACCGTTATCGAATACCCCGGGGGGGGGCTTCGTCCGAGGCCCATGGAAGAAGAGGGCCTCGGACTTCTCCAGGGCCACCTGCAGCCCGAGGGCCCTGATGCGGCCGACGACATGGGCCGTGCTCGCAGTGGCGAGCACGCCCGCGTCCCTAAAGGATTTGGGCGGCACCCACTCCGGCTCTCCTCGGCTCGGGAACAGGGAGCCGACCACGCGCTCCAGCAGGATGGGGTCGAGAGTCATCGTCAGCGGGGGCGCTGACGAATGATTTCAACATCGATTCTGATCCAAACCGAATATGTATCGATATGTTGCAAGATGATCTGGCTCAGCAGATTTTAGTGTAGGCCAAGTCCGTAACACCTCCCCTCTCAGAACAGCAACTATTTGAGAACTTTCAGCGAAAATGTTGCTGGAAAATGTTTCAGAATGATGGTTAACAGGCTCTTTTTCAGGCATTTTCTTCTCTAGTATTGTGCAACTATTGTGGCGACGCATAATTAGTGTGGTCGTCAGTATGGCTTCAACTATTAATCTGATATATAAGGGTATCGTATTGGATGCTGTATGAGATGCTGATGATCTTATCTTCACTTTCGTGTTGCTTTTTCAGGTTTACTGAGTTGTGTTTCAGCTACGAAATAGTGATTTCAGCGGGGTTTTCTTTCATAGGTACTTCTGTAATCTTGAGTGGTTGTCCTTTGATATGGTCGTTAGTATTAGTTATAGTAAATTCTCTAGTGCGCAGTGAGCAGTGTTGGAGAATCGTAGCTAGATAGCTGCCTTGTAGTAAGGTAGTCCACCTTGCCGCTCACATTTTAATTCTATTCGGGTAGGTCTTGGAAATATTAAAGTATAGTGTCGGTCGTCAAGCTGTTCCATGGTTTCCTTTGTAAGCGAGATCTTGGTTGGCTTGCATGATTCATCAAGGGCTTGTTTGTAGATCAGCTCTTTGATACAGTCGAAATGATCTCCAAGTTGGTGGTTTAGTCCCTCCTCGCAAACATGATACTGACTTAACTTCGGACATTCTGTATCTATGTACTTTAAAGCTTTTCCATTGGTTGCAATGAAAGGATGAGGGAGAATAAGGGTTTGGTTATAAGATAGTTGGTTAGGAACTATTGGTAGCCTATATAAATTCAAATTTGGACTTCATTACTGGTACTTTAATAAGATAATTATTCTTTCTTTTATATACTAGTAACTGGGTTCAATGATAGTGTAATACTCCCTTAAATCTATATCCAATATATATTTTTTTTACTATATATTGATTTTAATCTACCTATCCTATTACCTAGCGTATCTATATCTATCAAAGTGTGATGTGTGCTCAATGAACAAACCATCAATTATTCTATATTCTTATTATTTTAAAAGTTAATCAACTAAGTTATCACTAACTACAGATAAAACTGCATAGAAGTTAAACTATGCACAAAAGTTAAAGTATTCTCTAACCCTATCATAGTTTTTTCTAAAATTAAAATATTATATTACGGAGAGTGTTTTAACTAACTAATTAAAATGTGCGCTCGATGCACAGGACTAAAATTATCTATCCACTATTCTCAATATTACTAAAACTGAATCATTTTATCATTAGATATGGATAAAAGTTAATAATATGCGAACTTTGCATAACTAATGAAATCAGTTTCTGAAGATATACTATCATCAGAAGGTATATTTAATATAAATCCTGAAAATAAATCAATGTGACGAATCATTCAGGCTTTATTAAGACTGATATGCTGATTCAACTCTGATAATGTTTAAGGCTTTTATTATCTTTAATTGATATTGCATTAATGTATAATAAGGCGTGTCCGTATGATCTAATCTGCCGGTTATGTAATCTATGATATGACTTTTAAAACTGAATTTAATTATTAAAATTAATAATTTTTAAATCTGATTTGTTATAATTAGTGTAGTAATAATAAAATATAATTATATATAATTATATATGCTGCCAGTAGACCGAGATGCGGAGAAATTTGATTTCAGGTAGTTTTTTAATTGTATATATTGTAAATAATGTAATTAATTTATTTTTTCTTATTATTGTAAATAAAATTATATATAATTAATATAATAAATTAAATATACTATTATTTAATTTGTTAGATAAGTGAAGTCTGTACCTGTATAAGAAATCTAATAAATTAATTTAAATCATTAACATTTTGATGCCTTGGGGGTACGTTTCAGTCGAGATTTTGTTCCGCGGCATTTAAGTATTTAATATACTTATATGAATAGGTAAATGGGCTAAACCGTATCATCAGTATATCGATGTGCTAATTTCTTTTCTGCTAGCGACTGGGTTAGTCATAAAACTTGTTCGTCGGGATGATACTCTACTTCGATTTCTTTTTCTTTGAGGTATGATTATTTCATATACTGATATGTATAAACCTCGTGGGTCCGAATATACTGTTACATGATTTCTTCAGTCTGTCTGTCTGTGAATTTATTTATAGGGCACGTAATATTTTAATGATTGATTAAATTTTATTGGTAATACCGGTTCTAATTAGTGCATTATTGGATTTTTTTTTTCGTCCAATGTACACGATCATTCACGTTTTAGAGAAAACCATTTTCGTTGTAACTAGCTGTCCGTCCGTTCGTGGTTTAAAAAATTAATTCGAATTTGAATGAATTATGATTAAATTAACTTTTAAAGAAATAATTAGCTAGATATATTAAATAATTATCTTATGTCAGGTTGCCTTAAAGAGATTGCTCTTAGCGATAAGGCCGATAAGGATAATATACATATATATGAGCTATTTTATATTTTAGGGCCCCTAGGGTCCAAATGTCTTCTTATAATCTCGCGAGGTCTACATTTCGCAAAACTATGTTGGAACTGTTTTAAGCTAATTTGGCTTATGATAATGGGTGATTTTTTTGAGGTTAGGATTTTCATGCATTAGTATTTGCTCAGATTTTTTGAGGTTATGATTTTCATGCATTATTATTTGCTCAGTATGCTTTGACATTTCATCATGAATAGACTTACTAACGAGCAACGCTTGCAAATCATTGAATTTTATTACCAAAATCAGTGTTCGGTTCGAAATGTGTTTCGCGCTTTACGCCCGATTTATGGTCTACATAATCGACCAAGTGAGCAAACAATTAATGCGATTGTGACCAAGTTTCGCACTCAGTTTACTTTATTGGACATTAAACCAACCACACGAATGCGTACAGTGCGTACAGAAGAGAATATTGCGTCTGTTTCTGAGAGTGTTGCTGAAGACCGTGAAATGTCTATTCGTCGCCGTTCGCAGCAATTGGGTTTGTGTTATTCGACCACATGGAAGATTTTACGCAAAGATCTTGGTGTAAAACCGTATAAAATACAGCTCCTGCAAGAACTGAAGCCGAACGATCTGCCACAACGTCGAATTTTCAGTGAATGGGCCCTAGAAAAGTTGGCAGAAAATCCGCTTTTTTATCGACAAATTTTGTTCAGCGATGAGGCTCATTTCTGGTTGAATGGCTACGTAAATAAGCAAAATTGCCGCATTTGGAGTGAAGAGCAACCAGAAGCCGTTCAAGAACTGCCCATGCATCCCGAAAAATGCACTGTTTGGTGTGGTTTGTACGCTGGTGGAATCATTGGACCGTATTTTTTCAAAGATGCTGTTGGACGCAACGTTACAGTGAATGGCGATCGCTATCGTTCGATGCTAACAAACTTTTTGTTGCCAAAAATGGAAGAACTGAACTTGGTTGACATGTGGTTTCAACAAGATGGCGCTACATGCCACACAGCTCGCGATTCTATGGCCATTTTGAGGGAAAACTTCGGAGAACAATTCATCTCAAGAAATGGACCGGTAAGTTGGCCACCAAGATCATGCGATTTGACGCCTTTAGACTATTTTTTGTGGGGCTACGTCAAGTCTAAAGTCTACAGAAATAAGCCAGTAACTATTCCAGCTTTGGAAGACAACATTTCCGAAGAAATTCGGGCTATTCCGGCCGAAATGCTCGAAAAAGTTGCCCAAAATTGGACTTTCCGAATGGACCACCTAAGACGCAGCCGCGGTCAACATTTAAATGAAATTATCTTCAAAAAGTAAATGTCATGTACCAATCTAACGTTTAAAATAAAGAACCGATGAGATTTTGCAAATTTTATGCGTTTTATTGCTTAAAAAAGTTCTCAAGCTCTTAAAAAATCACCCGTTATAATATTAAGCACTAGATTTAATAACGTATCATGGAATCGTTCTAATATTACATTGTCATTAGGAGAGTGAGCCAAAGAACTTCTAAGGTGATTTATTTCGTGTAGTCTAGAAATTCCGTTCCGCTATGATAGGCACAAAACTTTATTGCCGTTTCCTAGATACTTGATACGGTCCCGTCTAATATATAGTAATCTGGTTCATGTTTTAGAATAAATAAATTTAGATGAAATTCAAGCAAAAATTTATTTTTAATTATTTATCAATAGTTAATAATTTTGAAGAGGAAAAAAAAAATGATTTTCTTAAAAAAAAATAACTATCGTCTTATAACTTCACTATCTTCATATTATGATAAACTGTAACTTTCTAACTAAAATCTCTAATTTCTTAACCAACCTATGTACGTAAGCGCGACAATACATTTTGTACGCGGTCCGTACATTGTTCGGTTCGAGTGCACTGGGTATTAAATAAAAGTTATTTATCTCTCCTTTTATCAGATGTTTAAATATAAATGGAATATTGCGTTCGGTTAAAATTTTATTTTAGCATTCCATACAATACACCTGTTGGGTCTGTAACTCGAATAATGCACCTGTGAGTAATGCAGTTATGTCGCAATCGCGACATCCAAGCGAAAGTAGGTGTCGATATTGCTGACGAATGATTTCAAGATCGATTCTGATCCAAACCGAATATGTATCGATATGTTGCAAGATGATCTGGCTCAGCAGATTTTAGTGTAGGCCAAGAACATATAGGTTTTTTTTTTTTTTTTTTTTTTTTTTTCAAAAATTCCGCCTCAGACCCTACCGGACCGCGGGAACTACGTCAGTATGACCTCCGCGGCCCGGCAAGGGGGGGGCCCCTTTTCGTCGGGGCCCGACGTGGTACGACCCACTCCCAGGACTGGGGAGGGGTCGTCCGCCACTTTTCAGAGGCGCGGCGCGTCCTCCGACGCCGCCGAGGTACCACGGGACGTTGTGGTACCTCAAGGCCTCCGCGATTGTCGCCCAGGGGATGGTGTTGAAGGCGTTAGCGATGACGCACGCACGTGTGGACCGCCCCCCGGTTCAGGAGGACCATTCCCGTGGACACCGCCCACTCCTCCAGGGTCTCGCCCCTGGCGCTGGTCGCCGGAGATCCCCACGAACGGGATTTGGCGCTGCACTTCTTGGACCAGGTCGCCGACCTCGACCAGCAGACGCTCGAAGTCGGCGAGGGTCCTGTTCGGAGAGAAGTACACCCCGATCACTGCAACGTCGCCCAGCAGCACGAGGACGCATCCGCGCCCCCTCCACACCCTGCAGAAGGGGAGGCACAAAGAAGCGCCGCGCCGCCAGGCGACGATAGCCACCGAACCGTCGTCGGCGCCCGCCCAGTCGTCGCGGGCTTGGACGCGGTACGGCTCGGCGACTATGGCGACGTCGATTTGCCACTGCGCAGCCGTCTGGAGAAGCAGATCCTGTGCGGCCGCGCAGTGGTTGACGTTCGCCTGCAGGATGGAGACCCTGTGAGCCATTTAATTGTTGGCGGTGTCCATCGCCTCCTCTGCAGCTCTGGGAGCTGTCGCGGACGCGGCGGGGGTGTCACGATTGCCCCCGCCCGTCTTCTTCTTCTTGGTGTTGGCCATCGCCGGGCACTTTTTGTGATCGAGGCGATGGCCGGCGTCGCCGCCCTCGGTCGCGCAGATAGCGCACCTGGGGTCGGCGACGCAGGTGGCCGCCTTGTGGCCCGGCTGGCCGCACCGGAAGCACAGCGCGCTGCGGTCTGTCTCGCAGCTGCACTGCACCCCCAGGTGGCCCGGCACCAGGCAGCGGTAGCACCGCTGCGGCCGCGCGTCGAGGAGCGCGGCCCTGGCCATCGACCAGCCGATGGTGAGGTGGCCGTCCCCCGTAATCTTTTTGGCCGCCAGGACCGGGCAATTGACCCACACGGTCCCCGGGCGGCCAGGTGGGCGATTGATTGTGCCCACCTTTATCGACTCGGGGCGGCATCCCCTCACCTCAGCCACTCGTGCGGCCACCATTTCCCTGGTGGCCGCGTCGCTCAGACCGGAGATGCGCATCTCTGCGCACCGTTCCGGCCTGGAGACGCGGGCCACTTCGCCGACGACCTTCCTCGCCCTGTCGGCGCCGGTCACCTCCAGCAGCCGGCCCCCAGTGCGGGCCGTGCGGAAGCGCAGCCCGCTGATCTCCAGGGCCGCGAGGTTTATTCCCCTCTCGGCCCTGGACAACACGTCGGCATAGCTCGCCGTCGAGCCCTGCGGCAGCGTGATGGCTACCGCCGCCGACGCCGGAACCCGCAGGCGACGGCCGCGCTTCCTCTTCTGCTTGGGCTGGGCTGCCGGAGCAGCCGGCGCCCAGGACGGCGGGGCGGCAGAAGCGTCGACCGCCGGAGCCGGGGAGTTGCGCTCCGGCGTCTTGCGCGCGTACGCCGCCAGCGGGGGCCCCAGCCGCTTCTCCGGTCCTGTATCCCTGACATCCTGGCGTCGACCAGGAGGAAGATTTCCTCCCTGGTCATCGTCGCCGCGGGTGCCGGGGCGGGGACGGAGGTCGCCATTCGCCTCTGGGCCTCCACTTCGGCCCTGAGCGCGAGGATTTCGGCCCGAAGTTGGGCGACCTCCTCGGTCTCGTTTCTCGCGGCGAGCTTACGGACGGCCTCAGCCACCGTCGCCACCGCCTTCCTAATGTAAGCCACGTGCTGGCACTTCATTCGAGTTTGCTTGCGGGCAAGCGAGCCGATCAGCTCCAAGGCTGAGTCGGCCACCCCCACAAGCTCGTCTGTGCCGCACGCGGCCGCCGCCGCCCCCTCCTGGGCAGGGTCCGCCGGTGACAACGCCCGGGACCGGTCCCGCAACGCCACCTTCTTCGCGGTGACCTCGGCCGCCAGCTCCTCCTCGGCGCGCAGCTCCAACTCCCGGTGGCGCTGGGCGCACAGGTCGGCCTTCGCTTTCGCCAGGCCGACGTACTCGCCCGTCGTAGGCAGGCGCCCTCGTCCCCGCTTGGGCCGCGCGCCGGTTCTGGCTGAAGCCGCCTCGTCGCCCTCCAGAGGCCGCTTCCGCCACAAGCGGCCCATCGGGGAGGGGGAGCTCGATCCCGAGCGCCCCCCCACCGACATGCTGCTGTCCGAATTTTCGGACAGCTGCAGCTCCTGCGGCTCTTGCAGATCAGTGCGCGAGAGTGCCACGCGCGGCACCCTCTCCTGCTCCACAAGGGCCGAGGCCCTTGTCCTAGAGGACACCCTGTCCTCCCTCACTTCCTCCGAGGAATCACTCCTCCTCTCTTCATTGATTTGTGTTGTTTTATTATTTGGTTCCATAGTAAGTCCCACGAGTATGGGGGAAAAGATTACCATGACTAGCAGAGCCCCCTGTACTAGCATGGGCGTATATACGCACGGAGGTCCGCCAGTTTCCGCGGGTTTTTACGACTTCGCTGTCGGGTGTTATTGACTTTTCCTTGTCTCGGGCCGGCCAGTTAAGGCAAGCCCCCTGTCCCGGCGCCACGCCGCTAGACGTGATCAACGACACGCGACGCCGAAACAGGTTGCTCGACGTTGTCCCCGGGAAGGGGACATCCCCCTGTACACGAGTTAACGCATCCAGAGGGACCGCCGAGCCGCGGGGTACTCCCGCCCATCGCCACGTCCATAGGGACCGCTGTCCATAAGGACCCTCAGAGAGCGTTACGCTCTCGCGCCGGAGCGGCGCCCGATGTCGGGAGTGACCGCCCCGCTCGGCCAGTCAGCTCTGATGAGCAGAGTAATACCGTGAGCGGGGCAGTCGCCGACACTCGCGGTGGCGAAGCACCGCCGCGGACCTTGCAGGTCCGCCAAACCACGACCCCTCCATGGGTCAGCCGGTGGGATATCAGCCAACGGCCAGAAACCCTCCTACCATATAAAATATGGGTCGGAGCGAATCCGACCGCCGCCCAGGGAGCACCAGAACACCGGCTTCCCTCCCCCCGGAGATCGCGAGATTTCCAGGGCAAGAGAAACGATGCACCATCTCGTGGAGGTTTCCCACCCAGCCCCCCAACATATGTTATGTTATGTTATGTGGGAAATGAGGGCAAACAAGCAAACGTGTCACGTAGCGGTAAGCCACTAACGCCGCGCATGGGCAACTGCAGCACCGAGACGGTCACACAATTCTTTAGGTTGGGATAGGGAAGGTGGTTAAAAGAGCGTGGTCCTACAAATACCTCTTCATAAGAACGAAATGCGGAACGAGCCACTTTACAGCGATTTTCTGAGATGTCGTGGTTTTTCTCCGGCCGAGCCGGACCATTCAAGTAGCAAACTGCCTGGCTCTAAATATTTATAAAATATATATTGTAAAAAATGGTAAACAGTTGAAAGCACAACAACCACAATACTTAGATTATATATTATCATATTTCAGTAAATATATTTTTTTTACAGAATTTTGCTATAACAAGAAAGCTTGCTAGATTTCCCTAGCTGGAGTACTTTTACAATATTCTTTCCCTGACAATAAATTCCAATAGATAGAAGTACCAATATATTTTATCAGTAGACGACCACTATTATTTACCTGTAAAATAAAATTTAAATTGTCAAGAGGTCCCATTTATATCTAACGAAGAATAATTATAATATGAAATAGGGGGTCTTAGACAAAACTATGCCAACCCTTATTATTATCAAATTTAAGTGGCTACGTCCGTATCATAAAGCAAGTAAGCAAAAATACTATGCCTCCACCATTAGTCTATTATTATTATTGCCCACCCCCAATTAGTAATAGCGTAATAATATTTAGCCTATGCGTTGACAAGATCTTTTGGTAATATGCCAAATTGGAAAAAAGCATGCAGTACTTTTAGAGTTTATACGTAACACACATACAGGCAAACAGAGAAAAATTTTAAAATCCATATTTTTGGGTTCGGTATCGTAGTATATATGTATGATTGTAGTACGAGTAGACCATATAGATCATGTTCCAAGTATTCTAAAAAAATATTCAATGTCAGTTACTTTATTATATTGAACAATTTTTTAACATTGACACCTTCGGTATTTATTTAACCTTCAAGTACTCCTCATCTAAGTAATATTTAAGTCTACGCTTAAAAATGGAGGATGTTTATCAACTGACCAGTATTTATGAGGATCATTACATAGTATAAAACGAAGTCGCGTTCCGCTGTTTGTCCCCGTCAATGTTTTTATCTTTGAAACTACGCAACGGATTTTGATGTGTTATTTTAATAGATAGAGGGTGTCAACGAGGCAGTTTGTATGTATTATGGAGTGAAGAAAGTCATAATTTTCGAAATTTCGCACTTTAATTGTAAAAGCTATAAAAATTACTTTTGATGCGGAACAAAGTTCGCCGGGACAGCTAGTTTCATTATTTAACAATATTAAACCTTAAAATTATTTAAAAGTTCGCGGGATCCACTAGTAATAACTAGTTGAGCCTTTGAACTTTGTTTCGCGTAAAAAGTAAATAAATACATACGGTCAATGTGGCTTATTCCTAAGAGATAGACATACACCACCAGCATAGTCCTAAATAACTTTTTTATCAAAAATTTATCGACATTTGTCAAAATCAACTTCCAAATTCGAAAATTTATAAACAAATTTGATTTAGGAAACAGCTGAACATTTGAGTTGACAGCTGAAACAGGCTTCGTCACTACGCAACCATTCACACTTTGAGAACTTTCCAGTAATGGCGTCAAAGCGGACCTTTTCACAGATTTTCAATTAGCTGGAGTGACAGGCGGGTGCTAGGAATATCTCCCTTTCTCAATAAGATTACTATCAGTACGAAATAGGCGACGATTTTCGTATTTCTAAATTTTAATTTTTGAACAAGGATTAGCTGTTCATTGTCTCGATATGAAGTATAGTATTTTAGAAGATTGCCAATTCTCGTCTTGTACCATTTTAATAGCATCAGATTAATATGAAATGAATTTTATCGTAGAAAAGGACGCGCGAGATAGTACGTCTACATGAACTTTAATTTTAGAAAGTATAGATATAGACAGAAATATTCGAGGCGTTCTTAAGTGAATTTTGAAGTAAAGTGGCGGGAATATTTTTTTAGTATTGCTCTAGAAATTCTTGTAATAAATAGTGCCTGAATTTTAAGTATGATATTTACTCCACATCTATTAAGACTAAAGTAATGATCTACGATTCTTATATCAGGTAGACAGAAAAATCGAGTAAACCAACATGCCAAAAATTGCTCTAAGAAAATGATGGAATAGAATGTCTGCCCTCAACTTCTTATGGCCTGCCCGGCTTTGTGCATATCAGAAATGATCGTGCGGGTCTCGGGGTGGTGGAGTTGCCATATACTTACGGTAACACATTCCTCACACTATTCTCTCACATTATTTATGTCTCTCCACAACCTCCACCACCGAATGCCGGCGAGCACAAATTTGTGGAAGTAGAACTTTGCCACAGTAAAATTTTGTCTACTATTGTCCGTCACTTCACATAAACTTTTTTTCATTTTATGAAAACTTTTTCAAACTCTCACTCCCTCTTACAGTTAAACTATCATCATGGGTGACCTCACACCTGTTTCTTAAAAAAATATTTCCGTTCGTCATTACTCCTCTTGATTGCTAACTCCACTAACCTTAACATTCTTTCTCTAAATGCTTCTCACCATCCTCCTATATCTCACCAGTCATTCACTGCTTAATTTATTATCGTTTCATCTTCAGAGCGAGCTGTTCTGCATGGCCACAGATAATTTTTCAGCACATGACCTCATTTTTCTTTCCTATAAAATTCGCCCACTCAAAGCAAAGTCTAATTAATTAATCTAATTTAAATAAAATCAGACCATATACAATTATTTTATATAACATATCTTTACAGTCTCGGTCTCTTATCTTTAAGGTCTCGGTGGTACGGTCGAGCAACCCGATTTTGAGTCAAGAATCAAGAAGTCGCGGGGTTGGCTCCTGGCCAACACCAATGACTTTTCGAAATTGTTTTCGGACATGACATTAAAACAAAATTTAGGATTATATCGCGTTTATTCATTACCAATTTTATTAATTTCCCGACGTTTCGAACTCTTTACAGAGATCATTTTCACGAGTGATGAACAAAAAGATGGTATTTGTTCAAAAGCTATTTTCATACAGAGAGCACCCACTTTTTTAATGTCATGAACGTGATTCGCGAAAATCTTAGAGATAAATATTGTTTTCGGACGTTATGTGTGATAAATATCGATGACTAAAAACTTTGTGCTCGGTTTGGCAATAGGTTCGCCACCTATTCTATTTGGGACGTAAACATAACGTCGGGTAGAAAAAGGCGTGAAGTTATGTTATGTTATCTTTACAGTTTTTAGGCATCTAGTAATTATCATTGCAATGTAAATGAGATTGTTGTAAATCTGTCTTTTGTAATCTGTCTGCTTTACAAATAATTGCATTGTTGAGGTCCTTTTCGGCACCTGACCTCAACAATGCAATGGTCTCTTCATGCGGGACGAGTATTGAAGCCCATAAAAAAATTGATACCTATAAATGTTAGGATTTCTTCTTTTTTAGGTTCAATGCCTTGCCTTTATGAGTTTCATAATTATTACTGTGATATCAATTTTTTTCAGTAATATCTGTTATCAATACCTACTAAGAATATGTCAGTTGGTGTGGTACATTGAGCAAAATAGTATTTAACAACTCCAGTATGGACAATGTATTCCTGTACAGTTGGATTCAGGTCCCTCTTTTCCATTTTTTTTCTTTTTCTTATAGGATAGGAGCGCAGACGAGCAGGCGTGTTACCTGATGGAAAGGAATAGGGACACCTGCAACACATATAGTGTCACATTTGCGTTGCCGATCTTTAAGGGAGTAGGATAGGAAAGGATGGCGAAGGGGGTTACACGGTTCTTTACATCTATCTTCTGAGGAGTCCAGATATTTCACCGGTCGAGCCGGCCAATTCATGCAGAGAACTATAAAATTTACGGTTAAAAAATAACATTTACGGTTTGGTTCAGGTAATCGCTGGTTAGTTGATGTGGTATTTGCAAGTGAAAGATCAGCCTGAATACTAGATTCAGGTATTGGAGATGTGGGTACCCGATTTACTGGACATTCCAACTCATTTTCATTTGACGGCGATGATGGCGGAACTTCGGATAAAACATTCTCTAGGCACTTTTAAAAACATCATCGACGCCTCTTGGAGACGGTAGTTGATGTATTTCCATATCATCATCGAATACACCTGCATCAGACTTTTCATGGCAGTCCAGGCGCTTTTCTAAAAATAGTGCTCCAATTATGGCAATATTGTTTTTAATATCTATCTGGAAGGCTAAACAATAAGGAAATTGCTCAAAAAAATATAATAAAACATTCGTATATCATAAATCCAAGCACCCACTTCGTCGAGTATGTGTAATATAAAAACCCATATTTTTTTAGACTAAAAGCTCCTGACGGTACTTTTCCTCGGTTTTTATTAAATATTCATATAAAAAAGTGATTACACACTATAATAAATGTTGGAAATATAGCCAACCGCCGACTGCGCGTCCGTCTAGATAACACGTATTCTCCTTGGTCCAACATCACCGTCGGTGTGCCACAGGGTGTCGTTTTGTCCCCATCGCTATTTTCTATATTTATAAAGTCTATTTCTAATAAACTGCTTTTTTCTTTTCACCTCTATGCTGACAATTTGCAAATATATTCACAAGACTAAGGGACTAAGCACTAAAGGATTTAGCCAAAGTCATATCTGTTACCTACTAACAAAGATTTAATAAAAATAGAAAAATTGGCTCAAAGATATGGAATATTAGCTAATCTTAGTAAATTCAAGCTATTTTGATCGGTACCTCACGACAGCTAGCTTAGCATAACTTAACAACATTACGTAAAGTTGTATTTATTGGCACCTGCATCCCTTACAGAGATTAGGTAATAAATCTAGGAAGTTACTTAGGTATTACGCTTTCATGGTCAGCACAAGTAGAGTATGTTAGGCGCAAGGCTCCGTTACCTTCTACCCGTTACTACCAAGACTGCTCTGGCACAATCTATTCTCTTTCCTATTCTTGACTATGCCGATACCATCTATCTTAATCTAATTGAAAACCAACTTAATAAACTTGGGCGTATTCAGAATCTTTATATTAGTTTTATATTTTGTTAATGCAAATATGACCCCATCACCGAATTCCATAATGGGCTCAAGTGGTTGCCCGTTCGTATTCGAAGGACATTCTTTGTCTTCTGTACAGTATTTTTTCAACTTATCACTCATTTACTCATCACTATCTTAAAAAAGGTTTCACGTTTCTTCATGACACACACGAGAAACTTGCGATATCCGATATATCATCGGTGATCTTGACTCTAGAAATACCAGCACACTCCACAAATTTTTCTAACCAGTCTTTCCCAGTCTAGTCATCACGCTTGCGGAATAAAAGAGAGTAGTAATAAAGAAACATATATATTCACGCCTTTGTTACCCGAAGGTGTAGGCAGCGGCTGTTAAGCCTCGTCTCGCCGTTATGTTTACGTCCCAAATAGAATAGGTGGCGAACCTATTGCCATACCGGGCACAAAGTTTTTCAGTCATCGATATTTATCACACATAACTTCCGAAAACAATTTAGAAAAGTCATTGGTGTGAACCAGTGTCAGGATTCGATCCCGGACCTCCGGATCAGAAGCCGTGTGCTCGACCACTGCGCCACCGAGACTATACTAGACTATAAGTAGAAAAGAAAAAGTAAAAATGCTGAAAAAAATACTTTTGATGCGGAACAAAGTTCGCCAGGTCTACTAGTTGATGATGAAAGATGAAAGTGTATTGAAGTAATAATAATAAAATTATACCGTAAATTTTGCTGCAAGATTTCTACCTCACTCGAAATTGAAAAAAAATTAAAAACTACAAAGATGCTTTATTTGTACCTAGCAGTATCTGTACTTCCTATATGTATCACTCTCAAAAGTAAACGATCCTTCGGCATCAGGAATTTAATTAATTGTGAGTTCAAAGCCCTGACTTACATAGTTAATTACGTTGGTCTACATTTATACCACAATATTGAGTTATTGCTTCTACCTATATACCAGGATTTTGCCTTCAATAGTTACACACTATTTAAAATTATGATAAACGGTTGTGTTTTTTATATTAATAGCAACGATGGTGCTAGTTAGTGTTCACCACCCTCACTAATTACAAATTTGTAAAAGTAGAATAAGATTCTCTTTTCATATAAATACTTAATACTTAACGGTATGGACTTACTTAAAGGTATAGAATGCTTGATTAATATTTTTAGTCCTAAATTCGTTATGCAACCTATTAACGTACCATACAGGATTTGATTATACACCGATAATTATATATTGTGGGATTTTAGATGTTATCTAGGCCTCAGAATCTTGGTACTTTTGAACTAGAATTTGGAGTAATGGATTACTGTATCAATAATCGCTAAGCTCATCGAGACTTTATTGTAATGTCACGATGACCAAGTGATTCATCGTCCACATTAAGCATGGCCGAGAAATCATACTTATCAGGTCCAATATCTTAATCACCTTTCATAATACTCTCAAAGAATCACCTTCCATATTACTAAAATTGTGATGAATTATCAATGTCTGTTAACAAAAGACTCTTTAATAGCTCCCTAACGTGTGAAATTCTTGTTTTCTCGACTGCATTGAATATTTTTATTACGACTCTTGGAAACTGGAGCAGCCTTGTCTCATGCAGATAGAACCCTTCTCAATTATTCCAAACATTAAGTCAGGAATGCTTTGTGTAACTGTGTGAATAATGAGAGACGCAAAATATTCAGAGATGTTGTGGCGTAAATACTTCTAAGTTGTTATTGCCATGTAAATTTACTGTACAGTAAAAATCAAAAATAAAATACCGCAATGCCTGAAGACCAAAGTCTTCCACCAGTGAGTCTTACTAGTTATGACCTACGGTGCCGAAACGTGGACACTTACGGTGGGACTAGTCCACAAATTTAAAGTCCCTCAGCGACCTATGGAGCGGATGAATGAAGCGAGCTATGATTGGGGTATCTCTGAAAGATAAACTCAGAAATGAGTTCTGAAGGCGCATAATAATGTAGAACATTGCTTTGATCTGTCACTAAAGGTTCAGCCAGCGTTTTCAATTAAAGTGGTAAATCTCGAAAATTATCATTTTTTCCATATATGAATTATAAATCAAAACCACCCCGTTGATACCCTTTAACAATTAAAAAAACCGCATCAAAATCCGTTGCGTAGTTTTAAAGATATAAGCATATAAGGGGACAGACAGCGGAAAGTGACTTTGTTTTATATTATGTAAAACTGACTTTGTTTTATATTATGTAAAATGACAGTGATACTTATCTTATTATAACAAGACGTAGTAGCAATTTCCTATTTACTTAGCCTTTATTTAGCTAAGTGATTGGTCTAACCTTTGTTATTTTCATAATTAATTACTATAATGTGACTGATTTTAATCCAAAAATTATTGAATTTAACTTTACAACGTCATAATATCAATTGTGTAATAGTTTAGCACCGTGACTATTTGGATAGTCGCGGGCTTAAATCTAGCTAGTCTAGCTAATTTTATTAATTTCTACACAATTTTTATCAATATTGGTATCAGATTTCTCGCATAATAATTAAAATTGTGGTAAATAAACCTACGCTGCCTTTACGAGAGGTTATAAACATAATTATTTTTCCAGAATTAAATCAATCAATAGATAGATAGGCTACAGGATACAGTACTGCAGTTAGTCGATGGAAACTGTTTAGTAGTATATAGGAATAACGTGTTGCTTGGGAGGTTTGCTTGAATCAACGTCTGATACTGCTGTGCTGATGATGAAGCTACAGAACTCTAATACGGTTAGGAGTGAGGACACAATTATGTAAAAATGTTTTTTTTTATATTTTCTGCAATAGTTTCCAGGCTACGATTGGCCTTCATTCGGGCTGTAGTGTTATTGGGTCTACCCATGATAATTAGAAAAATATAAATACTTAGCAAGTATTATCATACTCTTTTATCTAAGAACCTATTTATGACAATTAAAGCTCCTTAAAAATATCAACCATTTAACAAACGGATTTGTAATTAGTGAAAATATATTTACTAAACTGAAAGCCATGTAAATAAACTAACTTCTATTGAAGTTCACAACTCATTAATATCACTAAAACTCGTGAAAAAAATTACTTTAAAAAAAAAGTTAAACCGACTTCTAAAAACGTAAACCACACAATCTATAAGTATATATGAAAACAGTACCTCTATAACTACTACTAATTTACTCATTTGTATACTTAAGTATACTTAATACAATATACAAATCGTAATACTTTAATTCAGTCATCTTTAACTATTATAATATTTACAAATGTTACATATTTTTGGAGTCGGTGCCAGTCTAGGTAACGTACTCTATCGTGTTGCACTCCATCTTAGTAGCTGTAGCCACTAAGATGGAGTGCAACAATTCCCAATACGAAGCCCAAAACTGGTCGTCTTTAATGAGTTTCGTAACTGTGTACAGTTACGAAACTCATTAAAGACGCCCAAACAACGAATTTTACAAATTTTCGTTGTTTGCCTTTTGTTTGCTTGCAATCTTTTCCACAAAAGAAACAGACACGGCTAAAATTTGAGTAGTACCTACTTCTGTATCTGATTTTGGAGACATTGTCTATCGAGGGTTTGCAGCATTTGACATCGAAGTTCATCAAGTGCATCAGCAAAAATATATACTGGCAAGACAAGACCGTAGCAGCATCTATAAGGACATTTTAAATCAAATTATACCTTGATCGAAGAAGAAGTTATCGACAATAAAAAATATATGTTGTTAGCTTCAGTCCCAGTCAGATAAATTACATATTTAATGACAAATAATTATCTTGAGAACAAAATATCTAAAAATTTTAAGAAATTAATCAAAATTATTTCATAAGATAAAAAAGTTATCATTAGAAGATTGTGATTTAGCGAGACTTAAGGATAATCAGCTTATTGCCAAAGTCAAACTAGTCATACGAAACGTCAGTTTGAAAATTGATAAACTATAATTACCGTCTAAAATAAAGCCAAGTGATTTAATATCAATGGTGTATGTACTATTCACGAAAAGTTAGATAATAGATAAGTATTGATTGAAGGCAAGGATACTCGTCGCAGAAATGGTCTAAATTGTTATCGATTAAGCAACTCAATTGCCTCTCATACTATCTTTTATGTAACGACTGGTACTATTAAACCATCAAAACACATAACTCTTGGTATAAATGTTAAGTCTTACAGGTAGTAGAAGAATCGAATAGTGCTAACTATTAAACGTCTCGAGCATTGTTGTAACTATACTACACTGGAAGAATTGGAAACTGCAACTTCTTATTCATCATATTATATCATTGCTCAGAAATTAGTTCACCTGATATTATTAGAAGATCATTTTCGTGCAAAGGTGTAGCCTTTGATAAATTCGATTAATATGTTGATACTCTAAGGCCCGTAAGATCAATCATAGTTAAAACTGTCGATTTTCTAAACTATAGTAAATTTTAATCTAGAGTTTAAACCTGCCTCGTAAGATCAACAGCGAAATGGAGATAGATTACGTAAACTAAGTTTAATTTTCGACAGATGGCAACATTTGGTTATTTATTGTCCATATTTAGCTCATCTTTCACTCTTTTGTACATAGTCTGTGGCATATTTCGTGAAAAAACTCTTTTTCTCTTTCTTTTATGAAGTTTTATAGTGTGACCATAGATTTAAGAAAAATAGATCGGCAATAGTCACCCAAACAACGTGACCAAAAATGGGTTGTTAATGTGTGAGTGACTTACGGGCCTCGTGGCGCATTGGTAAAACTACCGGCTGCAGCACGGAGGTCGGGGGTTCGATTCCCACCCGAGCACAAATATTTGTGACAAAAATGAATATTTGTGCGGCGTCTGGGTGTTTTTCTATGTATTTTAAGTATGTATTTACAAATGAAAAGTATATATGTATTAATATCCGTTATGTAGTATCTATAGCACAAGCATTTAGTTGCTTAGTTTAGAAGTGAAGGGCGCTGTGTGATTTGTGTCCAAGATATTATTAATATTGTTATCAATGTGTGCGTAAAAAGCGCTTCAAAACGTTAACTTTTACAAAGTTAATGTTCATGTGTGGAATTGTAAATAAAATATACGCGGTTCCCAAAATCTAATATACGCGGTAGCGCTGTCAGTGATTCGATGCTATTAGTAAATTTTTCCTGACATGTGCCATCTATTGTAGTCTATGCTAAATCTATGTATGAACCCACAATCGTTGTGTCAGATGTCAGCTGATAAACGACCGCCATTTTTAAACTAGGCGGACCACGGTTTAAACGGCAAAATCACCTGGTGTAAGCTAAACTATAGTTTAAACTGTTATTGGAGTTTTATCTAGCATTGATCTTACGAAATAAACGACAGATGAGGTTTAAACTAGGTAAAATAGTTTAAACTGTGATTGATCTTACGGGCCTTAGGCCCGTAAGATTGTGACGATTGTGGGTTCATACATAGATTTAGCATAGACTACAATAGATGGCACATGTCAGGAAAAATTTACTAATAGCATCGAATCACTGACAGCGCTACCGCGTATATTAGATTTGGGGAACCGCGTATATTTTATTTACATTTCCACACATGAACATTAACTTTGTAAAAGTTAACGTTTTGAAGCGCTTTTTACGCACACATTGATAATAATATTAATAATATCTTGGACACAAATCACACAGCGCCCTCCACTTCTAAACTAAGCAACTAAATGCTTGTGCTATGGATACTACATAACGGATATTAATACATATATACTTTTCATTTGTAAATACATACTTATAATACACAGAAAAACACCCAGACGCCGCACAAATATTCATGTTTGTCACAAATATTTGTGCTCGGGTGGGAATCGAACCCCCGACCTCCGTGCTGCAGCCGGTAGTTTTACCAATGCGCCATGAGGCCCGTAAGTCACTCACACATTAACAACCCATTTTTGGTCACGTTGTTTGGGTGACTATTGCCGATCTATTATTCTTAAATCTATGGTCACACTATATAAAACTTCATAAAAGAAAGAGAAAAAGATTTTTTTCACGAAATATGCCACAGACAATGTACAAAAGAGTGAATGATGAGCGAAATATGGACATTAAATAACCAAATGTTGCCATATGTCGAAAACTAAACCTAGTTTACGTAATCTATGTCCATTTCGCTGTTGATCTTACGGGGCAGGTTTAAACTCTAGATTAAAATTGACTATAGTTTAGAAAATCGACAGTTTTAACTATGATTGATCTTACGGGCCTAAATGGAAAAGAAATGTTGCATGATACCGTAGGTATAATATACGATTCTATAAATGATCAGTCCAATATGTCACCATTACCAGCAAAAAGAAGACGAAACTTTGAAGCCATTGTTCTTGAAGTTATTCCGATTATGGTTCGATTGCAAATGTTAGCCCGGTTACCTAATGAGATCATTGAATAATATGTATTTCAAGTATTTTGCCTTAAGTTCAAACTATTGATTTATTACAAATGGTTTACTTTTTTTGCGTGTGCCAAACACTCCAATATGGATGGAATTTAATTGAAAAGTAATAAAGGACTACCATACCAATAGGAATACTATAAAACAAAATAATCTACTTCCCTCTAATCAATTTGTCCAACAGAGACATCAGTACTGAAGTTGATAATAATACAGGTTTGAAAATTGGTACAAAATGTAACCAAAAACCCGTCCAAGTAACATATGTTATGCCTATTGCTATAACGAAAATTCTGGTCACAAAATTTAGGCAACAGACACTCCGAAATTCGATAAATTCTTCACACATCTTGGCTCATTTCATTTGATGATGGCATGTATTAAAGCGATTGGAGTATTTATCAACTAGTGCGGATTTTTACTTTGATGGAAAGCAAGATCATAGCATCAGACTCGGTGAATGGAATCGATGTAAACGTTTGCATCTATTGATGGCTGCCAATAATTTTAAGTCAAATTGTCGTTTTTGAGCAATACTTGAAAACAGGAAACCCTGAACACAATTTTATATTATCAAATCAAGATTTGTTAATATTTTAACAAGATTTGTTATTATACTTAGTCATGACATAAATATTGTAACAAAGAAAAATCGTACAATCATTTAACATTTCACGTTCAGATTATTTTGTGTAATATATATAATTACGTACTAAAATAATGGGCCGCACAACACACATACCTTTTCAGAAAATCGATGTAAAGTGACTCATGCCATGTTTCGATCGTTGAGAGAGGAATCCTGACGTTTCATTATCTAGCTAGCTATATATCTTATATACTTAGTCATGCCATAAATATTGTAACAAAGAAAAAAAATTTTTTTTAAACATTTATTACTTTTACAGTGTTTTACTTTAATACATAAATATAAAACGATATAAAATATAAAAAGCTTATTCGAAGTGGTCTCCATTGGCTGCAATACAGGCCTTTAAACGTTGAGGCCAGTTATCAATAGAAACACGCACTGTTTCCATGGGAAAATTCTTCACTGCCAATCGTATGGATTGTTTTAGGGACTTTAAATTATTATGACGTTTAGAGCAAGCCGTACTCTCTAAAACTGACCACCATTCATAATCCGGTGGATTAAGATCGGGACTAGACGACGGCCAGTCTTCAGCTCTAATGAAGTCCGAAACGTTCGCTTCCAACCAAGATTGCGTGGACCGAGCTTTATGACCCGGTGCCGAGTCTTGCTGGAAGGACCATACTTCGTTATTGAACATGGTGTTGTTAAGGGGCTTGACTAACTTTTCAAGAATGGGATCTTGATACACTTGTGCCGATGTTTTGATACCTTTTGCACAAAAATATGGCTCAGTCACTCCTTCGTAGCTAACACCCCACCAAACCATCACTGAAGTCGGATAATGCCCACGTTGCACTCTGTCAACTAATTGGGAAGCTTCCTTAAAGCTTTGAGCATAAATATGGTCATTTTGTTTGTTAAAATGTTGCTTAATTGTAAAAACTTTTTCATCCGTAAACAATATTTTTCTGTGACCTCCCTTTGCGTACCGCTTCAGTAGTTGTTTAGATTTTAACACCCTATTCTTTTTTAAATTATCAGTTAATAAATGACCAGTGCGCCTCTTATAGACTGCAAGTCTTAAGTCATCTTTTAAAATACGCGACATTGTTCTAGGTGCTATCTTCATCTCCCGAGATAAAATCTTTTGCTTGCGGACAGGATTTCTTCGAATTCTTTCCCTTACTGCTTTGACCACCTTTTTCGTACGAACACTACGTGGACAGCCAGGTCTTTTTCTGACACAAACAGAGGAGGTCTCATTGTACCTATTAATAGCCTGGTACACAAACATTTGACTAATACCAAGTGTATGGAGAGTTTTAAAAATTGCATTTGGCTCCATACCTACTTTGTGTAATGCAATCACAGGACTTGGACTTGGAATCTGGATGTTTTGAAATTAAAAGAATTTGCTGATTTTATCCATATTTATATACATAGAAAAAACTGGAATGTTTTCGATCTAGTTATAAATAATGATGATCTCACGAAAACCGGTCTCTCAACATATCGCTGTATTTCTACTTAACAACGAAAATAATGGTCAACTCATAACTTAAGAAAACAGTTCATTACTGAATGTGCTGTAGATGAAAGTAAGTTTCATAAATCAATAATATAAAGTGTGCAATATGGAACTTCGCTGAGGCTCAAAAATAAATAACTTTCGTAAATAAAGTCCAGCTGAGGATGCAAAGGGATTCAATTGGGAGAATTTTGGGAATATCTTCTAATATATAAAATTCTCGAGTCTAGATGTGCGTAATTGAACTCCTCCGAAACGGCTTGACCGATTCTCATGAGATTTTATGTGTGTGTCGGGTAGGTCTGAGAATAGGACAACATCTATTTTTCATCCCCCTAAATCACAAGGGTAGCCCACCCCTCAATTTTTTTTTTAATTTTTCGACATATTTCTGTTTCTTATTTTTTTTATAAAACGGGATACAAAAATACATGCAACCCTAAATTTTCAACCCCCTACGATTAACCCCTATTTTTTAAATTTTATTTTTCGGCAAGACAACGTTTGCTGGGTCAGCTAGTTACCTCATAAATTTGATAATGAGGAAGTTTTAACATTCACACTAACCTTGTTAACCTGCCAGCGTCAATGTGTCTCGCCAAAGGTAGTATTTGTAAAACTGACAAATATCAGTTAGTTAACTTATATGTTTATATAATATCTTTTTATAACTAAAAGGAGTTCATCTTCTTTGGTTCAGCCTAATAGAAAGACTTAACTAAAAACTTTTTATTTTCCTTTACTTTATTGTCTAGTAAGGAACGATTAGAGTACGATGACGGAAGTAGTGATGGGACAAGCGGTATTTACCGCATGTGTTGGCGAAATGTAAGGATTTTTTAAGTCAGTGTAAAATTTAGTAATATGGGCTATTTACGCCTTTATTTTGGACGGTTTTGGAGCTTACATAGGTGTACCGGTATGAAATAAGCGTTTTTTTTGTGAAAATAAAATATTAATTTTGATTAGATAAAAAAAAATAATTTATTCAAAATATTGTCCATCACTTTCTACACATTTTGTCCACCTTTTTTCGTAATTTGTGGATACCATGCCAATAGAAATGTTCTACTTTTGAAGCAAACCAATCAGACACCCAATTTTCCACTTCCGCGTAGGAATCGAACCGCTGCTCAGCCAATGCGTGTCCCATCGATGAAAATAAATGGTAATCGAAAGGAGCCAAGTCTGATGAATACGGCGGGTGGGGTAGCAACTCCCAGCCAAGTACTTTGATTGTATCCTCAACCGATTTTGCTTTGTGTGCAGGTGCATTGTCGTGTAACAAAATTACTTTGCCGTGTCTTCTGGCCCATTCTGGTCGTTCTTCGATCAATGCGTTGTTCAAATCGATCATTTGTTGTTTGTAGCAACTAGTATTAACAGTTTCACCAGGTTTTAGGAGTTCATAATACACCACACCCTTCTGATCCCACCAAACACAGAGCATTGCCTTCTTCCCGAAACGATCTGGTTTTGCAGTCTATGCTGATGGTTGTCCCGGATTAACCCATGATTTTCTCCGTTTAGGATTCTTAAAATAAATCCAATTTTCATCGCCAGTGACAATTCGATGCAAAACTGATTTTCTTTCGTGTCTTTGAAGCAAAATTTCACAAGTGTTTTTCCGGTTTTCCATTTGTCTTTCATTCAATTCATGTGGCACCCATTTTCCACACTTTTGAATTTTTCCAATACCTTTCAAACGATCTGAAATTGTTTGTTGTGCAACATTTAGCATAGCTGCCATTTGTTTTTGACTCAAAGTATCATCTTCATCCAATATGGCTTGCAGTTTGGCGTCTTCGAATTTTTTTGGTGGTCTTCCACGTTCTTCATTTCTCACATCAAAATCATTACATTTGAATCGTTGAAACCATCTCTTGCATGTTGCTTCTGATAATGCATGATCACCATATGCTTTGACAAGCATTCTATGTGATTCTGCAGCATTTTGTTTCAAATGGAAACAAAAAATTAATGCTTTCCGCAAATCATCACTTTCCGGCACAAAATTTGTCATTTTTAACACAATAAAAAATATGATGTTGTTTGTTTACTAACTGTTAGGTTAATTGAAAGTTTGACAGTTGTCATGGCAACCAAACAGAAAAAAAATTAAGGCTTATTCACAACAAATTACCCCTACCAACACATTTGTATCTTAACGCTCATTTCATACCGGTACACCTGGTAAGATGGTTTGTGTAATAAGTACTGCTCCATATTGGTGCAACATAATGCAGGTTCTTACCAGAGTAGAGTAGACATTAAGATCCGCTTGGAACCTACTTGACTTTTTCCATTTAAAATTGAATGCAAATAAGACTAATTTAGTTACATGTGAAGTACTGTGCTGTGTTAACACTTTTACAACGAAATATTCTGATTATCATCAACTTTGAGTTTCCAATCTTGCTAGTGATTGTTTACGCAAAACAATAGATGTATGGGAATTGGATTTGCTCAGAGTTCTAAAGTATTTTATCATTAGCTTATTGCAGTTCACTTCTGGACTAGGGCCTCTCTCAATTTGCGCCACAATATTCAATTCTGTGCCTTCCACATGCACTCTTTTCCAGCAGTCTTTCTAAGGTTGTCTGATCACCGGGGAGCGTAGTGTAGACACTACGCTTACCAAGTCACGGTCTCCGCTCTATGACCTTCATGCTCCATCTACCATCGTTTCTTTGGCAGACATGACCAGCCCATTGCCACTTCAGCGCGCTTATTCTACTAGCTTAGTCTGTTACTCTAGTTCTCTCTCGGATATATTTATTCCTGCGTTTATCTTTCAGAGATACATCGAGCATAGTTCGCCTCATAGCTCTCTGAGCGACTTTAAATTTGTGAACTAGCCCCACTGTAAGTGTCTACATTTCGGCAAACACTGGTTTTTAGGCATTGCGATATAGGCAAGTTCAAAACTCGATGCAGTTAGAATGGAGTTTCTCGCCTTTGCCTCATCAACTCGAACGTCTCAGCAGAGGGTTCGGACAACTCAAACACAGTCTTAAGAGTCTTAGTCTTACTCTTGTCTGTTGAATTTTCAGTGGAAAGGATAGTAAAGTTTACGATTTCTTAAACAAATTCCTATACACGTGAAAATAAGGATAGGATAAGATAAGGAATCATTGTTATTTTTCGAGATTTCATTAAGAATCCTTAGTTGTTGACAATAGTCAAGATTTTTTGGTGTCACACTTTTATTTCTGGACAGATATTTATGTTTTAATTGTGCTTGTATTTTTGTGATTAGAATATAGTAAATTAAACTATCATTTTTAAAATTATTATATGATGTTTTTTTGATGTTTTTCTTTCCCGCTTAATTCTATACTTAATTTTCAGGTTGGCTTTTGTATTTAAGTAGTGATAAGCATTCTACAATAGATATGGTATGTGAAATAAGGTCAGTCGATATGTATCACCAATATCCGAAAAGTATTGGTTCCGAAAGCCGGGATTTGAATATGAAACTTTTTGACACGGAAACAGGGTCGAAAACCAAGACGAAATATAGACAAAATATATAATTCTAATTAATATAATATAATTTCACGCCTTTGTTACTCGAAGGTGAGGGCAACGGCTGTTAAGCCTCGTCACGCCGTTATGTTTACGTCCCAAATGGAATAGGTGGCGAACCTATTGCCATACCGGGCAGAAAGTTTTCAGTCATCGATATTTATCACACTTAACTTCCGAAACAATTTCGTGAAGTCATTGGTGTAAGCCAATGTCAGGATTCGAACCCGGACCTCTGGACGACCGAGACAACTAGAATTCTAATTATTTCAAAATATTTTCTTAACGTTACATACCCTAATTGCAACTGGCAAACGACCTGAACTAATCTGTTAGTGCTGAACTAATCAAATGATAAAACTAGTATTTAGTTCTATCTGGCTTAATTAGACCAATTTGCTTAAATTAGTTGGTTAACATGAACAAATTTATCTGCAAAGTTCGAATACGCGATGAGATAATTTAGTTACACGTATTAAGTTTGAAAAGTAAATCCGAGTTTAGATTTGTATATTTAATAATATGATAACTGATTACCACTGTTGAAGATGATGAGACTCTCACTAACCAATATAAAAACGAATTATTAGAGATATTTTTATCATCTATTAAATAAAACATCTGTCGTAAACATAACACATATATGCACCTAAACAGAAAACCGTCGTAAATCTAATCATAATGTCATAAAAGTAGATCGATAATACCAAGTAAACCCACGAGCGTGGGTGTTGAATATATTATGGATGTAATTACTCGCTCCAATAACTCGATCTGCGCACACACTGTTGGGTTGCGATCTAACATGAAAAGTCACCACCGAGCTCTTTTGAAAAATATAAATAGAAAAACAAATAACTGAAGTGTAAGTGGGCAGTTCACATTAGTCGCAGATCTGATGCCCGATGGGGGAAACGTGTACTGGAGTGCAGACTGCGTCTCGAAAAACTTAGTTCAAGATTCCCTCAGACAAGATCATACAGGACTGGCAGCGGTTGGAAACAAATGGCCGAAGATCGATCTCAGTGGCGTGCCGAAGGACAAACTTGAGTCCGGCAGTGGACAGAGATAGATTGATAACGATGACTAATTAAAAAAAATACCATGGGGAAAACCGTTGTTTATATTTGTCAATAATTATATTTTTGTAATTGTCATTTTTCTAGTTGAAGTTTAATACAAAAAATATTAAAGACGTTATAATTTTAATGCAGAACTGCAGCATTCAAAAGTTTTATAGTGAGAGTATGTCGTAATAGCATCACTCTTTTTATATCAAAAACAGTTGACAGCGTCTCATTTTTATTTATGTAATAAACTAAAAAAGCATTTTCTCCCAACATTTTAGTTTAGTATCTATTATTTTAAATACATTCTTCATTTTGCTTTTAGCTAATTAGTTCTCTTGGATAAATTCTCCACATATAAAACTTTTCCAATTAAGACAGATGTATAAAATTAAGCCACATGAAGGTTCGTACTACGTTGTTCAAAATCATTTTACTTAGTTATATATCATAGTAAATATTTTTAATTAATATTAATTCTATCTATAGGTCTATTCTAATCTATAGGTACATATAAATAAAATTGAAGTGTCTATTTGTAACATTCCTACCGAGATTTTTAAGAAAAACTGATCAAATATTAACTTGAACTATATACATGTTGTGATATCTTTTTCATTTTTAATTGATTGTTTTATCACGATAATTGCCAATGAATCAAGGTAATCAATTAGAAACTTCACATAACAAGAAGTAGCCTCGCATCAAGTTATAAAACAAAATAATACAAAACACGATCAGTATATCATTTTTAAAAGCACAATAAAAATAAAATAAAAGTCTTGGCACGTTCGTAAATTATGACGGAAAGCAACATAAATTGTATTCAATTTGTTGTCCGTATATAGAGCAGGAAGGTGCCATGTAAATCTGTTTTCAATTGGACTCATTTTAACTTTAGGCAATAAATATGTTAACAAACCTTATTTTTTACGGTCCGATCAATACCTATTGCTTGATAAATTTAGTATAGCTTGGAATATCATTAGAATCCATTGAGAAGTTTTTTTTTTTAATATGAGAAGAAAAGGAGTAAATGAGCAGGTGGATATTGGTCCTGGTCTTAAGCGACTAGCATCAACTATGGATATCTACAACGCCGCTCACAATTGCGGTTCTTTATGATGAGATAGTGAACTGGTTGGAGAGGAAGGGCCTCTGTATTCTTTTCTCATAGAATAAAACGCAGCATAAACTCGTTCACGTCGATTTTCTTAAGATGTAAAACATACAAACATATTCTGTTTAACATGGCGTCAACAAAAGATAATTACCTATTTTTTATTTGTAAGTTGCTAGAAGTAGAATTGTTTTGCGGTGAATTTTATACTGAGTTCTTAAATACATAAAAAGTTCTTTAGGTCACTTCTTTTCTTTTTACTTTATCTCCAAAATATTATAATTTAACACTCATCTCCGGGATTCCTTAGAAAAACTGGTCAGATGTTTACTTGAACTATATTCACGTTGTAATATGTTAATCATTATCAAATAATTGCTTTATCACGATAATTGCCAATCAATCAAGGTACATAATAAGTAAATAATTAGGAACTACACATAACAAGAAGTTATAGACAAATTTGCTCTAATTGCGGTAAAAATAATGGTAAATGGTAATGGTAAAAATAAGCTACAGTTTGTAATCCGGGTCATTCTTACCCGCCACGCAGATGTTGAACCTATTAAATACAACGCTGACGCCGGGTTAAGCTGCTTCCTTGAAAATTTATATCTGAAAATGTATATTGTTCCAATGTAATGTTCTCGGAGATGAGTGTTAAATTATAATACTTTGCAGATAAAGTAAAAAGAAACGAAGTGACCGAAAGAACTTTTTATGTATTTAAGAACTCAGTATAAAATTCACCGCAAAACAATTCTAATTATTTTAACAGTGGTAGAGCCAAGCAGTTAGCTGCATGAATGGGCCGGCTCGACCGGTGAAATACCACGACCTCTCAGAAGACTGACGTAAAGTGGCGCATGCCGCGTTTCGTTCGGTGAGAGAGGTACCCGGAGGCCCACCCCTTCCCCATCCTTTCCTATCACCTATCCCTTAAAGGTCGGCAACGCAACAGTAACACTATATGTGTTGCTGGTGTCCATGGGCGGCGTTGGTTGCTTACCATCAGGTGACACGACTGCTCGTTTGCCCTCCTATTCCAAAAAAAAAAACCACTCAATGACATCTATTGCCGTTTAAGAAATTTTGGAATAAATTGATGAGAGGAAGATAAAAAATAAAACTTTTGGCTGATAACTTTTTTTGTTACCCTTTAGGTAGAAGTATATATATATTTATCTACTTGTTATTTGAGGCAATTTCATACAATTTTCCAAGGAGGGTTGACGTCAGGCAGGCGGTCGATAATAAAACCACAGCTAAAACTTTTGACAATATGGACAGTTCGTAAGGATGATTTGTTGTGCAATCCCAACTGGAGAGTGGGATAGGGACAAAAAATTATGATTATGGTTAGGGAATTATATAAGAATTATTTTACTGATTTCATTGAGGTCTTTTATGGTAAATTAAATGAATTTATTTTTCAAAATTTGATCGATTTGGTGATTAAATCTGTGATTAAATCTGTGATTTAATAGATTCAATAGTGTGATGGAATAGTCTCAAAATATGTATGTTAAGCAGAAAATATTAAATAAAATCCATATGATATTTTATAAGACAAACTAAAATCATATTAAGTAATTCATAGTAGTAAATTCTCATTCGTGTAGCTAATAAATGTAAATTCTTTTTTTGTAGGTGGAATGAAATTCTATTTTTTATTTAATTTATTTACAATAATAAGAACACATAAATTATTTACATTATTTACAATATATACAATTAAAAAACTACCTGAAATCAAATTTCTCCGCATCTCGGTCTACTGGCAGCGTGCCCAGAAGACTGGCCGCATTGCCACGCTGAATGGCAATGCTAATCCTCTGTGCGAAGAATAGACCAGCCCTCTGGTCGCGAGAGGCTTCGATCAGCCTCTTTGCAAGATCTTTGTAAAGTGCACGAGCACTCGGACCCCATGTCCCCAAAGTCTCAACCCCAAACGGCTCAAACACATAGTCACCTACAAGGTTTCTGTATTTGTGCCGCTTGAGATTTTCTGCCGAAGCAGCAGCAGTACCGGCCACCTCCACCGTGCTTGTGCAAAGAGGCTTGCTCTCGCGACCAGAGGGCTGGTCTATTCTTTGCACAGAGGATTAGCGTTGCCATTCAGCGTGGCAATGCGGCCAGTCTTCTGGGCACGCTGACAGTAGACCGAGATGCGGAGAAATTTGTTTTCAGGTAGTATTTTAATTGTATAAATTGTAAATAATGTAATTAATTTATTTCTTCTTATTATTGTAAATAAAGTTAATATTTAAGTTAATTACAATCAGCAAAAAAAATATTTTTTACTTACTTCAAGAAAATAATAATTTTTTAATTTAATAATTTACATTTTTTTAAACAAACTTTTCTGTCGTTCGGAATGGTAAAACATTCCATTACCCTACACTTTCCACCTAGGTAAAACGGACGTGTGGGGTATTGAACCTCTTTCATATCTACCCATGCAGTTAAGTGCACTAACTTGAAATTGGCAGTCATCCAAACGAACCTCTAAATATTTCCTTTATATTTTTCTAGTTCTACCTTAATTAAACTGGCTGGAATAAAGAGGTTTTATTCAATTCGCTTTATTCAGCGGAAAACGCTTAAAAGTTTTCTATTATTTTTAAAATTTATGAAAAATCCAAGTAGTTTATCTTTTTTTTGTACGAATCCAGACTGAACGAATTTAACTTTCTTGATTTAAAAATGTGAAGTAATATTACAAATCTTTGAGAAGAACTGACTGTAAATATTACTAGTGATGTTGAAACGTTGAAAACATATTGGATGAAATAAAAATTGAAAAGAAATATCTAGAAACAATTTAGCTTTAATTTCAAGTTCGTCGAACAGTACAAACGATGAGATACAGAAAATAACTTTGTTGCATCGCGGACCTACTTATTCAAGCCGGTCAAAAAGGTGAACTTCTGACTATAAATGATTTCTCTATAGTGCGATATTACAATATTAAAAAATTTTATGAACATTATGCTAACATAAAATAACTTATAAAATTTTGACAAAATTGAATGTGTGTATATGTATATATAACTTTACCTTATGTGTTGACTTGGTTGTGCTTTTAATTAATATTCAAAATTTTTCTTTTTTTTATACTGCGTGTGTGTATACAGACATCTATGCAGCATTTCAGCACAAATTATAGTATTATTTTTTAGTAGTCAATATCAGCCAGGATAGGCAGCTGTGAACTCAAATTTGTGATGGACTGGAATTAAAAACTCTTTTATTATTTATGTACCTACTTTAGTTATCTTATAAAATCGTAAAGATAGATGTTTCCATCAGGAAGTCTTCATACCCGTTTAAAAATTATTCATAGAAACTGTATTTTTCTGAAGTAATTGAATTATTATCCTACAACGATTTTTAGGTAATATTGACTAAATCCTTTTACGATCTTAATTCAAGCAAAAAATCAATTCCGATCAGGAGTTGACGGAGTAAAGGATTTCCGAATGGTAATATCGAGGTAAAAGCCTTTCATGTAAACAGAATTACACGCAGATTACGGGACGCTGGAGTGATTTTGGGATACATACCAGATATGCCAACAAATTATTTACTAATATTAACTTGGTTACCAAGAACTGTGTACGTATATTTGTCTACAGCCTTTTGTAAGCCTATGGTCACTGTTCAAACTTATACTATTATATTATTTCTCAAAAAGTAAGTAGGGTCTAAAGTTTTGGGAGTTTTCTCTATCCATTTTTATATGTAACACTAGCTGATTCAACGAATTCGGTACAATTGTAGTACAATTATATTATTTATTACTAGTATTGGTAGATTTTTTTGATAAGGCACTTAGATTAAGTTTTTTTATCGTTATAAATAGTCTGAGACTACGATTTCTTGACATTAGAGTATTAAAAAAGCAACAAACAAAATCTTCTTGTAAGTTTGTTTACGTTTGTGTTTTCATAGAATTCTTAGCTTTATGATTAAATTGATCTATTAGATTCCACTTCAATTATTAATAGGTTTAGTAGGTATAGATGCTATGGATATCAATACCGTCTTACTAGAAACCAAAACCTTGCCTCTTTATACAAAACAGAAGCGTAAATTCGTACACCTCAGAGGCCACATATGTCGCAAACTATAGTTAACTACTAAACTATTGTATAGATTATTATTTTGTGTGCTATATACAGTACACAAAGTAATTGTCTAATATTTACAAGCATATATATAAGTATACCTATGAGACATATTACTATATAAACTTTATGAGACGTAAAATTTTTCGGCCAATTTGATGACAAGTAAATAAAAAAATCATAAAATGTAATATTTGGAGCAAACGTGTTCTCTTCATCAAATCACTTATCGTCTACTTTTTACTACCTACCCGGGGTAACAGATGTATCAGCCGTTTGATAGCTCCATAGTTAAGCACCAGCGTCAGCCCGGATAGGTTTGATTTCACTCATCAGATCTACTAAGATTTTTTAATTGGGAGACTACTACTTACTTTGTTAAATTAATTCGCTAATATCCACATCATAGACTTTTAGAGTCATAGACTTATTTATCTTTACTAAACTTCCGAGATTATTAAATTGTGAACACCGATTGAACACGCTTACTTGTGAAAAACTGATGTTAGTTATTTCGAAATAAATAATAACAAAATTATCATTTTGTTTGTGTTTCATTTCTTTCTTTCTTTATCATCCTTATCGCTTGGTATATCATACAGGAAGGCTGTTAAACCTCGATAATTTTTTATGTTCCAAACGGGATAAGAGAAATCCGAAAACAAATTCATGTATAATAAACAATTGGTTGTCCTAGTTTTGTAAGCAAATTAAAAATGTCTCTGACCTAAAAACACACAATAAGATTATAACAATATATTCTAGTCTCGTGTTCTCGTTGTGACGTTTGAGAGGCGCTTCTGAATAAAACTTAAAATAGATGGTTAAATTTTAAGAGCGGGTGTTTTGTTAAGAACATGGCACAACATACAGTGGATACTATTGCATTATATTCAGCTTCCATTTTTAAATATTCTTAATATTAAATTAATTAAAATATACAGTATTTTGTACAAAATAAGAAGGCACTAGTTTGAATGTGAATGAATGTATGTTGAAAATAAGTCACATTTTGTAACAAAGACGTCGCTTGTACAGAAGCAGAGAAGGTTTGGGTATTGCGTTGACTAGCTAAAATATGTGGTTTAACATTAAAATGGATGCGACATCTGGTGATAAATCGTCAAATTTGAATATAACAAAACATCTTTCTGTGTTTGCATTTCGTTGTCATATTTTCATCGGTCGGTTTTTATTTTGAACATTATTCATCGTGACCTTTTCTGGACTATATACTAACATGAGATAACATGAAATCTTTTTGAAAACATGTTTTTTTTTAAGTGGAACTTCTAATCTTTCTTGCAATCGTTTAACGCTTTTAAGGCGTTAGAATCGTTTAACCATTGCAAGAGAGATTGCCCCTGTGGCCACTAAAAGTAATAAAGTTAAGATAAACCGGTCAATATATTAACCAACTTAGAACGTATCATAATTGATATTACAAAGAAAGTAACTCAGCTAATTTCACTTTCCAGTGTATGTATAGAAGTATGAATGTTCGGGCGAATCTTAGAACTAAATTTTGAAGTAGATAATATATTTAACTGATGGAGCTGAAATTTTGAATACATACTAAATTTTGATAATAATATTAATCGTGATAGAGCATTTCCCTGCATGAATGGGCCGGAGATTATATTTTTAATGTTATTCTACAATATGGGTATCCAATTAAACGGCTTTTTGAAAGTAACTCGAAAAATAATGTAACGTTACTCTTAATCCAATATGGTGGAATAGATATTTTTAATGCCTAGGCTGTATAGTTCTGCAACAGATACTTATAGAGAGTATACTCTCAACATTTCTTATTATCGCTCATCTCATTCTCATCTCTCACTTCACGTGCCTAAATGAATAAAAACTTAAAGAGTAGAAAAGCGACATTCGGCTCATTCGACTCGTCAGAATCTTGCAAATCTTAGTTGCGTTGTAAATCAAAACATAACTGTAATAAGAAATGAAAAAGTTTAATATTTTAGAGAGAACAAGACTGCGTAAGCAGTATTGCACAGTTTTGTTATCTCTAAGTAACCAGCGCCGCCCATGGACACCTGCAATACATATAGTGTTACAGTTGCGTTGCCGACCTTTAAGGAAGTAGGATAGGAAAGGATGGGGAAAGGGAGTGTGCCTTCAGGTACCTCTCTCACCGAACGAAACACGGCACGAGCCACTTTACGTCGATCTTCTGAGAGGCCTTCTTGGCTCTACCACTGTTAAGTGGTATTGAGTTGATGCGAATTATTTGGAATATATATGATAGTAATAGTCATCATTATTATAAAAATAATTTAATTGTTATGTCATTGATCAAAGTCACTTTGGTTTAACGTTGACAATGAAACACTGAATGAAAAATAAGACGTCAGTAGACGTAACGAAACTAAAATTGGATCGTAACCAGCTAGTATCACTGTTAATTCCACTAGTATCATAAGAACTGTATCACAATGCATATTTATTGTGGCATTACATAATATTATTATAATATCATCATAATATTGTTATCCTTGTGTTTGACGCCTTTTCTTGGCTCTAACATTTGGCAGTGATGTAGCTTTTATGAACATAAAACACTCGCCATAATAGAAAATTGAGAATAACGTAAACGGTTAATATTAATACAATTATATTTTGGCTACAATTCATATCAATAGTTATCCAACTAAAGCAAATAAATGCTTATGTTATAGAACTTAAATAACTTATAGTCATAGGTCTACACAGACACTTAAAAAAAGTCAAAAAGTACAGATTTCAAATATTATTAAAAATTACTTAAAAAAAAAGCTAAACCGATTTCTAAAAACGTAAACCACACAATCTGTAAATAATGTATATATAAAAACAGTACCTCTATAACTAAAAAGCGATAAATAACGTAATTTACTCATTTGTATACTTAATACAATATACAAATCGTAATACTTTAATACAGTCATCTTTGACTATTATAATATTTACAAATGTTACTTATTATTGAAGTCGGTGCAACACGATAGAGTACGTTACCTAGACTGGCACCGACTCCAAAAATATGTAACATTTGTCTTAAAAGTAAATTACATAATCCCCAGACTACACACGACTTTCCAGCTCTACAAACCGAATCAAATTAAGTGTAATAAATGTTGCTTGTATGTTGAAAAGATAATGACTTTTTTATTTACTTCTGGTAGTAAAGCATTCGCCTCCAATTATTACTATCGTACTGAAGCTTAAATTTGTGAAGTTGTTCTAAACTCAACACTATGGATATGGAATTTCAAACGAAATTAAAAATACAAAATAGTAACTTAAAGTTTTTCTTTTAATTACTTAACAGTTTGACATCAGAACATGATATAACTTCACCTACGCCGAACGTGTAGGCAACGGCTTTTAAGCCTCGACATCAGGCGACACGCCAGCCGGTTTGCCCTGCAATTTCGAAGCAAGCAACACACCAGCAACACATATAGTGTTACTTTTGCGTTGGGTTGCGTTTGCCTTTAAGGGATAGGGGACAGGCAAAAACCGACCTGTAAGAGGGCGCTGCATGAAATATCGCGAGAAATTCGACCGTATTGTTTTAATCCTAAGGGAAGTATGAAGCTAATTAGTGTACATAGGTTTACCAATATAATGAATTACGCAAAGGTGTTAAGAAAATAGTAACAGTTAAAGATTTATTATAGATAATGTCATTGACAGTGAGCAGCAAAATATTGAATATTTGCCTCATATAATTTATTCACCAACGTCGTATGCCATATTAAATGAAACATTAAACATAGCAAAAGAAATCGCCAACAAATGTCAGAAGCCAGATTAAATTTTATTCCTTGAAATTCGTTTAATAATAATATTTTTACTGACTTAAGAGCATTCCACACAGAGATGGCATTCTTTACAGCCATCGGAAATTATATTGACTGCAGTGGATTAGTGGAAACACCGGTGCAAGCAGAAGTATTAGCCGGCGGATCTCTTAATAGCTTTTTAGACAGCAAACATTTCAATCGTTGCAAGCTTTTAACTGCTGCTGCATTACAAATATATTGAACAATAATATTTATCCACAACTAATTTAATATTAGAGAATATTTGACAACTTGCTATAAACGCAGATACAGAATGCATCAAATCAGGCTGCGTATGCGTTGACGAATCGATACAGTTAACAGATTCATTGGATCGAATTTTGAACGGTTATAAAGAATTCTGCAATCAGACTTTGATAGGAGAAGATGGAAAACTTCTTAATTTTATTACCAACACAGTAAGTTAATTAATTTGTATCATAGATTTTTTAGAAGTGTCCGCACCGTCAAGATGGCCGAAATTTCGCATTCGTTTCAACAAAGTAAAATTAAGAAAGACCACATGTATCTGAAAAGAATCATTAATAAATCATTAATAAAAAGTACGAAGAATCCATTTGATGATCACTATTCAATCATGTCAATCATCAATATTTTGACGGATAAAACTGCATCCAAAGAAGTTGCTGATTTCCTGTTGGGTATGGAATCAGCAGGTTATCAACAAAAAAAATATATCTCAGGATGCTATTCAACTCTCGCAAGATTCGATAAACCTATAAAAGGAAACCAAGTCTGCAATTTCGCTTCTCAATGTATGACCAAAGTCCTTAATACTAAAGACAGGAACAAAAAAGTATGTATTATCGGAATTGGAACGAGATGTTTATCTTTCTTACGACTAACGAGATGTATTCTTATATCGAGACCTTCAGCAATTAGTTTAAATAAAAAAAAATATCTGGAATATTGCCTGACTTTTTCACTGCAACCATTGCCACCTGTCTTTTTATTCGTGCACTGCAGAGGTGTTTAAAACTTCAAAATCAACGTTAGCAAAGATTTTGAAATCAATAACTAAAGTGGTTGAGCCAATACAAATCTACGTTGAAATAGTGGATGGTTTTCCTACTTGTACCTAATTGGATCTTATATAGCTCTAACTTTTGACAAAATCGCTGAGTCGATACTAATAAAAATATGTTCAACAGATGCAACAGAAATACATAAACTTTTTGATCGCTACTTATTACCGTCAATCAAATATTACGAAAGTGAAAGCAGAAAAGAATTCGTTAACCCGTAAAGAATTTTAGGACCTCAACAAACGAAACTAAATATTTTTTACAAAGCCTTAAAAACTAACCTTTTAAATAGGCTTTAGTTAATTTTCTGGTTGATTATTGTGAAAATGAATTATTTACCTACAATAATTCAAAACGACGCTATGACCTAGGAACCTGCAAGAAACGAGTCTATTCCCATCATAAAGGCCGGCAACACTGATATGATGCCCCTGAGGGATGGTATTCGCTTTTCATCCAGTGACCCGCGAATATTGTACTTTTATAGATTTTCTTTTACATTTTTGGGGAAAATGTTTTTTTTTTTGCTCGTAAGCACTGAAACCCCGAAGAATAGGAAATCTATCCATTCATTTTTTAGATACTGGCAAATGAAGAACTGTTTTTCTGAGATATTTTAGAATGGATATAAATAAATAAATAATTTTCTGATACACAAAACCTGCCACACATCGTAAAGTTCAGTCATAGGATAGGGGAGAAATTTTGTTATCTTGAGCAAGGTTCTTTGTGCACTCTCAGCTTCCATTCGATACGTTTTGGCAGCGCTTCCTCATACACATTAACTAATAATAAGTGTATTATAATTACTCTAGTGGACAGAGTGATTTATATATTTGTCCACTAAGATTAACATCAACCTTCGCTCGTAGGTTTTTGAAAATAGGTAATAATTTACGAATACTTGAGGCAATACTTTGAACTTGTATTAACTTATATAACTTCTTCATCGATTAATACGCCTAGATATTTCATAGATGACAAGCGTGATACTTGAACTCATTGAGATTATTATTGGCGCATTTACAGGGGTACGTACTGTTATGGTCGAAAACAACCCTTAGATTTTGCTGATGCAAGCAGCAGTAATTCCTATATAAGCGAACTCGCATTAATTCATCAGAGAGTACTAATTTAGCCGCAGAGCAATACACTACATTCATCCCGTACCGCCGGTCGCGTTCGGAACTTCGGTTTTCCTTAATTTAAGTGTGTGAAATTGAAATAAATTGTTAGGGAAAATAAAATAGTTTTTTTTAAAAACACTTCGTCGAATACGCGCAGAACAATTTGGTGTCAGAAGTGGGATGCTGTGTGGATTCCTGGACTCGTTTTAGGATACCCAGCATTCATCGAACTGCATCGACGAAGCAAGATCGACGATAAGTCTCTTCCACTTTTGTGAGAGCCCGCATCAAGAAACTGCAGCCGACTATAAGTCTCCGCTTTGTAGCGTGAGCCAGCGCCGTATCTTATCCCTTGATTTTCACCTGCTGGAGTGCAGCCGACTGTCAGCCTCCGCTATACAGCGTGAGCCAGCGCCGCATCTCATCACTCATCACCACAAGGAAACTGAAAACCACCAACTGCTGACCGGTAACATCACAACATAGCATCATGATCCCAGTACTCCGCCTGATCTTCGTGTTCACCATACCTATGTGAGTCCGTAATATCTTATCCATCTGTGTATCTGTTCAAGTGAATTTTTGCAAAATATTTTATTTCAGAACATTAAGCTTAAATTTAAGAATTATTTTTAAGTGTTATATCATTTCTACGGAATTCTATGAACTATTTTCGTAATATTGTGTGAAAATTTTGATACTAAATCTTTTTCCTAATTTTTATATTCTAGATCTTATATATATTTAAATTCTATGTCTAATACTGAATCAAGCCCAATTCTTGGTTCAAAATTAATTATAAAATCCGAAACAATGTCTAACAATATAACTTTAAGCTTCTTAACTAAATTTATCAAACCATATGATGGCAGAAGGGAGACACTCCCTGCATTTTTAACTAATTGTGATAATGCAATTGCATTAGCCTCTCCGGACCAACAGATTATTTTATGTAAATTTATTATATCTCAGTTAGAAGGGAAAGCACAAGTAGCGTGTTCTTTAAAAACCTTCGATAACTGGTTAGAATTAAAAGTTTTTCTAAAACAACATTTTAGCGAGAAAAAACATTCTTCTCATTTACTTTCCGATTTACAAAACTGCAAACAGAACCTGCCTTCTGAGAGCGTGGTTCAATTTTCTTTAAGGATAGAATCATGTTTAACTAGGCTATTATCCGATGTTCACTTTTCGTGTGATAAAAAGGAGGAACTCGTAGGCAGAGTAGCCGGTATCGAGGACCTAGCACTTAATACATTTTTAATGGGCTTAAATCCCAGTTTTTCGCATATTGTACGCTGCCGTAATCCAAAAACATTAAATGAGGCAGTAAGTCAAGCTATTGAGGAAGAAAAATTATTTAATCTTACTAAATCTAATTCTAAATCGCAAAAAATATGTTCTACTTGTAATAAACAGGGACATTTATCATCTGAATGTTTTAAGAATAAAAGCAAAAATGTTAAGACATTCAATACAGATTTCTCTAATTCTAATAAATTTCCAAATCGTTTTCCCATACATCAACAATTTCCACGAAATCAAAACAATAATTTCTCACATAAAATTTGCGCTTATTGCAAGAATCCTGGTCATATGATAAGCGAGTGTCGTAAACGACAATATTATAATAATCATCGGAACGCGCAACAAGATACTACGCCAAAGAGTAGTGAAGCGTACAGAGGCAACGCTAAGATTAATTTATGTCACACTAATGATAATGATAATAATGATTCTACAAATAATGAATACTGTAACAATTCTTTTTCACATTTAAACTAAATCGGGTCCCGATATTGTGCCATTTGGGATCCCCGAAATCAAAAAACGGCACGTTTACTAATAATTCTAAATCCTTTTCATCTCAGCCGCACAAGCATGCACTGAGTCATACTAAATCTTATACATCTCAGTTTCCCAAAGAGGAACTGAGTCATACAAAACCATTTACTAGTTCTTATACATCTCAGTTGCCTAATAGTCAATTGAGTCATTCCAAATCATTTACTAATTCTTATACATCTCAGTTGCCTAAAAGTCAATTGAGTCATACAAAATCATTATCTAATTCTTACACATCTCAGTTGCCTAAAAGTCGATTGAGTCATACTAAATCGTTTACTAAATCTTATTCATCTCGGTTACCCAAAGAGGAACAGAGTCTTACTAGATCTTATACATCTCGGTTACCCAAAGAGGAACAGAGTCTTACTAAATCTTATACATCTCGGTTACCCAAAGAGGAACAGAGTCTTACTAAATCTTATACATCTCGGTTACCCAAAGAGGAACAGAGTCTTACTAAATCTTATGCATCTCGGTTACCCAAAGGGGAACAGAGTCTTACTAAATCTTATACATCTCAGCTGCCCAAAGAGGAACTGAGTCATATAAAATCATTTACTAAATCTTTTACATCTCAATTGCCTAAAAGTCAATCGAGTCATAAAAAATCGCTTACCAAATCACATACATCTCAGTTACCCAAAGAGGAACAGAGTCTTACTCAATCAAATACTAATTCTAAATCTCATACAAAGTCCTATGCTAATCCTATATCTTATTCTAATGAAACTAATTCTAATTTGAAATTATATGAAATTAACTCATTTATCACAAAGGTTACACTTCCACATATCTTCTTATATACCAAGCACACTAGTAGAGCCCTTATCTTACTAGTCGATACAGGAGCCAGTGTTTCTTTAGTTAAAAAATCGAGTCTTTACAATAAACCTGAGTTATCGAAAGAAATTATACGACTTAAAGGTATTAATGATATTAATACCTATTGTCAAACTTTAGGTTCTTTTCAAATGCAATTTCAACTATCCAACGAAACTTTCTCATTTAAATTTCACGTCATAAATGACAAGGTAGATTTCGGATACGATGGCATAATAGGTACCGATTGTTTAGGTTACCTCAAAGCTGTTGTGGATTATAATAAATCGTGTCTAACAATGCAAAATCACACTATTCCACTACATTTTAAACTGCCAACCTATATTATTCCAGCCCGTTCGGAAGCCATAGTCGAATGTGGCATATCAAATAAATTAGATGAGTTATCCCCTCTTACAGAAGCCTTAGTCCTAGACCATAAGATATGCGAAGGAGTTTATGTCGCAAACTGTATTGTAAGCATAAAGCCAAATCGAAGAGTTAATATTTCGATATTAAATACCACCGAAAGGGATATCGAAATTAATAATTATTTTGTGCACCTCACACCCATAGAAAGTAATTTATCTGAGTGTGTTGGTGAAATAGAGACTGTAAATAATATTTCAAATGTTTCTATAAATAGACAAAAAACCGTATTAAATAAAATTAGAACTTCTCATTTGAATGCAGAAGAAAGGGCAGCCCTATTAGATTGTTGCTCACAATATACAGACGTGTTCCACCTAGAAGGTGAGCCGCTCTCTTATACAGATACTATTAGTCACTCTATAAACACGGGGGACGCTGCACCAGTCCATGTTAAATCCTACCGTTTCCCTGAATGCCACAAAGAGGAAGTAGATAAACAAATTAGTAAAATGCTAGAACAGAATATAATACGTCATTCTCAATCGCCATGGAGTGCACCAGTTTGGGTCGTGCCAAAAAAGGCAGATGCCTCCGGCAAACAAAAATGGCGAATAGTTATTGATTATCGTCGCTTAAACGACGTCACTGTTTCTGAAGTTTATCCAATACCTTTAATCACAGATATTCTAGATCAATTGGGTCATTCCAAATATTTCACAACCCTTGATCTCGTAAGTGGATTCCATCAAATAAAACTAAATCCTGCTGATGCTGCAAAAACAGGATTTACAATTGTGGGAACAAATGAAACTTCTGGTCATTATGAGTTCACCAGAATGCCATTTGGCTTAAAAAATGCCCCTAGCACGTTTCAACGCCTGATGAACACAGTTTTGTCTGGTCTTCAAGGCATCCATTGCTACACATATTTAGACGATTGCGTTTCTTACGCATTTGATCTAAATTCTGCCATTTCGAAGTTAAAACTAATTTTAGAAAGATTTAGAAAACATAATTTAAAACTACAACCGGACAAGTGCGAATTTTTACGTCGCGAAGTTACTTATTTGGGTCATAACATCACCGATAAAGGTGTCTCTCCAAATCCCGATAAAGTCAAGGCCATTGAAGGTCTTCCCTCTCCTAAGAGTCCCAAAGACATTAAATCGTTTCTCGGTTTAGTCGGTTATTACCGACGATTCATTGAAAACTTTTCCAAAATCACGAAGCCATTGACTTCACTCCTCAAAAAGGACGTCATTTTCTCTTGGTCTCAAGAACAAGAACTCGCTTTCCAAACCCTAAAAAATAAACTAATTTCTGCACCTTTACTTCAATATCCAGACTACTCTAAGCCATTTATCCTTACCACTGACGCATCAAATTATGCCATTGGAGCAATTCTCTCCCAAGGTGAAATTGGTAAAGATAAACCAATAGCCTACGCGTCACGTACACTAAACAAAGCAGAAGGAAACTACTCTACTACAGAGAAAGAACTTCTAGCCATCCTTTTTGGTGTGAAAACCTTTCGTCCTTATCTATATGGCTATAAATTTAAAATCGTTACTGACCATCGACCCCTAGTATGGTTATTTAATGTCAAAGATCCAGGGAGTCGTCTTATACGATGGCGCCTCAAACTAGAGGAATATAATTATGAAATTATATATAAACAAGGAAAATTAAATTCCAATGTAGACACTTTATCACGATATCCTATAAACGCGTTAACAGATTCTAATTTAAATAAATGTACATATGAGCAATATTTTAAAAAACAGTTTTTGAAAACTACTTCTAATAACGATACAAAAATCGAAGAGCATAATCAATCTCTTCATTTAGCAAAACAAAATTCAATCGCATGCCCAGTCTCTTTAGATTTCGATTACTCTATGCCGCACTGCGAACAATTGTTATCGTCAATCGAAAACGCTGACGAGTTAAAAAGTTGCGAGCGCGAGCCTGAAACCGTTCACACGGTTCATTCCAATAACAAAATAATACATTTACTTATATTTTGATTGTATCTTTATTCCTGTATATAGTTTATAAGTTATACAAGTGTCTCAGAAATCGTAATAACTCCCACTGTTGTGTACAGATTTTTAATCAATGTTATAACAAAAAATCGCATAGTCAAAACTCGAAAATTTCTAGTTCTATAGAGTTACATGATACCTCTACATCAGATGACGAAAAGTCAATTAGATCATTGCCAAATCTTAACAAATATGGCTCTATTCAAAAGGTCATGTTCAAGAAAGGTTCTTCTAGCAGGAACATAAACAATCTATACTTATATTATAAAGCGGAAGAGTTTGTTTGTTTGAACGCGCTAATCACAGAAACCACCAGTCCGATTTCAAAAATTCTTTCACTGGTGTATAGTCCATTTATCGAGGAAGGCTTAAGGCTATATAATATTTTCAAATAAATTAGGGATCCTTACTATAAGTTCAATAATGTAACCCAAGGTGTAAGAAAAAGACCCGAAAAAAAATCTTAAATCGCGAACGCTGCAAAAACTATTGATTATAGAACAAAACAATGTACTACACTTTCACAGAACATATAATTGTCAACAGAAAAGTCCGCGACACCATATGTCTAACTATTGTAGTTATCGCACAATAAGTGTTTTTTGAATTTTTAAAAATAATTATAATGAGGTCGTTTTAAAAGTTCTTTATTTTGTACTTTGGTATTAACTCTACTCAAAATAAATTACTTCAATGTAAAGATAGATTCAATACCTTTCTAGAACTTTTTGAATGATTCAATTCGGACATTTAATTCAAAAGATATCGCAAAATACAAAATGTAAGTATACGTTTCTTAGGCAAATATTCCGCGCACATATATATAATCGGGAGACCCGCCTGACTCGGTCATGAGCGCCGCTCATAGCTGGCAGGTAATTTTTTTTTAATTTTCTTAGACTTTTTTTTTCTTTTTGTCCTAATGAGTTTGTAGTATTTAATCGTCTTTTGGGGTATATGTATATTTATTTTGTAATAATTAATAGGTGATGTGAACCTGTAACATCTGTGACCCCGTGTCTATTTAGACACATTAGATTAGAATTTGATCTATTTAAGAGTATAATAAACGGGAAATAATGCGACACGTTTAGGTAAACAAATACTTACTTTTATTATTAGCTTGACGTTCGGCCTGGTTGCACTGGCCGTAGTCACAACCAGACAGATAATTTATTTACCTAAATGTGTCGCGTTATTTTCCGTTTATTATATTTATGTAATATGGAACGCGAATATTAAAAGATTTAAAAATATGTTCATACTTAATTAACCAAAGTCATGGGTCAAAGCTTCACGCAGATATTATAATATTATCTATAATTCTTTACAATATTGCAACTTCATATAAATGGACGAAGCGCAAGATATCTACGCACCTCAATCTTGGCGTCATTTGCTAAAATATAAAGACTTAGCGAGTTTGTTACACATCTGCATACCACATAGTTGCCCAGATGGGCAACTATGTGGTAATGTAAATGTATATAGATATATACATTTACATTTTTAATATCGTGATCTCTTTTAAAATTTAGTGAATTTATTTTGATAAGAGTAATACCAAGGTGCCAAATCGACATCATTTAAAATATACAAAAAACACTCACTGTGAGTTAGGCATACTGGTAAGAACATGTGGTGACCAGGTTTTTTTTTAAATCGACGACAATGACAAATTTAAAAAAAAAGGTTCAAGTAGGTAGTATTTAAAAAAAACTAAAGATTGACAAAAAACTTCTGGCAAAGTCCCTGGTATTGCTATTGATTGAAGTGGATAATATTTTTTTTTATGGGATATGTGGGATATGAGGGCAAAGGAGCAAGCGTGTCACTTGAAGGTAAGCAACCTGCGCCGCCCATGGACACCGGCATCACTTATAGTGTTACCGTTGCGTTGCCGACCTTTAAGGGCCTTCCCTTCCTTCCGATCCTTTAAGGGATGGGGAAGGGAGGTCGACCTGCGGGTACCTCACTCACCGAACTAAATGCGCCATGAGCCACTTTACGTCGATCTTCTGGGAGGTGGTGGTATTTCACCGGTTGAGCCCATTCATGCATTCATTCAACTGCTTAATATTTTAACTGCCATTATTTTCATCATATCTAGGTTGTTAGTCGCTAATATCAAAAGCTAAGAAAGTAAGGTGTGTAATAATCATGCCTTATGACGCTTTGTACCCTTTACCTACCCCGCAAGGGATCTGGCGTGAAGTTATGTATGTATGTATCAGGAACTTGAAATGAAAAAAAAAATAGTGTTAGATAGTCCATTTATGAGGAAAGCTTTGAGGTATTAATATGATCGCGGTAATAATCTTTTTAGTGGAAAATGTCTAAAATATGGCGGTACGAAGTTCGCGCGGTCTGCTAGTAATTAATATTTCGAAATTTATTAATAATGTATGTTATAATTTATATAGCATCAAGCATCAAATTACACTTTACATTGTATCAAATATATTATCAGCAATGTTAATTAGCTATTAAGCTTATGGTTTTGTACTAGTTATATTCTATATCTTTAATTGTACTTATTCTTAATTTCTTATTGTGTTTACTTTTATAATTCAAACTGTACAAAGCCGAAGTTCTCGATTCATTCGTATCGTTTAATATTAAACTTCGCTTTTATCTTATAGAAGATAAAGCTTCGTCTTCTCGGGGGACGTGTTATGGTCGAAAACAACCCTTAGATTTTGCTGATGCAAGCAGCAGTAATTCCTATATAAGCGAACTCGCATTAATTCATCAGAGAGTACTAATTTAGCCGCAGAGCAATACACTACATTCATCCCGTACCGCCGGTCGCGTTCGGAACTTCGGTTTTCCTTAATTTAAGTGTGTGAAATTGAAATAAATTGTTAGGGAAAATAAAATAGTTTTTTTTAAAAACACTTCGTCGAATACGCGCAGAACAGTACGAGCTGTAATCTTAAATTGAAACGGGTTGTTGAGATTAGTTTTGCTAAAACATAACATAACATAACTTCTTCTAACTAATTGTTTAGAAAATATAATATAACCTAAATCCTTCCTCTATAAATGGACTATCCACCACTAAAAGAATTTTTAAAATAGAACCAGCTGTTTCTGAGATTACCGCGTTGAATGAAACAAACTATTATGCTTTATAAGTATTAAATGAGTGGTATAGTGCCACCACTAGCTACTAGATGTCTATGTACAGATAAAAATCACGCTTAAGCAATTTTCTTCCTGGATTTATATATAGACTGGTTAAAATTCGTCCATTTTGTTATTATATAATATGTTATGTGGCTGCAAGGGGGGCGTTAAAAGCGTTAAACGGTTGCACGAGACATTAGAAGTTACACTTCAAAAATAAATTATATTCTAAAAGTTTCGGAGGTCGCCGGTTCTGATTCAGAGGTCGTGGATTCGATTTAGGGCTCGCCAATGACTTTTCGAAATTCTTTTCAGAAGTTATGTGTGATAAATATCGATGATTGACAACTTTGTGTCCATTGCATAGCAATAGGTTCACCACCTATTCCATTTGGGACGTAACAAGTCATGGCGCTATCGGCGCTGCCTACACATTCCGTTGGAAAAAACTAAGCGGGAAATTTCTGCTGAATTTAAATTGTCAGTAATAAAAATGATAACCGCATTATTAACGAAAAATCTGTTTTCTTTTTTTATGGCACAATAATTTATTTTTCTAAAGAATATCTACTGATTTTCACTTTAAATTTAGGATTTATCGTTTTTAAATGTATTGTTACCGATTTTATTTTCTTTCATTCACATTTATAAATACTTTCTTGTTCTGTATGTAAGTACATCAATAAATATTATTTTGGTGTATTCGGTATTGTGTTTGGTCTAATATCCGATAATAACGGGACTAGCTCTAATACAATATTTATGGGCGTGGGTTCAAATTCTGATCTCAGTAAAGATTATTCTGTCCCGCAACTAAATTGTGCTCTTGCTATTTTTTTTTATTCTTATAAGAAATAGATGAGGTATTTATTTAGAAGTAGCTACCTCACAGCACACGTTATTATTTTTGTATAATTTAGCTATTTTATACTTTCGATGGTATTCGTAACAGTATTAAGTAGTTCAGTGGTCCTAGTATTTGTGCACCCCGCTTCTGAATCAAGGAGTTGTGGTTTCGAATCCTGATTCACACCAACGGCATTTCAAAATTACTTTCGGAAGTTAGGTGTGATAACTAAATAGTATAATTTAAGTAGGATTAAGAAATACATTATCTTATGCAGTCTCAATTTTACGAAAGAACATTTATCACAAATATGATTTCGATCCTCATTAATATACTCCCTTCCACTGTTATGAGGATATAATCTACTGCTGAATTGTTACTGTAAAAGAGACCAGCCTTGTTTTTATTTTTTTTCCTTGTAAATAGTATTATTTTGACAGTTATCAGCAGCCATTATAAGCGGGAGCGTATCGTTTAGAAACTAGAGATGTTTATTACATTTTCCTGGACGTTGCGGGAAACGGCCAATCATTCATGTGGTCAGTTTCTGCTCACTAAAGTTGAGGAGTTACACTCCAGGGATTGTTTTCTTTCTAAAGTGTTTGTCTTTTCCCATTAGAGAGATGATCGTTTACCATACGATATACTTAACGCTGGACACATTGTGTTTATTAATTTCAACATTAGTCAGGCACCTCGCTTCTATATCAAGAAGCCATTGTATCTATTCCGGCCTCACACAAAAAAATACTGACTTTTCCGATTTCTTAGTACGTTATATGTGATAAATATCGACAATTTACTTTTTTATGCCCTGTGTATGGCAATAGCTTTCACAGCTAATTCTATTTGGAACGTAAAAAATTGGCAAGTTGAGGCGCTACCGGCGTTGCCGAAAACTTCGAGTAGAAAATGGCTTAAATTTACAAAAATGTAAATATTTTAAAAAAGTTTATTAGATTTCTACTCGGATTGATTAATAAAGATGTTAACCCCGTGGTCAACTTTATTGACGCTTACGGGTAGGAACAGCAAAAATATTTAGTTGTTTATAACATTGTAACATAATGTTTCGGCGAGTCGAGGCTTAACAGCCGCTGCTACACCTTTAGGAAGAAAAACGCATGAAGATATGTTGAATACACCTTCTCGCAAGTTAAAATGATTAGGAATATATGAGTACTACCATTCCTGAAGAAATTTTGGTGATCAACTCTACAATTATACACTTATAAAACTTTTACCGTTTACGACCGAAGAGATCTTTTGTTTTCCTTACCCTGATATTTTGCGATAAAATATTTTTTCATATACAACTTTTGTTTTACTGATTAAGTATTAGTTGATATCCGCAGCCCGGCTGCATGGCTTACTACTGGGTATAACTTTTTTCAGAGAATTTCAGGATAAGGAAACAAAGCATAGACACTAATCTATTGAATAAGAGAAGTTAGCTGTTAAATAATATCTAATTCTATGATACAGATGTTTACAGAAAAGTGCCATCAGAAATCTCGTGTAGTTTAATTTATAAACTCTTAAAACTACAGAGGAAGCTCAACACGAAGAAGTAAGGAAGTGTATGCCCCGGTGGTTCGGGCATGTGAAAAGAATGGAAGTGCATCTTATCTCTTATCTTATCAGTATAACAAAGCAGATTATTTAAAGGAAAATTTTAATCATTCTCGTGATCATATTTATCGTGTAATTTTGGGTGGTGATGTTAGGTGTCTTGAAAACAGCGAAAAGTGCGTAAAATCAGTTATCAATGTCAATGAAGCAAATAAGTTATCTAACCATCGTGTCTTATGGCAAGTTATGGCAGTACCTTTTATCAAGTCAAGATACTTAGCTTAAAGTTATATTCTTGGTGTAATTAGGATATCACTAACTGAAAGTATAAGTATACTTTTTGTTTTGAGTTGCAAAATTTATTGGAATCAGGATACTTCAACAAGTAAAGCAACGCGTACCTACAAGTTTTTTGACCCTTCCTAATAAGTTTGACCTGATTTTGTATACGGTATTGGAAATACTTCCAAATTCCCGAATATTATTTGTCTTATGATATTAATATCTAGCCAGACTAATAATCAAGAAACTCGAATTAGAAATATAACTGCTACAAATTAAGAACAATAACATAATTTACAAATAAAGGTGAGTGGAACAATATCACAACAAAACTGTGATTTATTTGTTGCAGAAAAGTTTGTTGTGTCCTACCATCATGAAGGAATAATAATAATTATAATCTAACATATTATTTCTTGCTTCTAGATTCCTGCTGGTTCCTATTATTGATTGATATAATATTAAAATAGCCAGACTAAAAATCAAGAAACTCGAATTAGAAATAGAACTGCTACAAATTATGAACAATAACATAATTTACAAATAAAGGTGAGTGGAACAATATCACAATAAAACTGTGATTTTTCCATTAATAGTCTTGATGGTCCAGTGGAATGGAGTGCTTCGGAATCAAGATTTCGTGGGTTTGAATCCTGACTCATCAATGGCTTATAACAGCCACTGCCTACACCTTCAGGTAGAAAAAGGCGTGAAGTTATGTTATCATTACATAGTATACAATAAAGTTGCTTTCTGCTGTCTGTCCTGTTACTTGCTTATATCTTTAAAACTATGCAACATATTTTGATGCAGTTTATGTTAATAGATAGAGGGTATCAACGGGGTGGTTTTTATCTATAATTCATGTATTAACTTATTTATTACTTTTGTCTTGGATGCGCTTTTAGCAGAGATGGAAGGTACACCGCGGTTGTAGAAAGACGAGTGGCGATAGGAAATAGCGTAAACGGAGTGTTGGGCAGATTCCTGGGCGCAAAAAATATTAGCAGAAAGGCCCAGGTAGCAATCCACAATGCAGTCCTGATCCCAACACTAACTTATGGAAGCGAGAGCTGGGTATGGCAGAGTGTGCATGAAAGTAGAATAAACGCGGTAGAAATGAGGGCTCTACGCAAAATCTGCGGAGTGACTCTCGCTGACCGCGTAGAAAACAAGGTTGTGAGGAAGGAAGTTGGTTTGAAAGAGAGTGTCGGTGTAAAAGTAAGAAAGGGCATGCTCCGATGGTTCGGACATGTAGAAAGAATGGTTGACGCAAGACTGGCTAAGCAGATATACAATGCAAAAGCGGACGGATGTAGGAGTCGAGGACGGCCAAGACACACATTCCAAGACCAAATAGAACGTGTTCTGGAGGAAGGTGATGTTAAGAGCCTCAAAAACCGACGCGCGTGCATGAAAAGAGTTATGAAAGTCAACGAAGCGAGTGAGGTGTGTAAGAATCGTGCCCTGTGGCGCTCTGTTCTCTCTGCCTACCCCGCAAGGGATTTGGCGTGAAGTTATGTATTACTTTTGTTTGCTGTGTCCTACCATCATGAAGGAATAATAATAATAATTATAATCTAACATATTATTTCTTGCTTCTAGATTCCTGCTGGTTCCTATTATTGATTATTTAAGAATCAGATGTTATGATACATGAAAATTAATAAATAAATGAAAATGAATATATATTAAAAGTGATTCTGAATAAATTGTCTTCTTTTAATACTTCCATGAATAGTATTGGTGTCAATGTGTGGTGTTCTCTCACTACCACCAGTTACAACCTCCTGAATATTTTCTTCTTCTGGTGGAAATAATCCTTCTTTCATGTCGATGGCTATGTTATGGAGCACTGCACATGCAACAATAGTCTGTTTGGCTGTATTAATATTGTTAAACATCCCTCTTAACAAACAGCGAAACCTTTGCTTCCACAAACCAAAACATCTCTCCACAGTATTTCTTGTACGAATATGTGACCTGTTATACCTCTGTTCTTGTTCAGATCTAGGGTTTAAAATTGGGGTAAATAAATATGGAGTGCATGGATAGCCACTATCACCAAGCATTATGCCAGAGAAAGCACCTGCTTCAAAACGATGTTTTATTCTGCTTTCTCTGAATATTCTTGAATCATGGACACTGCCACGCCACCTCACCACTATGTCCATGATTTTGAGATCAGCGTCACAAATCACCTATAAAGAAAATATTATCTGTTTATGGGAACGTAACAATTAGTAAAATAGAAGTTTCTGTAATTAATTAAATCCACATACCTGTACATTAATTGAAGCAAATCCTTTCCTATTAATATATAGTTGCCCATCATCACAATTCATTTTCTTTATTTTTATGTGGGTACAGTCAATAGCTCCAATCACTGTTGGAAAATTGTCTATGCTGCGAAATTTCCTCATAACCTCCTCTTGTTGTCTAAGAGTAGTAGGCATTTTAATGAATCTATCTATTTCCTTGCTAATGCTCCTGCTACTCTCTTACAAATATTGCTTACAGCTGGTTGAGACACACCATGTAAATCAGCTGTGTCATCTTGGATCTATAAAAATAAATTCCTTAGTAAGTTCCTTATTCACTCGTAATAAGTTCACGAACACAAATATGAAATAGTAAGTTACACATATACAACAACAATTACTTACTTCATGGCCTGCCCAACTTCGCAATGCACATGCTACTTGGATTTCTGGTGAAATAGAGTCTCCACGGGGATCATTGGACAAATCCTCTTTTATTAAATTAATAATGTGTTTACCAAAATCTTTGGTAAACCTATATTTGTAACGAAACTCTTCATCAGTCAGTTCTTCAAAAGGATTCATTCGAGTCCGTTGATTTAGAGGTTGGCGGATAGTTGGCATTAATTCTAAATCTTCTAAATCCATCAAATCAATCCTATTGGCTTCCATTATAAAAATATATTCCCTAATGAGAAACACAATAACGCAAGCTAACCACAAAAAACACTATATTGACGTTTATGAAAGTAAAACCATTGCTAAACTAGGGGGGCAGCGAGATCATCTTTAGTGTCATAGATAATACACCTATTTGTGTTAGTCTTCCATTTGTAATAAGAAATTTATTTGTGACCTAGTTTAACTCGATTACTTTCCTTAGTCTGTGTTTTGTAATAAGGCGGTAATGGTTTAAAGTCTAGACTATGACACATAAATATTCGAAAAAAACGGACGTTACGTGGGAATCCGTGGGATACGGACTTGCGGAATCGAGCTCGATCTATGAAAATTATCCGTCAACTGTTTTGTGATACCAAATGTTGTATATGAGAAAAAAATATGGAACTCTTGGACTTTTCAGTTCACGACCTTAATATGAATAAAATATTTGAAAGTGATAAAAAACTTGTTAACTTTAAAAGGCGTGTGGACATTAAACGAACACAGAGTATTCAGAAGATGAGATGTATATAGTAAAAAATTACTATATTCATGAAATTCAATTGTGTGCCAAAGTTGACACAATCTGCCGAACATCCTCGTGTGGATTTAACATGACAAAAAATGTATGTTTTGATATGTACTAGTCCAAATTATTAAGTCTAAATAGGTACGTTTTTTAAATATCTCGGTGATTGAGCACTCTGCTTCTAAATCAAGAAACATCAATCAATAAGAAATAATTTCAAATACAATACTTATATACCTTTTTACTAAATGCCACAAAAAGTAGTATTGATTGATTTTGAAATCACTCAATATTCATAATCAATCAAAATTTAAATATTGATTGATTATTTGGTATTGGTATTTTATTGGACGAGAAGGCCCATTCAAATAGCAAACTGCTTACTATTTATAGGAATATAGGAAGCGTCAACTAACCTGCATATAGCTCAATAGAATATGATCATATTTCATAAATGTAAAATTCATATACTAACATTTTATCACAAAAGACAAGCTCGCTAGATTTCCCAAGCTGAGTTCTCTTACAATATTATTTTCCTAGCAACGAATTCCAATAAAATATAAATATCTAAATATTTTTCAGAGTTATTATTATTGACCAGTGAACATTGAGTTATATTACTAAAGTATGGAGTAGACATCGCGAACAAAATTTGTGCACCGTGCACTGTGGTGAATGCACCACAGTGAGCTCAATCGGTGATTGTGATACGTCTGAGGATGTGTACAAAATATGCATTTCCACAGGAATGGTCATTCGAAACTTAATCAAGAAGAGTGGCGATAATAAAGGCCTTTCATCCAAATACACCTTCGCTTATATTACTATCACTACATTAAAATTATTCTTTATTCTTTATTGTACACAAAATTTATAAAGCTTGTTACAATTTTTTTTACACAATTTGTACAAAGGCGAGCTTAACCCAAAAATGAGTTATCTACCAGCAAACCCTTTAGTGGCAGAGGAAAGGTAAAATTTATTATTAAGGAAGTATTTACTTCTTTAAATCAACATGCATTGGAATAACCCTTTTAAGTCAAATCATCGGCTTCATTTAATTCGAAGCATTATTAATAAATATGCGTATTATTGCATATTTATTAATAATGCTTCGAATTAAATGAACACTCTCAGGTCTCAAACACGAATGTAAAGTTACAAACGAATATACTTCTGTGCGCCAAAAACTGAATAGACTTGTTTTGTTTAAAGGAGAGTAAAACAATAATGCAAAACTAAATTGGCTTTTCTTTCTATCTTTTCAAGTACTAATACCCACATACAATTTGATAAGTCGTAGAATTTGTATACGCCTTGAAATATCAAATCTCAATATTATTATTTTGAGAATAACTCTAACTATTTTAGCCACTTAATAATATAAAAAAACTGCCGGTAGAGTATTACCGAGAGAATATAATTATCAATAATAACATTTTATGTCAGATAGGTAGAAACCAAAATATTGTACCGAAATGTTGCGTCTGTGCAGTTACGTCTCATCTGTGACTCATTAAGCTACCCTCCGCGCATCCCGTACCCCTTGTTCGTTGCAAAGTTTTTGTTCACAATGTCTCCTCTATACTTTAGAAATATAACTCAATGCCTGTGAAATAGAATTTAAATTGATGTTGTATACATTTCTAAGTAAGTCTGGGTCTTAGACAAAAACTTGCAAACCTTCATTATCCACGTCTACTTGTCTATGTACGGACGAAGGTACGTAGAGGTAGGTAATGTGGGTAACGGTATAAAATAACGAATGAAGATACGGATCTTTTGAAATCCTTAAATCAATTTATTTTAAATAAAGTAGGTATATATAAAATAAATATTTTTGACGTTGACACTTCCGTTATTTAAAGCATTTTTATTTTCAATAACAAACTTGTCAATATTACCCGCAGCTTCGTCTTCATCATCAGGCCAGATTTTTCCTCTGCTGAACGTAGGCCTCCCCTTAGCACGCCATTATTCCCGGTGTTGTGCCACCTGCATCCAACGACTGCCAGCTATTTTTATTAGGTCGTCTGTCTATCTAATGCGGGACGGCCTACGCTACGCAAACCGATCCGTGGTGTACTCTTAAAAATCTTTGCCCGCCTCCAGAATATAATATAGAATATCTCAGAGTATAGAATAGACCATATAGGTGGCAAAACCGATTTCCTTATCTCGGAAACAAAATAATAATAAGTACATATTAATTATTTACTTCAATAATTTAAAAAAATAAGTCAAACAAATTGAAATATGAATTCAAAATTTATTTTTATGTATAACATTTTTTTTTTTGTTTTTTTTTGTGATTGGTGCTTGTTTTCGTAATTCATGCCTTTGTATACTATTTTTTTATAATTTGATAACATAACAATAAGTATTTAAGAAGAAGCCTGAAAGTAGCACTAATTACGAAGAAAATAAAAATGCATGAAGAAATATGAAATACCAACTGAGATGACTGTGGATGTAAATAGCGGTAGAGGAAGGCCGAAAAAGAGATGTGTGGGTCTTAGATACAGTACGAGTACGATGGGAGTAAGTGTGTGTAAGATGACGAAATAAGAAATTGCAGAAGGATGACATGTTGTGCCAACCCCAGTTGGAGCAAAAAGGGCAGGAATGTAATACGATGTAGGAAAGCTCATATTTATAATTCAATTAATGCGAATCTTGAAAACTATCATACCTAGGAAATTGAAATGGTACTGTGGGCTTAAATTTTACATTTATGACAAGCACCTGCATAAATATATAACGACGAAGATTCAACTTCTTTCAATGGCGGTGTTAACATTTATGGAAAAGTTCCAATACACAATTCGGCAAAAAATCACAAGGGAGTATATTTTTGGATACAGAATTTTCCTCAAAAGCAAATATCGTTAGAATGTCAATACTTTGTTGGGGGTTCTTATAAAAAACATCCCCTTTTGTTGTTTTTGTCGAAATGCTGATAAGATAGAAATTTTTGTCTTATATTAATTAATGTTATTTCCACATTTTTTTTCTCTTTTAATACTTGATTGTTCAGTGAAATGTTCAGTGTATTCAAGATTATGTTAAGAAATTTCATATAAATTTTGCTTGGCTTTCTTGGTTTTTTGTTGTGAACGGAGATCTTGTTTTAACGCTTTATTAAAAAACGATGCGATACTGATCCCAAAGCTCACTTATGGAAGCAAGAAAGAAGCGTTAAAATGATGGTGTTAGTAGTCTTAAAACCGATGAACGTGTATTTTCTATCCACCTTTTTTTTTTTTTTTTACGCGAGGAAATGCTTTATGCACACCCCCCGCCTGGGGACGGCAGGGGGTAGTGTGGGACTCCCAAAACAGTAAACTGAAATCCGATCCTAGGGTTACCCACTAAAACCTCGCGGCGGCCTTCCTCCGGCGTTGGGGTGGTCCAGGATTCGGTTAAACCCCTCTGGTCCACCCCGCCGTCGCCCCCCCTCTTTCACGAGGGGGTGCTCATCCTCGGGGAGCCTGGCGAGGCTCCCCCGGGCGGGGCGGCTCCGACCGCGCGCTGTAAAGAGGCGCGCGGCCGGCGGCGCCCCGGACGACCCTCCCCGGCCGCACCGGGGGGTCATCCTTCCCGGGCCGCGACCCGGGCGCACCCGCGGCCAATAATCTGTTCTATCCACCTACCCCACAAGGAACTACGCATGAAGTTATGCACGTATGTATAATTTTTGCTAGGTTTTGAGTTGAAACATGACAATTTAGGACAGAAAGCTTTTTTATGGTTATAATGGGGCTATTTTAATAAGTTTTCTCTAATACCTCCACCTTTGTATATAAAGGCTGTGAGTTAAAAAGAAGGCGCTGCTTTGTGTTCACCTCCAATATCAGGGATAAAGGTTTTTAAATATCTATGACATTATTTTCGAATGGTCGAATTGAGTTGCCTTGCAGAACTATACGAATGTTAATCATTGGTTGATGATAAAATAGGATATTTTGTAAAAGCTAGTATTGATCTTTTATGCTGAAAAGTCATTGTTTTCAAAAGTTATGTGTTATAAATATTGATGACTTAAAACTTTGTGCTCGGTATATGGCAATAGGTTCGCCACCTATTCCGTTAGGGAAGTCGCATACACCTTCGGGTAGAAAAAGGCGTAAAGTTATGTTATGTGCGTCTAATATTATTAGGGATCTAACACAGTGGAAACACAAATTGCATTAAACCAACTTATCGTCTACACTCAGCACTGAACTTAATACACAAACGCTTGTTGTACTCCTCGCTGATGGAGATATATGAAGTGGAGTTCGTGAACTAAGAACATGTATCTTGTGTAGTGTCAGTGATCTCGTTACTTATGTTACTTATAAAGTTAAGACAAAAAGTGTAAAAAGATATAGAGTACAAAGCTGATTTTTTAAACATTCTACACGACAAAGTTTATCTATAAGGATTTATTTGATATCAACCTTTGTTTTTAGTCTGTACATAAATAATATTAAATATTCCTTTCTATTTTTTCCATCATCTGGTATCAGTAGGCAGCGAAAACAGAGCGCCATAAGACACGACTCTTACATGCCTCAGTAGCTTCTATGTCCTCATCTTCCTCTAGAACTAGTCCCACGTCGTGGCCATCCTTAACTTCTACATGTATCCGCTTTTTCATTGCATATCTGCTTCATCAATCTTGCATCATCCTTTTTTGGAACATATTCGAACATTCGGTCCGGATTTTTAATGATTAAAAAAGGCAAATTAAAACTATGAAACTATACAGGATTATGACATATTTTAAAATATTAGTTGAGCTCTATGCTGGTTATGTTTTATAATGGCGTTATGTTTTATAATAGCTTATTTATATTTGATCTCAAATAAGAATTTATCTCCAGAAAGATTGCCCGTCATCCTTTTATAATGTAATCATAAAAAATCCCAGGTTGGTTGCTGGAACTTTAAACTGTAAGTAACAACTTCGTGATTGTGCTTTCATGAGTTATGCCCTGACTTTGTTGATAGAGCAATTAAATTAATTTACTTTGAAGACACGTATTTTAGCTTCTACCAACACAGAACCTTTATTATATTTATACTCACCTAGTAAATTCACCTAGTTTTTGTTATAAGGTTACATTCACAACAGCATAGTGAAAGATATATGAGTACAACAAATCATAATATTTTTTCATAATATATAAAGCTCGAAATTTCAGAATACAATTATAGCCGTTAAGTTATCGAGTCAGCTCTCACTTTTATGGGTTGCCAATAAGATTTAATCATAAACAGTAATAATCGATTCAACGTTTGCGATGCCACGTGTAAGTTGTAAAGCTTATCTTGATTGTCCTTTTTCAATATCTCTTCCTCTATTTTCATATAACAAGACTAGCTGACCCAGTAAACGTTGTCTTGCCGAAAAATAAAATTTAAAAAATAGGTGTTGATCGTACGGGGTTGAAAATTTAGGGTTGCATGTATTTTTATATCCCGTTTTATAAAAAAAATAAGAAACAGAAATAATATGAAAAATTTAAAAAAAAATTGAGGATTGGGCTACCCTTGTGATTTAGGGGGATGAAAAATAGATGTTGTCCTATTCTCAGACCTACCCGACACGCACATAAAATTTCATGAGAATCGGTCAAGCCGTTTTGGAGGAGTTCAATTACGCACATCTAGACTCGAGAATTTTGTATATTAGATAATGATTTCATACTAACCTCCTTTTGAAAGTACGTTTCATTGAAATTGTTTATGTCTTTGCAAGTCGTGTTTTTAAAACTCGCCTCACTCCTTTAAAGAAGAGCTGAAGAACTAACTGAATTTTGAACTAGCTTCAATATTATCTGTTACATTATTTAACGGATTTATAAAAAACTTGTTTGGTTTAAATGCAGTTTCACATCTTTAACAATAAAAATATTATGTTTATTTACTTATTAAATTGGCAAATTCTATAAAACAAATCCTCTGTCCATTCCGTTCTGGATGATTTTGATATGGTTATGAAATTAACATATCACAAAACAGTAAACATTAAGCCACTTATAAAATTATGTGATTTCTTTAAAACTTATTTTAAAATTCATGTTTCTTATAAAATATAATAATCTAATATCGGTGGGCAGAATGTCCTTTTTTTCGAAACAAGAGAACCTTTTAAGCCCTTGAACTAAAATATTTATGCAAGACGTTCGCGAAATTTTCGGATTCAAATATCCTTTTTTTTAGAAATCTTAACATATAAAATGCCTTTGGTTTTATAAATACTTTTAGCATACTTTTTACATGTAAGGCTTACTTGTGGAGTATATCAGCGTCGTGATGTCAAACTTTTTCTCTAAAGAAGTAAATAAGGTTTTAGCTTATAAGCCGGGTTCTGTTTATAGCACGCCTAGAAAATATGGCATAGATTTATTCTTAATCAAAACTAGTAGCCGCATAATATGAAAATGTAGTGAAAGCGAGTATCGGTATTAAAGTGTAATAAGAAATGAGTCTCATGATGCTACAATCTTTCTACTCATAGATGACAGTAGATACGACAGCGATGGCATATCTCTATCTCTTAGGGATAACCCATAATTACAATTTTTAATTCTTACCTTTTTACGTAAAATAATGGCTTATTTACGAAGCGATTTTAAACATTACTTTGTCTTGTACTTGTATTGTCTTAAATAGATTGTGCTTTTAATATAGATCAATACGGTCCCTTATGGCATGTAATTTAAATGAATATTTACGAAAATATTACAGTATTAACATAACGGGACATAGCAGTTGCCTCGAGCAGTAGTACTGGCCAAGAGGCGTGCCGTTAAATAACATAAATTGAACTTTACTCATTTATTACTTTTGATGCGGAACAAAGTTCGCCGGGTCAGCTAGTATTAAAAATCGTAGTCTTTTGTGCTAGAATATGATTTTGCTCAATCTCGTTTCTTTATCCAGACCCACGTGTATTTCATGTTACGGCACTTTTGTAACACTCCCTTTGTAGCCCAAATATTAGCTCATCTCAACGGCAAAGCAAAGTGAATAACAATTATTTTAAGCAGCCCTTGGCATCAGAGTTTTAAATACAATATATTTTTCACAAGCTTTTTTTATTAAACGTTCCGTCTTCTCCGAACATGTTTGCAAAATCTTAAAAATACTCAAGATTGAGCGAGAAATGTTAGCATGTTCTATTTCGATTTTATTTTGTTTCTATATGTATGTATGCATATTTATTTATTTTAAGTTACGCTACATCATATCCGTGGATTCGTACAATAAAAAATAGCCACTAAAGAAATAAAAAATACGTATTATTTTATTTAAATCGTTTACATTTTTACGCTTCTACCTCACATACCATCGCAAAACATATGGCGGTGGAGTAGCAGATGTTACACATATTAGGACACGTAAGCTCGGTGTGGAGGTTTTTATTTTTTTCATGTGTTTTAGTGTGGTGTGTTGTATATTTTAACATGGCAAGATAGAATTGGTATCAAAGCGAATTTAAATATACGATATCTTAGTGATCTTATATAAATTAGATTTAAAAGGTTAGTATTCGATTCTATTGATAATATATTATGTTGTGTTACTGAATTATAAATGATTTATAAGTATACGCCATAATTTTGGCGAATACGGTGTATGAATGACGATTATGAAGGAAAGAGGAGGAGGAGAGATAAATAAAGTAATGAACAGGAACATTCACCAGAATACATTATTAGAAACGCCCCCTTTTGGCGACTCAGATTTAAGTTTGATGATTGAATAAAAAAGTCTTTATTGAGGGCATAAACCGAACAGTCGTTAACTGATAATATTATCTTAAGGTTTGGGGTTTAATATAAATGATAGAGGTATAAATTTTTATGTTACTTTCCGACTTATACTCCTCTATAATAATATATTTTAATGATAAACGTATTCTTCTAATCAAAACATTCTTAAGTGAGTGCGTTCATCTCATTTTCTGTTGAAGAGCTACTAATTTAAACCATATATCTATATTATGGTTAGGCTATATGCTATGCTACATACTATATGGCTAGCTAGTCCTTACAATGGTCTGAAAGTCGAGCAACCCGCTTCCAAATGAAGAAGTTGTAGGATCGCATCCGGGCGCACAGCAACGACTTTTCGGATTTTTTCCGAAATTAAGTGTGGCAAATATCGATGACTAGCAAATTTGAGTATGGCATGGTTTATGGCAATAGGTACCGCCATCTGTTCCATTTGAAACGCAAATATTCGGCGAGGCGAAGCTTAACGGCCGCTGCCTACACCTAGTCAGAAAGGCGTAAAATTATAAAAAAAAATATAACCAGCTCATGAAATAAAAATATTATTAACAGAAAACGCGTGAATAGAACTTTCAGTACAATTTTTTTTATGTAGATAGAAAATAGTTTAACAATTACATGCCGCTCGATTCATACTAAATATACAATTGAATAATTATATTATCTTGCAATGCAGAGACTTTGTAAACGAAATATATCTGCATCTGACATTAGAATTATTTCCGTCTAATAGTTCAGAGCACAGAAATAGATCAAGATAGAACGGCGAATAGGCGTGGCAAGCGTGCCAAAACCCTGCACTATATTGCATGCTTTTCGAAACTCGCTCTCATTACGCAACGAGCGTTCCTGCCATGCGTTCAGGACGTAAAAAACTAGATAAAACTTCACATATATGCCTTATTGTGCTGTGGCAAATTGTAAAAACAATAGTAGTGAATCAAATATGAAAAAAGGAAATATTTCGTATGATCAGTAAGTACAGAAAATCAGTAGAAAGTATTTTTTTGAGATTATAAATTATTGTTTTACTTTTACTATGTTCAATAATTACGATCACAAGTTGTATATTTTTTCGTTATGATAAATATCCATTGCTGTCCGCATTCAACGCTCGTATACAAAAACATTGCGCGTATAAATTATACGCGTAATGTACGTCGAATCGAACGAAATACACAATACACCTGCCAGTTGATCGCTGTGTCTGTTAATCGCTGTGTTTGGCCTTCGAATGTTAGAGATGGGCACTCCATGTATCGTTGAGTCTTAGGACTTATCGATAAATTAATTCAATAATAATTTGAGTATCAGGTCATGTCTTGCTTTGTCCCTACTTTATTCTAACACCACAAATTTCAACCAAAGTGCTTCGTAATTACATTGGCAGCAGTTTATTTGACAGTATAAGTTTTCACCAATTTGACCAATCGCCGATGGAAAATCATCTCGTTGTTCTCAAACGGGCAGTAACCGAGGTATATGTAGATGTTCGGCTTCGTTATTTAACCAGGACTTTGAGGCCAACCCTTACAAAAAGGCAAATATTTAATAAATATGTATAGTTTCAAGGACAGTATAATAATTATAACTAAATTTTATATACTGTTGAAAAAATATGTTTTAGGTTTTAATATGTCGGATTAAAGTATTTAACATGTTTTACTTTCTATGATCATCGTTACACAAAATCAATAAAGTTGGTAAAATATAAAAATAATAAAATTAACACACGTTGCCGATATTAACATCGATAATCTAATGTGTGTGTCTCCTAACTAGTCGCTCGCTCGCTAGTCGCTAACAATGAAAATGACGTCACGCTGTGGGCGTGGTTTTTAAAAAAGTGACACGCTCGAAATGTATGGAAATATGACATCGCGGCCGTTCTATCTTGATCTATTTCTGTGGTTCAGAGAATCTTCATATTTCAAACTTTTCGAAACGGGAATTTCGTTGTCTCGCACCGACAAAGCATTTCTCCCTTATTTTGAACGTTAAGTCGGGAGCGCTTTGTAATAGCGTTGAATGTGAATAATGAGCAAGGCACAAAATAACTAAATAAACTGGTTCCCGTGACTCCGTTTCTTTTCCGTCTTCAGTTTAATTTTTTTAACTGTGGTAATGACTTGCAGTTCGCTGCATGAATTTTCTTGGCTCGACCGGTGAAATACCACGCTTCGTTCGGTTAAAGAGGTATCTGGACGGCCGACCCCTGTTTCCCCCGCCTTTCCCCTCCTACTCTCTTAAAGGACGGCAACGCACCACGGTGTACAAGGGCGGTGATAAGTTGCCATCAGGTGATCCACTTGATCTATTGCCTTTCCATACCATAAAAATGGGCAAAAAATTGGTAATTTTAGACATGGATTATAAAAATGTACTCCAAGTTTCTTTTAACATTTTTCTATTGATTAACCAACTAAGATAGACTAACGAATATAATAAAAATCTCAAATCTCATATTGTTTATTTTTGCTAGTAGCGCATGCAAAAATAAAGAAAACGCATGCAAGTAGTATTGAAATATAGGTACGAAAGCCGTTTCATATTAAATTTCTACAATTCTCTGAGTCCACTGTATGACGCTATTTCGCATACATAAATTTAAAAAAAAAACTGTCATCGTGTCTTTCAATTGCAACTTTATTGTGATTTTTCACAAACACACTATACTTATAACTATTTAATATTCTATTTAGGTATGACAGTTTTTTATCTATTGGCTTTTTTATCACTTTTTGTGTTGCTAATAAATTATTACATAGTATAAAACAAAGTCACTTTCCGCTGTCTGTCCTCTTAAAACTACGCAACTTTGATGCGGTTTTTTAATAGTTAGAGGGTGTCAACGGGGTGGTTTTGATCTATAATTCATATATCATGTTGTAAAGAAAAAATAATAATTTTCGAGATTTAGCACTGTAATGTTCTACATTATTAAACACCTTTAGAAGGTCTATAAAATAGTCCGCGAGGGCATATGTTTATCTCATAGGAATAACCCAATAAAAAAATATTTTTACTTTTTACAAGATATAAAGGCTTATTTACGAAGCGATTTTTAACATAACAACATTAATTTTGTAATTAATTTTGTGTATATTTATGTAAAAAACTTACATTCAAAACGTTTGAAGAAAAGCTTTGACCGATGTCTATAAAATTGTTGGCCTACCCATAACAATAAAAAAGTAGACAGCTAAACCTAAAGCTAAGGTTAAGCTTATCTACTTTACAAAAAGCGTTTGGCTTTTTGTACGGTTTGTAGTTGTAACGGTTTCATTTCGAAATAGAAAGGGCTTGATTGATGATAATTATTTAAATGTAAATGCCCTACAACTTATATATTATTACTAGAATTATTGTTGCTTGAGCATCGTGAAAAACCGCGCATGTTTTATGTTTTAAATAAAATAACTGTTTTCTGCATTTTTAAGTCTCGGTCGTCTAGTCGAGCTCCCCGTTTCTGATTCAGATGTAGGGAGATCGATGTCGGGCTCATACCAATGATTTTTTAGTTATTCTTTTCGGAAGTTATGTTGTGATAAATATCGATAACTAACAAACTTTTTGCATGGCACTTGCATTTGGGACTTAACAATTGTGCCAACTACTTTGGGTAGAAAAGAGCAGCGAAAGTAAGTTAGTTATTTTCTGCCGCTCTGTTCAGAATCCAATTTGTTTTTTATTATGTTAATGAGAGGCAAACGAGCAGGCGTGTCACCTAATGGTGTGCAACAAACGCCGCTCATGGACACCTGAACACAAATAGTGTTACAGTTCAACAGTGGTAGAGCCAAGCAGTTCGCTGCATGAATGGGCCGGCTCGATCGGTGAAATACCACGACCTCTCAGAAGACCGACGTAAAGTGCGCGTTTCGTTTGGTGAGAGAAGTACCCACCTTCTTGCTCATCCTTTTCTATCCCATATCCCCTATCCCTTAAAGGTTGGCAACGCAACAGTAACACTATATGTGTTCCTAGTGTCCATGGGCGGCGTTGGTTGCTTACCATCAGGTGACGCGCCTGCTCGTTTGCCCTCCTGTCCCATAAAAAACAGTTGCGTTGCCGGCCCACACAATGGCATATGAGAGGGGTCGAAAATGGGATAGGAAGGTGGTAGGGAAATAGATTGGGCTCCGGATACCTCTCTCACCGAGCGAAACGCGCCATGAGCCACTTCAAATCGATATTCTGAGAGGTCGTGGTATTTCACCGGTGGAGCCGGCCCCTTCATGCAGCTCACTGCGTGGCTCTACCGCCGTTTTTTACACTAGCCCAACATTAAAAATAATTTAAAAATAACCTTGCTTTGTCTGCTTAGCGTCATATTTCCGCAAAGTCATTACATATACTACTCTGTGTAAAAAGTATCGGGGATATGTCAATAAAGAGACCCGCGTAAAAGAGGTCGTTCTAATTTCCTCCTCGGCGATTTTTACAATGGAAAATATTGTTGAACAAAGAGTGTGCCTTAAATTTTGTGTTTCGAATGATATTTCATGTGGTGAATTACTAAAAATGTTGCGAAATACCTACGGCGAATCATGTATATCGAAAACAAGGGCTTATGAATGGTATAAGGCTTTTAAAGAAGGCCGAGAAGTAGTAGTAGACTTGCCTCGTTCTGGTAGACCTTCAACCGCTACGACCAAAGAAAACATCGACAGAATCAAGAAGCTAGTGCTCGAAAATCGACGTATGAGTCTGAGAGAGTTGGCTAGTGAGGTGAACATATCTTTTAAGTCCATCCACAATATTCTCATTGACATTTTAGGCATGAAACGCGTCGCCGCTCGACTAGTTCCAAAAGAGCTCAATTTTGTTCAAAAAGGGCAGCGAAACCATGTCGCTGAAGACATGGTTTCCCGAGCTTCTACGCATCCGACCTTTATGAAACGTATAATAACTGGCGACGAGACATGGGTTTATGAGTATGACATGCAAACAAGCCAACAGTCTTCAGAATGGCGTCTCGAAAACGAGCCGAAACCCAAAAAACCGCGGCAAAGTCGCACCAAAATCAAGGTGATGCTGACAGTTTTTTTTTACTACCGTGGTGTGGTTCACTCCGAATTCCTTCCAGAGGGAGAAACAGTGAATAAAGAATATTATTTAGGCGTCATGAAGCGTTTGCGTGAGAGTATCCGCCGAAAACGTCCAGATTTGTGGCGACACAACTCATGGATACTGCACCAAGATAATGCACCATCACACACAGCTATTATAGTGAAAGAGTTTTTAGCGAAAAATTCAACAAACGTTCTCGACCAAGCACCCTATTCACCTGATATGGCTCCGTCTGACTTTTTTTTATTTCCCAAGTTATAATTACCACTTCGAGGAAAACGTTTTGAGTCAATAGAAGCCATAAAAGAAAATTCGCTGAATGAGCTAAAGGCCATACCGCAAATAGCCTATGAAAAATGTATGGAAGACTGGGTGAAGCGGTGGAGATGTTGTATTGCAAGCGATAGGGCCTACTTTGAAGGCGATAGAATAAATTTAGATGAATAATTTGTATTTTTTGTTTTACTGACAAATTCCCGATACTTAGTACACAGAAGGTATTTTCCCAAACTGTTATATTATATTATAGCTTAAATGTATTTTGCTTGGTAAGCTTATTTGGAGATAAAGATCACTTTATGGGTCAATCACCAATAGTATAATTTAGTTGGGTCTTAATTGTGACTGTCGAGTATTCTGGTTGCTACACCTTTTATTCACTAACCTACTGCTTTGTTTTCAGTAGTTATAATAATATTGTCATTTATTTCAAATGGTTTGCAAAGATTATTTGGCACATGAGTTTCTTGCTCGATTCTTTTCATGATAGCCGTAGGGGCTATCACGAGAAGGACTCGGAATTGGGCCGCTCCTGGCGATTGCGTCCATGTCTTTTTTGTTCCACGGAGGCACTTTCCACAAGCGCTCGTGTTTGTATTTAATTTATGTACTTTTTGACTATTTTTAAGTGTCTGTGAAGACCTATAAAAATAAAGTTATTTTGACTTTTTTGACTTTTAATAAAAATCTTTGTCTCTGACCGCAGCCGGGCACAGAAAAAAGCGGCTTGGTTCTAGATCTAGTGAATAAGGTCGATGGCCAAGCGGTTTAAATTGTTATTCATAAAATTTCGCCAAGGCAACTATCGAAGTGAAGTATGTGAGTGTGAAAAGTCTTGTTGAAACTGAATTTTCTTTTTCTGATATGTTAATGATATGGTAATAGTTGCCCCATTTTAAGATAATCGATTAGGATAAAAACATAAAAACAAAATTTCAAATAAAAAAATAAGCATGCACATTACAATGCTTGGTAAAGTTGGTATTCTGTTTATATTTATTGCACGCCAGCGAGAACGTGCAGTGAAAGGAATCTCGAAAAATAGCGTCATGAGCTGAGATTAACGATCGCCAGGCGACTGTTGGAAGCAGTTAATGTGCTTTTGCACACACATAAAAATGTCTTTAAACTAAATTTAAGGTTTTCTTAATTCTTAATTTAAGGTTTGGTTTTTAAACTAAATTTAAAATAGAGTGGGGTGATAAAGAGAACCGAATCGATGTGATTGCATTACACAAAGTAGGTATGGAGCCAAATGCAATTTTTAAAACTCTCCATACACTTGGTATTAGTCAAATGTTTGTGTACCAGGCTATTAATAGGTACAATGAGACCTCCTCCGTTTGTGACAGAAAAAGACCTGGCCGTCCACGTAGTGTTCGTACGAAAAAGGTGGTCAAAGCAGTAAGGGAAATAATTCGAAGAAATCCTGTCCGCAAGCAAAAGATTTTATCTCGGGAGATGAAGATAGCACCTAGAACAATGTCGCATATTTTAAAAGATGACTTAAGACTTGCAGTCTATAAGAGGCGCACGCACTGGTCATTTATTAACTGATAATTTAAAAAAGAATAGGGTGTTAAAATCTAAACAACTACTGAAGCGATACGCAAAGGGAGGTCACAGAAAAATATTGTTTACGGATGAAAAAGTTTTTACAATTGAGCAACATTTTAACAAACAAAATGACCGTATTTATGTTCAAAGCTCTAAGGAAGCTTCCCAATTAGTTGAAAGAGTGCAACGTGGGCATTATCGGACTTCAGTGATGGTTTGGACTCTGCACCGGTTATAAAGCTCGGTCCACGCAATCTTGGTTGGACCCGAACGTTTCGGACTTCATTAGAGCTGAAGACTGGCCGTCGTCTAGTCCCGATCTTAATCCACCAGATTATGATTTGTGGTCAGTTTTAGAGAGTACGGCTTGCTCTAAACGTCATAATAATTTAGAGTCCCTAAAACAATCCATACGATTGGCAGTGAAGAATTTTCCCATGGAAAGAGTGCGTGTTTCTATTAATAACTGGCCGCAATGTTTAAAGGCCTGTATTGCAGCCAATGGAAACCACTTCGAATAAGCTTTTGACGTGACAACGTCTTAAATTAGGTTGCGGCTGGGAGTCACTTATGAAAAAGTGTAACGCTCGGTAACGTTACGATGAGTCACCGAACGAGAGAGAGGCCCGCCGAATGCCTTGCGTCTCTCTCCCACTCAACTATGATCGGTCTGCCGCGCGCGCAGCACTAGAGAATTAGGCGCATTGAATCGGCGCATGCTTGTGTCTCTGTCTTTGTCTTTCTCGAACGTTCTTGGCGTTGGAAAAACAAGAAAGCGTCATAATACAAGTTCACACGTGTGGTTAAAGTATCGTCAGCTGTGTCTGTAGTGAAAATGTGGAGTGCTTAGATTCGTCATTTACAACAACTACAACAATAAAGGTAAATAATTGTACACTGATATTTCATTATCGTAAACTATGATTGATTGATTAATTGTTAGATTGACACAAAAGTTGAGAAACTGAGTTTATAGGTTATGTCATACTATTGATAAATGTTGATAGTGTTAAGTAAATTATTAGTTTAAAATTAATTAATTAATTAATTATTATTTTACAAATTTTCATTAATTTCAAATTTATTTAGCAAAAATTTGAACCTTCGATCTGAATAAATGTTTTGATTTTCGAATTGATTCTTTAAAATTACAAATATTAAGAAAAAGTGGCAGATATAAGAAAACTTGATTTAAACTGTGTTGAGCAAGAATTTTAACATCTAATTTAAGTAAATGTTTTAATTTTCAACTTCATCATTTACAATTACAAATTTTAATTAATTTCAAATTTATTTAGCAAAAATTTGAACCTTCGATCTGAATAAGTGTTTTGATTTTCAAATTTATTCTTTAAAATTAAAAATTCATCCATTCAATTTCAAATGTTCAACAGGAATCACCACTCTCAAAACAATGGAAACGGACGAGCAAATGCCTTCAACTTAATTATATTCATATCCAATAAATATTCTACCGAGAAAAAGACGTTGTCACGTAAAATCTTCGCCCGTAAAACCGACTTTACAGGCAACCAGATTTTTTTTATATTTTATATCGTTTAATATTAATGTATTAAAGTAACACACTGTAACAGTAATAAATGTTAATTGCAATTAAAAAAATTTTTTTTCTTTGTTACAATATTTATGGCATGACTAAGTATATAGTGTTTTCAATGAGAGCGGGTAGATATTGGTGGCTTGTATCGACCTGCTTCTCTGAGCACCGTCTGTCTAATCTGTTGTTTACTAATTAGTCACTGATCCCAATTTACCATGCCAAGTTACACGGTTGAGCAGCACTTCCAAATGCTAAAACTTTATCATTAAAATACGGTGATTCGATGCTCGTTTCTGGTGGGAAAATCGCGCACCAAAGTCAAAGCAATATTTTATGCTATATACGGTGTATCTTCTCCTTTTATAGCTACCGTTATAAAGAGTTCGGTATAATGAGTTCCAGAGTGATCGCACATCGGTTTTTGAGGAACCATGCCCAGGCGAACAGCTACCACGATGGATAACGTGACAAAAAACTATGATCTGGTATTGGAGGACCAATAATTAAAGGTGTGTGAGATACCTGAGATAGTACGTACCTTAAAAAAATGTGTAAGTAAAAGCCTACGTGAAATTTTAGGCATGAGAAAGTTGTTCGGAGCTGTGTTTGAGGCTATTTAAGCGCCACCCAAAGGAGTTTCTGCGTCGTTTTGTAAACGTCGATGAAACACGGATCCAGCAGAGACCAAGGAAAGGTCAAAACTATGGACTTCACCCAGCGAATGTGCTCCAAAGAAAATCAAGAAAAAAAGTGTTCTTCCATCGTGACTACACACTAGTCCACACGTTCGCTCTCGCTGTGGCTAAATTCATCGAATTAGACTATGAACTGCTGCCCCATCCACCGTATTCTCCAGACTTGGCCCGTGCTACATTTCTTTGTTCCCTACCTTAAAAAAGTCACTCGCTGGGCACAAATTTGAGTCGAGTGAGTCTAATTTGCACCGGACACGGAGGTCTACTTTGTACGCCTTTAAAAAGACATATTTTTCAGAAGAAATAAAGAAGTTGGAGCATGAATGAATGCATTGAATGAAGCCAAATGAAAACTATGTTAAGATTGGAATCACTACTTCTCTAAAGTTTTCGTTTTTCTTTTGGAGGTTATGTATGCATCGGACCGCTTGCGAACCGATTAAGTTGCTAACGTAAATTTTGGGTATAACAAATATACTAAATAAATAATATATTAAATGAATAGTCTCTAAAATTTCATGAAAGTATATGAACTTCTGAACAGCGAGAAACATGATGGAACAATTTGAGAATATATATAGCTCTTAAATTAGAACTGAAAAAACTCCTGAAGAGAAACACATTTGGACAATTTGAGAATGCATAAATCTCAAATCAGAGAAGCGACAGGTTTGTTTAAACACTTTACAAGAGCAAAACTCTTAAGTACGAACAAAAGAAAAATCACTGACATAAAGTTTTATAAAACCATATATACATTTTGCAACACAGTTTACGGCGTTTGTATTCAAAGATGTTAACCAAATAAAAACATTAATCCCAAAATTGTTTTAAATACAGCTTTATATCTACCAGAATAATTAGCAAGTAAACATATTATATTGCTATGTCACCGCTGTAAAAACACCTCATTAGCAAAAAAAACTTCAAGGCCAGCTAAAGCATACTGGAATAATTTAGTGCCTGTCCAAGTACCTGATATAATAAAATAATTAATCCAAACTGAGCAAGGCTTATTACCAAGAATTATAACTTTTATAAAAAAATATGATAGTATATTTAGGCAATAAGGAATTAGAGGCCGATCTGTTCTTTTCGCACAAGATAAATATGAATTTACTGAAATTGTGCCTAATATTTTACCTAGGTCGACTCACAGTTTATGCATCGTTATTATTACAGTACATTTAGAAAATTTAAACATATCACGAGAGTTTAACATATCACGTCCACGTTTATACGAAGCATATAGGTGGCTCATCAATAACAATACCTTATATCATAAACTAATTATAATTATCAATGTACATATATTGCAGAAAGTTCTTATTTGAGTATCCCAAGATATGAATACCTGTGTTGCTTGTTCTAATATTGTATGATTTATTAACGAATCATTCATTATTAGAACTAGCAACTAAATCAGCCGTAGGCGAAGCAAACAACGCGAATGATGATTTTACTCTGATCAGGAATTCGTATTTTGTGAGCTTATTGGCATCAAGGGAGTAATCAAGTATTTAATGCAGACGAGGCGGGTAGGCAATGCAGTGCTGTGGTGTTTGCGAACAAGAGCAGCAATGTTATCTTGGACTAACAACATACTTAATATAAATATACTTATTGATGAAACGGGTTATTAACAAATACGCTATTTCGAGGTCTATAGAGATAGCTTGATAATTGTTTGTTCAGAATAGATAATGACAAGGAAACTGATTTATTTGGATGTATGCGAGATTTAGTGAACAATTAAAATTTCGGAATAACATTAAAAATAGCTCTGATAAGAATTTTCACAAACCATCAAGCTGGCGTTCTAATTGCCAAATCAGAATCTTTAGGAGTCATGAACTATAACAATAAATATTCTTTCACCGACTACCACGCACGTGGCCCAAAAGAACCCGATCGTACTCCGACAACACGAAATCAAAATAAATTTTAATCAAACAACACATAAACATCAAATATTATTAATACCTCTATCTATTATATCTGAATCGGAAAATGAAAGATAACCAACTGTCAGGCCATTCTCGCACATACTTCAGTAATGGCTCTTATCGATAGCGTGCAACCCACAGAAACAAGTATTAGTTGTGTCAAACAATGTCAACAAAATTACCAGAAAAACAGGTAACATCGGCAATGTGGCTCATGTACAAAAAGCTGAAGAATTTTAAGGTTTTTTCTGCTGTGTTATGGAGTAAATGGCTCAAATCATCTCAGAGGTATTAAAATGTCACCTCGTGATTATTTTCAAAATCGAATTCTAGGATGCAATAGTAAGATTCAACGAAATGACTATTTGTTTTATGCGCTATCAATATTGATTTTACCCTATGTTACGCAGGGTAAAATGAACGACTTTTGGGCTGGCAACACTCGGCCAGTAATGTAGCGAAATTGTGTTCGCTATTTTAAAATTGTATTTTTTCATTAATTTCATTGTTTTAGTATAAATTTAAGATTGTATAATTAATTTAACTAGTTTTCTTTGCATTTCTATATAATAATTGTGTAAAACTGTGTCCAGTATCGGTGTAATTCTACCTTGATGAAGTGACCGTTAACAATTTATCATATTTAGCAAATTCAAATTTTGCGTCGAAATTGGATTACATTGGACTTCTTCATCACAGTAATTACTGTCCCGGGGAGTATTTTACCATTTGTTATTAGTAGTTAAACTTAAATAACAACACACTCCACAGGACATCACATATCCTCACAAGTCTCTGCTGTGACTTGTGAGCAACATACACCATACACTGGCTCAGTTTAAGTCTCTTTTTGTTTTGACAAAGTGTGGAAATAAAACTGATGACGATAAACTTCGCCTCAGACAATTTCCAAACTTCATGGATGATATTCATGAATGATGTTCATGTCTAATATTTATTCATGAATACTGCACATAGTACTAAACTGTTGGTTTATGTCTTTAATATAACTAATATATTAATATATTATTATAGTTTTTCAGTAGTATAAATAATTTACTAACAGAACTGTTAATTTCTGTTTATTTCTTGTTGAATGTGTCTAATTTTATTTCATTAAATATTATTAAATAATATTACTCAGACATCCCTCAGGGTTATTCCAATTTATTCTCTTCTTAATCATCTTTGTCTATAATATAATAACTTCTTTATTCATTTCACTTAATTATTATCTAGGTACCTACATTTTTTTTTCCCCTTTAACTTTCCTGGCTAACTCTAATTTCTTTTTCTAGGTCATATTATTAATTTCTGCCTGAAGCTCCCTCTCTATTATAATGGAATCTTACCCTGTAACTCGCAAGGCAGCTGCAAAAAAGTTGGAGTCCCAGCTGAACTTAGCTCTGTCTGAGCTTAAAAAATATCAGGAAGACAATGCTCAATTGTTGATTGAGCGCAGTGATTGTGAAGGCGAAATTATCTCTTTAAATAAAAATATTTCCAAGCTAAAAAGCCAATTAGTGGAGTTAGATATTGAGCACATGGACACACTGGACCAACTAAGGAAAGCACACTCTGAACTAAAGTCATTCCATGAGGGTGATGATATATATGTTAGGTCTCTGAGTCACAATGCAGAGTTGCAACAAAACCTCAATATAGCATATTCTAGAATTGATGAATTAGAAAGATTGATTGAGGTGTCCAATAGTATTGAGACTCAGAACCAATTCTCACAATTATTGGGTCACAAAAAGTCTTTAAATAGTAAATCAATTAGAAAATTAAATTTAAAATTTAAAACTAGTCTGAAAAAGAATAAAAGGTTCACTAAAATTAGCAAAACAATTAAAAAACTTGAGGCAACTATTAAAAGGTCAGTTAAAATAAAAAAACTGCATCAGTTAAATTGTAATTTCCAATCAGAGTTGCTGATAGCTCAAGAGGAGCTCATATCAAGTAGGGTTCAGTATGATCAGCATAATAGCGAATTAAAAAGGCAAATTGTTACTCTAGAAACATTTTTAACTACCTTAAGCCAGAAATATGAGCAAGAGACCTTAGAATATATAAAAAAATATGAGGACATAGCTAGGATAGGTAATGAGCAGTTGGCTAAGGTGCTGTCACATTGTAATGATGATAACTACAATAATTACACAAACTGTTCAATTAAAACATTCACAGGGTCTGAGACCAATTGCACTTTAAGCACAGATCAGCCTCTGCACACTGCCAGCTTCACTGGCACTAGCCCAACAACAATACCTTCCATAGATACGTCTTCAGGGGTCTTAATGTTTTGTGATGAGTTGGGAAAAGGTTTTGGTAGTCTAATTAGTGATAATTTGAAGCAGCCTATTTTCAACCATTGCTCAACTGGTATAAAGATAGAAAATATTATAAGTCACATAAAATCCACAAAGTTAACTGCACAATGTACTGTGCTTGTGTTTTATGGCAATAGCACTGCTGTTACAAAGAAAGATATAAATGATTTGATAAAGGCTTTAGAAGTCCTTCACAGCAATATTGGTTGTAGATTCATTGTCTCTGCGTTGCCGTATTCATTTGCTCTAACTGCAAGACAGAATAGACACATTTATAATTTAAACCTACTATTATATAATAGTACATATTATTTAAAAGACAAAATATCAATTTTTGATATTAATAGTTTAAAAACCAATTTTAGGTTGACAAAAGATACTGTGTATCTCCCAATTACTGATAGGAAAGAGATTGCTAGACTTCTAGCATTATATATACAAACTGACTGGGCTACTTGTAAAGTAACCGATTCAATTAGTTGTAAGGATCCTGACACTTCTATTTGTTTAAATTAATAGAAGAGACAAAGGATAAACCCAAATCATTGCTCACAATTGTACATCAAAATATGCAAGGTTTATCTGGCAAAGAACTTGAGCTTGACCTATTTTGTAAAAAGCACAATGTTCATGTATTATGTTTGACTGAACATTGGCTTAAAACTAGTGAACTTACTTTCAATAATGCTTCCTACTCTGTTGGCAGTGTATTTTGTAGAAAAAAAGCTAATCATGGTGGTGCCATGATCTTTGTGTCAAATAATATTAAATTTAAAAACAGGAGAGACATTACAAATCTCTCCATTGAACGCACTGTCGAACTGTCCTGTGTTGAGCTTGAGCAATTTATTGTGTTATGTGTTTATAGGCCCCCTTTGGGTGATTTTAATAAATTTGAATCCACTATGGATGATATTATGCAAAAACTTATTGGCAACGGTAGGAGTGTAATCGTGTGTGGTGATTTTAATGTTAATCTGTTACAAGATTCAACTAACAATACTAGGCTCGTTAGTTTATTTAGCTCGTTTGGACTACATCATCTGTTCTTAGAACCCACAAGAATTACATCTCACTCTGCTACCTGCTTGGACAATATTTTTTGTAACTGTAATTTTGTAAAGAAAGAAATAATATGTCACTTGCCATCAGATCATTGTGGTCAAAAGGTAGTTTTTGTGATGAATAGACCTAAATTAGTTCGTAAAGTTACTTGTAGACCCATAACCCAGAAAGGCACCAAACAATTCCGTAACGCTATAGCGGCTAGGGTTAGTTCGCCGGACATGTCGAGTGATCCAGATGACCATTACAACTCACTCTTAAAAACCATAGACTCTGAACATAAATCTATATTTAAAATCAAAACTATGTGTAAAAATGTCAATTTATCCTTTTGTGATTGGGCCACCAACGGTATTTACAAAAGTAGAAATAAGTTATATGATTTGTATAGTTTAAAGAAATGGCATCATGATCCCGTTTTCAATACATATGTTAGAAATTACTCTAAAATATTTAAAAAAGTTTGCTTTACTGCCAAATCAATTTATTTAAGTAGGCGGATACAAGAATCTCAGAACAAGATTAAAGCAACTTGGAATATCATCAACAATGAGACTGGTCGTACTAGGAACCGTGATGATGATATTAAACTCTTAGTTAATAATAAAATTATCGACGATAGTTATGCTGTTGTGGAAATATTTAATGACTTTTTTGCCAAAATTCCCATTTCTACTACAAATATGTTAAATTCGTGCCCCGTCAAAGCTGAAGCCCTGCTCAAGGGTGGTGTGGGCGAGTGCAATGTTTTTTTTAAATTTGAACATGTCGACCCTTACGATATTATAAAAGTGATTAAACAATTAAATTCCAAAAAAACGGCAGATTTGTGGGGCACTTCCGTTAAACTATTAGATTCAATCATTGCCCTCATAGCTCCAAACCTGGCTGTGCTTTTTAATAAATGTGTAGATTCAGGTGTATTTCCCGATTTAATGAAGCACAGCAAATTGATACCATTATTTAAAAATGGTTGTAAAAATGATCCAACCAACTATCGTCCTATTTCCATTTTACCAGCACTCAGCAAAATTTTTGAAAAAATTATGTCAAACCAAATACTTAACCATTTCAATTTAAATGATCTTTTTCACAAAGAGCAGTATGGTTTTACAAAAGGTCGTTCTACTACTGATGCTGGCGCTACTCTTATTAAACATGTTTTCGATGCTTGGGAAAACTCACAGGATGCAATCGGCGTATTCTGTGATCTCTCTAAAGCTTTTGACTGCGTGGAACACAACACACTTTTACGTAAACTAAGTCATTACGGTATTAAGAACACTGCACTTAGTCTTGTTGCATCATACTTGAGTAACAGGTTTCAGTTTTTAGATGTAAACGGAGTGAGATCGTCTGGATCGCCAGTGTCTATGGGCGTTCCCCAGGGTTCCATTCTCGGTCCACTATTGTTTATTATCCATATTAATGATTTGCCCTTTTTCGTACAGAAATTTTGCGACATTGTTCTGTTTGCCGATGACACTTCACTCCTCTTTAAGGTAGACCGTAAAAAAAGCAGTTTTGATGATGTAAATTACTCTCTTTCACAAGTCCATGATTGGTTTACAGCTAATAATTTAGTCCTAAATTCGAATAAAACTAAAATAATAAAGTTTACTATGCCCAATGTTAAAGGTCAGGTTATAAATATATCTTTAAATAACAGAATTCTAGACCCAGTAAATACAACTGTATTTTTAGGTATTACTCTAGATAATACGCTCCAGTGGGGTCCTCAAATAAAATGTTTAGCCGGAAAACTAAGCTCTGCTGCCTACGCGGTTCGAAAAGTTCGACAGCTTACTGATGTTGCAACCGCCAGACTAGTTTATTTCAGTTATTTTCATAGTGTCATGTCTTATGGCATTTTGCTGTGGGGTAGAGCAGCTGAAATTCAGTCTATTTTTGTGCTTCAAAAACGAGCTATTCGGGCAATTTATAATCTGGGGACCAAAGTCTCCCTTAGAGAACGGTTTAAGGAAATAGGAATATTAACAGTTGCCTCTCAATTTATATATGACAATATAATGTTTGTTAGGAAAAACTTAAGTAGATATACTAAACATAGTGATGTACATAATTTTAATACCAGAGGCAAGCATAAACTTGTGTTAAAGTGTCATCGCCTGCACAAGGTACATAAGTCGTTTTTGGGAATGGGTGTACAGTTCTATAATAGGATCCCTGCGCATATTCTGGCTCTCTCTTTTGATCGGTTTAGGCGCGCTGTGAAGGATCGTCTCGTTGCCGGTGCTTATTACACCATCAATGACTTCATGACGGACAAGTCGTCTTGGGACCGTCAAATTGCTTGCTCAACGCGGATTGTGTAGTTTGCGTATTGGAATTTGTTCACTTATTTTGGAGTGGAGACGTGCTGCAAACATTTCTATTTCTAATAGTAATCAACATTTCTTATTATGAGTTTGCATTGACGTTGTTTTTATAAAAGATTTATATATAATTTTTTATTATTGTACTTGCTTGTTGCACAACGTTACCATTCTAAATAGAAGATGTCGCATCAATTGTGCTCGACTAATATCATATATGTAATTTCTCTCATTACTTGTACTACGATGATTTTAAGTTGGTTGGATCATAAATGTGATTGTCGAGTAGTCTGGCTGCTACACCTTTTATGCGATATTTTTCAGTAGCGTTGATAATACTATTGTGTAAATTTTCAATGGTTTTGAAAAGAGTATTGGCACATGAGTTTCTTGCCCGATTCTTCTCATGAAAGCCCGTACACTCGGAATCGGGCCGCTCGTGGCGATTGCTTCCGTGTTTTTTTTTTTGTTCCACGGAGGCACTTGCGTCAAGCGCTCGTGTTTAAATTTTTAAATATTATTTTAATTTGAATCATTTTTGTAAATTGACTATTTTTAAGTGTCTGTGAAGACCTATGAAAATAAAACCACTTTGACTTTGACTTGACTTTGACTTTGATATCCGCTTGCTGTACAAATTTGAAGGCCAGGTTGGCAAAGTTCAAGATATTCAACTTTATCTTAAAAACTTTAGAGGCTCAGTGGCAAATAGCCGTACTGCATTAAGTGAACACACAACTTCGATGTCTAAGACCACCAACTTACTTTTTAACCTTCAGTTGTAATGATAATCGGCTTACGATTGAACATGTGTTGATTGATTGAACAAGCCTATGGACGGCTAATAGACAATCCACAAAATCTGGACATAATAGCTGTGCAGTGGTTAATAAAACAGTATCCTGTCGTAATAAGTAAGTAGACATTTCTTGTTTCGTGCCAATGCCATCAATCAAAGGTCATCATTTGACACGGATGAGAGAATGGATTCAGCTTGATGAGCGTCTAGTTGTGATCTACCACCAGAGACATCTGAAATGCATGAACAAGGAAAGAAAAACTAATTGGATAAACCTTTTCATGTATATAATGTCATAAATATAATCATCATGCTGTGTCGCATTCATCAAAATGATTTATTCGTAGTAGAGACAGAATCTGTGTTCCAAAGCGACGGCCTACGAATATGGGTAGTAAGCAATGTGGAACAAATAAAGCAATAGCATTTTACATAGCTGAATCGGTTTCAATTTTTTTTTTTTACGCGAGGAAATGCTTTATGCGGGGTGTGCGCTCTCGTGGCGCGGTGGCCTTCGAGCGGGATCGGGAGAGAGCCGATCCCGCTCGAAGGCCTCTTTCTGGACCATTACTGCTTCGCAGAAGGAGACCACAGCCCTCCACTCCTCCTCGCCCGCCAGCATTGCCGCGATCAACGCCGGCGGGGACAAGTCCCACTCGATCCTGTCGACCAGGACTCAGCGCTCGACCGCCCAGGCCAGGTAGATCTCCAGCGTGTGCTGGGCCGACTCCAGGTCGGATGCGCAATGATATGTTTCAAAATCTGAGTCTATGTTTCTTAACACATCTTGATTGTAGTAAAACTCAAGCAATACGCGAAATTTAACGTGAAGAAACAGATATATCTCAAAAATTATTTAAAGTATCTATGTGGTTATTGAAGGTAAGGCAAATGTCGGCATGCGAATGAGCTTATGTACTTTTTAACCGACTTCGAAAAAAGGAGGAGGTTCTCAATTCGTCTAATATGTATATATTTTTTAAGCCTGTTCACCGATATTTTCGCCAATGAAGACGGATTTCAAAATATTTTTTCGTTGTATAGTGTTTACCTTCGAGATGGTCCCATTTTCACCAGGTCAGGATCTGATCTGATGGAAACTAGGAGAAACCGAAGGCATCCACCGAAAATTGTATGCGAGTATGGTGTTTTTGTTACGTTATAGTGATGTCTTAGGGATATTCTTTATGGTGTCAACATGTGATGCTGCTGTGCTGATGAAGAAGCCACATAACTCCTCAACGGTAAGGAGTTTGAAGGCTTGTTTGAAGCACTGCAAATAGTCGATAGATACTACTTGGCAGTATATAGGGCTAGGCTTTTTGCTTGTGAATTATGCTTGAATTTACTCTTGATGCTGCTATGCTGATGAAGAAGCCACAGAACTCCTTAACGGTTAGGAGTTGAGAGACAGTACTGCAGTTAGTCGATTAAAACTGTTATATACTATATATAGCACTAACGTTTTGCTTGGGAAGTATGCTTGAATCAATGTTGGATACTGCTGTGCTGATGATGAATCTACAGAACTCTTAAACGGTTAGGAGTTAGAACACATTTCTGTAAAAATGTTTTTTTTTTATTTTCTGCAATATTTTCCAGGCTACGATTGGCCTTCATTCGGGCGGCAGTTTTATTAGGTCTATCCACGATAATAACAAAAATATAAATACTTAGCAAGTATTATCATACTCTTTTATCTAAGTACCTATTTATGATAATTATAGCTCCCTAAAAATATCAACCATTTGACAAACCGACCTGTGATTAATATATTTAATAAACTGAAAGCCGTGTAAATGAACTAACTTCTATTGAAGTTCACAACTCATTAATATCACTAAAACTCGTGAAAAATATTAGCAACACAATAGAGTACGTTACCTGGGCTGGCACCTACTCCAAAAATAAGTGACATTTGTAAATATTTTAATAGTTAAAGATGACTTTATGAAAGTATTACGTTTTGTATATTGTACAAATTAGTAAATTACGTTATTTATCGCTTATATCGTTATTTAGTTATGGAGGCACGAGGTAGGAGGTTGTTTTCATATACTTAAAGATTTTGTAGTTTACGTTTCTAGAAGTCGGTTTAACTTTTTTTTTAAGTAATTGTTTCATTAAAATTTCAGGGATAGTTCACTAAAATACACGTTCTTAAAAAAAACCGTAACATTAACAAGGTTCTCAAATTTTTTATTTACAATAATACGAAGAAATAAATTAATTACATTATTTACAAATTTTACAATTGAAAAACTATCTGAAATCAAATTTCTCCGCATCTCGGTCTAATGGCAGCGTACCCAGAAGACTGGCCGCATTGCCACGCTGAATGGCAATGCTAATCCTCTGTGCAAAGAATAGACCGAGGTCTCTGGTCGCGAGAGGCTTCGATCAGCCCCTTTGCAAGATCTTTATAAAGTGCACGAGCACTCGGACTCCATGTTCCCAAAGTCTCAACCCCAAACGGATCAAACACATAATCACCTACAAGATTTCTGTATTTGTGCCGCTTGAGATTTTCTGCCGAAACAGCAGCAGCACCGGCCACTTTAAATTTGATTCGAACGGGACATTTACTGGATACTGCAGTAACATATTCGAACGTTATGAAAAACAGCCTGCAGGGCATCTAAATTTCTATTTTGGAATTTGCAATGCTCTTTGAACCACATTATGTTAAATCTAAATCTCTAAGTAAAGAATGTGTTGATATGTATGAACCATCAGAAGGTGCTGCTGGTTAAAACATGCTGGTTAAAACATGTGGTGACCCGGTCTTTTTTTTGTAGAAAGACAATGACCAAAGAAAAAAAAAGGTTGTTCAAGTAGTATTAAAAAAAAACTAAAAGTTGACAAAAAGCTTCGGACTACTAAGCGTACGGGACGTACAAGGTACGTGTACCTTAATTTGTGTCAATCAATGACCCAGTAGCCAATTACTGTAGCTTATATACTTTTAAACTATGGCATATAGCATTGAGTATTTTTGTACCGAAATGAAAATTTGCGAGTTTAATTATTGACTGCGATACAGCTAGAGAAGCTTTCCTGGGAAAAGAATCGAATCTTCGCACAACTAACGCACGTTTGGAGATATTTAGGAAGCGTTACAACCAGCTCGAGAATGCTTTTAACCAAGTTCATTCCTTTGAAGTCCTCATCAACAGAAAGTTGAAGAGTTGGAGATTCCAGAACAGCACATGACCAATGACGAATTTTTTACTGCAGTGAATGTTGGACATAGACATGCATTTTCATATTAAAGAGTATTTCAGAGCAGATAAATAGCCAAACCAATGAACGTCTAAGGGTGTTTAAAACAGGCAATGTTGGAACTTGAAACACATTTCTGTTAGTTACTTAGTTTATAAATAAGATAAATTTAAAAACTAAGTAAGTTGTTGTGGTTGTGGCAAGCAAGTTGTTAAAGTTTGTGCTCTTATAGGGTTAGTACAAAGTAGCATATAACATTCTACACTAAAACTGCCAGTACAGAAGGATGATAGAATTGTGCAAATGCCTATTCTCACTGGGAATTACTTGCGCCTGATAGTAACAGTGGCAACATATTGTTTTTTTAGAGATGAATTCTGTATCAAATGCTGTGTATGGTGAATTACCGACTTAAACAATTCAAAACAACAAACCATGATTTGGTGGTGTAAATATTTGTGTATGTGGTGACCGACATTGCGAGGAAGTCAAATTTGTGATCAACCTTCGAGATTTAGTTGCGTTACAATGTAGATATCTTCAAAGCATGGTAAATGGTGCCATTGAATATATTACGGAGATTATATGACTTTGTTGCCAAAAAGCATAACTGTATCAAACTGATATATCATCCGATTGGATAGATTTTAGTAAAGACGGCATTCACCTAATTCAAACCAAATCTGAGCAATTTCCAGCTATATATAGTGGGAATCGCGAAACGAAGAATGCTACTAATTGTCTCATGCTGGGCTTATCCAGTACACAAAATGCATGGTAACATCTATCTATCTACTAAGGCTTTGTTTACTTACGGTCGAAGCTCTTTGTTGCTGATCAAGAATACGTGGCCTTAAGTAGGGTAAAGACGTTAGAAGTTCTATTTATTGAATTGCTGGACTTTTCTAACAACGATGCATTGAATGAAAAGAATAGACTGAAAAACTTAGTCAGCGATAACTAATAAACCAAAAATAATAAAAAATATTAAAAAAAAAACGCTTTTATTGAAACGCTATAAAAATTATAAAACCTCATTATATACTTGCACTATAATAAAAGTTTGTGGCAACCTACTATTCGATTACCTATCAGTATTATGTATCTTTTATCTTTAACAACCTATCACAGATGTCGACTAATTTTTAAAGTTTGTTCATTGTAAAATAAACTGCAAAATACCTATAAATTCCTGAAAAGTTATTGATTTTGTAGCGACTCTCTACCGACGCGACGTGGAGGACGTTACGAGACCTGAATATGTTAGAAAATATAATTTTGTAATATTTTTCTAGTCGAAGAGAATTTTCCTTGCAACTCTTACGGGAATGAACACTTGTCTGACGATAATGTTTTAATTACCTTTAAGATGAATTTATCTCATGTACCAAAGTAGGCTGCAGGGTCCGTATTCATGCCGACATTTTCCTTAAAATATGCGTCGGGCGATATTCAACTATCACGTAATCAGTTCTAAGATAATCAAAACTAGTTCTAACTATATCTAAGGCACAAAATAAGCCATAGTGGGCGAAACCGATATTGATCAGATATGATTTCTGAAAAGATATAGGTGTGATTCCCGGACAAGATGTGGTCAGCATCATTTCAAATCGTACGATACCCAAAAGAAAACTGTTAAAGCACTATTTTCTATGGTACCAAAGGCCAATGTTTGTATACATTGGATAAGTCATTTCATTAACTAAAAAAAGATGTGGTGTCGTGGGACACCAGGTAGGAACGAAGTTCCTTCGGTTAATGTAGAATCGACACAATTTGCAAAAAAAATCGTGCTCAATTTTATGTAGGTTTTCTTGATTTTTCTCTTAAATTTTGCTGATTAGTTTTTATTTAAGTACAAGACTTACTACAGGTAGCTTTGTGACGTTTTAGTTTATAAAATATCGGATAATTCTAAGGAACAGTGATGGCACTTTTACGTAGCATTTTCTGGTCCCTTCTGTAAAAAAAACATATATAAAATATGAAAACATAGAAAATAAAACTCCAAAAAAAGAATTCCGATACCGGGTTCGAACCCGAGTCTCCTGGATGTGAGCAAGGTAACCTAGCCACTAGACCATTTGGGCAATAAAAGATGTATTGTGTCGTGACAACTTTTTGTACGATTTTTTTCCGTCTAACCCCCTTTCACAACGCACGATAAAGAACTTCGTTCTAAAATCTTTATTTTATGAAAGCCCTTGTAAATATGCCTGGATGAAATAAAAGTACTATCAAACGAACAGTTTGATTATTATGGTTGCAAATAATAAAAACAACAGGACGTGCAACAATGAAATATAAGTTCTTTTTCCTTTTCTGTACTAACTCTCGTTTATATCTATTATTATATCAATATTGTTTATTTAAAATCTCTTGCAGAGGGTTAAGGAATGCAAATATAATAATAGATACTAATAAAATAATAAATACTGAACCCAAATATCATATTGCTCTGATTACTCTGACTCTAATATTTGTGGACCGCTCTGACTATAGTATTCGTAGACTTCACCACTGGTATGAAGATATTAGTTTTATAAACAGACATATAAACATCAGGGGGCTTAGGTTAATATAGGTTGTATGTCAATGAAATTTAACTATTCTTGAAGAAGAGACTCATTTGCTAGAACTACGTAGTAAAATGAGATTATTTTACTATAGTAAAGACGAATTTTCTTGTTTTAGATAATTTTTCATTTATTTTGTCAAAAAACAGAGGCCATTAAAATCACTAAATTGTTCATAACGAGAATGTTTTAATACTCTTGATAAACTTTATCAACAGGTCGCGCTCATTGTCTCAGCCCAATGCAAAACCTGCTGAAATATTACTGTTGTGGTATGTAATTATTTGTCCCGTCTGACCAGCAAAACGAGGAAAAAACGTACATGTGTCAGTTCTATTTATCTAACATCACATATGTCATTCTTCTCTTCGAGCTTCTACAATTGGCTTATGAACAGCATCCAACCTGGCTAAAGCTCATCAGCGGCTTCAGGGGATAAAGCTAACCTTGTCTTTCTAGAATGGTATTACAATTGTGAAAAATTAGACCACTTTCTGTGCATTTCGATTCCCACACTTAGCACTGAAAATTTAACGAAAACAGATTGAATAGAAGAAAAACTCAAGAATCTCGATAAGTTACAAACAACGCAGGTAACGTCCCGTTTCTAAGGATTGCAGCGGCGACATTGGCACTCATAACATCACTTTATGTGAGCGAAACCATAGCGCGTTCTAATTCGACGCCAACACCATCTAGTTAGGAAAATGGAAACAATTTTATGTCGAGAAAAATTATGATTCCTCAATAATTACAGACTGACAAATATGACGTTTTCAACATAAAAAAAAGCCTGGGCAAATAATATTTATCACACTTAAGTTTATTATTATACCTACACAAAGAAATTGTATGAATCCGAGGCAAAAATTGCACCGATAAATCTTTGAACTGCTTACATATAATAAAATCGTAGCTATATCGAATAAAACTATTAAAACTCTATGTCTATTTTATATTTAACTTTTTTTATATTCTATCATAAAATGATGTCGATCGGACAGAAAACTTAATGCCTTATCTGCTTAGCTTATCTAAAAATAAAATATTTTGTTAAACTATATTATTCTGCTCAAACTGCTAACGGCAATAGCGTAATGTTTTTTTTCATCTATAGGTTTGTGATAGCACGTCCTTTTTACAAACGTAACTCATATACAATGTATGTAATAAAACTACATGCTGCTACAGTAAGGGTTATAGATATTATGTTTCATTGCTCACCTCCAATAAATGATATCGTGATAATATTTAGCCTTTGCGTTGACCTTCATGCAAAATTGAAAATAAAAGCATGCGGTACTTTTAAAGTTTATCCGTAACAAACATACAGATAAACAGACAAAAATCTAAAAACCATATTGTTTCGGTTCGGTATCTAATGTAGATCACATCCCAAGTATTCTAAAAAATATTTAACTATACCTTTTAAGTCTTACTCCTTCCAGCCGCGTAGGCAATAGGATTTTTTATGGTATAAGCGGCAAAGGAGCAGGCGTGTCACCTGATGGTGAGCAACAAACGCCGCCCATGGACACATGAACACTTATAGTGTTGCAGTTGCGTTGCCGGCCCCTACAACAGGATATAGACGGGGTTGAGAGTGGGATTAGAAGCGGAAGGGGAAAGGGGTTGGGTCTCCGAATACCTCTCTTACAAACGAAACGCGGCAAAAGCCACTTTACGTCGATATTCTGAGAGGTCGTGGTATTTCACCACTGTGCCAAATAAATATTTTCATTTAGATTCGGTAAAGATTTAGTAACTATCTAGTATTTACATAATATAGAATTTATACCTCGAGTCGGAAAATATGCTGCATATTTTATGAAAAGTTCATTTTTGCCTCCCGGTTCATATTTGCTTCATATAACTTTATGTAGCGAACTCATGCGGAATAAACCAAAAATATACTGTAGGATTTTAATTCATAATTTTTACCAAATAATATTTTATTTACGAGGACCTTTTAATTTGTTATTCCCCGAAATCTTGAAATTGTGGAAATTGATTGACACATGGTGATTTATTCCTGCAGATGCCCCATTTTCAGGAATATAACAAAACCAAGTGGTTTTGTTATATTCAATTTTTTTTCAGGTATGTGTATCCCGTATGATAATTTAATAGATTTATATTAAAATGAGTTTTTGTGTTATTCTAATAGCCTGAATTAACTGTAAACATTAGAAAAAATTCTAACTAGTTTCCTGCAAACCAAACGTAACCAAATGAACTCAAGCGATCGTATAACACTGTAATAATGTAAGTGAATCAGGTTACATCACTACATACTTGATACAACTAACCGTGAGAACTCGGGTTAGTTGCTAGTGTCATCTAAAATATTATGCCAGTATTTTACCTTCTCTTTTTCCATTTTCTCTTTGATAGTTAGGTACCGAATTTATATTCATGAAAATTACTGCTGAAGTAATTTTCATTCTTTGTGAACCAATGAACATTAATCTCTATGTATTGCTGTATCTATAATATGAATTAATTGGGTGTATTGCTGGTTGCTGCCAATGGTGAGCAACTAACGCCGCCCATGAACACCTGCAGCACATAAAGTGTTACAATTGTGTTGCCAGCCTTTAAATGGGATAGACAAGTGGGTGAAGAAAGAGGAGAGAGAATGCATCTCTCATCGAGTGAAATGCTGCATGAGCTACTTTACGTCAGTAATTTGAGAGGTCGTGGTATTTCACCGGTCGATCAGACCCATTTATGCAGTGAACTGCGAAGCTCTACCACTTTTATGCGAAATTTAATTTTATCAAATGTTTTTTACTTTAATTTTCACTAAATATAATACTACAATAAAATACTTTAATTTAACGACCAGACGAAATGAAAATGTATGGAGTTTGTAAGTCACAAATTGTTCTATTGCAAAGGATACTATGATCTTTGTTTTTTTTTAAATAGTACGAGTACACGACAGTTTTAACTAGTGTTTTACGAGTACACTACTGTTTTACAGAGGTTTGACAGAGCGCCGTGGGCTTAAGATGAATACGTGTATTTAATGGGAGATCTGGGAATCCGTCGAAAGATTTCATTCTTTTCCGTCCGCTTTACTTAATCTCTGTTTTTATGTAGGAACAAGTATGTAGTTAATAGTTACGCCGCCATCTTAAAATTTCATTCGATTTACAAAATTTCAATATGGCCACTCTGACTTTGTATTTTGTTCAGAAAGGTATTTATTTCACAACTTTGAACATTTAAACAGCTATGAGTCATATATTTATTACCCAAAGAAAGAAGTTCGAGACATTTTAACATAGAACAATTTAACAACAACAATCAAAACATTTTAACAATACACATCAGGCAAATTTTCACACAAAATGTAATATTAAGCTTTATGAGACGTTCCCGACTTTATTGAAAGCACAAACCGTTTTTTTTTTTGGAATGTGTAACTGATATAGGTAGAATTATATTGCTGTAGATAGGTATTCTATTTATCGATGAAATGCGTGTATTTCTCAGATCAAAAACTTGCTTTGAAATCGATCCACATCAAAGAAAGTATTTGAATACAAGGATCTTTATATTTTTAATAAAATGTTTTCTCGCAACTGCCTTATTTCAAGTTCATGTACATAATATAAATTGTTAAATTTCTTGAGACAGTGCGTTTTATTGTATCTGATCTACTATCCCATTTAAAAAGAAAAGGAAGCAACTATTAGTGAAATAATTAAAAATAATAAAACATACTTAAGACATTAAAACAACTTTTAGGATTATATCGCGTTTATTTATTACTTATTTTTATTTATTTTCCGACGTTCCGAACTCTTTACAGAGATCATTTTCACGAGTGATGAACTAAAAGATGGTAGTTGTTCAAAAGCTATTTTCATTGATACAGATACCCACTTTTTGGAAATAAAAATCAAAAAGTTCATGTTAAAAATATGATTTTTACTATTGGTAACCCACACCATGAACACCATGAAACAAAAAAATAAATATTTATTTATAAGATATATTTACTAAAGAAAAAGTTTTGTTTGTACAGATATAATCCTAAAAGTTGTTTTAATGTCATGAGCGTGATTCGCGAAAGTTTTAGAGATAAATATAAGTATATAACATACATACATAAAATAAAAGAATAAATTATAGATATTTTCTAATTATACTTGTATCTGTGTGTATTTATAACTTTGTTGGGCAATAATTCATTTTCAATGTAAAAGAGAAACAAACAAGAAAGCCGTTCCACATAATATGTATTAGTTTGGCCCAAAACGTACTTTACCTATATGACAGTAGGAACGTGACAAAATCAAGATTTCATTTATGAAGAAAGTTTTAGAAAATCAACTTTATCTAAAGATCCATACGGTGCAAATTGAAATGCATATACTAAGCATCACATGTTTACGGTAGCAGAGGTTTTGACACATTCTCTAAGACTTCTGATAAGGGATTCGGTCAGTCTTTGTACTTGTACAAATAACATTGTTAACTTGACAAGATTTTTATCAATTTATCTGTAAATAGCAGAACAGTCTGTGTATAATTAATTATAATATTTTTTTAAAATTTTATACACAGATTACGAGACAAAAAGAAGTCATGGCCAACGGTGAACTAAATCATCACGAAATTTCAGCAACTATAAGGCTGAGAGACCCGAAATTTGGGTACGCAGTGTAGAGATTAAAAGAACGGATTGTATGACTAAGGCCCGTAAGATCAATCACAGTTTAAACTATTTTACCTAGTTTAAACCTCATCTGTCGTTTATTTTGTAAGATCAATGCTAGATAAACCTCCAATAACAGTTTAAACTATAGTTTAGCTTACACCAGGAGATTTTGCCGTTTAAACCGTGGTCCTGCCTAGTTTAAAAATGGCGGTCGTTTATCAGCTGACATCTGACACAACGATTGTGGGTTCATACATAGATTTAGCATAGACTACAATAGATGGCACATGTCAGGAAAAATTTACTAATAGCATCGAATCACTGACAGCGCAACCGCTTATATTAGATTTTGGGAACCGCGTATATTTTATTTACATTTCCACACATGAACATTAACTTTGTAAAAGTTAACGTTTTGAAGCGCTTTTTACGCACACATTGATAACAATATTAATAATATCTTGGACACAAATCACACAGCGCCCTCTACTTCTAAACTAAGCAACTAAATGCTTGTGCTATGGATACTACATAACGGATATTAATACATATATACTTTTCATTTGTAAATACATACTTATAATACATAGAAAAACACCCAGACGCCGCACAAATATTCATGTTTGTCACAAATATTTGTGCTCGGGTGGGAATCGAACCCCCGACCTCCGTGCTGCAGCCGGTAGTTTTACCAATGCGCCACGAGGCCCGTAAGTCACTCACACATTAACAACCCATTTTTGGTCACGTTGTTTGGGTGACTATTGCCGATCTATTATTCTTAAATCTATGGTCACACTATATAAAACTTCATAAAAGAAAGAGAAAAAGATTTTTTTTCACGAAATATGCCACAGACAATGTGCAAAAGGGTGAATGATGAACGAAATATGGACATTAAATAACCAAATGTTGCCATCTGTCGAAAACTAAACCTAGTTTACGTAATCTATGTCCATTTCGCTGTTGATCTTACGGGGCAGGTTTAAACTCTAGATTAAAATTGACTATAGTTTAGAAAATCGACAGTTTTAACTATGATTGATCTTACGGGCCTAAGTATGTCTACTTGTCAAAATGTTATTTTTTGCCTGCTGTTAATTCTCAGACCGATTTTGAAAACCGGTCTAAGAATTAGTCTGCATCTATTTTTTATTCACCCAAATGTTATTGGTGGTCCACCGCTTATTTGCCGGGTCAGCTACTATTTCATATAACATTATGCTGTGATTAAAATAGGTAAAAATGGAAATAGCCCTTCTATTATAAAATTAAAATAAAACTCAACGACTATGAATAAATAGAAGAAGCAGCTTCCGAGTGCACCGGTTACGTCACAAGCATTTTTCTGACATTTTTAAATAGAACTAGAACAAAGCCACTGTAAAGTTATAAAAATAGGAAATAGGTGGGTGGCTGAAGTTTATATAACTTTCAATTGGTTCGACCTTAATTTTGGACCCCGTGAAACTTTATTTCAAATACGTCAGTCTTTAACATTTTATGAGTACGAGAGTTTAGCATCTCAGTAAGCAACTAAATTTCATTGTAAGTGAACTTTTTTTCGGAAATATGGCACCTGGTCAACAAGTCACCGGGTTTTAACACTAACGCTAACGCCGCTCACATTCGCATCGCTGGTCTTAAATTGGGAAATGGAGGATACTTCTCTCACTGAAGGATACGCGTCATGAGCCACTTTTCGTCGATTTTTCAGCTTGGATATTTTAGTGCTTGAGCCAGCTCACCTATGTAGCGAACTGTGAGGCTACACCCTAGTTAAGTAAGTACGACTAGTATACGAATGATACGACCAAGAAAATTGTAAACTAGACGTACATATATTGGGATAAAGTTAAACTAAAAGTTAAATCATCAATATATCATCCAAAACATTATTCTACAAAGGGTTTGAACTAGAGTTTGATATACAACAAAGTTCTCGGGCGTATTAACAAGAATATTCTCGTCTCGGTGGCGTACTGGCTAGCACCCCACTTCTAATTCAAGAAGTAGTGGGTTCAAATCCTGGCACACACTAATGACTCTTCGAAATTTTCGGAAATTACGTGTGATAAATATCGATGACTGATAACTTTGTGCCCGGTATGGCAATAGGTTCGCCACCTATTCCATTTGGGACGTAAACATAACGCCGAGACGAGGCTTAACAGCCGCCTAAAAGGTAGAAAAAGGCGTGAAGTTATGTTATGTATATTTATGTTATGTTATGTTATGTATATTATGTATGTTAACAAGAATATTGATAGACTATTCATAAAATACTATAAGCAACAAAGCAAACTTTTTCGACTGTCTCTGTGACAGTAGATTTGTTTGTTCAGGATAATCTCGAGACTTTCATTGGCCAAAAGCTTGTAACAATGAGTATTATAGCTTATTTTTTTAAATTGTTTTAATTATTTCTTAAGTTCCACACACAGCTAGGATATATATATATATTATAATAATTTTAATACAATACAAAAAGTATCGCAAGACTCGCTGTGAAGAATATTAATGTAATTGTTCGTGGTAACATGATGTCGTGATGTGAAATATTAATTATGCCACCCTTGTTTGGGCACTGCTCAATAATACTTACTTTCATTTACTTAAAATAGAACTACTTAACTAAATATATTCAGTTTGTTCAGTTGCTACTTTTTATTTTATATATCGGAAGGTGATTAGAGCAAACTGGTGACTGGTACTAGTAGGCGACTAGCGGCACACATAGACATGGAAACAAAAAGAGGGCTACAGTTGCATTGCCAGGCTTCAATATGGGATAGGGATATCTGTAGAGCTATAGATATATAGATACAGGAGGGGGAAGTAGTTAGGCACATCTCCCATGAAAAAAAGCGCAACATTTGAAGTACAATTTTCTGGTTGAGCCAGCTCATTGTTAACAAAAAATACTTGGAAACGCTTGCTTATGTTTTCGGAATTAAAACATGTTTTTTTACAATGTCATAATTGTTTTAACAACGAAACTTAGTTAATTATTTAAGTATACATTAGGATATCACTTCAACAATCTCCTGTTTATGGTTTAGTAGAATTGTTGTTGTCTAGTACATACTATTCCAACTAAGGGTTGATTGCTTACATGAGGGTTTAATTAATGAGGGTGACTAATATTTGAAATTACGTTTTGTAGATTATTTTTTTGACACGAAATGACATCGAATGACAAGAATTAGTGTTTGATCACTTCGCTTCTGAGTCAATGATTCTGTGTTTGGATTTAGGTACACTTCAATGACTTTTTATGAAATATGCGTGGTAAATACAGGAAACTGTCAAAACTAGTTTTGATATGTGTCAAAGAACTCAATTTCTTATTACACACATAATTGCTACTGCTTACATCTCCGTGTTTCAACAGCAATAAGTTATAAAAAAATGATTTCAGAAATATTACCACTCTAAGATATATTTTCTTTTTACCTGTTTTTGCTACGAGCCGCTATACGTGTGCTACATCGTAGACCACAATGATTGACTTTGTGCAAACTGTATATTTTCCTAGCCTTAAAATATTCATTTCAGTATGTAATTATAGAAGTATTTTTTAATTTTAGGTTATGTTATAAAGCTGAAGATTGAAGATGAAGGTGCAGATCACTAGCCTATATTTGGTACGAAGTTCGCTCGGACAGATAGTTTAAGTAAAAAACATTGATTCAATTCCTAAATTTATGTTTACCATATTTATTTTTTGTTATAGCTTCGCACCTTTTTCTTTCGGTTTGCCGCGAGTTCTTATTAATGTACAAAAGGACAGTAAAAAATAAAAATTCTATTGATTCGACTTCTATTACTCTTTTAAAGAGCTATAATACAAATCACATGCATAACAGTGACGTTACTAGAAAAACATTAAAAAAAGTGTAATTTTTTTGTTATAAACATTAAATACATATCTAATTATTTTTTTTTTTGCATGACCCTTAACAACAAATCAGTAGATGCATTTTCGTCTGTAATTATTTACTTTAGATTCGATTTTAACAGCCATAATTGCTAAAGCGAGACGAACATTAATATTTCAGACACATTCACATTTAAGAACCACCTGTCGCACTTCGCTTAAGTTCTAATAAACTTTGCCCCTTTGCATTGGTAGATGATGGCTCTACTACACTCAGAGAATCTGGACACTAAGTCAAATCCAGCCAGGCTCATATTTATCAGCGGTGAATGTGTGAATAATATCACGCTATTGTATCACTTTCACGTTCCAGACAGTAAGACAGATTGTGCCCTGAATAAATTCGGTTACATGTCATGGATCCTTTTATTACATTCTGAACGACAATCTGTGACACGAGCACGCACGTCTCACAGATTGTTGTGTTCTATTTAAATGCTTAGAACATGCTTCTTTGTCTATACACGTATATGAATATACGAATATATAATGCTATATGCTATATATGAATATACAATGCTGTAAGATAATGGCTTTGTATCGATTTGAAACTATACATCTTGGAGCTTTAATGCAATCATGACCTGGCATTTAACTTGACGTGATAGCTGTATAGGTTTGTCTCCTCCTTTTAAAAATAGTTTTATCAATAACTAGTTGCGACAGCGAACTTTGTTTCGCCTCAGAAAGAATAAGAAAAATAAAAATGGTCATTATGAGTTGCCCCTAAGAGATAAACATATGCCATCGTGGACTTTTTTGTAGTCCTTTTCAAGTTGTATAATAATGAGGTGCGGAGCAACAAGCTCTTTGCCGTTGCTCATCGGCACAGAGGAGGTGGAGAGAGTCCACAATTTTAGATACCTCGGAAGTGTAGTGTCGGATGCTGGAGGGACCGAAGAGGACATCACTTCAAGGATCGCCAAGGGAAGAGCAACCTTCGCGCAGCTTCGCCCTGTATGGCAATCGGGGAAACTGACTCGGAGAGTTAAACAGAAGATATTCCGGTCCAATGTAAAAACCGTGTTGCTGTATGGATGTGAGACATGGAAGGTCACTAAGGACATCTCGCGTCGACTGCAGGTCTTTATAAACCGCTGCCTTTGCCGAATTCTCGAAGTCTACTGGCCCGAGAAAATCACCACAATCAATTACCAATTTGGACCTCTGGGAACGCTGCGGTGAGACTCCGATCGACCAGCAAATTAAAAGTCGCAAGTGGCAATGGATAGGCTACACGCTCCGAAGGGATCCAGATCACATACCGAGGCAAGCCCTGGAATGGAATCCCCAAGGAAAACGGAAACGCGGCCGCCTTAAGCAGACTTGGCGACGAACTATCACTGCAGAAGCGAAGGCGGTGGGAATGACTTGGAGCGAAATAAAACGCAAAGCTCACGACCGTTCGGGATGGCGACGTACTGTGGACGCCCTCTGTCCCACCTAGGGGATATAGGACTTTAAGTCAAGTAAGTCAAGAGTTGCCCCTAAGAGATAAAAATATGCCATCGTGAACTTTTTTGTAGTCCTTTTCAAGTTTTATAATAATGATTCACATTATTTTGATGTATCATATTATATGTTAAATTCGCTTAATGACATTTCAATTAATTAAGAGTCAACAAAAGAGAGTATCACATAGCGATCCCACATGGAGCCAAGAACACTCATGGTACGGGAGATAGCGTTGCATTTCAGGCAGTGATTTTAAATAACTAATAATGTATAGTTCAAAATTGATGATTTGATAGTAATTTCCATTCAACGATACCACAATAGTTATCAAGTACACGCAAATATTGCGCAGTATAAATTTGATTGAAAGATATTAATTTATGAATGAAACATTATATCGAATATTGATTCGATATAATGTTTCATTCATAAATTAATATCTTAAAATGGTTTCAGTGGTCAAAACGTTGTTTTTGTAATGAACACTTTTTAGCGTAATTTATTTTATTTCTGTTATATATTATTGAAAAATAAATCAAAAACTTATTAATAAAAAATATTGTACCTAGTATTTTAATATATATTGCATATAGATTCCGCTCTGTTTGTTTCACAATTTACATTAAATCGGTTCCCTTCATCCGCTCAGGACCGATTCGGGGCAATCTACTGCTTCACAAAATTGTAAATACATATGAATGATAAATATTTATTGGCAAATTTATTACAATGAATTTGTTTTAATATAATATTTGACATCAACGTTTATGTTGTGAATGTTGTCAACAAATAATCAATTTATTCGAATAAAAACAATGTCCTGTTGGGCTGAATTTTGAAAAAGGGTCATAAGTTCACGCAACGGGAGGTACAATACCTCCCCTTACCTGAATTTACTTAAAATGTTATTTGATTTAGTTAGTATTATTAAATTTGTGCGTAACACATGTGGTTACAGATTTATTTAATTTTGTGACTAGAAATTAATCCGCTAAGCTAAACACAATAATCGCTGCCTTTACCTTCGAATATTAAAGACTTGAAGTTAACATTATTAAATTCTGTATGCTATATAGAATTTTTGAACATTTTGAATACGATATTATTTGAATGAAATTAAAAACTAGTGAATATTTGTATGAAATCGATCTTACAATTGCAGATCGCTGGGTCTTGGATGACAACCTTTAATAGTGGTAGAGCCAAGCAGTTCGCTGCATGAATGGGTCGGCTCGACCGGTGAAATACCACGACCTCTCAGAAGACCGACGTAATGTGGCTCATGCCGCGTTTCGTTCGGTGAGAGAGGTACCCGGAGTCCCACTCCCCTTCCCCGTCCTTTCCTATCCCCTATCCCTTAAAGGTCGGCAACGCAACAGTAACACTACATGTGTTGCTGGTGTCCATGGGCGGCGTTGGTTGCTTACTATCAGGTGACACGCCTAATAAGTTGAAAGTAAGATTAAATTTCTAGATTGTTTCACAGGTGACGCTATTGAAAATGAAAGTCGCTATCTAATCTTATAAGATACAGGGTTGAAATTATATGTTGCAATGTTTAGCGAGATAAGCGTATGTATTAGAAACAAGAAGTGGTAGAGGAAGCAAGTCACGCTGATGCACACTCATATTTCACGGCTTTTATAAATTGTGCAATGCCTTATGACCGAACACATGTGTAAAGGAAACATATATACATACATAACTTCACGCTTTCCCTTTCGGCGTAGGCAAAGAGAACGGAGCGCCACAAGGCACAATTCTTACACACCTCACTCGCTTTGTTGACTTTCATAACTCTTTTCATGCACGCGCGTCATTTTTGAGGCTCCTAACATCACCTTCCTCCAGAACACGTTCTATTGTCATGGCATGTTCTGTTGTCATGGAATGTGTGTCTAGGCCGTCCTCGACTCCTACATCCATCCGCTTTTGCATTGTATATCTGCTTAATCAATCTTGCATCATCCATCCTTTCTACATGTCCGAACCATCGGAGCATGCCCTTTCTTACTTTTACACCGACACGCTTTTTCAATCCGACTTCCTTCCTTATAACCTTGTTTTCCACGCGGTCAGCGAGGGTCACTCCGCAGATTTTGCGCAATGCCCTCATTTCGACCGCGTTTATCCTACTTTTATGCACGCTCTGCCATACCCAGCTCTCGCTTCCTTAAGTTAGCATAATAACATAATAATAGGTTGGGGAAAAAGTATTTTCGTATTTTTGTATGAAAAGTCAAGACATTTTTTTCAAAGTTTATTTACATTTATTTACAATATATATGTACCGTTTTGTTGAATAACTTTCTGCCATTTTGTGGGCAGAGACATTATCCCGTTACTGTAGAAACTTTGGGACTTCTGATCAAAAAAACGGGACAAATAGTTTTGGCAGTCCTCTCTTGAGGTCAACCTTACAGAACCTAAAGAATTCTGAAGAGACCGAAACAGGTGAAAATCTGAAGGCGCAAGGTCAGGGCTATATGGTGGATGCACTAGGACCTCCCAGTCGAACTCTCTTAATTTTTGCTGAGTGGCTAAAGATGTGTGTGGTCTAGCGTTATCGTGATGAAAGACCACACCCTTCCTGTTGATCAATTCCGGCCGTTTTCTCTCGACTGCTTCCTTTAATCTCATCAGTTGCTGGCAGTAAAGATCAGAATCGATGGTTTTGCCGGACGGTAAAAGCTCATAATGAACAATGCCCTTCCAATCCCACCATACACACAGCATCACCTTATTTCGTGTTAGGCCAGGTTTGGCCACAGTCTGTGAAGCCTGGCCAACTTTCGACCACGACCTTTTTCGCACGTTCTTGTCGTACGTGATCCACTTTTCATCGCCAGTTATCAATCTCTTCAAAAACGGCACGGTTTCATTACGTCTCAATAATGAATCGCAAATGAGTACACGGTTCATTAAGTTTCTTTGAGTGAGCTCGTGTGGCACCCAAATATCGAGCTTTTTTGTATAACCAGCTTTCTTCAAATGGGTCAAAACTGTTTTGTGGTCAATTTCCAGTTCTTCAGCTACATCGTAACTACTAATATGCCGATCTTGCTCCACTCTTTCAAAAATGGCGTCCATTTTATTCGTAACAGGGCGACCAGAGCGAGGTGCATCTTTAACATCAAAATTTCCGGACTGAAAACGTTTGAACCAAATTTGTGCTACTCTTACTGACACTGCATCAGGTCCATAAACATCACAAATTTTTTTCACTGCTTGAGTTGCATTTTTGCCTTTTTATAATAAAATTTTAAAATGTATCGAATTTCTTCATTAGATTCACTCATTTTTACGGAGAGAAAAACAAATGAAAAATAGCGGGAAACACCTTTTTTTTATTTTTTTCTTTTCTTTATAATGTAACCTTTTTAATGTTACCAAAACCAGCCAGACACAAATAGTACAGTCAAAGAAATTTTATAATAAGTTTATACCTACGTTATGCGAAAAGACTTTTTCCCCGACCTAATATACCAAAGGCTACAAAACCTCGCACCGCTCATCTATCTCGCACATCTCTGGTGGACACGTATCCAATCTCTACTAAGTCCGCCCAGGGGAGAATGGTTATTACATTATATTATATTAGTTTGATATCACAATTTAAATTGGTGTCGAAACTAGTTGCGAAATTTTGAAATAGTTTAAAAACTTGACACACAAATCCTAACATGAATTTAGAAATTTACGGTACCTATATGTAATATGTCGATATTTGTCACACATAAGTAATGTGTGATAAATATCGACTGCCATAGGGAAAAGGTATCTATCTATGGCTATAGGTCCTGCCAGCTAATTCATCTACTTTTGAGTAGAAAATAGCTTCAAATTATAAAAAAATATTTGCCGAAAATTCCGATATTTTTCCATAGTAGTGTCTTTATTTTCTGTACAACCTTAATCTTAACTTCGTACCTAGTTTTATTAGTCCACATAATAAAAACGATTTATTTACTAGTTATCGTATCAAAGTCATGTAAATAATAATATTATGTATGTAGCCAGCCCTCTACACCATAACAATATTAAAATTCCTTGATCTTGATGCAGCATATTTATAAAAGTTACTACCTAGATCAATTTCGACTAAACTTTAGTAAGTGTTTACACAAAGCAGGAAGTAGACAAAGAATATTGGGCACGTTGCATTTGCGATATGACCCACTAAGAAGTGTGCCAGATTTTTAGTATTTCATTTGAATTATATTTAAATAAACAAGTAGCAACACTTACTAAAAAAACTAATACTTTATAGCCTCACTTATACGCACTACTTTACGTACGCATATTTCTTAACAAATACTTAACGGACCCTCTAGCCTTATAGTTTAATTTTTGTGACTACTTTTACATTTACAAAAATACATATTATTTTTTATTCCGGAAAATTATTAGAAACTTACTCGTACATAGTTTAAGGACCACATAACTTAGATATTATAATTTATTGTCGGTAAAAGGCTCACGTAAAAATCCATTGGCATTCAAATAATACATACACTTATAATATAATACTTAAATTATGTTTAAGTTATAATTGCTTAAATTTTATCATTACACTACTTATGGAGAAAAAATCAATGTAGCAATCTTCAGGTTTATTTCTATACACCTTAAATAACAAAACAGTAATATGACTTTTCACCTTAGTAGCTGCACAGTTACGAAACTCATTAAAAACGACCAATTTCGTGCTTCATATTGGAAATAGAAATTCCCATAAGACACTCCGAGTTAATGAAATTCTAATTACATTTGATGCGATATGCCACTTTGTCGTAACCTGAATAAATTTTATTATAAATTAATTTAGGTTGGATATTTTTTATATTAGTATAAATCTAATATATGTATTTAAATGTTATTTGTAATTTTTTACAGTTTTATAATAGTGAAAAACACGACTTTAAACATCCTCAACTAGCAATAACTATAAGTTTGGTAGTGGTAGAGCCAAGCAGTTCGCTGCATGAATGGGCCGGCTCGACCGGTGAAATACCACGACCTCTCAGAAGATCGACGTAAAGTGGCTCATGCCGCGTTTCGTTCGGTGAGAGAGGTACCCGGAGGCCCACCCCCTTTCCCCATCCTTTCCTTTCCCCTATCCCCTAAAGGTCGGCAACGCAACAGTAACACTATATGTGTTGCTGGTGTCCATGGGCGGCGTTGGTTGCTTACTATCAGGTGACACGCCTGCTCGTTTGCCCTCCTATCCCATAAAAAAAAAAGTTATAGTTATTGCTAGTATTCTAATAATCTTACACATTATCTTTCTAACGAAATTATTGTCTACGAAAATTAATTGTGTGAGGGGATTACTATTTATTACCATAATAAATGGATATTTATTGTTCACATGATCTTTTTATCATTATCATCTTTTTATCATTATGAGTTTTTGATAATGTTAAGTTTTATTTTTTCTAGATGAATTAAAATTAAATAACTATACTTCAACCTGCGTACAGATAAATACTAATATAATAAAGTAAACACTTTATAAGTTAATTTCACCTTAAACAAAATAACCAACTAGCGTGATAAAAGTCTAGATACGTTCTGACTACGAATACTTGCTGCATTCATGAAGATAAAACGAGCAGTCAACTTGACACAATGGTAGAGCCTATGTTGGTAGAGCCATGCAGTTCACTGCATAAATAGGTAGAAAAAGGCGTGAAGTTATGTTATGTGTTGTGTAGATTTTAATTGAATAAAGTCTATCAACGTCGTTATCCAACCCATGGCCAATCAATCAGTATTTATATTGAAAGAAAATAATATTTAACAGTGGTAGAGCCAAGCAGTTCGCTACATGAATGGGCCGGCTCGACCGGTGATATACCACGACCTCTCAGAAGACCGACGTAAAGTGGCTTATGCCGCGTTTCGTTCGGTGAGAGAGGTACCCGGAGGCCCACCCCTCTTCCCCGTACTTTCCTATTCTCTATCCCTTAAAGGTCGGCAACGCAACAGTAGCACTATATGTGTTGCTGGTGTCCATGGGCGGCGTTGGTTGCTTACCATCAGGTGACACGCCTGCTAAACGAGCAGGCGTGTCGCCCTCCTATCCCATAAAAAAAAATATCACAAAAAATACAATGTGTTGCGTCTGGCAAATAGTAGGAGGTATACTAAGTTAAATAAAGTTGTGAATAATATCAACAAAATGTACTAAGTCATATACAATAAAAAAACTTTTATATTGCTCAAGTTTTAAACCCAGAATTACGGTCATCGTTCATTGTTGTTGATCTGTTCTATTTTAGTACATTTGGAACTTACGCCGAAATCTACGGTATAACAATGTGATATTTTCTTCTGCCAAGAGATTCATTCATGTAAGTAATAATATGCCTACACTCATTGATATATATACATAATTTTTGGGGCTTCAACCTTTTGTGCTGTTCCTTGATTGTTTACTATAACATATAAGAAAGTCTATTGTAACTTCTAAATAAAGGAGTTTTTTTTTTCATATCGAAGGCTTTTTTCACTCTCGGAGTGTATCGATTAAAAACAATTTATTTTCAGATAAATATTCATACCGTATATTCCGCTATCAATATTCAGATAAAAGTGGAAATAAAATTAACATCAAATGTAAGCTGAATCACGGTCCATTATCGCTCGATTTGTCTATTAGGTACTCCAGTGGATATCTAAAACTTTCTCGTAAATTTCCAAATACATTCCTAATGTGGGGTCAACACACATAATTTTGGCACAAAAGCCTCTTGCCAATAATACGAGTACACAAAATTAAGCGTTTGAGGGTATCTTGTCTATGAAAACAGTTACGTTAATTCTCCCGCTTTAGAACCTTTCACGAGGTCGTTAAATATAATGTGTGATAATATGACGGCTCACATAAACACTAATAGCAATTAATGAGTTACCTACTACTTGTCACTAACTAACAATTAAATTAAATAGAAATAATTATATTCGGAAGTTATGTACGTATGTATATTCGGAAGAACCTGTATTCGAATCCTGGTATACACAAATTACTTCTGAGCGATTTAGAAGTTCTTTGTAATATTCTATGAATGTTTAGGTTTTTTCCTGAAATGCAAGTTTATTTTATTTTAATATATTATATAACATAACTTAACTTCACGCCTTTTTGTTACCCGAAGGTGTAGGCAGCGGCTGATAAGCCTCGTCTCGCCGTTATTTTTACGTCCCAAATGGAATAGGTGATGAACCTATTGCCATACCGAGCACAAAGTTTTTCAGTCATCGATATTTGTCACACTTAACTTTCCAAAACAATTTCGAAAAGTCATTGGTGTGAGCTAGTGTCAGGAATCGAACCCGGACCTTTGGATCAGAAGCCGTGTGCTCGACCACTGAGCCACCGAGACTAATAAATTGAAAAAACAAATGGCCTGTTCTATAAAAAAGAGCCAGCTAGTATATGAGACCAAATATTTCGTATTTAATTTAATTCAGTTAGGGACGGGGTAAAGAAATATACCAACAATACTAGTTAATGGCATTGCAATTCAATGTCATAAAATTACATTTAGGTTTAAGATATTTTGCCAGTATATGAGGAAGACGGCGCTGTGATATATGAATAGAGATTTAACTTACAATAAAAGCATGTCCATATAAATTTACTATTTGTTACGCAATGTTTGGGCAGTACCTTGAGGATGGATATTTTTACCAACTTTTAAAAATAGTACAGGCTTTTCCTTTATCCTTATGGTTCCCACAAAAGCCTTGAGCGCTATTGAGCGGGGTCTTTAACTGTGCGTTAACCCATATATTGTCAGCTTCTGAAAGTCGCCCGGCGATCGTTAATCTTTGTCCCGGAACCTACTTTTAGATATTCCTATTATACATATCCCTGGTATCCCATCGGCTATTATTTAAGGACAAATAGTTCACTGCTTATTATGTCTTGTGAAAGAGTAAAAAGAAACTCAATTCCTTAATGAAATAGAATTAATGTGATCGTCGAGATACACACGAATTTAATAGGTTTCAAATGCTATTGTGTAGACATATTTATTATAAAAAAATATTAGGTCGGGGAAAAAGTCTTTTCGCATAACGTAGGTATAAACTTATTATAAAATTTCTTTGACTGTACTATTTGTGTCTGGCTGGTTTTGGTAACATTAAAAAGGTTACATTATAAAGAAAAGAAAAAAATAAAAAAAAGTTGTTTCCCGCTATTTTTCATTTGTTTTTCTCTCCGTAAAAATTAGTGAATCTAATGAAGAAATTCGATACATTTTAAAATTTTATTATAAAAAAGGCAAAAATGCAACTCAAGCAGTGAAAAAAATTTGTGATGTTTATGGACCTGATGCAGTGTCAGTAAGAGTAGCACAAATTTGGTTCAAACGTTTTCAGTCCGGAAATTTTGATGTTAAAGATGCACCTCGCTCTGGTCGCCCTGTTACGAATAAAATGGACGCCATTTTTGAAAGAGTGGAGCAAGATCGGCATATTAGTAGTTACGATGTAGCTGAAGAACTGGGAATTGACCACAAAACAGTTTTGACCCATTTGAAGAAAGCTGGTTATACAAAAAAGCTCGATATTTGGGTGCCACACGAGCTCACTCAAAGAAACTTAATGAACCGTGTACTCATTTGCGATTCATTATTGAGACGTAATGAAACCGAGCCGTTTTTGAAGAGATTGATAACTGGCGATGAAAAGTGGATCACGTACGACAAGAACGTGCGAAAAAGGTCGTGGTCGAAAGTTGGCCAGGCTTCACAGACTGTGGCCAAACCTGGCCTAACACGAAATAAGGTGATGCTGTGTGTATGGTGGGATTGGAAGGGCATTGTTCATTATGAGCTTTTACCGTCCGGCAAAACCATCGATTCTGATCTTTACTGCCAGCAACTGATGAGATTAAAGGAAGCAGTCGAGAGAAAACGGCCGGAATTGATCAACAGGAAGGGTGTGGTCTTTCATCACGATAACGCTAGACCACACACATCTTTAGCCACTCAGCAAAAATTAAGAGAGTTCGACTGGGAGGTCCTAGTGCATCCACCATATAGCCCTGACCTTGCGCCTTCAGATTTTCACCTGTTTCGGTCTCTTCAGAATTCTTTAGGTTCTGTAAGGTTGACCTCAAGAGAGGACTGCCAAAACTATTTGTCCCGTTTTTTTGATCAGAAGTCCCAAAGTTTCTACAGTAACGGGATAACGTCTCTGCCCACAAAATGGCAGAAAGTTATTCAACAAAACGGTACATATATATTGTAAATAAATGTAAATAAACTTTGAAAAAAATGTCTTGACTTTTCATACAAAAATACGAAAATACTTTTTCCCCAACCTATTACTTCTTAGTAAATTAGTAAAGTACTTTTATCAATAGCAAAATTAAATATAGCAATAGCAAGCGAATAAACAGCTGAGCAACAAATATTGAGAAGCTGACGTTGAAATTGATTGATGAAATTTTGCACTCCCAACACGAATTACCGCAGCGTGATTGATCAAGCTTAAGATTTTACAGTGTTTTATATTTGTATAAGAAGGCTTTTTTCATAAGAAACATATTTAAATAGCATTCGCTAAATATTTTGACTGTGAAACCATCAATATACATTAACCTAAGCAATTATTTACCGATTACATCTCTAATTCTAGTCGTCTCGTCGTCTCTCGTAATCTCCCTCATCTCAGTTTAATTTTTTTCGTATTAATCTGTGTATATTTATTTGCAATCATTATTTGCAGATTTCAGTCAGCTTGCTTGAGAGGTGATTATATTCATTTATCTAGGGAAACTGACGCAGTAACGTCTTGCGTAATTAGGGTTTAACATAAAATAATGTTTCTCTGTTTCTTTCTTTGTAACAATTATCGAAGATTTTAGAAATTGCATTCATGCAATGCTTGAATAGCATTGCATGAATACGTAGCAGTTTGATACCCTTTATTATAGAAATTATTAATAACCTTTATTATTATATCTCAATTTGATGTACAAAAAATATGTACCTATATCAAATATAGTGAAATTTTGTGAATTTGGAGTATGCTACAAACATTAACAGTTGTGTTATAATTTTTAACATAAAGATATATAGCATTATAGCTTCACGCCTTTTTCTATCCGAAGGTGTAGGCAGCGGCTGTTAAGCCTCGTCTCGCCGTTTTGTTTGCGTCCCAAATGGAATAGGTGGCGAACCTATTGCCATACCGGGCACAAAGTAATCGATATTTATCACACGTAACTTCCGAAAATTTCGAAAAGTCATTGGTGTGTGCCAGGATTTGAACACTACTTCTTGAATCAGAAGCAGGGTGCTGGCCACTGCGCCAACGAGACTGTTACAATATATTAATATAATTTGTAACATAAAACTATGTAGTATATTTTCTTACTTTTAAATTAATACTTTATTATTAGATACAAAATCATGAAACGTCAAAAACTATCAGACTATTTGAGTTCACTAGATTATGGATTGAAAATACCTTATAATGCAGTAAAAATTTTAATTGAATATGGTCGAGTAAGTTCCTCATTTATAACGCCTCCAGTAACAAAAAGTTTCTAACATAAACATAACTTCACGCCATTGTTACCCGAAGGTGTAGGCAGAGGCTGTTAAGCCTCGTCTCGCCGTTATGTTTACGTCCCAAATGGAATAGATGGTGAACCTATTGCCATACCGGGCACAAAGTTTTCAGTCATCGGAATTTATCACACATACTCCCCGAAAACAATTTCGAAAAGTCATTGGTGTGAGCCAGTGTCAGGATTCGAACCACGGCCTCTGGATTGAGAAACCGTGTGCTCGACTACTAGACCGCCGAGACCAAATTTTATTTGTTTATTAGTTGTCATTTAATCGCATTAGCCTAGTGTAAGAGTTATTTATAGACGCGATATATAAATAATAATATATATATATATATAGATAGATATATAAATAATAATATTAATTCATCAAGGTATATCATATCATATTCATACTAAATGATCCCGCCACTTCGTATCACCCAATTAGATATCTTTATTTCTTTATATTTATTTATCTTTGCACGGATTATTGTTCTGATTTTATAAGCAGTAGTATGATGAAGTGAGAATTACCTTTGTTTTTCCATTTATTTTTTGCGACAAGCTCGGTGGTGACTTTTCATGTTAGATCGCAACCCAACAGTGTGTGCGCAGATCGAGTTATTGGAGCGAGTAATTACGTCCATAATATATTCAACACCCACGCTCGTGGGTTTACGTGGTATTATATCAATCTACTTTCGTGACATTGTGATTAGATTTACGACGGTTTCCCTTTTCATATTTTGCTATATCAGATTTCTATATACGCGTATATTATGTTCGCGACATATGTTTTATTTAATACGTTTCATGTATTGGTTAGTGGATATCTCAAAAAAGTCCATTATGTTCTTGGCGGATTTCCTGGAATAAAATGACGGGAAAGCATAACAATAACACGTAGGAAGCTGTCATTTTTTTTCCAGAGGTAGTGGTAAATATATAACAGTTATGATAAGGCAATTATGTCATAATTATTTTAGCGATTGCATTTAGATTTTATAGTAGTAGATTTTGTAGTAGGGTAGAGCCAAGCAGTTCGCTGGTTGAATGGGCCGGCTCGACCGGTGAAATACCACGACCTCTCAGAAGACCGACGTAAAGTGGCTCATGCCGCGTTTCGTTCGGTGAGAGAGGTACCCGGAGGCCCACCCCCTTCCCTATCCTTTCCTATCCCCTATCCCTTAAAGGTCGGCAACGCAACAGTAACACTAAATGTGTTGCTGGTTTCCATGGGTGGCGTTGGTTGCTTACCATCAGGTAACACACCAGCTCGTTTGCCCTCCTTATCCATAAAAAAAAAAAATTAAGATACAGTAATTATAAAAAAAACAGTGGCAGTGTTTTTCACAGTGGCATAGCCAAGCAGTTCGCTGCATGCTTGGGCCGGCTCGACCGGTGAAATACCAGGACCTCTCAGAAGTTCGACGTAAAGTGGCTCATGCCGCGTTTCGTTTGGTGAGAGAGGTACCCGGAGGGCCACCCCCTTTCCCCATCCTTTCCATTCCCCTATCCATTAAAGGTCGGCAACGCAACAGTAACACTATCTGTGTTGCTGGTGTCCATGGGTGGCGTTGTTTGCTTACCATCAGGTGACACGTCTGCTCGTTTGCCCTCCTATCCCATAAAAAAAAGTATTGTAATTTCCATGAATTTGGTGCCAATTATCTCTGATTCAAAAGTTATAAAATTAGTTATTTTGAAGTTATAAAAGTAGGTATTTTGAAGTTATAAAAGTAGTTATTATGAAGTTATAAAAGTAGTTATTTTGAAGTTATAAAAGTAGTTATTTTGAAGCCATTTCTGAATATGTTAATAAATGAAATTATAAAAAAAAAACTAAACTAGCTGAAAGTAACTTAAATATATTTCAGTATTAATGTCGGCGGAGTGTGTTGGTATTACCTTGTTCAAGTGTAAAATGACCTGCTTCAGTGTTGTACCGGTGCACTGTGTTCAGCTTATTTTCTCTTCAACTTTAAAGTACGACATTGTATCCGGAACGTTACCTCTGTGAATAAGTTCTATACTCATCATATCATGTATTTGTTATGTACTAAATACCTATAATAATAATAATAATATCTTGGACACAATACACACAGCGCCCTCTAGTTCCAAGCTAAGCAACTAAATGCCTGCGTTATGGATACTAGATAACGGATATTAATACATATATACTTTTCTTTTGTAAATACATACTTATAATACATAGAAAAACACCCAGTCACCACACAAATATTCATGTTTATCACAAAAATTTATGCTCGGGTGGGAATCGAACCCCCGACCTCATTGCTGCAACCGGTAGTTTTACCAATGCGCCACGAGGCCCAAAAAAAAACCTGCAAAATAAGTGAGAGTAAAACATGTTATATTTCTGTTTAAATTAGATTTGATTTTTTTTTTAAATATTTCTTAACCAATATATTTATTATTACGAAGCTAGTTTTTAAATTCTTCTGAAAAAACCTTAGAACAGACCTTGGCTGCAGTCAATCGTAAATCGGTTCTCGACCTAAATACAATTATAGATATCTTAAATTTCTACAACGATACAAATTTTCTGTCATCAAATAATAATATTAAAATAACAATAACATAACTTCATGCCTTTTTCTACCTGAAGGTGTAGGCAGGGGCTGTTAAGCTTCGACGCGCCGTTAAGTTTACATCTCAAATGGAATAGGCAATAGCAAAGGTTGCGTACCTATGGCCATACCGGGCACAAAGTATTCCGTCATCGATATTTATCACTCATAACTTTCCAAATTCATTTCTGAAATTCAGTGGTGTGAGTCAGGATTCGAACCCGCGTCAAATTTTCATAGAATCTGGAGACAGCTTATAATATAGTGAAAAAACTTTACATGGGTACGTTTTTAAAGAAACTTTTCTGTCGTTGTAGCTGGTGCAAATGCTACAAAACATTCTATTACTGCAGCCCTTTGTAACGTGGTCGGGGGTTCCAAAAATAAAAATTCACTCGTCAATTAATAGTTTTTATTTTAACAACGAGTTGCTCCTCAATTTGTGGTTACCAAAATTCTTAGAAAGGGAGCAGGTACAACCTGATGCCGAGTGACCCGCGAAGGCTCACTGCAGGGGTGTCCTGGTGCTCCACAGAAGTCTCCTCCCCGATGTTGTTGGGCTGCCTTGCACTGTCAGATGGCCGACAGGAAAAGTTGAGATGAGAAGGCAAAGATGGAGATGTGAAGGTAGAGTTGAGGGTGAAGATTGAGGTGTAGAGTTGAGGGCAGCCAGTCTGGAAAACAACCAGTAACAGCCCCTGAGCATCCCCATTCACTGGCATCGACAATCAGTGCCACCACTGACCCCCATTTCTCAGAATGGGTAGATAGTGGTGTCACATGCCAGTAATTTGGAAAATGCCCAGGGTGGATCAAGCATATAACCCTACCTTAAAAACAATAATATTAATTTGGAAAAGAGTTGTAGCAATCTATTATGCAACATAATTAATAGTGTAGGTAGGTTACTACTACCTACTTGATTTGTAAAATTATCTAGATTGTACAGAATAATTTATATAAGCAATTACTTTAATATATACAAAAATAATATGCTGCTATTAACAGAGTCTTAACATGTAATAGTAAACTTTGATAATTTTGATGAAACTTGAACTTTAAAACTTTGATGAAATAATTTTAATAAATTATGCACATCAAGCTCACGGCACTGCAGGCAATTATATCTTAGCTGTTAGGGTGAAATAAATTGGTTAAAACACTCACCAATAAGATCAAAAGTGTATTTGAATTTTCTGGCTCCTTTCTTGTTATCAGTTTCAAATCAAATGGCCGAATATCCTGTCTAATTCTAAAATGTCTAGCCAGTCTCTCATATTAAATAATTAACTACCTGCATTATATTAGATAATTATTAAAATTAACTTTCGTATACTACCTACAGTTGTATTTTTATTTATGACCTGGAAACCGTGTCTTTGAAGCCTAAATTTATTAAGATAAAAATTTACCTTGTCACTCAACGTGACACCTTCCACTCAGGTGTTACGTTCTGTAAAACGGACGTGTGAGGTATTAAACCCCTTCATATATATCTATGTAGTTAAGTGCACTAACTTGAAATTGGCAGTCATCCAAACGAATATCTATATTTTACCTTTATATTTTTCTAGTTCTACCTTAATTAAACTGGCTGGAATGAAAAGAGGTTTTATACAATTCGCTTTAAATCTATTTACCCACAGAAAATATTTTTTGAAATACTGCGAAATTGAGGTCGGCTGGAACAAATATTTCAGATATAAGCACAATTGTTTGAATGGCATCTGGGTGTTTTTCAATGTCTTTTAAGTATATATTTACAAAAGGAAAGTAGGTATTAATATTCTTTATCTAATATCGATAACACAAGCATTCAGTTGCTTAGCATACACACAATACGTATATATCACAATATGTATTACGTCCAAATATATTGTTATTATTTATACTTTTTTATGGGAAGGGTGTAAACTAGCAAAGCGGGTCACCTGATGATCAGCAACCAGCTCTTCTCATGGCCACCTACAGCACAGATAGTGTTAAAGTTTCATTGCCGGCCTTTATGGAGTATAATGGGAAGAGAAAGAGAAGGGGTAGGCTTCCGGATTCCTGTCTTACCGAATGAAATATGCATAAGAAATAGGCATGAGTCACTCACTATACGTCTGTTTTTTTAGAGTAGGGGTTTTACTGGTCTAGCCGGTCCATTTATGCAGCCCTATAAGTTAATTAACTTTTGAAATCATGTAATATTGCAAAACTATGGCCAATATTGAAATTTTCATTTAAGACACGAATTAAAATAAAGGCTACATTTTTTTACGCAGACTGGCTCATAAAATCCTAGAGATGTTAAGCGTTGAAAACAAATCGTATTAAATTTAAAATAAAATGGAAAAGAAGCTACACAGAAACAATTTAGCTTCAATTTGAAGTTTGTCCAACATCACGTTGAGAAATAAACGGGAAGTCCATTGAAACAACTTTGTTGCGTCACATATTTATTCAAAGCTGGTCACAGCAGTGAACTTCTCTCTTATTATCTAATATATAAAATTCTCGAGTCTAGATGTGCGTAATTGAACTCCTCCGAAACGGCTCGACCGATTCTCATGAAATTTTGTGTGCATATCGAGTAGGTCTGAGAATAGGACAACATCTATTTTTCATCCCCCTAAATCACAAGAGTAGCCCACCCCTCAATATTTTTTTTTAATTTTTCGACATTTTTCTGTTTCTTATTTTTTTTATAAAACGGGATACAAAAATACATACAACCCTAAAATTTCAACCCCCTACATTCAACCCTTATTTTCTAAATTTTATTTTTTGGCAAGACAACGTTTGCGGGGTCAGCTAGTATATATTATAATATTAACAATAGTTTATGAATATTTACTTAGATTTGTATACACCATATAGGAAAATTTTGTTATACATATTAATTTACTTGACTGCTTTATTTTTAGCAACGCGTACGGATAAAAAGGTGACACTATTATCAAATACTCAGCTGTGCTATATCTTAAGCTGTGAAAAGGCCAACTCATAATCCGGTACAAGCAAAAGATTTTTTAATAATTATTTCATGACCATGAATGCAAAGTCGGAATAAAAAATTTTAATAAGTCAATTTATTAGACGTCGTCAACGCCTTCGGGATCCTCCCCTGGCCGGCCATCAGGGAGGCCCTCGCCTACCACGAGGTTCCTCTCTACCTAAGGTCGGTCATCGGGGCCTACCTGCAGGAGAGACGGGTGGACTATGTCGACCGGAGCGGGACGGAGCACAGGAAGGAAATCACGTGCGGGCTGGGCCTGGAGGTGGCGCCTCATGAAAGTGAGGCAGTGTGGTTTCACAGGCTCACTGGGGGCCGGGAACCTCCGTCTTCGCGGATCCAGGTGGGTGACACGGCTGTCCAGGTAGGGCGGTACAGGTAGGAAAGTACCTCGGCCTCACTCTGGACAGCCGCTGGAGCTTCGAGGAGCACTTGGTGTGGATGGCCCCCCGAGGGCTACGTGTGGTAGGCGCGTTACACCGCCAGCTGCTCAACCTTAGGGGACCGGAAGAAACAGTTCGGCGCCGCGAGACCTCTCGGGGGCCTCCCGCTCCAGGGCTCTGCTGAGGAGCCTGGAGCGGATCATGGCCATCTGAGTCGGATGGGGCTACCGTACCATCTCATACAAGGCGGCGACGGTTCCCGCGCGTCCATCCCCTCTTCATCATCCTGGCCGAGATTTACGCAGGGAGGTGGGGATTTGGACGCATAGTGCGGAGGCGGGATATACTTTAAACATGATGTTCCACGGGGGTTTTAACGACAATGTAGAAGAGCACGCTACACACGATATTAACACCACGTTCACAAATAAATATACGAACACTTTTCAAATAAAACGCTACGAATTTTATTCAATAATAACCATTGAAACACAAATTTTAGTAAATAATGCAAAGCAGACATGACTATTTAACATTCCCGCCAAAAACTCACAAAAGATACAATCGCTTATACCTCACAGATAGTTTTTTTTTTATTAATTAGGAAAATAGTAGTAAGAATAATACTAGAAATTATTAGTATTTTAAGTCTGTTTCAGTTCTATTTTGTGGTCCTATCCAACTGGATACTCAACTATGAGATACTACACTACATAACTACTTAAATATGAGATGGTTTGGAAGGAGTTGTTACATTAAAAACGCTTCTTTTATTAGCTTTTTTAATGATTGGTATTAATGATAAAATTCTTTGACGATTTTAATTCAACCAAATCATTAAGTCGGATCAAGAGTTGACGGAATAACGGATTTCTGAATGGCAATATCGAGGAAAAGCTTGTCATGTAAACAGCATTACGGGACGCTGAAGTGATTTTGGTATACATAAGATGATAGGTTTAAACAAAAAGCTGTACCTTTATTATTTAAGTGTAGATTAATCGCAATGTTACTTAACTAAGTTTGTGTCTATGTATTTATAAAATTTCTGGCTTTTTTAATAAATACGTGTAGGTGTTAATTAAGGTTATATTACCAGACTTACGCCATTGCGATTAGTAGTGCTCACTAATTGGCAATGGTGGGTGTGATTCTGTTGAAATACAAGTCGTCTAGATTTTACTCAATATATATAAAACACTTTTTAAATTTATTTAAAATATTGTTGATACCGTATGTAGTACACTTTTCTCTATCAACACACGATTGTTGGTTTCACAGTAGAGATGAGAAAACAATTTGGAAAAAAAACCTTGAAAAAAAATTATAATGGGTGAGTGACTTAGAAATATCAAAATAAGTAATACATGTTTTATTTTAGCTAAAAATAGTTAGGTTAATTTTTACGATGGAATCTAAGAAAGATAAAAAATATATATCATATATAAGCAGAGATGAACCTCACTTAACTTAATGGAAAGCGAAATTGAAGTTGCGGCTGGTCAAGTGTGGCTGATAAGTTTTTAAAACCTATTCTTTTTTATGGGATGGGCGGGCAAATAAGCGAACGTGTCACCAGATGGTAAGCAACTAATGCTGCCCATGGACACCTGCAACGCAAATGATGCTACTCTTACGTTTCCGGCCTTTAGTGTGAGAAGGGATACGTTGGAAGTGGGATAAGAAGTCGAGAAGAGAAGGGGTTGGGCCTCCCCATACTTCTCTTACCAAGCGAATCGTGGCATGAGTCCATTTACGTCTGTTTTCGCTTCTGTTATTAAATAAATAATTACTATGTAAATACGAATAGTCATTTATTAAAGGCTTATGAATAAAACAAAACTTTAGATTCGTACACCATTTAGGCCACAATGGTCACAACTTTGAATATAGAAAAAATAATATATACTTAATAATGGTCGAGTAATAAATTAATGTTTATATAAATAAAAAATATATAAAAATGTAATATTTGGAGGAAAAGAGTTCTCCTTCATCAGATCACTTATTGTTTACTTTTTACTATATACTCGAGGTAAAGGATGTATCAGCCGTTCGATACAACGATAGTTAAGCATAAGCGCCGGTCTGGATACATCTGATTTCACTCATCAGGCCATGGTGGAATGGAAATCTAAGAATTTGTTTCCTAATTTAATTAATGACGAGACTATAAACTTACTATATTTCATTATATCGCTTAAATCAAAATCATAGTCAACTACAGTCGTCAACTAATGGGCGGACTTTCATTTTTTTTTTCCAATTTATGTATTATTACATTAATTGAATTTATTTATTTTGACCATTTACTGATCAAATCAGAAGATAACGCACTTATCCACTTGCTAGGACTAGGTTATCTATGAAATATCTGATTTGGGACAAACGTTTTTTTTATGTGATCGGAGGGTAAACGAGCAGGCGTGTCACCTGATGGTAAGCAACCAACGCCATCCATGGACACCAGCAACACATATAATGTTTATTTCTAAGACTTTCGCGAATCTCACTCATTGACCAATGGCCGAAATTAATAATCAATCTCCAATCTAAGATTGAAGCCAATCTAAGATCATTGTGTATCTGTCGATCGATTCCCCAAACAAAATCAATCCATGGATTGATTGTTGGCACGCTTATTAGTATAAATGGATTGAAATATTGATCTTAGATAGCAAAATTTGGATTGGGATTGATTATTGGTTTCGGCCGCAAAACAACTTTCAGGATTATATCGCGTTTATTTATTATTTATTTATATCTCTCTGTAAAGAGTTCGAAACTCTTTACAGAGAGCATTTTCAAAATGATCTCTGTAAAGAGTTCGATACGTCGGGAAATAAATATAAATAAATAATAAATAAACGCGATATAATCCTAAAAGTTGTTTTGGTCAACATATAATGTTACTGTTGGGCTGCGGACCTTAAAGGGATAAGGAATAGGGGATAGGGATGGATGAGGAAGGGGTGTGGGCCTCCGGGTACCTCTCTCACCGAACGAAACGCGGCATGAGCCACTTTACGTCGATCTTCTGAGAGGTCGTGGTATTTCACCGGTCGAGCCGGCCCATTCATGTAGCGAACTGCTTGGCTCTACCACTGATATATATATAAATCTCACATGTACATATATATATATATATATATATATATATATATATATATATATATATATATATATATATATATATACTTAGTCTGGCCCTAAATACTGTTACAACTAAAAATAAAAAAATATTACATTTGAATTTGGAATCTGTCATTTTTATACGATTGTTCATTGTGTTTTCTCGTTTTGGCGCCAATACATTGTATGTACAATATTTTGCGATATTAAAATGGAGTGGGGTGATAAAGAGAACCGAATCGCTGTGATTGCATTACACAAAGTAGGTATGGAGCCAAATGCAATTTTTAAAACTCTCCATACACTTGGTATTAGTCAAATGTTTGTGTACCGGGCTATTAATAGGTACAATGAGACGTCCTCTGTTTGTGACAGAAAAAGACCTGGCCGTCCACGTAGTGTTCGTACGAAAAAGGTGGTCAAAGCAGTAAGGGAAAGAATTCGAAGAAATCCTGTCCGCAAGCAAAAGATTTTATCTCGGGAGATGAAGATAGCACCTAGAACAATGTCGCGTATTTTAAAAGATGACTTAGGACTTGCAGCCTATAAGAGGCGCACTGGTCATTTAATAACTGATCATTTTAAAAAGAATAGGCTGTTAAAATCTAAACAACTACTGAAGCAGTACGCAAAGGGAGGTCACAGAAAAATATTGTTTACGGATGAAAAAGTTTTTACAATTGAGCAACAACAAACAAAATGACCGTATTTTGTCATAAAGCTCGGTCCACGCAATCTTGGTTGGAAGCGAACGTTTCGGACTTCATTAGAGCTGAAGACTGGCCGTCGTCTAGGCCCGATCTTAATCCACTGGATTATGATTTGTGGTCAGTTTTAGAGAGTACGGCTTGCTCTAAACGTCATAATAATTTAGAGCCCCTAAAACAATCCATACGATTGGCAGTGAAGAATTTTCCCATGGAAAGAGTGCGTGTTTTTATTTAAAGTTTAAAGGCCTGTATATGCCAATGGAGACCACTTCGAATAAGCTTTTTATATCGTTTTATATTTATGTATTAAAGAAACACACTGTAAAAGTAATAAATGTTATTTGCAATTAAAAAAAAAATTTTTTCTTTGTTACAATATTTATGGCATGACTAAGTATATACGATACGTGTAATATTGGGATATTTATGGGTTTTATAAATAATCCGCATATGTATCACATAAAATAGGTTTACCGGTAACGGTAATGAATTTTATGTAATTTAATTTAATTGAAAGTCGCGTCAGAATAAAACTCTTAGGGTATGGTAGGGTTTTGCCCTAAATTAATTTAATCTTAATGTTACATTCAATGTTTAGAATTACATTGTTTGTTATTTTGACGGGTTTCATGGTATAACCTTGGCTTGGGGTGCCGAAATCACAGGGGCCAGATGCTGGTCAACTTCCTGGAGTCTGAAGGGCTCTTCTTGATGAACTCATTCTTCAAGAAGGGTCTCCACAGGAGGTGGACTTGGCGAAGCCCGGATTCTGTGACAAGGAACGAGATAGATTTTATCATTACGGATAGTAAGCATATATTTAGAGATGTCTCTGTGATCAACAGGTTTAATACTGGAAGTGATCACCGACTTCTTCGAGGCTCTCTAAATATTAACCTGAAAGCTGAAAGGACCCGGAAGATGAGGTCTATTCTCCGACCTACGCCACTCCAAATAGCCGAAACCGAAAAGTTCCAAATGGAACTTCAAAATCGGTTCGACCTGCTGGAAACCACAGGCAACGTGGACGAAAAGACCGCCACTGTGGTCAACACGCTGAGGAAAGTGTCTCAAAGGTTGTTCCCGAGATCGCAGAAAAAGGAGTCCAAACTCTCTGCTGAGACGCTCGAGCTGATGAGGCAAAGGCGAGAAACTCCATCCAATCAGCTGTCTTCGTCAGAATGGAAAAGCCTAAACCAGCGAATTAGAAAGCTGATGCGGCGCGACCTTCGTCGGTCGAATAATCGAGCGATCGAGAACGCGATCGACCGCAACAAAGGGTCGAAAGTGTTCGCTCAGCAGCTTGGAAGGCCCCATCTGACGAAACTGAAAACTGCGGATGGACGTGTCGTCACCTCTAAGCCCGAGGTTCTCGCAGAGATTGAATCTTTTTATGGGCTCCTTTATTCCACACGGATGACCAAGCCGACGGGACACAGCGATGATGACCACAGAGCCCCGCTAACGCGTCACTATAGTGAGGACATCCCCGAAATTGCAGAAAGCGAGATTAGGGCGGCTCTCGGGCAACTTCAGAACAACAAGGCACCCGGTGATGACGGAATTACTACAGAACTTCTAAAATCCGGCGGAACTCCGGTACTAAAGGAATTAGCAAGTCTTTTTAATTCCGTCATACACCAGGGCATAACACCACAGGCTTGGAGCAGGAGTGCGGTGGTGCTGTTCTTCAAAAAAGGTGATAAGACCTTACTGAAGAATTACAGACCCATTTCACTCCTGAGCCATATCTACAAGTTGTTCTCGAGGGTCGTCACGAATCGTCTCGCTGCAAGACTCGACGAATTCCAGCCTCCGGAGCAGGCCGGGTTTCGAAAAGGCTTTAGCACCGTGGACCACATCCATACTGTTCGACAGATTGTACAGAAAACCGAGGAGTACAATCAGCCGCTGTGTATGGCATTCGTGGACTACGAAAAAGCCTTCGACTCCATCGAAACTTGGGCAGTTCTGGATGCATTGCAGCGATGTCGGATCGACTGGCGCTATATCGAGGTGTTGAGATGCTTGTATGACACCGCCACGATGGCTGTCCAGATCCAGGATCAAGTGACGAACTCCATCGAGCTGAATCGAGGTGTAAGACAGGGAGATGTCATCTCTCCCAAACTCTTCACCAATGCTCTGGAGGACGTCTTTAAGACCTTGGACTGGACTGGACAGGGTATCAACGTGAATGGTGAGTACATCTCGCATCTTCGGTTCGCCGACGACATCGTTGTAATGGCAGAGTCGCTGGAACAGTTAAGCGAAATGCTGCGCAGCCTAGACGAATCCTCTCGACGTGTCGGTCTGGGCATGAACTTGGACAAGACCAAGGTCATGTTCAACGAACATGTCGTGCCCGGACCGATAAATGTCTTTGGGTCAATTCTCGAAGTCGTAAACAAATACGTCTACCTAGGCCAAACAATCCAGTTAGGTAGACGAAACTTCGAGAAGGAAGCCGACAGGAGGATTCAGCTGGGTTGGGCCGCATTCGGCAAACTGCGTCGAGTTTTCGGCTCGCCTATACCGCAATGCCTGAAGACCAAAGTCTTTGACCAGTGCGTCCTACCAGTAATGACCTACGGTGCTGAAACGTGGACACTTACGGTGGGGCTAGTCCACAAATTTAAAGTCGCTCAGCGAGCTATGGAGCGAGCTATGCTCGGAGTATCTCTGAAAGATAGACTCAGGAATGAGTATATCCGACAGAGAACCGGAGTCACCGACATAGCTCGCAGAATAAGTTCGCTGAAGTGGCAATGGGCTGGTCACATCTGTCGAAGGACCGATGGTAGATGGAGCAAGAAGGTCATGGTGTGGAGACCGCGACTTGGTAAGCGTAGTGTAGGACGCCCACCAGCCCGATGGTCAGACGACCTCAGAAGGGCTGCTGGTAAAGACTGGATGCGGAAGGCAGAGAATCGGATGTTGTGGCGCACATTGGGAGAGGCCTATGTCCAGCAGTGGACTGCAACAGGCTAATGATGATGATCATGGTATAACCGGTGGAACATTTTGAACGTGATCGAAACAGGGAAATTTTATTATCTGTTTCGTCGAAATCAAGGATGCACATCCAAAACTTCAGAGTATTACAATGTATTTTATACATATTTTTTTAAAACCTACTTCCAAGTATTGATATTGAATAAAATTCACATGTTGCAGCAAAAAAGTCGTTTGTAAAGGCAGAGGTTTAGTTACATATTGCGTTGACTAGATAAAATCTGTGGTTCACCCTTACAAATAGAAGCAACATCTTTGATGAAACGTCTAATTTGAATATCTCAAAACATATTTCCGTGTCTGTATTTCGATGTCATGTTTTACTTACTTTTATTTTGAACATTATTATATCTCGAAGTTTTCAAAAGCCATTTATGCACATTTCACCATTCCACATAGATTATTATTTGTATTTTATCTATTAATTTATTTTGAAAATTCAGTCTGGTAATTTATACTGGGTCAATCCTTAATTTACAACTTAGTACAACGTAGTACTTAGTTCTTACAACCTAAAAGAAAATATGGAGATTGAGCTCTGTATTATTCTACACCAGATGCTTGTAGTGTGGAGTACACTATCACTATACTTAGGTAAATTCAAATTCAAAATATCTTTATTCCATAGACTTTTCAAAGTACTTAGAATCGTCACAAAAAACTACTAGCTAAAATTCACGGAGCTTAGATTCCCTTTCATCACACTGAATCTGAATGTTGAATGTGAAAGCCAATCTAAGTCTTGGTTACTATCGCTGACTTTATATCTGAATAAAAAACTTATACAGAAGAATGCCACACAATACACAGCCACACAGAAGTCCAGTAGAAGTAGTCATATTCTCCCAAAAGGATTAAACTTTTTTGTTTCCCTTAATTTAAACGAGCTAAGGAAACATATGTTTTACTTTATGTTTTGATTTACAACGCAACAACTTTTCACTTTCCTCGAATTGGACTAACCACGACAGACTCGTATTTCGTAGAACTAAGTTGTATCGAGTTGATTTGAATTAATTAGAATGACTTTAATTTCTACAAAAGAATAGTTTACCAAATTAGAATGGCATTGATCAAAGTCATATTGGTCAAACGAAACACTAGCAAAGGTTAGAATATGACGTCATTAGACGTGACTAAATTAATATTGGATCGCCACCAGGTAGTGCCATATTAAGGTCACTTTTATTTCCACCAGTATTATTAGAACAGTATCATAGTATTGATCAAAACAACTTTTAGGATTATATCGCGTTTATTTATGATCAATGTTATGTTTTGATCAATGAGTGAGATTCGCGAAAATCTTAGAAACAAATAAGTATCATAGTACATATTTATTGTGGTATTATTATATACAGGTATTAAATAATAGTAGTTCTTTCACTAGTTCTCTATGACGTAATATCATCAAACCAAGTTTTGTATTGAATCCCAAGAGACATACATATATTCATAATATCATGATTGGATTGTTATCATCTTTATGTTCGACGACGTTTCTTGATTCTTGCTTGTTCGCTGCATGAATGGGCCGGCTCGGACGGTGAAACACCACGACCTATCGGAACATCGACGTAAAGTGGCTCATGCCACGTTTCATTCGGTGAGAAAGGTATCCGGGGGCTTGATTCCCTTTCCCTTTCCTTTCCCCTCCTACTTCCTTAAAGGACGGCAACGAGCCACGGTATTCATGAGCGGTGAGTTGTTGCTTACCTGAGCAACAACCCACTTGCTCGTATCACATACCATAAAATATAATTGTACTACACATGTTTTAAAAATTTGAATTTGTATCAAACCCGGCGACCTCTAATATGCACTCCGTTATTTCACCACAACGACTCCCGTGGCAACCTTTCGCTGCCCGTATTAAGTATATAAGAACTAAAGTTCTTGTCTGCAAGTTTATTCCAGATTATATCAAAGTAAATTTCGGAAATATTTTTAGAGTATGTAAGGTAGATATTATCTGCACGATATTAATTCCAATTTCTAATGTAAGAAAAGGTTTGTAAGGTAAGTTGAGTCAAATTTCTCACTGTTTACAAATTGACTATGTGAAATATCTGGAACGCGCAGGTGTGACCCCTAATGCATCCGGTTAATCTAACCCTTATGTAGGCCAAGCCCTTGTTCACGATGCTTGTGCTAAAAAAGAATAGAACTTATTGTTTACACACATATAATAAATTTTAAACAAAGCATTAGTTTACTTGAAATTACTAAATTACACGGCAAATTATATGACGGAACTTCTTATTTTCCTATAATTGAGGATTCCGCTATTTATGATTCCGCTATTCCGCTATTTAAGACATTGCGTAATGGTACACAGCCTCAGAATCAAAAATAATTAAATTGGAATATACACAACAATGACAGGTTTAAATAATGTATAAGTATATTTAATAATTCATAAAACATACACAAAGAAATATACATTTGACTATTCGAGATGAAAATAAAAGAAGAGGCTGAATGAAACAAATAACAGTATTAAAAAAAAAAACAATTCATGCCTCTCAAAAAGTTTATTATTTTCACATAAAACCTATTCATGCCAATCTCATTATGTTGCGTCGCTGACGAAACAGTAGATTTATACAGATAGAATAATCTTCAATGTCCCGATAATAGAATATATAAGCTCTGCTAAAATTCCAATAATTGACGCATGCTCGTGTTAAAAGCAAATTACATAATCCCCAGACTACACACGGCTTTCCAGCTCTACAAACCGAATCAAATTAATTGTTATAAATGTTGCTTGCTGGTTGAATTTACGAGCGGAAAAAATAATGACTTTTTTATTTACTTCTGGTAGTGAAATGTTCGCTTCCGATTATTGCTGTCGTACAGAAGCTTCTATTTATTTATCCTCCTACGGCCCGGTTTTGAAAAAAGGGATTTTGGAAGACCAATAATTGCTCATATTTTGGCTACAGCGAATATAGGTTTAATACTTGAAGGGGACTTTATTATTAATTTAGGCTTGCCAAAGAGATACAAAAACTACAAAATATTTTGTACTTTATTTGTCAAATTGAGCTATTACGTATACTAGAAGACATAGACCTAGTCTAAGAAATACCATAACAAAATAAAATAAGTGCAGGTTTATCAACGACATAGGCTCTCCGATACTCTATCCCGTTCCATAGCCGAACATGGGTACAAACTAGCAATTAACAAGACCTTTATTATAATTATAATTATATTATAATTATAATGATGATGATATGATTATATAATGATGAATTATAATAATTATAATGAATTATAATATATTACGAAATTTATAAGTAACAATACAAGATAACAAAATGTAAGTAATGAGTAAAATAAGCAATAGTATTTTTATATTATTTAAATCGTTTAAAAACTTCATCTATATCAAAGATATCAATATAACATGGCGTATTTACCCAACTGAAAAAGGCAGGTAATGGTTCTATGAACGTTTCAATCGTAATCTCAATCGACTCGGCCTATCTTTTATAGTGACAAATGTCACCTACGTTTTTTCTCGGAATTCCCTGTAGGAATAAGACATGGGTAAAAGATTCGTCACACTTGCGGATATAATTATTTATAGTACATCATTTCTCAGTATTATTTGCGAAAATAAATGACTCCTGTAACACCCACCTGTTTATATTAGACCGTGTTAGACATTCACTTACGTCTTTCCCACTGCCCACAATCTACACCACATACATACATACATAACTGCACGCCTAATCCCTTGCGGGGTAGGCAGAGAGAACAGAGCGGCATAAGGCAAGATTCTTACACACGTAACTCGTTTCGTTGACTTTCATAACTCATTTAATGCACACGCGTCGATTTTTGAGGCCCCAAACATCACCTTCCTATCTTCTGTCAATCTTGATCATCCATTCTGTCTGCATGCCCGAACCTTTGGAGGATGCCCTTTCTTACTTTTACACCGACACTTTCTTTCAATCCAACTTCCTTCCTTACAGCCTTGTTTTCGACCCGGTCAGCGAGAGTCACTCCACAAGTTTTGCGCAGTTCCTTCATTTCTACCACGTTTAAACTACTTTCATGCACAGTTGGGATCAGGACTGGGATCTACACCACAAGCTCATATTAAAAACTAAAAAGCAGATGAAATAATCAATCATTTTTGTCTTAATAAGTCTAATTGCATGAAGTTTTTGTGGCGCCATGAGCGAAGAGGATTTTTTTTAACATATATAATATGTACCTATATTAGCTGAAAGGAGGTTTGCAAGTAATCTTATTAATTTATAAAGGTACCAACAGTTTCATGTTTTATATAGGCCAGCAAAAAATGTCTAGTAAAATCATCTGCCTCATTTCGTGCCCGAAGCAATGTTTAGCTAATTTTGTATTCACGTTAAATAGACTAATAGTAGGGTAAAGAGCGAACAGGACAGGTTAAATTAGAAATTAACTTTCGCAATTTGGTTTTAAAGTATGTTTAGCCGAAATAATAAATTTATTTCCATGGTAGTACCCTCCTACTAACAAAAAACTAAATAAGTCAATTCAGTCCACTCTAAAAATATATATGCACGCTCAAAATAAAGAGTTTGTGTTGAATGTATATTATTTTTAACCGTCTTCGAAAAAGGTTCTCAATTCGTCTGTATATTTTTTTTTAAGTCTGTTCAACGATATTTTCGTCAATTAAGGACCGATTTCATTTTTTTTTTGCTCGATAGTGTTTATTTTCGAGATGGTCCCATTTTCACCAGGTCAGGATCTGATGATGGAAACCAGGAGAAATCGAAGGCAACCTCCGAAAATTGTATGCGAGTATGGTGTTTTTGTTACGTAATAGTGATGTCTTAGGGATATTCTTTATGGTGTCAACATCTGATGCTGCTGTGCTGATGAAGAAGCCACCGAACTCCTCAACGGTTAGGAGTTTGAAGACAGCCCTGCAATTTTTCGATAGAAACTCCTTGGTAGTATGTAGGGCTAACGTGTTGCTTGTGAGGTATACTTGAATATACGTCTGATGCTGCTGTGCTGATGAAGAAGCCACAGAACTCCTTAATGGTTAGGAGTTTGGAGACAGTACCACAGTTAGTCGATAGAAACTGTTTAGTGGTGTATAGGACTAACGTGTTGCTTGGGAGATAAGCTTAAATTCATATCTGATACTGCTGTGCTGATGATGAAGCTGCGGAACTCTTAAACGGCCTAACCGTTTTTACAGTTACAACACAATACTGTAAATTTTTTTTTTTTCTGCAATATTTTCAAGGCTACGATTGGTCTTCATTCGGGCTGCAGTGTTATTGTCTACCCATGATAATAACAAAAATATAAATATTTAACAAGTATTACTTAATAATAACAATTATAGCTCCCTAAAATTATCAACCATTTAACAAACGGACTTGTAACAAGTGATAATATATTTAATAAACTGAAAGCCATGTAAATGAAATAACTTCTATTGAATTTCACAACTCATTAATATCACTAAAACTCGTGAAAAATACTTTAAAAAAAGTGAAACCGACTTCTAGAAACGTAAACCACAAAATCATTAAGTAAATGAAAACAGTACCTTCATAACTAAAAAGCGATAAATAACGAAACTTACTAATTTGTATACTTCATACAATATACAAAACGTAATACTTTTATAAAGTAATCTTTAACTATTATAATATTTACAAATGTCACTTATTTTTGGAGTCGGTGCAAGCCCAGGTAACGTACTCTATTGTGTTGCACCGACTTCAATAATGAGTGGCAATAGTAAATATTATAACAGTTAAAGATTACTTTTGATTGATTGATAATTATCGAGTACTGGAAAAATTATGCCCAGTCCAGCTATATTAAGCATGTATTAAGTTATTTAAGACGAGAAGGTTTTTTTAAAAAAATATTTTGGTATTAGTGCCATTTTTTTTATTATAAAAATTTAATCAAATGCATACAGAAATGACTTCTTATTAAAATTGGCATTTCAAGGCCAGCCCACTTTCAAACATAAAGTTGCAAAGTAAAGTAAATCAGATAAATTATTAAACAATGAGTATCTTAGCTATTAAATATTTAGTCATTGAATAGTTTATGTTCGAAGTGTGAATTAAATTTCAGCACGTATATTAAATTGTTGCTACTTGTCCTGTACTTTGTGTTTTTAAATTTTTAAAAGTGTATTGTACAACAATATAATGCTGTAATGGAAAACTGTAAAACAAGTAACTTGTGTTTTCTAATAAGCCGCATATTTAGCGCTAGAAAATTGTTGTGGTCACTGTAGTCACCGTTTTAAAAGGAACCTAGCAAACTTTCTAATAACTTTCCTCAACATTTTCTCTGAAAATGTCTATACTGGAGACATTTTAACAACATAATACATTTGTCAAGCGTAGGTCAAATAAGTAGTTTTAAGTTACATGTAAATATTAAAAGCCGAAACCAAACATTTTCATTTAAATATTTGAATTGCTTTAAGGTGAACCGGCAAAGACTAATATTTATTTACTAGGGGAACGTAATTTTACCAACAAAATATATACAAGCAACAATGTTGTGAATGTTAGCTTGAGCTATTTCTGCGAAAATTACAATTTAGATAATTAAATTACTCTTTGCGGAATGTTTGTTTGATTAACATTGAACAACATAACATTTAAAAGTTATGTTTGTGTGTGGACAAATAAATATAACCTACATAATATATATTATATGTTACATGACAAACATATATTTTTTGATAATCATATTTCGATTAAGAAAAGCGCAATTTTACTGCCATGTCATGGTCGAAGCTAGTAATTTAAAAACCTACTTCGGCAGAAAAACTTAACACTTTTAATAATTGAAAAGGCAGGCAGTGAAATTTTCGTTTCGACACATATATCTTCTACTATCAAATGTACTACTACTAGGTAAGAAACTTATTGCTATGTATCGGGCGCATTTTTTAGCTTTTTTAGGTTTCTTACACATAATATAATAATGTATCAATTAAAATGAAATATGTGTATCATCAATTCAACTTGACTTCAAGACTTAAACGAAGTTTAACCAAGTTCCTATGGAATAAAGGCATATATCATCATCATCAGCCTATTGCAGTCCACTGTTGGACATAGGCCTCTCCCAATGCGCGCCACAACATATGATTCTCTGCCTTCGGCACCCAGTCTTTTCCAGCAGCATTTTTTTCTAAAGCCAATATGAAGACCCCAATAAAAGTTGGCAAGTACGAGTATAACATTTGAGACAAATTGTGCCAAGTTTCAAATAAATCGGCTTTCATTTCTACTACATTAAAAATATCACAGTTCGACTTCTATTTTAACTTTTTTCCGACCGTAGCAGTTCGTAGTAACAACCTACATGGATAGTATTCGATCCAATTGTTTTGTTATCTGTCTCACGTATCTATTTTTTCGAATCAGTGAGCACCACGTTTGAATGACTTTACAGTGTGTGTTTCCCAAATATTCTACCATTAGGAAATTTGCTATAAAGACAATGATTATTATACCATCATATTATAAAGTTGTTAATAATAAAAACATACGGTGTAGTCAATTTTATCTTGTATATTTTCATTGTTAAACTATATACTATTTTAACAATGAAAATATACAATACTACTTACTATAAAATACTACTAACTACTATACGTACTAAAAAAGAACTATATTTTGTTTATTAATTCTTTGCTCTATAAATCAAGTCCCGGACAAAACGGTAATCGCCTTAGTATGATTGAATTTCAGATTAAACTGCAATCGAATAATCTGTGGCGTTGAATGTTATCAACACAATAAAAATATGCGCTCGATAAAAAAAGATCTGTGAAAAAAGTTCACAAGCTAATCTATTCTAGTTCTAGATGAAAACTTTTTTTGTTTGAACCCACTAATGTAGCGATTTGTTTATTGTTTATGAATTAGATAGCCAATTTATTGACGAAAGCTATTTATTATCACGCCACAACCAATATGGATGGAGCGCTGATATTCTTATTTGTAGAGTTATATAATATGACGTAACGATGTATGCACTAACATTGAAAAAATCTAGCACTCATAACGGTAGTAGCGCTGTTGATTAAACATAAATAGAAAAGATAAGTAGTAAAAAAATGTTATATACACTAACACATTAGTGAAGAAATAAAATATTAGATAATTATGGGAGAGAAAGGTCAAATTTTCCTGGTTGATGATATAATAAATATCGAACTGACGTTACAGACCATTGAACTAGCATGTAATAGATTCACATTTAGGTACACAAGTCAACTGGATATATGATCACGTGACATTCATCCTGTGATATGACATCATAACTCAGTGAATATTTGGTGTTCCCAAACTGTGAATTTATTTTATTTGTACGTACGCCTAACATAAATAAATTAAATAGATTTTATTTAATATTAGCTAACCCAGCAAACACTGTTTTCTCAAAAAATAAAGTTGGTAAACAAATAAAAATAGGGTTGATTGTGGAGGGGTGAAAACTTTAGATGTGGTTCGATTCTCAAGTCAAATCTATCCGATAGGCCTATAAAATTTCACGAGAAGCGAGTCAAACCGGAGGAAATCGATTAGATAGATAGTTGCAGATAGATGTAAGTATAAAGGTACCTATAATATTAAGGAAACCCGTCTGGTAAGTTCAATTTACAAAGCCAAATAATGTCAAACCTAGATTTGTATCTGCTTAGTATTTATTATGTTTTGTACTAGAAAAAAATGCAGAATAATACTGCTTAAGTACCCTGTATAAGCATAATGTAGTCTCGGTGGTGCAGTGGTCGAGCACACGGCTTCTGATCCAGAGTTCCGGGTTCGATTCCAGATACTGGCTCACACCAATGACTTTTCGACATTGTTTTCGGAAGATATGTGTGATAAATATCGATGACTGAAAACTTTGTGCCCGGCATGGCAATAGGTTCGCCACCTATTCCATTTGGGACGTAAACATAACGGCGAGACGAGGCCTAACAGACAGACTTTTAAGCAGTCTTGTTACATATGTACAAATAAAATAGGTAATATCGAAAAAGTCAGTAATATTATCCAATATTCACTTCGAATACAACCCGACAATGGCAGGTATCATTCGTTAAAACCGTATATCTGTCTGTTAATCCTACCAAAAAAAACTGGACCGAAACTCGAAATGAAGGAATAAGAGGATTGCCCGAGATAATATCTCTGTGAAACCTTTTCTGTAAATGGCATTACTTGTGGATTATCGTTACTGTGCCGATGAATAAATTAGCCAGTATTGAGACTTTCAAATGTTATCTATACATATACATACATACATACATAACTTCACATCAAATCCCTTGCGGGGTAGGCAGAGAGAACAGAGCGCCATAAGGCACGATTTTAACACACCTCACTCGCTTCGTTGACTTTCATAACTCTATACATATATATTAGATGTATCTGCCTCTGAAAGAAGGTTACGTATTAAATAAATTTTAATGAATTTAAATTAAGAAAATAGTGTTAAAAATTTCAATGAATATAAATTAATAATAGTGTGAACAAAAAAAAATATTTTATTTTAAAAAAAGCGTGGGGTGCATGGTGTCAATAGTTATAAATATTTTATTGACAGATATGAGTAGAGTGATTATCATTTCGATAATATCTTAAAAAGCACCCCACGCTTTTTTAATTTTTTTTTTATTCACACTATTATTATTGGTTATATTCATAATAATTAATTTATATTCATTGAAATTTTTAACACTATTTTCTTAATTTAAATTCATTAAAATTTATTTTCTATTTTTTAGTTCGGTTTTCTATAAAAAGCGTGTTTTTTAGTTTTTTTAAACTATTATTTATTTTATATTTTTAGTTCGGTTTTCTATAACAAGCGCGTTTCTTAGTTTTTGAAACTATTGCTTAACTATTTTAAAGCGTGCTAACAACGGATATCAAAACCGAATTTAAGGAATAGCGCCATCTGTGACTTATACAAGGAACTCGTTTTAAGTTGATAACGTAGACTTTCCGCTGATTGCCACTAGATGGTGCGAGAAGTGAACTATGAACACTAAAAAATTAACAAAAAACATATTTTGCAAATTGAAAAATGGAATAATTTTATCAAATTAGTGTATTGTCATCGGTCCTCAATAAATCTACAAAGTTTGAACGAAATCTGGCCGTTTAAAGTGGGTCAAAATCGGCCAAAGAAGTCGGTTACAAACAAACATACAGGTGAAGCTAATAAAAAGCTAATAAAAAACACTGCCATAATATTTTTGCCATTTTTTTGTTGTATTTTTAGTCTCCCCATTATTGCGTGGTAGGCAGAAAGAACATAGATGACACGATTCGTACATACCTCATACGCTTCTTTGACTTTCAATACCTATTCTTATCATGCCTAAATATTCATACTACTTAAATTAAAATAATATTATCAAAAATTAAAAGAAATTTATTACTATAAACAATAGACATCTTTTAGTTACGCTTAATAAATTAAATGGAAATATAAAAGAACAATTCAAGATGGAGACTTTTGTGCCGGTATATGAAGGCGTTCTATTTCAATCTTTTCTCATTCAACGCTCTGACACTTAACACGCCTTTGTAGTTAAATTTGAATAGCCTTGCTCCTGTCGCAAAATAACGTAATGCAGATAATCTTCGCCTATAAAGTATGATTCTCTTCCTGCTTGAGATTCTGGATTAAAATTATATTTATTTTATGGAGTATATAAATAAAAAAATATGAGCTTTTCATACAATTATCGGAAAATTGCTCATAATAAATGTGATTTTTTGCTTGAAATTTGGATATTCGGCTATAGTATTCATCTCTGGTACAAAAAAGAAGACAACAAGTAGGTATATGTTGTATACTATTTTATTTCTATAAACTGCAATTGAATTGTTTAACGTTAATTTAGAAATGGAGTTGCCAATAAAATACGATGCTTTAGCTAATTAAATACTCATAACATTCTTTGTTCGAGCACTGTTCGCGGAGTATTTGTAGGAATTTTAAGAACTTGAACTGTAAACAGTTGAGGAAAAAGAAATATGGAAAATATTCCATGCATGAAGGAGCCAGCTCGACCGGTGAAATAACACGGATTCTTGAAATATCGACGTAAAGTTGCACATGCTGCGTTTCGTCCGGTGAGAGAGGTATTCGAACGCCCAAACTATCCCATCCATAAACATCTGCGAGTTCCTTAAAACTGACAACTGTAACGTTTCTTTGTATTGGGTTGAAAGAGATACAAAATATCTACTCAAATTTAAAAAAAAAACATAAAAATAATGTAAGACAACAAAGGTTTCACCGAGCGTAGTGTGACAAGTAGTTTATTTTCATCGTTGAGATTGTGAAGTCACCACAAAAGTTTACACATACTTAGGAAACTTGTTTGTTTTCCAACACTGCACTAAGGCATTGCTTCAAGGCTTTTAAGTATTTCTATATAAAAGTCACAGTACATTCGTTTGAAGCGGAAATTTAATACCTCTATTCGTATTGGTCTCTAAAGATTAATAAATATATTTCTTGTTCTTTCTTGCTACCCTAAGGGAATTTGTGTGCAATGAAGTAGGTTATGATAAGAGAATAAAATAAAAAAAATATAATAAAAAAAAGTTGTCTCGGTGGTATGGAGGTCGATTAACTGGCTTCTGAATCAAGAAGTTGTGGGATCGATTGTGAGCTCACTCCACTGATATTTCGGAAGGTAAGTGTGATAATTATTGATGGCTGATGACATCGTGCCCGGTGTATGGCAATAGATTCCGCCACTTGTTTTATTTGGAACATTTGGCCAGTCGATGCTTATCTGCCTCTGCCTACATCCTCGGGTAAGAAAAGGACGTCGATTTATAGAAATATAAACAAAAATATAACTTTTCACCGTACAGTCAATCGTTTAGCTTTTGAGTTTCAAATTGTAACAAATCACACGTGTTGTTGAACACGGCTCAAACTTGATTACTGATTAAATCAATCTCAAAATATATTTCCAAATTAACTTCGTAGGAATTAATATTGAGTGACAGAATGCCGTTGAAATTTTCGTTCGTTTCAATGGAAGGTAAGCAATATCGTATATTGAATTCCTGATTTTTAATGAATTGTTTTTAGGCATGTAATAATATGAATTCCGGAGTTATTTTGACATTTTTGTGTTGAAAATAAGAACTTGTTTGCGAATTAATGAGAGATTTTGATTAAAAAATATTATTGCTTAACAACAATACCGACAAATTAATTTTTAACAGCGAATTTCGTTTTTTGTATTTATATATTTAATGATATAATCAACGTGCACCTATATGTAATGTGTAATATAGACCGACCTGTGTTCTATATATTACGATGTAACCATAGATATCCGAGGATGTATTCTTTAGCTATTTAAGGAGACCAATTACTTTATTCGGCTAATACGATGAAACGTTTTTACTTCCAAGACTTTCGCGAATCTCACTCATAGATAGATCTCTGGTGAATACATCTTATAAATAAGTATTTAACATTTGTTTTCATGGTCTGATCTGGGTTACCAATAGTAAAAATCATATTTTTTAACATAAACTTTTTGATTTTTATTTCCAAAAAGTGGGTGCTCTCTGTATCAATGAAAATAGCTTTTGAACAACTACCATCTTTTTGTTCATCACTCGTGAAAATGATCTCTGTAAAGAGTTCGAAACGTCGGGAAATAAATATAAATAAGTAATAAATAAACGCGATATAATCCTAAAAATTGTTTTAATCTACGATGAAACGTTGTCTACACACGCCAGTATCAGGCGCGTGAAGGTACAAAAGAAAATATAAATCATAATATTTACTGTCAAGTAATATTGTGTGTCATTTTATATTAAGGATGTAGAACATAAAACTATATTTGAAATTGAATTTCTATCAATCACAAAATAAGAATTAAAAAAACAACTCATTGAATATAAAAGCGTTCAACTAATTCTCCCTTGATTACGAAAATTCCATAGAGGAAATTATTCCGAATATAGCCTTCGGGACGGTAATAGCCTGATCTATTATTAAAGTACATAAACCTTTCCTATTTAGGGATCTGAATTATAAAAGGGCGTCAACCTCTAATTTGTTTTGATTTGTTAAACAGGTGAATACAATTAAGCTAGCTTCAGCTTGGAAAACAGAAGTCGTTTTGATGTTCATTTTACTAAACAAACTGCATTTACTTTCATAAGTAGTACGCGGCTGTTTTTCACTGAAACTATTAGCAGCAGCAGTTATGCGTAGATTTACCGAATATTTAGGTCTTACATGGTGGCAGTACCTATTGTCTATACATTGCTAGTCGTCGATATTTATCAAAAATAACTTCCGGAAAGAATTCAGAGAATTTATAGGGCGTGGGTATTTGAACCCACAACTTCTTGATTCAGAAACGGAGCTAGATTTATAAAAAATAAATGGACTATTTCAATAAATAATGAAGTTTATATAAATCTATAAATTAAGATACATAAGATTTTTCGTGTGTCTTGTAATGTCTATTATTAACGTGATATTACAAGGATTTATAACATCGTATTAATCTTATTAAGAGATAATATCTTAGACACACCGCTATTATTTTCGTACGTTCATTAAAACAACCTTTTAGGATTGTATCGCGTTTATTTCTTACTTATTTATATTTATTTCCCGACGTTTCGAACTCTTTACAGAGATTATTTTCACGAATAAAGAGATATCTCTATAAAGAGTTCGAAACGTCGGGAAATAAATATAAATAAGTAAGAAATAAACGCGATACAATCCTAAAAGGTTGTTTTAATGAGTGAGATTCGCGAAAACCTTAGAAACAAATTCGTACGTTCATTTAATATTTCACATTAGTATTATTTTCTGTAGTCTATAAAAAGATGTAGTAAAAATAATGGGCAAGATTCATATAACATAACTTCACGCCTTTTGTTACCCGAAGGTGTAGGCAGCGGCTGTTAAGCCTCGTCTCGCCGTTATGTTTACGTCCCAAATGGAATAGGTGGCGAACCTATTGCCATACCGCGCACAAAGTTTTTTTTTAATTTTTTATTCATTGATATTTATCACACATAACTTCCGAAAACCATTTCGAAAAGTCATTGGTGTGAACCAGCGTCAGGAATCGAACCCGGACCTCTGGATCAGAAGCCATGTGCTCGACCACTGGGCCACCGACACTTTATCAAGGGCAAGATTCAGGGATTCGCTGAAATACTACGATCTCTCAGAAAATCGACGATAAAGTGACTCGTGATGCATTTACTTTGGTTCAAGAAGTATCCGACAGCGCATATCCCCATTCGCTGCATGAATGGGCCGGCTCGACCGGTGAAATACCACGACCTCTCAGAAGATCGACGTAAAGTGGCTCATGCCGCGTTTCGTTCGGTGAGAAAGGTACCCGGAGGCCCACCCCTTTCCTCATCCTTTCCTTTCCCCTATCCCCTAAAGATCGGCAACGCAACAGTAACACTATATGTGTTTCTGGTGTCCATGGGCGGCGTTGGTGGCTTACCATCAGGTGACACGCCTGCTCGTTTGCCCGCCTAACCCTTAAAAAAAAATCTAATTTAGTGTTGCTGCAGCATCTAGTTGGCTATATACCTTCTGTGTACTAAGTATCGGGAATTTGTCAATAAAACAAAAAATACAAATTATTCATCTAAATTTATTTTATCGCCTTCAAAGTAGGCCCCATCGCTTGCAATACAACATCTCCACCGCTTCACGCAGTCTTCCATACATTTTTCATAGGCTATTTGCGGTATGGCCTTTAGCTGATTCAGCGAATTTTCTTTTATGGCTTCTATTGACTCAAAACGTTTTCCTCGAAGTGGTAATTTTAACTTGGGAAATAAAAAAAAGTCGGACGGAGCCATATCAGGTGAATAGGCTTGGTCGAGAACGTTTGTTGAATTTTTCGCTAAAAACTCTTTCACTATAATGGCTGTGTGTGATGGTGCATTATCATGGTGCAGAATCCATGAGTTGTGTCGCCACAAATCTGGACGTTTTCGGCGGATACTCAACAGCGGCAACATTTTTAGTGATTCACCACATGAAATTTCATTCGAAACACAAAATTTAAGGCACACTCTTTGTTCAACAATACTTTCCATTCTAAAAATCGCCGTGGACTCAAAACTATGACCAACAAAAAGTTTAGTTTAAAACAAATTAAATGACAGATCCCGTTCAAATTTTGCGCGCTAAATCAGTACAGTGCTACCAACATGCAGTAAAAAAATTAGAACGACCTCTTTTACGCGGGTCTCTTTATTGACATATTCCCGATACTTTTTACACAGAGTAGTATATTGTATATCGACTATATTTTATGACAAATATGATATACCACAAAAGCCCAGTAGATCATAAATTAAGTTTTAGACGTACCGGTAATCTATGGTCATTTATTATTTTGGAACTCTGTTTAAAGAATTCTTCCTTAAAAAATGAACGGAAATCTTTGAAATATTAAATTGATGACAAGATTAAAATAAATATCACTTTCTATGTAAACTTTCCAATTATAATTTAAAATGAACCTAATTGTAATGCTTTGACTAGACATACTGAGATTTACATTTCATCTGCGCGGAATTAAAGAAAACTTAAAATTAAAGAAAAAGAAAAAAAACGTGAAATTAAAGAAAACTTAAATAAAAGTAACCCATTTTATGTTTTATTACATCTAATATCTGCCAGTGAAACTTTTAAGAGATTAACAGAAACAAGCGATTAAACTGAGCGACAGACAAAAATTATAATCCCTTGCCATAAAATGAATATTGCGCTCGAACAATTGGTTTTCGCTGAATATGTGCAGAGTAATTTCGCAGACAGCGATTAAACATTTAGTACTCCAACCAACTGAAATGCAGACTTATTGCCAAATACAATTTTACACATAGATTTCAATAAATCCCGAAAAAAAAGCTTTTCAGTAAGGTTTTTTATAAATTGGAAAGATTAATTATAACCTACCTAAAATTGGCAAGTTTGTTGTCGCTTTCGAAAAGTATTTACTATGTACGAGTATGTACCCGAAAATGAATCCAATACCCAGCAAGGAGAAGAGTCCCTTGGCTAACTCATTTGATAATATTGACGATGGTATTGAACAATATATAATTGTTATGTTTTAATACGAATTTTGCTCGTTACTTAGTAATTTACAAACATAAGTCGATGAAATAAAAAAAAAAATCTTATTAAAGTCTTAAAATATCTATCTACTATTGTATTCAGCACAAACTAAGCGAAAGATTTCTGCTGAATTTAAATGTGAAATTAAATTTGTACGTAAAAATGACAACCGTATCGAGTTCGGCAAATGATCTGAAATTTTACACGAACCTACCCTCATGCACGGATTGTCGCTCGCTTCCAATCAAAGTGAAAAACTTCTTTTTTGTACGAGAAACTTCAGTTTGCGGAATATATTATAAAGTTTTTCAATTGGTTTCTTGTACAAAATATATAGATTTGTTTTGAGTATGTATCCTAAGGCCAACAAAACTTAACGTTTTATTGTTAACATTTTCACATTTTTTTCTGTGGCCACCCAAAGACAACGAATGTGAAACGGTAGAATATTTAATTTATCAAATATAATTGTAATAAATAAGATCACTTTTCACTCGTACTGCACGAAAAGCAGGCAATTAGCGAATCTTTTAAAAAGCCTCTCATTAATGGATCAGCCATTTTCTTTTTTCGTGGAACAAAAGATTGTATCTTTATAAGGCGCATCTACTGATTTACAATTTTAATTTAGAATTAATTATTTGTAATAAATTCCTTTGTTAAGAATTTTTACGAGTTTTTTATGAATTTTTATGAATCTTTATTTTTTATAAAATTTAACGACCTGGTTGCTAGGACCTTTAAGTCGAGTCTTATTTTATATTTAAAAGTATCATTCTTAACCTAAACTAATCTTAACCTAATCTAGCCTAACCCTAAAGCTTAACCTAACCTAACCTAATCATCCATAAAGTCGTGGCACTTTATGCATGATGTTCCGAGGGAGTCCTGACGAGAATGTAAAAGAGCACACTAAACACGATACCTACACCATTTCCCACATTTGCACTCATATACGAACACTTATTCAATAAAACACCACGATTTTATCCAATAATATCCATTGAAACACAAATCTGAGAAAATAATGCAAATAGCGGACATGTCTCTTCCGCAGTCCCGCCAAAACTCCATTTTTATGAGTCTGTAGTTAACTATGTAGATAATAGATATTTTTGTAAAATCCTTCACATTTTCAGGCTCTTTGATTTTCTGTATTACATAATCCATCAATAAATATTATGTTGGCATATTCAATAAATATATTAATTTATTCTTGTTTTTCCATTTTATTCTAATATCCGATATCGTCGGGACTAACTCTATTATAATATTTATGGGCGTGGATTCAAATTCTGTTCCTAGCAAAGATTATTTATTAAAAAAAAATTCTGTCTCACAAATAAATTATGCTCGTGCTACTTTTTTTCCTTTTGTTGCGATTTTATTCTCAATATAAACTATTGGTAAATACATATATTTATATTAAGAGGTATAAAATATGTTATTAATAGACCCGGCAAACTTTGATTCGCCTCAGAAGCAATAAATTATCATTCTAAATTAAAATGTTACTTCTCATTACATGAACTACCTGCCAATAATCCCCTCCGATCTAGCCATTTCGAGACGTTACTTTAAACAAACAAAATTTTGGACCCGTTTTCCTTACCACTATATTTTACTTTTTGTAGCAGTAAGGGGGCACTAAAAGCGTTATATGAGTGTAAGTGATATTAGAAGTTTCGCTTCAATAAGCATACATTTTATTTACACGTATAATTTATTTCTGTTTGCACTTGCTATTTTATACTTTTGATAGTATTCATAACAGTAAATAGAATATGCTTGATTATTATCCAAGTAAAACTAAAATAATATTTCATTAACTGTCATCTCAAATATTATATCCATTCTAGTTCATACACGCGTTTCCACTGTCGAGAAGAAGAAATTTATCTCCTGCATTGTTACGATAAAACATACCGTCTTTATTTTTTCTTTTTGCAATGAAGTAATGTGTTAAATTTAAAATCAAGTTGTCTGAAGGGCATTCAAAACGGGAGCACATCGTTCACAAGAGTTCATTACATTTCCCTCGACGTTGCGGGGAACGGCCAATCATTCATGTGGTCAGTTTCTGCTCACCAAAGTTGAGGGTTACACTCCAGGGATTGTTTTGTTTCTGACGTGTATCACTATTCCAGTTAGAGGAATGACCGTTTACAGAATGTTACCATACATCACACTTTAAACTTAGATACATTGTGTTGTTTTAACTTTTAATCAGCTTTTTTTATAATTTCGTCGTCGTGTTCTAGACATTTTCAAATCCTCCTCCTACTCAAAAAGTATACTAATACTTCCAGTTAGTGATATCTTAGAATATAACTTAACTTCTTACTTATAAGAATATAACTTAACTTCTTATAAGTAAGAAGGTTAGGTTTTAAGACTTTATTCTCAAAAAAGACTTACATTTGTCACTTAAATGAGAACAATATTTGTCTTAAATTTAAATAATAGTGGTCGTTACAACAATTTTAAGAATGCTTTAAGCTCATTTGTCTCATTAAAATAAGTTAGGAAAAAAAGAGGTTAAGTTATATTCTAAGATATCACTAACAAGAAGTATTAGTATACTTTTTGAGTTGCGAATTTATTAGCTACAGGATACTTTAAAAAGTAAAGCACATTCAGCTGCACAATATTTGAACCTTCTTAATAAGTTTGACCTGATTTCCTACACGCCGGTGGGAAAACTTTAAAACTACCGTATATTAGCAGTCTCGGTGGTACAGTGGTCGAGCACCTGCTTCTGAATCCGGAAGTCGCGGGTTCGAATCCTGACTGACACTGGCTCACACCAATGACATCGAAATTGTTTTCGGAAGTTATGTGTGATAAATATCGATGACTGAAAACTTTGTGCCCGGTATGGGAATAGGTTCGTCGCCTATTCCATTTGGGACGTAAACATAACGGCGAGACGAGGCTTAACAACCGCTGCCTACACCTTCGGGTAACAAAAGCCGTGACGCTATGTTAAATTGCCGAATATTATTTTTCCTATGAAATCAGTAAAAATATAGGTGATTATAATTATTTTGGCAAAACAAAATATTTGTATTTCATTTGTTATTTACAAGCTTCAACTAACTGTATAACTACTAATAACTAAATGTAAAAGTTTAGTACTTTTTTTGTAGGGTTATACATGTCTAACCCTTGGATAAAAACATACTAGTTGTTTTAATAGCTTGAACTGTGGCACATAAAAATTGGAAAAAACGCATGTTACCTAGGATAAGGATTGGCAAAGTTGAGCTCAATTTATATAAAAAATATTACCAACTGCTTTGTGATACCAAATGTTGTATTGAAAGATATGAGAAATGAATATGAAACTATTGGACTTGCATTCCTGAAGATAATGAATTTAAGAAACTGATAAAACTAGTTTACTTTATAGGGCTATTATAAAAGCTTTACAATTTTTTTTTATATAATTTAACGACCTGGTTGCTAGGACCTTTAAGTCGAGTCTTATTTTATAATTAACATCATCATTCTTAACCTAGCCTAGCCTAACCCTAAAGCTTAACCTAACCTAATCATCCATAAAGTCGTGGCACTTTATCCATGATGTTCCGAGGGACTCGGGAGGGAGGGAGTCCTGACGACAATGTAGAAGAGCACACTAAACACGATACTTACACCATTTCCCACATTTGCACTCATATACGAACACTTATTAAACAAAACACCACGAATTTTATTCAATAATATCCATTGAAACACAAATCTGAGAAAATAATGCAAATAGCGGACATGTCTCTTCCACAGTCCCGCCAAAACTCCTTTACAAAAAAAAGGATATTAACGGAACACAGAGTAGTTAAAAGATGAAGTAAAAAGAAAGATGAGATGTCTAATAAACATGTACTATGTTCATGAAATTCAAATGTATGCCAAAGTGAACACAACTTGCCGAACATTCTCTTTTGGATGTATATCTTACCAAATCATTCTTCTGATATTTATATACGTAGTAAATGTAAGAAGGTTCTCACGTAATACTCGAAAGTCTTGGCAGTGCTAACTCGCGTAATATAATGTTAGTGTTATAGAAACAGGTGGCTTACTATTTCCTACTCCTCGGGTATACTAGAGTATACTTACTTTAGATAAAATCTTTCTTATCTACGCGAATTATAAATACTATTTAATTAGTATGATTTACGATTTCAAATAATTAAATTAATTAATTAATGTGTATACATTGCCAGGACTGAGCTGTGTGAAAATAAATACTGTTCATATTTTTGATATCGATAAGAATAAATATCAAAAACCACTTTTTGCAGTAGCTAGCAAAAAGATAGCACCAAAGTAGTACCTAGTCCAAAAGTCCAAAAGAAATTTACTCAGCGTAGAGTCCAGTGCGTTTTGATTTTCGGTTTTGTTCATTTTTTCAGTGTTTCACTTTGATAATGTACATGAGTGCGTTAGTAAATTTCGTTATTAATTTTCAGCGAACCGCACAACAGTGATATCGGTGGTTTGCCATTTTATGCCTGTTAACTTTAATCTACAGGAAACAGATGTAGTAGCAGTGAACGGACATTTATTACTCCCCTAACCTTCCATTTTTTGTCAGTTTTGATGGAGGCAAAACTGTCAAAAAATTATATTCTATTTTTTTATGGAAAAGGAGGTCAACCGAGAAACCTATTACCGTAACTGTAAGGGATATTGATATCTGCAATACCTACAGGGTACCAATTACCGTGTCATTATTAGGTTGGAATAGGGAAGGAGCAAGAGCCTCTTTACGTTTATCTTCATAAAATCCGTGGTATTTCACCGGTCGAGTAGGGCCATTCAAGCAAAGAACATCATGGCCATATTATTTTTTTTAAAGATAATATAAAATAAATTACAAAACCGGAAGGTTCACTAGATTTCCTTAGCAGTATCACCTTAAGTGTGATAAATATAGATGCCTGAAAAATTTGTGCAATAGGTTGCAAAATTTGGCAATATGTTCGACACCTATTCCATTTGGGACGTAAACGTAACGCCGAGTCGAGTCCTAACAGCCACTGCCTATACCTTCGGGTAGAAAAAGATGTGAACTTATGGTATGGTTTATTATTTACTTATACAATTAAATTTAAATTTTGAAGAAGTTGTTTCAGAAAAATCCGATCCGTCATCGTCTCCATTCGTTATTTAAAATCGAATTATTTTTGACATTGACACGTTCGTTATTTGAAATATTTCTATTTGAAAGACGAGCGTGCCTATTTCAAAATTTATAATAGATTGACAATTAATGGCGTCTCATTTATATCAATATGAAATAATTTTAAATAGAAATCCACCATTTCTAAGCCACCATTCATATCAACTTTTACACTGTTCATCCATTTCTGTTTCGGCTTTCCACTACTGATATGTCCATCCACAGTCATTCTCATCTTTCTTCTTGTGACTTGACTTTCGTCCTTTCTCATAATGTGCACATACCACGCCAATCTACTGCTTCTAATTTTGTCAGTTAATTTATCATAATCCACCATTTCTAAGAGTAGCCTTTGACATTCCTTTTATGGAAAACAGAAGAAGTGATACAAGAGAATAGAAAAGGATGCCATGTTGTGCCGACCCCAGTTAGAGTGGGACAAGGGCATGAAAATGATGCCCTTGTGTTTGGGCGAATTTCGTTTGATTTTATTCATGTATAAATAATACATATTTTTTTTTTATGGGAAAAGGGGGCAAACGAGCGAGCGGGTCACCTGATGGAAAGCAATCACCGCCGCCCATGGACATCCGCAACACCAGGGGCGTCGCATCAGCGTTGCCGGCCTTTGAGATAGGAATACGCTCGTTTCTTGAAGGTTCGAAGGTCGTAGCGGTCCGGGAATACCGTTGCCGGCAGCTGGTTCCATATAGGAGCAGTGCGTGGCAGGAAGTGACGGCTGAATCGCACTGTCGTAGATCGCCAACTATTAAGCCGATGTGGATGGAAACACTGGCGAGTCGGGCGATTGCGAAAGTCAAATTAATATTAACAAAAACAAGGTACAACAAACTAAAATTTAAAATTTCTATTTTATGTGTAGACGCTCATGTCTATTATACAATTAGTGCGAATTTTGAATACATTATCTTGACTATTTGATTTCGCCATCTTAGCACTTTTTATTAAACAGAAATTTTAACGGTACTGCGTGTTTTCAAGTTGTATCTTGCAAGTGTAGACCGTCTGCCTAAATATATATTGATGGAGATGCAGCTTCGTTCAATCGGCAGTGTAAATATTTATGGAAATGTTTCTATACACATTTCACCAAAAATAAAATCACAAGGGAGTATATTTTTCGGTGTAGAATTCTCCCCAAAAGCAAACATCGTTAGAATGTCAATACTCTGTTGGAATGCTTATAAAAAATACCCGCCTTTGTTTTTACTAAAACGCTAACAAGATAACGCAATTTTTTCAAATTTATATCATTTAATAATTCACTGAAAATAAAAATTTAATAATAGACAAGAACATGTTACGAACTTAGGCTTGGCTTTTTGGCTTGTTATAGAAAATGAAGATTTTGTTTTACGTCTTAATATTTAATTAATCTTAGTCTTTAATTAATAATTCGCTATTCCTCATGTGGTACTGATCTCAGCGCTAACGCATGGAGTTGAGTATGGTGAAATGTGCATGATAGTAGGATAAACGCGGTTGAAATGAGGGTTCGGTGAAAAGCAGTGTAGGTGTAAAAGTAAGGGCATGGTGCATCCTATGGTCGATGGCAGAAGATAGACTAAGGAAATATACAGTGTAAAAGCGGAAGAATATAGGAGTCGAGGGCGGCCACAACACATTTTCTATGACCAAATTGAACGTTGAGCGTGTATGTCAAGAGTTATAAAGGTCAAAAGGTCAAAGGTCAAAAGGTCGGAGATTGGGCAGCAGGGGGTGTAACGCGCCTGCCACCCATCGCGCTCGAGGGACCATCCTCACGAAGTGCTCCTCGAAGCTCCAGCGGCTGTCCAGGGTGAGGCCAAGGTACTTCAAGTACCTCCCCACCGGGACAGCCGTGTCACTCAGCTGGATCCGCGAGGCTGGTGGCTCCCAGCCCCGAGTGAGGCAGTCTGGTGCGGAGGACCGGATCGTAGGCGAGTTTTCACAGCAGGGGCCCAGCACGGACCCCGTCTACTTTACGTCACCTCCTTCCTCTGCTCCGTCACGCTCCGGTCGACATATCGTAAATAACATAGTGTTAAATAATGTCTAGTTAACACAGTTAGTTTCAAGTGACAAATTTAATGAAATATATTACTAAGAGTAACATAATTGTATGCTGATATATGGCACTAAGTCCATCACCAATTCCACTCGGCTAGCCAAAATTTTAATATTCTATCTATATAGACTGAGACTATGTAGATCCTTCATCCTTCAATAAACAAATATTTTCTAAAGGTGGAGATGCGGGTTTGTTCGCAATCACGAAAGACGATCCACTTTATCAAACGAATAACGATATCTTGTTAGGATTTGGATTTGAATACTTACGACGAATTGCGAATTGGTATATGGGATGTAATTCTTATATCCCGCTTTTTATGGGAAAGAGGGGCAAACGAACAAGACGTGACGTTAGCCACTAACTGTGCCCATGGACATCTGGAACACTGAGAGGGTCTTAGTTGCGTAGCTGCCCTTTAAGTTGGGATAGAGAGAGGAGGGAAAGGAAAAGGAAAGGAAATCACACTAATCACAGACGACGCCTATATAATTGTTGATATAGGATATTTTAAGATATTTCTTAGAATTTCGCGCTGTCTTATAAGAGATTTAGATTTATAGGAGATTTTCTGGCAATTTTTAATCAGTAAGAATTTGTCTTATCTTACAAGAACATTACTACTTAATATACCGTCACATACAGTTAAATGACTTCTAAATTTACATATATATATATATACATAATAATTTACATTACATACATACATACAAATACATAATATATTAATTATTAATTGAAATAAAATTTCGCATAAATTAATATAAGAATACTTAAATACGCGATATTAATCCGCTAATGTTTGTTTCAATCATTATGTAAAATGTTATATTATTCGAAACTTCGTTAAGTCTTACATGAAATTACATCTTATATGAAATAAATTATTGTATTTTAATTTCACGTAGCTTGCCAGAATTATTATTATTTCGACTATTGTTTTTATTTATACCTTCTGTCTTTTTCTATTCATAAGCGGAGACAAGGGCTGTTAAGCTACAATTCGCCGATTTTTTACGTTTTAAACTAATTGATACCCACCGGACACAATGTTGTTAATCATCGATATTTTGATTTAGAAGCGGGATGCTGTAAATCCTTACCACGCCTATTACTATACTATTTGAACATTAATATTGTTAGAGCTCTAACACAGTGGAAGTACAAACAACATTTTACGAACTTATCGTCAGCACTCAGCACTGAAATAAATATATAGACACTTGTGTTCCTCACTGATGGAGATTTACGAGGTGGAGTTCGGGAACTAAAAACATGTATCTTGTGTAGAGTCAGTTTTGTTGCTACTTATAAAGTTAAGACCCAAAGTTTTTTTTTATGGGATAGGAGGGCAAACGAGCAGGCGTGTCACCCGATGGTAAGCAACTAACGCCGCCCATGGACACCAGTAACATATAGCGTTACTGTTGCGTTGCCAATCTTTAAGGGATAGGGGATAGGGAAAGATGGGGAAGGGAGGTGAGCCTCCGGGTACCTCACTCACTGAACGAAACGCGGCATGAGCCACTTTACGTCGATCTTCTGAATCTGAATCATGTCTAACAGCGTTATTTTGTTATAATTGCTTATTTTTACCTGACCTCAAAAAAGAATTCATCTCCCAGAAAAATGTTTGTAGTATTTTTATAATGTAATTATAAAGAACCCAACGAAGGTAGCGGTAACTTTAATAAGACTTTCCTGTAAGGAGTGTAAGGAACAACTTCAAGATTGTTCTTTCAGAGGATGTTGCCCTCATTTGTTGAGAGGGCAATTACAACCCTTTACTTTGTAGACACCTGTTGTAGCAGCTACAAATACAAATTACATTATTTTATGCAATATAACATAACATAACTTCACGCCTTTTGTTACCAGAAGGTGTAGGCAACGGCTGTTAAGCCTCGTCTCGCCGTTATGTTTACGTCCCAAATGGAATAGGTGGCGAACCTATTGCCATACCGGGCACAAAGTTTTCAGTCATCGATATTTATCACACATAACTTCCGAAAAACAATTTCGAAAGTCATTGGTGTGAGCCAGTGTCAGGAATCGAACCCGGACCTCTGGATCAGAAGCCGTGAGCTCGACCACTGCGCCACCGAGACTGTAAATTTTATGCAAGTTATTATTTATTGTTATTATTTAACTAGTAAATGTTCTTAGTTTTGGTTACATGTATAAGCAGTTGTAATTACAACAGGAAAATTAAATATATGTCTATCAAGTCTTTAATCAACAACATAAAATTGAATCGAGAAAGAACGCACCATGTTTTCTTAACAAAGGTCAACTTTACAGAATCCAATTACAAAATGGTAAAAAATCGCAAAAGTAATAGTACTTTTATGGGTTTGGCAGTAAAAGTTAATTATAAACTGGAATAATTGAGTCAACTTTTGAGATGGCATGCGTAAGTTGTAGGACTTGACGTGACTGCATTAACTTTATTGAGAGCCTCTATATCTATTTTTAACCGACTTCGAAAAAAGGAGGAGGTTCTCAATTCGTCTGTATGTATCATTTTTTTTTATGTATGTTCGCCAATATTTTCTTCAATTATGGACCGATCTTAAAAATTTTATTTTCGTTGTATAGTGTTTACTTCCGAGATGGTCCCATTTTTACCAGGTCAAGATCTGATGATGGGAACCAGGAGAATTCAAAGGCATCCACCAAAAGTTGTATGTGAGTATGGTGTTTTTATTACGAAATAGTGATGTCTTAGGGATATTCTTCATGGTGCCAACATTTGATGCTGCTATGCTGATCAAAAAGCCACGAATCTCCTCAACGGTTAGGAGTTTGAATACAGCACTGCAATTGGTCGATAGAAACTACTTGGTAGTATGTAGGGCTAGCGTGTTGCTGGTGAAGTGTGCTGGAATATACACCTGATGCTGCTATGCTGATGAAGAAGACACAGAACTCCTTAACGGTTAGGAGTTGGGAGACAGCACTGCAGTTAGTCGATGGAAACTGTTTAGTATATTTAGTATTATGTATATAGGACTAACGTGTTGCTTGGGAGGTATGCTTAAATCAACGTCTGATACTGATGATGAAGCTATAGAATTCTTATACGGTTAGGACGACATAATTCTGTAAACATGTTTTTTTTATTTTCTGCAATCGTGTCCAGGCTACGATTGGCCTTCATTCGGGCTGTAGTGTTATTGGGTCTACCCATGATAATTACAAAAATATAAATACTTAGCAAGTATTATCATACTCTTTTATCTAAGTACCTATTTATGACAATTCTAGCTCCTTAAAAATATCAACCATTAAACAAACGATTTGTAATTAGTGAAAATATATTTACTAAACTGAAATCCATGTAAATAAACTAACTTCTATTGAAGTTCACAACTCATTAATATCACTAAAACTCGTGAAAAAAATTACTTTACAAAAAAAAGTTAAACCGACTTCTAGAAACGTAAACCACACAATCTATAAGTTTATGAAAACAGCACCTCTATAACTAAAAAGCGATAAATAACGTAACTTACTCATTCGTATACTTCATACAATATACAAAACGTAATACTTTAATAAAGTCAACTTTAACTATTATAATATTTAATTTATTTGTATTATTATTGTATTCTTTTGCAGATCTGAATTTCTGAACTGAAAATAAAACAGGACAAAGGTTCGTTAAATAATATAAATATAACATAAATAAGTCCTTCAATTCTTGCATATAGTGATTCAGGGGGGGCATTGTGTTGGTATCCCCATATCGTTTACATTTGAATAGTTGCATTACCATATTGGGTTATGATAAGTACTACTCTTAATGGGGTCGACGATGTAAGCAATATATATATTTTACTCAATTTATATTTATTAGCTTCAATATTATTTATAACTTTGTTAAGTGATTTTAAAAGTTTTATTTGAATTGTATCCAGTTATAGTTTAAATCTAGTTTCAGAACAATAACTTATTAAATCACTTTTAGCTAGCTAGCTATTTGTGATAATACTATAGTAAACTCAACATTTCACTGTATTAGAACAATCAATCAACAAATCTAAACAACAGTTTTAAAATATAGTTTTAAACATTTAATGAAATTAGAAAATTATAAAAAATATATCTTTGAATCTGTTTTGAAATTAATCGCTTATAAAAAAATAATCATTAGTTATTTGTAAAACCAAGCAATTTCTCTGTAAATAATATATTAATCTTATATCGGTGTCGGGAATATCATTTTTCTCGAAACATGAAAACCTTTTAAGCCCTCGAACTAAAATATTTATACCAGATGTTCCCGAAATTTTCGGGTTCAAATATTCTTTTTTTTTACAAATCTTATAAATACTTTTAGTAAATACTTTCAGGATTATTTCTAAATTTAAGGCTATAAACTTGTACAGTGAAACAGTGACTGTTAAAATATAAATAATATAAATAATGAAATGTGAAGTATCACATTTCTGCTCGAGGGAAGTAAATAAGATTTTTACTTCATTAGGTTAGGTAGACTGGCCGCTCTTGGAAAGTAGGGCATAGCTTCATTAATAACCAAAACTACTGTTAAAATGACTAAAAGTCAGTGAGGTATTTTATCTTATGGCAGATTTAGATTAGGCAGGGAAATTTTATGAGTCATAATTACGACTAAACATATGCCGCCTTATTACAAAACACAAACTAAGGAAAGTATCCGAGATAAACTAAGTCACAAATAAAATTCTTATTACAAAACGAAGACTAACACAAATAGGTGAATTATCTATGATACTAAAGATGATCTCGCCGGACCCCTAGTTCAGCAATGGTTTTAACTTCATAAACGTCAAAATTGTGTATTTTTTAAGGTTAGCTAGCGTTATTGTTTATTTTATTTATTTAAAACTTTTTGTACATAGTTTGCACATAGGCGGACTTAATGCTAATAGCATTCTCTGCCAGTCGACCTAGGGTGGTGCAGAGATGTATTGTAGGTGTACATAATTAGAGTATGTTTCGATTATCACTATCTCATTTAAATTTAAGTAGGTAAACACACATATTCATAAATACATATGTACATACATACATATATATATATACACACATACATACATATTTATACATATAAACACATATCATTGTAAATACATATACCTACACACACATACACACATAAATACATACTCATATATAGATTGAATAAGCAAAAAGAGTTGAAATCATTCTGCAATAGTTTGAAGAACATGTTCGCGGACTTGACGTTTGAAAGTGTTTTGGCTTTTAGCTATTCTTATCTCAAGTGGAAGTGATTTCCATAGCTGAACTGATTGGACAAGGAAAGAGGAATTTACACAGGAAGATGAATGAGAAGGATAGCGTAGAATAAGATTGTGAGTAGAACGATGATCACGATTAGGATTATCGCGCAGATATTTATAGCAAGAAGATAGATAAACAGTACTCCTGTTTATCTATCTTCTTGCGAGGAGGTAAGAATATTGAAGAGTGTTGTGAGAGTGCGCATACTTTGGCGCTGACGAATTGACAACCATTTCAACTGGGATCGGTAAGTAGACACATGGTCATACTTTCGAAGATTAAATATGAAACGAATGCAGTTATTTAGAAGCCGGTCATATTTATCAAGAAGTTCTGCATTCATGTCAAAATAGCACATATCACCATAGTCTATAATAGGAAACACCAGAGTCTGCATAAGTATTGTCTTTGTGTTAGCTGGAAGAAATTTTTTTAGAGGATAAAGTGTCTTAAGTATACCAGTTACACGCTGACTTACTTTTGTAACTTGCATCCGCCAATCCAATTTATTATCTATTTGTAAACCTAGATTTTTGACAGTGTCACTAAAGGGTATTACGGTGTTATTGTAAGTAACTGCAGAAAGCGTAGAGAAATTAATTTTATTAATATTTTTAAAATTATCATTGTTTCTTAATAAGAAATATATTTTTATAATGAAAGCCAATAGGATTGATTTGATGGATTTAGAAGATTTAGAAACAATGCCAACTATACGCTGACCTCTAAATCAACGGACTCGAATAAATCCTTTTGAAGAATTGAGTGATGAAGAGTGTCGTTACAAATATAGGTTTACCAAAGATTTTGATAAACACATAATTAATTTAATAAAAGAGTATTTGTCCAATAATCCTCGTGGAGACACTATTTCCCCAGAAATCCAGGTAGCATGTGCAATATGTGCATTACGAAGTTGGGCAGGCCATGAAGTAAGTAATTGTTGTTGTATATTTGTAAGTTACTATTTTATAATTGTGTTGGTGAACTTATTACTAGTGAATAAGGAACTTACTAGAGAATTTATTTTTATAGATCCAAGATGATACAGCTGATTTACACGGTGTGTCTCAACCAGCTGTAAGCAATAATTGTAAGTGAGTAGCAGAAGCATTAGCAAGGAGGTCACATTGATTCATTAAAATGCCTGCTACTCTTAGGCAACAAGAGGAGGTTATGATAGACAATTTTCCAACAGTGATTGGAGCTATTGATTATACCCACATAAGAATAAAGAAAATAAATTGTAATGATGGGATGTAAGGATTATTAGGAAAGGATTTGCTTCAATTAATGTACAGGTATGTGGATTCAATTAATTACATAAACTTATATTTTACAAATCATCTCAAAATCATGGACGAAGTGGTGAGGTGGCGTGGCAGTTTTTTTTATGGGATAGGAGGGCAAACGAGCAGGCGTGTCACCTGATGGTAAGCAACTAACGCCACCCATGGACACCAGCAACACATATAGTGTTACTGTTGCGTTGCCGACCTTTAAGGGATAGGGGAAAGGAAAGGATGGGGAAAGGGGGGTGGGCGTCCGGGTACCTCTCTCACCGAACGAAACGCGGCATGAACCACTTTACGTCGGTCTTCTGAGAGGTCGTGGTATTTCATCGGTCGAGCCCGCCCATTCATGCAGCGAACTGCTTGGCTCTACCACTGTTAGCCTTCAGTGTCCATGATTCACGAATATTCAGAGAAAGTAGAATAAAACAACGTTTTGAAGCAGGTGCTATGATAGTAACTTTATTTATTAAAATGTTACAAAAACGTCCTGCGAAATTAAAATTTTCCTCGTTATTTACGAATTTGTTTTCTGTGTTATTAGATATTGTTTTTAAAAAAATATCTCACTCGATTTATGAATTGTGCAAAATTGTCAATTGACAATCAAACTATGGTGTTGTATACTTTGTGCGTGGGTTGTGAGTGTGAGTTAAAATAAACAAAGTGGTTGTACGCAAATACATCTCACATACGCGTGGGCACTGAGCACTGGCCACAGGGAACATCTAATCAGTATGGACATTCTACGAGTGAAAAATAGAATTAAAAGTAACTTAAAGAAAATTATTTTTATAACTTTACGCATTTCTACTGGAAGGTTTAGGCAGAGGTTGTTAGGTCTCAACTCAACATTTTTCTACGTCTATAATTGAATAGGTGGCGAAACTTATTGCCATATACCGGGCACAATGTTCTCAGTCATCGTTATTAAATATATCACTCATAACTTCCGGAAATAATTCCGAAAAGTCATTGGGGTGAGTGTTGAATCAAATTCACTTATTGATTCGGATGCACTAACTCCAGAACACCGAGACGATTATACAGTAATAGAGTTAAGTATTTAGATTTAAAATTCCTAATTAAGTATTCAATTACTTGCAACAAGCGGAACTAACTTACATAAATATACAAATAAATTTATTTCTGTTTTTAAAGTGAAACTAATACATGAAGCTTTGTAAGATTCCTAAAAAGGCTTCGTCAAATATACTAATGTTGTTTTGCAAAATCTAACCTACATTGCTTGGAGTACATTAAATGACATATTTTAAAACACGAACGAACTTTCATTCGTATTTTAATGCTTCTATAAGGGTATTTAATTGAAACATCAAATTCCAATAGAGAAAACGCGTACTTACACATGTTTTTGAACCATCACGTTTGACCTAATTTCAAATAATACACTCGCAGAGCCCTCTGAAATCTCAAATGTCATTTGTTTTACGAAATTAGTGCCTTGAGAGGGGAAATTTGGTATATTGCTTTAATTTATTTGGCAAAACAAAGTGGCTGTTTTACATTTATTGCTCGCAAACTTTAACAATACAACTATGTAACAAAACTTATCTTAATTCGTATAGCGACTTAGGTTTTTCAAACTCTTGAGGTTAAAATGTATAACATTTTATTTTAACAGTAGTCTAGGGTTATACCTAGTAAAATGTGACAAAACTACCAAGATAATATTAACTAACTATAGATATTGACTAACCAAAAATAATCTATATTGTGTAGTTAACGGTGCAGAGACGTGATACCGTGTTCATGATATTTAAATATTGAGTGAACTTTATCCGTTTGTTGGGCCAAGAATAATTTTGGGTTAGAAATATCTCCGAAGATGATTCTGGGACATTTGACTATAGTTATTATTTTGTTGTTTTTCTTTGTTTGTGATACTTTTATTTACTTTCATGTCATTCAACATAACATAACTTCACGCCTTCTGTTACCCGAAGTTGTAGGCAGCGGCTGTTAAGCCTCGTCTCGCCGTTATGTTTACGTCCCAAATGGAATAGGTGTCGCACCTATTGCCAAACCGGGCACAAAGTTTTCAGTCATCGATATTTATCACACATAATTTCCGAAATCAATTTCCAAAAGTCATTGGTGTGAGCCAGTGTTAGGAATCGAACCTGGACCTCTAGATCTGAAGCCATCAGCTCGACCACTGGGAAGAGACATTTAACCTTTTGAAAAATGTCAAAAAAAAGTTACCTTAAGTAAATAATTTGTTTGAATATTACGATATTCAAACAAATTATTTACATAAGGTAACTTTTTTGTCTTTTTTTTTTACAAAATCATGGTGTTTAAGTACGCCTAAATACGGTGATTTTGTAAAAAATCACGAAAACTACTTCTAATACCTATCTAAATAAAGTGCAGATTTTAAATAGTTTGAAAAAGTTTAACAAAATATTTTTTTACGTATAGGTTACTAAACATATTATTGGTGGTTCAGCACTTATCTTCTAATTCAGCGGTCCCGAGTTGAAGTCCTGGGTGCCACCTATATATGGATAAGGTATCTTCCAGACGCAGAGTTCTGTGCGATGCCATTTATAGAGTAATCTCTCACACCCGACCTGTGCACTCCTTTATGTAGAAGCCTTGGTTGGTTGGGCAATGCTTTCACATGAGGCATTTACTATTTTCCTATCATTGTTTTGAAGGATATAACTTCTCGAATATTCAGTCGTATAAATTTAAATTTAGTTACCAGTTAGGCGGAGAACTGGGTTTCGTTCATTCCAAGAGACAGAATAATAAGTCATAAAACTTCAGTTGACTGACTGTCTGCTGTCGCGTAAAGCCAGACAAAGTAGGACTGTAAACTAAACTTTTTTTTCTTATTGTACAAAGTCGTAACATAGAATATTTAGTTATTTGTTTACAGACGATAGAATATCTCCTTACAATGATTGAACTTTATATCTTACTAGCTGACTCGGCGAACTTTGTTCCGCATCAAAAGTAATAACTGCTGTCCCGCTATGTTAATACTGCAATATCTTCCAAAGTATTCGTTTAAATTGCATGCTGTAAAGCGCCAGGATCATCTATATTACATGCACAATCTATTAAACTCACTTAATTGGATGAAAATTAATGCTGTAATGTATAAAATTGCTTCGTAAATAGGCCATTATTTCTCGTAAAAAGTAAAAAAATAAAAATGGTCATTGTGAGTTATTCCTTAGAGATAGACATATGCCCTCGCGGACTTTTTTGTTGACCTTTTAAAAGTGTATAATAATGTAGTACGTTGTTTTGATTTATCACTTAGGTTTCAGGCAGCGTTTGCGATTAAAGTTTTAAATATTGAAAATTATCACTTTTTTTTACTACACTATACATGAATTATAGATCAAAACTACCCTGTGAAGGTGTCATTCTAATTATTAAAACAAACCGCATCAAAACCCGTTACTTAGTTTTAAAGATATGTGCATTTAAGGGGACAGACAGCGCAAAGTGACTTCGTTTTATACTATGTAATGATAAGATTTTACTGGGAAGTTTAACATTTGCGAGACTATTTCATAAATTGTATTGGTAGTACTTGTCAGTGGTAAAGCCACGCGGTTTAAGTGCTAAATGGGCTGGCTGGGCCGGTAAAATACCACCTCTCAGAACATGGACATATGACTGATGCTGTGTTTCGTTCGGTGAGAGCCTTTCTACTCTTTTAGAGGCCCGCAGCGCAACTGTACTTTTATCTGTGTTACAAGTGTCCGTGCGTGCTGTTAGTACCTTACTAGCAAGTGAATGCTTGCTTCTTTGTCCTCCCATACTATAAAAAAATATTGATTTAAAAGAATGTGTTCTGGAGGATGTTAGGAGCCTCAAAAATTCGACGCGCGTGCATTAAAAGAGTTATGAAAGTCAACGAAGCGATTGAGGTGTATAAAAAACATGCACGCTCTGTTCTCTCAGGAGAATTGGCGTGAAGTTATATTTGTATGTATTTAATACAATAAAATATCTTCTACTAACTTTCTACATCAAATTGTCTAAAACAAGCCTATGGCCTAAGCCTATATACGTGGTACGTAAAGTGACCCTTTTACGTATCAAATTAACTAAATGAAATTTATTCACAAATGTAACAGATATACATACAACGCAATTAAATCACCTAATGAAGCGAAATGAAAGTAATGAACTAGATTAATTAATTAGTTAATTTATTAACTATATTTGCTAATGCTTACTTAGTTCAAGTGGTTTATTTTATTTACTTTTAACGCAACCGCAGTTAATAAGCAAAAAGCTTTCAGTTTTACGATGTAGAAAAAAGTGTGTTAATATAGAAAAGTATTTGTTTTAGTTATGGTCAGTAAACACCATTAAATATGTCGTCATAACTGGTTTTATAACCTCTTAAATGTACTGGGCGGGTTTTAATACAGCACTGGGGGTAGACACACAAAGACTTTCTTTAGCAAATCAGGAAAATATTTTATTTCAGTTGTTTGTATAAAGCCTGAATTTTTTTCCCCAAATTGGTTAGTACGTTAGATGACTACACGACTCTAATGCTGGAAAACCATTTTGTTCTTTATTAAAATATCGGTGCCGATACGTGAAATATATAGGTGCCAAAACGTGGACACTCACGGTAGGGCTTGTCCACAAATTAAAAGTCGCTCAGCGAGCTATGGAGCGAGCTATGATCGGGATATCTCTGCAAGATAAACTCAGGAATGATTATATCTGCCAGAGAACTGGGGTAACCGACATAGCTCGTAGAATAAGCTCGCTGAAGTGGCAACGGGCTGGTCATGTCTGCCGAAGGACCGATAGTAGGTGGATTAAGAAGGTCATAGAGTGCAGTCCGCGTCTTGGTAAACGTAGCGTAGGACGCCAAACAGCCCGATGGTCAGAAGACCTCAGAAAGGCTACTGGAAAAGACTGGATGCTGAAGGCAGAAAATTTGATGTTGTGGCGCACATTGGGAGAGGCCTATGTGCATCAGTGGACTGCAATAGGCTGATGATGATGATGACTGAAATATTTACCCATAATATTACTAATCATAATCTTATACAAGATCTTGATATTTTATTATTATTCCAGGTTTTCAAGGCACAAGCCTACTTCAGTTGTGAAGTTAATAAACATATTTTTAGATACCATATAATTTCATTAAAACGAATTCCAAAATAAGTTATTATGATGGGAGTGCTCAACTTTTTTAATATCCGCAATACAACACTGATTTAATACAGATAAAATTTGTGAATTTAATATTTAGCATTCAGTGTAGAAATATAAAGGAATTAAGAGCTGGTGGTTTTAAATTATATTTCTAAACTTCGGTTATCTATATTGAATACAATCGTTACTTATATTATAAAGCTAAATAGTTTGCCCGTTTGAGTGCGCTAATCACGAGGATTTCTGGTTCAAAATTGAAGGATTCTTCTTGTGTGATACCTATAATCCATTTAATAAGAAACGCTTTAGGATGTATATTATTACAGTACGACCATCCATCTTCCTTAAGGACTAGCAACGCAAATGTAACATTCTCTATGTTACGGGTGTCCATGAGTAGCGGTAGTTACATACCATTAGATGACCTTGCTGGACCATTTATTTATTGCATAACTTCACGCCTTTTCTACCCGAAAGTATAGACAGCGGCTGTTAAGCCTCAATAACTCGTTTATTTACTATTCCATAAAACTTCGTATCAATTTGGATCCAGTAGATTTTGACAATTCGCTTATTTAATTACTAATCGGTTTCCTCGTGAGGTGGTTTCAACTAATACTCTATTCAATTCGACAAAATAATCGGATTAGCAGTCGTAGCTAATGGTGTTGTTTTATACACATTAACAATGATTACAAGTTAAGTACAAACGTTCTGTTTCCTTACATAACATCACACATAACATAACATAACTTCACGCCTTTTGTTACCCGAAGGTATAGGCAGCGGCTGTTAAGCCTCGTCTCGCCGTTATGTTTACGTCCCAAATGGAATAGGTGGCGAACCTATTGCCATACCGGGCACAAAGTTTTTCAGTCATCGATATTTATCACACATAACTTCCGAAAACAATTTCGAAAAGTCATTGGTGTGAGCCAGTATCAGGAATCGAACCCGGACCTCTGGATCAGAAGCCGTGTGCTCGACCACTGCGCCACCGAAACCACCTTAAACCTCAAACCGAGACATTCCTTAAAACGTCATTATAAGATGAGAAATTACGAGGATTATTATTAATTGTCTCAATTTTTCAATAGAAATATGGACTTTGATGTCAACGTCAAAACAATAAATTTGCTGGCACAGGGTCCGGTTACATCTGCAATATGATTTATAGTGCTCTGACTTTCGAGGCAAGTAGTGTAAGTCAAGTGAGATTGCCATTTTCATATTGATAGTACTATTACTCCTTGAAAAGATTTTAATCTTTTAACAGTGGTGGAGACACCCAATTCGATGCATTTATAAAATGGCTCCACATCTCTTATAATATCAACGTAAAGTGGCTCATGACAAGTATCCTTTGGTGAGGGAGGTATCCAGAGGCCCACCCTACTCTCCAACTCTCTCTCTCCCATCTTAAAAACTGGCAATGCTACTGTGATACTACCTGTGCTTCAGCACTAGTCTATAAGCAGCGCTAGTCACTTATGACCAGGCGACCCACTTACACGTTTGCCCCCTATCCTTTTTTCTGGGAAAGGGGGCAAACGAGTAATTGGGTCCGAATTTTTTTCCGAAATCTTTCGTGTTTATTTACTTCACAAGCCTTTCCAACCTTAACATAGGTTGTAAACAAAAATAGATTTCTTAAGTTTACGTTTGTAAGTTGTCATTAGCTTTGTCACAACTCGTAGAATGTAATAGGTTGGCTTTCATGATTTTTGTTCTACATAGTATACCGTATTTGTATTCATTTAGTTCAATTATATTGCCAACAAAATGAGCCTTAGCCAAAATTTAATATTCTTGAATTCTCATTTTTCATGATAAAATTTAATCTTGTATAAACAAAGTTACCAACGAGGAAAATAGAATTTCGCAATATTATTAGCATCATATCTGCGAATATTACTGTCGGTAAAATGTAATAACTGTAAAAAGAACTTTTATACGGCGCATTTCTATTCTTGCTATTTTTGTAATCATTTGACATTTTTTTCGAATAAGAAATCTATTTTTTTTTAATAGAATGCGAGTCTTATTGTCACATAGATTTAGCATAGACTATAGTAGATGACACATGCCAGCAAAAATGTACCACTAATCATCACTGACACCGCGACCGCGAGTAAGCGATTCTCGGGCTGTTTTTAATTCAACACATGAACAATAGCTATCGAAAAGTTGACACTTGGAGGTGCTTTTTACGCACACATTAATAAGGTCACTCGCACATCAACAACCCATTTTGGGTCTCGTTGTTTGGGTGACTATTATTGATATATGATCTATTATTCTTATATCTATGTATGTCATATATCGAACAGCGAGCAGTAATCAAAGCAATATAAAAATGTACTCATCATATATTTAAAAAAAGTAAAAGTGTGTGTCCGCTCCGACGCACGACTGGAGTTTACTCCTCAAGAACGATTATAAAATAAAATGTTGTGTTGAAAGCAATGTAATATTTGTCCATTCTGTTATGTTGGCAACATTACTTAACTCTCACTGTCATGGCCGACATTGTGTGCTGTGAACTGCTGTGTGAAAAGTCTGATTAAAAATAAAAGTCTACTCTAAGTTTATTTTAGATTGTTTTAATTACATCTCAATAGGTTATGGGCCCAGACACATAATTTTGTGAAAAAGTAAAGCAATCTAAACCTATTTTTATCAACAAGAAAAGTAAAAATTGCCCGCGTGTTGTTTGAGGGTAGAAATCGGCGCGGCGGCAAGAAGAGAAAATACTTGCGAGCGACTGCAAGGACGGGACGAACAGACAGAAAGATGGCAGACGACAATTCTTCGAAACTCCAGACATATATAAAGCTTGAGGGAACATCCAATTGGAATATTTGGAAATTCCAAACCATCGTTTTGTTACGGAGTCAAGGCTTACTAGAAGTGACAGACGAAAGCAGTGTGAAACCAAAGGACGCGGTTGAGAAGGCTGCTTGGGAAAAGAAAGACGCGAAGGCACAATCATGGCTTGTTACAAGAATGTCAGAAAGCGTGATGATGCATATCATAACATGTACTACGGCAGCGGAAATGTGGCGGAAACTAGCGAGCGTGTATGAGCAAAAATCCGAAACAAGCATACATATCATACAGCAACGTTTCTTTCAATACAAGTACGAGGAGGGCACGATGATGTCTACGTTCTTATCAAAAATAGAAGAATTAAGAAACCAGCTCAGACAAATGGGAGAAGATATCTCTGAAAAATTTGTTATAACAAAAGTGCTAATGTCTCTTCCAGATGCCTATAAACATTTTGTGTCGGCGTGGGAGTCCGCGCCCGACGATAAACAAACGCTAGAAAATCTTGTCGCGAGATTACTAATTGAGGAAGAACGTATTAACGAAAAGGAGCCTCAAAACTCGTCAGCATCAGCATTTGTAGCTAAGAAAAACATTAAGTGTTATAAGTGCAATAAGCTGGGACATTGTCAAAGTGAGTGTAATCTAAACAAGAGTTCGGGACATTACAATAGACCGGTTAAAAAGTGCTATTATTGTAAAAAAATAGGGCATACTAAAAGTGAGTGCTACTTCAAGAAAAATCGGGAAAAAGACAGTACGAGTAACGCATTTATGGTGATGAACTCCAATAGTAACGTTCAACAATCTAAGTGGTTAGTGGACTCAGGTGCAAGCCAACATATGTGTCGTGATCGTAACTTATTTGCAACATATTCGTCGATGAACAATAAAACAGTGATAGTCGGAAATGGCGAAGAAATTAGTGCGCTCGGGTGTGGACAGGTGGCGGTACAGGTCCAAAATGGCCGCGGATGGGTAAACACAACATTAGACAATGTACTTTTTGTTCCGAAATTAAAAACAAACTTGTTATCTGTTAAATGTGCTACGGAGAGAGGTTATGTTGTTAAAATGGACAATAACTTGTGTAAATTCTACAAAGAAAATACCGTGAGTGCTATAGCGAGTCGTAACGGAGATATGTACTATATGGACGTGCGTTATAAGTGTGAGATAGCGAACGCGACTGAAGTGAAATCTGGACTTAAAGAGTGGCACGAAAAACTTGTTCATCAAAATCTACAGTACGTGAGAATGGTGCTTAAAAATAACAACATTGCAGTGAAAGACTCTAACTTTGAGTGTGAGGGTTGCCTGGTGGGCAAAATACATCGATTGCCTTTCAGAGCTAGTGAAAATAAAACGAGTAGGCCATGTGAGTTAATACACGCAGATACGTGCGGACCTATGGAAGTGCCGTCTGTGGGAGGATCCAGATACTTCGTAATTCTAAAAGATGACTTCTCTAACTACAGGTCAGTCTACTTTGTTAAAGGCAAAGATGAAGTTAAGAAATGTATTGAGAATTTCTTATACAAGGCTAAAAATGTAACGAAAAACAAAGTATTGTGTTTTAGAAGTGACAATGGATTAGAGTTCGTGAACAAAGATGTTCAAAGTTTGTTTGAGAAATGTGGAATAACCCATCAAACCACAGTTCCATATACTCCAGAACAAAATGGCAAAGCGGAGCGAGAGAATCGAACTCTAATAGAATCAGCACGTACAATGTTGTGTGCAGCAGGTCTACCTAAGAAGCTGTGGGCAGAAGCTGTTCATACTGCAGCATATGTACTAAACAGAACAAGTAAAAGCAATGAGAGAGGAAAGACCCCATATGAAACATGGACAGGCAAACAATTTGATATAAAGGGCCTTAAAATCTTTGGAAATCCTGTGTATGTCCATGTTCCAAAAGAAAAGAGAAGGAAATGGGATCCTAAAGGGGAGAAAGGAGTCATGGTCGGCTACGAGGAAAATGTCAAGGGCTACAGGATATTTTTCCCAGAAAAGAATACTGTTGAGGTAAAAAGAGATGTCATATTTCTAGAAAAAGGTGAAAAACAGAAGGAGCAATTAGTCATGCTGGACACTACAATGGAGGAGGAGAGGGACACTAGTCAAGAACATTCTAAAAAAAAAAGGGAGAAGGTTGAAGATCAAGGAAAGAGGATGGAGAAAGAAGAAGCACAGACTGAAGAGCAGAAGGTAGAAGAGACCCTTAATGTATCTAGCGATAGTGACAGTGTCTACATACCGGGTTCCAGCGATGACGAACTCAGCAATGATGATAATGGAGAGATACAGACACGTGAGAAAAGTACTCGAATTAGAAAACAGACTTCATTTTACAAGTGTCATCATGTCTATGTTGAGGGAAACGAACCGAAGACTTACCAAGATGCCATGCAACGGAAAGATGCGAGTAAATGGGAAGAAGCAATACAGAGAGAATTGAATACCCTCAAAGAAAATAATACTTGGACTGTTTGTGAAGAACCTGTAACTGATAAGACTGTAAGTAGTAGGTGGGTATTTAAAATCAAAAACTCTAATAATCACATAGAATATAAAGCGAGGCTAGTGGCGAGAGGTTTTGAGCAATGTGATACAATGGAACTATGTGATTTATATGCACCAGTAGCTAAATTGTCAACTTTCAGGTTATTTGTTTGTATAGCAGCAAAATTTAACTTACCGATCACTCAAATGGATGTTACAGGTGCCTTCCTATATGGAGATATTAATGAAAGAGTGTATTTAGAATTGCCTAAGGGTGCATATTGCGGTGATAAAAACATTGTCAAATTAAATAAATCTCTGTATGGTTTAAAAAAATCACCCAAATACTGGAATGACAAATTTAATTCAGTAATTATAAAACAAGGTTTTGTAAAATCAAAAAGTGACTCTTGTCTGTACACAAAATGTGATGGCGACGCCAGAACATATGTTTTATTGTATGTAGATGATTTATTAATATTTGGAAATAATCCAAAACAGATCTGTGACCTTAAGTCATTATTAAATACTGAATTCAAAATGAAAGATTTGGGTTTAGTTTCAAATTTCTTAGGTATTCATGTAAAACAAGATTTAGCTACAGGGATAACTGAACTTAATCAAAAGGAATATTTGGAAAGTGTATTACAGAAATTTGATATGCAAAATTGTAAAGAAATATGTACACCAATGGATCTGAACTTTAACCCTACAATATTAGAAGATAACAATGATTCTGTGATTGATAAAAACATTGAAAATAAATGTAGAAAAATTATTGGTTGCTTGTCTTATGCTGTATTAGGAACAAGGCCTGACTTGTGTGTTGCTGTGTCTATTCTGAGCAGATATCAAAATAATGCAAATAATGTTTTATTAACTGCCTTAAAAAGAGTATTAAGATATGTAAAACATACAATAAATTATAAACTTGTTTATAAATGTAATAGCAACTTATTAGTGGGATATTGTGATGCAAATTGGGGAGGAGACTTGAAGGATAGAAGGTCGACAACTGGTTACTGTTTTAAGTTTGCAGATTGCTTGATTTCATGGTCTTCCAAAAAACAGGCCAGCGTCAGTCTATCTTCTACAGAGTCAGAGTATATAGCTATAAGTATGGCTACTAGTGAAGCATGTTGGTTGATCAATTTACTTAGAGATTTTAATATTGTAAATTTGTGTCCTGTCACAATGTTTTGTGACAATCAGAGTGCCATAATGGTAGCGAATACTGAAAGTGTCAAAAGATTAAAACATATTGACATAAGATATCATTTCATTAAAGAGTTGATTAAACATGGAAAATTAATGTTAAAATATATTAAAACTGAGGATCAAACCGCAGATATGTTCACAAAAGCATTAAATAAAAATTTATTGTTAAGATTTATTAAGAACTGTGGTTTGCATGAATAAATTAAATAAATATGTGGTTCTAAGGGAATATTACATTGAAAGGGGGTGTTGTGTTGAAAGCAATGTAATATTTGTCCATTCTGTTATGTTGGCAACATTACTTAACTCTCACTGTCATGGCCGACATTGTGTGCTGTGAACTGCTGTGTGAAAAGTCTGATTAAAAATAAAAGTCTACTCTAAGTTTATTTTAGATTGTTTTAATTACATCTCAATATAAAATAATAAATATTTACTGTCTACAAATATGAACACATTTCTTCGTAATAGAGAATGGCGTATCGCTATAAAGAGTGTTTCTATAAAGAGCTCAGGACATTGTATGGAGTGCCGACTCTTATTTATATGCTCTGTGACTATAAAGAGCTCAGGACATTGTATGGAGTGCCGACTCTTATTATTATACATTGTAAATCGATTCTTAAGGAGTAAACTCCAATAATAAATATATACTAATATATACTATGTACTAACATATTATATTAGAAACAAATAGTAATTAGTTAACAACGCCATCTGCTGGAATTAGTTAACAACGCCATCTGCTGGAATAGCTTTAGTGTTGTTGTCGTTAAAGCAAGTTAAGTGCTCACAATTTAAAATAATTCACATTCGCCAATAGATGTCAGGAATTCCAATAAAAAAGTAAGTTGATGTTTAAGTTAATTATCGATAAAACACGATAAAATGAAATTTTCTAAAAATGATTCCTAGCTAGATCGATTTATAGCCCCCGAAACCCCCTATATACTAAATTTCATGAAAATCGTTGGAGCCGATTCCGAGATTCACACACTTTTTATTAGGAGTACGATGTTGGCGATGCTACTGTGGCGCCCCTCGTTTCATTACCAAAGATCGAAAAATATTATTGATATTTCATTATTTTATTAGTATGTAATTCGTACTTAAATATAATTTTCAAAAAACACAATTTATAAATAATATAATTTTTTTTTTCTCCGCCTGCAATACGTACTTACGTATATGTATGTATGTAAAAAACAAACAAACAAACAAACCCGATCCTAGAAAATGTGTCGAAATTGGTAAAGAGGACGGTAATTAGACGATTATACATACGGCCCTCGTGGTGCATCGGTAAACCGCACTACCGATAACACAAGGTCGGGGCGGGTTCGATCCCTCGTCTGGGGGTGTTTTTTTCTACATGTTTTTACGGTATTTATTTACAAAAATAAATATTTACTGTCTACAAATATGAACACATTTCTTCGTAATAGAGAATGGCGTATCGCTATAAAGAGTGTTTCTATAAAGAGCTCAGGACATTGTATGGAGTGCCGACTCTTATTTATATGCTCTGTGACTATAGCGCATAACGCATTTCGTGTGACACTCACGTGACTAGTACGATTTTGGTCCCCATAATTTTCATACCCCGGGCCTATATATGTAAATCGATTCTTAAGGAGTAAACTCCAACAAGTACAATTGTTATAAATTTATTTCATATTTTTATTGTTTTATAAATTTCGCATTAAGGCTCATGCTGGACATATTTTTTTTTTTAAATGAAGTAGCTTCATTCTAAATAAGGAGTTACAATTTTATAGAACTGAAAAGTTTAAACACAGAACCTGCGCCGAATTCTATTACCCATACCCATTTAGCTTCTCACAAATTTGGTTCAGTAGCTTTGTTGGGTCTTTGGAATTTATTTTGATTTCATTGTTAAACAATATTGAATATAAAGACCAAAAGTTAAACAAGAAACCTTTAAGATAAATATATAAATAAAAAATATTATATTCAGCTCTCATATTTCAATAGTTATTCATATGTACGATACTTTAGTTAATAAATATTTTCAGCTTTTCTGTCTAGTCTGTTTACATCAAACTACTGATCAATATTCAAGTTGCCTATTTATTAAGTGTCTGAGTTCTGAAGCAATTTCAGAAATTTATTTTTTTATCTAAATTAATAATAAGTAAATATTTTTAATAAACGTTTAATAGATTTCTTTTCTAAACTGATAAGTAGTTCTAAATATTGTCCCATAGACAATAACAAATAAACTGTTTTTTTTTAAATCATATTCTCATTTTAATCATAGTAAACTTGTAAAATACTCATCCCTGAAGAGTTTTATTGATTTTGAAGCGACTCTCTACAGACGCGACAGACTTGAATATGTTAGTAAATATAATTTTGTAATATGTTTCTAGTTGAAGAGAATATTCCTAGCGATACGACGATAACGTAGATGAACAATTCTCGGTCAATAATGTTTACATTGATGTTACCTTTAAGATGAATTTATCTCACGCCCCAATATAGACCACAGGATCCGTGTTAACGCCGCCATTTTCCTTACAGCTCGCGTCGGGCGATATTCAATTAATACGCGAAACTAGTTCTAACTTAATTACACAAAACTAGTCCTAACTAAATTCTAAGAGTTGGAGCATTTCTGTTTACTCTTGATACTAGATGTCGAAATATATCGATGGACTGGAATGGCACCAAACTACATAACCTATATGAAGCGAAAACTTTGGATCCCTTCTTAAGTAAATTGAGCGGACAGAGTATTTGTATTTTTTTATGTAACGAATAAACTCAAAAAGTACTTGACCGATTTTAATAATTCTTTTTTCTTTTAAAAGCTACATTATCACTGAGTAACATAGGCTATAGGTAATCATCGTCGTCATCGACATTTTGTTTGTACGCGAGTAACACCGTGAGGCGGGAAGCTACATACAATATAGCGATACGAAGTTCGCGCGGTCTGCTAGTAGTTTATACACAGAAGAAATGACGAATGCTAATATTCAAAAGCTGAGGCAGTCAAAACTACTAAGTTTTTAATAACCATTATCAACAGGTCGCTGTTCCTGTCAACGATGCTAACAAAACCGGCTAATAAATATATCATAAATAACCATTTGCCCTCCGACCAGCAAAATCAGGACAAAAGGTACGTATGTCAGTTCCAACTTACGACTATGACTTTTTCCTAGTGGCGTATTCTGACCATTTGAACGATCATCTTACCACATATTTAATCCATATATTATTTATTTATGACAAATACATTCAAATATTTTATACAATTTATAGCAAACATACTTATGTATCCAAATTGTTTTGTAACTTTAAGGTTTAAACTCCAATTGTTTTGTATTTGAAGTTATGCAGGGATATAAACTTTTCTAATTACGACTCCAGAAACATTTCAGATACAAATTTTGAACTCCGCGAAACGTCATATAATAAATATACAAAGTACGTTATAAACAGCTTATATTAAACGTTTGTTTTAATTGTTTCAATCCTATCATAGAAAATATAATGAAGAAAAATGTGTGCAATCACATCGTAAAAATAATAAACCTAATTCAACTACGATTCGTAAGAAAATATATCTTAATTTTTTTTTGCGTAAATTGGAAATAATATAGGCTCTATCTTGAACAATATTTAATATAATAATATATCATAAAACTAATTAATTTAATTATAGTAATTTGAGCCGTTTGGAGTTGAGACTTTGGGAACATGGGGTCCGAGTGCTCGTGCACTTTACAAAGATCTTGCAAAGAGGCTGATCGAAGCCTCTCGCGACCAGAGGGCTGGTCTATTCTTCGCATAGAGGATTAGCATTGCCATTCAGCGTGGCAATGCGGCCCTGGGCACGCTGCCAGTAGACCGAGATGCGGAGAAATTTGATTTCAGGTAGTTTTTTTAATTGTATATATTGTAAATAATGTAATTAATTTATTTGTTCTTATTATTGTAAATAAAATGTTTTCATCATAAAACATGACATTACTTATCATTTGCGTATTAAACCAAAAATTTACAGTTGCATTTCATTCGTGATTTTAAAAAAATTATATTTATTGATGGGGAAATTTTGGTTAGTTATTCTTAGAAATCTTGTATGAATTCATTGATATATGGCGCTTTATATTTGTTGAGATCAGAACAATCAGCATATTGAAACTTTTCGTTTATAACATTTTCGGGTATATAATAAAACTAGCTAACCAGGTGAACTTTGTTCCGCATCAAAAGTAATTTTTACAGTGTTTACAATTACAGTGCTAAATTTCGTAAATTATCACTTTCTCTTTTCTATATTATCCATGAATTACACACACAAAACACCCCGTTGACACCCTCCATCTATTAAAATAAACCGCATCAAAATCCGTTCCGTAGGTTTAAAGATCTCAGCATATACGGGGACAGACAGCATATAGCGACTTCATTTTATACTATGAAATGATGATATAGGGTAATTAATTCAGGTATGCATAATATATGACGATAGTTATTTTTATAGATCTAATAAAAGTGGGTATTTGTATTTTATTGATAGCCATTAACCTATATATAAGGCCCATAAGTCTTTATAACCATTTCACTTCAAAACAAATAGATCCAAACAAATTCAATCAAATCCAAAGTAATCTCGAGCGACCTTACAACGATATACTCGTAAGAACATCTAGTTGTCATAAACGCAGCTCGCCATGTGAAACCAGGACACATCGCTAGTGTCATAAGAAATAGTCTGACATATTTCAGCTTTTCCTTCTCCATTTTCTCTTTGATAGTTGGGTACCGAATTTATATTCATGAATATTACTGCTTAAGTAATTATCATTACCTGTGAACCACTGAACATTAATATTTATGTACCTAAGATAGAAACATATTGGAAACATTAAAGTTTTGAAAGTACAAATAAATTAATTTCTACTTTATTGCATTTTATTTTTTTCTAATTTCAATTAATAATCTACTATCCATACATCCTATACAACCCAATACTTTTAATTAAGCAACTGATAAAATGAAAACGCATAGCGTAAGTCACAGATTGTTTTTATTTCAAAAGTAACTGAGATTATTCATTTTTTATAAATAGCATTGATGCACTAGTATTTTACTGATGGCCATGGATTTAAAATAATTATGTGTACCTACGTAATCTGGGATGGGGAAGTGGGTGTCACCCCCATTCATTCACTTCGAACGATTTCATTCTTTTCCGCCTGCTTGATTCCGCCTCTATTTTTTGCTAGTAACTTATTGTAGTCAATAGCAACGCCGCCATTTTGAAATGTCATTCAATAAATGCGATTTCAATATTTAGAAAGTCACGATTCACATACATTACATACATACATACTATTAATAATACATTTAATATCCAAAGAAACACGTTTGTAACATTTTAACATAATACAATGACACGTAGACACCAGGCAGATTGTCATACAGAATGTAAGAATAGGATCTATGTGATGTTCCAGAATTTATTCAAAGCACGTTTCTTTATCTGGAATGTAAAACTGAAAAAGTAGAATTATATTACTGTGAATAGGTATTCTATTTATAGATACAATGTGTGTATTTCTTAGAGCAAAAGTGCTGCCTTAAAATTGATTTCCATCAAAGTAATGGTGTGAATAGAAGGATTTTAGAAAAAAATATTTTTAGAGATGTACTTATGATGTGCTAATAAAACTTCATCTTAAAAAACGATACCTAATGATTATGTTCATGATAATGTTAAAACTTCCGCCGACATTTGGTTTTACTTTAAAACTTTTTATTTCATTAGGTACTTTGGACATAAACGGTAAGTGGTTGAGTGAGAGCTTTTAAAGTACCTACTGTGACCTTTAAAATAAAATGGGATTCAGGGATGTTAAAGGAATTTCTATATAAGCAATCAGTTTCAAAATAAAATTTAACAGACTTTTTAAACAACTTAAATCAATTTAATCTCTACATATTTAGAGTTAAACGTATTTTTGTCGTTTGTAAATACGAAAATAAATGCTTAATGTCACCCTATACTTTTCCTAACTAAAGAAATAAGAGATAGAAACAATTTGAAACCTCTCGCAACGCTAGCTTCCGCTTAGTATTTCAAGTAACCAACTTCTGATTCAGTGTTTCGAATCCCAGCTCACTAAGTGGTTAGACTTACCAGAAGTTATATGCTTGATGCTGGGGGGCTACTCCGCGTCGACCAGTTCGTGGTCGCCACTCGAGAACCTTTCTACCCCAGCGGTGATCGGTTCGTCGAGCGATGTGGCCAGCCCATCTCCACTTCAGCGTGCTAACCTTACGGGCTATGTCGGTCCCGCCAGATCTCTTGCGAATCTCCATAGCATCTCTGGTTTCTCTGTCCAACACCGAATTGCCTCACCCTCAGCTCATCGTCCTTCCTCGTGCCTAGTTTAGCGTTGAAGTCTCCCATAACCACAGTGAAGTAGGTTTGGACGAGTGGATGGATTTCAAAATATCCTCGTATAAGGCCTCCACTTCGTCGTCAGGGTGTGTCGAGGTCGGTGCGTAAACCTGTATGACCTTCAGCGAATATCCTTTGGATATTCTAAGTATAAGGTACGCTACCCTTGTCGACACACTCTCGATCCTCTCCACGTTGGCTACTAGAGACCGGTGAACGATAAATCCGACACCACCTTGCGAGATGTTATCGCCTTCCCGGTAGAAGAGCAAGTTTCCAGACCGCAGGATTACCGTATCCTCCCCCTGTCTACGGACTTCCGATAATCCCACAATGTCCCATCGAATCTTACACAGTTCTTCTTCCAGTTCGGTGATCCTCTCATCAGTCCTAAGCGTGAATTATGTTTCTCACCACAAGATTATACATATGTATAAAATACCTCTGCTCGAGCTGTGTGGCGCCGGTTTAGAATACCGCCACCCCATCTCTTCCCGTGGGTGTCGTAAAAGGCGACTAAGGGAAAAGGCTGGAAGAATGGGCAGCAGCATTCTCTCGCAACAAAATAAAGCCTACTGCGATCGCCAACCTGTCTGCCAAGCGTGGCGATTATGGCAAAAACCCCCCATGAGTGAACCGACTGGCAGTTGTGGCGCTCTATGGGGGAGGCCTGTCCAGCAGTGGACCTCAAAAGGCAAATGATGATTCGCATGATGCCGTATAAAAATGCGTGCGAAACTAGAAGTACACACATTGCGATACTAAAATTACACTATATGATCAAAAACTTTGTTCTGCAAAGGGCGTGTTATTCAAACAAGAGTTTGTTGTTGAACAAAGTTTCGGGCATAATAACAAGAATATAGATTTACTTTAGAAGCAAATTCTCAATTAGGCAATTAAAATTGATATAACATCAATTTTAATTGCCAAACTTGAACTTTTGACAGCGTGACTTTCGATTATGACAATAGGCCTGTATTTTAATATCGCTATTTTTATTAAAAATTCCAACGTTAATAAAAATAACGAATGAATAACTACGATTAAGTGATAAACACAAAATATTGATTATTGTTTTGTAAAAATATAAGTGATAAATCAAACATTTTTGGATATGTATGGTCCGCATAATCTCTTAAACGACTTAACTGGACTTTCAGTGACAGAAAGCTTATGTCATTTCGAGTAACTTAACTGGCCTATTTTATTTTGGATTGAAAAGCCAAAGTAAAAATGAAATTACTAACTTGAAAACGCTGGCTTTTGTTTTCGGAAATACAAATATTTTATCCGACTTCAACATTGTTTTTACCACAAAACCTTGTTAGTAAATTATAATTAATACCGCTGTTAATTAATTAAAATGTTTTCATCGGGATATTATTTCAATAATATTTTGTTTATGTTTTGACCTATTGTTGTCTACCATTCCAACTAACCGTTAAATGTGTACTGTAATGTATATTTTTTTATAATGTAACTACTATTTATTTTAATATAATACTTTATTTTTATAAGCTGAACACAAAATTATATTAAATGACATGGCTTGGTGGTTGCGCACTCCGCTTCTGAGTTTTGTGATATAGCCCCGGCACACTTCAAGTTCTTTTTTGGAAGTATATATTTTGACGTGGTGATGTGTGGTATCAAAGTGTCGGGGCATAATTGCCGCCACTTGCCGAAACACATTCGTGTATCATCTGTCAGAAGCTACAAGAAAAAAGAGATAGAAAGAACGTTATTTTCTAACCAGTTTGGCTACGCGCTGCTACACGTGTGCTACGCCACAACTGTGACTACGGAGTACAACTAAAATGTACACCTCAATACTCTTAAAGCCTTCAGCCTTCTTAAGTTAAAATCTCGTGAAAAAATTATACTTAATTTTAACTAATTTAATGTTTTTACTAACTTTCATGTTATAAAGATGCATCTTGAAGCTGAAGGAGCGGAACACTGACCTTTGTGCGGTACTAAGTTCACTCGGCCACACTCACATTCATATAGAGCAAGTATTTACTGTTGCAACATTGGGCAGGCTAGACTGCCAAAATACCACCACCTCTCGTAATATTAACGGGGGCGGCTAATCACTTACCACGAGGTGACCCGCTTACTCGTTTGGCCCTCGTTAAACGTTGTTTGTTTTACAATTAAATTAGCCCGTTCCATAAAAATTAAGTGTAATATCCACGTCTCCCGTAGAAATATTAACCTTATAATTAATTGCATTTACTGCCATCACACATATGGTTTAAAAACAATTAGTTTTGATATTACAAGGCAAAATTTTATTCACCAAAATGTTATATTATATATTTTCTTAATTAGTTTTATAATATATAAGAAACACCTGTGTCGTATTTAAATTAAATTCTCACAAAATTTTAAGTTCAGTAAAATTAAATAATGCTTCTTTAACCCAAATATATATTCAATACAGCTTATAAGCACTCAATAGAAATAAACTTTTTAATGACGTAAAAAGAATTAAAAAAGAAGTGTTTCATTAAAGAGCAAAGCTTACTGTCTAAAAGTTTTATTCACCGAAAAAGAATAAGTAAGTAATAAGTTCAGCGTTGTTTAGATAAATAAAGAGATAGGCATAATAATAGCTGTAATTAATTATAAAGTAGGTATTGCCCAGTAAGTGGTTTATTATTTAACAAATTGGTAAATCGTACAACCGCCCTTCAGGATCACAGGTCATATACATAACTGGCATTTTTTGACTAGTTAGGTATTTTTTTCTTTTTTATATTGTATATAAGGCAAGCCAGCAAGCGGGTGGTAAGTGATTGGCGCCGCTCATGGATACCTAAAATACATTTAGCGTTACAACTTTATTGCCGGCATTTAGGATAAACTAGGGAGAAGAGGAGCGGGCCTCCGTATACCTCTATCGCCGAAAAAATCTCGGCATCCACCAGTTTAGCCGTTGAACGCCACGCCTATACATGCTACGAATTACGTGGCTCTACCGCTCTAGATATCATCATCATATCTCAATGTGCAAATAAAGGGTGTAGGATTGGTCCTTGTGAAGTCGACCGTGTTGCTTAGCATCACTATAGATGACAAGCTTCAATGAGGGTCCTCATATTGAAAAATTGGCTAGTAGACTTAGCTCGGCAGCATATGCAGTTCAAAAAATTAGAATGATAACCAATGTTAAGACAGCTAGAATGGTCCATTTCAGTTATTTTCATAGTGTTATGTCTTATGGCATACTACTGTGGGGGTCATAAATTAAAGACCATAAATTGCACGAACCGCTCTTTTTTAAAGACTGTGTTTAACTCTACATGTTATGATATATTAGATATATCATAACATGTAAAATAAGTAATAAATTAAACATATAAAATAACTCTACATAACATGTAGAGTTAAACATAGTCTTTAGAAAAGAGCTGTTCTTGCAATTTATGGTCTGGGCCCTAGAGTCTACCTTAGTAGTCCGGTCAATTTAGACATAAAAATAGTGATCGAATTAAGAAAATTCCGACAGAGCCAAATTTTCGTAGCGACCTTAAGTTTACCACAAGAAATAAAGTGTCAAAAGTCCCCATCAGTCCCATGTGTGCTAAGGGACTTATTCGGGGAACCTATTGCCATACCGGGCACAAAGTTTATCAGTAATCGATATTTAATTGCTAAATAAATTTATAGAAATTTAAGAAGATGCAAAGAAAATAAATAAGAGGAAAGGATGGTATTTATTTCCAACTCGGCGACTTCAGTTGAATGTGTGAATTATATCACGCTATTGTATCAGTTTCACGTCCCAGACAGTAAGAAAGTTTGTGCCTTGAATAAATTCGGTCACATGTCATGGATCCTTTTATTACGTTCTGAACGACAATCTGCGAGACGTGCGTGCCATTGTGTTCTGCATAAATGTTTAGAACGTGCTCCTTTGTATACACATATATAAGTATATACTTATTATTATTATTACAAACATGTAAGAGAATGTCTTTGTATCGATTTCAAACTAAACCTCTTTGAAATATAATATAACCATGACTTGGCATTTAAACTTGACTGTTAAGATTGGAAATATTTGACGTGTCACAAAAGTCAAAATATTCGGGTCTGTGTGGTCTTAAAAAAGTTATTTCAATATGTTTAGGTTACGTCTTATGGTGGCAGGTTATGGAAACTTTCAATATCAAACAAAATCAGTATTTCTTATTTATCTATAAACTTCACACGATTGAAAAAGCACATTATATACCTATTTAGTCTCGGTGGTCAAGTGGTCGAGCATGCAGCTTCTGAATCAAGAAGTTGCGGGGTAAAATCTTGGCTCACACCAATGACAATTTAGCAGAACCACAATATCAGAAAAATGAGATTCTACAGGATAGTCTACATTTACGTAATAACACAGTAAAACCAAGACAGTCTACGTTATATCACTATTTATTTTCATAACGGCAAATAGAACGGATTATAGTACATTGTTGTACCATAGAAAGGATAATGCCGAAATATTTCTTATTGATATTTACTCTTTACTTGGGGATCGCGTTTTTATGATCTTGCTGAGGCAGTAAAATGAAAATTAACCCATTAATAAACTTTTATGGCACAAATAATGTTCTCACGGACCAACAATTTGTTTTAAGAACTTAAAAGGCTTTGTTCAAAAATTTTACAAGAACTTTTACAATTTATGCGACCATAAATTGTAAAATTAAATTTTAAATTGCCAAATCAAAATTTAAATGCCATGTTAAATGTTGATTTCACTTACTCTAAATTGTTTTCTTTCAATTGACTTTACCTGGAGCCAGAAACATTCAGGAATGAAACTCTAGCAGAAAGTAGTATTACTTGGCTGCAGTTGTAACTATCAAGATTCCCATCAACAAAACACTTTGGTGTTGCTTGTAGCCTAATGTTTTTGAGGGGTTAGAATCGTGTAATAATGGCGAATGACTTCTCAAAGTTCTATCTGTATAATATTTAGGATATAAAAAATCATACCAAAAAAATAACATGCAATTGAAATTGCATTCTTAGTAGACAGTTTCGACGAGCTCCACTAATGAATTCTCGTCTATCCTATCGTCTTAAAATAAGGAGATTAGGTTATTTTTAGTCTAGATGGATGAAGCATTTGCAGCTTAGCAACTATCTTAGAGAGAGGCTTCGTAGTTTATTAATAACTTAGAAAATCTTCAAAACTTTCTACTCTGGTCATATTAGAAGCTGAAGCTAGAGCGTCGTGAGTGCTTTTACGCAAAATATTACTACCAATACAGGTAAACGCAAGTTATAAAGTTTATTCTTCACTTTACAAATTAACTTTTAACTCGTTTGTCCATTTGTTTAACAATATTTAAAGTCTCATGACCAAAATAACTGCAATAGTTTGGAGTATAAGCTTATTTTAATGTTGGTGCCTATAAAATGTCACCAAACTAATGTGTCACCAAAGGTTAATTTTTATTACAAAATAAAATCTTCTCTCCGAGTAAGTTTATTTTAGGTATAATATTAGTAATATTTTTTGCATTTATTAAGAGAAAAAGGCAAGAGGGTACAGGTTTGTAATTTTCGCGGAACATGGCTAATAAGTAGTGTCGGCAAGGTCGGCAATATCCACGACCTTCGGCCGAAGCCAAAGCCGAAGGCTTATAAACTCTTAGTAATTTAAAAAACATCTTAAATATTGTCCACAGCTAAAGAAGAATATCGGCGTAAAGTGGCCCATGCCACTATTCTCTCGGTTGTAGAGGTATCCCGTACCCGTCAGTCACTCACTCTTTCGTAACAGTTTGTTTACTTCCGATTGTTTTCAGACCTTCGCTGGGACCTTCGACTTCGGCCCGGAATCCGGGCGAAGCCGAAGACCTCGCCGAAGATGGATTTTTGGCCAAAGGTGGCCGAAGCCGAACCCAAAGCTTGGATCGGACACTACTAATAGGTGTAAACTAGTGGTTTGACAAAAAAAGTTAATTGTAAAAAAATATTCACTGTTAAGAAGTAAGCTTTATAAAATAGTTTTTCCTAGATAAAAAAAAGAACACCACCTAACTGATTAGTTAGGTGGTGTTCTTTTTTCTATATATCTATCTTATCTCTATATAAATAGAAAATCTTTTTACAGTTTTCAACCCGACCTGTTTTTTTATGTCATTATTATACCTGTAGTATAGTTAAAAATTATTCTATACAAAGAAAATTAATTCTCATATGTTTTCTCATAATATTATTCGAAAGATATAAATTAAAGATAATATCGAATATTAATTAGTCAAATCATAGCCCTTGTAATGAAGATCTTTGAGCGTAATTTATATTATTTCTGTTATACAATGATAAAAAATAAACCAACACCGATCAATAAAATAAATAGTACCATATAAGAATATTACATGTATCTAGATTCCGCTCTGTTTGTTACACAGATTGTATTAAAACGGTTCCCTTCAGCCGCTCAGGAAATTGTAATTACATATGAATGATAAATATTTATTGGGAAATTATATTACAATGAATTTGTGTTCATTTATTACATTTGGAATCAACATTTACGTTATGAATATTGTCAACAAACAAACAATGTATTCTAATAAAAACAATGGTCAGTGTATTTAAAAAACGAGTTATGATTTTTTTTATATACTTTCACGCCGATAAGCCGAAAGTTACAATCCCTCTCCTTGCGGGAATGTACTTAAAAAATTATGATAGATGTTAGATCTCGCCTCCTGTTACATTTGAGATCGAAATAATATATTTATATGGGATAACATGGGAATTATACTTAGCCCTGCGAAATGTGTTGCGACTCATAGCTAGTCTAATGTAACTTTTATTTCCACAATTTTCGACAGCAAAGTCATTCGTTACGATTATGTTACGCCGGGTAATTTATTTTTTTAGGCAACACTTCAACACGTATAAAAAAGCTTTTAGTTTTATGATGCGATTAAAGTGGGGACTATATCTAGTTAACAAATACTATTTATTATACTTTGGTCATGAGATAAGAAGAAACCAACGCAGTATCTCTCATAATAACCTCATAAATAGTCGTTAGTTGAAATATTTTCCAAAATTTACGTTTTTTTCTTGATTGTATATTGTACAGATGATTTGATGATTTGATTTCTGTACAGCTTTAATTTTTTTTTTACATAGTTACTGGTTTTCGTTATATAAGAGATTTATTATGATAAATTAAAATCAGGTTAATAATAATACTCAATATGAAATCAGCCCACTCTCATAATAATGTAGTTCTTTCATTTAATTGAAACAGCATATTTAACTAGCTTTCCGATGATGATTAAATATAGTCTTTGTTACTCTGGGTGGTGAAAAATGTGTGGAAGTGGTGAACAATATGAAATATTTTTTAAATCGGTTCAGTAGCTTTTGAGTTTATTCGTTACATACAAAAATGCAAATCTCTCCTCTTTATAATAATAGTATAGGTAGATACAGTTACTTTATAGATAAATTTCAACTGAAATTGCGGAAGTGTTTGCTCAGTGCAGGAATCAAATCCAATATTTGGCACGTAGCCTTTAGGACATGACCCACTAAGAAGTGTGCCAGATTTCTGGTATATTATTTGAGTTAAATTTAAATAAAAAGTGGAAACACTTAATATACGGCGTGGATATCGGGCACCCCGGTTCTGAAATCAGAAGATCGAATCCAGACTTACACAAATGACTGAGAAAATCGTCTGCGGTGTATGGTAACAGTTCCGCCACCTATTCTATTTTGGACTTAAATTTATTAAAATTAAATTCCTGCCCGCCGTAATCTATATAGGTTTCGATTGCTTTACAGCCTCTACTTTCACGGCAGTATTATGAAAACGATTTAATTTAAATTATCATACGATCATTTCATCGTCAGTAAATAATATAGAGTAGTTTAATAAGCTGCCTTTATTGTGGCGCCAGGATTTTATGAAACGACGTTATACTCTGTAATTGATGTCAGAAATTAAAGTAACATGAGTTTTGGCGGGACTGTGGAAGAGACATCTCCGTTATTTGCATTATTTTCTCAGATTTGTGTTTCAATGGACATTATTGAATAAAATGCGTGGCGTTTTGTTTAATAAGTGTTCGTATATGAGTGCAAATGTGGGAAATGGTGTAAATATCGTGTTCAGTGCGCTCTTCTACATTGTCGTCAAAACTCCCTTGGAACATCATGCATAAAGTGCCACGACTTTATGGATGATTAGGTTAGGTTAAGCTGTAGGCTTAGGCTAGGTTAGGTTAAGATTAGTTTAGGTTAATAATTAAGAAGTTAATTGTAATAAAAAGACTCGACTTAAAAGTCCTAGCAACCAGGTCGTTAAATTATATTTAAAATAAAAATAAAGTAACATCATTATATCAATAACACTGTTATTATATCAGTAGATGTAATATATAATATATAGACAGAGCAACAGACAATAATTATAGATAAGTGTGGATGTAATTAACTTTTGCTCGTTATGAAGAAAATTGTGAGCAAAATGGCAACATATAGTATATACGAATATACAAACGAATTTTTAAAATCAATCGTCAGCAAATTGTGCCAAAAACGTCAAATAGTATATATAGTATATAGGATAATTTGTATGTCATTGTTTAGGAGTGTTAAAATACTTATAAATGTCATCTATAGCCTTTCATGCAAGGCGTAGTGAGACGTATTGTAAATAGTTTAGAAGATTATCACAGAAAAAATATCACAAAACGTTTCTGAGGTTATACCTAAGCTCTAGTTCTACTAAACGAATATTGTACATTTCATAAAATTACCAATTCTAGTCTAGTAAGAGATAGATTAATCTATATGCCAGTGAAAATCATTAAATATTGCTAAATCGAACTGCATAAATGTGACAGTGTTAAGAACCATACTCCGACATGACGACTTGACCGAATCTAATGAAATTTTGTGTAAATGTCGGGTAGGTCTGAGAATTGGACAACATCTATTTTTCATCCCCCTAATTGTTAAGAGTAGCATAGTATTTATTTATTTTGTCATTTTTTTATGAGACAGCTTACACATACAACTATAAATTTTCACCTCTATACGAACATTCCCTATTTATTATTCGTTGATTAAAAACGTGGAATATAAATCGAACCTGGTCTCCATAATCCAAGTTATCAAATCGCTGATTTCTATCAAAGCAATCCCTTTATTAGTATTGAATGGATTTCATTTAGGCCTGTTTATGTATGCAGCAGTACGACTGTCAACTTCAACACCGCATTGATTACGTTCATATCAGATTTGTTAAAGCAGTGAATCTATGAATTTGTCCAAATTAGGCAAGCCTGAGTGATATATTAACGATGAGTTCCTTTTTAAGTTTGTTATATTAAGTTATATTAAAAATATATTCTAATTAGAACTGGCCAAACAATACATAGAAAAGACTGGATGCGGTAGGCAGAGAATCAGATGTTGTGGCGCAAATTGGGAGAGGCTTATGTCCAGCAGTGGACTGCAACAGGCTGATTATGATGATGGTGATGAAACAGTATATAAAAAGACATTTTATAAGTTGAATAAAAAAATACATTTTAAATATATATGTGGATTAAAAATTTAAAAACATGAACGTTCTCTTTCTCTGCCTGTCTCTTACTCAATAATTCTTAAGAGTAAAATACTAACAATACCTAAAGGAATTTAACAGCTTTGTAACTTTCTTGTTGTTAATGAGGAACAGCTTCATGAGAAACACGGAAAATAATATTCCAGTCACGTGGTATATAACCCAATTACCTTTTTCACCTCGAGCAAAAACGAGCACTGAGACTCCATAATCCTTTTGCTTTCGTAATATATATTTTCTTTTATATTTATATTTTTTTAATATGGCAGTAAAAGTTTTTAAAAACTGTAGTTAGTGTTTTATTTAAAAAAAAACGAGCAATCTAAAGCAATATAGGTATGCCAACTTAAAAATATTTATCAAACTTATAACTTAAAATTACTAAATTAGATTTTAACCGCTTGTTAATTTCTCATCAAAATGATATTAAAACTATACGAAAAGTTTTGTGAAATACTTAATAAAACAGCAACCATTTTAAGAAGATTACTGAAACTTAATTACGATATAATATCTCGTCGGAATTTCTCTTCTTTCTCTTTCTCGTCTTTAAAACTGTTGATTAAATAGTTTTATGTGACCAGATTTCGAAATAGTAAATTTATTATTTATTATAGAATTTTATTATAATGTGGATTATTATTATTATGTTAATTAACGATCACCACAACCAACATCCGTAGCATATTTGACACGCCGGCCTCGACTGATCACAAAGTTAAGCGTCGTCGGGTGGGGTAAGCACTTGGATGGGTGATAGTTTTTGTTCGGGTAAAATTTTTAATGAGCTATCTTTCAATCAACATTATAATAAATACATAGTGTTAAAAAAAACAACAATTGTAAGAGCCTCCTACTAGCTCGATAGCTGTTCGTTAGATGAGTTAAACGTTTGCAAGTCGTATAAGAACTTTCACATCAAAAACGCACTTTTTTATACCCAATCGGGTGTACCGATACCTATTGCCATGCATTAGGCTTAAATTTTCACTAATAGTCATTGGATCATATATCGACTACTATCTACCATCGGTCATATACCTATTGCCTCCGGTATGGCAATAGGTATATGCAAGTTTTCAGTCATCGATATTTATCAGGCATAACTTTGGAAAAGAATTTTGAAAAGTGATTGATGTAATTCGAACCCCCGACTTCTTGATTCAGAAGCGGGGTGCTCGACCACTGGACCACTGAGACTATCTTTTATGAAGCTTCACTTTTGTGTTCTGAAATAATTTATGGGCTCCGGGAACATGAAAATTAATACTTTGCCGTAAATCTTCAGCCACAGCACGGTTTTATAAATGGTAATATAAAACTAAGCAGATTGTTAAAGTCATCAGTCATGCCAGAGCATTAGAGTAGAGAAGATCATTTATCAAGTGGTTCCGTGGATTAATATAGCTGACCTATTTACAAATATTAACTAGGCAACAGTGTACCAAGTTATATTTTATAGTCAACTATGCTATTGTGATTTTATAACATAACGTAACTTCACGCCTTTTTCTACCCGAAGTTGTGACCAGCAACTGTTCAGCCTCGACTCGTCGTTATGTTTACATCCCAAATGGAATAGCCACCTATTGCTATTCACCTGGCACCAAGTTTTTAGTCTTCGATATTTATCACACATAACATTCAAAATTAATTTCGAAAAGTCACTGGTGTGAGCGTGGATTTGAACCTAGAACTTCTATATCCTGAAGCGGGGTGCTCCACCACTGGACCACCGAGATTGTTTAAATTGCATTAAATATGAATTTGATTATTAAAGTCCCATTTGGCTATGAACTGGAATTACAACTACTGCATATTGTATGCAGTTAAATATTTAATAAAAACTCTGAATGTACTATTAGAGCTACCTGATTAAAGTCTGATTTTCATTGATGTGACACTTACAATGAAGTTAGAATGAGAATAATTATTGCATTCATTATGCATAATTTTTTTCTTTAAACAAATATATCACTTTATAAAAGAGTTGTTTACATACTACATACTAATAATTATTTATATTTATAAGACTTATTACTAGACTACAGACAGATTTATTACCTGACTACAGACAAAATCTATAACAAAACTGGTAGAACCAAGCAGCTCGCTGCATGAATGAGCCGGTGCCGACGGTGAAATACTTCCACCCCACATACGTCCCTTTTCTATCCCATATTAATTGCTAGACAGGTAACTGTAACACAGTCAGTGCTGCTGCTGACTATGAACGGTGTTGATATCTGACTATCAGCCCCCAATTCCATAAAAAAATTAGGGGAATATTATTATTTCATGAGATAATATATATTAAAGGTATGTACATAATTCTAGAGCCATAAAATAAAACTGAAATAGCCAAATCTTGCAATAACACTGCAATCTAGTGAAAAGTGCTCATGTGGGTGTTTTTAATCAAGAGAGTGCTGTTACGAAATTGCATTTTCCCAAGTCAAGAAATACCTACGTATAGTTTATAGTCTGAGACAAACATCAAGTAAACTATAAACGAACAAAGCTTTGTATTTCACCTTAAAATGCAAATCCTTTCAACAACCCTTTTACTTTGCAAAGAATCACTTTGAAAATAACACCCAAGTTTGTACCCTCCTTCATTAGGTCCTGACGATAAAAGTAAAACAAAATACTTTCTTGTAGGAGTCAGCTAACTAAATAATTGATTATCTTCATTACTATGGAAAAGCTGTTGTCGAGGAAGTTACCTTTAATTTTATACATTTTGTTGTGTAACCTATATTCACTAACTTTGTATTTATTGCTTTATCTAATGAAAGATATACTATATAGATATATAAGATTTTAACTTTTAATACTGTTCAAAGTTTTTTAGTGATGAAAAACGTACTTTTACGACTTATAGAATATTTATAATTCTGTCATCATTTCTTAAACATCGATTGGATAAAAATCTAAATATCAAAATGTAATAAAAAAAAAACCTAAAATAAAAAAATATATATTAATAATAATGGTGCGACATGGAGTAGGGAGTTCCCCTACTAGGTGGATCGACCATCTAGTCAAGATTGCTGGCAGCCAATGGATGCGGAAGGCGCAGGACCGTGAGCTATGGCGTTCTATGGGGAGGCCTACGTCCAACAGTGGACATCGAAAGGCTGATTATGATGATGATCATGATGATGATTAATAATAATATTTTAAACCTATTAGGTAGTTTTAGATATCAATAAAAGATATCAATCTAACTTTTACTCTTTTGGAAGATCGAGTCCATGAGGGTAAAATTAAGATTAAAAAATATATATATATACTATACGGACCTACAGACAGACAAAAAAACAATTGTTATACTGTATTCACAAGAGTTACGAAAGGCTAAAAAGTTCGAGTCATGCCTCCCTGTCCTCTCATATAATATTAGATAACTATAGATTAGATATAATAATGCTGTAGAAACTAAAAAAAAAGAAAAAATATTTTTTCATATTCTTCTGAAGAGGGCTGTAAAGAGTTATGACGGCCATAAACATATCCAAAATCGTAAATTTTTCAAATGAATATGCCTATAAAAACATATTGGTGAAAAAAATATTACATGACGGAATAATACTCGTATGTAGAGTTGGCAGAGAGATCTGTTTTCAATTACCAAGCAGGTCAAATAATTAATTAAAATTAAATATAACCTGAATAACCTTTGGAAAGAAACCGAAACATAAATCATCATCATCAGCTTGCATCAGTCCACTGCTGGACTTAGGCCTCTCCCAATATGCGCCACTGAGCCCGATCTTCGGCTCTTCGTCTCCAGTTGCTGCCCACTGCTCTGCGTATATCATCCTTCCACCTAGTCACAGTGATACATTTCTGCACGGTAAGCCAGTATTGCGGGGGCTGGTTGATAAATCTTTAACACCTGAGTTTCTTTAAAAACACGTGTTCGTAAAACTATAAAAATGAAACATAAATAAAAGCCAAATATAATAAGACTGTAAATCAAGAGCCAAACCAATTTGATAATTCCGCTTCTACGACCTAGTTTGAAATAAAATATCTCTATTATCAGATAGATACACTTCAATTAAACTCATCTAAGTATCTTGTGAAGGCCTCACGGGAAATTATAGATGATTTGTACAATAATTTACGAATAGATATTTTATTACAAATTGGAATTATCTGACATTCTCCAGTGGTAGAGCCAAGCAGTTCGCTGCATGAATGGGCTGACTCGACCGGTGAAATACCACGATCTCTCAGAAGACCGACGTAAAGTGGCTCAATGCGGGTTTCGTTCGGTGAGAGAGGTACCCGGAGGCCCACCCCCCTTCCCCGTCCTTTCCTATCCCCTATCCCTTAAAGGTCGGCAACGCAACAGTAACACTATATGTGTTACTGGTGTCCATGGGCGGCGTTGGTTGCTTACCATCAGGTGACACGCCTGCTCGTTTGCCCTCCTATCACATAAAAAAAAAACATAGTATATTCTAAGTGTATATAAGTCTCGGTGGTCCAGTGGTCGAGCACACCGCTTCTGAATCTAGCGGTCGCGGGTTCGAATCCTCACACTGGCTCACACTAATGACTTTTCGAAGTTCTTTTCTGAAGTTATGAGTGAAATATATCCCTGACTGAAATCTTTGTACCCGGTATGGCACTATAGGTAGGCAATATTCTATTTGGGATGTAAACATAACGGCGAGTCTAGGCTTAACAGCCGCTGTCTACAACTTAGGGTAGAAAAAGGCGTGAAATTGTGTTATGTTATAGGAGTTTATTTAAGTCACAATAACATCAAAACACCGGGATAGATTTAGAAGTGTGACTGATCCTTAGAATAAAATTACTTCTAGTAAAAATAGTGCTGCTGCTTTTCTTGTTTTCTATTAAATTTTCTTAAATTGCAAAATAATTTTAGCTATTCAGGTTTTTTTACTTCATAATTAACCTCTAAAACAATAGAGTTATTTTTTATAATCGTTTTAAAATCGTTATTTTAAATATTTTAAATCGTTTACAATTTACACATGCAATATACATAACTTCACCTCAAATCCATTGCTGCGTAGGCAGAGAGAACAGAGCGCCATAAGCACGATTCTTACACGCCTCATTCGCTTCGTTGAATTTCATAACTCTATTCATGCACGTGCGTCGATTTTTAAAGCTCCTGACATCACCTTCCTCTAGAAAACGTTCTATTTGGTCATGGAATGTGTGTCTTGGTCGTCCTCGACTCCTACATCCATCCGCTTCTGCATTGTATATCTGTTAAGTCAATCTTGCATCTTCCATTCTTTCTACCATCGGAGCATGCGCTTTCTTACTATTACACCGACACTCTCTTTTAACTCAACTTCCTTTACTTAAAATTTAGTTTATATAATTGTATAAAGCTATTGAAATAAATACACACATGTCGTCCATAAACATTTATTTAATATATTTATCGTTTTCCATATTCCAATATTAAGTATTATTACAATTATTATATTCCAATCAGGAACATACAATATAAGAGTCTACGTACAGATGAATCCAATACATATGTTATATACCATACATATAAGCCCCCTGTCCGAGAGCCGCATACAGTATATTGAAGATTCGTCGTATTATGTAATATTATTATTATTATATATGAATGTATTGACACATTAAGATATTTAAAAATCTAAATTGCCAATCGCAAATACAAGTGGCGTTGTTTTTTATATATATATGTATATATAAAGGCTTATGATAGCGTCTTTCACCAAGTTTTTTTTTTCTATTTTACTGTTAATCTCTTATATGACTAGAACATTTACTTTTTTTTTAAAGTTACATACATTAATATAGATATAATATATATTTATATATAGATATTTTTTCTTTTTCTATTTTTGTGTCTTCTACTTCTATTTGACATAAGTTTACCACCAATTAGCAGCTACTGCTTTTTTTTACTACGATTAGCTTACTTAACTCTACATACATACATGATTATAGAATAATTCAACTACCGTCAGGGCGACGTCGCTTCCTGAAAATCAAATCGGAAAACGAAAATTCGAGAGCGCGTCGCCGGAGGTAGTTAACCAGGGTCTGATTGATCGAGCTTAGCGTCGAGGCGTACTGATTGGGCAATAAGGCTGGGTGATTGCCCAACCACGTAGGCGGACACTCGATGAATCAAAGAAATTAAAAAAATGCTAAAATTTCATAATTCCACAAAAAGAAAACAATGAAATATAATAAAAAATGAGCTGCTTCTAACTTTTTTGTATATATCGGATATAAAAGGTCTAAAAATATTTGCAAACTAAAGTCTAGGTCCCTGTTTTCAATTCGAATCTCTCTAAGTGATAAGTTGAATTAATGGCTAGAAGTGACAGGTTAGAAGACAATTAGTATAAAACTCAAAAGGTCCGTGGTTAAATGCATTAGTTGTCGCGTCCGATGGAGCGGCGGTCAGGTCGGCTGGTAGGAGCTGGTCGCCGCTTCAGGGGAGCCAATGGGGGTAATGGATGTGGCTACCCCCATTTTTGGAAGAGGCCCATACGCTGACAGCGGCAGTTGGAGCCCCAAAGATTGCATCTGCAGGATGAGGAGTGGCAGCAGTCACCGGGTCGATGATCGCAGTTCCCTCCTCGCCGTACACAGGCGCGTCTGAAAACGTAGATCAGCGACGAACGTCTGAAACCACATTATTGAAAGCTAGCCTAAATCTTTTAATTCATGCCTTCTGTGATGTACTTGTTGGTATTCAGTTGAAATACACCAGCTTAGCTTTGATATGAATATTATATTGTTTTATGTAACAGCAACAGGAAAGATGCAAGAAGATATAACCAACTTTCCGTGAATTAAAAAAAAACCTTTTTGGGAGCTTAAATTTTAATTACATACTAACACTTACTTTCCAACATCTTGCACCAGCTGCAAATCGGCTGGATCTTCGCCATAATCTTGCAGATTAACGTCAATGTCGTCATCGCCTGTTGAGGAACGTTTAAGTTAAATAAAATATGTCCTTCAACTTATTGTATACAATCTAGGTGTTCCCCATCGCCCAAGAATACACCCATTTGGTGAGGCAATTCCATATAAAAACTTTTAGGCTTTCACGTTGCATATTACACAAATATAATAAACGGGAATTAGACGCGACACGTTTAGGTGAATATTATTTACCTTGATTTGCTTGCTTTGTTTCGCAACCTAGCCAAAATCTGATCTAATCGTATTTGATTCCCGTTCATTATATTATTGTAATCCCATGTAAATTATCTAATACTATTAAGCTCATAATTCACCGATATTACTATGTTAATACATATTATATTAACACTGTGTTAATGTATGTTTAATTATTATGTAAATTATAATTGAATATTTTTAAATGGTACCAGGATCAATGTATGAAGCATGTGCCCACTCAGCGGCAATCAAGACCGCCGCGAGCAGGACCAGCAGGAGTGCGCCAGCGCGCGGCATGCTGCTTGCGCACCAACCGCTGCTTGCCTGCATGAAAAAATTAACACTTCATTAGAATAATAGTATAATAATTTTATTATTCATTCATCTTTTATTCATTAACTATCGATAAGTAGATAGCCACGATTTGCTGCTGGAATGCGCCTACTCTACCAGTAAAGTACCGCAACCTCTTACAAGAAACTTAAGAGTTGCTCATGCCGAGTTCCGTTTAGTGAGAGAGATATATGGAAACCTTCCCTCTTTCTCCTTCTCTTTGGTTCCCCCTCCCCTATCTCCTTTTAAAAGCTGACATCTCAACTGCGACACTCTCTGCAGATATCCAGGGCGACGCCAGTCGATAACCGTCAGATTAACCGTGTTTGTTAGCTGGCTGTGAATGTATTTACATAACATACAAATTCTTTTTCAATGTCTATTTACTGCATTAAGTTGCAAATTGAAGTGAACGATAATGCTAAGTTATACACGTGAACCCAGCCATCCCTAACGGTATTATATCGAATTTCAGCTGAAGGTTACGTCGCTCTATCGGAAATAGAACCGATCGAAGGGCGATAAACAAACATTCGTCGTCGGAGGCGATAAAAATGTACTGAGCAAACCGGATACTGTATTCAAGTATTGATTAACATATTTTAGTTGAAAAAATACCGTCGTTTCATACAGTGGAATTTTTCGAATATGTTTAGTGAATCAGATAGAAATGAATGAATTCTATACGCTAACCCAACCTCTTTTTAATGATTTTTCTTCATAATATTTTTTTCTATTCAATAGTTATACAAATAGTGTCGATTTTATAGGACTAGATTCTAGTCTTCTAGAACTTGAGATTTCTTAATCTCAAGTTCAAATCCTGGCTCACACTAGTGACTTTTCAGAAGTATGATGAATGTGAATGATCCCATTGTCCTATTAATATATTATTATTTATATTAGTCATCAAACGATTCAACGAGTCGAGACTTAATAGTTGCTGCCTACAACTTCGAGTAGAAAAAGGCGTGAAGGCGACAAAAAAGACCAGATGTCAATAACGGCTTTAAACAAAAGGCCACCCAGTTTAATTTCCTTGCAGTCTGATTATAAAAAATCCAAGAGTCATTTGACTCTCATTTATTCCAGTCAAAAGACTATATTCCAGTCAAAGGACTCCGATGCAATGAAAAGGCTATTAATTTATATAATTAAAGGCAGTAGCAAATAGTCTGCACTTGACTGAACTCATTTCATTGCGTAATTCAATTCTGAATACCATAATCAATCATAGTGAATAAAATGAAGTGAAATTATGAAGCTGGAAAGCGACATTCTTTTTGAGGTGGAAATTGTGTTGAAACAAAAAACAAAACTGTTGATATATTATTATGACCACATTCTTATATTGATTAAAAATTTAACACTATGAAAAAAAGTTTTAGTTAAATAAGTGTTGCAATGAATTTTATTCGAATAATAGTTTAAAAAAACTAAATAACACGCTTTTTATAGAAAACCGAACTAAAAATAAAATAAAATAAAAAAAGAGTGAGGTGCTTTTTAAGATATTATCGAAATGATAATCACTCTACTCATATCTGTAAATAAAATATTTATAACTATTGACACCATGTATTTGCACCTTGCTTTTTTTAAAATATAATATATTTTTTTTATTTTTCTATTTTTTAGTTCGGTTTTCTATAAAAAGCGTGTTTTTTAGTTTTTAAACTATTATTTATTTTATATTTTTTAGTTCGGTTTTCTATAACAAGCGCGTTAATAGCGCCATCTGTGACTTATACAAGGAACTCGTTTCAAGTTGATAACGTAGACTTTCCGCTGATTGCCACTAGATGGTGGTGCGAGAAGTGAACTATGAACACTAAAAAGAAGTCGGTTACAAACAAACATACAAACCTACAAACATACAGGTAAAGCTAATAAAAAGCTAATAATAAGTGAAATTCGTTTCTAAAATTCAAACTGTATTCGTTTTCGAAACTAAAGCGCTGAGATTTCACCTAAGATGGACTAGGTTTTGACTTGTTGCCGACTATTATTTAATACTACGAGTTGAGAAATTAAAACTTGTGGCAAAAAATGAAATCCAGTGAGCCAATAGAATAAAATAATTGGGAGAGGCCTATGTCCAGCAGTGGACTGCAACAGGCTAATGATGATGATGATGAATAGAATAAAATGTAACATTATCTATTACAAGCCAATGTTTGGAAGCCATCTACGATGGCGAAAAATCAGTATGTTGTTTCAGTAGTATCCACAATTAATTAAAATTTTGTCTTACAACACAAGCCGTGGGCTAAAATATGCTTAGTTAATTACCATTGATTGCTGTAAAAACTTAAATAAAGTTTTATAAAACCTTTGGTTTTTCAAACTCAATCAGACCTTTAGATCTTCACAGAAAGTTCCAGTAACAAATCTTAATTCCTAATCTAATTTAGGATTTCATCTTGTTAAAGTTAAACTTTATCATCATTTGTCTTTTGAGGTCCACTGCTGGACAGGCCTCCCGCATAGAGTGCCACAACTGCTGGTCCGTTCACTCATGGGGGGTTTTTGCCATAATCGCCATGCTTGGCAGGCGGGTTGGCGATCGCAGTAGGCTGTATTTTGTTGAGATAGAGCTGCTGCCCATTCTTCCAGCCTTTTTCCTTAGTCGCCTTTTACGACACCGACGGGAAGAGATGAGGTGGCGGTATTCTAAGCCGGCGCCACACAGACAACAATTTAAAATGTTGATGTCATTTTATAAAAGGTAGAAGTTGAGTTACTACATATAAGTCACTAATTCTATGATTTGGGTAGGTATATTTTACTTATTCATTTGATCATAATGTTTGTTTGTAAGTTTGTTATAAGGTTTGGTTTACACAGAGTCGTCTTTTTGCGAACTGATTAACTAAAACTTGTCTCTATGGTAATTAAAAACATATAGATACAAATATACCATAAATAAAGAAATACACATTATATATTATCCATTTATTAACCAATTTGTTATGCCTATTTGGTTTCAAAGATTGCACAGACGTCAAACACTACTGTCATTGATTGGAAAGATCAAAAGAGAATTAAGAATCATAGAATTACTCCTAATACTAATACTTCAGTAAAAATTTGCTTCTACCAATTTATAATATAATACATCAAGAATACTCATGCTTATTAAAATAATATACTTCAAAATATTAATACCACCGATATCAAAGATACCTCATACATTTTAGTTATTATAAGGTACCTATAATAGATAAGTTGATAACGGATTTTAATACATATACACTAGGTATGTACCATATGCATTTAATTTCTAAATACATACTTTTAACAAATAAGAAACATCTAAACGCCATACAAACATTCATGCTTATTATAAATATTTGTACTCGGTGGTAATCTATTTTGTCATCTAATTTCTACAAATTCCATTTGTACATAAATGAATTTTGAATGTAATTTTAAAACACAGTGGTAGAGCTAAGCAATTCACTGCATGAATGGGCCGGCTCGACCGGTGAAATACCACGAGCTCTCAGAAGAGCGACGTAAAGTGGCTCATGCCGCGTTTCGTTCGGTGAGAGAGGTAACCTGAGGCCCACCCCCCTTCCCCATCCTTTCCTATCCCCTATCCCTTAAAGGTCGGCAACGCAACAGTAACACTATATGCGTTGCTGGTGTCCATGGGCGGCGTTGGTTGCTTACCATCAGGTGACACGCCTGCTCATTTGCCCTCCTATCCCATAAAAAAACGATACATTACAAAGTTAGAGAAGACTTAAGCTTTATCTTACTTGTTTGTCCTATTAATGACAATCGACAATCTGCGAACACGTCATGTCTTGTATTTTCTATCACCGTTTTATATTACAAAGCTCTGCTATATTTATTACGAGTTTTCGTAAGTATGTGTATTTATCCCTGGACTGGGCATACTGGTGTATAAACGAATGTTAAGTGTGGATTCATTTCTCCCTTTAGTGAGTATCAATATTTGCGTTACACAGAAACTGAGGCTTATTCCGAATACATTTTGTTTGAGTTGGTTAATATTACTTCTATATTTGTGTGTTCAGGCTGCTTTGTCATAGGCCTAGTTGTCAATGCCTTTAGGATATATCCAGTGTTCTCAATTAAGGAGAAAAGTAAAAGCAATTTTGAGAATAACTATTTTGATAATACCAATATTTTAACATTCTTAACCTTAAAGATAAAGATTGTGAATGTAATTATTCAACTTGGCGATTCCAACCCTCTCATATCTTTATGTACTTATATTATTAATTAGAGATATATATTAAGTCTATTTTATTTATCAATTTTAGATAGCTTTCGATATTTTATTTTACCGTTTACTTAAATGAAAATATCTAGTTGTAATAAAAAGTTATCCAAAGTTTTACTTATGTCATAATGAAACTTGGCCTGCAAATCAAAGTCCAGCGAGACACACTCAAACATTTCTTTTACTAATTTAATAATTTTAATAATATTCCTTACGATTTTAGGACTTATTTCGATCTGCTTATTTTGAAACTGTGATCTTTGGTCTTTGGTAAGGCTATAGTCACACATATTACGTGACACACATTCCATGATCAAATAGAACGTGTTCTGGAGGAATGTGATGTTAGGAGCCTCAAAAATCGACGCGCGTGCATGAAAAGAGTTTCTAAAGTCAACGAAGCGAGTGAGGCGTATAATAATGTTTGTTTGCGTGCCTGCGTTGCCTGCGTTGCGTGTCTTACGGCGCTCTGTTATCCTTGCCGACCCCGCAAAGGGTTTGGCGTAAAGTTATGTATGTATGTATCTAGTTTCCAATAAGTTGGTTAGCTTCTTTACTTGTCTCAAGTCAATTAAAGGCCAGGTCTAGATGGACCACGACGGGAGTCGAGAAAGAAGGAAAGATCAGAGCAAATAAAAATAATAGTGTCTGCCTACCGTGATGAAAAAAGGGATGATCATATCTATGTTTATTTGTAAAATTTTAATTTTATAATTCTAGTAAGCCTTTTGCACGCTCAATCGGTATGATCGCTTTGAAGGAGTTTATGGACTTAGACTTTTCTATAATGAAATCCATATTATTTGGCGAATTACATGTGTCTAGACAAATTTTCTTAAAGGTATTCGTGCAACAAAAAAAGAGTTCTTATTTCTGTCTGATTTTTCCTAGCGTAATAAAATCATTGGATAGATGCCAGCGAAATAATCCTGTTTTAGGAGTAGCAGTTTAGTTTCTAATACATTGGTTTACTTAAATTAAAGTGTACGCTTTCAAATCTAGACATAGTATTCTTTTTATTTGTTTTGATTTGTTTTATAATCAACTGCATACATCTTTATATGCAACCTAAACATTAATGTACAATAACTGGATATTTAGTTTAAGAAAAAATATTAAAGTAAAGTACCTCTGTAACAAATGGACCCTTTTTGGAGCTTCAAGAGCTAAAATCTATGCAGCCATTTAATTTACAACTGCCATATAAATGTATACACATACAAACCGTCCTTATTGCAAACTCTCCTTACATACATACCAAAACCTAATTAAATACATACATAAGCTTACGCCTGTATCCCATGGGGGTAGGCAGAGACTTTGGCTTTCCACACGCTACGATCCTGACACACATCTTTCGCCTGATCCACGGTCATACAACTCGTCATGCATTCACGTCGATTTCGGGTGCTATGCATTTACGCCAAAACCTAATTACAATATAAATTAAATTACTTACAAAAAAAAACTTAAACAATTTATAGACTAGGTCTTGACTTATGTCTACGTTAGGTGGATTAAATAAATTAGCATTACAAGTTCTAACGTATAGTGCGTCTATCTAGATAGGGTTTACGACCTACAAGAAGTAGTAAACTTTAAACATAAAATTCTGCTTACGTAAGCCATTAAAATATACATTATTCATATTACATTTATGTAAATTATAACAGTTTTATAGTGTTCTCTCTCATGTTTTTTTAAATAACTTATTATTCTTCTTATTATTATTTTTTTTATAATTATACGTCTTTTTTCTAAAAAAGCTGTAGGCAGCGGCTGTTAAACCTCCACTCGGCGATTATTTACGTCTTAAATGGAATAGCTACAGCGTATCCTATTGGCATACACCGGGCTCTGTGTGGTCAGTCAATAAAATGTATCACATACTCGCTATCCGCCTCGCGGTGTTACTCGCGTACAATCAAAATGGCGGTGGCTATGATAATTAATTATAGCCTATGTTATTCTGGGTGAATACAGCTTTCCAGTCTGGTAGCTTTTGAGTTTATTAGATACATACGAAAGTACAAATCTTTCCTTTTCTTGATATTAGTATAGATTTAGATAACTTCCAAAATTAATTCCAAGGAGACCTTCATGTGATGTCCATGTATGTGATGTATGTATCACATACACACACATGTATGTATGTGATGCTTACATGAATTTCTTACAAATGGTGCCTTATACGTTGCAAAAATTGTTATTCAGTTAAACGAAGCAGATTGACTGCTAGCACATTGGAAAGACAAAATAATATAACTTATTATTTATAAAATAGAATAACACTTGCCTGATGCCGATATATAAAAATGTATAAAAAAGTCTCGGTGGTGGAGCACCCCGCTTCTGAATCAAGAAGCCGTTGGTTCGAATCCTGGCTCACACCAATGACTTTTCAAAATTATATAAGTTATGTGTCACAAATATCGATGACTAAAAACTTTGTGCCCGGTGAATGGCAATAAGTTCGCCACCTATTCCATTTGCCTACACACCTTTCGGTAGAAAAAAAAATGGAAATAATTGAGAAAATAATTTCGTGAAGTGATTGGTATAAGCCAAGATTTGAACCGGAGATTTCTTGATTCAGAAGCGTAGTGCTCAAACTCCAGACATATTTCTTTTAATACACTATTATTGGAAGGTGAAATCGCAGGTGAATTCGGGAGCTATAAAATCGATAAGCGTCTTATGATAAAAGTTATTATTGATGACCTTTACTTTACTCAATAGCTAATAAAGTATTTTGAAATCCAAGTTTAAGAACTTCGTAAGAACTAATATACTTCTTTGAATTTCGTTTAACTGGGGAACATCAAATATTTGAACATTTAATATAATAACTAAAACTTTTAACACTAATTATGTTTTAACGTTAATTCAATTTGGATGTTTTTGAAATTAAGTTAATACAGCGAGAATAAGAATCCAGGCTCTCATATCTAAAAAACGAAATACTAAGTCAGGAAACAGTGAAAACTTATAACACAGGAAAAAGTCCTTATCAGATTAAATACCACATCTGTCACACGACGTCACAGTATTATTTAACTATTTAGATTTAATAGTCTCGGTGGTCCAATGGTCGAGCGCACGGCTTCTGATCCAGAGGTTCGGGTTCGAATCCTGACACTGGCTCACACCAATGACTTTTCGAAATTGTTTTCGGAAGTTAAGTGTTATAAATATCGATGACTGAAAACTTTCTGCCCGGTATGGCAATAGGTTCGCCACCTATTCTATTTGGGACGTTAACATAACAGCGAGACGAGGTTTAACAGCCGTTGCCTACACTTTCGGGTAACAAAGGCGTGAAGTTATGTTATTTTATGTGTCTATTTGGATTTTTCTATGACACAATCTCTTCATTATTGGAGCATATAAGTGTATGCTGTCAAGTCATGCGAAGGATTTCAGTGAACATGACTTGGTAATCTTAGTAATGTAACAACGTCTGACTAGACAGGCATATGAATTGGTAGACATCAGCCGAGCTCTTTGTCTTTATTATGCTGTTACAGCACGACGGCAAATATTCAAGCGTATCTTATCTTATTATATTGAATGCGTTATATAGAAGATTATTATTAAATAGATTTCAGATAAAAGAAAGCTTTATTTTAATAGCTAATTTTAAGTTCAATAAAACTGTAAAGCAATTTTTTCACTTACGTATTTTATCAATTGCGTTAGAACAATAATCGTATTTTATGTTTGTTTGCACGTCTTTGTTACATTCTGCAACCTCTAATAGGCTTTGATTTAAGATGTAAAGAGATGATAGAATAAATAAATTGAACAATTGAATTCGTAAATACCCATTTTATAGTAATAGGCGTAATAGTATTAAATTAAATAGAAGATGCCTATTTTGTATAAAGAAAACCACTCAGACGCTATACAAACATCCGTTCATTATATTTAAATACTAGCTGACCCGGCGAACTCTGTTTCGCATCAAAAGTAATAACTGCTGCCCCGCTATGTTAATACTGCAATATCTTCGACAAATTTGAAGTCGATAGCAGCTATAGGTTAAAAATGGGAATTTTCCATTGTTAACACCCCCGCAACCCCCCTTGTGGGTGGAATTTCGTAAAATCCGTTCTTAGCTGACCTCTACTTGGCGAAAGGAATAATCCTACCAAATTTCAAGTCGCTACGCCTTATGGTTCCAGAGATATCGTGATGAGTCAATATATAGGTGGAAATCTCTTATATATATAGATATATTTTTTATCTTTCTTAGATTCCATCGTAAAAATTAACCTAACTACATATATATATAGATTTGACTTAGGGTTGGAAGATTGTTCTTTTAATGTAACTCAATTCACAGCTATGTTTATAATACCTATCACAAACATTCTTATCAAATAATTAGTATAATTTTAAGAATTATTACTGTATGTATCTATGTCAAAGTTATGACATTGTAACTTCGCGAGTTCTCCTTACCCGAAGGTCTAGGCAGTAGCTATTTCGCTGTTACTGTCGATTCACCAAAATATGGCGGAACCAAATAGAATCCCAAGTGGCGGAACTACTTGCCATACACCTGGCACAATGTTGAGAGTCGTCATAACTTACGACAAGTGATTGGTGTAAGCCGGGATTCCGGCCACGATTTCTTGGTGCAGAAGCGGGAAAGGGCTACATGTTATGGGATGAAGATTGGCAAATAAATTTTATAATAAAATTATATAGATACTGGCTTATATAATACTATATTATCTAGGAATTATCGCAACATACAACGATTACAAATTAAGTATTAGTACTATTGAGTATGACCGCAATAAATCGTGAAATGCATGAATTGTTTGATCGTGAGTTATTTGTATAAAAACATAACCAAATAGGTGGTGATTATGTAGGTAATTGTAGGTAATTGTATTTGAGTCGTTTGGGGTTGAGACTTTGGGGACATGGGGTCCGAGTGCTCGTGCACGTTACAAAGATCTTGCAAAGAGGCTGATCGAAGCCTCTCGCGACCAGTGGACTGGTCTATTGTTCGCACAGAGGATTAGCATTGCCATTCAGCGTGGCAATGCGGCCAGTCTTCTGGGCACGCTGCCAGTAGACCGAGATGCGGAGAAATTTGCTTTCAGGTAGTTTTTTAATTGTATATATTGTAAATAATGTAATTAATTTGTTGTTTCTTATTATTGTAAATAAACCTGTGATTTTAATTGGATTATCATTTCATTTTCCTGCCCTCCTGCCACTGTTAGTGGAGTCAGAACAACATGTCACCCCTCGAACTATCCATGCTGTTGACTTGAATATTGAGCTAAAATATGAATGAGACACAATCACGTAAGCCGCTTCCAATAATGCAGGTGTATTATATTTCTTAAATGCACCTGGTAGTAAAGGCAAAACGTTTGTTATATCATTGATTTTAGCGACTATTCGATCGGACCAGAAAATTGTATTTGCATTTGCATATTTGGGAATTGATGATACATTGTTAAAAGGTGTTCGGACTGCACACTTTGCATTAAATTGCCATTGAATGTACAGGTGTTTGAAACACAAACATGCAATATTGCGAAAAAATCTGCTATTGCAAAAGTTTAACTATTGAAAAATTATTAGGGGCATTTAATAGAACAGTGCAATGTTTACGTGGCAATCACCAGCTTTTTGATGGTGCTTTAATAGGATTAATTGAATTTATTTATTTATTTCAGGGGATTTCTCTCAGTCAACGCCTGCTGATGAAGTAAATGCCTATTTGAACTCATCAATTCATGTACAAAAATCGGAACTGAATATGTATATGCGTATTCACCTACAAAATGATGCAGCTGCCCATGAAGTATTTAAAACAATTGTTAGATATTGGTGATGTAAAAGTACAAATCGATAGTACCAGCGGATTCATCGCTGCCGAATTTTTGTACAATTGCGCAACAGATAGATGAACTAATCGAAAATGTTATTCCGAATATTCTTCCGAACTACAGAAATCATGGTTGGTTGAGAGAACGCCCCATTTCAGCACCGAAAAACGTTCCCGACAATTTTCAAAAGCGAAACTGCCAGGTGTAGTCACAAGAAATAAATCAATTGACAGTGTTATCAGTCAAGATGATGCAAGGAACTATCCAACTGAATTTTTAAATTCATTGGAACCAGCTAGTATGTGATCGCATCGCTTCAATCAGGAAGTTGGTTGTCCTTTTATATTATTGTGAAATATTAATCCACTGATTACCTCATAGTAAATATTGATTGAATAATGACATAATCAATTAATAATTGTGCTTTTATAAAGATTTCAACCTTATACAAACCCAACATCCATATATAATGTCAAACTTAAACTTCGACTCACCGTAAATGCCACATATAATAAACACACAAAAACACTTACGCACCTTTATATTGACGAAAAATAAAATGATATACAGCAAATTCTTGTAAATTTATTTTTAAATGTGTAACATATAATTTAAAAAACTTTGAGGATACATACGCGCGCGGTCGTTGTCGTCGGAAGGTAAACAGCGCCCGTGTGATCGGGTCGCAGTTGGGGCGCGATTGAGCGCTTCTGTGGCGTCACGCCAGCCCTTATACTGCCGCTTTCAACCCCAAAGTACTGACTGTGGGCGGAAATATAAAGAGCTGCATGCACATATTTTCTATTTTCTTCTAGAGCTTCATTAGATAACAAACGATGTTTATAATTGGAGACATTTCTAGTGGTGATTTTGCAATAAGTATTTTCTACTAGATTGTAGCTTGAAAATGAAAATGAAAAAATATGATAATAAATATACTATTGATAATAAGATACAACTAAGCTGTCATTAAACCCCCGAATATGATATATTTTTAAGTAGGGTGTCATTGACATTTTATATTTGTAAATGCTATATATATTTTAATATTCAAAGTAATACTTAGTAACGATGTTAAAACGTATCTTAAAGCAAGAAATCGGTATTAAAGTGATTGGTATTAAACTTGAATGAGTTAATTTGAATTTTGCTCTTTGTAAGGAAAATAAACACTGCCAGTCAACGTGGCAATAGCCAACCGCCCGGGCAAATTGGCACCCTTGGCAACGATGCTGGGTCATTATTGATGCCTTTTAAAGAGTTAGCTTCATATCTTTTTGTCATAGATCATCATCTTTCCTGTATGTTCATTAACATTTCAATTAAAAAAAAAAAATTTACAATCCATGGGTATTATTAACTCCTTACAGATACCAAAGTTTGCTCCCTCTCTGTCACACTGCAGTATGGTGTCAACAAAATGGTATTAGCTATCTTCTGCAACTGGAAAACTGGTCATGTAATATAAGTAGCTATTAATATTAATAAACCAATACGGAAAAGCTTCCTGTTATAAACTTAAAGTTTGATTTCAAGATTATCTTGTTATTAATTAACCTTTTTTTTCTACACGGTTTTTGCTCAGTCTATTATTTTGGGAAGAAAAGCGGTAATTTATTGGTATCATGTTTGAATACTTTAGCGGCTTAGGATTATTTTAGAATCATCACTGATATTAATCATTACATGATGATGTATGGCCTTCTTTCGTCGATAAATACGCTATCTAACAGTAAAATTAGTTTTAAAATTGGATCAGTAGCTCCTAGGTTTAGCGAGTTGAACTAAACAAACAAAGATATAAACAAAATCTTCTTATATAATAATATTGATGATTGAGAAAATTGTACCCGACGTAAGGCAATAAGTTCCGCCATCTATTGCATGGGGTCAAATAAACCATTCGACTTCCCGAAGAATAATGGCCGAAACCTTTGTAAGTAGCCTTGTTACGAATTCAGATATACATTATTAATGCAAATCTTTGTAAATGTTATGTGTAATAAATATCGATTACAGAACAGATTGAGATACAGAGAGTGGTGGAGACACTCGGTTCAGTGGATGAATGAGGTGGCCTTGCAGATGAAATACCACAACCTCACAGAAAATCGATGTGTCTCATACTGAAATTCGTTCAATGACAGGTATCAATAAATCCACCCATTGAGTAGGGTAGTGGGGACCCCATGACCTATTACCTCTCCAACCAACCTTATGAACCGCAATGTAACTATAACTCTCTCGGTGTTGCTGACATCCACGGGCATCGCTTGTCTTTTACCACCAGGTTTCATAAAAGTTTTTCTCTATCTTAAAAAATAAAATAAAAACACTTTTCATAATTTTGATATTTATTCTAATAACATTATTACATCATGTAGAAATATTATGAAGCATTTTAAAGCACCGGCCAAGTTCTAAATTGTATTAGCAGAATACCTGTTTATTTTTGCAGTATGTTAATGTATTGATATGTAGCCAACGCAGCAGTATTCATTGTAATTTTGTTTTTAAAGTGAAACTTTATTTACATCGTTCCAATTACTTTGGCAGTGCTATAGAGATCCTTCAAAATTATTATATAAAGTTAACCTTTTGGAGTCAGCTATCGGTTGTCAGCAGGGATTTTTATGATAGAAGCGCGCAAACGAGCTTGGGGGTCACCCGATGGATAGCGATCACTGCCGCCCATGGCGTCTGCAATACGAGGAGCATCACATCAACGTTGCCAGCCTTTCAGATGGGAATGGGATTCTTGAAGGTTCCAAGGTAGTTACGGTTCGGAAATACCGTTGTCGGCTACTTATTCCATAAAGGAACAGTGATTAGCAAGAAGTGCCTATTGAAACACACTGTTGTCAATCGCCAACCATTCAGCTAATGCGGGTGGTAGAGTTGGTGCGTCGAGCGATGGCAAAAATCAACTGGCGGTAGTAATACGAACAATTCCTCAGAGCACTCCCCGTGGTTCATATGGTAGAGGATGCATAAAGAGGCCACCTCTCTCCGCAACGCCAGGGGATCAAGCCGATCGCAATAAGCTTGGTTGTCGACGAGCCGAACCGTGCGTCGTTGGATGCGGTCAAATGGAGTAAGCTGGTTCTGGGGTGCCCCCGCTCAAAGATGTGAACAGTATTCCAAGTGAGGATGGACCTGCGCCTTGTATAATTCCAAGCGATGACCTGACGTGAAATACTGTCCCGCTCTTTCGAGACACCAAGCTTTTTTGTGGCTTCTTTGAGGGTGACCGTCTTGAACTAGTCATTTTCAATATACATCCTATCATAAAACAGCTGAATTCCAAATTTAATGTCTGGTATCTAGATGGTGGAACTCTTGGATGTACAATAGATACAGTTTTAAAAGATTTGGTTACGTTAAAAAATAACTTTACGTCACCACCACCGAGACCGGACCACCGAGACCAACAAAAATAAAATAATGTAATTAATTTAATTCTTCTTAATATTGTGAATAAATAAAGTAATCTGTTAATCAAGTGCATTACTTATTACACATATTTCTTTGTGAATTGTTAGATACAAATTTTACTTTACCGTGGTTTCATAAATCTACGGAAATATTAACGACCAAATTAAGAAAGAAAAAATTTGGAAAGGTTGGGTATTATTTCCCAAATCTCTTTGTCCGACCGATATTACTCGGAATCTATTATAGTCCCATGCAAAATATCATATCTGTACACCCATTTGTATTCCAAAGGAGGACGTGCTCTGGATTTAATGTACGCGCTTAATTTCATTTATATATAAAAGATACCGTGGAAAATAGCAAATAACTCCTATTAGTACAGTTGGTGTTAAAATGCACGAGAACGGTTTTAACGTAATGGATTCTTAATATTAAATTTGTTTACAATTGAAACCTTATTGTGACAGCTTTTTTGTTTTATCTCACAGAGTTTTTATCCAAGTATTTTAAGTTCATAATATTCGTTCATAAAATATTTTGATGGATAAAAACTGACGCAAAGGTTCTCTTTTAACGAAGACGACGACAAGAGGACGCGAAATGCAAATGCGTGCACTTAACTAGGACTAAGATACATATTTGTGCTGTTGATTCAATGCCTTAGCATTCCGACTTCAATTCAGATCGCTCGAGTGCAAATTCAAAATCTTATGGGAATTATATTTGATAAATATCGAAGACTTATAAACGTAGGCCTTGTGAAGTAAGGTATGTAGGTTCTGCCACTAATTTAATACGATATAAGATAGTGTGATGTGTCGGATTACCAATTTTCGCCGCTTTCATCGCCGCTTATATACTTATATCTTTAAAACTACGCCACAGATTTTGATGCGGTCTTTTTTTCAATTGATAGAAGGTATAGGAAATTTTTATCTAAAATTCAAATATAATGTAGTAAAAAAAGTGATGAATCCAAAATTTACTTCTTTATAACTTTTGATGATAAACTAAACTTTAAACGAACTTAATTCACCGTTCACAATTTACAAATACTTATAATTTACGATGCCAGCTTTATATGGGTTTAAGTATTGAGCGTGAAGATATAATAAATTGAAAAGAGCCACAGTTTATTTCAGCTGGCATTACGATCGTTAAAAATTAACGATCGTAATGCCAGTTGAAATAAACTGTATATTATTTATTATAACAATGCCCTTTAGAATTCATTTAGTCTAATTGCAAATGTTGGATTAATAATGAAACATCAAGTAATCCTGTACAAACTTTTCATCATACTCGTTGTAGAAATATCCATTTTCCGTGCACAGTCAAAATTTATAGCTCAACATAAAACCGTTAAGTGTGAGAGTGACTCAAAACTCTTAGCGAATACTTAGTGTCGAAACTCTCTCACGTCGACAGAACTTTAATTTTAGATACCCAGTAAGTTCAGAACAGACATTAATTGTTATTAAAGTATACAAGCTGCTTATAACCGAAGAATAGTGACAGCTGTTAGATAAATTTAGAAATTCTCAACATCCAATGTAACTAACGAGTATTATACAGAGTGTTAGTAATTTTCTCCACTATATCTATATATACTCGTATATAAGAGATTTCCACCTATATATTGACTAATCACGATATCTCTGGAACCATAAGGCGTAGCGACTTGAAATTTGGTAGGATTATTCCTTTCGCCGAGTAGAGGTCAGCTAAGAACGGATTTTACGAAATTCCACCCACACGGGGGGTTGCGGGGGTGTTAACAATGGAAAATTCCCATTTTTAACCTATAGCTGCTATCGACTTCAAATTTGTCGAAGATATTGCAGTATTAACATAGCGGGGCAGCAGTTATTACTTTTGATGCGAAACAGAGTTCGCCGGGTCAGCTAGTACGTATATATAATATACAAGCTAACCCGGTGAACTTTGTTTCGGCTCAGAAGCAATTAATGATTGAATCAAATATTTCTAGTAAAGTAAAACTATTGTAAACTAGGCATTAGCATTAGCATTTAGGCATTAGCGGCAACAAACAGACAAACGGTAGAAAAATATGTTATATTGGTGTACATATTCGTATTCATGTAGTATTTTTTAGGGGTGCAGGTGTGACACTCGGTGACAAGCAACAATTACCACCCTGAACATAAATAATATTACAGTTGCGTTGTCGGCCCGTTCAATGGGAAATGGATGGGATATTTCACCGGTGAGCCAGCCCATTTATGAAGGTAACTGCCACTGTTAAATGTGGTTATTTCTATATTACAAACAGACACTCCGATATTCTTTATATGCACACATAGATATCAATTAATTTACAGGCTGTTAGCTATTGCACGTGACTACAATTCATATTTGCATTTATACGGACCACGTATAATTCATTTTATTATTGCTTTGCAAATGACATTTCTTACAACTGTATTTTATTTTATAAAATTTATTAAACACACAATAGCTCTTGTATGTCAACTGAAGAGACCTTTAATACAAAACAATGGTAATGCTACTTTTGAATATAAAATATTGTAAATATTGGTTTAACCACTGAGTTTGCAGCAAATCCAACTCGACTGGTGAAATACCGTGATCTCTTACAAAAACAACGTAAAGTTGCTCGTTTCGTTCTTCCGTTCCCTATCCCATCCTAATAGCCGGCAATTCATGTGCGACCCTACGTTTTGAGTATTTAAATTGGGAAATGGCAACTTTGAATATACTATTTTGTCTTCATTCGACATTCTATGATGCTCATGACCAGAGAAAATACATTAACAAACGCAGATTTTATGACACGTTATTTTGAATAGTGTTGTTATTTGTATTACATTGCTCGTTAATACGTTTATAAGAATATCTTATCTACTTACAGATAGCGATATGAATAAATAACAACCAGAAATCTAATTATCGTTTTTATTTTTTAATATACATCACTGGAAGATCCACAAACCACGAACATTTAAAAACTAATTCAAGTTAAATAGAAAATAAGAAAACTTTGTTATGAAAAATAAAACACGAGCGTAGTTAGTAAAACATGATAGATTTGTTTTGATAAAGTTTATAAACTTCATCTCGAATGAATATCGTACGTTTGTTGGAGAATTAAATTAAAAAAGAAACTTTTTCAATTAAACAATTGTACTGAGTTATAGATAGTATAAACTTTAAAAAATTGCGATAAGTAAGCATATGAAAATATTATTTTCAGATAATTTCAACAGTCATTACCACGTTTCGCCAAATGAAATATTTGCGATCAGTTTACCATACAGGAAGTCGCGGGTTCGAATCCTGGCTCACACCAATGACTTTTCGAAATTGTTTTTCGGAAGTTATGTGTGATAAATATGAATGACTGAAAACTTTGTGCCCGGTATGGCAATAGGTTCGTCACATATTACATTTGGGACGTAAACATAACGGCGAGTCGAGGCTTAACAGCGACTGCTAACACCATCGGGTAGAAAAGGCGTGAAGTTATGTGTATGTATGTTATGTTATTACCATACATCGGGCACAATCTGTTCATTTCTCACCTTTAAAGCTATTTCAATGTCCATAATCGTTCTCACAGCCTGGCTGGTCCGTTCACAATAAATACATAGGTAAATCACATGTCATTAACACAATTTTATTCAAATTCGTTTCCGAATTACAGTCCGAATCCGATTCCTAGGACATACATACATAACTTCACGCCAAACCCCTGCGGGGTAGGCAGAGAGAACGAAGCACCATAAGGCATGATTCTTACACTAAGTCTAAGTCAGGAAGACTCGTGTCATTGAGTCTTTTACTGACTAGGTACATACTCCGTACACTTTCATCTTCTAATTTCTCACACTTTACCCTTTCAATCTCTCCCGAAATGCTAGGAATTAGTAGAGTTACTAGAAATTAGTAGAATTTCACGCACAAAACCTTCCACGTTTGAAAAAAAATAAACATCCAAAATATGTGAACATATCAGACGATGACGTGCACACCGCAGCTGAAAATCCAATAAAAGGAACGTTTGACTGTTCGTTAAATTGATACCGAGAACAAAGTGTCTCTCTCAGTAGTACCTACCTATTGTGAAATACGATACTGCAACAGGAAAAACAAAAAAAAGAGACAGGTTATTTAATGGCGTGTAAACAATGAGTATTCAGTATCTCACGAATTAATGAAAAACAAACTAATAACGTACCTTTTAAGTCCTGTTTTTAATAGACATCCAATAGGAAGGAGGTTCGTTTGGATGTTTTTATTTTTTATTTCCATTATACAGTGATAGAGCCACGCAGTTCGCTGCATGAATGGGGCGACTCGACTGGTGAAATACCACGAACTCTCATCCGGAGGCCCACCCGCCATCTCCTACCTTTTCCGTCCCAGTCCCTTAAAGGCCGGCAACAGATCTATAACATGCTTACCAGCAGGTAAACCGCTTGCTGGTTTACCCCTTATCCCATAACAAAGATCAAGATCTGGCATGACTACCCTTATAAGTAGTACAAAGAAAATTAGGTTTATCTTTACATATAAATAAAATTGGAATAACCGTTTATAATATTGAAATAACCGCTTTTTACTACGTGCAAATGAATATATTAGGTCGGGGAAAAAGTCTTTTCGCATAACGTAGGTATAAACTTATTATAAAATTTATTTGACTGTACTATTTGTGTCTGGCTGGTTTTGGTAACATTAAAAAGGTTACATTATAAAGAAAAGAAAAAAATAAAAAAAAGTTGTTTCCCGCTATTTTTCATTTGTTTTTCTCTCCGTAAAAATGAGTGAATCTAATGAAGAAATTCGATACATTTTAAAATTTTATTATAAAAAAGGCAAAAATGCAACTCAAGCAGTGAAAAAAATTTGTGATGTTTATGGACCTGATGCAGTGTCAGTAAGAGTAGCACAAATTTGGGTCAAACGTTTTCAGTCCGGAAATTTTGATGTTAAAGATGCACCTCGCTCTGGTCGCCCTGTTACGAATAAAATGGACGCCATTTTTGAAAGAGTGGAGCAAGATCGGCATATTAGTAGTTACGATGTAGCTGAAGAACTGGGAATTGACCACAAAACAGTTTTGACCCATTTGAAGAAAGCTGGTTATACAAAAAAGCTCGATATTTGGGTGCCACACGAGCTCACTCAAAGAAACTTAATGAACCGTGTACTCATTTGCGATTCATTATTGAGACGTAATGAAACCGAGCCGTTTTTGAAGAGATTGATAACTGGCGATGAAAAGTGGATCACGTACGACAAGAACGTGCGAAAAAGGTCGTGGTCGAAAGTTGGCCAGGCTTCACAGACTGTGGCCAAACCTGGCCTAACACGAAATAAGGTGATGCTGTGTGTATGGTGGGATTGGAAGGGCATTGTTCATTATGAGCTTTTACCGTCCGGCAAAACCATCGATTCTGATCTTTACTGCCAGCAACTGATGAGATTAAAGGAAGCAGTCGAGAGAAAACGGCCGGAATTGATCAACAGGAAGGGTGTGGTCTTTCATCACGATAACGCTAGACCACACACATCTTTAGCCACTCAGCAAAAATTAAGAGAGTTCGACTGGGAGGTCCTAGTGCATCCACCATATAGCCCTGACCTTGCGCCTTCAGATTTTCACCTGTTTCGGTCTCTTCAGAATTCTTTAGGTTCTGTAAGGTTGACCTCAAGAGAGGACTGCCAAAACTATTTGTCCCGTTTTTTTGATCAGAAGTCCCAAAGTTTCTACAGTAACGGGATAATGTCTCTGCCCACAAAATGGCAGAAAGTTATTCAACAAAACGGTACATATATATTGTAAATAAATGTAAATAAACTTTGAAAAAAATGTCTTGACTTTTCATACAAAAATACGAAAATACTTTTTCCCCAACCTATTATATACGGTGCACACACCAAAATATCATTTTTTAAAGTGGAACTTCATATGCGACATGCAATCATTTAACTGATTCAACACCCCCTCACGAGTAATATAAGTATTATATAACAATAGCACATAAACCGGTGTATATAAACCAACTAAGGAAATTAGCATAGCGTGATTTCAAAACTGTACACAGACATCTAGTAACTAGTAGTGGGATTGTTTTTTTATCTATTTTATGGGCTGTTAAGTCTCATCTCGCCGTTATGTTAACGTCCCAAATGAAATAGATAGCGAACCTATTACCATACCAGGCACAAAGCTTTCTGTGATCTTGAATCAGAAGCAGCTCAGCTCGGAAGTGCTCAACCACTTAACCAGACACGTGTGCCATAAATGGCACTACAAGATCACCAAAGCCATGGTGGTATGTTTGGACTCCGGTGATTATGTACAAATACGTAACGCACTTATTGTACTTATAAGAGTTCTGCCACATTTTCCTGTGCTGGAAAATCTGGCGCAGATTATTGGGAAGAAAATTTAAAAGGTTTGTTTTAGTTTTTAGTTCTATTTTAAAAGTTTTAAAAGTTTGTTGGTCTATCTGTTGACTTTAGCATCTGGAGGACAAACGACCAAGTGCGTCACCTGATGGAAAGTAACTTCTCACGGCCCATGAGCACCGTGGTGCGTTGCTGTCCTGTAAGTGAGTAGGAGGGGAGAGGAAGGGGAGAGGGAATCGGGCCTTCGGATATTTCTCTCACCGAACGAAACGCGGCATGAGCCACTTCAAGCCGATATTGTGAGATGTCGTGGTATTTCACGTATGGTCGAGCCGGCCCATTCATGCAGCAAACTGCAAGACTCTACCAAGACTTTGAAAATAAAACTAATTTACATTTATCGTCCGAGGTCAGCAGGTCAGCTAGTTAATTCTTCTTAATTGTAAAAATTATGCTAAATAATTTTCGGGAACTCTCACGGGAAGAAATACTTAACAGTTTTTAAGTAGTGGCCTTATTTTCTTTCTTTTTTAATACTTTTGTAACTTACTCCTATTTTTTGTTTAAATATTAACAAGAATCAAATAGGACAAATAGAATAACACTATTTATTGGCTACAGTTAGCAGCGCAGTTTCATTGTAGAGATAATTGTACACCGCGGAGTCGTGAACTGACCAACATCCAGCGTTAACGTGATTGTAAATTATCAAGTACCCACCCTAGCTAATAAATTACAATGTCTGTAACGTCTAGAACCAAGTTACTACAGGATTTATTATTAACCATTTACACAGTTATCACCAGATTGCACCAGGAGGAGAGTAAATTTTTTAATGTATACTAGCTTTATCAGGTATCTATACACTTTTATTTTATACTGAATTAGAAAAACTCTTCTTTGCCATAGATCTTAAAAGGATAGATATCTGTATAAAATCGTTATCGTCCGCAGATTCGAATGTGACAAAGTTTATATATCTCTTAAATAACGGCATAACAGAATCTTTTCAATAGCATCGAAAATCACTGATTATTCCGTAGGGGTTAATGATAATGAAAATCATACCTATTTTAAAGTTGCGCTATTAGCGAAAAGCATAATAAAGACAACGCAGTAGTTTTAACGAGACACTGGTACAAATAAAATATGTACAGGCAAACAGACGAAAATTCAAAAAACGGTGGTTTTAGCTTCCACTTCTCCAAGAAAAATCGCTCATATTAATTTGAAAAAAAAATGATTTTACAATTAATAAGCATATAAAAGAGTTGCTGCCTATACACTGGCGTATTGACAGTTATCGGAAACTAAATGAAATTGAAAACTACTGTATCTATAAATAGAAAGCTTTTAACAACATGCAAACATTTTGTATTTTTTATTTATATTCACTATTAGATACATTACAAAAATATACTTAAGAAAGTGGAAAATTTACTTCCGTGTAAACAGCAGGGCTCACAAACGACCTAATGGCGATGTTTATTTATTCGATGAAAGCCATTCGACATAATGTCTCAAAAGATGAGATCATTTCCTCTAACATTTGAAGTGACAAATAAAAATATACGGATATATTATATTATAGCTTATAAATTATTACGCGTGAAATTGTTTATCTTAGGTTTGTTTTTTTTATATAAAGAAGATTTGTGTGGAATCTAAATACTGATAAATAGTTACAGTGGGGAACACATGATAAACGCTAAAATAATTGTGGTCACGCAGTCGCTGCATTAACGGACTGGCGCACCCGGTTGACCATGACCTTACTACAAACTCTCAGAAAATGGACGTAAAGTGGCCCCTGCTGCCTTTTTTAGGACTATAGAAACATCCGGAGGACCACCGTTCTCCTCTAAGGCTGGCAATGCTTCTGCAACGCTCTAGGTGTTACATGTTCATGGTTCACGCTAGGCGCTCACCACCCGGTGAACTTGCTCATCACCTTGCTTGCTCTTTCCTATAAAAAGAACCTCACGGATGTCCACACTCCGTTAAAATTTTAATTATATATATATTTTAATTTATTAACTATCGACTGCGGGTAATTAAGATTCGATTGCAAAATTCCTATTCACGTTCCCATTTTCTATTTAGGTCAAATCAAGTCAAGTAAAATCAATTATTTCATTTTACTTAAAACTTACTAAAACTATTCTATTTAATTTAGACTATCAAAATCAAATATATATATATATATATATAGTAGATGTATATAATACTTTTCGCGGTAAGTAGAAACATTTATTATGGCAATAACGATCACCTTCGGCGCCTGTCATGAATAATATTCAGCGGTTATAAACTTTTCCCATCTACACCGGCAGGCTCCTTCACCACAACTATTTGTTTATTCATTGATTTTATTCATATTAGTTATTCCTTGTGATATTTATATTCATCAATATTTGATAGCCAGTATATATTTTAGTAAATTATATTTTTGAGTTGCGTAGCTACGACGGAAATCAATGTACTGCAAGGCGGGTCAGAGGTTAGATGTTCTATTGAACTCTTTTTTAATGTCAGCTTACACCCACCACTTATATATACAACAATGTGTACTCATTTTTTAATAACAAACAACGCGTAATATTTGAAGAAGCTAAAATATTCACTACTAAAATGTTAATTTCGAACTAGAACTATATAATTAATTAACATTTCCAGGTTGTTTTAATTAACCGATATTACACGAAGTGTTATTCAATTTAATACAAACTTTCCAAATGGAACTTTCAAATTTATTATGTGATTATTAATATCAAATCAATTTTACGGGGCTTCTCTATTTACTTTGAAATATTATTATATTGCGAAAGTTTTCAATTAGTCTCTGCTAACCTTCTGGTTAATGGAGTATAAAAAACAATCCATTACGCCATCACTAGAACTGAACAAAATATTTATTTATCAACGTTTATTAAATTTCCTGTAAGTCTACTGGGCAATATACATTTTAATGCTGCTCTAGCGAAATTCATTTAATTGAATTTTGAGTGGAAATTTTCATAAATTTAACGTAGTATAAGGTTGAAATCACAAATATTTGTGACAAACACGAATATTTGTGTGGTGTCTGGGTGTTTTTCTGTGTATTATAAGTATGTATGTAAATACATACTTATAATACACAGAAAAACACCCAGATAACGGATATTAATACATATACACTTTTCTATTGTAAAATAGAAAAGTGTATATGTATTAATATCCGTTATCTAGTATCCATAACACATGCATTTAGTTGCTTAGCTTGGAACTAGAGGGCGCTGTGTGAATTGTGTCCATAAAAAAAAACTATACTATTTTTGAGTTGAGACAAGGTTTGTGAAGACATAATGAGCCTTATTTATTACATATTATTACAAAAAAAATTGTTTTTGCGTTAAAAAAATACATTCACTTAGAGTAGGTTATATTTATTATAAATATAAATATATATATATATATATATATATAAGAGATCTCCACCTATATATTGACTCATCACGATATCTCTGGAACCATAAGGCGTAGCGACTTGAAATTTGGTAGGATTATTCCTTTCGCCGAGTAGAGGTCAGCTAAGAACGGATTTTACGAAATTCCACCCACAAGGGGGGTTGCGGGGGTGTTAACAATGGAAAATTCCCATTTTTTACCTATAGCTGCTATCGACTTCAAATTTGTCGAAGATATTGCAGTATTAACATAGCGGGGCAGCAGTTATTACTTTTGATGCGAAACAGAGTTCGCCGGGTCAGCTAGTTATAAATATTAATGTAGAGCCACGCAGATCACTGCATGAATGGCCATCCTCCATGGCTCCATCAGTGAAATACCACGACCTCTCAGAATATCGATGTAAAGTTTGATTCGGTGATAGAGGTATCTGCAGGAATAACCGACCAATTTTGGCTAATTATATAATATAGACAAGATAAAATAAAGAAAGTAATAAATAAAAAATACTTTATATCCAATCGATATCCACTTTATATGATAATTAATGGATTTAATGGAATAAAATGAAATTTTATATAATAATTTTCTCTTTTTTTCACAATAATTGTCCAATGATCTCAAATCGGATCTTGAATTGTCTGTAAATAGTACTATTCTGGGTTTATTAGTTAGGTTTTAATTAAAATGATAAAACTATATATACCTGAACCAACACTTGGAACAATAACTATCTATCTATTATTAAGTTATCTTATTAATAAAGACTTTTTTATTTTATCAAACAAAGGTTTCCATGGCGATTGGCTACCTTTTAGGTACCTAGAATAATTGACCTGATTAAAGTAACAGCTATTTTGCTGAATTTGCAGTCAATATTTTCGTACAACGACATTTTTACATTACCCAAAATTCGCATGTTACTGAAATCAATTTGTAAGCGGAAAATTCGTAAATGCTAAACAGTACCAAGGCCGATATGGAGTTTAATTTCGCCATCTCCATGTTAGAGGTCCAAAAAGGTAAAAGCAAACTGAAGGTAGTAGAAACTTTTCAAAGAGAATGTAAACATTGCTCGGATCCCGAACGAAATTGAATTTTTGCCGTTCAACTTCCGACTTTCACGCGCATGACACCTCTATGCAAACTGTCCCTTTAATCTTGTTCGAATAATCTGATCTGGTGTTCGTGAATTTACTTAATTGCTTTCCAGTGATTCCTGAAATACGGGATTTATTAAAAAATGTTTATTGACATTTTTGTCCTGAAGTCTATTGTCGTAGAGTTTTTTTTTTATCAAGTCTCTATTATTATGAGTTATGTGTGCTAATTATCGATGAGCCGATCGATGTGCCCGGTATGGCAATAGGTTTGCCACCTATTCCATTAGGTACGTAAACATAACTGCGATTTGAGATTTATCCACCACTGCCTACATCTCCGGGTATAAAAAGGCGTGAAGTTATGTTATGTTATTCTCTATTATTCGTATTAAGAATTTCTCAAAAAACTTTAGTCTCGACTTGGAACATAACATAATACATTATTTCATACCTTTGTCTACTCGAAGGTTTTAAGCCTCAAGTCGTCGAATCATTACGTCCCTAAATGAACCTTTTTAAAAAATTGAAACCGATGTATGGCTATAGGTTCCGCCAGCTGTCACGTTAGTTACATAATAAATCAACGATCTAGAGCGTAACTGCCGCTACCTACTTTTTCGGGTATCAAGAGACTTGTAGCTACTTACAAAAAAGCCAATAATAAGTTTTGGGATTAAAATAAATCGTAATCTTGCCTTGACAATAATAGTATTCAGACACCGTCCATTCCCCTCCAACATCTAAAACTTATAATTAGTAAAGTTTGAACCATTTTATAATTTAAATTCACCCCTATTTGTTTACGGAGCAACACCAAGTGTTGTTTGAAACTTCTTCAAGTTCAACGGGTGTTAATTTAATATAGTGATTCTCGTAGACGGTCCGCTTGTTACCATAAACCATTTGCCGTCGCCAGAAAAAACCAGGCTATTTGCTGTTAAGCTATAGCTTATAACGGTTCAGCAAAAGCTGGGTATGGCAGAGTAACTATTTAAGTGGATATAGAATTCGGCTTAGGAAAAGGTTTAGGTTAGAAAAAAGTTATTTATTTTAAATAGATTCACCGAATTGTGTGAACGACCAAGTTTTACTTGGTACAGCTTTATACTCTAATTAAACCGGCAGTAACCAAACTCGTATAATCGGAATCATCCTCAATCGTATTTAAGTACTTAGGTTTGTTTAAGCTACAGATCGTTTGTAGTGATAAATTGGAGCTGACTCCGGGCTGGCGATAGTGAAATATTATCCTTACGTAGAGCTTATAGTAATCCAATCTTAATACCATATAGCTTTAAACAGAGATGACTTGTTTAATCTCGTTCAACGGATTGGGAAGAAGTATGATAATTCGTCTATAACCACAACGAAGATCCAAAGTCTCTTTCGCTGATAATATGCATCCCGACGAAATCATATAAATATTAATTCTAGTAACTTAACTTCCATATTACCTAGATGACCAATAACATTTTCTTGTCTGACAAAATTTTTAGACGCATTGTACTCACCGCTATTTAGTTCTAAATCAAGTAAGACATCTGAACAAGCAAACGAGTCCAGCAGCGAGCAAGCTAGTAAATCACTATAAAATTGCGAAAAGACCTACACATTTTTATCAAAAATATAAAAACAATGCCATGCATGCATACAAGATCACAAATGATTGTACTCAGATGGTTCAAAGCTGATTTCTGGACAGCAACTCCTGCTACTAGCTACTTCAAACCTAACTCGAGAATGTAAATATTAATGTTAATCAAGGATAAATATAGTCAACCATTGATACAATTGTATATACCTAACAATTTGTTTTTTTTCTGTAGGAATATTATTTTCAAAACTAAAAGACTCGTATCCAGAGCCATAAAACAATTACAAAAGAAAAAGCAGCTGCCTATTATGATGGAATGATTAAAGCAAATGATTGAAAGGTAGTTTACAAAGAACACTAAAAATAAATTGAAATTTCTTTGATTTCACACAAAATACATGTGTATTCTTAGACTTGCAAATAACATTGAGAAAAGTTATAAGTGTTTTTTTCTTAATTATTTTATTATGTTTATTCTTATTTCGAGCCGACATTTGAGTACAAAAGGTGGCATTTAAAAGATTTTACGTACTTTGAACTCTGCTATATTTGGTTTACCCATTGTAGCCCATAGCTCTACCCACAGTCATTTTCATTAAATATTTAAACAGATAAATACATTAATAAATATTATACAGACACACACATACAGACATTACATATTAATTAAACTGTCCTCGGTTTAATTAATATGTAATGACTGTATGTGTGTCTGTATGTGTGTCTTTCTGCTCTGTATGTCTTTCTGCAGGCTAATTTTAAGCAATCTCAACAAACTGAAAAAAAATAACCTGCCAATACTTTTCACGTTTAGATAGAACATAAAAAAACTAACAACTGGCGTAAACTACAAAGTATTTTATTTATTATTTATAAATATTTCAACATCAATAAACGGTAAATATTATTATATTACAATATTATTACAATTATTACTTATTATACTTATAATATACTTTATATTATATACTTAATATACTTTATATTATATACTTATTTATATATAATACTTATATATATTATACTTATTATACTTATTATACAATTATTACAATATTATTACTTGAGATTATATCGGTTTATAGTACCAGGGTATTCTATTTTAAATATGGAAGTACACATTACTTAAATAAATTAATAAATAATAGTATGTAATTTACAATGATGACGCAAATACCATTATAAAACAAATAACGCTACACCTCTGTAAAGCTAGAAAGGTCAAGTCAGCAGAATCACTTGTTTTATATCTCAAAATTTAGTGCTCATTTAGTGCTAATTTAGTGCTGATAACAGATATTTGGTGCTGTGATAGGGGGACTGAAAATGAGAACACTGCTAACTTTTCATTAAGCTAGCAGTGTACCATTCGTCTCAGTCGGCAGAATCACTCGTTTTATATCTCAAAATTTAGTGCTCATTTAGTGCTAGTTTAGTGCTGATAACAGATATTTGGTGCTGTAATATGGGGACTGAAAATGAGAACACTGCTAACTTTTCATTAAGCTAGCAGTGTACCATTCGTCTCAGTCTGTCTCAGTCGGCAGAATCACTCCTTTTATATTTCAAAATTTAGTGCTCATTTAGTGCTAATTTAGTGCTGATAACAGATATTTGGAGCTGTGATAGGGGAACTGAAAATGAGAACACTGCTAACTTTTCATTAAGCTAGCAGTGTACCATTCGTCTCAGTCTCAGTCTCAGTCGGCAGAATCACTCGTTTTATATCTCAAAATTTAGTGCTCATTTAGTGCTAATTTAGTGCTGATAACAGATATTTGGTGCTGTGATAGGGGGACTGAAAATGAGAACACTGCTAACTTTTCATTAAGCTAGCAGTGTACCATTCGTCTCAGTCTGTCTCAGTCGGCAGAATCACTCGTTTTATATCTCAAAATTTAGTGCTCATTTAGTCCTAATTTAGTGCTGATAACAGATATTTGGTGCTGTGATAGGGGGACTGAAAATGAGAACACTGCTAACTTTTCATTAAGCTAGCAGTGTACCATTCGTCGCAGTCTCAGTCTCAGTTGGCAGAATCACTCGTTTTATATCTCAAAATTTAGTGCTCATTTAGTGCTAGTTTAGTGTTGATAACAGATATTTGGTGCTGTGATAGGGGGACTGAAAATGAGAACACTGCTAACTTTTCATTAAGATAGCAGTGTACCATTCGTCTCAGTCGGCAGAATCACTCGTTTTATATCTCAAAATTTAGTGCAAAGTCTGTATCAGATACTGTGTCACTAGTGTGGGCGCGCAGTAGCTATATCGGTTGTCTAGTTCTGATTGCTACAGCGATGAAACAACATACTAAGTTTCACAAAATTCTGTATCACGGACGACTGTCTTAGTAACGTGAGCGCGCAAGAGAAAACTGTGAACATTGTTTCTGAGTTCTGATTTTGTGATGAAATATCACTAAATTAGCACTAAATTAGCACTAAATGAGCACTAAATTTTGAGATATAAAGCGAGTCATTCTGCCGACTGAGACAGACTGAGACGAATGGTACACTGCTAGCTTAATGAAAAGTTAGCAGTGTTCTCATTTCCCCCTATCACAGCACCAAATATCTGTTATCAGCACTAAATAAGCACTAAATGAGCACTAAATTTTGAGATATAAAACGAGTGATTCTGCCGACTGAAACAGACTGAGACGAATGGTACACTGCTAGCTTAATGAAAAGTTAGCAGTGTTCTCATTTTCAGTCCCCATATTACAGCACCAAATATCTGTTATCAGCACTAAATTAGCACTAAATGAGCACTAAATTTTGAGATATAAAACGAGTGATTCTGCCGACTGAGACGAATGGTACACTGCTAGCTTAATGAAAAGTTAGCAGTGTTCTCATTTTCAGTCCCCTATCACAGCACCAAATATCTGTTATCAGCACTAAATTAGCACTAAATGAGCACTAAATTTTGAGATATAAAACGAGTGATTCTGCCGACTGAGACAGACTGAGACGAATGGTACACTGCTAGCTTAAAGAAAAGTTAGCAGTGTTCTCATTTTCAGTCCCCCTATCACAGCTCCAAATATCTATTATCAGCACTAAATTAGCACTAAATGAGCACTAAATTTTGAGATATAAAACGAGTGATTCTGCCGACTGAGACAGACTGAGACGAATGGTACACTGCTAGCTTAATGAAAAGTTAGCAGTGTTCTCATTTTCAGTCCCCCTATCACAGCACCAAATATCTGTTATCAGCACTAAATTAGCATTAAATGAGCACTAAATTTTGAGATATAAAACAAGTGATTCTGCTGACTTGACCTTTCTAGCTTTACAGACGTTAACGCTACCGTGTTTACACTACAGTGTAAATACAAAAGTATTTTATTTGTTGCTCTGTTCAGTACCGTTCTTTTTTTGAATTGTATGTGAATAATATGTTATATGCCACACGTCACGTACGCCCGCCCAATGACGTATAGTTTTCAGATTGCCGACGACAAAGTCGACGTTTTTATAACGATATTTTTGATGACAATATCGATTGATTGTTACGATTGCGAATTGAAACAATCGTCTCCTCTCATGTTTTACATGACAACAGCTAATAACTGTCAGCTAAATTGTAACTGAAATTATTTAATTAAATAGAAAAACACCAGATGAAATAAAAATAGATGAGTACATAATAATGGTTGCTAATAATAAATAATTAATTAATAAATAATCACCGATATTTATCACAGATAACTTCCGAAAACCATTTCTAAAAGTCAATGGTGTGAGCCAGTGTCAGGAATCGAACCCGGACCTCTGGATCAGAAGCCGTGTGCTCGGTGCACGTCACGGTGGTCCAGTGGGAGAGCACACGGCTCTGAAATGACTTTTCGAAATTGTTTTCGGAAGTTATGTGTGATAAATATCGATGACTGAAAACTTTGTGCCCGGTATGGCAATAGGTTCGCCACCTATTCCATTTGGGACGTAAACATAACGGCGAGACGAGGCTTAACAGCCGCTGCCTACACCTTCGGGTAACAAAAGGAGTGAAGTTATGTATGTATGTATGTAATATGAGACAGAGAAAAAGTATGAAAGCTACCGCCGCTGCAGGAATGTTACCAAAGCCTTAGTGAAAGAGAAGCGTGAAAGACTAGTTGCGAATGAGGAAGTGAGGTTGACGGAGAACTTCGAGGCGAATAACAAACTCTTCTGGAGGGAAGTTAGAAAGTCTCGGGGTTCTTCGTCAACATCCAGTATGGATAAAATTATGTCCAAGACTGGTGACATTCTTGCAAACCCAAGCGATGTATTGGGCAGGTGGAGTGAGTATTTTGGGGAAATGTACGAGTATGTTCCGGATGTGGGCGCCGCGAGTGAGCCTACGGCTGACACCGCTGCGCCAGCATCTGACGAGGACATTACTATGGAAGAGATTAAATGGTCGATACGAAGTATGAAAAATGGTAAGGCAGCTGGAATTGATATGATGTCTGCTGAAATGATCAAACACGGTGGAACTTGTGTCCGGGACGCTTTCCTGGCCTAGAGCAATCTAAGCTGGAGGTCGGGTAGGGTTCCCATGGCCTGGAGGCGCGCTGTCATTGTGCCCTTGTATAAAGTTAAGGGATCACGTATGCAGTGCGCCAGTTACAGGGCCATCAGTTTGATCAGTTTAGCAGCAAAAGTGTATGGGAAAATTATTGAAAGGAGATGAGGGTGATATCTGATGGAGTGTTGTGGGAGGCTCAGGGTGTATTTAGAAGCGGACGAGGGTGCGTGGATCAGATTTTTTCTCTCCGCAACATCGTGGAGAAACAACTGGCTGCTAACCGGAAGGTTTTCTGCGGTTCTGTGGATCTGGAAAAAGCGTTTGACAGAGTGTTACGAAAGGATCTGTGGGGCATACTCCCGGGCTACGGGGTGTGCGGGGCACTGCTGCGCGCTGTGCAGTCCACTTATGAGGGCTGCACAGCGTGTGTGCGTGTTGACGGCGGCTTGTCCCCCTGGTTTGACGTCAATATCGGCGTCAGACAGGGTTGCGTGCTGTCCGCTCGACTGTTCATCCTGTACCTGGAGAGTTGTCTCCAGAGAGTGAGATCGATGGATGTAGGGATGCGAATGGGTGACCTAGTTGAGAGCTGCCTGCTTTACGCAGATGACGCCGTGCTTCTAGCCGAATTGCCGTCGGACCTGCAAACACTAGTCACTATTATGAAAGATGATTGCATAATTAAAGGCTTGCAGTTGAATGCAAAGAAAACGAAAGTTATGGTGTTTGAAAGGGAGGAATCCAGAACTGATGCAAGGATAATGGTTGATGATGTAGTGCTGGAACAGGTGAATGAAATTGTATATCTTGGATGCGCTTTTAGCAGAGATGGAAGGTACACCCGCGGATGTAGAAAGACGAGTGGCGATAGGAAATAGCGTAAATGGAGCGTTGGGCAGATTCCTGGGCGCAAAAAACATTAGCAAAAAAGCCCAGCTGGCAATCCACAATGCAGTCCTGATCCCAACGTTAACTTATGGAAGCGAGAGCTGGGTATGGCAGAGTGTGCATAAAAGTAGAATAAACGCGGTGGAAATGAGGGCACTACGCAAAATCTGCGGAGTGACTCTCGCTGACCGCGTAGAAAACAAGGTTGTACGGAAGGAAGTTGGTTTGAAAGAGAGTGTCGGTGTAAAAGTAAGAAAGGGCGTGCTCCGATGGTTCGGACATGTAGAAAGAATGGTTGATGCAAGACTGACTAAGCAGATATACAATGCAAAAGCGGATGGATGTAGGAGTCGAGGACGGCCAAGACACACATTCCATGACCAAATAGAACGTGTTCTGGAGGAAGGTGATGTTAAGAGCCTCAAAAACCGACGCGCGTGCATGAAAAGAGTCATGAATGTCAACGAAGCGAGTGAGGCGTGTAAGAATCGTGCCCTATGGCGCTCTGTTCTCTCTGCCTACCCCACAAGGGATTTGGCGTGAAGTTATGTATGTATGTAATAACTTTTTCTCTTACGATATTCTAATTCTTTAATAACCAAAACAATTATAAACAACCAACTTAAAAATGTCTTAAACTGCATTAAACTTGCAAATTATCAATAAAGACTGATTTCTAATTAGGAAAGAAAATTTTAACGAGTAATTAATTATCATATCCAAGGGGATTAGTCAACTAAACCTTTGATCATTCGGCCGTGTATTTTAAAGGACAGCTTACGAAAAGGTCCTATTTATAGTACATATCTATATACTGAACTATTTATTTTTAAGTTTCTCATAAATCATCATCATTAGCCTGTTGCAGTCCACAGCTGGACATAGGCCTCTCCCAATGTGCTCTCCCAATGTCCTTTCATAAATCAGTCATTGTTCAATAAGAGGAAAGCTTACATTTTTATAAAACTTCACCTTAATATAGTACAATATTTTGCTTTTTTATAATCTCACGTTTTTTCTACCCAAAAGTGGGTGTTAAGCCCAAAAACGCCGATTTTTAAGTCCCTACTAGAATAGATATAAACCTATAGCCACACATATCTCTAGACCACTGAGACTTAAGACTCAAATAGATTATATAAGTATATTAAACAAATTATAATATGCGGGTGATGTCGTAGACAAAAACTAGTCAGTCATATAAAAGACATTTAGTGGTGTTTTCTATGTAGCTAATGAGTACATGTAATTATGTCGAGTTTATCCTGGAAATTAATCACTCAGATTAATCCATCCCATATTAATCAAGTACAAGACACTTCTTCTATCTGAACAATAGCGGCGTAGCTCTTTGTGATCCACCCGCGGATTAGATCTTTGTTTGTGACATATATAAAATTATATGCCGGAAATAAAGATATCTGTATTTTGCAGATGTTAGAGAAAAACAAAGATGAGGACTTATTATAATAATAAGAGATTTTTGTTTTATTTTGTCTGTTCTTCTGTGTGTTATCTGCACAGGTGTCATATAAAAAGGGAAAATTGACGGGCCTCCTAGTGCATTGGCAAAACAACCGACTCGACAATTCGGTTCAATCCCCAACCGGTTATTGTTATACTATATAGTATTCGCTTGGTTTCTGGATGTTTTTTCTATATATTTACAAACAGAAAGTATATGTGTATTAATAATTGATATCTAGTTTCCATAAATCCATCCAGTTTCTTTGCTTGCAAAAGAATAGAGAGCTGTGTGCATTGTGTTCAAAATAATGAAAATAAAAGCAACGGCTTCTTTTTAACATGGTTTTCTGCAATATTGTTTAATTTTTGCTGTTTTTGTTATTATTGTTACTAATCAGTTGTTGATTTTAATCATGAATAAATGATAAATGTTTTGAACCCCTGAAACTTTGTTTACCTTTTTTATCTTATCTTGTTGGCCTTACGTACGTAATCTTCTTTTAATTTGAAAATTTCTCGAGAAAAACCATTTAATTGAAAATATTATCATAAATAACTCCCAAGTTACTAAAAATATGTGGCTTATATTACTATATACATACAATGAAAGGAAGTTTTTTTTTAATTCTGGAGACTAACAAAGGCTTTTCACAGTCAAAGCAATGTCATGACTTCATAACTGAGCCTCAAATATAAATATAAATTCACTGCTAATTTTTGTTGTTTTAGCTACAACGTCCACAAAAACATTACACACATACTTTGAGAACGAAACATTCTAATGAAACAAAAAAGAACGTTTATTTACGCACTCTTTTGCATTGGTAGTGTTTTTCGCAATTAATAATTTAATTACTACTACTACTACTACTACTATTACTTAACTTATATAAATTGTGATTTAATCTAATTTTACAAAAACAAATGCAAACATATTAAACAAAACAAATTACTGCAAAAACACAAAACAAATAAGTTTTATATCATATTTTTGTACGTCAAATGTAATCTAATGATTATTATTGTCACTTAACAGGCACTGAAAATTTGTTTATTTTTTTAAATATAACAAAGTCTTTTTCATATGTTAATTTGATTGTTCTTAGTAGTATATACTATAGATTTTGTTTCATATTATTATTGAGTGGAAGTGATTAATAGTGATGGGATCCATTAGACTCTGCACAGCAAAAAAATAACTTAACTATATTTCTTCGATAAAACATTTTCCGTAAACCAAAATGTATTACTTTCCATTCAATTAAAGCCTACACAAAGCCTTTGGCGTACACCAAAATAATTACGTGAGATTGTTCTGGACACAAGCTCCGTCCCAAGGTATCCCAACTAAGCCTCTAGGGGTTTTGATGTCTTAAGCTTGCATCTCTATTCCCAATAATAGAATAGTTATTGATTTTCTAAGAACAGTTAGCCAGACTACAGACGACGTCTGACGTCTGAATATCATAGTTTTAAATAAATGAGAATGTGGTGATCAAATTTTTGTTTCTTTTTAAATTTAATTTGGTTACTACGACGAGCTGTAACACACAAGCTAAATGAATTAAATTTTATCTTATTTCAAGATTCTTCTACACTCAGATTGTTCAGTTGTAAAGGGAATAAATTCCTACCTGACTACACTTCTGATCAAAAATATCTATAGTCAGCGAATTGGAAATACTCACCATCATTTCCTCATTTTTAGTTACTTGTTTTTATACAAACAATTGTTATATATGAATTATAGTGTTGTATAAGATCATTTTACTTAATATTATAAATGTAAAAGTAAATTGGTTTGTTACCTTTTCTCGCAAAAACTATTCTGCCGATGATCACACATACTCTTGGAGATATCAGAAGCAACATGAGACCGGTAAGAGTGAGGCTCTGGATATCTCTCTCACTGACTGTAACGGTATAACCCACCTTACGTCATGCTCAATCCATTCATAGCTATGGCTCTACCGCATCAACGTCAATTTTGTGATAGCTTTAAATCTCTTATTATAATAGCATAATCATATCATTATTATAATGCGTCAAATGGAGCAACTGTGACCTTAATTATTAACTGGTTTATATTACACAGAAGAAAAACAATATTCTCATCTCGTCGTTTTTTTTCCCCACTTTTCCTCGTACAAATTTCGTTAACTCGGCTCTAGATAACTTCCTTTTTACGTGCAGCCACAAAACCGACGATTTATATTATTTAGAGAAATAATAGTATTACAATTTTATCTTTTCAAAAGAATTACGTGCTGCTTGTATAAATTGGCTTACAAAATTGTAATAGAGTTATTAGCCTCTTATTTAACTATTACAATGAATTTCATTGTCTTCGTATTTAAGTAAGTACTTAAGACGAAAACTATTGTTATTTCAGTCTATATTAATTTCATATTTTATAAAGGCATAGCATTTGTTTTTTTTGCCTGTTTCTACACGCAGGTGTAGGCCGTGGCTGTTTCGCCATCTTTCGTTTTATATTCCTCAAATTAAATAGAGTGATAATAAGTGTGGGTCAGGATGCTATCCAACGACTTCTTAGTAATTCAGAATTGGCGGATCTAACCTCCAGATCAGCGATACGTCATTTATAAAAAAAATACTTAATTTATTATTCTGTCGATATCTCAGCCGCAAAGGAGCATCTCATTTATTTGTATAAGTATTAATAATTACTTTAATTTCATAAATACAAAAAACAAATATTTGTATTACTGGCACACTCGTGTGTAATAGAACAATGAATGTTTGTTTCTTAAATGCAAATTGAACGTCACAAACTCTGTTTTTATGACTTGTTACATAAACCTTCATCAGTATTTTACAAATTCACCGTACATTTGTGTGCCGTAGAGTTGCCGTCAACAAAAAAGTTATACTTTTAACGAAATACTGTGTAGAAATGAAATAGTTTTGTTTAAGAACTCTCCTACTTCAACTAACTTTTTGCTCTTAAAACGCTTTTCTTGCTTATACCGTCTATAAATTTCCTGAATTTATGTATGTATAGTATGTGTAAATCGTAATTATTTCCAAAAAAATAGCTACGTTTACTTGATGTTTTTTCTATATATTTACAAACAGAAAGTATATGTGTATTAATAATTGATATCTAGTTTCCATAAATCCATCCAGTTTCTTTGCTTGCAAAAGAATAGAGAGCTGTGTGCATTGTGTTCAAAATAATGAAAATAAAAGCAACGGCTTCTTTTTAACATGGTTTTCTGCAATATTGTTTAATTTTTGCTGTTTTTGTTATTATTGTTACTAATCAGTTGTTGATTTTAATCATGAATAAATGATAAATGTTTTGAACCCCTGAAACTTTGTTTACCTTTTTTATCTTATCTTGTTGGCCTTACGTACGTAATCTTCTTTTAATTTGAAAATTTCTCGAGAAAAACCATTTAATTGAAAATATTATCATAAATAACTCCCAAGTTACTAAAAATATGTGGCTTATATTACTATATACATACAATGAAAGGAAGTTTTTTTTTAATTCTGGAGACTAACAAAGGCTTTTCACAGTCAAAGCAATGTCATGACTTCATAACTGAGCCTCAAATATAAATATAAATTCACTGCTAATTTTTGTTGTTTTAGCTACAACGTCCACAAAAACATTACACACATACTTTGAGAACGAAACATTCTAATGAAACAAAAAAGAACGTTTATTTACGCACTCTTTTGCATTGGTAGTGTTTTTCGCAATTAATAATTTAATTACTACTACTACTACTACTACTATTACTTAACTTATATAAATTGTGATTTAATCTAATTTTACAAAAACAAATGCAAACATATTAAACAAAACAAATTACTGCAAAAACACAAAACAAATAAGTTTTATATCATATTTTTGTACGTCAAATGTAATCTAATGATTATTATTGTCACTTAACAGGCACTGAAAATTTGTTTATTTTTTTAAATATAACAAAGTCTTTTTCATATGTTAATTTGATTGTTCTTAGTAGTATATACTATAGATTTTGTTTCATATTATTATTGAGTGGAAGTGATTAATAGTGATGGGATCCATTAGACTCTGCACAGCAAAAAAATAACTTAACTATATTTCTTCGATAAAACATTTTCCGTAAACCAAAATGTATTACTTTCCATTCAATTAAAGCCTACACAAAGCCTTTGGCGTACACCAAAATAATTACGTGAGATTGTTCTGGACACAAGCTCCGTCCCAAGGTATCCCAACTAAGCCTCTAGGGGTTTTGATGTCTTAAGCTTGCATCTCTATTCCCAATAATAGAATAGTTATTGATTTTCTAAGAACAGTTAGCCAGACTACAGACGACGTCTGACGTCTGAATATCATAGTTTTAAATAAATGAGAATGTGGTGATCAAATTTTTGTTTCTTTTTAAATTTAATTTGGTTACTACGACGAGCTGTAACACACAAGCTAAATGAATTAAATTTTATCTTATTTCAAGATTCTTCTACACTCAGATTGTTCAGTTGTAAAGGGAATAAATTCCTACCTGACTACACTTCTGATCAAAAATATCTATAGTCAGCGAATTGGAAATACTCACCATCATTTCCTCATTTTTAGTTACTTGTTTTTATACAAACAATTGTTTTATATGAATTATAGTGTTGTATAAGATCATTTTACTTAATATTATAAATGTAAAAGTAAATTGGTTTGTTACCTTTTCTCGCAAAAACTATTCTGCCGATGATCACACATACTCTTGGAGATATCAGAAGCAACATGAGACCGGTAAGAGTGAGGCTCTGGATATCTCTCTCACTGACTGTAACGGTATAACCCACCTTACGTCATGCTCAATCCATTCATAGCTATGGCTCTACCGCATCAACGTCAATTTTGTGATAGCTTTAAATCTCTTATTATAATAGCATAATCATATCATTATTATAATGCGTCAAATGGAGCAACTGTGACCTTAATTATTAACTGGTTTATATTACACAGAAGAAAAACAATATTCTCATCTCGTCGTTTTTTTTCCCCACTTTTCCTCGTACAAATTTCGTTAACTCGGCTCTAGATAACTTCCTTTTTACGTGCAGCCACAAAACCGACGATTTATATTATTTAGAGAAATAATAGTATTACAATTTTATCTTTTCAAAAGAATTACGTGCTGCTTGTATAAATTGGCTTACAAAATTGTAATAGAGTTATTAGCCTCTTATTTAACTATTACAATGAATTTCATTGTCTTCGTATTTAAGTAAGTACTTAAGACGAAAACTATTGTTATTTCAGTCTATATTAATTTCATATTTTATAAAGGCATAGCATTTGTTTTTTTTGCCTGTTTCTACACGCAGGTGTAGGCCGTGGCTGTTTCGCCATCTTTCGTTTTATATTCCTCAAATTAAATAGAGTGATAATAAGTGTGGGTCAGGATGCTATCCAACGACTTCTTAGTAATTCAGAATTGGCGGATCTAACCTCCAGATCAGCGATACGTCATTTATAAAAAAAATACTTAATTTATTATTCTGTCGATATCTCAGCCGCAAAGGAGCATCTCATTTATTTGTATAAGTATTAATAATTACTTTAATTTCATAAATACAAAAAACAAATATTTGTATTACTGGCACACTCGTGTGTAATAGAACAATGAATGTTTGTTTCTTAAATGCAAATTGAACGTCACAAACTCTGTTTTTATGACTTGTTACATAAACCTTCATCAGTATTTTACAAATTCACCGTACATTTGTGTGCCGTAGAGTTGCCGTCAACAAAAAAGTTATACTTTTAACGAAATACTGTGTAGAAATGAAATAGTTTTGTTTAAGAACTCTCCTACTTCAACTAACTTTTTGCTCTTAAAACGCTTTTCTTGCTTATACCGTCTATAAATTTCCTGAATTTATGTATGTATAGTATGTGTAAATCGTAATTATTTCCAAAAAAATAGCTACGTTTACTTTAACGTTAGTTAAAAAGTTTCACTTTTACTGTGGTTTCATGACGATTTTTTTTGCTTTGTTTATTTGTTTATATACGTTGGTCAATGAGAAAGCACTCCATTATTAAACGTTTCTTTTTATTTTTTTCATTATTTAGCAGTTTTTACGATGATATATTTCCAAAATGCAACAGTAATCACTTAATGCAACTTTGAAATTCATATTTTGTCAAATGCGACTTTGACCTGATTGATTAGGACTTAAACACAGGTATTAATACCTGTTTGATATATTCCATTTTATTTAATCAGTACATGATAAAATAATTATTTATAATTTAAATTATATGATAAATTATCCATACAATTCCATTATTATCAGCAAATTAACTCTTCGAAAATAGAAGTCCTTCAATATTTGACGAGGGTCTATATAATTTGACAGCATCAACTGAAAGTTAAAGCAAACATTGAAGTTATATTAGTTTATAATATTAACCCGTTGTAAGTAACCTAAACCCATAACCAAATATCAGCAATCTGGTAAAAATAGCAGTAGTAATTCTTTTAAATAATGACCTGACAGCATGGGTAAATTTAGGAACAAAAGGCAATACCGAAAATTGGTGTAGGCCAAATGTATATTAATTTTGAGTAAGCGATCAGAAATTGTATTAAATTTACCCACAATTTCTTCTACGAAGTCATCATATGCTTCTTCAAATTTGGGTAACATAAGAAGCCGGAATGATTTTTTGTTTGATGTTTGATGACTTTGATGTTTGGAGTAATGGAATCACATTTTGAAAAACTTCTTCACATGAGTTTCTTGCCCGATTCTTCTCATGATATCCCCTACACTCGGAATCGGGCCGCTCGTGGCGATTGCGTCCGTGTTTTCTTGTTCCACGGACGCACTTTCCTCAAGCGCTCGTGATATAGTAGTTAATTTAAAATAATAAAGTTAAATTGTACTTGTTGACTATTTTTAAGTGTCTATGAAGACCTATGAAAATAAAACTCATTTTGACCTTGACTTTGACTTTGAAAGAATCACTGAATAATACAAATTATCATTTAAAAAAAGTCACATTTACTTGTGTTTAAATTTAAGCCAATGGAATGAAATTCATTTTTTAAAATTATTAAATCCTGTAAAACCATATCTGCACTGCCTGCTAGTGCCCCATCATCTAGATACCAAATATTCAATTTAGAATTTAGTTGTTTAATAATAGGGTGAATTGCGAGACTAAAAATTATTGGGCCAAGGAGATTACTTTGTTGACACCCAACAGCTGAATGAGCTGAACCACTGTTGACACAGTTCATAATACATTTTATGTTTTTCCATGATACCCGAAACACAGACGAAAAATACTTGGGATGCAACAGATTTGATTTTAAAGAAATACACACTGAATTATAATAACAATATAATAGGTTGGGGAAAAAGTATTTTCGTATTTTTGTATGAAAAGTCAAGACATTTTTTTCAAAGTTTATTTACATTTATTTACAATATATATGTACCGTTTTGTTGAATAACTTTCTGCCATTTTGTGGGCAGAGACATTATCCCGTTACTGTAGAAACTTTGGGACTTCTGATCAAAAAAACGGGACAAATAGTTTTGGCAGTCCTCTCTTGAGGTCAACCTTACAGAACCTAAAGAATTCTGAAGAGACCGAAACAGGTGAAAATCTGAAGGCGCAAGGTCAGGGCTATATGGTGGATGCACTAGGACCTCCCAGTCGAACTCTCTTAATTTTTGCTGAGTGGCTAAAGATGTGTGTGGTCTAGCGTTATCGTGATGAAAGACCACACCCTTCCTGTTGATCAATTCCGGCCGTTTTCTCTCGACTGCTTCCTTTAATCTCATCAGTTGCTGGCAGTAAAGATCAGAATCGATGGTTTTGCCGGACGGTAAAAGCTCATAATGAACAATGCCCTTCCAATCCCACCATACACACCTTATTTCGTGTTAGGCCAGGTTTGGCCACAGTCTGTGAAGCCTGGCCAACTTTCGACCACGACCTTTTTCGCACGTTCTTGTCGTACGTGATCCACTTTTCATCGCCAGTTATAAATCTCTTCAAAAACGGCTCGGTTTCATTACGTCTCAATAATGAATCGCAAATGAGTACACGGTTCATTAAGTTTCTTTGAGTGAGCTCGTGTGGCACCCAAATATCGAGCTTTTTTGTATAACCAGCTTTCTTCAAATGGGTCAAAACTGTTTTGTGGTCAATTCCCAGTTCTTCAGCTACATCGTAACTACTAATATGCCGATCTTGCTCCACTCTTTCAAAAATGGCGTCCATTTTATTCGTAACAGGGCGACCAGAGCGAGGTGCATCTTTAACATCAAAATTTCCGGACTGAAAACGTTTGAACCAAATTTGTGCTACTCTTACTGACACTGCATCAGGTCCATAAACATCACAAATTTTTTTCACTGCTTGAGTTGCATTTTTGCCTTTTTTATAATAAAATTTTAAAATGTATCGAATTTCTTCATTAGATTCACTCATTTTTACGGAGAGAAAAACAAATGAAAAATAGCGGGAAACAACTTTTTTTTATTTTTTTCTTTTCTTTATAATGTAACCTTTTTAATGTTACCAAAACCAGCCAGACACAAATAGTACAGTCAAAGAAATTTTATAATAAGTTTATACCTACGTTATGCGAAAAGACTTTTTCCCCGACCTAATATATACACACATTCCATGACCAAATAGAACGTGTTCTGGAGGAAGGTAAAGTTAGGAGCCTCTAAAACCGACGCGCGTGCATGAAAAGAGTTATGAAAGTCAACGAAGCGAGTGAGGCGTGTAAGAATCGTGCCTTATGGCCCTGTGTTCTCTCTGCCTACCCTGACACACTGAATCATTGTTTCTATAGATTGTTCATATTGCAAGCAAGGCCTGAGGGTCTGTGAAACCAAATGCCGTTCAAACCTTGGTTACAATTCGGTTAGCCGGCATTCAGAAGTGGAATCCATAAAAGTGTGAATTCTGACTAATATCAATGTTTTCACAAAATTATGTGTGACCAACATATAGTGGTAGTGGTAGAGTGGTTGAAATACCACGATCTAAAAAGATCTTTCTTGAGAGATATTCTGAGGAATATCGGCGTAAAGTGGCTCATGCTACGTTTCATTCGGTGACAGAGGTATCCGGGTTGTCGTCAGGCAGGCGGCCGGTCATAAAACCACAGCCAAATCTTTTGCCAACAGGGATAGGTTGAAAGGATGCCATATTGTGCCCTTATGTGCGACCTCATTTTGCTGTCTTTATTATTCTATTAATTTATGTATTTAGTGTATAGTACTGTTACATACATACATAACTTCACGCCTTTTGTTACCCGAAGGTGTAGGCAACGGCTGTCAAGCCTCGTCTCGCCGTTATGTTTACGTCCCAAATGGAATAGGTGGCGAACCTATTGCCATACCGGGCAAAATACTGTTATTTATGTAAAAAAAAGACTCCTCCCTGAGTTTCTTGCAAACTCTTCTCAGCGCAAGTGTAATCGAATTGGCGGATTTTCAATAAGTGACCTATATAAGTATCTTTATATGACCCAACCCCAATCAAATGGGATAAGGGCAGGAGAATGATGTTGAATGATAGTGCCCGATACATGCCATTAATTTACTTGATAGTTTTTTAAAAAAAATGTCCATCACTATATTCGGCTGCAAACATTTATTCCCGAATGTACTTACTATTGCTGTAATAATTTTTACAACTAATCATATTACATACAAATGTGATGTGCATATATAATTTCATAGTTCATAAAGTTTTGAACAATGTATTAGTGCGAAGTTGCTGCTTTGTTGAATTAATATTTGGTTAGTTTTGGTTTCCTATTCGTAACTCAAATACCAGCTAAATTATACTAATAAATTATACGACATTAAATTCCAAAGTTATTTTATTAATGTTAATAACAATATTAGTTTAATTAATTGTGATCAAAATTGAAAGTAGTTTATTGTCTTTAGAACTAGGTATATAAAAGTGGTGGAGTCACACAGTTCATAAATGTAAATGTTCACAGTACGTAAATAGTATGGCTGAACTGGTGAAATATTAGATGTTTTCTTAAAATTGACGTAAAATGGCTCAGCCCAGGTATCCGGGGATTTCTAATCAATCTTAATTAATACAGCTTACTATGAAGCTCAGCAAAATAGACCACCTTTTGTCTGGTTTTTTTTTCTGGAACGTGTCAAAGCTGGAACGCTGGTGGCAATATAAATTATAAAAACCATCTTCACAAGGCTGAACTGAATCAAATTTTCCAGTATATGTAAAACACTTAATTTACATAGCAATGGATTTTGTGGCCAATTTTAAACTTCACCCGTGTATTAAAGAGTAATTTATGTTCATAAATTTTAAAACCAGGTTAGTACCCTTAAACCTTTGATTATCCAAGTGGATATTTTAAAGGACAGTTTATGCAAAGGTTCGGCTTATGACAGAATATACGAATTTTAATGAATAGTTTGATATTACAGGCCACAACCTTTATAAGAAACTAGCTATTGTTTGCAACATCCTTCTGATGGCAAATATTTTACTTAGATGTTCGACAATTCCTAGTAAAATCTCACTATTATATATTAAATTAGTCTCGGTGGTCCAGTAGTGGGGTTCGAATCCTGGCACATACCAATGACTTTTCGAAACCAATTAATTTCGAAAGTCATGTGTGATAAATATCGATGTCTATAAACTTTGTGCCCGGTATGGCACTAGGTTCGCCACCTTATTCCATTTGGGACGTAAATATAACGGCGAGTCGAGGCTTAACAGCCACTGCCTACACCTTCGGGTAGACAGAGGCGTGAAGTTATGTTATATATTAAGTTCTGCAACTTGTGGTGGAGTTTATTTGATAAGCGCGGTATTTAGAGGAACCCAACCATTTCATCCCAATTTCCTAATTTCGATCTTATTCTTATTTTCAGCCTTTGAGCTCTTCAGTACACTGTCTGACTAGGAGTACAGGGCCACTCACATACCCACTCTGAACCGTCAAGACTTGTTTTACTAAAGGTACTACTTAACAAGTATTGTTATACTAAAGGCTGGCAAATGCGGAAAGGCGGATGTGACGTCCGTAGGCGGCGGTAGTCGCTTAACATCAGGTGACTCGAATGCTCGTTTGTCCCGGTTTTTACATAAAAAAACACTTCTATATTCCAACAGGTAAGCAGGGAATGCAATTATAACACTGTCTGTGTTTCAGGTGTCCATGGTTGGTGTCAGTGCTTTCAGCTGACCTGCTTGCTCGCTTTTCCCCATACAATAAAAATAGTAATAATGTATATACTTATACTATCCTGTTAATTAGTTTTACTTAAAATAATACAAACTTATCTCCTTAAATAAATAACCTTAACTTTCCAAGCAAACTAACGCCAGCTACAAGGTTTTGAACTTCGGCTTATTGTTTTCAATTTTCTTGAGTAATATTGTTTATTAGTTTTTAGTTGGAAATATTTAAAATTTGAAAACCTGTATACAACTCGAAGGTCTGGAAGTCTATCTAGTAAAGATTATTTTTTCTGTGAACCTCATTAGCAACCTTGTTAAAATTAATTGGTTAAACTTTTCAGATTTTTCTGCTAAATATAGTTGATTATAGAAATCTTACAAATTATTCCTGCATGACGAAGCATAACTTCCGCTGCCTACTCTGTTGGGTATTAAAGACGTGATAACTGATTACTGGCGGTTACATTTATCTACATATATATACAATGTATAAATAAAAAGGGATGTGTTAGTCTAGTAGTTGGTTAGCGTTGTAGGGAGCATCGCAGAAGCGGTCCATTATCAAGTAACGAACAGTCATATTTGTCGTAGTTGTCGAAGGTGACTATGATTTATCACTGGAGGGTGCATGCTTTATAGATTAAAAAGATGTGATGAGTCATCACTCTGATCAGTCCAATTTCCTTATCATGAAATTCAAGAGCGGATCAATAAATTAAGAGTGTAAGAGAGAGAGAGAGAGGCACACATTTGGCAAAATAATATCAATATGTACCGGTCACGTCACGCGGTAGGAACGGTTGCTATGTGCAGATATTTAATCTAGTAACCTGGCAACCAGGATCGACAAGATACTGGAAGAGCACCGCAAAGATGAGAAAAGCAGATACTTTAAGATATAAACATTTTAAATAGATATTACGATATCGAGAAGAACAGTAAATAAAAATTTGCGTTAATAATTCATTGCGTACGTTGGGAAAAGTACGGATAATAGAACAATGTTTTATAATATTAAAGAACATATCAATATAATAGGTTGGGGAAAAAGTATTTTCGTATTTTTGTATGAAAAGTCAAGACATTTTTTTCAAAGTTTATTTACATTTACTTACAATATATATGTACCGTTTTGTTGAATAACTTTCTGCCATTTTGTGGGCAGAGACATTGTCCCGTTACTGTAGAAACTTTGGGACTTCTGATCAAAAAAACGGGACAAATAGTTTTGGCAGTCCTCTCTTGAGGTCAACCTTACAGAACCTAAAGAATTCTGAAGAGACCGAAACAGGTGAAAATCTGAAGGCGCAAGGTCAGGGCTATATGGTGGATGCACTAGGACCTCCCAGTCGAACTCTCTTAATTTTTGCTGAGTGGCTAAAGATGTGTGTGGTCTAGCGTTATCGTGATGAAAGACCACACCCTTCCTGTTGATCAATTCCGGCCGTTTTCTCTCGACTGCTTCCTTTAATCTCATCAGTTGCTGGCAGTAAAGATCAGAATCGATGGTTTTGCCGGACGGTAAAAGCTCATAATGAACAATGCCCTTCCAATCCCACCATACACACAGCATCACCTTATTTCGTGTTAGGCCAGGTTTGGCCACAGTCTGTGAAGCCTGGCCAACTTTCGACCACGACCTTTTTCGCACGTTCTTGTCGTACGTGATCCACTTTTCATCGCCAGTTATCAATCTCTTCAAAAACGGCTCGGTTTCATTACGTCTCAATAATGAATCGCAAATGAGTACACGGTTCATTAAGTTTCTTTGAGTGAGCTCGTGTGGCACCCAAATATCGAGCTTTTTTGTATAACCAGCTTTCTTCAAATGGGTCAAAACTGTTTTGTGGTCAATTCCCAGTTCTTCAGCTACATCGTAACTACTAATATGCCGATCTTGCTCCACTCTTTCAAAAATGGCGTCCATTTTATTCGTAACAGGGCGACCAGAGCGAGGTGCATCTTTAACATCAAAATTTCTGGACTGAAAACGTTTGAACCAAATTTGTGCTACTCTTACTGACACTGCATCAGGTCCATAAACATCACAAATTTTTTTCACTGCTTGAGTTGCATTTTTGCCTTTTTTATAATAAAATTTTAAAATGTATCGAATTTCTTCATTAGATTCACTCATTTTTACGGAGAGAAAAACAAATGAAAAATAGCGGGAAACAACTTTTTTTTATTTTTTTCTTTTCTTTATAATGTAACCTTTTTAATGTTACCAAAACCAGCCAGACACAAATAGTACAGTCAAAGAAATTTTATAATAAGTTTATACCTACGTTATGCGAAAAGACTTTTTTCCCGACCTAATATATAGAAACTTCACCACCCATATGTTCAGTTATTGTAGTTATAAGTACAGTTAGAAACTATTTACAGTACTTTTGTACATTTTAAAGTGTGGTTAAATTGACAATAAAAATTAATAAAATCTAGAATATCTGTTTATTTATTTGCAGGAAAATAAATTTATTTTAAAATTTCTTAAGAATGACTGTGAAATCTTGTGATTACTTTTTGTAAAATTCAAATCGGATATTTCATTCCAAAACCTATATAAAATGCTTCGTTCTGAATAACTAACTGACTGACTAACTGATCAACGCACAGTTGACACCGCTGATTGTCTTTAATCGGAGTAGGATGGGAAAGGAGGGGTTGGCCCTCGGATACCTCTATCATCAAACGAAACACAGTTCAGCGAGCGATCCGACCAATTCATGCAGCGAACTACGTGGCTCTTCAGCTCTGTACGCTAACTTATATCTTAATAACTTCCCAATTTGCGTAGCACTAAACCAACAGTTAAATTCGCACAGAGAATTCAAATTTATTTCAAAACAATCATAGCAATCTGAGTGTCAGTGCTGTTACCGAGCCGTGTTTGATTTCCAAATTGTTAATTGAGTTGTTAGATATTGGGGGTTGTATTAATTACCCTCTTCGTATCTGCTACAATAAACTTGATTGTGTTCGTAAACAGTGTCTTTAAATCCAGTTTAACTATTGTTTGTTTCAGGTTGTCTTGATTGATTCGTATCGTCGTTTTGTGTAGGTGTGTTTTTATTGTTCAGATCTACAATTTGTTTCGCCATAACAAATGGAATTATTTTCTCAGGGAATAACTCAGGGACTTTACTCAGTTAATTAGTGTTTTACGAGACATTAGATACTAAGATATTTTTGTAAGAGAGACGTGTTCGTGTATATCATTCATTCATTCATTTATTTATCAAGCAATTTATGTGATAATTTCATTATTTACCGTAGAGTAGACTATGGAGGATGCAAAATTGGCACGCTATAGAAGTCGATAAGGGTAACGAAAAACTTTTTATGATGAAATTGATTAATTCTTATAGCGATATAAAAGTAATATGAGCAGACTTAAAACAGTAAAATACTGTAAATATTGAAAATGGTTAAATAAAAAAACAATTTTACCAAATCACGTCTTAAATAACATATCATCGTCTCTATAAAAGTCCGGGATTTAAATCTTGACGAACACCAATGACTTTTTGAATGTTTAAATTGTATGTGATAAATAAATCATCAATTACTGAACAGAAATAATTCCCAAAACAATAATGATCTCTTCTGCTATTTTGTATCTATAATCAATTCAAAGACGGTACAGTTTGGTAGACAGATAGTGATGAGACAAATGAAAGGTTTTACAAATTACTATAGTCACAATGAAATTACAATGGATGTTCTAGACATTCTTATAGAATTGCATTTTCCTTTTAAAGCCATTAATTATAAGCTAGAAACTAATGAACATTATTATACGACAAAGTTGAAAGCAAACAATCGAAAGTACAAAACATTGTAGCCGTTGCTAATTTGTATGGAACGCTTCATTAACCAAATTAAAAAGTTTCTGACTGAGTCTTTAGAGAGGCTATTTATCTTCGAAACGCCACTGCAGCCATGGTGACATCCGAAGTACTAGATGATACGATGAACAAAAATAACTTAATTAATAAATACAAATTTGTCTATTGATATATTTTTATGTGAAAGAAACTCTTAAATTAACCAGTTTTAACGGTGGTAGAGCCATGCAGTTTGCTGCGTGAATGGGCCGGCTCGACCGGTGAAATACCACGACCTCTCAGAAGATCGACGTAAAGTGGCTCGTGCCGCGTTTCGTTCAGTGAGAGAGGTACCCGGAGGCCCACCCCCCTTCCCCATCCTTCCCTATCCCCTATCCCTTAAAGGGTGGCAACGCAACAGTAACACAATATGTGTTGCTGGTGTCCATGGGCGGCGGTGATTGCTTTCCATCAGGTGACCCGCAAGCTCGTTTGCCCCTTCTCCCATAAAAAAAATAAATAATAATAACTAGAGATTTAAACGTAGGAAATACGTATATTTAATTTATTTTTGATATACTACGTGTATTTAATCTAACAGTCTCGCTGATCCAGTGGTCGAGCACCCCGCTTCTGAATCCAGGTCGCGGATTCGTATCCTGGCTCACACCAATGACTTTTCGAAATTAATTTCGTAAGTTAAGTGTGATAAATATCGATCTCTAAAAAGCTTGTGCCCGCTATGGCAATAGGTTTGTCACCTATTCCATTTTGTACGTAAATATAACAGTGAGACGAGGCTTAACAGCCGCTATCTACCTCTTCGGGGAGAAAAAGTCGTGAAGTTATGTTATGTATTTTATGGAATTATATAGATAACTAAAATCTACCTTATGAATCTTATCTTAACTGAAAACATCGAATAACATTTTCACATGTCATTAAGTGTAAATAAGTTAATGGCAATTAAACGGAATACGATTCTAAGATAATTTCCGAACGAACGATGAACGATACCAATAAAAAGGCAAATTCAAAACAAAGTAGATTAAATGCTTAAAGAATGAAGCATGAACACTTCTAGATAAATTGTAGCGAACAATTCAATGATGAAATAAAATTTAGATAGTTTAAATATACCTAGATGTTCGTAAAATATATATAATCGACATTGACATTAATACAAAAATTACACTACAATTAGATAAATAGCAATATCATCCTATTATTAACAAATATTATTATGACATTTTATCTATCTATAAAAATCTTTTCATCTATTATATATAAACAATAAATACAGATTGTGAAAGAGCCCACACAGTGAACGTATTGCAGGTCAATGATACATACAATTGCATACTAATAATAAAGCTTCTATATTGTATCGTATAGTCTACATTGAGACATCATACCGTTGATATTGAATCAAGAGTCAAATGAAATAATCACATTTCAAGCCGCTAAACTCTGCAAATAAAGTAAGTTGACAGTTTAGTTCTCTTCATTGTAAAAATTGAATCAAAATGTATAGACTGCATCAATCATTACATAGTGTAAAACGAAGTTGTTTTCCGCTATCTGTCCTCTTATATGCTTACATCTTTGAAAGTACGCAACGGACTTTGATGCGGTTTTTTTAATATATAGAGAGTGTCAACAAGGTTGACACCCTCTATCTATTAAAAAATAACAAATCAATGCAATGTTGCGCGTTCCGTTGTAAAAAAAAGTTGCTTTAAGCTGTTGCGTAGTTTTAAAGATGTATGCATATAAGAGGACAGACAGCGGAAAACAACTTTGTTTTACACTATATCATGATAGACAATATTTTCTTGCATTTTTTTTGCAGGTTAATCATTACACATCTTGTTCACTGAAATTAAACGTATGGAAATAGCCAAATAGTGTATTTCAAATGTGCAAAATAATGTTAATACTGTATGACGTGCTCTACTGCATTGCCATTAGAACTCCTAGAATTTTTTCATAAAGTGACTTTAACTCAAGACTATAATAATACAGAAGAGCAGAATATTAACAGTACAGAAAAAAAGACTTTTGAGCTTTAGCCTGTCTAAAATAAGCTAAAACATTAAACACAGCTTTATTGAAATAGAATAGACTAGGACAACAAAATACGCTTTACTAAATTATATAACCATACGTGTTAAATTTGAAATATGACAGGAAACAGAAGACTAAAGCAAAAACATATTAACATTTATATTTTCATTATAATCCTACAAATAATTCTCTCACAAGCATTAGCATATTATGAATACCATCCAAGTCCGTATCCAAATTACTATTTTTACCCGATTTACTACGATTTTGAGGAATTCATAGCCCACAACATTACAGTCAATCACACGGTACCTTCCGTACAGATTTACGTCAGTCCAGCAGAAAGTACCACTACTGAATCTCCAAGCACAGCGAGGTCCTGTAATATATGGTGCTGGGTCAGAAGAGTTGGACTTTTTGTGGTGCAACAACTTCTAGCAGATAATACATAAAAGTAAATAATTGTTTTTAGAACCTGTTAATTTATCCGTTTTTCATTAACACAATGCGAGACCTCTTTTTGTTAAGATATTACTATATAACTTAGCTTTATTAAGTATACATTAAGTTAAGATCTGAAAATAAATATGCGTGATATTTTGATTTTTTTTTTACATTTCGTCAGCAAGGCTGGCAGAGAAATATTAATGTGCGGAAAGTGAAGTCAAAGTACATGATTACTATGAAAGCAATTGTCTTATCGTAAATGAACGGCAGACTTCTTAGATTATAGTTTTATAAAGATAAAAGAAAATAAGTGAGAATATTTTTATAGATATTTACAAATGCATTAAGCTTTCTAATAATTAAAATTAATTTAAATACTGTTTGATGTGTTCTACCATTAAATGTATTACCATTAAAACTCCTAGAATTTTTAACTCAAGACTATAACAATAAAAAAATGCAGAATATTAACAGTACAAAAAAAAGCAATAAGACTTCAGCGCTATATTTACAAACGCTTTCTAATAATTGATCAAATCTAAAAACAATGAGCAGTAAGTCTGCTCGTTGATTTTATATTATTTTTATAGATTTGTATTTAAATTTTACTATTATGTTAATTAAGTTTAGATTAAGTTAGTGGTAAATTTAATAAGAAGAAGAACAAAATCGTTACATTATTTACAATTATACAGTTAAAAAAACTAGGTGAAATCAAAGTTCTCTGCATCTCGCTCTACCGGCAGCGTGCCCAGAAGGAAGACTGGCCGCATTGCCACGCTGAATCTTAATTGTTAGTTACACTATAGTCGGATTTTTAATTATACAATAACCACTGACGTTTACGGTGTTGTCAGTTTTTGATGAAAAAAAAATTACGTGGAGTCCCTCCGCGCTACTGAAGTGGAACTTTTTAACAGACGTACATTTATAACACGCTTAATTTATAAAGAGCACAACTGACTTACATTCCACAGTCGATAGTTTTACCAATACACGGTAAAACTACTGACTGTGGAATGGAGATTGGCGGGTTCGATTCCCACTCGAGTATAATCTATACTTATATTATAAAGCGGAAGAGTTTGTTTGTTTGAACGCGCTAATCTCATAAACCACCGGTCCGATTTCAAAAATTCTTTCACTGGTGTATAGTCCATTTATCGAGGAAGGCTTTAGGCAATATTATATTTTCAAATAAATTAGGGATCCTTACTATAAGTTCAATACTGTAACCCAAGGTGTAAGAAAAAGACCCGAAAAAAATTCTTAAATCGCGAACGCTGCAAAAACTATTGATTATAGAACAAAACAATGAACTACACTTTCACAGAACATACAATTGTCGACAGAAAAGTCCGCGACGCCATATGTCTAACTAGTGTAGTTATCGCACAATAAGTGTGTTTTGAATTTTTAAAAATAATTATAAGTAATAAAAGTTCTTTATTTTGTACTTTGGTATTAACTCTACTCAAAATAAATTACTTCAATATAAAGATAGATTCAATACCTTTCTAGAACTTTTTGAATGATTCAATTCGGACATTTAATTCAAAAGATATCGCAAAATACAAAATGTAAGTATACGTTTCTTAGGCAAATATTCCGCGCACATATAAATGATCGGGAGACCCGCCCGACTCGGTCATTAGCGCCGCTTATAGCTGGCAGGTAATTTTTTTTTTAATTTTCTTAGATTTTTTTTTCTTTTTGTCATAATGAGTTTGTAGTATTTAATCGTCTTTTGGGGTATATGTATATTTATTTTGTAATAATTAATAGGTGATGTGAACCTGTAACATCTGTGACCCCGTGTCTATTTAGACACATTAGATTAGAATTTGTTCTATTTAAGAGTATAATAAACGGGAAATAACACGAAAAGTGTAGGTAAACAAATACTTACTTTTATTATTGGCTTGACGTTTCGGCCTGGTTGCACTGGCCATAGTCACAAGCAGACAGATCATTTGTTTACCTAAATGTGTCGCGTTATTTTCCGTTCATTATATTTATGTAATATGGAACGCGAATATTAAAAGATTTAAAAATATTTTCATACTTAAGTAACCAAAGTCATGGGTCAAAGCTACAGTTAGTTCTTTACGCAGATATTATAATATATTATCTATAATTCTTTACAATATTGCAACTTCATATAAATGGACGAAGCGCAAGATATCCCTACGCACCTCAATCTTGGCGTCTTTTTCTAAAATATAAAGACTTAGCGATTTTGTTACACATCTGCATACCACATAGTTGCCCATCTATATATATCTACGGTTTTAATATCGTGATCTCTTTTAAAATTTTGTGAATTTATTTTGATAAGACTAATACCGAGGTGCCAAATCGACATCATTTAAAATATAAAAAAAAAACACTCACTGTGAGTTAGCCATACTGGTAAGAACATGTGGTGACCAGGTTTTTTTTTTAAATCGACGACAATGACAAATTAAAAAAAAAAGGTTCAAGTAGTATTAAAAAAAACTAAAGATTGACAAAAAACTTCTGACAAAGTCCCTGGTATTGCTATTGATTGAAGTTGATAATAATTTTTTTTATGGGATAGGAGGGCAAAGGAGTAAACGTATCACCTGAAGGTAAGCAACCTGCGCCGCCCGTGAACACCGGCATCACTTATAGTGTTACCGTTGCGTTGCCGATCTTTAAGGGAGAAGGATGGGGAAGGGAGGTGGACCTCCGGGTACCTCTCTCACCGAACGAAACGCGGCATGAGCCACTTTACGTCGATCTTCTGCGAGGTGGTGGTATTTCACCGGTTGAGCCCATTCATGCATTCATTCAACTGCTTAATATTTTAACTGCCATTATTTTCATCATATCTAGGTTGTTAGTCGCTAATATCAAAAGCTAAGCAAGTAAGGTGTGTAATAATCGTGCCCTATGACGCTTTGTACCCTTTACCTACCCCGCAAGTGGCGTGAAGTTATGTATGTATAAATCAGGAACTTGAATTGAAAAAAAAATAGTGTTGATAGTTCATTTATGAGGAAAGCTTTGGGGTAATAATATGATCGGGGCAATAATCTTTTTAGTGGAAAATGTCTAAAATATGGCGGTACGAAGTTCGCGCGGTCTGCTAGTTCTTAATATAGGTCTGGGTAGAATTTGGTGACTACTTTATTTAGGAGGATCTGCCATATTCGACGTCGCATTGTTCTTTGATTTAGGTACTCCCCCAAGCTCAAGCCCATTCGATACCCATATTGTAAAATGCATTAAAATACTTATAGCATTGGATTTAGAATGACGTCACATTTTCAAGTTACTATCGAAGAGCCCTTTCATTTGATACCCATATTGTAAAAAAGAATTAAAACTATATTTGAATGAGAGGCGGTGGAGTTTCACCGATCGAGCCGGCCCATTCATGCAGCGGACTGCTTAGCTCTACGACTGTTAATAATATTATCCCAACTTAGCGTGTATAAAAACTTTAAAATTGAGTTCTAAGATCCAATACATATTAAATATTTATCACATACATAAAATATACATCCTTAGATACTTACATACATACATTGCAAAATAACAAATATCGATTTAATTATCTTTATAATAACAAATATACGTCTGGCATATTCGGTAGCCGCTTCGTAACTACTTGTTGTGTTACAAAAAAAATTGGAGATTTACAAAAAAAAGTACTAGTACAGATAGCACAAAAAGAATTAATTAGAAAGAAATTGCAATAAGGTAAAAATAATTAAGACAAATCAAAATTTAGTTTACATAATGAAATTAAATACAAAGAAATTAAAAAGCCCTTATTTTACCAGCTACATATTGCATTTTAATAACTATACTAGTTGTTGCTCGCTACTTCATCTGCGTGGACGCCAAAAAAGCAGGAAGAATACTGTGCCCGTGCCATTATACGGGTTCATCGCTCACCCCCAGTTAGTGATAGCGTGATAACATTTAGCCTATGTGTTGACCCGACCCTCTTGGCTATATATGTATAAGCAAACTTCGACGTAAAAGCATGCAGTACTTTTACAGTTTATCCGTAACAAACATACAGACAAACGGACAAAATTCTAAAAACTTTATTTTTGGGTTCGGTATCGATTGTAGATCATATCCCAAGACTTATACAAATGAATTATTCAATGTATTGTTTCAACTTTCCTACAGTTTTATTACATTTATAGATTATTTGGCGGCCCATTAGAAAGAAATTATTTATTTTGCCCATTTTGTTTTTTATACTTCTTAAACGAATTTGTAATCTAATTGTACTTTTGTACATGTACACTACTGGTTGCAATAAGGTAAAAATAATTAAGACAAATTAAAATACAGTTTATATAATGAAATTAAATACAGTAATAAATACAGAAATAAAAAAGCCATTATTTTATCTGCTACCTATTGCATTTTTAATAACTATATTATTTATTGACTAATTACTAAATATTTACTAAACATGTTTTACAATTCTAATACTGAACTAGTTGTTACTCCTGTGCCTGTATGGATACTTTTTATTAAGGTTCCCAAGGTTGACTTTTCTATTATAGCGACGTTAAACTAATTATTATTTGTTATTATTATTATATAACATTAAAAAAATGCCTTGTTTGTATATTCCTAGTAATATTTGAATTTTTTGGTTTGTTTTTTTTTAAGTAGCATATAAATTTAAAAATTAAAAACTATATTTTTATGCAGCCAGTACTTTTGAGACACGGTGCGATAAAAACAGTGCCGCTACTAGCTACTAGATGTCTATGTACAGTTTTTAATCATGCTATGTAAATTCTCTTCCATGGTTCATATAAGCCGATTTATGTTCTAGTGTATTATATTACTAATAATACCCGCGAGGGGGCGTTAAAAGCGTTAAACGCTTTTGCAAGAGACATTAGAAGTTCCACTTCAAAAGTTCCACTTCAAAAAAAAAAATAGTGTTGTAGCAAAACTCTTGAATGAATAAAATTGCCACGATTGTTTAGCTTGGGAATAATTAGTCACCGTAGTTCAGAAACTTGTAAGATTGTCCCATTTTCAATACATCACGTAGTTGAAACTATAGATGTATAAAATATAACAATTATAGGTACGTAATAAAAATGAAAAAAACATCGTTCATTTCATATTTTTTTGTTATTTTCAAATGAAAAGTTTTCACTGTCATGACATTTTTAAGACTTACATTTTTATACAGTTTTAAAAAATTCTGATGAAGAAAATTATTTGTTAAATAAAGTTTTAGAAACTTTGTTACAAAGTATTTAAAAATGGTGTTGGTGAGTCCAATTATTTATTAAATTGAGTAGTATACGTTTTAGAGTGTTTAGTATAATTTGAGATCATTAACTATTTCACTCATTGTTCATTCATCTGATTGAATAAGAACTGAATCCATCACTATTACTTTAAATATGGCAACATTATTTTACAAAGTGACCTTAACTACTGTCAGCTAGCTTTGTCTAATTAAAAATACGACTATAGTGCATTGGGATAGCCTGTAAGGATAGTTGTAATTTATGAGGACTAAATAAATCAAATATAAAATAAATAAAAAACTAGTGAAAAAAAGAAGAATTATTTAATAACATCCTTGATTTTTGTAGTTTAAATTACCAATTTAAGACATAACTTTATTTACATGTTAAATAAATCATACAATTTGAATAGATAAAAACGAATAGAAAAATCATAGTCGAGAAGGAGGCTAACAACAGCACCAACCAACAACTTAGCAAATAAATCAGTCACGTATAGAATATGAATAAAACTTAGTATTCTGTACAAAAGGTTATCCATAAAACTTCTGTATTCCCATGCCGACATAGTTTATCTTTAATAAACGAAGAACCGGCAAATAAACAGTGAAAGCACTCAAAATGTTACACAAATCTAAAAACAAACTTTCCCTTTTATTGTATACGTGACTTCGTTGACTATTTTTGGTTATCGTCTTCAGTTTGTTATATACTTTAATTAATTTCTTATTATATCCATAATGTTTATTTCGAGTAATATATATGACATTGTAACAGCAATTCGTAATTATTTATTCAAATGTATGGCCTCGAAATGTACTCGTAAGCACACGAAAAAGGTATATCATTAGATTTTTCACCGGAGAGGGTTCCTGGTGTATACTTTTTGGAACTGCAGTTTAAATTATATTTTTAAGTTTAGGATTAGTTAAAATGTATTAATATTATAATATAAAAATATATACCTAACTGTAAGAATATTTCAGGAAATAAATAAAGATAAAACATAACATAACTTCACGCCTTTTCTATCGGAAAGTGTAGGCAGCGACGGCTAAGCCTCGTCTCGCCTTATGTTTACGTCCCAAATGGAATAGATCGCGAACCTATTGCCATACCGGGCATAAATAAATAAGGAAGGAAAAACAACAAACAAACAAGGAAATAAATAAAGGCTTAAATAAAATAATAAATATTTACTATTAATTGACAAGTTTTATAAATACGACATTTTTATCATGCTTTTGTCTTACTTAATTCTTTACATCCTCAAGATACTAACACCTGGTTAATTCAAATCATTTCTATGTAACATCTTTGCGTCGAAATTGTTCACTGTTATCGGAGCAAATCAAACAATGACCGATTGTTTAAGGTAGTATATAAAACATTAAATCCTGAATTTACGAAACAATACATTTTGAAACGTTACCAAAGGAAAATATCAGATTTCGTTCTGTTTCAGCTTTCAGTTTTACAATTTGGGCCGATTGATGACGATGAATTGATTGAACATTTTGAAGCGTGATATATTTGTGATAGTTATTCGACTTGAAATATTATATCAACAATGGAGAGTGAGTATTTTTTTACTGACACACCATAATTATTATAAAAAAAATGCAAGAAATATAGTTGGCACTATTTAGAAATTTCGTATTTTCGGCTTTCAAATCAACATAAACTAAGTACCAAGAATTGAGGCGGATCAAGACTAGATTTTTTTTTATTTGGGACGGGATAAAATGTTGAACGGAACATTAAAATCCTTAATCAAGTTAATCTATAAGTCATTTAACTTTAGGTTAACGAGCAAATGATATTGATTAATTATATTATTAACTAGATTAACATAACATAGCTTCACGCCCTTTTCTACCCGAAGCTGTAGGCAGTGGCTGTTAAGCCTCGACTCACCGTTATGTTTACCTCCCAAACGAAATAAATGGCGAACCTATTGCCATACCGGGCAATATATTTTCAATTTTAGATATTTTATACAATTTCAACTAGGTTTTTGCAATGAGTGAAAAAAATAACTCGAATACCCTTATCACACTGGTTGTATCCATATCTATACTAATATTATTAAGTGGGAACATTTTTATTTTTGTAAAAGCTTAGGACCCATTTCAAAAATTCTTTTGGCGTAATGCGGCCAATGGCGTAAATTGGAAAGCTGCATTCACCCAAAATAACATAGTCCATAATTAATCATAATCTTCATCGCTGTTTTGTCTGTACACGAGTAACACCGCGAGGTGGAAAAGTAGTTAGTTATTAAGTTAGAAAAAAATAATTATTCCTATTTAAAATCGCAAACTATAAAGTGCAAATAACACATGATAGGTGCTCTATATAAACTTATATTGTTTATGGTTTTGGTCTGTCTTACTATTTTATTTGTTTTTACGAATATGCTCTAAAACGGTTGGTACGAATGTAACTTCACTCTGTAGTTTTTTTTTTGCATGCATCATAGGAAAAAAACTAATCGAATACGTATTGAAAAGTATATGTGGTAATTGTGTTTTTTTTTCTTGTTAATATAATTTCAGAATCAACAATATATGTATTGTACTCGTTAGTCGTTGTAGTGAACTGTTACAAAACGAAATTTTTCTCACCAAGCATGGATTCAGAACCATCAATCTCGATACTGTATGCGCGTGACAAAAACAGTGATCAAATCGCGAACAGTTGTCTTACAGAGATGTATCCACGTAATTTGTACAAATACCCATTACGTATAGACAGGAACGACATACCATGCATAATACATTGTGTACTTAAAAAATTCGGCATTATGACCAACGATGGATATATTAACATCAAGAATTATTACAAAAGAGTACAAGCTATACACAGATACGACCCAAGAATTTTGATATCAGATGTCGGTGAGACTTGCGCCCAAAATATAAATGGGATGAATCTTGATCATGATGTATGTAAAAAAGCTAAAGTCTTCAATGATTGTACACAATTGTATGCTGTATCATACACCGATCCAGATGAATGGTGAAAATACAAAATACATTTTTTTTATTTTTATATTAACTTTTTTTAATAAACAATACAATGTATTTTTTATTTTTTTCATCGCCCAGAAAAAGGTTCTGTCTCGAAAGTAGTGTAGCAAAGTATTTTAGCATTTTTATCTACCATTTATGTAAATGCCAACGATACCTTCGTACGTTTTGGAGACAAATTCTCACTGTCCCCTTTTGATTACAACATTCCTGAATATTATTAAATATTGTATTCACTCGGCATCACAAAAGCATATAAAAGCTTTTATTATCAACCGAGGCTTGATTTAATTATAATCTTCATGAATAAATGCGTCTTCTTCATGAATATTATAACATGTTTTTGTCTGATTCTATAATTTTTATGTTTGTCTTCTTTTATCTGAAATTCTATAGCTACCGATATTCTATATTAAAATAAAATATCTCGAATAAGACTTGTGGTATTTGCTCACCTGTATTGGATCTATTTGTTGAAAATATTTTGATCAGAGAAACCGGAGATAATCTTACTTTTATGTAAGAGTAGAATCGAAAGATGAATCGAAAGAAATACAGATAATATTGTGTATAGATCAAGAGAAACATATTATTATGTACTATTTGGTTTTTCTAATGAAAACATACCGCCCAAATAATACTCTTAAAGTAAATAATAACATAATACAAAATCTCGTTGACCGCGTCGAAAACAATGTTGTAAGGAAGGAAGTAGGATTGAAAAAAAAGTGTCGGTGTAAAAGTAAAAAACGGCTTGCTCCGGTCGTTCAGACATGTAGAAAGAAAGAATGATGTAAAATTGACTAAGCAAATACCACGACCTCTCAGAAGACCGACGTAAAGTGGCACATGTCGCGCTTCGTTCGGTGAGAGAGGTACCCGGAGGCCCACCCCCTTCCCCATCCTTTCCTATCCTCTATCCCTTTAAGGTCGGCAACGCAACAGTAATATGTAATATGTGTTACTGGTGTCCATGGGCGGCGTTGGTTGCTTACCATCAGGTGACACGCCTGCTCGTTTGCCCTCCTTACCCATAAAAAAACGTGTCTTTTAGATAGTTATAATGCTAATAAACTATGTGACTGCCGAGAAACACTTTGAGAATGTAATTTTAACATATTATGTAGAGCGTAATCTCTAGGACATTATAGCAATTGGATTTTTCCCTGAAACCTAAATCACGACAGAAACAAGTAATGTATAATGTACACAACCAAGTTCTGTATTAAATTCGAATACATTTTAGCTTCTCTTATCTCGTATAAGATAAGTGTCGCATTGCGTAACAGAGTAACAACTTATTCGGAAGTAAGATATTTTCACTTAAAATATTTTGTTTACACCAAAAGTAAAAAAATTGAAGTATAATCCGCTTTTACCATGAAAACTGTCAGTATTTTGCATAAAACCATGCCTATATTTTATTATAATCTTTTTTTATGAAAAAGTATTATCGTAATTCGTGCAATTGTCAAGGGATCTCATCTCCGTTATATGAGCTATGGGAGAGCAACCCTACACGACAGTGTGTCACATTCTCATGTTATTAGTGTCTTTCCTGCTCCCAAACATCGTATATCATATCCCTATATAAAAATATCCTAAGTTTATGTCTGTACCTCTGACATTTTCATGTTGGTCGGATGTGTAGTTATTTTTTTTACTACTTAGGTGGTAAACAAACCGCTACCGTGGCCTGTATAATGCCAGGTGTAAAACCTTTTTCATTATATTAACACCCAAAGACCCGGCTATTTTCACGGAGCTTGGAAACCTTACTTACATACAAGAACATAATACTACAAGAAAGTAGTGTCTTGTTGCCGTTTTATGGTTATGATAGTTTTTTGCTATATACTGCTGTAGCGTATTCGTAGATTCAGTAACTCCGCTCTTCTCAATTAAAAAGTTTCAAGTTCAAAAACTGGCTCAGTGACAATATTACATACAATCTAATTCTGTGCGAGATAAATATCGATAGCTGACAATTTGTTTCGCAATAGGTTCCACCAACTACTAAACACTTGAGGTCGGAGGCATAGCAGCCGTCATAGTACTCAACTTAAACGTATTCAAGTTAAATTCTGTAATCTAAATATTACATTTCTATTTGGAAGCTGAAATTAATACTATCGAGCTTTTATATTTACATAATTGTATACACACTAGTACAAACATACAATGTCTTTGCTTCCAAATATGCAGTCACTTTCAATTAAATGTTTGCTGTTGTCAAAACTAGCACTGTAATGGCCATTACGTAAATTGCACACGGTTAACTAATTTGTTATGACCCAAATACCGCGTCACAGTTGAAATAGCCACGTAATATACAGTATGAAAATAGAGGCAACATATACACCCAAGGGAATGGGCAGAGGAAATTTAGTAAGCCATAAAAAAAAACACCCAATGTTTTAGATCAGTAGCTATTAGGTGTTTAAATTATATGTGTAATAAGCTGAATGTTTGTTTTCTCTCCGTAATATTTCCACTAATTTTATTATCCTAAAACATTCAACCTTATCTAGCGACCAATTTTACATAGAATTGTAATTGAGTACAATTGTGGTACTCTATTTGACTGCCGGATTAACGTCCACTCTTCGATCTGGTTGATTTATGAATATATAAAATTCGTCTGTGAGACTACACGGAGTTATAATTTAAACTTACGTATCCATAGATTATCCAATAACTACTTTTTTATTGGAAAGTGAACAAATTAGCTTGATCACGACGAGCGGGTCTTTTAGGTTGCTGACCTTTAAAATAGGAATGAAAGGGGTTGGTGAAGAGAAGGGGAAGAAGGTGAACCTCCGGATAATTTTTGCACTGACGTGGGTCAGTCACGTTTAGTTCGATAGTAATAATATCTCAGTCTCGGTGATCCAGTGGTCGAGCACTATGGTGGCTTCTCAATCCAGAGGTCCGGGTTTGAATCCTGCACACACAATGACTTTTCGAAATTAATTTCGAAAGTTATGTGTGATAAACATCGATGACTAAAAACTCTGTGCCCGGTATGGCAATAGGTTCGCCACGTATTGCATTTGGGACGTAAATATAACGGCAAATCGAGGCTTAGCATCCACTGCCTACACCTTCGGGTGGAATAAGGCGTGAACTTATGTTATATTATATCATATCTTAGACATAAATCACACAGCGCCCTCTAGTAAATTAAGCATTAGTTGATTGTGTTATATATGTGATATACTTAGAGTTCGCAATATTTCTTTGGTTAAACCAAAAACATGCAAAGAGCTGGGAAGCTCTATTTGCTTTACTACTAACTGGCTATATACGCTAACGGGAAACACATTATTTTACAGGTTCAATGTTGTACTGTCTGATATTAATAGTCAGTTCATCGTACGCGCGTATGTCAGTAATGTACGCGCATGACAAGCTGAGTGATCTAGTGGCACAACAATGCCTCAACGAGATATTTCCCAAGAATAAAATCATTGAAGTACAAGAGTCGGATGAGGCGTGCATAATCTTCTGCGTGCTGAAGAAGTTTGGCATCATGAGTTCCAATGGTGTTATCAATCTAGAAGTTTATAGGTAACTTGGAATACACAATGACTTCTATTCTATTCAGTTCCATTTAAAACTCAAATAAGTAACAAACTAAATTGATAAACCCTAAATTTCTAAAAAGTTTCCCTAATTTTTTGTCTCCTTACCTTACCTCCTGTATTATTGTTCCTTTAACACTGGAAAAGTTGGAGATTTACAGTAAATTGTGTGGGCAGTAAAACTTTTATGGCTCACGTACACTGTGTCGGACAGGTGTTGTCTATGAGCAACTAGAGGAAGGAATACAAACCGGATTATTATGAAAATATATTTTACTTTTAATTCCCTTCTTAATTTTATATGTATGCTACACAGTTTTCTACATGAATAGGCCGGTTCGACCGGTTAATGGTATTATTTATCACGACCTTTCGGAAAATCGACGTAAAGTGGGTTATTCCGCGATTCATTCGATAAGAGAGGAGGCCTTTTTCTACCTTCCATCCACATCATCCTCCCTATCCCGTCTTATAGGCCGGCGACTTAACTATAACCCTCACAGAACTACAGATAAGTGGTTTATCCCTTTGTCCTATTACTAATGAAAATTAATCTCATTACCAACCTATTTTTATATACTAAAAACCATTTTTTCTTTTTTTCTGGGGGTATATAACTAGTACCTATCCATTTTAGCACCCCGACTATGATTTCGGAAAATTACACGTTAATCGGTTCTATGAATAACCACTAAATAAAATTTGTTTATCTATATATCCATTGACGAATATTTTTTACTAAACATTTTAATCAAATATAATTTTCATTTTAGAAAACGTGTACAAATCGCCCACCAGCTGGATCAGAGAAGCGCGGCATCCAATTACGGCAGCACCTGCATGGAGAACGCGGAAACAATACAACACAAACAAGATGTTTGCAAAAAAGCCAAAGTTTTCAATGATTGTACACACTTATACAGAGTTCTATTGAAATAAATACTAAACAATAGTTTTATAATCGATTGAGCTATGATTGAATCGATAAATATAAATATAAACTGTGTGTCACAACCCTAGAATATTATATATTTAATTAAATGTAATAGACACTTGATTGTAAATTTCACGCCGGCGAAGAAAATATTCATAGTTAAACCTTAAAAAAAACATAACTTCACGCCTTTGTTACCCGAAGGTGTAGGCAGCGGCTGTTAAGCCTCGTCTTGCCGTTATGTTTACGTCCCAAATGGAATAGGTGGCGAACCTATTGCCATACCGGGCACAAAGTTTTCAGTCATCGATATTTATCACACATAACTTCCGAAAACTTCCTTCCTTCGGGAATCGAACCCGGACCTATAATAGTTAATATATTAAAAAGAAATATTCTCAATACACATGTGTAGTTTTAGTATATTAGTTAATTTATTCAAGACACCCTGAAAATTGTTTTTATTTGAGTCCTATTTTCATTAGGTTGCTATTTTTGTTTAACACAATATATTTATATAGAGGAAATACGCCAGGCAAGGTTTGAATATGACCTAAGTATCTCGCTATTCCTATAAAATCTATTCTTGTGACAGACTTATGTATGACCTAGTTGCTATTCTTATATAGTGCGATCCAGGGGTCCTTTCACAGACGCCTGCTTGGGGTTACAAATGAGGACTCAATTTACCACCTCCACTCACTAAACAAATGTTCCTCTTTAAATATTAGCTTATTTATTTCCAGTTTGTTTAGTTAAATTAATCTTTAGAATTATTATTTGCTTCCTTACTTTCTATTTATCCGTCTCCAGCAATAAGATAAATAATATGTAATTTTTACGTAACTTGGTAAAAAATATATATTTCATCTACAAATAGATTTGCATTTGGCAGATATATATATATTGTAAATATAAATATAACTGCTGTAGATGAGTCATTTATTAGACAAATTAATGAAAAGCATCTAACTATCGTACTTGAATATGGTTACAGCTTTAGTAATAAATATACTTAAAATAGTTAAAAATAATTACGAATATATTTTATCTCATAATATAATATATCAGTCCTGGGATCGCATCCGGGTTCACACCAATGACTTCTCGGAATAGTTTTCGGAAGTCATACATCGATGACTGGCACAACATTGTGCTCGGTGTATGGCAATAAGCTCTGCCACCCATACCAATTGGGACGTACAACATCGACAAGTCGAGCCTTAAGAGCTACTGCCTACACCTTCGTATAGGAAAAGGAGGGTAGTAATAAAAATAATACTGTTTTTATATTGTAACCCAAGTACATATTATTATGTAGGTGCAATTAGCGGACCGATCGATTATAGAAACAATGTTCCCTGTAACTAAATAAATTGCTACTCAACAAGCACAACCCGGGCTGATACGAATTAGTACTTAATTAATTATCCAAAATGCGTGGTCATTATTGGACGACAAAATGTAACGTTTATTATCCAACTGCGTGCCACGTTGGCAGGCAGAGAGTGTGTTGTTGTATGTAGATGGGGATCTATATGTTTATTAGTTTAGCCTAATTACATAATTGGGGTGATTAAAACAGCGGTAGAGCCACGTAGCTCGTTACATAAATGTACTTACTGTTTGAATATCGACGTAAAGTGGCTCATGTTTCATTTCGTTCGGTGAGAAAGGTATCGGATAGCCCAACCCTCATACCTCTCCTCTGCCACTCCCGACCCTCCCCCCTAGCCCGAAAGACAGCAATGCAACTATGACAAAATTTTTGTAGCTGGTGTCCATGAGCGGCTATAGTCACTTACCACCAGCTGGCCCGCTTGTTCCTTTGCCACGTATCTCATATAAAAAAAACAACATAAACGCCAGATGTTTTATTATTCATTTTCTTACATATTTTTCACGATAACAATAGGCACACCCTCCAGGAGAAGATTCATTTAAATGATTATTAACCTGGAAATTGAAATTGATTATTAAATGCCAAATAGTACAACATACACGCACCGACACACACACTCAAACATGCATTCCATTTCATTATCTAGAATATGATTCAATTACCGCTCAGAAGTTGAGATATAACAAACATAGCAATCTTCTGTATCCAACACCAGATGGAGCATCCTGGCTTTTGAGGCTCTTCCTCTTCTTCCTCCGCTTTTGTGGTCGGCGCAACGGTAGTCTCCTCTTGACATACAGTAAAACTTATCAAGAACGTTATGTACATCACCACAGCCAACTGAAAAATCTTTCTCGACATCGTTAATATTTTATTTATTATAGTTTTTTTGTTCTATTATTTTCACCAACGTGTCTGTTTTCGACTGAACTGAATGAAATATGGAGGAAGGTCAATTTACTTTTTGGCATTTTGTAATTTAGATCAATAACATTTGATACCAATCTGTGTTGTTATATGTGGTCAGAGATATCATCACAACAATTATGTTGGCCAAACATGGATTACAATCGTAAAAACATACCTAATACGTTCTGCATAATTACTTTTATTATCAAAGGAAATCAAAAATGGTATATATAGGTAATGACATTGACGAACAGTGGTAGAGCCAAGCAGTTCGCTACATGAATGGGACGGCTCGACCGGTGAAATACCGCGACCTTTCAGAAGATCGACATAAAGTAGCTCATTCCGCGTTTTGTTCGGTGAGAGGGTATAAGTTGAATAATGTGCTTCATACAATAAGTACATATAATGATAAACTCCATTTGATTGATACTAACAGTTTTGTTAGTACAAAACTTTACAATCTGACAAGAGGTAGATATTACCTCACTAATAGTTTTAAGCGACAGATAGCACTTTCGCTATCCTATTTTTTTGATATTGTAGCCAATAACCTGGCTACTAATTATACCTGTATTGGGAAGACTATTGATATAGTATCTTCCAGTAATTGTTCATTAAACAATGACATTAATTATAATTTAGCTTCTATTGAGCTTATGTCTGACATTCCTATCATGAATCATTTAAATTAGTTAATAAGACAACAGAGGTAACCACCTCTAGCTCTAATTTATTACATTCTAAATTAATTGATTTAGCAATACAATCAAATGATAAAAATAACAGGTCACAATACCCACATAAATGTAAAAAAAATAATACAATTAATTATATTAACCTGGTGCATCAGAATATATATTGTATGACTGAAGGCAAGCAACTAGAACTGGAATTATTCATGAACGCTGATAACATTAGTATTATGTGTATCACTGAACATTGGTTAAAGAAGCATCAGCTTATGTTTAATTTCAGCAACCACCAGGTAGGCAGTTCATTCTGCAGGGTCAACACAGTACATGGGGGGTCGCTAATCTTGCTCAATAAAAACCTTAAATTTAAAGAACGGAAAGATATTGTGTCCCTCTCTGTAGAATGTTCCATAGAACTGTCCTGTGTACAATTGGAGCAGTTCATTGTTTTATCCTCTTATGTGTATACAAACCACCTGCCGCGGATCTTAACTCTTTTATAGAAATCATGGATGAAGCCCTTTGCAAAGTTGGTAATTCAGATAAAAGTATTTTAGTATGTGGAGATTTTAATGTCAATATTCTTGCTAAAACAATTGCAACTTGTAAAATTCTAAGTCTTTTTAAATCCCATAATTTGGTTAACTTATTTATGGAGCCTACTAGAATTACTGCGACTACAGCTACCTGTTTGGATAATATATATACAGATATTAGTCCAACACAAACATGCACTATTAATAAATTAGATTCTGATCATTCTGGGCAGATGATTACCATTAAATTAAAAAATAAAAATGAAGTAAAAAAGAAAATTACTTTTGTGCCAGTAACAGCTGGTCGCTTGGAACGTATGAAAGTCAACTTAGCCAATAACTTACCTTTTTTAGATAATGAATTAGAACCAAATTCAATGTATAGTTTATTTTTTAATTGTTTGCTTCGCGAATTTAACCAAATATTTACTCCCAAGGAGATCACTGTTGCTAATAGCCCTGTCTTTGGCGACTGGGCAACCACAGGGATTCATAAAAGTAGGCAAACTTTGTACATGTTGTACTATGAAAGACAATTCAACCGCAGTGAAGAGTTTGGAAATTATGTAAAATTATATTCAAAGATTTTCAAACGCGTTTGTAAAGTGGCGAAATCTATTTTCATTAAATGTAAAATAAGAAATAGTAATAACACAATCAAAGCCACTTGGAGAGTCATCAGTGAAGAGACTGGTAAGAGTCCAGCCAGGGATTCAGAATTTAAGTTATGTATCGATGCCCATGATACCAACTCAGATCATGAGGTGGCCAATGCCTTTGAAAATTTTTTTTCTATTTTCCCTGTCAATCTTACTAGTGCTCTGGGCTCTTCCACCTCCATTGCAGACTCGTTACTTAAAGATAACGTGCCAGAATTTTATAACGGTTTTAATTTTCGTCATGTCGATAGGTTTGATTTAAATGTCGTGCTTAAATCAATTAATATTAAGAGGACGGCTGATTTGTGGGGTATTTCTGTATATATTATAAAATCTTTGTTTAGCACTATCGCTCCCGCTTTAATTGTGATTTTTAATAGATGCATTGATTGTGGTGTGTTTCCTGACCTGATGAAACTAAGCAAGATTATTCCGTTGCATAAATCAGGTAGTACATTAGACCCCACTAACTTTAGACCAATATCTATACTACCTACTTTAAGTAAAATTTTCGAAAAACTAATCCTCGCTCAGTTACTTAAATACTTTAATGAAAATAGTCTGCTTCATAATAAACAATTCGGTTTCACTCGAGGACGGTCAACATGTGATGCTGGGGTAAAATTACTCGAAAGTATATTTGAGGCTTGGGAGGAGTCGCAGGATGCCTATGGGGTATTTTGTGACTTATCTAAAGCTTTTGATTGTGTCCAGCATAAGACTCTGGTCAGAAAATTACATCACTACGGCATAAGGGGCATTGCTTTGGATCTTCTTACTTCTTACCTACGTGATAGGATCCAAACAGTAGATGTTAACGGAAAGCGATCACATGGATCAGCTGTAGCAATGGGGGTGCCGCAGGGCTCTATTTTGGGACCTTTCCTGTTTCTTTTGTACATTAATGATCTACCCTATCTTGTAAAGGACAGTCATGAAATAGTCTTGTTTGCAGATGATACTTCTTTCGTTTTTAAGGTAAAGAGACAACAATCAGTAATTGACGATGTAAACAATGCTCTTTCAAAGATAGTAAACTGGTTTAGTGCTAATAATTTGCTTTTAAATGGTAGCAAAACCAAATATGTTAGATTTTTTACTAAAAATGTTAAACAAGTTATAACCAGTGTCGTGATGGACAATGGGAGACTGGAATTGGTCAATAAGGTTGTCTTTCTTGGTATAACATTGGACTCTAAACTACAATGGGGCCCACATATAGAGACGTTATCTGGTAGACTTAGCTCAGCCGCTTACGCTGTAAAGAAAATACGTCAATTGACTGACGTTGATACTGCACGTTTAGTTTATTTTAGTTATTTTCACAGCATTATGTCATATGGCTTATTACTTTGGGGTAGTGCTGCGGATGTAGACTCGATTTTTGTGCTCCAGAAACGAGCTATTCGTGCTATCTATATGATGAGTCCCAGGGATACACTGAGAAGTAAATTTAAAGAGATACGAATAATGACGTTACATTCACAATATATTTATGAAAATTTAATCTATGTTCATAAAAATATAACTAAATTTAAGAAAAACAGTGATATCCATCAATTAAACTTAAGAAATAAAAACAAACTTGCTGTGTCCACTACTAGGCTCCAAAAAATTTCTAACGCGTTTCCAGGTCAATGTATACGCTTTTACAATAAACTTCCAAACGACGCGGTTGAATTATCGTTAGGTAAATTTAAGAAATATGTTAAAAGTAGACTATATACAAGAGCTTATTACTGTATCGCAGATTATATCAATGATAAAACCGTTTGGAATTGAATTGCTTCTTTTGTGTTATATTGTTTGTATTTGCTGCAAAATATTGTTATTCTGCTAACCAAACTTTACTGTTATTGGTAAGATTGTATGCAATATGACGTTTCTCGCCGGGCAAACTTACTAGTTTATTTTTTTTTTTGTCTGGGATCTTGAATAAGTCATGCTCACTGAAAGGTCCTTGCTTATGGCGGCGTCGTTGATCGGGTCGCCACCTTCCCTAAAATATGGCGAGGGAGGCGATGGCTGAGATATGGGTCATGCTCGTGAACGGGTGCTGTTTGTGGGGACTGGTCTGTTCAAGCGTCCAAAGAATATTAACGTACTGTGTCCTAAGTTTTACGTGAGGAACCTCATCTTGCTCTATAAATTATTCTAATAATTTGTAATTTAGTTTACTTAAAATTAAGTAAAAAGAAAAAAAAAAGACTCCCCTGAGTTTCTTGCCAATTCTTCTCAGGACGTGAGTAATCGAATTGGCGGATTGAAATTATTGACGTTCATAAGTGTCTTTAATGACCTAAACTGAATAAATGAGATTTTGATTTTGATTTTTTTGATTTTTGAGAGAGGTACCAGGAGTCCCATCCCCTTTCCCATCCTTTTCTATCCTACTCCCGTAATGGTCGGCAACACAACCGTAACACTATATGTGTTGCTGGTGTCCATGGGCGGCGCAGGTTGCTTACCATGAGATGACACGTTTGCTCATTTGCCATCCTATCCCATAAAAAAAATTACGAACTAATTGTAGAAAACAAGGTAGTAAGGAAGGTATTTCAATTGAAAGAGAATGTCGGTATAAAAGTAGGGGAAGGCATGCTCCGATAAATTCCTCTACAAAAAGAATGGATGGTGCAAGATTGACTAAGCAAATATATAGAGCAAAAGCGGTAAGATATAGCAGTCAACGACGGCCATGACACACATTCCATGATCAAATTGAACTGGTTCTTGAGGAACGTGATGTTAGTAAGCCTAAAAATTGACGAGCTTGTATTAATCATGCCTTATGGCGCTCTGTTCTTTCTACCTACCTAATAAGGGACTTGTCGTGAAGTTATGTATGTATAGACGTTGAATATATTTAATCGTCTATCAATAGTGGTGATAAGAGAGCATAACTTCTAGAATTTTAAATATTAGCGGACGCAATTAAACGGTGATTGCTATCTATTGCATTCGTCTGGCTGCTTGTATTGTCTGTAAATGCACTTCAGAATCAATTGGAAATATGTTTGTTCTAGAGCGTTCCGCAATTATTATGAAACTCGGCGTTTATATAATAAATGTGATTATTATTTATGTATTTACAGTAACACGGGTTAATTAGTTTATACATTTTTAGTGTATGTAGCTGAATCAATTTGTTTACATTTTTCAAAGTTTTACTTTGATTAAATTGATAATGCACGGTTTTATTTTATATACCGTTGAATATTGGACTATTTTTTGACAAAATATGTCTCCTTATATTATATATGTACTACTTGTTAAATTCAAATATCTAAATTATATCAAATTTAGGGACACTTGCCGAATAAGAAAAAAATTGTTTCCTACAGGAAATGATGTTAAGGAACAATAACCATACAGTCATTTTTAAAAAAAGAATATGAACTAGAAAAAAACGTTATGTTTAACGCCGACCCTTTTTCTATATTTAAAAATAATATTTACACATAATGTGCGTCAAATTCTCAGTACCACGTATGCCACCAAATTAATTGAATTTCACAATGTACTATATAAAGAAAGCTCTTAGCGGCGGTAAATAACATAGTAACATTTTCTTGGAAAATAAATTGCGAATGGATTGTTTAATATTTTCCAAGAGAAAACAATAAACATCCTTTTTGTGAATTATTCGCCGAAATCACAAAAGGTCGTGTTTTCATGTAGGCAGAATCAAATGTTTTCTGGAAATAATATCCTATGGCATATGAATTCTATTTGTGTGTCTACTGCTTTAGAAATATCTATGTACTATTGTTAATATTTAAAAATAAAAACATTCAGAATCCTATTGATTAAACTTGGATTATTGTTTGTAATTTCACGCCGTTCTTTAGCTGAAAATCGTAGAAAGGCTGTCAGACTCGCTGATTTATTTACGTACCAAATGGAATAGGTGGCGCAACCTAGTGCCATAAATTGGGCACAGTGTTGTCAGTCATCGATATTTATCACTCATAATTTATCTCTAAGACTTTCGCGAATCACGTTCATGACATTAAAACAACTTTTAGGATTATATCGCGTTTATTTATTACTAATTTTATTTATATAATTATTATATCTTACTGGGTCTTTCTCAGGACTGGCCGCGTTTGTGACCCAGTGGTAGATTTTTAACAAATACTTACCTTTAAATTTAAAATCAATAAATATTTAATAATAGTTATACTCTGATCTCAACTAACTTAAAAGAAATAAGATAATTAGCTAATAATTGAAAATAACAACTGTGACCTATTACATCATACAACAAAGGATCTGTACAAACCAAACTTTTCTTTGGTAAATATATCTTATAAATAAATATTTAATTTTTGTTTCATGGTCTGATGTGAGTTACCAATAGTAAAAATCATATTTTTACATACATACATAACTTCACGCCAAATCCCTTGCGGGGTAGGCAGAGAGAACAGAGCGCGACTTCGCGAACGGCGATTCGGCTAGAAGCACGGCGTCATCTGCGTAAAGCAGGCAGCTCACAACTAGGTCACCCATTCGCATCCCTACATCCATCGATCTCATTCTCTGGAGACAACTGTCCAGGTACAGGATGAACAGTCGAGCGGACAGCACGCAACCCTGTCTGACGCCGATATTGACGTCAAACCAGGGGGACAAGCCGCCGTCAACACGCACACACGCTGTGCAGCCCTCATAAGTGGACTGCACAGCGCGCAGCAGTGCTCCGCTCACCCCGTAGCCCGGGAGTATATCCCACAGATCCTTTCGTAACACTCTGTCAAACGCTTTTTCCAGATCCACAAAACCGCAGAAAACCTTCCGGTTAACAGCCAGTTGTTTCTCCACGATGTTGCGGAGAGAAAAAATCTGATCCATGCACCCTCGTCCGCTTCTGAAACCACCCTGAGCCTCCCACAACACTCCATCAGATATCACCCTCATTCTCCTTTCAATAATTTTCCCATACACTTTTGCTGCTAAACTGATCAAACTGATGGCCCTGTAACTGGCGCACTGCATACGTGATCCCTTACCTTTATACAAGGGCACGATGACAGCGCGCCTCCAGTCCATGGGAACCTTACCCGACCTCCAGCACAGATTGCTCAAGGTCAGGAAAGCGTCCCGGACACAGGATCCACCGTGTTTGATCATTTCAGCAGACATCATATCAATTCCAGCTGCCTTACCATTTTTCATACTTCGTATCGACCATTCAATCTCTTCCATAGTAATGTCCTCATCAGATGTTGGCGCAGCGGTGTCAGCCGTAGGCTCACTCGCGGCGCCCACATCCGGAACATACGCGTACATTTCCCCAAAATACTCACTCCACCTGCCCAATACATCGCTTGGGTTTGCAAGAATGTCACCAAACTTAGACATAATTTTGTCCATTCTGGATGTTGACGAAGAACCCCGAGACTTTCTAACTTCCCTCCAGAAGAGTTTGTTATTCGCCTCGAAGTTCTCCGTCAACCTCACTTCCTCATTCGCAACAAGTCTTTCACGCTTCTCTTTCACTAAGGCTTTGGTAACATTCCTGCAGCGGCGGTAGCTCTCATACTTTTTCTCTGTCATACTATCATTCTGGTTCAAACTTGAGACATAATCCAACCATGCTTTTTTCTTTCTTTCGACGCTGGATTTCACATCCGCGTCCCACCAGGCGTCACCTCTCAGAATCTTATGCCTCTTTGCACTACCACATACTTCTTTTGCACTATTCACTATACTTTCTTTCATTCTTTCCCAGCATTCTTCAACACCTAGGTCAGAAAGACTCGTCTCATTGAGTCCTTTACTGACTAGGCCTACATACATACTCCGTACACTTTCATCTTCTAATTTCTCACATTTTATCCTTTCAAGCTCTCCGAAATGGGTACGCACTCGCCAGTGTCTCCACTTCTTGAAAAGGCCCACGAATCGGCTTACCACCAGGTAGTGGTCCGTATCAAGAGTGGGGCCTCTGTAGGCTCTTGTATCCCTTAGAGTATTTCGGAGACGACTATCTATCAAAATCAAATCTATCATACTCTTATCATATTTTTAACATCAACTTTTTGATTTTTATTTCCAAAAAGTGGGTGCTCTCTGTATCAATGAAAATAGCTTTTGAACAAATACCATCTTTTTGTTCATCACTCGTGAAAATGATCTCTGTAAAGAGTTCGAAACGTCGGGAAATAAATAAAATTAGTAATAAATAAACGCGATATAATCCTAAAAGTTGTTTTAATGTCATATCACTCATAACTTTCGAAAACTCATTGGTTGGAAGCTTCTATCCCACTTCTTCTCTATTGAGAAGCGGGATGCTCAACTTTTAAACTATCAAGACGACAGATGAATTATTTTCATAATTTATTTATTCTTACCAATCATATTTGTTACCAAATGAAGGCTACTTAATCCTCTTCAATCAAATATTGGAGTATTACGGGATATATTACTGTAAAAAAAATTAACGTTTACCGATGAAGTGGAAGGGAAAATAGCTTAAAGCCTATTGAGGGTAAATAAATTAAATTGAATGTGTTGTGTACGCTGATACGTGGCATACTGTCTCTGACTGAAGTCGCAAACAATATTTTGTAAATACAAATTTATCTCATTACTTTCTTAGGAAGGCTTTATTTATATTAACCGTATTTGCCTAATTGATGTTGACATCCCACTGCAGAGATAGAAAATCAATTGGATTAAATACGAAAGCTGAAAATTGCTTTTATCGTCTAAGTTTGAAAGTGGGAAGCTTTCAGAAGCCGTCCAAGTCGATGTTTACAATGCGAACAATTTGCTTGGGATCTTATTAAAACAAACCAATTTTTGGATAAATAACCGTGAAACGAAGTGATTTAAATATTGAATAAAATTGTAAATTGTTTATTTTTATAAAATAGACCAAAGATTCAACAGCGATATTTCAAAGTTTAAGAAGAAGAAACTGTACTTTAAGAATATTATTAGTACAAGAAATTTCAGGTAATAGATGTTTTTTGTATAATATCCGAATATTGTATTATTCATTTCGTATTTCTGGAGAAAATATTAATATTGACAGAGAAATAAGGTAGCCAGTTGATTGAGAATGACGTTATCGAGATACTAGAGGCAAGTATTTTATATACAAATAACATAATGATTAAAAAAGACAAATAGATGCTTTTCTTTTCGTTTTCTATAGCCTAGTGTTAGGCCAAACGATTTCTGATCGAGAGATTTTAGGTCCCAACTTTGAATCCCCGATGGTTATGCAGATTATTTTATTAATAAAATAGTTCACTATGAACACACAATAAAGCAGTAAGTATACATTTTGCAAAAGATATGATTGGAGTTCTCACGTCCTTCACCTGCTCGCTAAATCTCCAGTAGTATTTATGAACAAAAATTTTGCGACATAGGCTGTTTTACAATAATTAATCAAATAAATTAGAATTTGACTGTAACAGTATACAACGCTGACGTTATATACTGTTACAGAAAAATTAGATATATTATTAATTAAATATGATTAGTTGAAAACAAGGTTGTAAGGAAGGAAGGTCAATTGAAAGAGAGTGTCGGTATAAAGGTAGGGAAAGACATGCTCCGGTGGTTCGGACATGTAAATAGAATGGATGGTGTAATATTGCCTAAGCAAATATATAGAGCAAAAGCGGAAGGATGTAGCAGTCGACGACGGCCATTTTACGCATTTCATGACCAAATTGAACTAATAGTGAGCAGGCGGTCGATCATAAATCTACAGCCAAATCTTTTGATAACATGGATGATTCGAAAGGAGGACATGTTGTGCCCATCCCTGGCGGAAATAAACCACCATTTTTTCCGCAAGGAGGGTTGACATCAGTCAGTCGGCCGGTGATTAAACCACAGCGAATTCTTTTGACAACCTGGATAGTTCGAAAGGATGACATTTTCTGCCAACCCCACTTAAAATGGGATAGTGGTAGGAAAATTATGACTGTAATAGTAGAAAATGTAATACTTTTATTCTCATTGGCGTTCACTAAACGCCTATTCGTTTCAGTAGTACGAAAATAGGATATTACATATTGAATTAGAACATCTGGCTGGTTATCGTGATACAAAAAAGTGACTTTCGTAACAAAGAATTGTTGTTTTGTACTCAGGAAACAATGACTTTGGACGACATATTAAAACAGTCGAACAAATTTTGTAATTGCAGTGCGTTTGTGGCGCGATACCGAAAACAAGGTGAGTTTGAATTACCGCTTGTTTTGAATACGAGTACGTTAATTTCGATAATTAAAGTTAATCATTTAATTGGAAATACTTTAATGTGACATTTGTTTTATTAACTTTTGTCATATTATGCCAGTAGTAATAAAAGGTTATTTCAGAAACATAGTAAAGAATAAAATATAACATAATTTCTCGGTGGTCCAGTGGTCGAGCAGCCCGCTTCTGAATCCAGAAGTCGTGGGTTTGAATCCAGGCTCACACCAATGAGCTTTTCGAAATTCTTTTTGGAAGATATGTGTGATAAATATCGATGACTGAAAACTTTGTGACCGTTTTTTTGTGTATAGAGCAATAGGTTCGCCCCTATTCTATTTTGGGACATAACATAACAGCGAGTTAAGGCTTAACAGCCGCTGCCTACACCTTGGTGTAGAAATAGGGGTGAAGTTCTGTTATGTTTATAAAATATAATTCTCGTTCTGACTTTCCTCGTTGTTCAAGTAAATATTTAATCTTCTATCTATGAATAGATAGCAAAATCTGTCGACGCTGATTGGTTAATTTTGAGTGTCAGTTACTTGTTCAACAAAAACAGCTTCATTATTAAATTTCCATCATGTTTTCTATGATTCGACTATGGGTTTTACCTACTATATAAGTTTAACATTCTTTACAAACGGTCTCAAATTATTATTTCATCACGTTTTAATTAATAACACAAGTTTTTTTCGTTCCAGTAAAATGCTGCTGTCCGCTATCATCGTATGCTTAGTTCAGCTAGCCGTCGTGCTCAAAGCTGACCGAACATCAGGCACTTTGGTGGACTTTACGAGCCCAAAAGTAAGAAATATACACCTATTATAAATATTTAACTTTATTTAACATAAACATAACTTCACGCCTTTTGTTACCCGAAGGTGTAGGCAGTTAGTGTAGCAGTAGGCGGCTGTTAAGCCTCGTCTCGCCGTTATGTTTACGTCCCAAATGGTATTTATCACACATAACTTCCGAAAACAATTTTGAAAAGTCATTGGTGTGAGCCAGTGTCTGGAATCGAACCCGGACTTCTGGATCAGAAGCCGTGTGCTCGACCACTGCGCCATCGAGACTACTTTATTATAGTATACAATTATTTCTATACTCAAATTCATTTATTCTGATTACATTTGACTTAAAAACGAGAGCATAATAAAATATCTGATCGCTACGACACATAATAGAAAATTGAGATTCTATAAAAAATTGTGTATATGTGTGCTACACTCAGTTCCACTCAGGAATCAGAAAAGCTACACTCAGTTCCACTCACGAATCAGAAAATCTAAGTAAAGTGGCTCATACCGCAAGACCACTCTCTTCCTCCTCCTCTCTCCTTCTGGCTCCTTAACCCATCTTAAAGACTGGCAAAACATCTGTAATCTGTAAGAGTCGTTTGCGATGTTGCGATTTTTTGAATTCATTTGCTTTTATCTCTACGTCTATTTGACTTTTTGTTTACTTTACTATCAATAACTATTTATTAGATTCAGCAATTGAAGCATGTATTTTTGGATATACAATTTGTTCGATATTTATCGGTCTCTTTCGGTAGTTCGTTCGTGTCGCGACCGTGTGCCGCCAGATGGCGTTTTTCGTAGTATAAAAATGGTATGGCCGCGTTGTCTGAACGGTCTGAACGCTATAGTTTTCGTGTGTAACATATAAATTCGCACGTTGTTTGTTATCGCGTAAAAACTTACTCTGCCTATGACTTTTAGTTAGGCGTCGGTTGTAGTTCTTAGAATCAGTAATCGGGTCATATTTTGGCCACCGTGCCCGGTCTTGGTTTGAATTGGTATTAAGTGTGGTGTGCAAGGATTCGGCTATTCCTCCCGGTCTCGAATCCTCAGGGAAGTATCTACACACATATTTCAGACAATAGACACATCATAACATCACCTACCTATCTATCAGTACACTACATTCCTTCAGCTTCCCATGACCAGCATCTGCAAGGGTCTGGTGAGTACCTACTCTAAGTTCTTAGTTACTCTCATAGGGCACTATTATCGAACACAATTTGTGCGGAATTTATTATGCATGTATATATAATCAAACAACAAATTAGTTTTATGGAAATCTATGGTATTCCCAATTTTGTATGTCCACAGTAAATGCGGACTAAATAGGATTCAATTATATTCCGAGTGCGGTTTAAATTCCAATCACATTACGGCACATAATTTATATTCCATTCGGTATATGCTCGGAAATTCGGATTGTGTTATTATGAAAACTAATGTAATAACCCCGAACAATTTTATTAATTTATTCCGTACATATCTCTGGTATGATTTCCATATCGATATTCAAATTACAAATGAACTCGGAACTGATTGGGCTTATTATTAAGTGAACTTATATGCTTTAGAGAATTTTTAACAAATATTTTGGTATTTTTTGTAAAAGCCAAAACACACGTTATTATACACAGAGTGCATGTGTACTCTTTAAGGTATCTTACTTGTCTTGGTGCTGATGGCAATAACTCAATGAATAATAACTTATTATCAACTCAACTAAATACTCCTAATATAAATACCCGTGAGCACAAAATCTGTAAGGCATTAAAAATGTCAGACTTCTATATTCAGTCAGAATTCTATATAATCCTGATATTACTTCATTTTATTTATTTCTTAGATTTTCTCGAATCACATTCATAAAATTAAAACGTCGGGAAATAAATAAAAATAAGTTCCAAATAAACGCGATACAATCCTAAAAAGTTGTTTTAATGTTATTTCAATTTGCTCCTTCAACAAAGGATACTACTTAAGTACTCAATATACTTGTTCAGCGAGTAAAGGCATTTGATATATATTAAATTTTCAGGTACAAGGGCACTTGGACGCATTAGTCCGAATGGCTCAGTCTTGCGTGATCAAAGTTCGAGCAACTCCTAAAGATGTGAGAGCATACTTCACAAACTCATCGCCTGTCTCCAGGTCTGGGCAATGTTTTGCCGCCTGCATGTTGGAACAGAGTGACGTCATAAACCACGGCAAAGTCAGTTTTCATCATACATTTTGAAACTTTTAAGTAATAAATTGAATTGTTAATTCCGAAATATTTTAACGACATGGTGAATAAAGTATTAGGTCTACAAATAGAGTAACTTTCAGTTAGATTAGCGTATGCAAATTATTTTCAAAATTTTTAAAGTGAAACTTTTATTACATCGTCTCAAACTTTTTCGTCTGCGTGTTGCATGTCGCGTGACGGTGACGTGAAGGCGCTCGTCAGAGCGCCTTTCACGTCTATTATCGTTTATTTATATTAATTAATTACCCAAATATACACTTTATTTTTGTAAATAAATACCGTAAAAACATGTAGAAAAAACATGTAGAAAAACACCCCCAGACGAGGGATCGAACCCGCCCCGACCTTGTGTTATCGGTAGTGCGGTTTACCGATGCACCACGAGGGCCGTATGTATAATCGTCTAATTACCGTCCTCTTTACCAATTTCGACACATTTTCTAGGATCGGGTTTGTTTGTTTGTTTGTTTTTTACATACGTACGTACGTATTGCAGGCGGAGAAAAAAAAAATTATATTATTTATAAATTGTGTTTTTATAAATTGTGTTTTTTGAAAATTATATTTAAGTACGAATTACATACTATTTGAAAATTATATTTAAGTACGAAATACATACTAATAAAATAATGAAATATCAATAATATTTTTCGATCTTACCGACAGAATAATAAATATATACTAATATATACTATGTACTAACATATTATATTAGAAACATATACTTAATTTTTTGCAGTGATAAACTGTAATAAAAGCAAAGCAAACACACATTGACTTCGTGTTAGTTAACAACGCCATCTGCTGGAATAGAAATTTCATGAAAATCGTTGGAGCCGATTCCGAGATTCCAATTTTATATATATACAAGAATTGCTCGTTTAAAGATATAAGATAAGATAGTGCTCTTTATATATGTATTTGTCACATTTTCATAATAAATCGAAATATCATATTTACTGGAGGAAAAAATATCGTTTTGTTTTGTAAAGATCCTTTGTTGTAATGTTGTTAACGTTTAATAGGTGTCGCGTTATCCCTAGTGCCGTAGCTAGTGCCATAGTGTCGATTCGGGCGACATCTATCGATATAATACGATATTACGGCAGAATCATCAATAGTAGCAACCTAGTAGCGCCATCTAGGAATTATTGTCGTGACCACGTAAAATAAAAAACATTTATTAAACCCTATTATCAAATACAAGATGGCAGGTAAATTAAAATCGTAACCAATATTTTATGGTAACTAAAATACGTGAACAGTGACTTACATTCGATTTTCGAAAAAAATAATATTTCGAAAATTTTTAGTTAAATGTCTATAATGTGAAAAAAAGTTTCACTTTTACGGTGGTTTCATAAAACCACACAAGTTTTTTTATGTTTATTTAACATATTACTTTTTTTTTCAGGTGAACAGGGAACTATTAGTCCATCTCGCCAGTTTAGTCAACGGGAAAAATTCACGCGTGGTTCGTAAACTCAACTCCGTCTCCCGACTTTGTCTGGACAGCATCGAGGGCATGTCCGATAGATGTCAGCTAGCGTCCACTTACAATGACTGTCTTAATGAGAACATGCTAGAATTCTCATTTCCTCTTGACATAGCGGAGGAAGCAGTCAGAAAAATGCCGTTCCACTTAATACAACCCAAGTAAGATGTATTAATTAAAAACTTTATATATTTGATTATTATTAAAAACATAATAACTAACTCTTAAGAAGTATAACTATAAGACTATCCCAAAAGTCAAAGCAAGTATTTACTCAACCAAAAGACGAATTTTACAAAAGCTCTCCAAATTCTTCAAAAATAAAATCTTTCAATTCCAACAGAATACATTGTATCTACGTAAACGGAAGTGCGTTATTAAAATAATTAAATGTTTGACATCAATAATTGGAGCGTCAAGCTTTGAACACTTACTCAAATTAAACGGCGCGCTATTCAACATCGGGGGCCACATTGTTTAATTTGTGCTAAACATAAGTGTCGTTTGTGTGTCAAGTAGTACTTTTCTCATTTCTGAAGCAGCTACGGAAAGTGCCTTTCTGGGCCACTAAAGATCATTAATAAAAGAGCCAAGAAACTCATTAACGACGACAAGCTACTTGACAAGATAAAATATTTCCTGAACGGTCATTATAAAATGTAACGTAAAATTGGTCACAATTCCTCAGAAGGTTACGGATTTGCAAATAGCTAATATTTAACCTGGTGGGCTTGAAATATGGTTACTTTCTCTTTAGAAACCGTCGAATTTGTAGGATGGGTAAAAAATTGTCACATGTGAATCACATCACTAAAGTCTTATCTCTCTTACGTTTATCCGATATTAATATATAAAATTTACATTGAAATATTTTGACAATGTACCTAGACAGTACCGCGGTTCCACGTTCATATACGTGTCATTAAATTTTAATACAATATCCATCAAATGAAGTAATGTCGCTTTCACAAATGGCACATTTAATCATGATAAAGTGGCGAACGACAAAATTTATAATTACGAGTGATTCTAATTGAAAAGTTAATTCATGGAGCCTTCGCTTGTTTCAATTGTGAACTACTTAATAATTTTTGAAGTATTGATAAATGTCAAGTAAAAATAAATTATTATACTTTTGATTCAACCATTATTTTCTACAAAATAGCAAAGAAGAATATCTCCTTATAAAAAGCTACTTCGTTATATAGTCGAGTATCAGGCATAATAAATCTAACTTTTGAATATTAATCAAATCTTTGGTATATACTGACTTCAAACCCGGAATTTGATTTAGAAACCCCCGTGGAAATTACTTGATATAAAATCAATTTTAGTTGTATATTTTCAAAGACAGCTTCATTTTTCTTATTAAACTTTCCAAATTGAGTCATATAACTACCAAAAAGTTTTAAAGTTGTTGTTTTAAATAGTCTCGGTGGTACAGTTGTCGAGCACACGGCTTTTGATCCAGAGGTCTGGGTTCGAATCCTGACACTGGCTCACAGTAATGACTTTTCGAAATTGTCTTCGGAAGTTAAGTGTGATAAATATCGATGACTGAAAACTTTGTGCCCGGTATGGCAATAGGTTCGCCACCTTTTCCATTTGGGACGAAAACATAACAGCGAGACGGGGCTTAACAGCCGCTGCCTACACCTTCGTGAAGGTGTAGGTGTAGTCTCTACACAAAAGCGTGAAGTTATGTTAAGTTATGTAAGTTTTAAAGTTAAGAAAATTAGATTAAAAACTCAGTGAATTCGTATCAGGATACCGTAAAGTCTGTATTATTTTATAATATTGTATCTCTTTCGTTAATATAGGCTTGCTCGTTTACCTCCTTTATCATAAAAGACAATCTTTTGAAATAAGTATGCAATCAAAACGTTCCGGATATTTTTTCTCAATATAGACTTCAGGTATTAAACAAAACAAAGCAAATAAGCACAATTACGTAAAAAGTCAAAGTCTTGAAGCCTTATTTTTATAGCTCTTAGCAAAAATAGTCAAAAGCACTGATTAAACATATTAATTAAAATGAAATACTAAACACAAGCGCTTGAGGAAAGTGCCTCCGTGGAACAAGAAAACACGGATTCCGAGTGTAGGGGCTATCGTGAGAAGAATCAGACTAGAAGCATATGAGCTAAATACTCTTTTCAAACCATTTGAAATAAATAACAATATTATTATCGCTACTGAAAACAATGCAGTACGCGTGTGCATAAAAGGTGTAGCAGCCAGAATATTTGACCATCACAATCAAGACCCAACTAAATTAAAACGAATAACTAATAAACCAGAATCAAAATTAATACACGTGTATTATTATATATCAAAGTCAAAGTGGTTTTAATTTCATAGGTCCTCACAGACACTTAAAAATAGTCAATGTACAAAAATGTTTAAAATTAAAATAATATTTAAAAAGCTAAGACACGAGCGCTTGAAGCAAGTGCCTCCGTGGAACAAAAAAACACGGAGGCAATCGCCACGAGCGGCCCGATTCCGAGTGTAGGGGCTTTCATGAGAAGAATCGGGCAAGAAACTCATGTGCCAATACTCTTTTCAAAACCATTGAAAATTTACACATAGTATTATCAACGCTACTGAAAAAATATCGCATAAAAGGTGTAGCAGCCAGACTACTCGACAATCACAGTTATGATCCAACCAACTTAAAATCATCGGAGTACAAGTAATGAGAGAAATTATATGATATTAGTCGAGCACAATTGACGCGACATCTTCTATTTAGAATGGTAACGTTGTGCAACAATTAAGTACAATAATAAAAATTATATATAAAGCTTTTATCAAAACAACATCAATTCAAACTCATAATAAGAAATGTTGATTACTATTAGAAATAGAAATATCTGCAGCACGTCTCCACTCCAAAATAAGTGAACAAATTCCAATACGTAAACTACACAATCCGCGTTTGACGCAAGCAAGCAAGCAATTTGACGGTCCCAAGACGACTTGTCCATCATGAAGTCATTGATGGTGTAATAAGCACCGGCAACGAGACGATCCTTCACAGCCCGCCTAAACCGATCGAAAGAGAGAGCCAGAATATGCCAGAATATATCAAATTACATATATAAAATACTTCATCACAAAAAGACTGTATGAATTCATCATAAAATCTTTACGAGTTACATAACAATTTGTAAAGTCTACAGAGAGATGAGATTGTAATACTTACTTTTGAAGTCGGATTATACAATTCCAGGGAGTTCAACCGTTGAGAAAATTAGATCAAAAGACTCTACGAATCTACAATTATTAATATGCAGATTGATATCTGAATTTGATTTAATTAAATTGGGCTTATTGAATTAATTTGGGAAAGAACTTGCAATATTTTTGTATTTATGAATGGATATACATATTATTTTAAATGTCTTCATTTTTCTCTTGACTTGCTAACCTTGTTTTTTTTTTGTTACAGTTTGCCGCAGGAAATTAGAGTGAGCGCCTATTGAATTTAAATTTATTTCTTCTGTGAAATACAATTTTGTACATTTACTATTTACTTAATAAATACATTTATCGAAAACAGGGTATTTTAATTATTTTTCTTTTGCTGCTATTATAAACATCAAGCATATTAATTTGTGGTCTCGCTAGTAAATTTGTCGAGGGGTCGATTCTGATCACACACCAATGATTTCTCAAAATTCTTTTCGGAAATTATATGTCTCTTATGCCCGATGTATAGCAACAGGTTCCGCCTAATTTTTGGCTAGAAAAACGGGTGAATTTATGTTATGTTTTTCTATAAATACTAATAATATGTAATCTATTTTAGAATAATTTGTAATCTATTTTTCATATCCCTAAAGCTATTCCCAACTATAAGTTACAATGCGACAAAGTTAGAAACGAATAGTTATTGCCAATTGTATAACTCACATAACTAAAACCAACTACAATTTCCAATACTTTTATGTTCTTTAACGACCAAAACGACTGGCTTTAAAAAGTATAAATTGTATATTTATATAATATGCACACAGGCTAGTTTCATAAATCTTTGAACAGCTTATATTCTCGTGTATTAAAAATAAAATTAATAAGGAATAACGCAAAATAAACTTTATTCTTATTTGAGATATATCTCCGGATAATCCACATTGTCTTATAATGAGAAAAAATCTGGTTGCCTGTAAAGTCGGTTTTACGGGCGAAGATTTTACGTGACAACGTCTTTTTCTCGGTAGAATATTTATTGATATGAATATAATTAAGTTGAAGGCATTTGCTCGTCCGTTTCCATTGTTTTGAGAGTGGTGATTCCTGTTGAACATTTGAAATTGAATGGATGAATTTTTAATTTTAAAGAATCAATTTGAAAATCAAAACACTTATTCAGATCGAAGGTTCAAATTTTTGCTAAATAAATTTGAAATTAATTAAAATTTGTAATTGTAAATGATGAAGTTGAAAATTAAAACATTTACTTAAATTAGATGTTAAAATTCTTGCTCAACACAGTTTAAATCAAGTTTTCTTATATCTGCCACTTTTTCTTAATATTTGTAATTTTAAAGAATCAATTCGAAAATCAAAACATTTATTCAGATCGAAGGTTCAAATTTTTGCTAAATAAATTTGAAATTAATGAAAATTTGTAAAATAATAATTAATTAATTAATTAATTTTAAACTAATAATTTACTTAACACTATCAACATTTATCAATAGTATGACATAACCTATAAACTCAGTTTCTCAACTTTTGTGTCAATCTAACAATTAATCAATCAATCATAGTTTACGATAATGAAATATCAGTGTACAATTATTTACCTTTATTGTTGTAGTTGTTGTAAATGACGAATCTAAGCACTCCACATTTTCACTACAGACACAGCTGACGATACTTTAACCACACGTGTGAACTTGTATTATGACGCTTTCTTGTTTTTCCAACGCCAAGAACGTTCGAGAAAGACAAAGACAGAGACACAAGCATGCGCCGATTCAATGCGCCTAATTCTCTAGTGCTGCGCGCGCGGCAGACCGATCATAGTTGAGTGGGAGAGAGACGCAAGGCATTCGGCGGGCCTCTCTCTCGTTCGGTGACTCATCGTAACGTTACCGAGCGTTACACTTTTTCATAAGTGACTCCCAGCCGCAACCTAATTTAAGACGTTGTCACGTCAAAAATAAACTAATTACATTATTTACAATATAAACAATTGAAAAACTATCTGAAATCATATTTCTCCGCATCTCGGTCTACTGGCAGCGTAAAGTCAAAGTCACAAGTCGTCTTCTTTCTTTCTTTCTTTTTCATTGTCTTATTATATACTAGCTGACCCGGCAAACTTTGTTCTGCATCAAAAGTAATAACTGCTGTCCCGCTATTTTAATACTGTAATATCTTCGTAAATATTCAGTTAAATTACATACGGTAAAGGGCAATATTGATCTATATTAAATACACAATCTATTTAATGCACTTAACTGGATGAAAATTAATTCTGTAATGTTTCAAATCGCTTCGTAAATAAGCCCTTATTTCTCGTAAAAAGTAAACAAATAAAAATGGTCAATTAAAGTGTTAACTCGATAATTATCATTCTTTCCTTACAACATGCTGTATAATTATAGATCAAAACCACCCTGTTAACACCCCTAACTATTAATAAAACCAGATCAAAATCCGATGCGTAGTTTTAAAGATATAAGCATATAAGAGGACAGACAGCGGAAAGTGACTTTGTTTTATACTATGTAATGATGGTATATAGATGCTTTTAAATATACAACAAATTGATTTGGCGGTGGGACCCTATTAAAGAGTGTGAAATCATTTTTAAATGTGTAACCTGTTGACCCATGCGTCTGATAAACATTTATATTTGCCAGTAATTTTCGAAAGCAGATTCATATTTCCAAAAGGCCATTGCTACATATCTATGGATTTTGGAACAATACGAAACCATTGTTTAAACGTACGTTTAATATCCTGTGTATTAATCCTTGTGTCTTATGGCGCTCTGTTCTCTCCACCTCCCTGCAAAGGACTTTGCGTGAAGTTATGTATATATGTAACTTAAGTGCGTCCACGGAAAAATGGTATTTTTTAATATTGTGTTAAAGTTTCTTCTCGTCGATCATTTCACAGTTCTCTATACAACCACATAAGTGTCCAGCTATCGCTTCCTTCCGACCCTCACTTCATATTTGTCACCTTATATTTTCTTTTTAGGTTATTTGATCGATAATACAAAAAAAAGTAATATATAGTAATCTCTTTACTCTATAAAGGTCAAAAAAGTTGTTAAGTAAAGACAAGATAATGGAACTCACATAGAAAGTAGACGACAGTATGCAAACATTCAAAAAATAAAGAGAGAACTATTCGAACTAAATTTGTCCAAAAATATATGAATAAAAACGTTTGTTAATATTTGTATAAATTACACTACATCGTACGCTCATAGCTAAAAAAATTATGGCTAAAACATCAAGAAAAAATATATAACAGATAAATATATTATATATTTTTATTTTATTATTTATACTTGTATCTTACGCCCGATATGTTTTGCAACAGTAGATTGAGTGGAATGAATTATAAGAGCCTGAAACTTGTACAAAAAGGGGAGATGAGCATGCAATCTTTGTAATGTGAATTGAGTATATCTCGATGATTTTATTACGTATCGATGAAGACTGGCTAGACTTTTTTTATACTGTTTTATCCATACACGTTGAATTTGCTAGTAGCTTAGTGAATGATTCTATGATTGACCGATATACGCCCAAACTCTGCTAATATATTTTATATTATTCATTTTAGATATACTTACTATTTGCTATATTTTACATTCTATGTGATCAGGTAAACCAATTGCCATGTCTATTTATAATATGTGACCTTACCTTCTGATGTTGAAAAAATGAAACTACATTTTGTTTCTTATTAAACTGTAAATATATTTAGTTATAGACGTTTTATTTTTATCCAATTATTAATCTGTGAACTTGAAAATAAAATAAATATCTGCGTTATCTTGAGCAAACTCTATCGATCACTGTCTGTCTGTCAAGCATTATTATCTATCGCCCTCCAAGGGAAAACTATCTTATAAAAATAATTCTTATAAGAATTTGTACATACAAAGGACCCTAAAGTACTTCTTTTGGGTATTTTTTTTACTCTTACATTTAAGTTTTGTTTTGGAAAATATTAGTATTTAGTTGGCTTTGTTATATAGCCTTATTTATAAAAATACGAGTAGACATTTAGTTGTTATACCTTGTCTAAAAGAAACTTACCTTAACATTAGGCCCGGTACGAATTGTAGACAATCTAATGACGAAAATTTCTAATGACGTACTTAAATGAAAATACAGATACATAAGTTTCTATTTTACATTGTTTTGCTGCTAAGATCAGTAGCTACACTACTTTTTAAGTATACCAATGAGAATCTATATCATAAACAAGGTGCACACAGTGTTATATTTTGGTCTCATAACAGAAAAAGCTGAGAGTATATTGAGTATATAAATTGAGGCAACTTGATCAGTCCTCCATCGATAAAAGTCATATAAAACTTACGAAAAGTTTCCCGGAGTTGGAAGCTGATACTTTTAAACAACATCCGCGTGCTGTATACAAATAAGCAGTCGAGACGCATAATACATTTACTAAAAGTTAAGTTTCAAGCCCATCGTATCATGAGTGCCTTAGACAGTATGCAGTGTGCAAACCCATTATATCGCTATTTGTTCATAAAAAATCAACGATAATTTAATACCTCTAATTCTAAATATCTAGTGTATCATATAGTAATATAAAGAACACAACAATGGCTTGATAGACATCAGCATTAACACAAAAAAATATAAAAATTTACTTAATTATGTTTAGTTATTACTAACATAAGATACATAACACATGCTTTTTTACTTTATACTCACCCCTGAAGGTGTAGGCAGCGACTATTAAGCTTCGATTCACCAAATTTATACTTCCCAAACGGAATATGTGGCTCAACTTATTGCCAACCATCGTACATAATGCTGTCAGTCATCGATATTTGAAAAATAAATAGTGTGAGCCCGGAATCGAACCCACGATCACGATTCCACCATCTGGAAACAGAAGCAGGATCATCAAGCGCTGTAAACCAAGATGATGTTATTATAACCAAATTAGATTAAAAGTAAATCACAAAATTCACACAAACTTTCCTCGGAAGATCTGCCATGTTTTTGTAGTAAGCGATGTCCACTGATTCTTTGTTTACATATTTGTTTACAAATTTAATCTGTCCTGAGTTATACAATCATATTATTTATACATCAATTAAATATAGAAATATAGCCCGCTATGGCAATAAGTTCGCCACCTATTACATTTGGGACGTAAAGATAACCGCGAGACGAGGCTTAGTAGCCTCTGCCTACACCTTCGGGTAACAAAGGCGTGTAGTTATGTTATGTTAAATATTTTATTTATTAATTTATAAATTAAATATATTACAATACCTACATTTATATTCTGAGAGATTGTTGTATTTCACTGGATCAATGCCAGTCGATTCATGAAGCAAACTGCGTGGCTTTACGAGTGTATAAAATCGATTAAGTGGGTTTGCATATTGTCTAAAGTTCCCAGTAGTTAATAAGATGCGCTACAAGACAGGGCGGCACTGAAGCGGCAAATAACATGCTAATGCGTTTTCCACACATTCTCGCCTCTGGGCTAAACGGAAAACATTACTAAATCGAGCAAAGATGTTGTTTGATATTAGCTTCTTTGTCAACAAAGCAGATAGTATATGACAATATGAGTATATGTTTATTTATCTTTTTTTGAGGGAAAAATATATGTGAACGTTTCATAATTTTATACGTGCAAGAAAAACGGAAATTTTGCGTTATTCCTTCGTATAGTTCCGAGGATATTAATATAGCAAACAACCTTTGCTCTGTAATTTATTGATTTACGTGATATGTACCTAAGTGTTGTAGTTATGCTATTAGAAGATGTATGTATTTAATTTAAATTGTGTTAAAATGAGATTAGAAATTTGCGTCTTTAAATTACAGGGTTATTCTAAATGATGGACCTATTTTCAAAAGTAAAAATTTTATTAAAGTAAAAATGCAAAATGAACAACCTTTATACCAATGAAAAGAGAACGTTTCAAAGTTTGTGGTGATGGTTCCATAACCGGCCGGTAGAGTTCTCGCGCGACAATAGGCCGCCATTTCGTGTAACTGTTCAGTTGTGAGTGAGATGGCGACTGTTGAGCACAAGGTTTTTTGCGTTATTGAGTTTGCAAAAAGTGAGTCGCAAATTGTAGTGCAGCGGGCATTTCGTACCAAATTCGGGATTGAACCTCCAACTAGAAAAAGCATTAGCCGTTGGTTTAAGCAATTTCAACAGACTGGAAGTGTGTTGAAAGAAAAAGCACAGGCCGACCACGTGTGTCAGATGATGATGTCAGACGGATTGAAGAAAGTTTTCTTCGTAGTCCTGCTAAGTCAACAAGTAGAGCTACTAGAGAGCTTGGAATACCCCAAACAACTGTATGGAAAGTTTTGAGACGGCGTTTGTTGTACAAGCCCTACCGATTACAACTTGTCCAGGCTCTCAAACCTGATGACAAAGAGAAGCGTCTCGAGTTTTGTAGTTATGTGCTACAAATGATGGAGGACCACACGTTTCTACAGGGTGTAATTTTTAGCGATGAAGTGACTTTCCACCTTAGTGGAAAAGTCAATAGGCACAATGTTCGCATATGGGGTTTGCAAAATCCACATGCAACATTGGAACACGAAAGAGACTCGCCTAAGATAAACGTGTTCTGTGCCTTATCCTGTACAAAGGTTTACGGACCATTTTTCTTTGCGGAAACAACTGTAAATGGAATAATTTATCTGGACATGTTAGAACAATGGCTGTTTCCTTTAAGGAAGCTGTTTACGTCCCGCCTCTACCAACAACTATTGACGTTCTGCGGAACCGTATCACTGCTGCCGTGCACTCAATAACACCAGATACGCTTTCTCGCGTGTGGGATGAGTTTGGCTACCGTGTTGATGTTTGCCGTGCAGCAGCCGGAGGCCACATTGAACACTTGTAAGGTATTAAAAAAAACTTTGAAACGTTCTCTTTTCATTGGTATAAAGGTTGTTCATTTTGCATTTTTACTTAAATAAAATTTTTACTTTTGAAAATGGGTCCATCATTTAGAATAACCCTGTATATCACCGCTTTGAGCACACTGAGGATGAAAGAGAAGGATTATTACGATCATCAAAGAGGATAAACATATTTTTATAACTATATATATATATAACTATAGATCGTTTTTAAGTAGGAAGTATACATCTTTATATTTTTATGAATACTTTAGTTTCTTATACCTATCAATGGCGTTTATACTAAACGTTAATAATAGCTAACCTTAGGCAGCTTACATTCTCATAACATTTAATCAAGCCTGGAAACGATTTTGACCCACCTAAGTCCACTCGATTACATAAAAATCCTATTGGTTTTTCTTTAGATAGCATATTATTATTGAGAGACTTTGCCGATTTTTCTTATAGCCATGATCCAATTTTTGTTACTCTATATCCTCCCTACCTCCAGGATATTTCATCTAGCCCTTAGGGAAATCTCTATTCCCCATAACTACTTTCAATAAAATATATCGACGATAAATTGGAAAGAAAAGTGGAATTCCCTTATATTCTTTATTGATAATTGTGGGGTATTAATAACAATGATTAAGGACAGTCAAAAACCTTGGGATTATAAAGGTCTACAGTTTCTTCTTAAGGGTCCGTAAACAAAGGGTAAAAGTAGAAGCTTTATAATTATAGAACCCAATATCCATGGGGGTACATCTCGAGAAGCTGTATCTCGAGTTATTATTTTCACGAAAACAAATACAAAAAAATACTGTTTAATTCAGCATTTATTTCATCTTATATCGTTTATATTCTGTTTATACAAGATATAACTACCATTGTAATCCATAAAAACTTCATTATTAAAGGGGTCAAAAAACAAATGAAAAATATCCTGATTTTCGTTGCGAGCCAATTTTCCCATTTTCATTGAGGCTGCTGATTCAGCCCTATTAGGGCTAGCATAGAAACCTCTTTAATATAAATTATCTGAAATCTACACAGTCACTGAACAAATATTACTACAAAGTTGACAGATATTAAAATATACATATTGAATTCCCGTCGTAGATGCTTATGACAGTTTGGTCCGAAGGTCTTTCTATACGAGACCTTGTATAGCAAAATGATATTGGCATCGCTTACTTGATAAATTATTTTAGCTACGAATTTTGTTATAAAGGTTTTTTTTAAAAGCTAATTAATAAAAATAAAAACTTAATACGACTTTATCAATTTTTATCTTAAATATAGGCATAATAATGTTAAAAAATTATGTAATAATATTGGGTTGATAATAAAATATCACCGATTGTTTTGGCTAAAAGTTGCTAAGTAAATTCCATGGACCGCTGGAATAATAAGATAACAGCATCGCCTCAGCGGCTTTATTGTTTCGTAATCCATGTTAAAATTTTCATTAAAATTTTATCTTACCAAGTTATTCACAAAAATCAGAAAGAAATACTATTTTCATCATTTTCGCATGGATAATTAATTTATTGTAAACCTATCTACAGCTTAAATATTCGAATAAAGGCACTAAATAAAATAGTAGGCATGTAAAATTATATTTTCAATGTTTTTCATTCTTAAAGGTTATCCGTCTCTTTGTTTGTGCCAGCCAATCTTTGAAAAGATGGGACCTATTCTGAATTGACTTTAACATTTCAATTCACTGACATATATAGTAGTAGAGCCATGCAATTGAACCCAAAAGCGACCTGAAATCATGCCGCATTCGGTTAGATAATTTAAAATCAAAATAAGAAGTATTAAGTCGAGTCTTTAAGGAAACATGTATATAACGTGCATAAAATCACCAAATTGTCATGATCAATGAGCCGGACTTAAGGTGCTTAAGCGTATACAATATAGCTAACCTGTAAATCAATTTTGACGATTTTTATCATACAAACAAAAACATAACAGACGCTCACTACTACTAACTAGGATGAATAAAACGGCAGTACACTTGAAAATATGTATAGCACCCCTCACGAACTTGGAGGTTAAAAAATACGTTCGTAGAGTATACAGTACTTAGTAAACTTAACAGTATACTTTATTTTGAAACAGTGCGAAGGAGAAAAAGGTTTTAGGTCTGTTTATTATAAAAAAAGTGGATTTTTTTTATTATTATTATTTTATGACATAGGAGGGCAAACGAGCAAGCGCGTCACCTAATGATTTTTGACCAGCGCCGCCCATGGACACCTGCAACACATTTAGTGTTACAGTTGCGTTGCCGACCTTTAAGGGAGTAGAATAGGATATGAAAGGATGGGGAAGGGGGATGGGATTCCGGGTACCTATCTCACCGAACGAAACGCGGCATGAGTCACTTTACGTCGATGTTCTGAGAGGTATTTCACCGGTCGAGCCGGCCCATTCATGCAGCGAACTGCTTGGCTCTACCACTGTTATTGAAATGGTATGCTTTGACCATGAGCATGATTCTTTATTAGTACGGTGCCTCGGTTTGGAATGAGGTCATTTATTACTGTGTGAAGTTCCTGTTCACCGTTTATTGAAACGAAGGCAACTAGGCGATATCTATATTTTTTTTATTGTTGAAAATATTCCTTAAAGTATGGTTATTTCTTCATTCAGACTGCTCCAATTGACTCAATAATCTCGTTTTACAAAACGTACAAAGAGTGGATATTATGACTTCTAATATCCGTATTGTATTATTTGGAGAGATTGTGCTACCTTTTTTATCTTTTGATTGACATCTTTACAGCACCCACTCAGAAAGGATAGGAAATTGATACTTCGTATTCCACACCCTTTATGATACCAGCAAGATTTTCAAAGAGTTTTGGTCAATTTAATACTACGGATGTGATAACTTATTTTAAAAATCTATTCCATAAAAGACTTTCTTTGTCGTTTCTTGACTTGATGAAATTATAACTTCCGCAAATAATTTCAAAAAGTCATTAGTCTGAGCCAGGATTTGAACCCGCGACTTCTTTTGATTCAGAAGCGGGATGCTCGGCCACTGGACCACGGAGGCCATACATCCCTACTATTATATAAATGTGAATGTAAGTTTGTTTGTTACGTTTTCACGCGATAACTAATGAACCGATCATCTTGAAATTTTGTATACATATTCTTGGAGGTACTAGAAGTAACTATAAAATTTATAGTTCAGCATAGCCTGCACTGATATATTTCTACCTAACAAGTTAGATTACACCACAAAATACAACTCTAAAGTTTTCTTAATTTTATTGATTTTATTTTACTTATGTTTCTATTATGGAAGGATTTTTTTTTTACTTTTTACTCGCTCAAACCTAATATTAGTTAAGTTGACTATATCACTGTTAATATCTCTCTGTCAACATACAAGTATTAGAAAGTATTGGAGTCGGTAAACAAGCAAAAGGTCTTTTTGTTTCTACCTACAGAATTTCATCAACTGTACGTATTTACTCAGTACGTTCAATAAGTCCAGTGTTTGATGTCGCTCCTATACATCGTATTTACTTTGGACAAAGAGTAATAATAGTGAATTTAATTCTTTCGAAATGCTATACTATTGTTTATATTAATTTTATTTATCTCTCAATTGAAGATATTTAATTTTGCTCTTGGTAATATTATTACTAGAAATTGCAATCAATAAAACTCTAACCAATATTTAACTACAAATTGTATAAAGATATTTTACCAAATACGTAATTGTACTTCACACCCTTTTCTACCCAAAAGCGTAGCCTGTTACAACTCGACTCGCCGAGATCTTAATTTCTCAAATAATAATAGCAGTGGAAATAATAATAATAGTAAGAAAATGCTCCGATGGTTCGGACATGTAGAAAGGATGGATGATGTAAGATTGACAGATTATAAGCAGATATACAATGCAAAAGCGGATGGATGTTGGAGTCGAGGACGGCCAAGACACACATTCCCTGACCAAATAGAAGATGTTCTGGAGGAAAGAGATGTTAGGAGCCTCAAAAATCGATCGTGTGCATGAAGCACACGCGTCGATTAGAGATAGAGTTATAAAAACTCTTTTTGCGATTTTTGAGTCAACGAAGCGAGTGAGGCGGGTAAGATGGCGCTTCGTTCTCTCTGCCTACCCCGCAAGGGATTTGGTGGGAAATTATGTATGTATGTATGTGTAATAGCAGTGGTACCTACTAGCCTACATCTTACACAATCTTATCAGTAATCACATATTTATTAGCCTCGCTGCAGGAATGGACCGGCTTGACCGGTAAAATAACACGAGCTCTCAGAAAATTGACGTAAAGTGGCACATATCGCGTTTCGTTTAATGAGAGAGTTTTCCGAAGGCCCACCCTTTCCCCCCTAGCCCCACCCCTCCTTCTTCCCCCTCCCTCCCCCCCCCCCTTTCCCCCATCCCAATCCCTTGGCCGGTAATACAACTGTGACACCATCAGTACTGCAGGTGACTATGTCTATGGGCGGCGAAAGTCGCTTATCATTAAGTGACCTAGTTGCTCGTTTGCTCCTATTCCTATTCCCCTATTCCGGTGCTGGATTTCTGGACCATCAAAACTGACAAATCTGGACAAATAAACAAAAAGAAAATTAAACACGGATGTCAGGGATATCTATGAAATGAGTACTAGACGTTAATCTAATAATATTAAAATCTTTATTAGGACCATATAAGTATATTTCACAATTATAAATGTTAGATTTATACTCGTTTTGCAATAAATTATAATATTAAATGTTATTACATAAATTATAATAGATTTTTCATGTAACATTATAAAAGTTTACCTACACTATTTGTGTTAACAGTTTTATCACAAGCGCCTTGAGAAGTTTATAAACTACTTTGATGTTTTAAATTAAACAATTTAATATGACCATTTTTTTTGCGAATTGTATGTCATTTATTTTTTACATATCCTGATATTCTGGAAGAATTATACAACAGATTTTTGGATAACTAATAACTTCGCTCGTTTGATACTGGTCACGCTGCAACGTGTCCGATAAAACGATATTGAATTGTTTATAAAATTTTATATTGTTAATAATAATAATCATCTTTTCTTACATTCAGTTCGTTTCAATAAATAATAAAACCATATTCGCTCAGTATAAAAACATTGCAGTTCGATATGATACAAGTCATTCCATTATAGTTTTCGCAAAAGATTTCATCGTGAATATATTATAATGAATGATTAAGCCAAGTTACGACGAAAACAGGAGGGAGAAGTCTATAGTACTGTTGAGACAAAATGACAAATTGTTCAAACATATGAAAAATGTTAGATATTGAAACTAAACGCAGTATACTTACTCAAATACAGTAATAAAAAATATTATATAATAAGCGATTTTAAAAATTAAACCATATTCTGTTATATACGTAATTCAGAATTGTCAATATGTAATACGGACCGATTTTTTCCGTAGCTTCCCTGCAATGTCGGTAAGTTAATCAACAATATGTAATGATATTCAATCAGATGAGATTGAATTCAAAATTAAAAATTTTCATTTTAAACTTCATCATAATCATCATAAGCCCTTTTGAGGTCCACTGCTGGACATAGGCCTCCCCCATAGAGCGCCACAACTGCCGGTCCGCGCAATCATGGGGGGTTTTTGCCATAATCGCCACGCTTGGCAGGCGGGTTGGCGATCGCAGTAGGCTGTATTGTCTTGAGAGAGAATGCTGCTTAAACTAAACTTGTATTTATATAAATATAGGTTATTAAGTTGAAATCTGAATGTATAACATATGGCAAAAATATGGAATATTTTTTTACTTTTCATTAAAATTTAAATTTTCAACCTCATGACATTAAAACAAACTTTAGGATCATATCGCGTTTATTTATTAATTTCCCGACGTTTCGAACTCTTTACTCAATATTTAGAGATAAATATTTTCAACCTCAGTTCAATTTCCTGATGTGCGCTCTACTTTGTTATAAATAATTAAAGCAAAATATTGTAAAGTTTTATTCTTATTTAAAATACATTTTCATTATTTTCTTTTATCATTGTTATTTTTCTCTACCGCAATGTCCCACACCCGTACATCAACTTGCATTCTTGTTTGTCTTTATACTTCTTTTTGAACCATTTAATAATTCGCCTATAATTCTTTCTGTTCAAACGTTCAGCTCCCTTATAATTATGCTTCGATCTTTCGGCTGCAGCGTGGCAAAGGAAACCACCGTCTAGTATCACCATGCGATAATCTTGGAGACACATTTCCAACATCTGAGGACAAAAATAATTGTGCAAAGTTATTTAGTGAAAATCCTTTTTGATTTGTAACATCTTATCTCTCGGTTGATGGGAGTAATTTTTGCTGAAAAGGTACGGAAATGCGTTATAGGAAACCGGAGATGGCCACGCCACTTGAATGAATGATGACCCTGTGCGATGGCGGGAAGATGATTTCAACTTATTTTGCTTAAAGTTGTTTCCACGTCACATTTATCACGTTTATAAATATTTAAAACAAAAGTTTCATTTTCGAAGGTGTAATCAAAGGCCGTTTTTTTTTGGTAATGTAATAAACGGCACGCGGAACCTATTTCCAGTTATCGATCACATGTAACTTCTGGAAAGCCATTGGTGTGATAACTATGCACAAGCTAAATGTAGGTACAAAATGTAGCCCTTAAATAAAGCAGACTAACTTACTCTTTTGTACGATTACAAACGCTACCATATGGTTGCGGTATTTCTACGGTACGTAGTGTGTTCTGGAGGAAGGTGATGTTAGGAGCCTTAAAATCGAGCATTATGACGCTTTGATCTCTCTGCTTACCCCGCAAAGGATTTGGCATGAGCTATGTATGTACATATGTTATGTTATTTCGTGTAGCATTTTATTTTGTATTACCTTGAATCTATGCTACTTTAACTTAAAGTAGCGTGGATTTTGTAGCTTTAATGGTAATTTGCTCTTTTAAATCTTATATAATGAAATGATTTATTAATGGAAAAATTTAAATATTCAAAATTCAGAATTTTTACAATGCCCACGAGGCAGTTACCGAACAGAAGGGACTTCGTTATCTTAAATTATTTCAGTACAAAATGTGTTCTATCTCAAGGATAGCCTCCCCTTTTACTCAACATGAGTCTTTTTTTGTAAAATAGGACTTTTTTTCTATTGTAGCTAGTTGAGGCAACTTTTCGTGGTAGCACAGCGGAAGAAAATTATTACTTCCCGTAATAGAACTCTATTAGGGACCGAAGGCTTATTCGGGAAATATAAATGGAAAAAAAAAACTATACTAACTCTCCTTTATTTGGGGAAACAATGGAGCAACCTACATATATGTCGGCTATGGAGGGAGATAAAGCTTTTTTGAACAAAGTATTACACTGGGTTGCTCGATTGAGCTCTTTTTGCTAAGTTTATTTATATAAATGAGACTACAAAAATGGTTCCACAGTTATATGTAACAACCAGTATCCAGCATATAAGATCATCACAATTTATTGTATAACATAACATAACTTCACGCCTTTTTCTACCCGAAGGGGTAGGCAGTGGCCGTTAAGCCTCGACTCGCCGTTATTTTTATGTCCCAAATGGATTAGGTGGCGAACCTATTGCCATACCGGACACAAAGATTTCATTCATCGATATTTATCGATATTAACTTTCGAAATTTTGACAACAACCAGGATTTGAACGACCTCTTGATTCAGAAGCGGAGTGCGCGACCACCGAGACTATTTAAAAATAAAATAATAAATAAATTATAATACGGATTTGGGAGGTTTCAGTAACCAATAAGAAGTTATTTTTTTCCAATAACCTTATAAACCTGCCGTGTTTGAAAGAAGACTAAATAATTGTCCAAATATTTTGAACAATGGCTCATCATTATTATTTAAAAGTAAAAACAAAATTTATCCATGAAAATCGCTTTAGAATATATACTATAGACAGGTACATCTGAAATAACAAAATTGAATATCAACATAACATAACATAACGTCACGCCTTTTGTTACCCGAAGGTGTAGGCAGCGGCTGTTAAGCCTCGTCTCGCCGTTATGTTTACGTCCCAAATGGAATAGGTGGCGAACCTATTGCCATACCGGGCACAAAGTTTCTCAGTCATCGATATTTATCACACATAACTTCCGAAAACAATTTCGAAAAGTCATTGGTGTGAGCCAGTGTCTGGAATCGAACCCGGACCTCTGGATCAGAAGCCGTGTGCTCGACCACTGCGCCACAGAGACTTGAATATATAATTGAATACATATTTTAAAAAACCACGACATATCAAATATACGTAAAATTTGTTTATAAGCAATAGATCAAACATTAAAAAGACACATATATATCAATAAATAATACCTACAGATGAATGATTTCAATTACAGATTTCGCTTGGGAGAATAGTTCAGAAGACGTAATAGCTGAGCGTACAGTTCAAATGACGTGCTGAGGAAAATTACTGACTCATTCAGCTTTAAACTGGCTCGATAAAACATCTGTGATATCTCAAATATTATCTAAAACAAATTTTGAAAACTAGTAATTACATAAGCGCAAATATTGATATTAACAAAGTTAATAGAAAACTTAATATTCAATTACTATCAACTAAAAAAAACTAAAATAAAATCTTATTTCGCACATTTATAAATAAATGCCCAGAAAGTCGACGAACAACAAGATAATAAAAGAATATTTACAAAAATCAAATTATAAAAAGTATATAAAAATGTATACGCTTATGTGGAAAAATGTTCATAGGTATTCTGGAGGTTTTATATCATAACTGCAATCCGATATTTCAGAAGCGCTTATGAGTGACGCAGGAGAACAGGTGCGTAGGAAGTGTTTTCTATGGAAGTAACACATGGCTGTCAGGAAGTAGGTTTTCTAAGAAAATATATGTTCAATCAATTTATATAACAAATAAGTAGCAACACGTGGAAGCCTTCCTTGTGATATATAAATAAATCAACAATAAAGTAACAGCTAAAATCCATCAAACAAAGTTATTCAATAGGGCATAATATAAGTATTTTCGGGTCTTCACTCTGAGGTTAATTTGTGTATAAAGTCATGAATAAAGTAAAAGTATACATTAGTCTGACCTACAAACACTAGTTACTATTGTGAAAAATGACTGTCTGATAAAAGGCTTACAATTGAATGTGAAGTAAACGAAAGTTATGGTGTTTGAAAGGGAGGAATCCAGAACGAATGCAAGGTTGACAATGTAGTGCTGGAACAGGTGAATAAAATTGTATATCTTGGATGCGCTTCTAGCAGGGCAATGAGGGCACTGCGCAAAATCTGCGGAGTTACCCTCGCTGACCGCGTCGAAAATAAGATTATAAGGAAGGAAGTCAGATTGAAAGAGAGTGTCGGTGTAAAAGTAAGGAAGGGCATACTCCGATGGTTCGGACATGTAGAAAGGATAGATGATGCAAGATTTACTAAGCAGATATAAAATGCAAAAGCGGATGGATGTAGGAGTTGAGGACGGCCAAGATACACATTCCATAACCAAATGGAACGTGTTGTAGAGGAAGGTGATGTTAGGAGCCTCAAAAATCGACGCGCATGCATTAAAAGAGTTATGAAAGTCAACGAAGCGAGTGACGTGTGTAAGAATCGTGCCTTATGCCGCTCCGTACTCTCTGCCTTTCCCGCAAGGGATTTAGCGTAAAGTTATGTGTGTATGTATACATAAGTATAAATGGTACCTGAGTCATTTTATCTTGACGCCCCTCCCAGGTAAGCATCTCACTATACCAAGGATCTTTGTTAGTGCCAAAGTATAATGGCTCCCATCTATGATAAGGATACTCTCGTTTCGCTGTCAGCATCGGCTGAAAGAAAAATCTAATTAATTTTATAGATTACAACATACAACATTCAATAAGTCAATATCAATAACAAACTTAAACATTTTCATAATAATTATATTAATCGAATCGGTGGTCTGGCGGAGGAGCTTCGGAATCAAGACGTGCGATCGAATCCTAGCTTACTCGAATACTACTTACACCAATGACTTTTCGGAATACTTTTCGAAAACTATAGATGAATAAATATCGATTACTAACATTGTTCTCGATGTATCTCAATAGGTTACGCCTCCTGTTCCATTAGGGACGTAAAATATGTCTAGTTTAGAGAACCTAGGCTACAGGGTTACAAATAGAAAAAAAAAGGTAATTCTCAACACAGAAGAAAAATATTCTCTTGAAATTCTTCTTCATTACTACTTGATAACGAGCCTGATCTATTTTATATTTCGCAACATCGAGACACAGTCAAGACGACATAGATTTATTATTATCAATGATTTCAACATATTGTTGTTCTCTATAAAAACTCGACTTAGAATATGTATCCAATTACTTGTGCGACTTGAGCTGTATCCGTCAGTTGGAGGGATAATGATCTGTTTTCAAATATATTTATTTTCGTACATAAGATATGTTTGCAAATATGGTTTTCAAACCACCTGCTTTCGTCACTTGATATTACTGTCAATCTTTCATAGTAATACCTATATTATACCCGATCTTCTGCGTATCTCTGATTTTGAATTTTGTCACGCGGAGAAATTCAAAGTATAGCCCGCTCCGTAGTCTGCTGAGCGATTTTGAGTTTTGTAATGAGGTCAAAATTTAAGAACCACGTCTCAATTAAGTCTTCACTGAAAGTACACATTGGTGCTTATTTAACCTTAAATTTAAGGCACTGAAGGATTTTAAACGACAGACCTCCCTTAGTTTCCCGAACGAGCCCAACCGACATAGTAGCGTTTTTATACAAAACTTCAAAATTTCGATATTTCAATAGTCAATTCTGCATCACTGAAGGGACTGCAGCACAGCCCTAGTTTCGACGGAATCAAAGGCTTTCTCCCAGTCCACAACCGCCAAGCACAGAGGTTGTTTATACTCTTTGCTCTTTAGTAAAATCTGGTAAGGTATGTCCATGTAGTCTATGGTACTGAAACCTTGACGGAAACCGTCGAGTTCGAAAAGTTCGTATTCGATTAAATTGAGGTAATTTTTCAAGAGGCCGCAAAAATTATCGCATAACCAAAAATTGTGCAAACATTTTATCCGTGATTTACTATTATAATTAGTCTTATGACGTATGTAAAAATTCAGAAGGTAAATATAATATCTTCTTCCAGTAAATACAGATAATAAGATAAATCTTCTGTACTAACCTACATACTTCAAATAAGAGGGATTCAGAATGAAAGAGAGTGTGCAACTTTTGGTGTTATAATACGATCAATTGACCCAGTTGGAACATACTCTACGTAATTAGTCTGCAATTAGTTTCCGTGAGAACATAGAAGTGTGAGTGAATAGAAATAGCAAAATTCAATCAATCAAGCAGTTTAGGTTACAAGGTGTGTTCTGGCGGAGTCGGATAAGAACATTTATTGCTTTAAAATAAGAAGATTAATTAGGTATTAGAGTTGTAAAATAAATTTGACATTCATGATAAAAATAATAATAATATGTGACTGGATAATATATAAATTTAATGTAATAATTTACTAACATAGTTATAAGTTCAAATGTAATACTAACAAAAATATTTATCAATAGTTATTTGAAATAAATGAATAATAAAAAAAGTAATAAATGAATAAAAAATTACCTAAATAGATCAATATGCATACGTATATATCTAGTTAAATATAAATAGCTACTTAGTTATTTACCGCTATTCCGAAACTTTATAAGACATGTGAACTATACAGTGTTAGAAAACTCACTAATATTGTAAACGTTAATAAAAGCTATATATTAAATTATATCTTTAAATCGCTGAAGACCACATTAATTTACATATAGTATAATTTACGTATTTCTTATTTAGAACAAAACGCGGCATGAGCCACCTTACGTCGATCTTCTGAGAGGTCGTGGTATTTCACCGGTCCAGTCGGCCCATTTATGCAGCGAAATGCAGTTATGTTTACGTCCCAAATGGAATAGGTGGCAAACCTATTGCCATACCGGGCACAAAGTTTTCAGTCATCGATATTTATCACACATAACTTTCGAAAACAATTTCGAATTCAAACATTTTTTCTTATAATATATGCTTTTCCGTAATGGTACTTTAGTTGTTCTGTGGGTGAGACTACTCTGCAAGCTGTGGAGCGTTTAGGCATAAGCACTATGGCTGTCACTTGTAGAGATTAACCGACAAAATTGGATCGTCATGCAATCACGATAGTCATGGACATAACTTAATTTCTCGTCTATAACACGAAAGGGATTTGCATAATTTATTTCTTAAAAAATAAAGTTTATTCGTAAATCGATAAATATAAAAAAAATATCAATATAGTAAATAGTGCGTTTGTATTATAGAAACATAACATCACTTGACGCCTTTTCATGCAAGAGCTTTTGTTAGAAACATCCAACAATGCGCGTGGAAAAATACGCCAATAATTGAAAAAAAACTTAACGGTAACTTCCATCAATGCAGCAAACTCTGTTCCCGCAGTATAAAAGAATTCTAAACAATATAACAAAGAGACTAAGGAGACAAAACTTTTTACAGTGGTAGAACCAAGCAGTTCGCTGCATGAATGGGCAGGCTCGACCGGTGAAATACCACCACCTCTCAGAAGATCAACGTAAAGTGGCTCATGCCGCGTTTCGTTCGGTGAGAGAGGTACCCGGAGGTCCACCCCCCTTCCCCATTCTTCCCTATCCTTTAAAGGTCGGCAACGCAACAGTAACACTACAGTGTTGCTGGTGTCCATGAGCGGCGTTGGTTGCTTACCATCAGGTGACACGCCTGCTCGTTTGCTCCCCTATCCTGAATGAATGAATGAAAGTATGAATAACTAGCTTAGTCAGCTAACCAGTGATCTTCCTCCCATTAAAGATATTAACGGCCGATAAGTAATCGACAGAAAGCAGCTTGATTTTTGCAACATCTAGAAATTATTTTCCAGCCCAATGAAGGACATGGAGAGGATATCACGCCAGAAAAACCATCAAATGATGAGCGAGAAATAAAACTCACTACACCTAGAGAAGTTCACAATGAAATTAAACACCTGCGTCAAAAGAAATCACCTGGATACTAGCTAATAACGGGTGAGATTCTTAAAAATCTCACTCCTCACTCCCACGTTATGCTATAGTAAAACTCACAACTCTTAACAATGCATCATTTGTGCTTAAATATGTAACTGACGTTTGGAAAGGAGCTGAAGTTAACATGCTGCCAAAACCTGGAACAGCAGCTCACCTTACCTTTTTTTTTTTTTTTTTTTTATGGGATAGGAGGGCAAACGAGCAGGCGTGTCACCTGATGGTAAGCAACCAACGCCGCCCATGGACACCAGCAACACATATAGTGTTACTGATGCGTTGCCGACCTTTAGGGGATAGGGGAAAGGAAAGGATGGGGAAAGGGGGTGGGCCTCCGGGTACCTCTCTCACCGAACGAAACGCGGCATGAGCCACTTTACGTCGATCTTCTAAGAGGTCGTGGTATTTCACCGGTCGAGCCGGCCCATACATGCAGCGAACTGCTTGGCTCTACCACTGTACAAAATTACCTCATCATATAGACCAATTTCTTTGTTATCTATCATTTAAAACTCTTCGAAAAGCTACTCCTAAAGCGATTGAAACCAAATATACATGAAAAAAAGTTAATTTTTGACTATCAATTTAATTTTAGGGAAAAACACTCTACTATCGACCAAGTGCATAGAATTACTACAATGATAGAAAGAGCGCTAGAAGAGAAAAAGTCTGTTCAACAATTTTCTTAGACATAGCGCAAGCATTTGATCAAGTCTGGCATCAAGGTCCTCATAGGACGGCAGCGCACCACGGTGTTCATGGGCGGTGAGTAGTTGCTTACCCTCAGGTGATCCACTTGCTCGTTTGCCCTCCTATCGCATAGTAAAAAAAAACCTAGGTATAACAGCTTTTTTTGGAAAGTACACGTCAAAAAGAAACGCGATGAATTATCGGTGCACAAATTCTCCTATAAATACAAGTCCTCATACCAGTATGGACACCTTCTTAGTTTTACTCTACGTAGTAATTTAATTTACATGTAAATTACCTATTAGCTTCCAAAGGCTAGATTGTAATATCAATGAGGTATATACTAAACCAGAGGTATTTCAGTTAAGGAAAAAAAACGCCTTTTTCTAGCCGAAGGTTTAGCCTCGACTCATCATTACGTTTACTTCCCAAGTGGTACAGGTGGCAAGCCTAACAAAAAGTTGTCAGTAATCGATATCTATCATACATAACTTCTGAAAATAATTTCGAAAAGGGTGTGACTTCTGGATTCAGAAGGACCCTCCTTTTGAATCGACCACTGAACCACCGAGAGATTTTTAGTCTTATACTGTATCCGTACTTGTAGAAAATATCGTATATGTATAAAAAAAAGTACACACGTTTACCCTCAATCGGAGAACCGATTAAACAACGTCAATATATCTACCAATTCGAATCCAATATATCACATGTGGAACGTTTCCATCCCCTGTGTAAATTTGCACATCCCGCTAATTAAAAGGATCCAATCACGTCGGTATTTAGACAAGTTGTCTATCGAATTAATTCTACCAAAGGCTTTTAACAGTGTCAGGGTCACGCAGCTCACTGCACGCATGAGCTGGCTCGACCGGTGAAATAACAGGATCTATCAGAATATCAAAGAAAGGTGGCTCATGCCGCGTTTTATTTGAAGGCCCCAATCCCTCTTCCCTCCTTACCCATCTCACTTCAGCTTCTCTTTCTATCCAATCTTAGAGGCCGGTATCGCAACTCGGCGGCGGTAGACGCTCACCATCAGATGACCCGCTGGTTCGGTTTCCCCTTTATTCCATAAAAACTGGTGTAATAGTAATAATAGAATCATGTAATCGAGTGATATACCAACAAAATAAATGCAATCACGTCTACCTCCATGACATCTGTCGGAGCTCTCATCAGCCAAGTTTGCAGACCAGGAAAACGTTGGCAGTGTGGACAGACTCGTTGGTGAAAGTACACCGCTTGATTTGCTGCTACTAGACGCACCAACCTAATAATATTAAGGTAATTTTAAACAAACAGAATTTTAAAAGACTTTGCCAATATGTAACATGTACTTAGAACCAAATTAAAGTTAATGTATTAAATACATTAGAAAAGCTTTTGTGGCGTCTTAAACAGGAATTTGTTATCTTCATCCATCCATCTATCAAATCCCATCTCATTCCATTATATATTTGACCATATCCTTACCTACTTAACTTTGAAGTTATTATTCGTATTTAATATGTAATTCAAAAATATATGCACATTACAGAACATAACTTCACGGCTTTGTTACCCGAAGGTGTAGGCAGAGGCTGTTAAGCCTCGTCTCGCCGTTATGTTTACGTTCCAAATGGAATAGGTGGCCTATTGCCATGTCAGGCACAAAGATTTCAGTCATCGATATTTTTCACAGTTAATTTCCGAAAATAATTTCGAAAAGTCATTGGTGTCAGCCAGTGTCAGGATTCGAACCCGGACCTCTGGATCAGAAGCCGTGTGCTCGACCACTGGACCACCGAGACTAGAAAGAATATATTCTTTATTAAATAATAGCCACTGACCCGTAGTACATTATTTCTTAATGTCGAAATGTAAAGCTTTGTAAAACGGAAACACACCTTTTTCTAAGCCATCGTAAATCATTGACCAAAACAACCTTTAGGATTATATCGCGTTTATTTATTACTTATTTACATTTATTTCCCGACGTTTCGAAATCTTTACAGAGATCATTTTCACGAGTAAAGAGTTTCTCTGTAAAGAGTTCGAAACGTCGGGAAATAAATGTAAATAAGTAATAAATAAACGCGATATAATCCTAAAGGTTGTTTTGGTCAATGAGTGAGATTCGCGAAAGTCTTAGAAATAAACATCGTAAATCACTTAAATTATTTATATCACGACTTTTATCCACTTAACGAAACCATTGAGTCATTGTTTTTACCAAATTCCTAATATACCGTTGTTATACCCTTTCTTTGTGGAGTATTGCTCAAACCCTATTCAAAATAGAAACCTTTCTCCACTCGACCTGATTCTTTTTTTATTTTATACTAGAATTAAACTTTAGGTGCTTGGTTAAACGCCAAAGTCGGCATGCGAATGATAGGCCGTAAAATGTTCCGTCTATAAAAGTTTAGTACACTTTACTTCTGCATACCCCTTGAATGTAATTACATTAACATCAATATTTGCTAACCAATAGCAATAAAATTTACAACTGACGATGTTTAAATGTTATAAACTTAACCCCAGTAACACAAATATAAAGTATTTATTGAACAAAATATCACCGTTCATTTAATTCTATAGAATCTCTTAAGTTTCAACAGTTACAGTAAAGAAACAGTGTTACAATCTTGCAGTTCGCTGCATGAATGGGCTAGCTCGACCGGCAAGTGCCTCGTTTCGTACTCCCTTAAAGTACGGCAACACACCATGGTGTTCCTTGGCGGTGAGAAGTTGCTTATCATCAGGTAATAAAAAATAAAGGAAATAAAAAACCAGACTTTACAAATACACATATGAGTTTTTACGGGTATCATTAAAACAAGGCAGTGGACAAAACTTCGATTACGTTTATTTTGAGAAAAAAAGGTGAAAATGCTATGCGAGGGTTATTAAAAAACCCTTCCTAATTTATTTTATAAGGCCTAAATAACAACAGACACCAGCCCTATCGCGCAGTACCTTATACAAATTATTGGTTGACTTCAATTTAACGGTTACATTTTCTGCTAAATTAAGGCGATTGTTTAAAAACTGACAAATCTCTGTTATCGATTTATAAAGTCTCTCAGTCTTTTATACCAAAATAAATAATATTACCTACAAATAAGATAAAAATAAAATGATATAATGGCATAGATCTATAAATAAATAAATATATAATGTTTAATAGATATCTTTCAGATGTGTATTTATATATTTAAGGAGCACACTTCTAGTTTGGTCACGTATATAAAATAAGAAAAAAGAATTATGATAGCCATACATTAGAACAATATTGTATGGAGACCGCTTCTGAGTGCTAAATGATTTGTGCTCCGAATACAGAGTAGGATATTCTGAATGACAGTTATTTTTCTACCGAAAGCAGAAACCGTACTTAAAGTAGGACAATAGTCAGACCGAAAGATGTCACATAATATGTTAGATGATACACAGATGTTTGATATATATGGCATTTTTTAAGATGTAACAATATGTTAACTTAAAGTTAAATGAGTTGCAAATTTTGTAAATCATGAATGTTGTAGAAAGATTCAACAGTGAAATTTCATTGTAAAATCTTTCTACAGCATATTTCTAATTTTCATATACTCAATTCTCACAATTAAATATAATATTATGATATACATTTTAATCGGTTGATGAAAATGAAAGAATGGTTGATGCAAGACTGACTAAGCAGATATACAATGCAAAAGCGGATGGATGTAAGAGTCGAGGACGGCCAAGACACACATTCCATGACCAAATAGAACGTGTTCTGGAGGAAGGTGATGTTAGGAGCCTCAAAAACCGACGCGCGGGCATGAAAAGAGTTATGAATGTCAACGAAGCGAGTGAGGCGTGTAAGAATCGTGCCTTATGGCGCTCTGTTCTCTTTGCCTACCCCGCAAGGGATTTGGCGTGAAGTTATGTATGTATTTTAATCGTAACTAGACAATCTAATCTACTATTTCATTTTATTGCCATACATCGGACACAGTTTCTGTCAGTCTTTAGGTTATAAATTATCAGACATTATAGACTTTCAAAAATATTTCCTAAATTTTATTGACGTGGGTTTGAATTTAGGTTGTTTTTTTTTATTCATTATTTTATTTATCCTTACAATACAGATTATAGTCTAAATCTGTCCGAGGATGGTAAATAGAAATCTCTAAGATATAGACATCCCACATAAAAAGCAACAGTAACAACAAAAGGCTCCTAAAGATGCTTACCGGCCCCTTTGTATTGCGCAAATGTCTAAGATATCAAAACAACGATTTATCAACTTACATTGCTTTGTTGTGCGGGATTACTGACCCTCGACTCACTTCAAATAGTGGTACAACAAAGACCGTCTTAGTGAACACACAACCAGAATCCCTCTTCTCATCCCCCATAAGCTTTCTAACCATATTGAGAAATCTCGATGCTAATTGATAGCTCGGTATCATCTCTATATCAGATACTAGGAAGTAATTGGTCTTAGAAGCATTCCTCGCCACGTTTCTGCCCACGTTTATTGGATACATCATGAGATTCGATTTTCTGTATGTATCAAAATCATAAGAATCCAAACCAGAACAATCTTTAAACTGTAAGTTAACTACTTGTCCTTTTGGAGACAATTTCATCATCATTCGTTCAATTTTTTTCTTCCTCACCCATTGAATATACTTTGCTCTCGTATTGTTGTCTAGTTTTCTATAATTTTCCAACTTTTTTCTTAATAACTCTTCTTCCGTCTCATTGTTGGAAGAGGTCGTTGTTGCCGGTGTGGTCAGTGATATTTTTTTCTCTATCAATGTCCTGATCTTCGGCGGAAACCGTTTAGGATAAAATAAATGCATAGACACTTTCATCATCCCAGGGAAACAATGACAAATGTGGTCCATTATTTGCATGGTAATGTCGAGATCATATTTCGGTACATACACTGCAATACTAATAGGTCCCTCCCAATACTTTGCGATTTCTACTAAATGATATAAAAACTCAGGTGTTGCTTGTGTAACATAGGTAACTGCTTGACTTTTGCTAAGATTTGCATACGATCTGCCTGTGATAGCATCATAAATAACTCTGTAGGAACTTTGGCTTCCAGTTTCTGGGGACGGATATACTCTCAAACTACCCCATTCAAGCTTATTGGGAAGTCCGTAATTAAATAAACAATAACTTCTATTTTGTGGTTGTTTACCTTTTAGAAAGGCTCCAGGTTTATACACAAAATCACCGAATTCTTGTTGGGTTTGGGCATAACCGTGATGTCTGTGTGCGTATAAATGTATAATAATAGTTATGGTGAATATGAGACCCACTATTAATATAAGAGTGGAATGTTTTCTCGTCAGCCTGTAGGAGTAAGCTCCAAAAATGCGCAGACATCTCTTCATCTTTAGTTTTCATCGTTTTCTGGTAAATAAATCTTATTATACATATTATTTCATTGCCAGTTTTATGCACTTAACTTTCAAAGGATATTCACCACTGTAATATCTGTTACATGTTTGTCTGTCACAATAATTTTGTAAACACACAATACACAGTATCGAAACTCGAAACGTAAAATAGACTAAAGCAATATTATATTATTTCGTAATTTATATACACATTACTCCACGATAAATACAAATTTAATTAAATATACAATCTACAAAAGAATATATTTCAGGTACATAATAGTTCTTAACATCCACATTTATTTTAGCTTTGTGTTTTGACAGTTTCTGCGCGCGCAACCATTTTCGCCAAGTTGCGCAGTAGGAAATCAATATTCCCGCCACAGCTTGTCAAAAAGTTGTCTTTTCATTAAAAAATGTAAATGTGGAATTATTTTTGTATACCTTTTATTTTTCTCCTTTAACAGGTGTTTATCGTTGGTAAAACATATTTCTGGAAGCCAATTTGAAATTGGTAATGACATAGCATGTTCTCGTAACATTTGTCAGAATTATAAATAATGAAGAAGAAAAAACAAGTTAAAGCAGACATTCGATTAGTATTTTTGAAATGCTAAAAAAATAACATTCTAATATGATAACAAGATTCATATTCGTAGTTACTTCGTCTAATAGGTTTATTTAAATAGTTTTATAAATAACTGTGGTCTTGCTGTTGAGTCATTGATAATAATTACCACATGCGTCTTCCGAAAACTTATCGGTCTGTACCCGGTTTCAACCCTTGACTTTTGCATCAGAAGCGGAGTTCAACAACTGCGCTACACGAAATTCTTATATAAATAACAGATTATAAACACATTTATCAAAGAAAACAATTTTAATCACCCGGTCTGTGAACGTTAAGCCATTTGATCATAAGCTTGGCACGTAGCCGTATTCAACTTTTAATTAGAAGTAACTAGTTCAAAGCTATTATCTTTATCGTGTTATAACGCCGAAATACACGCTACACATAGTTTTCGGAACAGTTGCATCAGTATTGTTCTGTCGAGTACTTGCAAACATGAAGGGTGTCCTTAAAGATAGATTTATAAATAACGCCTTAGTGAAACCATTATATAGGAAGCTAAAACATACGAATAAAATTAAAACAAATGTGTTTAAATCTTTTGGCATATCGGTCAAACTAGACGGTCATGGTGTAAACGCCAGAGGAAATATAGTGAAAACTAATGATCCAGTAGAAACATCTAAATATGAGAATGAATTCTTAAGAAGAAAAAGAGACGTATTTATATGTAATACATGTAAAATACACGACAAAGTTTATAACTTTGAGAAAATTTTGAAGATGCAGACTGATTTAGATGATGAACGATTGGAATCAAATGGACGAAAAAACAGAAAAAATGACATAGAAAACAATTTCAAAGACAAATTTAATAAACTTCATCTGTTCGACAACAACGAAGAGGATTTACATAAAGTAAGTGAGATTATTTTAACATGCTATAATAAACAAATGTTTTTGTTATTAGTAACTTGTGTTCTATTTATCTATTTAGGACTTGAAAACGTTTGCTAATAAATTAGTAATTGCTAAAAATAATAATAAACATCGCGGCCGTAAGGCAGAGACAGCGCGATTATGTTTCTACATGCTTACAAATTTAAACACTTTATTTATAACCATTACGATACGTGTGTTTCCAAATATATACATTTATTAATTTTATCTTACTCCTATTGTGTGACTCACGAGAGTTTCTTAATCAATACGATTAACACTTTACATATCTCTTAAGAAGTTACGAAGCGAAGCGAAACGAGGGCGGGTCGCTTGTAATGCAATAAAAGGTAGTAAGAAAATTAGTTTACGTCAAACTATGAAGTATCTTTCGCGACACATTTTCAATAAAGTGGAGAAAACATTTTAGAACCGTCCGGAGCTTTCGACAAGTTGCCTAAATTGAATTTACTCCCAAAGGTACCGGGCACATGGTTAAGATTGTATCCAGCGCCGAAACTCCCCCAAGAATCTTTGTGCTCCGTGATCTTCAGATGCATATTCTGCCAAATGGGAATATACACTTTTCTTGTACTATGGACGACATTTTTTTTATTTGTAATACAGTATTTCGAAGGTAATTTATACATACATACATAACTTCACGCCAACTCCCTTGCGGTGTAGGCAGAGAATAATAAACAATAATTTGTTACTTTTGAAATTTATTTTCCATTTTAATAATTCGATACCGCGTAGTATGAAATTATGTAAGATTAGAAAACGATTTGTCCATCTTTTTGCTATAGTCACTCATTAGCACAGTAGATAAATGTTTTTAATGAACCTATACCAGGTACGTAATTACCAAGTTTCGCCATTATTATTTTCCAGTATTAAAACAAAGCATTAAACTGTAACTGTATTAGTTATTATTATTTTCAGGACCCAACGAAATTGAATTATCCATGAACTTTGAAAATCAACAGAAGCAATTAGTTATTGATCTTGCCACGGAGCTAAGACAGGTAGATGATATTAACATAACATAACATAACTTCGCGTAACCTTAACGGACGTAAACATAACGGTGAGACAAGGCTTAACAGCCGCTGCCTACACCTTCGGGTAGAAAAAGGCGTGAAGTTATGTTATGTTGTGTTTTCATGTAATAATCGTTGTTTATCTACCGTATTTTACTCATGTAAATGAAAATACCTTATCAGTCCAATCAAGCAGTTTTCCTGAACTGTCCTTCTATAGTAACCTATTTGACAGATGATCCGAAGTTATAACATAAAGTATTTTTAATGACTTTACAATGATTTGATTTTTGAGTAATTTCAGACTTATAAATAATAAGAAAGTCGTTAGGTGTCGTATAAATCGTGACGTTATAAGATAAAATTACTTTTGCAAAATCTCATCAATCTAATTAATATTCACATTTTGTTATTATTCACGTTTACCGAATTATCAAAATATCTAAGTTATGCGCCCCGATTTACGTAAATTACTCGAATAACATTATGTTTAACAATCAAAATACGCTCTTATCTTACCTTTAGAAGTCTTGTCTGTAATAATATCTTGGGAAATATTTGTAAGATACAATTATTATTTTATTTACCTACTATTTTGATTACGAGTCGCAATAGATGTGCGGCCATATTTCTGCGAAATAAGATATCCGATTGATTTTGTTCTATAGGAGCCATAAGAATTTGTTTATAGAAATTTTACTAAGGGAAAATTATGCGAGTTGAGCCGAAGTGCCTGTACCTCGGGTATAAAAAAAAACATGAAGTTACGATAGAAAAATTGCAAACAAAAGCATCTACATTCCCCCACACAACTGTCGAAAAGTTATGAATGATGGTGTGAGGTCTCGGCTCTAAATTTAGGATTCCAGTCTTTTTGAATCAAAAACTTGGGCTTGAGACAATTCTTCAAAATTTATAAAACTTGGAAATCATAATCAATTTTTATAACCACTGGTAGGATTTTCGTTACGGATATATATCTAAATATTACGCAAGCAATTTTGCAGGGGATTTGTCTGCGTGCCAACAATAAACACGGTGCTTCCAAAATTATGATCAAGAAATTTGAATAAAGATTTGTGTGTTACTTAAATTTTGGAATAAAATATAATCATATTGGCGCAACTTGGAACTTTTAAATTCCATTTTTTATTACTACTATGGTTATAACTATCGAATCACACTACTTACCATATCACAACAGAATTTATCTCAAAGCGACCATCAAAAAGAAAAAAAATAACATTTTAATGGCGAAAAAGTTGTCTCATTAACCATTCTATGTAACAACCACTATAATATTAAAACCCAAGCCCAAGAACATCATTAAAACACAAAACTCATTCTTGATAAACTTCTTTCATGTAACGTTGTACGCAATCACTTTCTACGTAGTCATAATCATCTACCAAAAATGAATGGCCCCAAGTGTTAAATTCCATGTTGTTAGCTTTAGTTGTAACGTTGAATCCCGAATACGTACTTGATAGTTTAACCAAGCAGTAATATGTTGCGCATAATTAGGGTTTATTTAGGTTTCTGGATGATATAATTTTTTACCATAATACAAACTGTCCCATGCACCCTTGTACAAGCAGTTTTAGTTAGTTCAATATGACTAAAAAAATAGAAATTTTAACTCTACTTAATTAAGAGGAATTCGATTTTAGATTTGACATGGACATATTTTTTTTACTCTCATGAACTCTGCCATACACTTTTCAACAAAATAATTTATGCTTACATACATAACTTCATGCCAAGTTTCTTGCAGGATAAGCAGAGAGAACAGGTATAACATGGAGACACCTCAGTGGCTTCCTCGACTTCATAGCACTTATCACACATGTTAGTCGGTTGTCTCCTGACTTCACATTTCGCATGGAGACATTCAATTTGGTAATGGAAAGATTATCATGGTCGTCCACAGTCTCCTTCAGATTGTCCTACATCTTCCCAATTTTCCATGGAAAAGATACTAACGATAGTTTCAAGTAAACTCCGTGGGGTAGTCTTTTTCACAGAACTAAACTTTGTAAAAATTAGTTTTTGTTAGATATTCTCACCTACGGTCTTTGTTTACTATGGGACGTTAAAGATCGCTGTTTTCTTTTTGTACAGAAGTTTTCTTTGTAAAAATAATAACATAACTTCACGCCTTTGTTATCCGAAAGTGTAGGCAGCGGCTGTTAAGCCTCGTCTCGCCGTTATGTTTACGTCCCAAATGGAATAGGTGGCGAACCTATTGCCATACCGGGGACAAAGTTTTCAGTCATCGATTTTTATCACACTTAACTTCCGAAAACAATTTCGAGAAGTCATTGGTGTGAGCCATTGGTTTCCTTTGTAATGGAAAAATATACATTTTTTTTTTCTTTATATAAATATAAATTTGTAAATAATATTTATAATTTATTTCTTCTTCTTATTAAAGAAAATATATATAAAAAAAATATAAATAATCTCAGCCTTTAACATTACTAGCTTATTCTCTTATTGAAATTGCTAGTGGCACTATTCAAAACCTGCTCTATTTCAAAAGATCTTAAGAATCTACTTCCAGAAATACCTTTTAGGTAAATATTTAATTTGCTGGCATAATTGAGTATTATTTTTTATATTTTTTTCATAAAATGTTATCCAGAAAATCAAAGGATTGAAACATTAATTATTTTATTAACAGTAAAAGTCAAAAAACAACTTATTGTTTACATATTTAACGCTACTAACGTTAAGTTTCATATATTTTTTTATGGAGAAAGAAGAAAAAAAGAGTTCCTCTACATACCTTTCCCACCGAATGAAAAAAGCCACAATTGTTGAAAACTCGTAGTATTTCAACTGCTGCAGCCTATTTGTGCAGCGGAATACGTGGCGTCAATATATCTTCTAATATATAAAATTCTCGAGTCTAGATGTGCGTAATTGAACTCCTCCGAAACGGCATGACCGATTCTCATGAAATTTTATGTGCGTGTCGGGTAGGTCTGAGAATAGGACAACATCTATTTTTCATCCCCCTAAATCACAAGGGATCACCCCTCAATTTTTTTTTTTTAATTTTTCGACATATTTCTGTTTCTTATTTTTTTTATAAAACGGGATACAAAAATACATGCAACCCAAAATTTTCAACCCCCTACGATCAACCCCTATTTTTTAAATTTTATTTTTCGGCAAGACAACGTTTGCTGGGTCAGCTAGTAATTCTATAGAAATACATAAATATCAAGTAATAACATAACATAACTTCACGCCTTTTGTTACCCGAAGGTGTAGGCAGCGGCTGTTAAGCTTCGTCTCGCCGTTATGTTTACGTCCCAAATGGAATAGGTGGCGAACCTATTGCAAAACCCGGACCTCTGGATCAGAAGCCGTGTGCTCGACGACTGGGCCACCGAGACATTTATCAAGTAATGATGTGTATAAAGATAAGAACCATCTCAAAATACAAGTTTTTTTTTAACAGATATCACCTACATCGCCTCGGTGGAAAGGTGCAATTAAAAAACGTTTAGAGGACACAATAAATTCGACATCAATTGCTGTAATGCGCGGCGCTAGACTGAGTCCCGGCCATTATTGGGACTTGTCCGGCACATTTCTGTTCACGGTATACGTCATGACCACTCTGGGTATGTATGGATCGTAACAAATATTCTTTTGCACCTACACATACATATATACTAATAACTTAAAATAAATAAAAGTATTGTAAAAATAAATACTGGACTATACAAATATCTTATCAACTTCATATCGGCGATCATGTGGTTCTCAGGCCTGAGCCTTGACCTATAAATGAATGTAATGACACTACTTATACTATTGTTTTTAATAATCTTGCGAACAGCAACAGCCAGGGTAGTGTCAATTGGTAAGATTTTCGGAGAATTAACTAAAAGTTTATTACAAATAGCAATAGTAATAGACACAGCTATTAATATAAATAACAAACTTTCAGGCTTCGGCGCACCCTTACCACAGACTATAGAAGGCAGAACTTTAACATCTGTGTACGCAACACTGGCAGTCCCCTCACATCTTTGCTTCTGTAAGTTTCTTATTGTAACTATAGTGATAATCCCTTACTATCTTAATCGTTAGATCTTTCGTCTCGCTGGTCCCATTTAAAAAAAATGTAACTAGAGAAACAGTAAGGTATACGTCCTAAATTAATTAAAACCTAGATAGCTCTATAATGAGTCTCGTTGGTCCAATGGTCGAGCACACGGCTTCTGATCCAGAGGTCTGGGTTCGAATCAATGACTTTTCGAAATTGTTTTCGGAAGCTAAGTGTGATAAATATCGATGACGGAAAACTTTCTGCCCGGTATGACAATAGGTTCGCCACCTATTCCATTTGGGACGTAAACATAACGGTGAGAAGAGACTTAACAGCCGCTGCCTACACGTTCGGGTAACCAAGGTGTGAAGTTATGTTATGTTATCAGTTATGTCTCTATCTTTCTATTTTAAAACTGGCATAGACTAATTTTCCGAATAAATCAAATTATTTCAGTGTTGAATATAAGCACGTACATTGTTATACATATGGAAGTATATTTCAAACAGCTCAAGTCGAGATTGCAAGACAAAAGGATTGCTCAGGATATAGCACCCGTAAATGATGGTGAGAAACCAAAATTATATCACGTGTGTGTGTTTTTTATTATATACATTTAATTGCAAACGAGTGAGCGGATCACCTGGTGTTAAATGGCTTGCGCCGCCCATGGACAGGTGTCAGGTGTATGTTGTAGGTGTCAGGTGTTGCAGGTGCAACACAGATTAACGAATTAACAGTATTACAATTTCGTTGCAAGCATTTCAGGGAATGGAATGACAAGGAATGAAAGCGGATTGAGGATACCTATCTCAACGAACGAAACCTGGCATGAGCCGCTTGCCTTGATATTCTGAGAATTAGTGATATTTTACCCGTCAAGCCACCTCATTCATGCAACGAATTGCGTGGCTCACTGTCTACCTCTTTTAAAAGCAAATACTTAATTAATTCCTTAACAAATATCGCCTTAGCAGTACATTATGCATTTATCTATAAATTATGCTACCCCTAAATTTTTAATAGCGCTTAGCCATATTGATGTGCATTTTTCAATAACGACTAAATTATGCCTTCCTGCATGTTTAACCGGATCGTCACCAAAATTACCTTCCTATCGTAACATACACATTGAAACCTTCCACATCTGATAGTCTACAGATGCTAACACTGTCATACTTATATAATTCTGTGGATATACTCGTATATATGGATCCACACAAAGTCCTTAGTTCCCTTTCCGGAAACGTAGTTGTCCAAGAGGCTTAAACTAGCTCGAAGTGCTCACTAGATTCGCAACGACTTTCGAAAATAGTTTGGAAAGAGCTTACTAATTTATACATATAATTTTAAAGAACCTTATCGAGTATATAATATACAATATATAAATTGATTGATACAATAATTAACAGTGGTAGAGTGACGCAGCTCGGTGCACGAATAGGCCGGCTAGACCGGTGAAATACCACGACCCCTCAGAATATCGACCTAAAGTAACTTTTGCTGCGTTTCGCTCGGTGAGAGAGGTATCCGGAGGCTTAAGCCCTTTCCCCCTCTCCTTACCATCCCATTCCCGACCCCGTCCATATCCAGTTGTAAGGGTCGCCAACGCAACTGTAACACTATTTGTGTTCAGGTGTCCATGGGCGGCGTTTATTGCTCACCATCAGGTGACACGCCTGCTCGTTTGCAGCCTATAACATACAAAAATGTAACACGACTGTAATACGATTTATTTTCAAATTTGCATTATTATTCATAATATATAGCTAATAGCGACTCCTAAAAATTTGATTAAAATTTTGATAATTGAATTAAAAATCTATATTCATAATGTACCATTACCATTTGTCCTGTTCTAAGAGTATTTGAAATTTACGCCGTGAACAATCTCGTGATCAGATTTCAATTACGAAACCAATTAGTTAATTAAGTAATTGAGCGTCCAATTGAACTCGGGACCTTAAGTATTTTACACTGTAATTAAATTAAGTCGCATCACCTTATTAAAGAACAAATTACCCAAATACTTTCGACCCTTGGTAACATAATATTGTCTGTACACCAACAAGTTTATATTAACGTTTATTAATATCGACTTATTTTCGATTTCTGCTAATTCACCTTTCGTCCGTGAACAAAATGTTGACTTGTATTATTTATATCTAAGTTTCGCATATTTAGAGAGATTTAGATAACATTCTTAAGAAAATATAAGAACGTAACATGGCAACAACATTGCTTTCAATATGTTTTTTTTTTTCCAGGGAAACAGGAACATCTGAACCCATCGAACAAATGTATCATGGGCAAGAAATTAATGGTAATTTATTTTGTATCACCACGTTATACTAAACGGTGTTCGATACGGAGCAGAGGCTTTAAGTCGCCTCATCGAATCAAAGATTTATCCTTTCTATCGTAACTTGATGATATATGTGAAGTCTCTAAGTCTTCATCGATAAATGGGATAGCTAAGATTAAAAAAATATTTCAAATATATTTTAAAATTGGGGTAGGAACAATGTCTTCACAAAATTAATAGAAACATACATAAATAAACATAACTTCACGTCTTTTTCCACCTGAAGGTGTAGGCAGCGGCTGTTAAGCCTCGTCTCGATGTTACGTTTACGTCCCAAATGGAATAGGTGGCGAACCTATTGCCATACTGGGCACAAAGTTTTCAATCATCGATATTTATCACACATGATTTCCGAAAAAATTAGACATAGATGGACAAAATTATGTCTAAGGCTTTTCTTTTATGGGATAGGAGGACAAACGAGCAGGCGTGTTACCTGATGGTAAGCAAACAACGCCGCCCATGGACACCTGTAACACATAAAGTGTTACTGTTGCGTTGCCGACCTTTAAGGGATAGGGGATAGGAAAGGATGGGGAAGGGGGGTGGGCCTTCAGGTACCTCTCTCACCGAACGAAACGCGGCATGAGACACTTTACATCGGTCTTCTGAGAGGTCGTGGTATTTCACCGGTCGAGCCGGCCCATCCATGCAGCGAACTGCTTGGCTCTACCACGTTCAATGCTGGTGACATTCTTGTAAATCCAAACGATGTATTGGGTCGGTGGAGTGAATATTTTGAGGAAATGTACGAGTATGTTCCGGATGTGGGCGCCGCGAGTGAGTCTACGACTGACACCGCTGCGCCAACATCTGACGAGGACATTACTATGTAGGAGATTGAATGGTCGATACGAAGTATGAAAAATGGTAAGGTAGCTGGAATTGATATGATGTCTGCTGAAATGATCAAACACGGTGGAACCTATGTCCGGGATGCTTTCCTGACCTTGAGTAATCTATGCTGGGGGTCGGGTAAGGTTCCCATGGACTGGAGGCGTGCTGTCATCATATAAAGGTAAGGGATCACGTATGCAGTGCGCCAGTTACAGGACCATCAGTTTGATCAGCTTAGCAGCGAAAGTGTGTGGGAAGATTATTGAAAGGAGAATGAGGGTGATATCTGACGGAGTGTTGTGGGAGGCTCAGGGTGGTTTCAGAAGCGAAAGAGGGTGCATGGATCAGATTTTTTCTCTCCGCAACATCGTGGAGAAACAACTGGCTGCTAGCCGGAAGATTTTCTGCGGTTTTGTGGATCTGGAAAACGCGTTTGACAGGGTGTTATGGAAGGATCTGTGGTACATACTCCCGGGCTACCGTGTGAGCGGCGTACTGTTGCGCACCGTGCAGTCCACTTATGAGGGCTGCACAGCATGTGTGCATGTTGACGGCGGCTTGTCGCCTTGGTTTGACGTCAATATCGGCGACAGGGCTGCGTGCTGTCCGCTCGGCTGTTCATCCTGTACCTGGACAATTGTCTCCAGAGAGTGAGATCGATGAATGTAGGGATGCGAATGGGTGACCTAGTTGTGAGATGTCTGTCACTATTATGAATTTTTTGTGTGATTGTTTGATGAAAGGCTTACAATTGAATGTGATAAAAACGAAAGTTATGGTGTTTAAAAGGGAGGAATCCAGAACGGATGCAAGGATAATGGTTGACGATGTAGTGCTGGAACAGGTGAATAAAATTGTATATCTTGGATGCGCTTTTAGCAGGAATGGAAGGTACAACGCTGATGTAGAAAGAAGGGTAGCGTTAGGAAATAAAGTAAATGGGGCGTTGGGCAGATTCCTGGGCGCACAAGATATTAGCAGAAAAGCCCAGCTAGCAATTCACAATGCAATACTGATCCCAACGCTAACTTATGGAAGTGAGAGCTGGGTATGGTAGAGTGTGCATGAAAGTAGCATAAACGCGGTCGAAATGAGGGCATTGCGCAAAATCTGCGGAGTGACCCTCGCTGACCGCGTGGAAAACAAGGTTATAAAGAAGGAAGTCGAATTGAAAGAAAGTGTTGGTGTAAAAGTAAGAAAGGGCATGCTCCGATGATTCTGACATGTAGAAAGGATGGATGATGCAAGATTGAATAAGCAGATATACAATGCAAAAGCGGATGGATGTAGGAGTCGAGGACGGCCTAGACACACATTCCATGACCAAATAGAACGTGTTCTGGAGGAAGGTGATGTTAGGAGCCTCAAAAATCGACGCGCGTGCATGAAAACAGTTATGAAAGTCAACGAAGCGAGTGAGGTGTGTAAGAATCGTGCGTTATGGCGCTCCGTTCTCTCAGCCTACCCCACAAGGGATTTGGCGTGAAGTTATGTGTGTGACTTCCGAAAATAATTTCTAAAAGTCATTGGTATGAGCCAGGATTCAAACCCGCGACTTCTTGATTCAGAAGCGGGGTGCTCGAACACTGGACTACCGAGACGTTGCAATTAATATAGATTGGACTATTATATCGCATATACACATTGCTGAATTCCTTTTTTACACTGCACTATTTTGATATATTTTTTCTTTGTAGCGTATCATCAGTATATTGGTAGCTTTTCGTGGTATACCTTTGGCTGGAGTATTGTATTACACGGCAGGAGTTTGTATTTTCGGCGTGTCACGTCATCTCACACCTTTAGCGATCTTAACGTTCCCTATCGAGTTCACTACTGGTGGTGGATTGGATTTAGTAAGTACTAAATACTTTCATTTTTACGTAGATGGTGAATTAAGACAAACACTCTCTTACAATCCTCATCGAATACCTAAAATCTATGTTAGAATTGTATGATAATTTTGTATGAAAAGCTGAAGTATAAAGCTGAAGATTTTATTTGTTTCTTTGGGTGAACACGTGAGCAAAAAATATTTATCTGTACATATAATTACAACACAACAGTGTTAATCTAAAAGTATTTATTACTAATGTTGGAACTCTTTTACAATCTCATTAAATAAAATCAAAATTATTTAAATGAATGAGACAAAGTTAAGAGAACAGTAATATAAATAATAAAAAATATATAAATATGATGTAGTAACACAAGGCTCTTTGCACGTTCTATTCCTCTTTTCTTCAAAGTTACCCGTATCTGACAACAATCAATCGGTGTATGGCGAGCGATTGTTTTCTTGGTGGCAAATACAAACACACTTGCAAGGCTCAGACGGGAATACCTTGTTTGACGCCCTATCCACTGCTCGAAAAGGCTCTTATTTATTGCCGACAAATTATGAGGATGTTATTGAACCGAGTTACTCGGCTGAGTACTCGGTAGAAAAAAAATTAGACCGATTAATACTCGTTACTGCTGGTAAGCTGGTACATCTCTAGATGCCCATCTCCGCGGCGTATCTTTAGCAATCATATGTTGTGTTTATATGGTTAAATAATACCCTTAATTTACAGGTGGAATGTCACTTTCGCGTTTTATACGGGTTCTATGTGGAAGGCGCTATGATTTTCTTTGCATGTACGCTGGCGATTTTACGACGGCAGAGCAACCATTGCGTCGACCGAATAATGGAAGACTATCGATTATTTGATAGTGAGAAGTAGTTAAATAGTAGTTTATTTAGCGAATGATCGATATTTCTAGTATTTCGACATAATTTGAAGATGCTATTCACAGACAAATCTTTAATAGTCAAATATAATCTTGGTTGACAATTTAATTAAAAAAGCAATAAACCTCAGAGTCAGAGTCATCAACATCTGTCTGTACGAATGCTGGAAAATGTCCAATATGTCGGACTCCTGATGAACAGTCGTTTAATAAAACGAAATATGTTCTGTATTTGTTGTTTTATTTCTATATTAAAGCCGCCGCCAGCTTGCCGGGAACGTTACTAGTAGACCATCACGTGCAGAAATATGATGAATTCAACTAGATTTTTACTCGTATATGTATAGAACATATTAAAAGTAATAGTCTCAGTTAAAATAAATCACCTTTTTAATATTTCATATTTCGTGTAAACTTTACAATAAAGACATTAAAAACTTGATGATTTCAATCAATAATCAATTAAAACTTCCGTTGATTTCGGAATAAATCGAGAAATAGTTCATAAGCAATAATTTTATAATTCCAACTAACTCATTTCGTCAATGAAAGACTTATTTAGAGCAAAAAATGAATCTAATATTTTTTCAAATTATTTTGTAACTAGTTGACCCGGCGAACTTCGTTCCGCATCAAAAGAAATAAATTAGTAATATTTGGATCTTAAAAAGTTCAATTTGTGCTATTTATCGGCACGCGTTTTGGCGCGCAAACGCAACTGCTATGTACCGCTATGTTAATACTGTAATATCTTCGTAAATATTAGTTTAAATTACATGCTGTAAATGGCTATATTGATCTATATTAAAAGCACAATCTATTTAAGACACTTAATTGGATGAAAATTAATGCTGTAATGTTTAAAATTGCTTCGTAAATAAGCCATTATTTCTCGTAAAAAGTAAAAAAATAATAATGGTCATTGTGGGTTATCCCTAAGACATAGACATATGCCCTCGCGGACTTTTTTATAGACCTTTTAAAGATGTATAATAATGTAGTACATTGTTTTGATTTATCACTTAGGGTTCAGGCAGCGTTTTCGATTAAAGTTTTAAATTTCATCAAAACCACCCCGCTGACACCCTCTAACTATTAAAAAAAACCGCATCAAAATCCGTTGCGTAGTTTCAAAGATTTAAGCATACAAAGGGACATAGGGACAGAGAAAGCGACTTTGTTTTATACTATGTAGTGATGCGATAGGGAGTAAACGAGTAAGTGGGTCCATCTGATGGTAAGTAACTGGCGTCGCCCAAGATTACCTTCAACAGGTAGTGCTAAGTTGCGTTGCCACCCATTATGGGAGAATACCACTATCATTGAACAAACACGGCATAAGCCACTTTACATTGATATCTCAGAGGTCATGGTATTTCACCGATCGAGCCGGCCTATTTATGCAACGAACTCAACTTAAAAAAAGTTTTTGACGTGACAACGTCTTAAATTAGGTTGCGGCTGGGAGTCACTTATGAAAAAGTGTAACGCTCGGTAACGTTACGATGAGTCACCGAACGAGAGAGAGGCCCGCCGAATGCCTTGCGTCTCTCTCCCACTCAACTATGATCGGTCTGCCGCGCGCGCAGCACTAGAGAATTAGGCGCATTGAATCGGCGCATGCTTGTGTCTCTGTCTTTGTCTTTCTCGAACGTTCTTGGCGTTGGAAAAACAAGAAAGCGTCATAATACAAGTTCACACGTGTGGTTAAAGTATCGTCAGCTGTGTCTGTAGTGAAAATGTGGAGTGCTTAGATTCGTCATTTACAACAACTACAACAATAAAGGTAAATAATTGTACACTGATATTTCATTATCGTAAACTATGATTGATTGATTAATTGTTAGATTGACACAAAAGTTGAGAAACTGAGTTTATAGGTTATGTCATACTATTGATAAATGTTGATAGTGTTAAGTAAATTATTAGTTTAAAATTAATTAATTAATTAATTATTATTTTACAAATTTTCATTAATTTCAAATTTATTTAGCAAAAATTTGAACCTTCGATCTGAATAAATGTTTTGATTTTCGAATTGATTCTTTAAAATTACAAATATTAAGAAAAAGTGGCAGATATAAGAAAACTTGATTTAAACTGTGTTGAGCAAGAATTTTAACATCTAATATAAGTAAATGTTTTAATTTTCAACTTCATCATTTACAATTACAAATTTTAATTAATTTCAAATTTATTTAGCAAAAATTTGAACCTTCGATCTGAATAAGTGTTTTGATTTTCAAATTGATTCTTTAAAATTAAAAATTCATCCATTCAATTTCAAATGTTCAACAGGAATCACCACTCTCAAAACAATGGAAACGGACGAGCAAATGCCTTCAACTTAATTATATTCATATCAATAAATATTCTACCGAGAAAAAGACGTTGTCACGTAAAATCTTCGCCCGTAAAACCGACTTTACAGGCAACCAGATTTTTTTTTTCTGTAATCTAAAATCATCATTTAGATAATAAAGCTAAAACGATAACACGCAATCAACAATCTCACGTCTATTGGCAGATCTTACGTACATTCCATATATATACAATATACTTACATAAATAAGTTTTATTTTAATGTTACTGATTCGCGTAAGGATGTGATGGTATTAAATCTACGCGATTTTCATTTGCATTTTGATTTCATTTACATGTTCTGAATAAATATTTGAGAATACGAACTGGGAGCGTCCTGATTTACGTAATTTACTGAAATAACATTAAGCTTAACAACCATAGTACACTCTTATCTTACCTTTAGAACTCTTGTCTGTAATAAAATAAATGTAAAGGGGCGCCTTAACATAATCTTGAATATTTGTAGATTAGCAAACGGTATAAGATTTTACACATAATTGCACCACCCCCCTTCCCCATCCTTTCCTATCCCCTATCCCTTAAAGGTCGGCAGCGCCACAGTAACACTGTATGTGTTGCTGGTGTCCATGGGCGGCGTTGGTTGCTTACCATCAGGTGACACGCCTGCTCGTTTGCCCTCCTATCCCATAAAAAAAAATCAGATCCGATGTTGAGTTATGAGTTGATAACAATGACGATTACTTGTCACAGCATCAGATTTTGTTAAAACACTTGTCTATAACTTATCGAAGAGCAAAAACTATATGATTAAATGTTTATTAGTTAACTAGGTAGCAGGGGAGAGGCCTATGTCCAGCAGTGGACTGCAATAGGCTGATGATGATGATGATAATCATGAGGTAGCAAGGAATGATATTCTAATAAAATGGGTGTTTTAAGTTACACCTAACATCGGCAAAAACTATATACAAAATTAGTAGTATTATTATTATTATTAATTATATTTAACAGTGGTAGAGCCAAGCAGTTCGCTGCATGATTGGGCCGGCTCGACCGGTGAAATACCATGACTTCTCAGAAGATCGACGTAAAGTGGCTCATGCCGCGTTTAGTACAGTGAAAGAGGTATCCGGAGGCCCACCTCCTTTCCCCATCCTTTCCCGTCCTATTCCCTTAAAGGTCGGCAACGCAACTGTAACACTATATGTGTTGCCGGTGTCCATGGGCGGCGCTGGTCACTTCCTATCAGCTGACACGCATGCTCGTTTGCCCTCCTATCCCATAAAAATACAGGTTTGTCTACAAAATGGGGTCAATAGACCCAAAAAAGCGTCTATTATTGTTTCGTGTTGTCCAATGCTCAATCCAATAAGTAATAAAGTAAGTAAGGAAAGTATAACACGAGAAAGATAATCTTTAAAGAAACTCTTGAAGTACATTTATAATATTAGGATGAATTTTCAACGCCTCAATAGCGAAAATATGTTACGCACAAATTTCGCATATAGCCAAATGTAATTTGAATATCATCAAAGAGAAGGATCTTGAGAGTGATACTGTGACATCCCGAGGGAAGGTAGAGACCCACATTCTAACTGCCACTTACACATATATTGAGTAGATTCTATATATAAGATGACATCGTAGTTATAGTACTTATATATGTTCTGTAATGTGAGCAAGATTACTTGTCGAGAACATTTGAGTGAACACACAAGGCTGTGATCTATTTTGATACAAATGAACCAGTCGACCGATTATATATATCGCTATTGACTAGTTGTTGTTCGTATGTCCGTTACAATGTTCTATCATACGAGAACTGTACATGGTAATATACATAACTGACCGCCGTATTAGGCGACTAAAGATAAAGACAATAAACAAATTGACGGGCCTCGTGGCGCATTGGTAAAACTACCGGCTGCAGCACTGAGGTCGGGGGTTCGATTCCCACCCGAGAACAAATATTTGTGACAAACATGAATATTTGTGCGGCGTCTGGGTGTTTTTCTATGTATTATAAGTATGTATTTACAAAAGAAAAGTATATATGTATTAGTATCCGTTATCTAGTATCCATAGCACAAGCATTTAGTTGCTTAGTTTGGAACTAGAGGGCGCTGTGTGATTTGTGTCCAAGATGTTATTATTATTAAAAAAATATTGTTCTAGATATCTAAAAAAACAATGGGTGACAACAGGGTTAGCTCGACGGGGGAAGTTCTACGACCTCTAAGAAATCGTCGTAAATTAACATCTGCCGCGTTTGTTTCGTTTAAAATTAATAATTTAAAACTATCGCAAACTATACATAAACTACCTTATCTTGACTCACACTGATTCGAACTCTTAACCGCATTATTATATGGAAATCCTTTCGAAGAATTAGTCTATATAGTATAGGAGCCCTAGAACATCGTATTCAAGTGATTACTATCAAGCTGAATCTTCGTGAAAAGCTTCATTTCGATGAGACGCCCAACAATGTCCTATGCGAAATTTTCAATTAGGGTAGCTAACAGAGGTAGCCATGACCAAATATTTTTAATAGATGATTTGAAAACTCAGTACTAACCGACGGTACCTAGTGTAATTTTCAAAATAATTATCTAAATTATTCGGATAACGTATCTCGCAATTTGGAGGACAATATGACATTAAATAGTAAATAATTCAATAAAAAACATCAGCCAGTTAGTAATATTTTTTCTTGAATTCGTTTTCCATACATGTTGAAGACAGGGGACTTTTTAAAACTATTCATTTTGTAGGACAAATATTGTTTCCAATAATTTTGATAATTATCTTGAATATTTTACAGGGGATGCCCGGTTAGCTATGAGTTTTTGAGAACCATCAGGGTACCTCTGTTAAACGAAAATTACACATATGACATTGTTGGTCGTATTCATCAATTCGGTCGTTCGACATCAATTCAACTTGAGAGTAATCACTTTAAAGAAATGTTCTATGGCTCCTGACCTAATAAACCTACCGTGACAAAAGAGGTGTGTATGCGATTCACACACGATAGAAGTGAAACTTCAGTAAATATATATATCAGTAAATAAATATATATGATCATGGATTACATATATATGTAATCCATGATCAGTATAAAATAAAAATCAAATTTATTGATTGAAAAACATTGAAATATTAGTTTATATTTAAAACAGGATTAAAAAATATTTACACTTACCATTTATTACATCAGTCACATTAACATTTATATTTGAACATCTATTTTGATTGTTCAGTAATTGTTTTTTACGTAATAGTTCCCGTAATAGTTCCAAAAACTACATCCATAACTGGAAAGATATAGTTCCAATCCAACCAATCAGCTGTAATAGTTCCATAGGTCCTAACTTTGTCTACACTGTTTACGGTCCGCGGACCGACCGATCGAGTGCGATCGACGACGTGTCTCATCATACTTGAGCCACTCGCGGCTCGCGGCCGATAGTACATAATTTAAATTATCCGAACCTTATTGAATACAAGCGAGACCGACTTTTTACGAATAAGGTACTTAGCTAAGCTCGCGCGGTTAGTATTTGCTTTTTGAATGATTTTGTTCCTGTTAGTCCTGTTACACTTGTTGATTAGTAATCTCAGATATACATACTCTTTTGATGTGAACTCTAGTTTTTTTTAAGTATGTTTTAAAAAGAAAAATATTTTAAATTTGGAATGTCACGTTTCATTTATTTATCGTGATGTGTTATTTTTCTCTGTACTAATTGCATATATATCTCCAATACAAGTATGTATATTTCTGTCTCATTCTTTCCTGGCTTCATCCTACACATTTTTGTATTTGTGTCTCTTACCTGTCGTTTTTTCCGTTGCATCCGGTTTAAAATCACAACGATTCTAAAGAAGTTTCACTTCAAAAAAAAGTGCATACACATAACATAACATAACATATACATAACACATACATCGACAAATTATCCTAATTTATGTAAGATTAATTTTAACAAACAACGTGTCGATAAATATTCGTCAATATATATCCTAGTTAAAAGTCACAAAACGTTGTTCGTGTTTCCTTATTCACAATTTAAGGTTCCACACAGCAATTTAGCAAGCAAACAAATGAGTCCGCGCCTCGTTCTGGGCTTGCGCTTTGTTCAATATTTTGAGTCAATATTGACTCTGTTAAAATTAATATTGTCGAGATCCGTTGTTTGAAACCGGTTTATAAATTGTTTGGTAACTATTCCAGACTCAGTGGTTGACGCTATAGAACTAATAAACTGTTATCGTATTCTTGATTAATAACTCTAGTCTTAATTTAATTAACTGTTATAACAGTCTCGGTGATCCAGTGGTTTTGTGGGATCGATTCCGGGCTAACAATCGCACCAATGATTGCTCGGAATTATTTTATGAAGTTATGTATCAATAAGTCAATATCGTTGGCCGACAACTCAGTGCCCGATGTATGGCAATAGGTTCTGCCATTTCATCTATTTCTAGACTAGTCTTTAGACAAATATGTGTACAAAATCTATGAATACACCTTTGATTATCTCAGATACATTATGAAAGCTTAACAAACAATTACGTTATCGTATTTTTATAAACGTGGTGCATTGGTATACCCAACGACTGCAGAACTGAGGTTGGCGGGTTCTCTCCCCACCCGAGTACGAATATTTATGACAAGGATGAATGTTCGTCTGAAAATTTAGTATCCATAACACATTTGCATCATCCATAGCATTTATTTGCTTAGTTTGGAATTAGATGGCGCTGTGTATATTGCGTCAAAGATAAGATATTATGTTTTATAGTTTACTAGCTTTTACCCGCGACTTCGTCCGCATAAGTTTTTTTGTTTTCTCCCGGCTGTAAGTCCCCCTGCAACAATGTCCCATTATCGTAAGAAAGAGCAAAACTCCCAACAAAAACGACTAAAAATCACTAACTCAATTTAGTTATCTGCCTATTGCCTACCCCCTAAGAACGATGGCGTGATTATTTATAGCCTATGACCATTTCTAGGTAATCATCCATCACCATACCAAATTTCATCAAAATCCGTTCAGCCGTTTAGGCGTGAAAGAGTAACAGACAGACAGACAGATAGACAGAGTTACTTTCGCATTTATAATATTAGTATGGATTAAGATATGAACCAATAAAAATATCCATCATGTTCGTGTACCAAGTCCTTGGTGGACATTTTCGTGTGAAGTAGGCATATGGAAAAAGCAATCCATCAACATCTTTTCTATCAATAAATCAATAAGGAAAAATTCGTTCGAACTTCATTATTGGAATTTCGTTGCCAATAAATCAAACTTATGCTGGAATTAATAAAAACTTTCTAATAAGTTAAATCCAGCTGTCAAATTGAATAAGCTCCATGGCATCGACTCAGTTACGCAATAATCGGACAGCTGGAACGGGATCGCTGAAGGGCGTGTATTAATTTAAAAATAACGACGGACCTTACTCACCCTATTGCTGTAGCGATTAAATCAATAATTTGAAATTAATTATAATTTTAAACGGATCGTAAACTTGACATTAAAACAACTTTTAGGATTATATACATACACATACATACATACATAACTTCACGCCAAATCCCTTGCGGGGTAGGCAGAGAGAACAGAGCGCCATAGGGCACGATTCTTACACACCTCACTCGCTTCGTTGACTTTCATAACTCTTTTCATGCACGCGCGTCGGTTTTTGAGGCTCTTAACATCACCTTCCTCCAGAACACGTTCTATTTGGTCTTGGAATGTGTGTCTTGGCCGTCCTCGACTCCTACATCCGTCCGCTTTTGCATTGTATATCTGCTTAGTCAGTCTTGCGTCAACCATTCTTTCTACATGTCCGAACCATCGGAGCATGCCCTTTCTTACTTTTACACCGACACTCTCTTTCAAACCAACTTCCTTCCTTACAACCTTGTTTTCTACGCGGTCAGCGAGAGTCACTCCGCAGATTTTGCGTAGAGCCCTCATTTCTACCGCGTTTATTCTACTTTCATGCACACTCTGCCATACCCAGCTCTCGCTTCCATAAGTTAGTGTTGGGATCAGGACTGCATTGTGGATTGCTAACTGGGCCTTTCTGCTAATATTTTTTGCGCCCAGGAATCTGCCCAACACTCCGTTTACGCTATTTCCTATCGCCACTCGTCTTTCTACATCCGCGGTGTACCTTCCATCTCTGCTAAAAGCGCATCCAAGATATACAATTTCATTCACCTGTTCCAGCACTACATCATCAACCATAATCCTTGCATCTGTTCTGGATTCCTCCCTTTCAAACACCATTACTTTCGTTTTCGTCGCATTCAACTGCAAGCCTTTAATCATGCAATCATCTTTCATAGTAGTGACTAGTGTTTGCAGGTCCGACGGCGATTCGGCTAGGAGCACGGCGTCATCTGCGTAAAGCAGGCAGCTCACAACTAGGTCACCCATTCGCATCCCTACATCCGTCGATCTCATTCTCTGGAGACAACTGTCCAGGTACAGGATGAACAGTCGAGCGGACAGCACGCAACCCTGTCTGACGCCGATATTGATGTCAAACCAGGGGGACAAGCCGCCGTCAACACGCACACATGCTGTGCAGCCCTCATAAGTGGACTGCACAGCGCGCAGCAGTGCTCCGCTCACCCCTCAGCCTGGGAGTATATCCCACAGATCCTTTCGTAACACTCTGTCAAACGCTTTTTCCAGATCCACAAAACCGCAGAAAACCTTCCGGTTAACAGCCAGTTGTTTCTCCACGATGTTGCGGAGAGAAAAAATCTGATCCATGCACCCTCGTCCGCTTCTGAAACCACCCTGAGCCTCCCACAACACTCCATCAGATATCACCCTCATTCTCCTTTCAATAATTTTCCCATACACTTTTGCTGCTAAACTGATCAAACTAATGGCCCTGTAACTGGCGCACTGCATACGTGATCCCTTACCTTTATACAAGGGCACGATAACAGCGCGCCTCCAGTCCATGGGAACCTTACCCGACCTCCAGCACAGATTGCTCAAGGTCAGGAAAGCGTCCCGGACACAGGTTCCACCGTGTTTGATCATTTCAGCAGACATCATATCAATTCCAGCTGCCTTACCATTTTTCATACTTCGTATCGACCATTCAATCTCTTCCATAGTAATGTCCTCATCAGATGTTGGCGCAGCGGTGTCAGCCGTAGGCTCACTCGCGGCGCCCACATCCGGAACATACTCGTACATTTCCCCAAAATACTCACTCCACCTGCCCAATACATCGCTTGGGTTTGCAAGAATGTCACCAAACTTAGACATAATTTTGTCCATTCTGGATGTTGACGAAGAACCCCGAGACTTTCTAACTTCCCTCCAGAAGAGTTTGTTATTCGCCTCGAAGTTCTCCGTCAACCTCACTTCCTCATTCGCAACAAGTCTTTCACGCTTCTCTTTTACTAAGGCTTTGGTAACATTCCTGCAGCGGCGGTAGCTCTCATACTTTTTCTCTGTCATACTATCATTCTGGTTCAAACTTGAGACATAATCCAACCATGCTTTTTTCTTTCTTTCGACGCTGGATTTCACATCCGTGTCCCACCAGGCGTCACCTCTCAGAATCTTATGCCTCTTTGCACTACCACATACTTCTTTTGCACTATTCACTATACTTTCTTTCATTCTTTCCCAGCATTCTTCAACACCTAGGTCAGAAAGACTCGTCTCATTGAGTCTTTAGGATTATATCGCGTTCATTTATTACTAATTTTATTTATTTCCCGACGTTTCGAACTCTTTACAGAGATTCGCGAAAGTCTTAGAGATAAATATGATCGTAAACTTTTTAATCGTCTATATATATTTTTATAACTTCACTCTTTTACTACAAAAGAAATAGGCAGCGGCTGCTAAGCCTCGACTTGCCGAAATTTTACATTCTAAATGGAATAGTGGCGGTAGTTATCGCCATAGATAGGGCACAATATTCTCAGTCATCGATACTTATCACACACAACTGTCAAACCACAGAGGCTATAATAAACTTAAATTTGAACCTTATTTCTAGATTCATATTGTCGCCTATAATTTAAATAGCAATCCATATTTAAGATGCCATCTCTTATGTCTATTAGAAAAAATATATAACATAACATAATTTCACGCCTTTTTCTACCCGATGGTACTGCTGCTGGCAGCGACTGTTAAGGCTCTACAGTTGTCAGTCATTACGAGAAAACATTGGTGAGAGTCGGAATCGAACCGACAACTACTGAAGCGAGATGCTCGATCACTGGTCCACCGAGATTATAATAAGAAACAATATATTAAAAGATATTAAAGATTTGACATTAAACTAATCAATTACATACTACATAAGATATTGCGCAGATACAAAGACTACAAATAATATACGCACTCTCAGCGATACAATTAAATGGTCATTACTACTAGACTAGACTTACTACTAGATTCACTGCATTATGTAATTCTTTAAAAAAATGTTGCCCCAATAACCTATAATTTTATTGCATGATGTTAGAAAAGTCGTAGATATTGCAACCACAAATCATCCTAATATCATATTGTCATCGTAAATAACTTTTCAATTTAATAAGTTGGTAAACTTATTAAACAGCGCAGTTCCGAAGTTAAGAGCCTGTATAATACGAGACAACTTTAACACAATTATTTCCCTAGATTTTGAACTGTGTAGAAGTTTAAAATTACGTTTAAAGTTATGGTAACTTAGACATAACAAACACTAGCGAACTACTTAACCCTAGTGACAACTAAACTATAACAATAATAACTTAGAACAAGCTGTTAACCAAAGCCACCATTAAAGCGTAATTACTTTAATGCAAACCGCTTCTTTTAATAAGTCTAGTAACTAGTAACCGCCAAAGATATCAATACCCAATATTATTTTTAACGTGATATAGGTCAAGTTATTTTCTAAAACTAAGCTGATTTGTTAAGTTCAATAAGTTCCAAGTGGCAAATTGGAAAGAATTGTTTACAAATACAAAATGTTATTGCAAAAAAGAGTTATTTTTATTATTATTGTTATTCATTTACTTTTACGAAAGATCATTCGATAATGCTTTCGAAATGTTTCTGTGTTCAAGTATCGAGGGACAAAAACAATATTGACGATATGATAAGGCACAAAAAGTTACGAGATAATACTGCCTACATCTTCTATTTTCTTCTAAATTATTCTTGTACAGCTTCTAGTTACATTCTAATTTGGATCACTTTAATCCTGAAACATAATTATGGCTGTAAGTCAAGGCAATTTATATAATAGTGATATCGTATTTCTGACGAATTATTAATCGTCCTCAAAGGATATATACCAGTCTAATATAACCATATCTTATCTTATATCTTTAAACGAGCAATTCTTGTATATATATATATGTATATATATATGTATACAGGGTTATTTCAAATATACTAATAATTAGCTAAGGGTATATTCTGTAGGTAATTACCTAACACTTTTGTTCTACGACTTTTTAAAAATCACAATTTTAAGTTTTTTTTCATTTCAAACAAATTTAAATAATTAAAATCGGTAGTTGTAAAATATTAACTAAGTCTACGTATTGCATTGAGCGCATCTAGTGACAACGGTATGGGGGGGTAGCGGGGCAAGGTCACGCGGCATTTGTACTTTGATGGACCCGTAGGTCATTAGCCAAACATATGTTAGTCGCCCGTAAGACTGATCACGTTTCGACATGTTTTTTAACTTTATGTATGAGTATGTTCGACTTGCGGTGGCAAGTATTTAATAAATGTAATTAGTCGCAGTTGGTATGTCTGAATAATCTCGAATGCTTAATATCGTGGGCGGAATAATCGAGTTTTCACTTAAATATGTACCCACATTAAATAGGTAGGTAAATAATTCAAATTTCCTACATTAAATTTTAAGTGTATTAGCCTAAAAATACATTTCTAACACCTTTAATTTCGTAATCTACACGATATCCGATTGGGTACGTGAATTAAAAGCAGTTTCGTGTAGAAAGCGCGGGAACTCGCTTCTCTTGTTTAGATGCATAAACAGAGCTGCTACTCTGAATGAAAATCGGGTGAAATAGGTACGTTTAGTACAATATACAGAGTTACAAAGTGTCAGATGGTACAATTAAATCTTAAAAATCGTTTTTTTTACTAGTTTTAGGTTTTTGTAAAACTGGTAAAAGAAAAGTTGTTTAGAATGACACAAAGGAGCTATGTGTAGAATAGTATTAGTATATTAAAATTAACCCTGTATATATATGTATATATTTATATGTATAATTGGAATCTCGGAATCGGCTCCAACGATTTTCATGAAATTTAGTATATAGGGGGTTTCGGGGGCGATAAATCGATCTAGCTAGGAATCATTTTTAGAAAATTTCATTTTATCGTGTTTTATCGATAATCAACTTAAACATCAACTTACTTTTTTATTGGAATTCCTGACATCTATTGGCGAATGCTATTATTATTTTAAATTGTAAGCAACTAACTTGCTTTAACGACAACAACACTAAAGCTATTCCAGCAGATGGCGTTGTTTATAAAAAAAAAGAAAATACCGAGCAAAGCTCGGTCATCCAGATATTATAAAGTTAATACGAGAGTATAATACTTCTATTAAAGAAAATCACTTGTAATTTAGGTTTGTTATAATAATCTTGTTAAAGATTTTAAAATTAAGAAATGAACTGATACTGATACTGTCTCGGTGGCGCAGTGGTCGAACACACGGCTTCTAATCCAGAGGCCCGGGTTCGATTCCTGACACTGGCTCACACCAATGACTTTTTGAATTGTTTTCGGAAGTTATGTGTGATAAATATCGATGACTGAAAACTTAGTGCCCGGTATGGCAATAGGTTCGCCACCTATTCCATTTGGGACGTAAACATAACGGCGAGACGAAGTTTAGCAGCCGCTGCCTACACCTTCGGGTAAGAAAAGGCGTGAAGTCATGTTATGTTAACTGATAGAACAAGCGTTGAAGAGCCAGAAGACATGCGAGAGCATAATACCAGCTTCGGTGGCAGAAAAGTTCCATGAAGCCAAGAGGAATATGGAGCTGTGAAGCGATAAATTAACTTCGATCTATACCGACAGACATGTGATATATAAAATGGTATAGTGTATATATGTTAGTATATCACGAACAAGAATCTAGAATCTTTTTGACCACCAAGAGCCACACAGTTCGCTGCATGAATGGGCCGGCTCGACCGGTCTAATAACACGTCCTCTCGGAATATCGATGTAAAGTGGCTCCTGCAGCGCTTGCGTGCATTCGTGCATGGGAGACGTATTCGGATGCCCAATCTCTTCCTCTCTCCCATTCCCAACTCTCTTCTGATCCCTTCCATATCCCACTGTAAGAGCCGGCAACACATTTGTTAAACTATCTGTGTTCAAGTAAACATGGGCGGCGTTTGTTGCTTGCCATCGGGTGATAGGATCGCTCTTTTGCCCCCATATCCCATAAAAAAAACAATGTTTTAATAGAATTAGAATAAGGTTTATTCTGAGATTTAACATAATTTGCTTTGAACGTATGTGTACTTATATATAAGACGTAGAACGAGATTACTCCAACAAATGCCATAACCCTAATAGGTACTGGTTAAGTGGTTCATTACCGAAATGTGTCAGGAACTTGTGTTTGAATAGTTTGCTATTTTCCATCCGAATTAGAATTCCTGGTCACCTCAACAGCTCGAAATGGAATCCCAAATGTTCGTGGAGGACAATCCCGACATCGCTCTCTGAAATAATCATACATGAACATCTCGCTATACGAATTCTCGGAAATACTGGGAATTGTAATATTACTGGACTAAAATTAAATTGTATGTTCTAAAATTTTAACAATTTTAGAACTTCACGCCTTTTGTTACCCGAAGGTGTAGGCAGCGGCTGTTAAGCCTCGTCTCGCCGTTATGTTTACGTCCCAAATGGAATAGGTGGCGAACCTATTGCCATACCGGGCACAAAGTTTTCAGTCATCGATATTTATCACACATAACTTTCGAAAATAATTATGAAAAGTCATTGATGTGAGCCAGGATTGATTCGAACCCGAACTTCTATACTCAGAAGCGGGGTGCTTGACTACTGGATCACCAAGACTTTTTAAATATAAATTCGTATTAATTCTCTCTGCTTGCATTCAAAGAGTCTAAATTTATCCGTAGCGCAATGCGGTCCGTCCGTACTGTGCCATTACCAATCCATAATGAAATTTACCTCATTTGGCCGGATTTTTACTCTGAAATAAGTCGTAGTGAGCTCCGCTGATCTTTTGGGGCTTACTTGTGGAAATTTTAAATAAATTCAGTATTTCTAAAAGATTTTCGAACGATCAACCTTTTTTTTGGATTAAGTTCATCAATCAATCACTTGTCATATTGTCATGAGTATGCACATTTTGGTTATAGAAATCGAAACAAAACTATTCAAGTGTCGAAATTTATTTCAGTACCGTATAATCGCAAGATAGGCGTTCTCCCGCAAATGGTCAACCCGTGTCAATTTCGACTAACAATATATGCCACGGACGTGATGCCCTTAATAGATAGTGTCAACCCTAAAAAAAGGTGCAGATGGAAGACAATTTCCGTCCGAACTCTTCAGAAAGAAAAGCAATACAACTTTTTGTCGAAACTTTCCGATATTTGTGTATTAACTTTACTTCATTTTAATAAAAACGAGATATACGCCGTGGTAGTAGGTAGGTATGTAGTCTCGCTTACAGTTTTCGAAGCATCTAAGTTTCTAACACAAAAAGTTTTGTCAAATTTGATTCAGTAGGTTTCACAATTTGAAATTAGTGCTTCTGTTAAACGAACTGGTATTATTTCTATGAATCAATTCAAGTATGAAATAAAATGCTGTGTAATTTTAGTTACCTTAGTAAAGTTTAGTTTAAATGATTCATAGATTTCATTAATAGTTTGGCTAACATTCAAAGGTATTACATATCTAGCGCGAGTTGTTTTTTGTACTTTCACACCACACCCTTAATTAATTGCAAATGTTACATTTACGTTAGCTCATCTTGAGGAATATAATATTTGTGAATTTGTCAAGTCATCGCTAAATGAAAAGGCTTCCCGACCGAAGTCTGATGTCGATGAAATGTGCAGACTACGTTGACAATATTAAAAGAGAAACTAATAAATAGTTCAAGCTGTTGCATGATATTACTAACCGCGTAGCACTTCGTAGCGCGTCGTAGCCCTCGTAGTGTCAGTAGCCAATTAGCTACGAAACCAGACTCCCATAACGATCATACCATATATCACACTTGGTATATAATTACACGCTAGGGATATTCTGTTTCAATATAATAAGGAGTGATAGTGCATTTATATTCTATTTTTAAACGACTTCAAAAATGTTTAAATGCTCATTTCAAATCCCACCTCTTATTCTACTTGATACATAAATACATAACTTCAGGCCAAATCCCTTGTGGGGTAGACAGAGAGAACAAAGTACCATAAAGCACGATTCTAACACGCCTCACTCGTTTCTTTGACTCTCGTAACTCTTTTCATACACGCACGTCGATTTTTAAGGCTCATTCTATTTGGTCATGGAAAGTCCTTATACCGATGAACTAGATTATAATAGAATATAACACACCTTTAAAGCACGGTAGGGGTGGCCGGTGCTGCTGCTTCTGCTCTTCTGCAAAAAATGTCAAGCGGTACAAATACAGAAACCTGATTTTGTTTTTAAGCCGTTTGGGGTTGAGACTCTAGGTACATGGGGTCTGAGTGCTCGTGCACTCTATAAAGATCTTGCAAAGAGACTGATCGAGGCCTTTGGCGACCAGAGGGCTTGTCTATTCTTCGCAAAGAGGATTAGCATTCCCATCAGCGTGGCATTGCGGCCAGTCTTCTGGGCACGCTGCCAGTAGTCCAAGATGCGCAGAAATTTAATTTCAGCTAGTTTTTTAATTGTATATATTGTAAATAATAGAATGTAATTAGTTTTTGATGGAAACATAACAAAATATATCATATTGATATATCTGCATTGTTAGTATCCTACTCAATATATACATACATGATATAGGAACCAACCTTACGAATTAGGGCAGTGAGAATAAGGTCAAGTAATGAAGCGGAAAACTGGGGCTGTATTAACTTGAATTAAATTGGTACGCCAATTCGCCGCGAGACCTTGAGCGGAACAATTAATCAGACCTCCTGCCATTATCCGGGCCATTGTTGGGATTTATGTGCGTTATCCGTTATCCGTCAAACGTGTTTATTTTCGTTTTCGTGGTTCATAAGCAGTAAACACATGTATATTGTCACTAACAATGAATCCACTATATTAAACTTCGAAAGGAAATATTCGAAAAATTTGCGATTTTGTTATAATTTATTTAAAACAATCTGTATATAAATTAAACAATTTAGGTATAACTCATTGGAAACTTTACAAAGTTAAAATTAATACTTACTTTCATTAGTGAAACTCTATTGTTACGCTGGATAGTTCTCAAATAGTGATTAATACGGAGAACCCTCATCAGTGTAAACTGTAATGAAGATCTGAAGTGTCTGAAGCAGTACCGTTTCAATTATTGCACGTAATATTGAATATTGACATTGTCTTTGACCGACTACCAAACAATTTGTCGTTTCTAGAGAGTTTGCTTAAAAACTGTTGTATTATAAAATTTATTTTAACTGGTTGTGATATGATGATAAAAATTTCATGTATTTAAAAGAGATCTTTTGTTTCAAGCTGTAAAAAAACGCAATGAACTGCACCAATCGCAAGTTTTTCGTCAATAGTGCTATTAAATTTGTGGCATTTACCACGCATACAAATTAAAGGACAAATATTTGTTAATTATATCGGAAACAGAGACCATACTGCCGGTTTGGTTACCAGAAAAACTATTAAAACATTGTTTTGTTTTATGGGATAGGAGGGCAAACGAGCAGGCGTGTCACCTGATGGTAAGCAACCAATGCCGCCCATGGACACCAGCAACACATAAGTATAGTGTAACTGTTGCGTTGCCGACCTTTATGGGATTTATACCTTTAACATTTGAGAAATCTCGAAAAAAATCTTTTAAATATGTTTTTTTTTATGGGGTAGGAGGGCAAACGAGCAAGCGTGTCACCTGATGGTAAGCAACCAACGCCGCCCATGGACACCAGCAACACATATAGTGTTACTGTTGCGTTGCCGACCTTTAAGGGATAGGGGATAGGAAAGGACGGGGAAGGGGGGTGGGCCTCCGGGTACCTCTCTGTTTTAAAAAGATAAAATTTATTCTGAGTTCAGTTCAGAAATTTCATATATTATGCTGGTTTTATTAATCTGTGTATATACTGTTTTGTTGGACAGCTAATTTCATTGTATTTAAATAGCACATACATACCTGTATTTAAATGAAAAAGTAATTTTAATTCTTCTCAAATTCTGTTATTATATCTGAAGAGAGATGAATTTCACCCGTACAATTTGTGGTATAAAAAATAGATACATTTAATATCGCTCGCTTACAACCAGAAGGCAATACAAATAAGATTAATTGTTTGGGATATTTCTATCTTATGGTGTACATGGTTCCCACAGATAAAACTATGAATGATGACTATGATCTGACACATAATATGCCCACAATAATGGGATCCAAGGGTCTTGTATCCTGATGATTGAACGGAAAAGGAATTAGACGTGTATATCTCTGTATTCATTCCTCTCTTTCTCTGGAGACATGCATTTTGTAATAAGTAATAACATTTATGTTTAGGTTTTATGGGCAGCGAGTAAACGAACGTGTCTATAAAAATAAATGTATGTAAATAAGTTGTCAGCTACGTGGCCTATTAAACAAATGTTTTATAAGCCACGCGATATTTAATTTTATAAGCTCTTTTTATTGTGCTGAGGGTATGAACTTTTGAAAGTATGCTTGACGGGTTAACACCCTCAAAACTTAACATTGTCGGTATTCATTTAAATCTCTCTTCATTTAATGTCCAATATAGCAAACATAGATTGCTTAATTATGATTGCTGTTCACGCGGATATTCCCGCTTGCAAGTGAGGGGATGGCGGGGGAGGAGGAACGCCGACTCGGCGTGTCCGTCAGGAAGAAAGGGCTTCACTTCGCCGACCGACTTCGCACAGTGTGCACGCGCATTGTGCACATATATATTGTATATCAAATAAAATAGTTAATTAAATAGTACTTAAGTGTACAAAGTTTGTTTGATTTCCAAACAATTGCCAAACTTGGTAATTTACCAACAAAATAAGGAACAAGATAATTAGCTGCCATAATACACAATAGTAAGACAATTCAAAAAGCATCTGATGAGCTAATACCAGCGCTAGGATTATAGTGGTAATGAGCTGAAAACCTATCTCTTAATCTGGATAATTGCTAGACTATACCAGGAAAACGAGAAACGTGATGAAATTATAAAAGTTGCGGGACCTTCAACTGTAGAGGGGTTCATGAAGAATAATAAAAAAGGACAAATATAATCTACTAGTTCATGCAGCGAACTCTATTTTGCCTCAAAAGCAATAACAAGAAAAAAGGTGATTGTGGATTATGACTAATAGATAGCTACACCATCGCAGACTTTATTATAGATCTTTTGAAGGTATATATTATCACTTAGGGTTCAGCCAGCGTTTGCAAGTACTAAATCTTGAAAATTACCACTTTTTTGTAATTATAGGTACATGAATTATACAAACCACCGCGTTAACACCTATCTATTAAAAAAACTACATCAAAATCCGTTGCGTAGTTTCAAAAATCTATAAAGGGACAGACAGCGGAAAGCGACTTTGTTTTATACTATGTAGTGATTATGATCATAATGATCCTCTATCATTACATAGCTGACAACCTCCACTGGTCAAGTTTGAAAAATACCGATCGGCGAAAGAATCGTGGCTGATATATTGCAATAGGTTTCAACAGAAAATGAAACCGTCGTGTAGCAGATTTTGCGAATTATGTCACCATTTTTTTTTTATTTATTTATTTATTTAAAAACTTCATACACAATTTTTGTATACAGGCGGACTTAATGCTAAAAGCATTCTCTACCAGTCAACCATGGGTAGTGCAGAGATTTAAGTGGTAGGCATATCGCGAAAAAAAAAAAAATATAACAGGAGAAATATATAAGGAGAGAAGAAACACACTATACTTAATATATCATACTAATATACATGAACATACACATAT